>OY997270.1:593622605-595083855 GCA_963921465.1 Triticum timopheevii
ACTTAGGAGTCAAATGAGAACATTTGATCATAGGTCATACTCATCGTTTAAGCACAGGTGGGGTTACCACTTTTACATAAAGCATCATTGTGTTCACACCATTAGAGTTGCTTTAGCTCAATTCTTAGAGTAAAGCTCCCCCTAGATGTGAGATCCCCCCTAAGAGGGATGAACTAACCTTGGGTTTTGTCCATGATGACTTCATGTAGGTGTTGAAGATGTGGATGCTCAATGTTGACGTAGATCATTTGGAGCAATCCTTTGGAGTGATTTTCACTTTCAATACCTACACGGGTTAGTCCCACAAGGAACAAACAAGGGTATCCATAGACATAGAGTGATGCACACACACAAGATGATGTCCATGAAAGCATTAGGTTACCTTGTCCCTTGTCCTTCCAACAAGAGGGTTTGTGACTCCTTGAACTAGTGCAAGATGTGGAAGTTGATTGCACTTGTCCTCGCCAAAATGATAAGAGTGAAGTATGTTGGTGGAGTCACCCTCAAGAACTCTCTAGTTCTTCTTCTTCGGGATCCACATCATCTTGATGGGAATCCTTGGAGTTGTAGTCGTACTTGATGAAGTAGAACTTTATGTAGTCTTGGGAACCCACTTGACCAAGGCCTTAGGAGCTTCTTCAAATGCATCAATCTCCTCTTGAAGCTTGTCCTTGCCTTTTTGCTTGTCGTCTTGTGGTGTAAGATCATCTTGAGCTTGTGTCCCTTTGAAAGAAGTAGGATCATACTTCTCTTGTTGAGGAACAAACTTCGTCTTGGCGTATTGATCTTCTTCACACTCAACTCCATTGGCATTGAACTTTCGTTCAAAACCAACACCTTGGTTCTTCCGGTGTCTTCCTTGCTTGCATACAGTTTCCTCGAATTGCTTACTCCCGGCAAGGATCTTGTAAACACCTTTCTCTATAATTCCCTTCAATAAGCTATTTTCTTGCTCAAGTGTAACTTGGCTAACAGAATCATTAGTGGAATAAAGAGAACTACTAGAATCAACAACATTGGATTTAGCATGATTATTGTTACTACTGGAGGAAGAATCTTTCTAGTTCTTGTTACTAGACTTGACTTGAGGCATGTAAGTAGATAAGAGTAAACACTTGGCATTGTAAGAAGAACTTTTCTTGCGAAGATCATCATTGATTACCTTTAAAAACTCATGTTCTTTCTCGAGGTTGAGCTTTTCAAAGCGTAACTTCTCATGAGTCCTTAAAAGTTCTCGATGATCTCCTAAGATAGTTTCATGAGCTAACTTAAGAGTGTTTAGTTCTTTAGTTAGGAGCTCAATCTTCTCCTTATCATTGTCATTCGTTTTATCTTGATTAGCATGATTATTTGACGTTTCATCATAGTATTCATCACTAGAGTTGTCAACAAGTAAATCATCATCACCTAACAAGTCATCTTCATCACTATTGAAATCAACATACTTGGGGTGTGTTACCTTTGGGCCTTTAGCCATGAAGCATCTTCCAAGTCCCTCATTTGGTGAATCGAATATGTCGTGGGAGTTGGTTGACACAAGTGCTAGACCGGCAACACCTTTATCTTGAGTATATTCGGAGTCGGAGTGATAGCTTCTCTCGGAGTGATTGTCGGAGTCGGAGCCGGATACCCATTCACCAACATGAGCTTGATGTCTTCGTTTTGTGTAGCTCCTTGATGACTTGTCCTTCCTTTCCGAATCCTTGCTTCTCCAGGATGTTCTTCGTTCCTAACGATCATCTCTACTCCTTCTTTCTCTAGATGGTGATTCTTCTCTTCTACTTCTTCTTTTTGGAGAATCTTCCCTTCTTTTGTAGGGTGTCGTACACTCATTGGAATAGTGTCCGGGTCTTCCACAATTGTAGCAATTACGCTCACTACTAGAAGATTTTTTGTCATTGTGGGACCTTGACTTGGAACTTCTTTCCTTGCTTATACTCTTGTAGAACTTGTTGAAGTTCTTCACCATTAGGCTCAATTCTTCATTGAAGGTTTGTTTCTCACTTGATGATGTGGGAGCTTCACATGAGGCTTTGTAAGCACCACTTGACTTGTTGTGGAGCTCCTCCTTATCCTTGAGTGACATCTCATGAGCAACAATTCTTCCAATGACTTCTGTTGGCTTGAGATCTTTGTAATTGGGCATCATTTGGATCAATGTGCAGACGGTATCATATTTTCCAACCAAAGCTCTTGGGTTCTTCTTGATGATGAATTTATCATTCATCTCTTCTCTTCCTAAGATGGCAATCTCATTTGTGATGAGAGCAAGCCTAGAATACATTTCAGCGACACCTTCACCATCCTTCATTTTGAACTTGTCAAGTTGACTTTGAAGCACATCCAATTTGGATTCCTTGATAGAGTCAGTACCTTCGTTCGTGTCAATCAAAGTATCCCAAATTTCCTTTGCATTCTCGAAATGGCTGATTTTGTTGAATTCTTCGGGGCACAATCCATTGAAGAGGATATCAAGCTTGAGCATTGTATTACAGCATCTTCAACTCTTCCGCGGTAGCTTCACAGTTCAGTTCTCTCCCATCAAAGAATTCACCTTGCAAGCCAATACACACAATAGCCCAAATGGCGGGGTTATGTCCAAGAATATGCATTTTCATCTTATGCTTCCAACTAGCAAAAAATTGGTACCATCAAAGCAAGGACCTCTACGGTGTAATTTCCCTCGCTAGACGCCATACTCTCCTAGGTTGTGAAACCAAGGCTATGACTACCAAAAGATATGGAAATCAAAACAAATGGAGACCAATGCTCTGATACCACTTGTAGGATCGAAAGTATGTCTAGAGGGGGGGATTAGACTACTTGACCAAATAAAAAACTTGCCTTTTCCCAATTTAGTTCTTGGCAGATTTTAGCAACTTAGCACAAGTCAAGCAATCAACCTACACATGCAATTCTAAGAGTGTAGCAGTGGAATGTAAAACAATTGCATATGAAGGTAAAGGGGAGGAGTTTGAGAAGGCAAACGCAATTGGAGACACGGATGTTTTTGTCATGGTTCCGATAGGTGCTGCTATCGTACATCCACGTTGATGGAGACTTCAACCCACGAAGGGTAATGGCTGCGCGAGTCCACAGAGGGCTCCAACGACGAAGGGTCCACGAAGAAGCAACCTTGTCTATCCCAGCATGGCTGTTGCCCACGAAGGACTTGCCTCACTAGGGCAGATCTTCAGGAAGTAGGCAATCTCCTTGCCCTTACAAACTCCTTGGTTCTGCTCCACAATCTTGTCAGAGGCTCACAAGTGACACCTAGGCAATCTAGGAGACACCACTCTCCAAGAAGTAACAAATGGTGTGTTGTCGATGAACTCCTTTCTCTTGTGCAATGATAGTCTCCCCAACACTCAACTCTCTCTCACAGGATTTGGATTTGGTGGAAAGAATATTTGAGTGGAAAGCAACTTGGGGAAGGCTAGAGATCAAGATGCATATGGTAGGAATGGAATATCTTGACCTCAACACAAGTGTACGTGGTTCTCTCTCAGAAAATGTATGTTGGAAGTGTAGGCATGTTCTGATGGCTCTCTCCACGAATGAAGAGTGGGTGGAGGGGTATATATAGCCTCCACACAAAATCTAACTGTTACACACAACTTACCAATCTTGGTGGGACCGAATCGTGAAACTCGGTCGGACCAATTTAGCAAATAATGTGACCGTTAGGATTTTCGGTGGGACCGACATGTCAACTCGGTGGGACCTATATGGTTAGGGTTAGGGCATAACATAATCTCGGTGAGACCGATTACACAAACTCAGTGGGACTGATTTTGGTAATAGCTAACCAGAGAGTTGGTCAGGCAAACTCGGTGGGACCGATTCGCTCACCTCGGTTGGACAGAAACATTACAAAAGGGAAACAAAGTGTTTGCATTGCAATCTCGGTGGGACCAATCGCTCATCTCGATTGGAACGAAATGTTACGAAGGGAAACAGAGAGATTACAATCCCGGTGAGACCGAGATCCCTATCGGTGAGACCGATTTGATTAGGGTTTTTGGTAGTGGCTATGACATCTGAACTCGGTGGCGCCGGGTAGAAAGAATCGGTGGGGCCGGGCTGGACTTTTGGTTTGGGTCATATGTGGATGTGAGAAAGTAGTTGAGGGCTTTGGAGCATATCACTAAGCATTTTGAGCAAGGGCCTCATTAAGCAACACCTCATCCCTCCTTGATAGTATTCGTTTTTCCTATAGACTCAATGTGATCTTGTATCACTAAAATAGAAAATGTAGAGTCTTGTGCTTTGAGCTTGATCCAATCCTTTTCTCCTTAGCATTTTGAGGGATCCACTTTTCTCATCCATGCCATGCCAATCATTGAGCTTTCCTGAAATATTTATCTTGAAATAGCATTAGCTCAATGAGCTATATGTTGTTAGGAATTACCAAAACCACCCAGGTATAGTTGCACTTTCATATGTTTACAATCATTTTATAGCAAGTTTATATCATTTTTGGGACTAACCTATTGACATAGTGCCCAGTGCCAGTTGCTGTTTTTTGCTTGTTTTTTACTTCGCAGAATATTAGTACCAAACGGAGTCCAAACGCAGTGAAACTTCCTGAAGATTTTTTTGGACCAGAAGACACCTTGGGGGCCAAGAAAGGACATGGAAGGAAGCCCGTGGGGACCACAATACACCAGGGCGCGCCCTGGTGGGTTGTGGGGCCCATGGGGTCTCCTGCATCGCCTCTTCGCCCTATAAATTCCCAAATATTCCAGAAACCCTAGGGGAGTCGATGAAACACATTTCCATCTGCCACAAGTTCCAGAACCACGAGATCCAATCTAGAGCCCTATTCCGACACTCTACCGGAGGGGAACACGATCACACAGGGGTTTATCATCCTCATTGGTGCCTTGCTACCTCTTGAGCACTGCGTTGGTTTTCCCTTGAAGAGGAAAGGGTGATGCAACAAAGTAGCGTAAGTACTTCCCTCAGTTTTTGAGAACCAAGGTATCAATCCAGTAGGAGGCTCCTCAAAATTCCCTCATACCTACACAAACAAACAAGAACCTCGCAACCAACGCGATAAAGGGGTTGTCAATCCCTTCACGGTAACTTGCGAAAGTGAGATCTGATAGAGATAATAAGATAAGATAAATATTTTTGGTATTTTTATGATATAGATTGGAAGGTAAAAGATAAAAATAAAAGTAGATCGGAAACTTATATGATAAAAGATAGACCCAGGGGCCATAGGTTTCACTAGTGGCTTCTCTCAAGATAGCATAAGTATTACGGTGGGTGAACGAATTACTGTCGAGCAATTGATAGAAAAGTGCATAGTTATGAGAATATCTAGGCATGATCACGTATATAGGCATCACGTCCGCAACAAGTAGATCGAAACGATTCTGCATCTACTACTATTACTCCACACATCGACCGACTCCTGCCTGCATCTAGAGTATTAAGTTGATAAGAACATAGCAACACATTGAGAAAGATGACATGATGTAGAGGGATAAAATCAAGAAATATGATATAAACCCCATCTTTTTATCCTCGATGGCAACAATACAATACGTGCCTTCCTACCCCTGCTGTCACTGGGAAAGGACACCGCAAGATTGAACCCAAAGCTAAGCACTTCTCCCATTGCAAGAAAGATCAATCCAGTAGTCCAAACCAAACTGATAATTCGAAGAGACTTGCAAAGATAACCAATCATACATAAAAGAATTCAGAGAAGATTCAATTATTTCTCATAGATAAACTTGATCATAAACCCACAATTCATCGGATCTCGACAAACACACCGCAAAAAGAGTTATATCGAATAGATCTCCAAGAAGATCGAGGAGAACTTTGTATTGAGATTCAAAGAGAGAGAAGAAGCCATCTAGCTAATAACTATGGACCCGAAGGTCTGTGGTAAACTACTCACAACTCATCGGAGAGGCCTTGGAGATGATGTAGAGGCCCTCTATGGTCGATTCCCCCTCCGGCGGAGCGCCGGTGAAGGCTCCAAGATGGGATTAGGTTTTCATGGTGCTCCTGTATGTTCTCGGGGTACGTGGATATATATAGGAGGAAGAAGTAGGTCAGTGGAGCCACGAGGGGCCCATGAGGGTGGGGGGGCGTGCCCACCCCCTTAGGGCGCGCCGGGCACCCTCGTGGCCGCCTCGTTCGCTGCTTGATGTCCACTCCAAGTCTCCTGGTTTGCATTTGTTCCAAAAAGATCGCTCCCAAAGGTTTCATCCCGTTTGGACTCCGTTTGATATTGCTTTTCTTTGAAACACTGAAATAGGCAAAAAAAAAACAGCAATTCGGGCTGGGCCTCCGGTTAGTAGGTTAGTCCCAAAAAATGATATAAAAGTGTAAAGTAAAGCCCATAAACATCCAAAAAAGGTAATATACTAGCATGGAACAATCAAAAGTTATAGATATGTTGGAGATGTATCAAGCAACCCCAAGCTTAATTCCTACTCGTCCTAGAGTAGGTAAATGATAAAAACATAATTTTTGATGTGGACTGCTACCTAGCATATTTCTCAATGCAATTTTCTTTATAGTGGCATGAATGTTCAGATCCAAATGATTCAAAATAGAAGTTCATATTGACATAAAAACAATAATACTTCAAGCATACTAACAAAGCATTCATGTCTTCTCAAAATAACATGGCTAAAGAAAGTTATCCCTACAAAATCATATAGTCTGGCTATGCTCTATCTTCATCACACAAAGTATTTAATCATGCACAACCCCGATGACAAGCCAAGCAATTGTTTCATACTTTAGTATTCTCAAACTTTTTCAACTTTCACGCAATACATGAGCGTGAGCCATGGACATAGCACTATATGTGGAATAGAATGGTGGTTGTGGAGAAGACAAAAAAGGGAGAAGATAGTCTCACATCAACTAGGCATATCAATGGGCTATGGAGATGCCCATTAACAGATATCAATGTGAGTGAGTAGGGATTGCCATGCAACGGATGCACTAGAGCTATAAATGTATGAAAGCTCAAAAAAAGAAACTAAGTGGGTGTGCATCCAACTTGCCTGCTCACGAAGACCTAGGGCATTTTGAGGAAGCCCATCATTGGAATATACAAGCCAAGTTCTATAATGAAAAATTCCCACTAGTATATGAAAGTGACAACATAGGAGACTCTCTATCATGAAGATCATGGTGCTACTTTGAAGCACAAGTGTGGTAAAAGGATAGTAGCATTGTCCCTTCTCTCTTTTTCTCTCATTTTTTTCTTTTTTCTTCATTTCCTTATTTTTCTCTTTTTTTCTTTTTTTTATTTGGCCTTTCTCTTTCTTTCTTTCTTATTTGGCCTTTCTCTCTTTTTTATAAAGTCCGAAGTCTCATCCCGACTTGTGGGGGAATCATAGTCTCCATCATCCTTTCCTCACTTGGGACAATGCTCTAATAATGAAGATCATCACACTTTTATTTACTTACAACTCAAGATTAAAACTCGATACTTAGAAGAAAATATGACTCTATATGAATGCATCCGGTGGTGTACCGGGTTATGCAATGAATCAAGAGTGACATGTATGGAAGAATTATGAAGGTGGCTTTGCCACAAATATGATGTCAACTACATGATCATGCAAGGAGCAATATGACAATGATGATGTGTGTCATAATAAACGGAATGGTGGAAAGTTGCATGGCAATATATCTCGGAATGGGTATGGAAATGCCATAATAGGTAGGTACGATGGATTTTTTGAGGAATGTATATGGTGGGTGTATGGTACCGGCGAAAGTTGCGTGGCACAAGAGAGGCTAGCAATGGGGAAGGGTGAGAGTGCGTATAATCCATGGACTCAACATTAGTCATAAAGAACTCATATACTTATTGCAAAAAACAAGTCATTGAAAACAAAGTACTACGTGCATGCTCCTAGGGGGATAGATTGGTAGAAGAAGACCATCGCTCGTCCCCGACCGCCACTCATAAGGAAGACAATCAATAAATAAATTATGCTCCAACTTCATCACAAAGTGGTTCACCATATGTGAATGCTACGGGAATCACAAACTTCAACACAAGTATTTCTCAAATTCATAACTACTCCACTAGCATGACTCTAATATCACCATCCTCATATCTCAAAACAATTATCAAGCATCAAATTGATCATAGCATCCAATTCACTTTCTATGATAGTTTTTATTATACCCAACTTGGATGCCCATCATTCTAGGACCATTTTTTTATAACCATATCAAATACCATGCTTTTCTAAAAGACTCTCAAAATAATATAAGTGAAGTATGAGAGATCAACAATTTCTACAAAATAAAGCCACCGCCGTGCTCTAAAAGATCTAAGTGGAGCACTAGAGCAAAAATTATCTAGCTCAAAAGATATAAGTGAAGCACATAGAGTATTCTAATAAATTCCAAATCAAGTGTGTCTCTTCCAAAAGGTGTGTAAAGCAAGGATAATCGTGGTAATCTTAAAGCAAAGACTCATATAATACAATACGCTCCAAGCAAAACACATATCATGTGGAGAATAAAAATATAGCTCCAAGTAAAGTTACCGATAAACGAAGACGAAAGAGGGGATGCCTTCCGGGGCATCCCCAAGCTTAGGCTTTTGGTTGTCCTTGAATATCTTGGGGTGCCATGGGCATCCCCAATCTTAGTCTCTTGCCACTCCTTATTCCATAGTCCATCAAATCTTTACCCAAAACTTGAAAACTTCACAACACAAAACTCAACAGGAAATCTCATAAGCTCCGTTAGTGCAAGAAAACAAAACCACCACATAAGGTACTGTAATAAACTCATTATTTATTTATATTGGTGTTAAACCTACTGTATTTCAACTTCTCTATCGTTCATACCCCCCGATACTAGCCATAGATGCATCAAAATAAGCAAACAACACACGAAAAACAAAATCTGTCAAAAACAGAACAGTCTGTAGAAATCTGTAACTTTCGAATACTTATGGAACTCTAAAACTCCTACAAAAATAGGAAGTCCTGGGAAATTTTCATATTCATCTACATCAAAAAGAATCAACGCAAAAGCACATTTCTGTGATTTAGTAAAATTATTCTCGTGCGTGCAAAAGTTTCTGATTTTCAGCAGAATCAAATTAACTATTACCATAGGGTATCCTATAGGTTATACTTGGCACAAACACTAATTAAAACATAAAACCACATCTAAAAAGAAGCTAGATGAAATATTTATTACTAAACAGAAGCAAAAAGCAAGGAACAAAAATAAAATTGGGTTGCCTCACAACAAGCGCTATCGTTTAACGCCCCTAGCTAGGCATAAAAGCAAGAATAGATCTAAGTATTGTCATCTTTGGTATTTAATTCATAAGTAGCTCACATGATAGATTCATAAGCTAATTTGACTTTCTTTGTTGGAAAGTGTTCCATGCCTTTCCTTAATGGAAATTGGAATCTAATATTCCCTTCCTTCATACCAATAATTGCACCAATCGTTCTAAGGAAAGGTCTACCAAGAATAATAGGATATGAAATATTGCAATCTATATCAAGTACGATAAAATCTACGGGCACATAATTCCTACTTGCAATAATAAGAACACCACTGATCCTTCCCATAGGTTTCTTAATGGTGGAATCCGCAAGGTGCAAGTTTAAAGAGCAGTCATCAAAATCATGGAAAACTAACACATCACAAACCATAGCATTAATGATCTTTAATTTTAATTTTTATAATAGGTTCCCACTCATCATAAAGTTTTCTAGGTATAGAAATTTCCAATTCAAGTTTTTCCTCATAAGATTGCATCAAAGCATCAACAATATGTTTGGTAAAAGCTTTATTTTGACTATAAGCATGAGGAGAATTCAACACGGATTGCAACAATGAAATACAATCTATTAAATAACAATTATCATAATTAAATTCCTTTAAATCCATAATAGTGGGTTCATTGCTATGTAAAGTTTTGATCTCTCCAATCCCACTTTTACCAAATTTAGCATCAAGATCTAAAAACTCCGAATCATTGGGACGACTTTTAACTAAAGTTGACTCATCTCCAGTCCCATAATTATCAAGATTCATATTGCAAAACAAATATTTAATAGGGGACACATCAATAACTTTTAGATCTTCATCATTATTTTCATGGATACGCTTAAAGCAATCTTTCTTAGCACGCATCCTAGCGGTTCTTTCTTTGCACTCATCAATGGATATTATCATAGCTTTGAGAGACTCATTGATATCATGCTTAGGTGGAATAGATCTAAGTTTCAAAGAATCAACATCAAGAGAAATTCTATCAACGTTCCTAGCCAATTCATCAACTTTAAGCAATTTTTCTTCAAGCAAAGCATTGAAATTCTTTTGAGAGATCATAAATTCTTTAACACTATTCTCAAAATCAGAGGGCATATTATTAAAATTTTCATAAGAGTTGTTGTAGTAATTACCATAATTATTAGAGGAATTATTGGGAAACGGCCTAGGATTAAAGTTTCCTTTATACGCGTTGTTACCAAAATTATTCCTACCAACAAAATTCACATCCATAGATTCATTATTATTCTCAATCAAGGTAGACAAGGGCATATCATTAGGATCAATAGGAGCACTCTTAGTAGCAAACAATTTCATAAGTTCATCCATCCTTCCACTCAAAACATTAATCTCGCATGAACTTTTTTACTAGTAGATCTTTCGGTGTGCCATTGAGAATAATTAACCATAATGTTATCAAGGACTTTAGTAGGTTCTCCTAAAGTGATTTCGATAAAAGTGCCTCCTGCGGCCGAATCTAAATGATTTCTAGAAGCAAAATTCAATCCGGCATAGAAATTTTGTATGATCATCCATAAATTCAAACCATGAGTAGGACAATTGTGAATCATTAATTTCATTCTTTCCCAAGATTCGGCAACATGCTCATGATCAAGTTGTTTAAAATTCATAATATCGTTTTTAAGAGAGATGATCTTAGCGGGAGGAAAATATTTAGAGATAAAAGCATCTTTGCACTTATTCCATGAATCAATAATATTTTTAGGCAAAGACGAAAACCAAGTTTTAGCACGATCTCTAAGTGAAAACAGAAATAACTTCAATTTAACAATATCATTATCCGTATCTTTCTTCTTTTGCATATCACACAAATCAACAAAGTTGTTTAGATGAGGAGCGGCATCTTCACTAGGAATGCCGGAGAATTGATCTTTCATAACAAGATTCAACAAAGCAACATTGATTTCACAAGATTCAGCATCATTGAGAGGAGCAATCGGAGTGCTAAGGAAATCATTATTATTGGTATTGGAAAAGTCACACAATTTGGTATTATCTTGCGCCATCGCGACAAGCAATCCAACACACAAGCACACAAGAAGGCAAGCGAAAAAGAGAGGAGAACGGGAAAGAGAGGGAGAATAAAACGGCAAGGGTGAAGTGGGGGAGAGGAAAACGAGAGGCAAATGGCTAATAACATAATGCAAGGAAGATGAGTTTTTGATGGGTATTCCGTATGTCTTGACTTGAGCAAAGACCTCCCCGGCAACGGCGCCACAAATCCTTCTTGCTACCTCTTGAGCACTGCGTTGGTTTTCCCTTGAAGAGGAAAGGGTGATGCAGCAAAGTAGCATAAGTATTTCCCTCAGTTTTTGAGAACCAAGGTATCGATCCAGTAGGAGGCTCCTCAAAAGTCCCTCGTACCTACACAAAAAAACAAGAACCTCGCAACCAACGCGATAAAGGGTGGTCAATCCCTTCACGGTAACTTGCAAAAATGAGATCTAATAGAGATAATGAGATAAGATAAATATTTTTTGTATTTTTATGATATAGATTGGAAGGTAAAAGATGCAAATAAAAGTAGATCGGAAACTTATGTGATAAAAGATAGACCCGGGGGCCATAGGTTTCACTAGTGGTTTCTCTCAAGATAGCATAAGTATTACGGTGGGTGAACGAATTAGTGTCAAGCAATTGATAGAGAAGTCATAGTTATGACAATATCTAGGCATGATCATGTATATAGGCATCACGTTCACAACAAGTAGATCGAAACGATTCTGCATCTACTACTATTACTCCACACATCGACCAACTCCTACCTGCATCTAGAGTATTAAGTTCATAAGGATAGAGCAACGCATTAAGAAAGATGAGATGATGTAGAGGGATAAACTCAAGCAATATTATATAAACCCCATCTTTTTATCCTCGATGGCAACAACACAATATGTGCCTTGCTGCCCCTGCTGTCACTGGGAAAGGACACCGCAAGATTGAACCCAAAGCTAAGCACTTCTCCCATTGCAAGAAAGATCAATCTAGTAGGCCAAACCAACTGATAATTCGAAGAGACTTGCAAAGATAACCAATCATACATAAAAGAATTTAGACAAGATTCAATTATTTCTCATAGATAAACTTGATCAATTACCCACAATTCATCGGATCTCGACAAACACATCGCAAAAAGAGTTACATTGAATAGATCTCCAAGAAGATCGAGGAGAACTTTGTATTGAGATTCAAAGAGAGAGAAGAAGCCATCTAGCTAATAACTATGGACCCGAAGGTCTGTGGTAAACTACTTACAACTCATTGGAGAGGCCTTGGAGATGATCTAGAGGCCCTCCGTGGTCGATTCCCCCTCC
This sequence comes from Triticum timopheevii, assembly GCA_963921465.1. Lineage (NCBI taxonomy): Eukaryota > Viridiplantae > Streptophyta > Magnoliopsida > Poales > Poaceae > Triticum > Triticum timopheevii. The sequence goes on from OY997270.1 coordinate 593,635,241, forward strand.
GGCGGAGCGCCGACGAATGCTCCAAGATGGGATCTTGCGGATACAGAAGGTTGCGGTGGTGGAATTAGGTTTTCGTGGTGCTCCTAGATGCTCTCGGGTTACGTGGATATACATAGGAGGAAGAAGTAGGTCGGTGGAGCCACGAGGGGCCCACGAGGGTGGGGGCGCGCCCATCCCCTTAGGGCGCACCGGGCACCCTCGTATTTCATCTCCGAATCTTTGGTTTAATTAGGCCGAGTGGACCGATTTTTCTTGCCATGGGAAGAGGTGCTTTGTGATGGGTTCGATCCTGTGGTGTCCTCTCCAAGTGATAGAAGGGGCGGCGAGGCACGCATGTATCATTGGTATTAAGGATAACAAGAAGGGGGCTATTCCTACATTAATAGATCTCGTCTACATCATGCCATTGTTCTTATTGCATTACTCTGTTTCCCCATGAATTTAATACACTAGATGCATGTTGGATAGCGGTCGATGTGTGGAGTAATAGTAGTAGATGCAGAATCATTTCAGTCTACTAATCTTGGACGTGATGCCTATACATTGATCATCGCCTTGGATATCGTCATAATTATTTGATCTCCTATAAATTGCCCAGCAGTAATTTGTTTACCCACAGTGTGCTATTTCTCGAGAGAAGCCACTAGTGAAATCTACGACCCCGGGTCTATCTTTTATCATATTTGCTTTTCGATCTATTATTTGCCTCTTTTATTTTCAAATCTATTATTCAAAAACCCAAAAATACCTTGTTGTACTTTTTTATTACTAATTTTATTTCACGTTTTATCGAGACCTATTTATCCAATCTACTACAAATCAATCTATCTTTTTACCGTGGAGGGATTGACAACCCCTCTTACGTGTGATACGTCTCCAACGTATCTATAATTTTTTATTGTTCCATGCTATTATATTATCTGTTTTGGATGTTTTATATGCATTAATATGCTATTTTATAATATTTTTGGGACTAACCTATTAACCCAGAGCCCAGTGCCAGTTTCTGTTTTTTCCTCACTTTTGAGTTTTACAGAAAAGGAATATCAAACGGAGTCCAAATGAGCTAAAAATTTACGGTGATTTTTTGTAGACCAGAAGAAGCCCACGGAGCATCGGAGTTGGGCCAGAAGACTTCCAAGGCAACCACAAGCCTAGGGGGTGCCCCCCCAGGGTGCGCCCCCTGGCTTGTGGACTCCTCGGGGACCCCCCTGACTTGTTTCCGACGCCAAAAATTCCTATAAATATAGAAACCCCCGAAAAGAAACCTAGATCGGAAGTTCCACCGCGGCAAGCCTCTGTAGCCATGATAACCCAATCAGGAGCCCGTTCCGGCACCCTACTAGAGGGGGAAACCATCACCGGAGGCGATATTCATCATCTCGGCGGCCACTATGATGAGGAGAGAGTAGTTCACCCTTGGGGCTGAGGGTTTGTACCAGTAGCTATGTGTTTGATCTCTCTCTCTCTCGTGTTCTTGATTTGGCACCATCTTAAAGTACCGCGAGCTTTGTTACTATAGTTGGATCATATGGTGTTTCTCCCCCTCTACCTTCTTGTGATGAATTGATTTTTACCTTTAAGGTTTCACTATTATCAGATTGAATATTATTATGAATTTGAGAACACTTGGTGAATGTATAGCGTGGGATACCCGTGGTGACAATGGGGTGTTCTATTGATTCACCTGATGTATGTTTTGGCACTCAACTCATGGATTCCCAAGGTGACATTGGTGTAATCTATGCATAGGGGTTGATGCATGTTTTCGTCCTTGTTTCTCCGGTAGAAATCTTGGGGCAATCTTTGAGGTTCTTTGTGTTGTATTGAATTTTATGAATTTGTGTTGTATTGACCCACAGATACTTATGGTGACATTGGAGTATCCAGGTGACATTAGGGTTGATTGATGTGTTTTCATATGGTGTTATTTTACTACAAACTCTAGGGTCGTTTGTGACACTTATAGGGATGGTCAATAGATTGATCGGAAAGAATAACTTTGAGGTGGTTTCGTACCCTACAAGGAATTTCATCTTACGTTATCCACGATAGAAACTTTGGAGTGACTATTTGTCGCGCGTTGAGGGATTTCCATATGATTTAATTATGTTATCGTTGTTGAGAGAATTTGCACTAGTGAAAGTACGAACCCTAGGCCTTGTTTCCAAGCATTGCAATACTGTTTTTGCTCACTTTTGTTACTAGTTACTTTGCTGTTTTTATATTTTCAGACTACAAAAACCTATATCTACCATCCATATTACACTTGTATCATCATCTCTTCGCCGATCTAGGGAACCTATGCAATTTACCATTGTATTGGGTGTGTTGGGGGACACAAGAGACTCTTTGTTATTTGGTTGTAGCGTTGTTTGAGAGAGACCATCTTCATCCTACGCCTCCCACGGATTGATAAACCTTAGGTCATCCACTTGAGGGAAAATTGCTACTGTCCTACAAAACTCTGCGCTTGGAGGCCCAATACGAGTCTACAAGAAGAAGGTTACGTAGTAGAGATCAACGCGTCGGGTTGTAAGTATTTGTTCTTTGTGTGCAGGTACCGTTTACATTGTGTTGTTTGGTTCTCCTACTGGATTGATACCTTGGTTTCACAATTGAGGGGAATATCTACCGTAGCTGTACTGCATCATTCCTTCTTCTTTGGGGAAATATCGACACAGTTTCAAGCCGCATCATTCTACACATGTGAAATTCTTGTGCAATCTTTATACCAACAATTAATTAGCTTGTCCAAAGAAAAACAAGCAGCTCTTATGAATTAAGATTTAACTTGGAAAGGTGACCAAATAAACAGAGAATATACTTAATGTGTGTTGCACTATTTAAATCAGCCTTAAACATGAAAATGGTGTCATGTGCATATTGTAGCATGCTCACAAAGCATCAACAAAATCTTCAACGAGAGCACTATTAATATTCCATTCCATAACTCTTTCAGTTAACATTCACAAAGCATCTACAATAATATTAAATAAAATAGGGGACAAAGGGCCCCATGTATTAAACCTTTTTTTGTCTCAAAAAAGTTACATGTCCGGTCATTAACTTGAGCAACAACTTCAACTTGTTTTAGCAGATTGCACACATTTAGCACATAGCTTGTTTTATCAAATTGGACACAAGTGGGGACACCTTGAGAAAAGTCGCTAAGAATTATTACATACTCCTACTAATGATGAAAAATTCCAACATGCCAAGGAGTAAATGAAAAAAACGAATAAAATTTGAGAGACAAAAGAAGAGTTTTCCATGACATTGTATAAACATGCACAATACCACGCGAGAGGAGATAATGATAAAGTTCCTTATCTTTGTTGAGCTAAGAAAGAAGCATGGAATGTAAAGATCACTGATGGTATTTAGTCTACAAATTTAAGCTTTGGTTGTAGGAAATTTTTGACACCTTCTTCCAATTCCAATTCCTCCAAGCATTTAATAGAAGTCTCTAGTACCTGCAGTTTTCGTGGCAAGTTGTCTGACTTGAAAGGAAGACTCATCAATTTTGGACAAGCGTCAAGCATCAGTCTCTCCAGAGATGGGAATGTCACATCAGGACCCCCAATATTAACCAACGTTTCGCCGTGTGTAATATCAAGATACTTGAGGCAGGGAAATGTCTTTGACCTATCTTGTGCATTGCAGTTGTTATCACCAGGGTGCCTCATAAATGCTTGTTGCATTGAAGGACAAAAAGATATTATGAGTTGTTTGAGGAAGGGAAGATACATCGCCCAAGAGAGGTGGTTTAGCTTTTGGCATGACTCCACCATCAAAAAAGCAAGCCTTGGAAATAGAGATGCAGGAGATGTTTGAATCCAAGTTATCTCTTTCAGGTCTGATAACTGTACCAAATAGAGCTCATTGAGGGTACTAAACCAACATCTTGCTCCTTCCAAGTTGTGTCTTACTATTATTTGATCCATGTTGCACATTCCAATCATTAGTTCATACAAGGTCCTTCGTGCAAAGTCATGTGATAGAATATTAGAGAAATACAGTGTATGTGTCACGAGTCCCCACATGTTTAAATACCTAATCGGTAAGTTTCCATTTTCTCTCATAAAAAGTAACTCACATTGAGAAAAGTGCATGGCATTCATACCAACTGATTTCAAGTGGGGTAGGGTGCCCAACTCTTGAAGCAATCTAGGAAGGTCCTCAAAAACTGTATTCAAAGTAGTCCTGTAGTCTATTACTTGCAATGCTTGGAGGCTAGATATGACCCCCTCTGATATCCTTTGTATGCCTGTCGATTGTAGGTACAAAAACTTTAGGTTAATGAGGTTTCGAAAGCAGTGAGGCACTTCATGTATATCCATATTACATGACAGATCAAGGTGTTTCAAGTTTATCAAGGAACATAATTCTTCAGGTATCACCATCAACTTGTTGAAGTGTAAATCCAGATATGTTAATGAAATGAATTTATTGATTTCTTCAGCTATTGTGATCCCACGCAACATGTTATTTCCAAGGCATAACATCCTCACGTGACAAGGATAGAGCCAACAAATGGAAGATTCAACAAACTGTTATGCACCAATGAGACGTATTCAACTTGGCTCCAAGGGATGCTAAAATTTTCATTCGGGCCAAATTCTGCACGGATAAACCACTTTCCATTGTTCTCGCTGCAGCCGCAAGAGATCCATAAAGCCATGTCACGGACCACATCATGCATTTTAACTGAATCAGAGAACTTTCCACAACCATCTAACAAACATGCAGCTGAAAGGTCGTCCATCAGACTATATGCTTTTGTGTAGGAACTTTGTATGTCTAACTCATCCACTAGACCTAATCCAATCCAGCATCGAGCAAGCTCTACTTTGGGAATCTCTTGGTCCTCTGGCCATAGTGCACAAGTCAAGAAACAGTCCCTCAAAGTTTTGTTTTGTAAACTATCAAAACTGAACTTGACCTGGTTAAAAACAACTCTTTCCATATCTAGGGGGTCATCATTATCACAACATGACCGTTTCATATGTCGGATGGCATAGTCCCACTCAGCTGTATGAACTTTACCATACATTGCCCTTCCAGTAGTTACCAAAGCTAATGGCAAGCCCTTCATTTCCTTCACAAGTTCTTTTGCAAGAATTTCAATGTGAGGACTATAGGACATAGTTTCGTGGCCAACCTTATCTTGGAATAGTTGCCATGCATCATCCTCCTGCAGGCAAACTACTTTAAACTCTTTTCTCACTTCCATTTGACCACAAACTTTTCTAGATCTTGTTGTGAGCACCATTTTTCTCCGGATTTGGTTTGCACTCCCAAGAGGATATGGTATGCCAACTGCTTGCATATCAATTCGATCCCAAAGGTCATCCAACAATATAAGAAAACTTCTCTCTCTCAAGAAGTCATAAATGATACTGCGCTGGGAGTCCACATTGTCATCTTTTGTCAGTTTGAGCTTGCGTACAATGTGATCTTGGATCTTTTCCACCGAACATCCCTTGGAGGCTGTAACATAGATAACATTGTCAAAGACCACGTCTCCATGAAATGTGTTATTAATATTGTTCAGAAGATATGTTTTCCCCACTCCACCTGGACCCCATATTCCAATCATGCCCACAGGATCATCTTGAATGAAATGGAGAGCCTCCTGAAGGTTGGGGTCCTCGGCAGACATAGATGGACCAGGCATCTCTTGTACAGGAGATGGCATTGAATCAACTACAATAGTACTCGGGCAATTGCTGAGACATTCTAGGACCTCATGAATCTTCTCAGCTGCCTCCATGATAACTTGCTTTTTTATCAGCATGCTGTCCACAGAGAATATTTCCGCATTACCAGTGATGATACCCACTTTTTCTAGCCATCTATTCACCACATTTGTTGGCGTTTTGTTTCGTCGCTCGGCATCCTTGATCTCCATACGGACATCATTCCTCTTGGCAAGCAGGTCTTTGGTTGCATTCTCAAGATTTCTCACAATCTTTTCAGCCTTCAAGCATAAATAACACACATGAATCAGTACCCAAAATGACATTAAGACAAGCTGCATTTCTAGAAAAATTGAGCTTTTATGCGAATACTTACAAAACTTAATGAGTCATCTGTAAGGTTTGATTTCTTTACTGCATGAAGGACAGATTCCCACCTCCTTGCCCCTCTTTCTCCTTGCATTAGCTTCCCAAGACGTATCAATTCTGATGGCAAACCTTTTAGCTCCCCTACAAGAGTGTTTGCGAGAGCCCCGATGCGAGGGATGGAATAAAGATCCTCCACACCAAAATTTTGTTTGAATAGCTGGCGTGCTTCCTCCTCCCCCAAAGCAGGCACTTCTATTTCCTTGTTTACATTCATCAGATGGCATACGTCTTGCGATCTTGACATGATTACTACTTTCCTCTTCAATTGCTTTGAACCTTCCTCAAATTTCACGACCCCAAGAGGATATGGAATGCCGACTGCTGAAAGGTCTACATCCTGATAGAGGTCATCGATCATCACCAAAAAACTTTTTTTGCCGAGTAGTTCAGATATCCTCGTGGCTTTAGTTATCACATCAGCATGCTGGTTTAGACGGAGCCTGGTTATGATTTGAGCTTGAATATTTTGTACCGCGCATCCACGGGAGGCCGTAACAAAGATAACATATTCAAAAAGACATCCTCCAAGAAACGAATTGTTGATCTTCTCGAGAAGATGTGTTCTCTCGTCTCTATCAGTACCCCATATTCCAATTACGCCCACCGCAGTGTCACTGTCATCCTTAGTGACCTGGAGAGCATAATCGAAAATCGCATTTCTGCTTGCCGTTAGTTGAACAGGCTGGGTTGGCATATTTACGACAGAAGGTGGAGGTGGTTCACGTGTGACATTATCGGCTAGTGGTGTACTAATGATATATGCATTCACATCTTCCAGCTTTTCGGTCGCCTTCTTGCTGATCTTGTAGTTTCCCCAACAATTCAGGGAGCCCAAAAAACACCACCTCGTTTCATATCGCAGGCGGTTTGCCGCTTCTTCAGATATGGCATCATTCACGCTCCGCAGCCACAAGTCGGCATCTTCTGTTGCTATCAAGCCATTCCGGCAGCCATCTTCAATCCAGAGTAGGACACGCCGCCGATTGCCATCCAAAGTCCGAGCATCTCTTTGATGCTTCCTCACGTTTGTGCGAGCGGTGAAGCAATACGTCGCATGGTTCGAAAAAAGAGTATAAAATGGACTAACGATTGTGTTAATCGTATTTCCAAACCAAGGACCAAGATTCGCCAGCGGGAGTGGCATTTTCGTCGGCACTAATTTGGAGAAGAAGTACTGCAATGCAAGACAATTGGCGTGTCAGAGTTAGTATGGGAAGAAAAACAACCAATCAATGAACTTCATAGAAAAATACATCATCCGTCCCTAAACAAATGTCACTGATTTAATTTGGGCGGAGGGAGTATAAAGACCACTACATCCAGTGAAAAATAAACTGTAGGTTTTGACATGCTAGACTCGTAAAACCGAAAAAGGCTTTCATCCCGCTTTATATATAAAGCAACAACCAACATTGGACCGATACAACCACAATACAACACACCAACACCCACACTCACCCAAAGACAAATACATAGGTGCTCAAGAGCTACAACAACAACAACCGCACGACTCGAAGTAGACTACAAAATGACAATACGCATCGCTACGGAGCCGCCGGAGGCTGCAGTTGATGGTCGGCGAAACCCTAGGCTCTAAGATGGTGCCTTCAGGAAGGACATGGCAAGCACCGCCACCGCCCGATCCAAAGATCAAGATCTTCATCCGGAGCACGATGTAGGTAAAGGGAGAAACCACAACGGAGACTCCAGGAAGACGACGACGCCCACGGGCGCCGCCTCCATCGGCCTGGCCCAGGCTAGACAGGGTTTTCACCAGGCAAGCATGCTCCACCTTCACCCACGATGTGCAAATGCACACGCCATGGCCCGTCAAACCTCCAGCCACCACACCGCCCACAGGGCCATAGCCGCTAGTCGGCCGCACCTGAGCCACGAGCTCCACCCACGAGCACGCCGCTCCCACCATCTGGGCCACCGCCCAGGACACCAGACGTCCCAAATGCCCTCCATGACTGCGAGCGAACAGCCGGCCACCATGCCCCGACCGCCGATAGGACCGCTAGACTCGGAAAAGCAAGGGCAATTATTAGATTTAATTTGAAAAATACTCCCTCTATAAGTAGTGGTCAAAACTGTTTTATATTTCTTCACAGAGGTGATACCTTTTACGACAAGTGTATCCATCATTTCCGTATGCTCAAACACTTAAAATTTACTGATAGTAGCACTGCATCGTGCACACGAAAGGATACGAGCAGAAAGTACAAGCACACCATACGCGCATAGGGATGCAAGCGACGTCCGCAAAACCAGCAAAGTAGCTCATTTCTGGCCAGGAGATTTTTTGACCGCCGGAACGGCAGGTGCTCTGCATTTTCATTTTAGTAGGGGAAAGTTTGTACATGACCGATAGTCTCAGCGTGAGAAAGCAAAGGAAAAAGGGTCCGGTGCTGAACCCAGCAGCTAGGCTGTACATGCCTTACAGAACTACTCCTCGCCTCGACAGGATACGGAGTTTCTTAGCCCGAGCTCAAATGAACAGTAAAATAAATAAAAAATACAATTCTTTTTATCTCCGCCTGCGGGGACGAGCATCGGCGGGAACAGGCGCCGGCGGGGACGAGCAGCTCCAACCGCCTACCTCTGCATGGATCCAGCCGAGCGCCACCTGCATTTGCGCGGATCCGATCGTCGTTGTGTCGCTGTGCCGCTGGGGATGCTGGAGGAAGCACCGTTGTGCCGCTGGAGGCCGCCGGAGGAAGCGTCCCGCGGCTCTTCCACAGCTGGCTCGTGGTGGGTGGGTTGGGTGGTGGGCGTGGTGGGCCGGGGAGGGTACAGAAAAGGAGGAGAGAGATGAAATGGGGAAGGTGGATGACAAATGGATCAGGCCTGACACAGAGGGGCTAGGCAGACTCACAGAATGTTTGGTTTGTGTCCGCTTTCGATCCAAATATGACCCAAATTTGATGTGGAAATGAGTGAGAGCAGACGAAAAACGGACATAAAAGGGGAATGGGTGTCTGCGTTGGACACTGTATTTTGTCTGTATGGACACAGGCGAACGCGGGGCGGACCAAATGGGTCGCTGGGTTGGAGTTGCTATGAGGGAAGCAGGTTTGGGCCCTGTAGCGTACCCTGTGACCTTACTTTGTTCAACCAGACGAACTAACTAAAATATCAAAAATGAAGTTAATTTTGAAGTTTAAGGTCATTTAGTTGAACTAAAGAGGGTTGGAGGGTAGCCGTTCCACATTTGCATGCCGAAGTGTGCCGGGACATTGAATGTAACAGCCTGAAACAGTTGGAGTTAGTTAAGCTTAACAGGTGCGGTGTGCTGGGAGCATGAATGTAACAGCCTGAACAGCTCCAGTTAAGGCTTGTTTGGTCGTTTCCTGGGTACTTTGTTTGTGCCTGGCCTGGGGCTGCCTGAAACTTGCCCGAGTCTTGTTTGATTTGTGCCTACAAGATAAAATGAATGCCTGGCCTGGAGTGCATAAGCCTATCTTGAATCACGTGCAGCATAGTTAGTCTGGTCTAGGCGTCCACCATCACGCGCCTGGCCGTGCCTAGGCTTTTAATATCAGGTAAAATAGGGGGCCCGCGGGAGACTTTACTGTAGATGTCAGATCATCTCGCTTCTACTACTCCCTCCGTACCTTCTAAGGCATTTAGTCATGCCGGGTTGACAACCAAACAGGTACATCTCAGATTTACGTGGTCAGGCACAAATCATCAACAGACCCAGCCTCGTACTAGGCACATTTTTAGGGCTAGTTTGGTTCATGTCCTCAGAGTGTCACGCCTGGCCTGGAGCTAGCCTGAAATCTGCCTGAAAATTGTTTGGTTCGTATCCTGCATGGTTGAGTGCTCGCCTAGCCTGGACAGCGAACCAACGTCATTAGCCTGCCAGGCAACGGCCAGGCGTCCAATATGGGAAGCCTGGGAGCCCGAAAATGAAGCCTGGAATACTTCTTATATTTACTAATTGGAGGCAGCATTGGCGCCTCCACGTTAATCCATATCATCAAGATTAATGAAGCCATTAGATCTAATTTTTAACGGTTATGTTTGGTAGCAAAGTACTAGAAAACTGAAGTATTGAAACCCACATTATTTTAGTCACTAGGTACAAGATACTACAGTTTTCACATACCAAAGTATCTTGAAGTATTGAGAATACTGTGACCCGTTTGGCAGGTGCTTATATGCACCAACGTCAATTAGCTTGACATCCAGCCGCATGCACTGAACTACCATGCACAAAGCTAGCTTATAGGAAAAGAAGGCACTTGAACACGATGCAGTGCCAGCGGCTAAACGTGGGCTCGCTTTCAAAGTTCAAGGGCGCTTCGTTCCTCTCAGCTGGCACTGTGCAGTAGGATAGGCGGGATAACGAAGCCGCCACAAAGGCAAGTGCCAGCGGCCAGCGCGAAGAGGCGGAGGACAAAGATCAGCATACTCACGCTCTTCTCCCATTTGACGTCTCTTGGTTTGTCCCCTATGGAGACGATGTCGACAGGCGACACATGGCGTTTCTTACTTTCTTTCGCATATGCTCTGTTTTCAAAAAAGAGGTCAAGGGTTCTTTTTTTAAAACAGAGAAAATACCCACAGTTTTCAGCCATGGCCAAACAGCTCATAGTAATTAATACTATGGTATTTTGAAAAACTGCAGTATTCTTCAAATACTCCAAAAATACTTTGATATCAAACACTAATGATTTAAGTCGAGCGCATGCTATGCGAAACTTGCTCATGTAACAAACGCTCTGCATGGCTACCTCCTGTATCAACTCAGGTCTCACGCGTCTAAAAAAAACAGGTCGCATGATCTCTCAACAACAAAAGGCTAACTACCTACCGTAATCAACTCAGGTCTCATGCTCTTTAAAGAAAAGAACTAACTACCAATCAACTCAGGTATCATGCTCGTTCAGCAATTAAAAAACTAGAGCCGAAGCCTTTATGTTCTCGAAAAAATGTCCTCTTTGTCGTAAAAAAAAGGATCGCCATCTTCTCGACCATCTTCTCCTCACCCTCCCATGCTCTTCTTTCCGAGGAAAAGCCATTGCCAAAGTCAGATGCATGCAATGGAAAATTAAACTCAACATTGAGTCCCAGCCACACTGCAATCCATGCCAGCTGAATTGCTAATGCACTATAGCAGGATGCGAATTGAAAGCAGTTAAAGTCAGATCAGGCATCCATCATTATTGGCGAGGATGCAAATTCAAGGAACAATAGCAGACAAATGGGGCAAGGAGCTCGCGGGGGCGTCGCGGGAGGGGGGGTCACCAGTGCAGTTTACTTAGGGCAACCCAACGCAACGACCCAAATCGTGTCATTTTTTCCTGCATTTCGTCAGTATGGGTCAGCAAAATGGACAACAGACGCGCCGCGGTCGACGGACATGGTTTGTGCACCCAACGCGAGCGGCCTATTTTGAGCGGACATGGCCTTTTCTTTTGAAAAAAAAACAACAAGTGCTTCCAGTGGGGGGCTTCTGCGGTCACCGGTCAGGACGAGCGTCACTTGCCTACCTCCGCCTGTGGGGACGAGCGTCGGCAGGAACAGGCGCCGACGGGGACGAGCAGCTCCGACCGCCTGCCTCCGCGTGGATCCATCCTAGCGCCACCTGCCTTCACGCGGATCCTATCGTCGTTGTGTCGCTATGCCGCTGGGGGTGCCGGAGGAAGCGGTGTTGTGCCGCTGGAGGCCGCCGGAGGAAGCATCCCGCGGCTCTTCCACGGCTGCCTTGGGGTGGGTGGGTTGGGTGGTGGGCCTGATGGGCCAGGAAGGGGAGAGAAAAGGAGGAGAGAGATGTAATGGGGGAGGCGGATGACAAATGGGTCAGGCCTGACACAGAGGGGCGAGGCAGACGCAGAGAACGTTTAGTTTGTGTCTGCTTCCATCCAAATCTGACCCAAGCTTGATGTGGAAATGAGTTAGTGCAGACAAAAAACAGACATAAAATGGGAATGGGTGTGTGTGAAAGACACTGTATTTTGTCTGTGTGGACACATGCGAACGCGGGGCGGACAAATGGGTCGATGTGTTGAAGTTGCTCTTAGGGAAGCAGGTTTGGGCCCTTTAGCGTACCCTGTGACCTTACTTTGTTCAACCAGATGAACTAATTAAGATATCAAAAATGAAGTTAATTTTGAAGTTTTAGTTGAACTAAAGAGGGTTGGAGGGTAGCCGTGCAACATTTGCATGCCGAAGTGTGCCGGAAGCATGAATGTAACAGCCTGAAACAGCTGGAGTTAGTTAAGCATAATAGGTGCAGTGTGCTGGGAGCATGAATGTAATAGCCTGAACAGCTCCAGTCAAGGCTTGTTTGGTTGTTTCCAGGGTACTTTGTTTGTGTCTGGCATGGGGCTGCCTCAAACTTGCCCAGAGTCTTGTTTAATTTGTGCCTACGAGATAAAATGAATGCCTGGCCTGGAGTGCACAAGCCTGTCTTGAATCACGTGCAACATAGTTAGTCTGGTCTAGGTGTCCACCATCGCGCGCCTGGCCGTGCCTGGGCTTCTAATCTCAGGTAAAATAGGGGCTTCTACTACTCCCTCCGTACCTTCTAAGGCATTTAGTCATGCCAGGTTGACAACCAAACAGGTACATGTCAGATTTACGTGGTCAGGCAGAAATCATCAACAGACCCATCCTCGTACTAGGCACATTTTTAGGGCTAGTTTGGTTCATGTCCTCAGAGTGTGACGCCTGGCCTGGAGCTAGCCTGAAATCTGCCTGAAAATTGTTTGGTTCGTATCCTGGATGGTTGAGTGCTCGCCTAGCCTGGACATCGAACCATCGTCATTAGCCTGCGAGGCAACGGCCAGGCGTCCGATACGGGAAACCTGGGAGCCCGAAAATGAAGCCTAGAATACTTCTTATATTTACTAATTGAAGGCGGGTTATGTTTGGTACCAAAGTACTAGAAAAACTGAAGTATTGAAAACCACAGTATTTTAGTGACTAGGTACAAGATAGTACAGTTTTTACATCCCGAAGTATCTTGAAGTATTGAGAATACTGCGACCCGTTTGGCAGGTGCTTATATGCACCAACGTCAATTAGCTAGACAACCAACCGCATGCACTGAACTACCATGCACAAAGCTAGTTTATAGGAAAAGAAGGCACTTGAACACGACGCAGTGCCTGTGGCTAAACTTGGGCTCGCTCTCAAAGTTCAAGGGCGCTTCATTCCTCTCAGTTGGCACTGTGTAGTAGGAGGGATGACGAAGCCGCCACAGAGGCAAGTGCCAGCGGCCAGCGCGAAGAGGCGGAGGACAAAGATCAGCATACTCACGCTCTTCTCTCATTTGACGTCTCTTGGTTTGTCCCCGATGGATACGATGTCCACAGGCGACACGTGGTGTTTCTTACTTTCTTTCGCATGCTCTGTTTCTAAAAATAGGTCAAGTTTTTTTTTAAAACAGAGAAAATACCGTGGTTTTGTAAATACTGCAGTTTTAATACCATAGTTTTCAGTCATGGACAAACAGCTCATAGTAATTAATACTATGGTATTTTGAAAAACTGCAGTATTCTTCAAATACTCCAAAAATACTTTGTTATCAAACACTAATGATTTAAGTCGAGTGCACGCTCTGCGAAACTTGCTCCTGTAACAAACGCTCTGCATAGCTACCTCCTGTATCAACTCAGGTCCCACGCGTCTAAAAAAACAGGTCGCATGATCTTTCAAGTACCTACCGTAATCAACTCAGGTCTCATGCTCTTTAAAGAAAAAAACTAACTACCAATCAACTCAGGTCTCATGCTCTTTTAACAACAAAAAAATCTAGAGCCGAAGCCTTTATGTTCTCGAAAAAATGTCTTCTTTGTTGTAAAAAAAGGATCGCCATCTTCTCGACCATCTTCTCCTCACCCTCCCTGCTCTTCTTTCCGAGGAAAAGCCATTTCCAAAGTCAGATGCATGCAATGGAAAATTAAACTAAACGTTGAGTCCCAGCCACACTGCAATCCACGGCGGCTGAATTGCTAATGCACTAGAGCAGGATGCGAATTGAAAGCAATTAAAGTCAGAACGATTGGGAAGAGACCCTCATGGCTCTCCTCTGCCCTCTCTCCCCCCTCACCCTCGTGGCGATGCCTGCTTCTGGCTCCGTCCCGACGGCGTCCCTGCCCCGTGCGACCTTCCCTCCTCCCTCCCCTCCGCAGACTCCTCTGGGCTCCGCTCCGGCGTCGCGTGCCGCTCCCCTATGCTCTCTGGTCTCCCCTTCTCGCCCTGGCCACATCGCCCCTCTCCGGGCTAATAAGTTTTGGGCTCTTGATTCGGATGGCTCCGGGTCGAAGTCTGAGGCTCCTTCTCTCCTCCCCGCCCTGTCCCGGTGTGCTATTCCTCTGTGGCTGCGGCGGCGGGTCGCTGGCGTAAGTTCGCGCCCGGGGGGCGGGGGTGGCCCATCGGGCCTGCCGTGGAGGTGGATGGGTGGCGCCGCGTTTCACGTGGTCGTCGGCGTGCTTCATGCTGGTCCCCTATTGCGGTCCCGCTGATGTCCGTTGGGGTGGATGGGGATGCGCCGCCGTCGGCATCTTGCTCTCCCGCGGGTCCCCTTGCTTGCTCGCCCTCGGATGCGGTCTCCGTCGCTCCGGCGGCGTCGGCACTGGTGCCAACCCTAGATCTGGGATCGGGGGCGATGTTGATTCCCCCGCCTATGGCGCGGGCCCTGGTGGGTGCTGCTGGGCCGGTCTCGGTGTTGGCTTTGGCGTCCTTTTCTGATCCCCCTTCCTTCTTTGGTTTCTGGGCCGCGGGCGCCCCAGGTCCAACCCACCCCTCCAGTAAGGCCTTGTATCGAGCCGGGCCTGGCTCGGTCAGGGTACTTATGGGTGCGTAGGGGTGCGGTTCCCCCATTTCTAGGGTTCCCTGCCTCCTCCTCAGATCTGTTTCGACACCGTCTGCCCATTCGGCGCTTCGCCAGATCTACTCCTCCCCCTCCTCTCTCCCTCTCCTTTGCGGCGGTGGCGGCGATGGATCGCTCTCGTGCTTCCTCCAGCGAGGCGGTCTCCGGGCAGAAGCGGGGGCGTGATGACTCCGGCGAGGCGGCCGCGGATCTGGAGTTCGAGGCGGCTCTTCGTGCGAAGCTTCAGGCCTCGCTCGCCCTGGAGGCGAGGTTGGCGGCAGCGTCGACTGGCGTGTCTCCCCGCGCCTCTGGATCGGGCCCGTCGGTGCCTCTCCCCCCATGTCTAGTGCTCCTTCGGCTGCGGCCGTCCCCTAGGAGTTGGCGACGGCGGCCAGTAGGGAGGGCTCGTCGGGGCCAACCCAGGCATCTCCTCCGCTGGGTGCTGCTCCCCGGGGCGGCGCTCCGTTACGGGCTCCGGTGGTGGCTGGGGGTGGGCCGTCCCGCTTCTTTCCCCGAGGCGCGTTGGGGGCCCCGGTTCGCCGCCCTATCGGTCCCGCTGCTGGGCGGGGTTCCGGATCTGGGCCTGCTGCGCCTGGTGACGGTATCCTTCCTCCTCCTCCTCGTGGCTCTGGTCGCATCCCTCCCCAATCCCAAGTCTACAACCCCATCCTCACCTGTTTTGCGTGTCACCGCCCCGGCCATTTCCAATCTCGGTGTGAAAACCCTCCTTTCTGCCTCATTTGCAGGGAAGACGGTCACCTAACGGTGGACTGTCAGAATTGTGTCAAGCCTCCCACTTTTGTTCATTATGGCACCGGTCTCCCTGGGTGTTCTTTCTTTGCTTTAGATAGGGGGATCCCGGAGGCAGCCCCTATCCCGTCGCTATCCAATGTTGGCATTATCTCTGTCCAGGCTAAACGCATCTCTTCCCAGACCCTTCTTGACGAACTTAAGCTATGGGATGAGGGTGGTTGGGATTGGCAAATTCGCCAACTTTCTGAGTTCGAGTTTGCTGCGACTTTTCCTTCCAAAGAGAGCCTCTATATGATTTCCTCTTGCACTAGCTTCACGCTGCCTCTGAATCAACTTGTGGTCTCGGTCAAAGCTTCTTCTAACGGGTCCTAGGCGATCTCTTCTTTGTCTGATGTGTGGGTTCTGTTTGAAGATGTTCCTCCTAACATGCGCACCACGGCGTTCCTTATGGCTTTTGGGGTTCTCATCGGGAAACCTATTGAAGTGGACCAAGATTCTCTGGCCGTCCTGGGGCCAGCCCAGCTTCTGGTGTGGTGTGTTTACCCACTGTGCATCCGTGGCGCCATTGACGTCTTCCCTGCAGCTGGTGGCTTTCGGCTCCGGGTATGGGTGGAGGGGGCCTCGGGTCCGGTGTCGCCTCCTCCTCCTCTCCCGCCCCGGCCTTTGGCAATGGCGACAAGAGCAAAGATGGGGATGGATGCACCGACGACTCCATGCATGGGTCCGATCCTCGTTTCACCCAGTCTGAGTGGGATGGTCTCTCTCCCAAAGATCAGGATATGCTAAAGGAGAATGCGCCTGCTGGCAGGGGGGCCAGGACTTGGTGCCTGATCTAGGTGGCGGGGATGCGGCCTCTGGTGTGGCTAAGGGCACGCCTTTCTCGGTGGTGTGCTCCAATCTCCCTTCCCATCCCGATTCTCCCTCCTTGTCTGGCATTGAAGATCTACCCCCGGCTAGCCCCGCTGCATCCAAGAAGAAGAAGAAATCCTCTGTCAAGAAATACTCCGCCCAGGGCCGTGCTTCTGGTCACTCTAGGCAGTCCGCGGCTGGGCTGTGCCATAGGCTTGATGCCGACCTGGGAACGGCCTCGGGCCCGTCCTCTGCTGCGGCTTCCCCTAGTCGTGCTCGCCCTGTGCCTGTGCGCTCGCCTGCTTCCACGGCTCGCAAGAGCGGCCACGTCTCCAACAGTGGTGAGCGGGTGGCCGATCGGGCTGCTCGGCATGCTGCGGCTCGGGATCTGCCCCCTTCAGGTTCGTCCCCAGCCCCCTCCCCCTCCCTCCCCACAGTGCCCTCTCCTTTGCGTTTAGTTCTCCCTTCACAATCTGATGATCACTTGCTCAAAATTTTAGATGATGTGGGTATTTGCTTAGACTCTAGCTTGGGATCTCCCTCATCTATTCTTTGTATTATTAGGGCGAATGAAATCGCCCAGGCTGATATTGCGAAAGCCAAGGAGGCTGGGGTGGGCTCGGGTGCCCCACTGGTTGTGGCCGGTGGGGACGAGGGGGGAGATGACAGGTGTCAAGCTCCCCCGGGGGTTTCTAAACGAGGGGGCAGGGAAGCGTGCAAAATCCTGCATGGCACCGAGCAGGTCGAGTCTCCGTATTAAAAACTTGTCTTATAGATGAAGGCCTTATTCTGCAACGTGGTTTCTGTGCTAGGGGGCGCAGAGACCAACTTAAAGACTTGGTTCAATCTGAAAATGTAGAATTTATTGCCCTTGTCGAGACTTTCAAATCTTCCTTTTCCGCGAGCGAACTATCGGCCATTGCTGGGATAGACAGATTTCATTAGAACTTTGTGGCCTCAGTTGGTCATTCGGGTGGTTTTCTGCTTGGTTCCAAAAAAGATACTTTTGATTTTGTGGCTTTTGACCATGGCATTTTCTGGGCTAGCACGGTGGTTTCTCTTCGATCTCTCAATTCCTTGCTGGAAATCATGGTGGTATATGGTTCGGCTGACCACGCGATGTCTTATGCTTTTTTGGACGAGCTTAGTATTAAAATTGAATCATGCCAGCTTCCCCTGTTGACCAGGGGCGACTTTAACATGCTTCATTTCCCTTCTGACAAGAGCTCGTCTAACTTCTCTTGGCCTCTAGTTGATGCTTTCAGTGCTTTCATTAGGGACACGACTATTCGTGAGATTCCTAGGGTCGGAGCACGTTTCACTTGGTCTAACCATCAAAATCCACACGGTTTTTGTTTTTCCTATGTGGGATTCTCTATTCCCCCGTGTCAGTCTTAGAGCCCTTGCTTGTGTTGGCTCTGATCACACCCCCCTGATTCTAAATGATGGAACGCGCCCAGTGGGTTTCCCGAGGTTTCAGTTTGATGCTTCCTGGCTACAAGTGGAGGGTTTCAATGAGTTGGTGGCTCAAAAGATTTTGACTTTCCTTTCTTCTACTCGCCGTTCTTTTGTTCTGATGGATGACTGGCATCAATGCTCTTATTTCCTTCGTAGATACCTTAGAGGTTGGTCCAAAAACCACTACGCTGAGTCAAGGCATGACAAAGCTAGGTTGGTGGCTCAAATTGGCGTTCTGGACGAACGCGCGGATAATGCTGGGTTGTCCTCAAATGAATGGCAAACTCGGTATGGTTTAGAAGAGGCGCTGTTGGGCATTCATAGGCAGGAGGAAGTGTATTGGAAACAACATGGTACTATCAACTGGACCTTAAAGGGTGACTCGCCCACGTCCTACTTCTTTGCTATTGCTAACGGTAGACGTCGGAGATGCATTATTGATAGCCTTACTATAGACGGTGTCAGGGTATCTGACCCTCCGGTGATTATGCGTCATGTGGTTTATTTCTTCTCTAACCTTCTAGCGGCTAAACCTGAGTTAGGCTTTAAGCTGGCTGCGTCCTTCCAGTCTCCTCCTGATCAACTTTCGAACGCTAATAATGACAGCTTGCTGATCCCACCCACGGAAGAGGAAATTTTTGAGACGATTCGTTCGGCCAACTCTAGTGCGGCCTCAGGTCCTGACGGCTTTTCCACTCCTTTTTTTCGGCAATTCTGGCCTCAGCTAAAAGGCCTAATTATGGCTATTACTCAAGGTTTTTGGTTGGGGACTGTTGACATCTCGAGACTTAAGTACGCAGTTCTTACCCTCATCCCTAAAGTCAAAGGCGCTGACTTGATCTCCCAATTTAGGCCCATTGCTTTGATTAACAATTTTGCTAAGATCCCTGCCAAGGGCATGGCTACTAGGGTTTCTCCGATCGCCCATCGGGTCATTAGCCCTTTCCAATCTACGTTCATTAAGGGTAGATTCATCTTGGACGGGGTGCTTTGCTTACACGAGATAATTCATGACCTTCGTAGTAAGAACACCAAGGTTATGGTCCTTAAGCTTGATTTCAAAAAGGCGTATGACTCGGTGAGCTGTAACTTTCTTCGCCAAGTTTTGCTGGCCAAGGGCTTCGATGGTTCGGTGGTTCACTGTCTGATGCAACTTGTCACTGGGGGCCAAATGGCGGTGGCTGTCAATGGCCAGACCAGTAATTTCTTTGCGAATGGTAGGGGTTTGAGACAAGGAGATCCGGCGTCTCCCTTGCTTTTTAATTTTGTGGCTGATGCTCTATCTCACATTTTGGCACGTGCTGCGGCTGCTGGACACATTTCGCCTGTTAGCTCTCACCTCATTCCTAATGGCATCTCTCACTTACAATATGCGGATGACACCATCATTATGGTTGAACTTAATGATAACTCCATCATGAATTTGAAATTTCTTCTTCTCTGCTTTAAAGCTCTGTCGGACCTTAAAATCAACTTCTCTAAGAGCGAGGTCATTGTGACTCGGGTCCCTATCCCGGAAGCGCAGCGGGTGGCCCACCTTTGTACTGCTCTCTCGGGTATTTTCCTCTCAAATATTTGGGCTTACCCATCTCCCCTCTTAAGCTTTTGGCCAAAGATTTTGCCCCGGCTGTGACTAAAGTTGGCAATAGAGTTTTGCCGTGGCGAGGCCGTTATAATTCTCAGGCGGGCAAGGTTGCCCTTACCAACTCTTGTCTGTCCTCTCTCCTGATGTTTCTAATGGGCTTTTATCTTCCATACGAAGGGACTCACTCGGGCTTCGATAAGCATAGGGGTGCCTTTTTCTGGAATTCTTCCGATAATAAACGCAAATATAGGATGGTTAAGTGGGATCTCATTTGTAGACCTAAGAACATGGGGGGCCTTGGCATCATTAATACCAGAATCATGAATAAATGCCTTTTGTTAAAATGGTGGTGGAAGATTATGTTCCGCGATGATCGCCCTGCTTGGCTTAACCTTCTCAAAGCTAAATACTTCCCCTCCTCGAGCCCTATGTTCGCTCCCTCCTCTGGTGGCTCTCAATTTTGGCGTTAGCTTGTTAGTATTAGACCGATTTCCCGGTCCCTTGTGAAATTCGTTGTTCGAGACGGTAATCTACTCATTTTTGGTTAGACTGGTGGGTTGGGGACACCATGCTTGCGGTGGCTCAGCCGACTCTGTTTTCGTTTTGTGCTGATCCCGAGATCTCTATCTTTGAGCTCTCGGCTCAGGGTTGGGTTTTAGATTTCTGGCGCTCTCTTTCCCCTGTGGAGTTGGAAGACTGGCAACACCTTACTGCCTACTTCCCCCTGCTCTCGGAGGAAGAGGACTCCGTTATTTGGCCCCACTCCTCTTCGGGGCGTTTTTCAGTTAAGTCGGCGTATTCGAAACTTATCGCTGGTGCTCGCACTGACAAGTTTAAATACATTTGGTCTGCCAGCATCACTCCTAAGATTAAAATCTTCCTCTAGCAAGCTCTTCGTCGCAAACATCCAGCGGCTGACCAGATTAAGAAGAGGAATGGGCCAGGCTCTCACAGTTGCCAGCTGTGCGGTGCCCTGGAGAATACCGAGCATATCTTTTTCCAGTGCTCTTTGGCTAAATTCATTTGGAGTTGCATTAGACTTTGGCTTCGTGTTAATTGGAACCCTTCCTCCTTTGAGGATCTACGGCGTTGTATTAACTCTCTAGCAGGCCGGTCTAACCGGGTTTTCATGGTGGGCTGGGTTGTGATTTGTTGGTCGCTATGGACTACTAGGAACAAGTTCACTATTGAACACATTTTCCCGGCTAACCCAGTCAGTTGCTTATTTAAAGCCAATGTCTTTTTACAGCAGTGGAGATCATTGACTAAGGATGGGGACCTAGAGGCGTTCGACGATATGCTATCCAAAATGAAATCTACGGCTTCTTCTCTGCTGCGGCGCTCCAGGAGGACGGTTTCTTAGTGGTTTGGCTGGTCGTTTGGCTGGCCTGTGCGCCATGATAGGCTGGATGCCTTGTACCCATACTTCTTAGTCGTTTCTGTTAAACTTATGTGGTGCCTTGTGATGGTTGTGACTCTGCCTGGTGGCTTTATCTATAAAGTCGGGCTCTCGCCTTTTCTCTAAAAAAAATTAAAGTCAGATCAGGCATCCACCATTATTGGCGAGGGTTCAAATTCAAGGAACAATAGTAGACAGATGGGGCCACGGTTCTCCTCACACAACGCAGGCAAGTAACCCTTATGTTCTAGAATCCATGCTCTGTTCTAAATCCCATTGAATTCATCACGAATCCCCATCAAATCATACTAATTCCTAACATCTGAAAAAACACATTGGAAGTGGTGTTGGAAGATGTCTATCTATCAGCACTACACACCACTATATTGGGTAGTAGAGGAGCAGAGGAGAGGCCAGAGGTATGGTAAGCAAAATCTCCATCGGCACCATGTAATTCCTGCAGTACCACTCCTACATGAACAATTGAGCACCTTCAAACACCTAGCAAAATCTTTGATTGTCTGCAAGATAGTTCGGTCTGAGGTTTATATGAGGAGGATTTCAGATGTTTTTCTATGTTACGTAAATCACTAAATCCCTAATAAACAGGCTTGATTACTAACATCTGATAATGAAAAATTCGTTTTTGTACATGTCCATCTATGGGCAGTCTGATTAAGGGCTGTTTGTAGGGAAGATGTTGCGTCTGCCCACAAGGACCACCATGGAGTCGCCATATTAGGGCTTTGTTTCTTACAACTGCAATTAAAACATCGGTCAAGAAATTCAATTTTATGCCCGTTCACTTTGATTCTTACAGAAGGCTCAGTTTATACGTGTTTTTATATGTCGCCCCATATTAGCTGAAGCATGATGGGTTTGGTTGACGTTTCCTATGTAGATGACTTAGATGTTGTATATTGTTTCTTCTAGATACACACTAAATCTTCAGTTATCTGCATGGTATGTACTCTTTGTCTACCTCGCATTAGCCAAAGAGAGTGGTTTTTGGCGCTAGGTATGATGCCTAGACATTAAATATTCAGAAATGTTAACGCCCACACGTGTGGGCGTTCACCACCCCGTCCACACGCAAGCATCGCCGTTGGCTTCGGTACGCACGAATCTTGGAGCAAACAGGCCGGTTTTTGGCGCCACGTAGGACGAGTCTCGTGTGCGGTGTGCGAGTGGGTTCGCCCGCACGGTGGTTGCCATCCCGTGGTCGGCGATTGCCACTGAGAGGCGTGCGGTGGAACTGCCATGCGCCCGCACGCCACGCTCCGACCGCGGTTGACGTCAAACACGTCGCACACCCCTCCACCCTCTCCCTCACGGTTCCATTTACTCACCCGCGACGCATTTACTGGCAGAACCCACTCGCACTTCAAACCACTGGAGGAGAAGGCGAGGGGAGAAGGCGACGGCGGAGGCGGAACAGTCGACGGTGTTCGCGGCCATCGGTGGTGTTCGCCGGAGTGGAGCGGCTTCGCCGGAACGCGTGCGGGTTGAAGGTAATGCTCGCTTCATCTCTCGCATCCTGTCAGGACCCCGACTCAGTGTCACATCGATCTAGCCTGTAACACCTCATATCACTTTGCGGCCTCACGCACGGTATTCCCACGGGTGTCGCCTTACCTTTGCCCGGGACCGTTTGCGCCTTTTGGCACACGTATATGATAGTGTCGCTAGCATCCATATGAAAAGGAGCCCGGGCTGACATGGCTAGTCGTAAACCCAAAGTGGCACAGACTTACAGGGACAGCCATCCATGACCCAGCATCGAACGTGTCGGTCATCAGCGAATAAGTTCTGGGCTGTAGCACTGGGCTAGCAGGACTCCGGCAAACCGGGCTGTAGCGGGCTAACAGGACTCCGGTACTCAACGCGTGACATTTCCCCGAGGGGACAGACACAGGAACGAAGAAGGACACATGCCGGCCAGCCTAAGTGTTCCGGAGCAGTAGCAAGCTACCATGGCTCAGTGGAGACACTAGGAGACATTTCCCGGTAAGAGAGGCTACTAAAGATAAACAACTAGATAGTCAGATCCCACACATACCAAGCATTTCAATAACATACACACAATATGCTCGATATGTGCAAATACAACATGGCATCACATCATGACTCTACGACTCAAGTATTTATTCATTAGGCTCCGAGGAGCGAGATATTACAAACATGGGTCACATGACCCAACATTCAGAGCATACAAGTCAAAGCACAAGCGGAAGCTTAACATGTCTGAGTATAGACATCTACAAATGAAAAAGGCTTGAAAGCCTGACTATCTACTAGATCCTGCCGAGGGCACAAGATCGTAGCTGAGGTATCAAGCTAAACGTCGGAGTCCACGCGGAACTACTAGCGATACCGAGATCTCTCTGCAAAAACATAAAATAGGCAAACGTGAGTACAAATGTACCCAGCAAGACTTACATCAGAACTAACTACATATGCATCATTATCAACAAGGGGATGGTGGGGTTTAACTGCAGCAAGCCAGCTTTGACTCGGTGGCTATCCTGAACTACGACTGCAAGTAACTCTTTTGAGGTGGCGCACACGAGTCCACATATTCACCATATCAATACACCACTATGGATCCGCTCCCGTCTCCCTACGAGAACGCCATCCATAGCACTCACACTTATCTTGCGTATTTTAGAGTATCCACTTTCACTTGTCTATGAACTGTTATAGGCAACCCAGAAGTCCTTTACCGCGGACACGGCTATTCGAATAGATGATGTTAACCCTGCAGGGGTGTACTTCTTCACACACGCTCTCACCACTTACCGCCGTTTACACGACATGTACTCGGCAACCTTCAAGCGGAAGCCCAACGAGGGTGTCGGCCACGACCTACCTAAACACTCAAGTCCCTAGTCCAGGTTTATCGCCTATTCGGGTTCCATCCATGAGGAGATCCGGCCGAAGTTTCGCTCACAGCCCCAAACGATGTGAACAGGGTTCCGTGACACCAAACGGGCGCCCGGTTTACCCGGCCACGTGCCTACCGCATCACAGCCCACCCCTACGGTCAGCGCTGCGCATGGCCTCCAGCATACTACAAACACCAGAAACTACTTGCAACTCCTGGACAGAGGACAAGGGTGATTAAGAAGCCGAGAGGGTCCATTGGTTTCGGGCCCAATGCGTGGTAGTAGCTGAATCATGGATCACAAACACAGAACTCAGTTCCTGAGGACGGCTGCAATGAGACAACCCACCATGTACTCCTACATGGCCTCTCACCGCTACCTTTACCAAATCGTGTTCACACACTTAGCTCACACACAGTAGGACATGTTCACACACACCTGATTCACCCCTGATGAATCAGACCTGACTCAACTCTAAGCAGTAGCAGGCATGACAAACAAGCATTAATGAGTAGGCACAATAGGGCTCAAACAACTCCTACTCATGCTAGTGGGTTTCATCTATTTACTGTGGAATGATAGGTCATGCAAAGGATAAAGGGGTTCAGCTACCGCAGCAAGTAACAGTTGAATCGTTGTTGTCCTAATGCAGTAAAAGAGAGCAGGAGCGAGAGAGTGGGATTGTATCGGAATGAACAAGGGGGTTTTGCTTGCCTGGCACTTCTGAAGATAGCATTGAGTCTTCATCAGTGTCAACGATCACAACGTCGGTGCAACGTCTATCGAGAGGGGACAAATACCGGCAACTGAGAAAGAACACAATCAATGCAATGCGACAATATGATGCATGCTATGACATGGCAACATGCTGGTGTTTTGAGCTAATGCAGCTAGCAACAAAGTTAAATGAAGTTGGTTTGAATCCAAGATTCAAATTCAAACTCCATATGTGATTATTCAAATGCCCTTTATATGATGTGTGCTAAACAGCAGCTATAAGTTGTTCTAACATGCATGAAAATTGTACAGATGGATAGATTGGATTTTTCTGATCATTTTTCATATATAATTTATTTCATTCTGAGCTACGGTTGAATTTTTATGATTTTCAGAAGTTTATACTAATTTTTGGAATTTTCCGAATATTTAGAATTAAAATAATTCCAGAAAATGCATTACTGCGTCAGCACTACGTCAGCATGACGTAAGCGAGTCAACGGGGTGCGGTCTAGGTCAAACCTGACCAGTGGGGTCCACTGGTCAGTGACTGGGGCTGGTTAGTGTCAATGGCAGGTGGGGCCGGGTCAATAGACACGTCAGCAGGTCAATACTGACGTGTGGGGTCGGTCAACGTCCATGTCAGCGTGGTCAAAGCTGACGGGTGGGGCCCATGTGGTTAGTTAAACTAAACAGAAAATAAACTAAGATTAATTAAGGCGTGGGGCCCAGTGCCAGTGACACGGTGCGGTGATTAGTGGCTAATTAAGCCAGCCATGTCAGCAAGTGACGCCGGCGACCACGGCGACGGCGAGACCTCACCGGAGTTGCTCGGGACGGCGCTACAGCCCGCGGCTGGTCGCGCTGAGGGCACCAAGAGGGTGCCCATGCTCCCGCGCATCTAGGGGCGCACGCAGCTGGGCACAGGGAGGCCGGGGTTCGCCGGAAGCGAGCTCCGGGCGGCGGCCGGAGTTCGGGCGTCGGGCGTTTCGACGTGGAAGTGAACTAGGAGAGGCGCTGGTGTGTTCGGCGTGCTCCTGGTGAGGTGAGGAGAACGATGACGCGTGCGGAAGAGGCTGGTTCGGCCTCTGGCCACGGCGGCGCCATGGCCGGCGGCGAGGAGCTGTCGGCTCCGACAGCCACGGTGGTTAGAAGGCGTGGACGGGCACGGGGAGAGAGGGGAAATGGGCAGGGGCTCACGGTGAGTTCGAAGAGCAGGTCGTCGTGCTCGGGGAGACGGCGGAGAGGACGAATCGGACGGCGGCATCCGGCGGCCGTGGTCGGGGAAGAAGCGTCGCGGCATCGTCTTGGGGCATCCGGGCTTCAGTGGGTCGACGTAGAGGGTCTTGGGGTCCGGGCGGAGCTCGGGTACGCAGAGAGGGAGCGAGGAAGTGGCTGTGGCCGCGGTGGTTGCGAGCAACGTCAGCGGCGGCTCTCGGTGGGGAGAACAGAGGAAGGGAAGAGATCCAGAGAGAGTGAGAGAGCGTCGGGGGGGTTGCGTGGCGTCGCGGGAGGCGACCAGGGCGACGAGGGGGTAGCCAGGCAGGCAGGGAGGAGCTGGCGCGGCTCGCCTGCGCGCCGGGCACGCAGCCGCTTCTCTTGGCAAGAGGAAGAAGACAGTGCTGCCCCTGGTGGGCCAGGCTGGCTTTGCCCGGCTGGGCCGCTGCACAGGAGCTGGGCCGGCTACAGTTGCGGGCCGCCAGGTACGTTTCTGTTCTTTCCTTTCTTTCTGTTTCAATTCTGTTTTTAGTTAATATTTTGCCACTGTTTTGAATTCAAACAAATTCAAACAATGTCAAAAACTCCTCTGAGTATTTTTATTTGGCTGGATGGACTTTTCCAAAAGCTCATAAAAATATTTCAGGGGTATTTGAAATTATATTCTAATTATATGAATATAATTCAAATTCAAATAGCTAATGATTTAAATTCAAAGTCCCAAGATTAAGTCCTTAAAAATGTTCAATATTTTGGTTGGGACCAGAACCCTTGCCAAAATTATCAAACATTTAAGAAGAGCATTTTGGGAACAATGAATGAGGTTAGAGGGTTTTTCCCCTCTTTAATTAAAATTTGAGGCTTCCAAATTTCTTTAATTCAAGTTTCAAAAATTTAAACATGATGCAAGCAAGATGCAAACACTAGACAACACCAGAAGCTAGGGATGTGACAACTCGCCCCCACTAAACAAGAATCTCGCCCCGAGATTCAAGACGTGAGGTAAGAGGAAAGGGGGTCACAAAACTATCACAATCTTCATGATCCATTTGCCCTTCTTGAAGATGTTGACTCGTTGCTTCAAATCGATCTTGACGTCTTTGCTTTCGAGATCTTCATTCAATCATGACGACAAGAAGAAAGGGAAAACTCTAGAAGGATCGATCTTCTCGGAGATCAAGCAACTCAGGACCAACTCACGGAGTAAGACATAGCACATCTCTCGAGCTGGGACACGAAACACACATCTAGAAGGATGGAGTGGAACAAATGACGAGGGTTCACTAGGTAGACAACAATTCCATACCTAAGAGGGTAGTGGACGGTTGTCAATGTAGCGAGGAGTTGAGTTGCCATGATACCTTAACGAGACATCTTAGATGAGGTGACTTGTGGAAATATCCCCTTAAGTGGCAAAAAGAATTACCTTTGATTCAGAGATCAATGAAACTCTTTATACCAGCCTAAGGCAATTCTCGAGCGATCGTTTGGAGGGGGTCGGTAGAATGGCATACCCGGATTAGAACGGATGATGTGGATTACCTTGTTGAAGACAACACAAAGGATGATTTTGCTTATCATCAGAAATGGATGGGACCCAAGATAGGATGGCATAATGACGGTGCAAGCTGGGAACAAAACACAAATGCTGGGAATGATTCTAGTAACTAGGGGGAAACCCAACAGCAGAGAGTGATTCCACGATTGGAATGGTTATAGCATAACCGAGGAAACTGAGAGCAAGCCCAGTTAGTGCCGATGATAACACTTAGAGCTTGTGCGTGCTCTCAAGAACTTGAGCATTTCCATATTCATCAAGGTTTTACCAACATCCGTGTCAAGGATCCTGGCAACACAACATACTACCATGATGAAAAATGGTTGAGGATGCAGATGCAAAGGAGAGATAACACTTTCTCAGATTTCACCTTGGCGAGGCCAAGGGGACGAAATCTGGATGATCGACCGAGAAACATTTAGCACTCTGCTTCTAATGTTCTCCTTGATGTGCTAGCACAATCCATTTGTTGAAATGGTTTGGTATCTAGAACATCAAGTAACAGGTAGGACTTCGGGAGCACAAAAATCCATAAGGGACAACTAGGGAGTAAATCCTATGAAGTCCTTATGGGGAGGTGGCCAACTTTCTCAATCAAGATACTACAATATTAGGTCTTCCGGTTAGGTGTGTTGGCCACGACATCCACTTTACCGGTTATAGAGACCAATATTGTAGTTCTTGGGAAACAGTCCAACCATCAAATCTGCCTGAGATTCAGATCTGGTTGGTGTCAGAATAATCTGGACTCATCGAGTCTAGGAAGAAAAATGAAAGTTTGCAACATAAATCGACGAGATGACGTTGCGAGATTCTCGGGGAGTGAACTACGATAGCAAGCTCCAAAATATGAGCCGGTTCTGCTACAAACATGTGAACACGTTGTCCGAGACAAACGGGACCACGTGGTAGTCTTATAATAAAACACTACCGAGTTCAGGAGGGGAACCATCAACGAGGATATCGAAGTCCTTGCATAAGTCTAGCTCTTAAGAAGAAACTTCTTCTCCTTGAACAAATCGATCAGTGGCTTGATGTGCTACGGAGTTCATATGGAACGAAGATGATCAGTCTAACAGACCACAGAATACTTTGCACGTGCATGACTGACTTGGGATGATTCCGGAGGAGGTAAAATAAGACTTCTCAAATTCATGGCGGCAACTTGCATCAAATGCACATGAATTAGAGGGACTCACTTCTTTCGTCCAAACATATGCTTCACGAACGGGTCATGAAGATAACGCTTATAAAAGTTTCCAACACTAGCTGGATGTTCAACACGAATCATAGAGGAGACAAAATGCTGCTGATGGGCTCAACAACAAGTCATCGGAATTTCCATATCACTGGACTTCCGCCATCATGTGAACACGGTGATAGCATTGGTCAGACCCAAAGAGTATAATGGTGTATGCTCGAGGAATCAACCACGAGTAAGACAACATTACGAATATCGTTGGTTCTGATTGGACTTGACAATAGCCCATACTCAAATCAATGGTTTGGGTAAGATAATAGATCCAACAATTGATCACGAGGATCAACCAATAAAGATATCATCTTTCTTCAACACACATACAAGATATCCCTTAAAATGAACTAAGTCGGCCAAGCTTTTATCTTCCAACTCTCCAAGTTGTTGTCTAGCTCAACCAACTAGCTCAGGGATATCCAACACAGATTCTTGGAGAAGGAGTGATTTATAAGAAAAACCAACTTGATCACGAACTCAACATAGCGGCCAGGTGATAACCCGGTAATACTTCCGAGAAGATATTCGGAAAATCATGAACCACCGGTATGTTACTAAGATCGGGAACAACCTTGCTTTTCAGGGTAAGACGATATGATTAACAGAGCAAGGGTTTGAATAATCCTAACTCATTGATCGAAGAGTGCACCGGAAATAAGGACTAGTAGCACGATCAGTCTTAGAATGATGATTCAAGAATCAACACGCTAAGAAGGAAATTTATTGTCCTTTAACTACCAAGCAACAAAGTTGCTAGGAGTATTGAGTTCACACATCACGATTCAATTGTCAGCATTCCGGTTATAATAACACGGGAACCGAGGAATGAACAATGATGGCAAGAAGTATTACTGCGTCAAGAATTCATAAGAGGTAGTCCAATTCTCATGACAGTCCTGACATAAAGATGGTAACACCCCAAGGTAGAACAGAACAAAAGCTGGATTGGCATTTTGATCTGTGGGATACAACTGCTTTGACCCAATCCTAGAAATGGATGAGGTACTGGAGTTTGTTTCTCCAAGTCATTCCGGAATAGAATGGCTTGACGGACCACAGAAGTAAAAGGCATCGATGAACACGAATGCACGACTACTCCTGACTATCAATTGACAGACGAGGGTCAGGACACAACTAAAGAGAACAACTCAAAGGAACATATAACTTTCTGAGTTGCGGATGCATAGATTAGTATGTCGAGCGAAGCTCAACATTTCTTCCGGATAACCCATGCGGAAAGGGTAGAACTGGCAGATTCACAATTATGAATGGAGGACTCCTCAAGAGTACTCTGATCGTGATCCTTCGGTTCAGCAAGGAACTTCTGCCATAAGCGGTTCATAGTATTTGGAAGGAGGAAATACCACGGACCTCGAGGACTAATGCAAAGGTTACTAATAACCTAAAGGAACGAGCAAACACTATCAACATGAAGTAGGTAGGGTGAATCTTGGGTTCAAGAACCCCGGAATGGAATACCTACTAACTAATAACATCACGGGATGCTTTCGAGGATGATGGCCAGAATCATCACACTGGGATACAAGTCATGGCTAGATTACTAGATGATCCCCTAAGACACCTAGGGTCATAATAATAATTCCAACATATACGTCGAGGCAATAGAATACCTCAACTCACCGATTAGTGTGGTTAATCTGGCCCAAAGGGACATCGGAATGGGAGGAAGGGATTTTGCAAATGCATCAGACTATTTAGAGACCTGGGATGACTCGGACAGCATAACGGCTGTAAATGCTCAAAAAGTTTGGAGACATACTACAGAAATGGTGGCGTAGCCACTCAGAAGCACAATATCAAGGTTTCGATATCAACAGTTAACATACGGAAGTAATAGGAACTGAAACGAGGCTTAAGTCCAACAATTCTATAAGTCTACGGATTAGTAACACGTCATCCTGATAGATAGATGAGAAGGCCTAGTTCTTAAACCCCATAGAAGAGAACAGGTTGACTCAGATCAGAAGGCCATGAGATATAAGAAGTAAAAAGAGCCTTACGTTCCATCCCACAATCAATTCCCTTACATAACTAAAGCATTTCTAGACTCAACTTCGACCAGTTTGGCTTGGTAATCCTACAGGCAGTCAAGCTCTGATACCAAAGCTGTCAGGACCCCGACTCAGTGTCACATCGATCTAGCCTCTAACACCTCATATCACTTTGCGGCCTCACGCACGGTATTCCCACGGGTGTCGCCTTACCTTTGCCCGGGACCGTTTGCGCCTTTTGGCACACGTATATGATAGTGTCGCTACCATCCATATGAAAAGGAGCCCGGGCTGACATGGCTAGTCGTAAACCCAAAGTGGCACAGACTTACAGGGACATGCATCCATGACCCAGCATCGAACGTGTCGGTCATCAGCGAATAAGTTCCGGGCTGTAGCACTGGGCTAGCAGGACTCCGGTAAACCGGGCTTTAGCGGGCTAACAGGACTCCGGTACTCAACGCGTGATATTTCCCCGAGGGGACAGACACAGGAACGAAGAAGGAAACATGCCGGCCAGCCTAAGTGTTCCGGAGCAGTAGCAAGCTACCATGGCTCAGTGGAGACACTAGGAGACATTTCCCGGTAAGAGAGGCTACTAAAGATAAACAACTAATAGTCAGATCCCACACATATCAAGCATTTCAATAACATACACACAATATGCTCGATATGTGCAAATACAACATGGCATCACATCATGACTCTACGACTCAAGTATTTATTCATTAGGCTCCGAGGAGCAAGATATTACAAACATGGGTCACATGACCCAACATTCAGAGCATACAAGTCAAAGCACAAGCGGAAGCTTAACATATCTGAGTACAGACATCTACAAAGGAAAAAGGCTTGAAAGCCTGACTATCTACTAGATCCTGCCGAGGGCACAAGATCGTAGCTGAGGTATCAAGCTAAACGTCGAAGTCCACGCAGAACTACTAGCGAGACCGAGGTCTCTCTGCAAAAACATAAAATAGGCAAACGTGAGTACAAATGTACCCAGCAAGACTTACATCAGAACTAACTACATATGCATCATTATCAACAAGGGGATGGTGGGGTTTAACTGCAGCAAGCCAGCTTTGACTCGGTGGCTATCCTGAACTACGACTGCAAGTAACTCTTTTGAGGTGGCGCACGCGTGTCCACATATTCACCATATCAATACACCACTATGGATCCGCTCCCGTCTCCCTACGAGAACGCCATCCATAGCACTCACACTTATCTTGCGTATTTTAGAGTATCCACTTTCACTTGTCTATGAACTGTTATAGGCAACCCAGAAGTCCTTTACCGCGGACACGGCTATTCGAATAGATGATGTTAACCCTGCAGGGGTGTACTTCTTCACACACGCTCTCACCACTTACCGCCGTTTACACGACATGTACTCGGCAACCTTCAAGCGGAAGCCCAACGAGGGTGTCGGCCACGACCTACCTAAACACTCAAGTCCCTAGTCCAGGTTTATCGCCTATTCGGGTTCCATCCATGAGGAGATCCGGCCGAAGTTTCGCTCACAGCCCCAAACGATGTGAACAGGGTTCCGTGACACCAAACGGGCGCCCGGTTTACCCGGCCACGTGCCTACCGCATCACAGCCCACCCCTACGGTCAGCGCTGCGCACGGCCTCCAGCATACTACAAACACCAGAAACTACTTGCAACTCCTGGACAGAGGACAAGGGTGATTAAGAAGCCGAGAGGGTCCATTGGTTTCGGGCCCAATGCGTGGTAGTAGCTGAATCATGGATCACAAACACAGAACTCAGTTCCTGAGGACGGCTGCAATGAGACAACCCACCATGTACTCCTACATGGCCTCTCACCGCTACCTTTACCAAATCGTGTTCACACACTTAGCTCACACACAGTAGGACATGTTCACACACACCTGATTCACCCCCGATGAATCAGACCTGACTCAACTCTAAGCAGTAGCAGGCATGACAAACAAGCATTAATGAGTAGGCACAATAGGGCTCAAACAACTCCTACTCATGCTATTGGGTTTCATCTATTTACTGTGGAATGACAGGTCATGCAAAGGATAAAGGGGTTCAGCTACCGCAGCAAGTAACAGTTGAATCGTTGTTGTCCTAATGCAGTAAAAGAGAGCAGGAGCGAGAGAGTGGGATTGTATCGGAATGAACAAGGGGGTTTTGCTTGCCTGGCACTTCTGAAGATAGCATTGAGTCTTCATCAGTGTCAACGATCACAACATCGGTGCAACGTCTATCGAGAGGGGACAAATACCGGCAACTGAGAAAGAACACAATCAATGCAATGCGACAATATGATGCATGCTATGACATGGCAACATGCTGGTGTTTTGAGCTAATGCAGCTAGCAACAAAGTTAAATGAAGTTGGTTTGAATCCAAGATTCAAATTCAAACTCCATATGTGATTATTCAAATGCCCTTTATATGATTTGTGCTAAACAGCAGCTATAAGTTGTTCTAACAGGCATGAAAATGGTACGGATGGATAGATTGGATTTTTCTGATCATTTTTCATATATAATTTATTTCATTCTGAGCTACGGTTGAATTTCTATGATTTTCAGAAGTTTATACTAATTTTTGGAATTTCCTGAATATTTAGAATTAAAATAATTCCAGAAAATGCATTACTGCATCAGCACTATGTCAGCATGACGTAAGCGAGTCAATGGGGTGCGGTCTAGGTCAAACCTGACCAGTGGGGTCCACTGGTCAGTGACTGGGGCTGGTTAGTGTCAATGGCAGGTGGGGCCGGGTCAACAGACATGTCAGCAGGTTAATACTGACGTGTCGGGTCGGTCAACGTCCATGTCAGCGTGATCAAAGCTGACGGGTGGGGCCCATGTGGTTAGTTAAACTAAACAGAAAATAAACTAAGATTAATTAAGGCGTGGGGCCCAGTGCCAGTGACACGGTGCGGTGATTAGTGGCTAATTAAGCCAGCCACGTCAGCAAGTGACGCTGGCGACCAC
Organism: Triticum timopheevii; assembly: GCA_963921465.1. Lineage (NCBI taxonomy): Eukaryota > Viridiplantae > Streptophyta > Magnoliopsida > Poales > Poaceae > Triticum > Triticum timopheevii. The sequence goes on from OY997270.1 coordinate 593,668,870, forward strand.
AGCGACGGCGAGACCTCACCGGAGTTGCTCGGGACGGTGCTACAGCCCGCGGCTGGTCGCGCTGAGGGCACCAAGAGGGAGCCCGTGCTCCCGCGCATCTAGGGGCGCACGCAGCTGGGCACAGGGAGGCCGGGGTTTGCCGGAAGCGAGCTCCTGGCGGCGGCCGGAGTTCGGGCGTCGGGCGTTTCGACGTGCAAGTGCACTAGGAGAGGCGCTGGTGTGTTCGGCGTGCTCCTGGTGAGGTGAGGAGAACGATGACGCATGCGAAAGAGGCTGGTTCGGCCTCTGGCCACGGCGGCGCCATGGCCGGCGGCGAGGAGCTGTCGGCTCCGACAGCCACGGTGGTTAGAAGGCGTGGACGGGCACGGGGAGAGAGGGGAAATGGGCAGGGGCTCACGGTGAGTTCGAAGAGCAGGTCGTCGTGCTCGGGGAGATGGCGGAGAGGGCGAATCGGACGGCGGCATCCGGCGGCCATTGTCAGGGAAGAAGCGCCACGGCATCGTCTTGGGGCATCCGGGCTTCAGTGGGTCGACGTAGAGGGTCTTGGGGTCCGGGCGGAGCTCGGGTACGCAGAGAGGGAGCGAGGAAGTGGCTGTGGCCGCGGTGGTTGCGAGCAACGTCAGCGGCGGCTCTCGGTGGGGAGAACAGAGGAAGGGAAGAGATCCAGAGAGAGTGAGAGAGCGTCGGGGGGTTTGCGTGGCGTCGCGGGAGGCGACCAGGGCGACGAGGGGGTAGCCAGGCAAGCAGGGAGGAGCTGGCGCGGCTTGCCTGCGCACCGGGCACGCAGCTGCTTCTCCTCTTGGCAAGAGGAAGAAGACAGTGCTGCCCCTGGTGGGCCGGGCTGGCTTTGCCCGGCTTGGCTGCTGCACAGGAGCTGGGCCGGCTACAGTTGCGGGCCGCCAGGTACGTTTCTGTTCTTTCCTTTCTTTCTGTTTCAATTCTGTTTTTAGTTAATATTTTGTCACTGTTTTGAATTCAAACAAATTCAAACAATGTCAAAAACTCCTCTGAGTATTTTTATTTGGCTGGATGGACTTTTCCAAAAGCTCATAAAAATATTTCAGGGGTATTTGAAATTATATTCTAATTATATGAATATAATTCAAATTCAAATAGCTAATGATTTAAATTCAAAGTCCCAAGATTAAGTCCTTAAAAATGTTCAATATCTTGGTTGGGACCAGAACCCTTGCCAAAATTATCAAACATTTAAGAAGAGCATTTTGGGAACAATGAATGAGGTTAGAGGGTTTTTGCCCCTCTTTAATTAAAATTTGAGGCTTCCAAATTTCCTCAATTCAAGTTTCAAAAATTTAAACATGATGCAAGCAAGATGCAAACACTAGACATCACCAGAAGCTAGGGATGTGACACATCCCCTCCCTGCATTTGATCCCCTTTCCCTCCCTGTTCGATTTCTAGATTGATTCCTAGAGATTCTGGCGATTCGGCGGTGCGCCGGCGGGTGTGTGCTTGCCGTTGTTTGGTGGGAGTGGGCAGTTTCGTCGCCGCCGCTGCGGCAGCATCGTCGGTGCGGTTATGCCTGTTCGGAGGCACGCAATAGTCTTGCGTTTGGATTTGGGAGTTGTCCGCCGGGTTGTTTTGGTGCGCATTGGTTCGAAATTTGGGTTTGCAGTCATTTCGTGCGAGAATTGTAAGGGTGATTTTGAGGTCGAAGTAGTTGCCATTGAAACCTAGATCTAGTTTAGTTTGGGTTTGAAACTGCAGAATGTGGCGAAATTGGCAGTATGACTTAACGTGAAACAAATGTGTGGCAACTAAACTCCCCGAACAAATGTGGTAGTTGCCACAAACGTGTTTTCCTTTGCGGCAACAGATTTCCGAAAATGACTGTCATAGTTGCCACACTCAAGCTTTCACATAGGGCAACTAATTTTATTGAACGACTGTGACAGTTGCCACACGCATGCTCTTCCCATGTGGCAAACTGAATTTTGCTGAACTTGTATGATAGTAACCACAAATATGCTTTCTGAATGTGGCAACTATGGCAGTATGACTGAACGTGAACAAATGTGTGGCAACTAAACTACCTGAACAAATGTGGTAGTTGCCACCAATGTGTTCTCCTTTGCGGCAACAGATTTCTGAAACTGACTGTCATAGTTGCCACATTCAAGCTTTCACATAGGGCAACTAATTTTTATTGAATGCATGAGATAGTTGCCACACACACGCTCTTCCACGAGGCAAACTGATTTTTTGCTGAGTTTACATGATAGTAACCACAAACATGCTTTTTCATTTGTGCGATCTATTTTTTTTCTGAATTATTTGTGACAGTTTCCACACTTTGATAGTTGCCACAATCGGTAGCACTGGACGGAACTAATGTGCACATCGAGTGTGCGTGTTTGCCACTTGGATTGTATAATCATGTGGCAAATAGTATGTGAACACAATGTCTGTTGCCACAATACAGATATGACAGTGTGGCAAACTGGCTGCATAATATGGCAACCACATTTGCATTCAAATAGTTGACATTTTCTGTTAGGTGGCAAATGCTTACCTCTTGCATTTACATTTTCCCCCTTAACAACAGAATGGCTCGCGGCGATCATCAAAATGATGACGATGATTTCATGGATCCACCACAGTGTAACCGGGCAACTGGACGGAGAAAAGAGGGCGACGAGGTAACTGTCCACACACCCGCCCCATCTTCTCCCGATTTTTGTTATTGGTTGGCACCTATATCTTTTGTAGTCATCTGTCATGAACCACATTTTCATGACATTGCAAAAACATGGCAACAGCTGATCACTTTTGTGTCTGTTTTTTGCAGAAGAAGAAACGTATTCGCAACAGAGCCTCCCAGGAACGTCTGACTGTGTTGATTGAAAAATTCACCGACGATCAAAAGGGAGCTGCTGCTGAGATGGGTATGCAGGCTCTGATGGATGTCCGGTGCATGAACCTTGTCAACCCTGTATGCGACTGGCTTGGTGAGATCTACGAGCCGGCCTCCAGGAAATTCGTGATTCCGGGACGCGGAAGACTTCCGTTGAATGAGGAATCTGTGTTCTGCACTCTGGGTGTGCCTCATGGACATATCAAAGTCCCGTACGAGGTCAATAATGAGATCGAGGAAGAGCTGTTCGCCCGTTTGTTTCCTGGATTGGAGTCCATGCCGAACACGTCTGTACTGGCAGATTCGCTGCAGGCCATGACGACGCACGGAGATGTTTTTAAGATGAAGCTACTCATGTACCTCATCTCAGCTATTTTCGCGCCGACCACTTCCCTTCGCCCAAGCAACAAATATTTCCCCATCCTGGTGAATGATCCATCCTTACTACTTTACTTTTCCTTCAATCTCCTGGCTCCGACGTCACCTATTAAGCTAATGACTGCAGTGTTTTCGTTGTTGTTTTTTCCGTTTGATTTCTGATGCGGCAAACTTTTTGCCCTGAAATTTTGTGTGGTGCAGGCGAATCTGAAAAATGTGAAGAACATGAACTGGTGTAATTTTATTGCCGACTTTCTCCATGATGCTTTCAAAAACAAGATGTACCAGAAGGGTTGTCGACTGCATTTAATGGTATTTATTTTTTACCATATCTCTGTGTGAACTACTGTTTTATAACATAGTTTTATTCATGCATGGCATCCTGATCATAACAAGATGGCAACTACCATAATGACAATGTGGCAACTGCCATAATGACAATATGGCAACTGCCATAATAACAACGTGGCAACTGCCATCATACTAGCATGGCAACTGCTATCACAGTATGATGGCAACTGCCAGCACACTATGATGGCAACTAGCACACACATACTATCATTGGATCATACATTATCCTGCTCTTTTTCCCCAACTACAAAGTAGCCATGATGGCAACTGACATTTCTTTCTTTCTAAAATTGTTTTAAATCAGCTCATGTATGTCGACTGTCTTGATCTGTCCACCGTGGATTTCTTTGGGGTAGGAGGCCCGCCGCCTACGCACAAGTTTGCTGTTTCTGCGTGGACCATCAATGCTGTCAAGGCCGTGCTTGCCGCAGACAGGGCAACTGATAGCACGTATGGAAAACTACAGGTTAGTTTTTGTTTATCTCTTCACACGGCATGCTAACAAATTCGACATGAGGCAACCATCCGTGGTTTATAAGGCATGCTTACAATTTCTCTTTTGTTTTTCCTAGCTGATGGACAAGCATGCTATAGACTACAGCGTGGTTGGGGGGCCTCAAAACTTTGGGAAGTGGATGGACGTGCACTCAGCTCCGTCTTGCCCTTCTGAGGTAATAAAAATATTGACTTCCATGGTTTGTCGTGGATTACATGTTGATGTCGCGCAAGTGACTGCAATACGGGTTGTTGTTGATGCTTCTTGTTTTCGTGGACAGGCGAGGGCACCAGTTGAGCATCTAATTGGGCAGTTTGCTTCCGGAATGACCGGATTGCTCGGGAAGTTGGTTGAGGGGTGGACGTCCCTCAGTGCCTCTGACAGCGACGCGATTGCGAGGCAGTTCACTTCATTTGTCCCAGAACGTACACATCGACCAACCGGTTGCCGTGGCCGGTATGACTACAACAGTTCCCAAGAGCCCGGCGACACACAAGATGATGTAGATGGAGACGCTGGCCTCAGCAAGGATGACGACGATGACATGGACAATGTGCATCAGGACACGGATGACGATGAACATGCTGAAGTTCGCACAGGCGGCAACAAGGGCAAGGATGCAACAAATGCCCCCCCACCGGAGAAAGTGAAAGAACAGACGGCTGCGAGAGGCCAGGGGGTGTTGCCATCAAGGAGGGGGAGGGCTCCAGATGATGTTGGGCAGGGTTCTCATGGCAAGAAGTCTAAGACCGATCCCGTAGCTACCAGGAGGAGGTTCGACTTTCAATTTTAGTTTTCCGCTGTGTCTATTTTCTTGGAACAATCTCATCCATTTTCTTTGCACTGTTTTTTGTCAAGCGCGGCAACGGGTTTGTTGTCTGACATTTACCACCTTGCCTTTTTCCCTCCATCTGTTATTTGCAGCGAGCCGATCGCTGGTGGACGAGCAGTGACGAAGAAACAGGCGCCAACGCCAACCCGTGTTTCTGCTCGCTTGAACAAAGGTGCCCCCATTGCCGGTGACACCCCTTCCACCAGGTCTTCTCCTCGTACGACGACGACCAACACCGGGGATCCTGTTGTGTTGCCAGACCTGAGGAAGCCAGTCAAGAAGTATGTTCATCCATGTGCTTTCATTTACATAGTGTTTTTTTCCTTGAATTTTCCAATGCTATTGTTCAGCTTTGTCACATGATCTTCTGTCACCGTCCCCCACGCGGCAACCGCTCTTTCCCCAAATGATTTCTTCCTTCAATTTTTTTAGTTTACGGCAACTCATATTTGGTATTTACATGGCAACTGGCATCTAGGCCAACTGGCATCTAACCCTCTACCTAATGGCAACTGCCATTTTTTACCTTTGGCTTTGTGAGCTCATCCCAGACACTGGTTTCAAATTGCATTCCTGATAGAACATATATCTGTTTCATTCTTCAATTTGCTAACATGGCAACTACTGCTGGATGGCAACTGCTAACCATGACACATGGCAACTCAAGTTCCCATTACATGGCAACTACCAACTTTCCACTTGTTTTTCATTCCCTTTAAGGTTTCTACCATTTGCAAACATATTTTGTTCATTTTTCACACCTTTCTCATGTGATTTTTTTATCTTTTTGCAAGGTGAAGAAGACTACTACGCGCGGGGCCAAGCATAGCAGCAATGATCCGCTTGAATGACTACATTCAAAGTTGTCAACGGGGGGCAACTCAAATGTACATGAGGCACCCGGCGACAATACTGCTGCTGCACCGATGACCGCTCCCACCAACTCTGATGCAAGTGGCTGACCATCTCCGCCGGCTGCGGATGCCCAGGCTAGAACAACAGGCATTCGTACATCGGGGAGTGACGAGTCGGTATCTGCTAGGACAGCTGAAATATTGCCAACTCTTCTCGCAATGAAGGATGCTGCAGTGAGCCACTCCACCCCATCAGCAAGTGTTGAAGTGGACGCTCCCGAGACGAACCTAGGCAAGGAAGATTCCCGCTCTTCTGACATTGATTCCAAGCGCGCGCGTGGTGGCACACCTGTGTCCACGACACTAACTGCTGAGGCGGCAGTTCATAAGGATATGCCATCTACAGGTGAGAGTCCTGGCACAACAGCCCTGTCGGTGCAGATACTGCTAAGGTTACCGTGGCGCGTGTTGGTCTTCCACCTAGGCGTCGCAGCTCCCGTAAGCAACCAACAGTCATACCCAATGCACCGGCTGTATCTAGGAGCAGGAGAGATGAGTCTGGGTATGTTCCTGCGTCCACACTATTCCCGCCAACCGCCCAAAGCAATGTGATGGAGAACCCGCAAGACCGGAGCACAACTGACGCAGGTGTCAAGGCTGGCACGAGTGACGTAGGTGAACGGCAGGAGCAGACTGCGCCTTTACCTGCAGTGGAAATCCCCAGCATAAATCTGCGCACTTCCAGGCTGCCAGTCAATGTTGGTGTCCCCTACAGCCCAAACAAGAAGATTGCCATGAAAGCTGCTGCTGATACCGCTGACAACATGGCCCGCCCTGCAAATAAGCCCGAACATTCTGTAGCGGCCGATTCAGATATGTTTGTTGATCTTTCACCATTGGATTCTTCCCCACAAATCGTTCGTGGTCCGGCCAGTAGGAATGAGAGGCACCCAATGGCATTTACCCCACCGAGCTTCAGCCTTGGCATCAGTCAAGACCAACTGGTGGTGCATGATCCTTTGCCAGTTGCCTTTGCTTTCCCAGGAGGCACGCCCGCAATGATGGCGCAGCCAATGGTCAAGGGCAGGAAGGTTGTCAAGTTCGCGGAGCCAATTGTGCAAGGTACACTTGCCATGTCCTTATGATTTCCCTGTGTACATCTTTGTAGTTTGAATTTTGTCCCAATAATATTCTTTTGGGGTGTTCTCACTTGTGACAGCAACTGCGGTGTGATGACATGACAAGTGGATTTTGATGCATCATGTCCTTCATTTTTTTGTTGTTGCCATGCTGCATTTTTGACATTTGGGGGTAAACACGTGGCAACTGAAGTTGATTCATCATGGCAACTGTATTTGCTGGCACATGGCAAATATAATGCATTACATATGGCAACTGGATTTGCCACACCATGTCACCTGCATTTTTTTACCATTCTGCATTTTTTCTATACGGCAATCACATGGCAATTGCAGTTGACACAACATGGCAACTGCATTTGACGAGACATGGCAATCATAGGCCATCTAAACGGTAATTCATCACAACTGCATGGCAACTGTAGTTGCGATGACATGGCCAGTGTAGTTGCATCACACATGACAACTTCGCCACTATTTTCTACCTACATCTCACATCATACACCCTATTTCCTCACAATCCATATGTTTTCTGACTTTCTCCTTTGTCCTAACACACTTTTTATTTTTTCTTGAATCATTGCAGGCACCCCTGAGGAAATTTCACTGTCACTTGATGAAGCTTACCGCAGGATCGAGGAGGCAGCATTGCAGAGGAGGACCTCGCGAGGGCAAGGGCAATCAAGTTCCAACTTGCCTGCAGAGACGGCAACTGAGGATACCATCAGAAGTGCGACCCCTGGTTCTGTGAGACAGCAGAGGGTAGTTCACACACCTCCCGTGGAAGACTACGAGCCTGAATTCAGGGCCACTAAGGAACAGACCCAGCTGTACGACATCATCAAGCGGTTTGGAAATGCGAGGGCCAGCAGCAAGCACATGAAAGAGTTGAAAGCGTAAATGACCAGACCCTATAATCACTCATTTTGCTTTGTTCATTGTTTAAGATTTCATCTTTCTTCATACTCTCTATACATGATGCGCTTACGTTTTAGTTCTTTCATATATATTTTTACTTAGCAGGCATGATTCTTCCATGTTATGTCGTTTTCATACAGCTCGTGTTTGGACAGAACCAAAGTCATTCAATGCGGAGCGACGTACATCGACCTGGGTGATCTCGCCGAGTCCGTGAGGCCGAACGGTAAAATGTCGACGAACGTAATTGCATGCGGGATCGACTACATCAACAATCACATCGATGTGTGTGCCGACAAGATCATCATGCATTACAGCGTGACATGCAAAATATGGGATGGTGACTTCCACCACAAAATCCTGAGGAAGAATTTCGCTCAGCACGGTGATTTCAAGCTAACACTGAAGAAATATGTGAGCACTCCTCCCCTGTCTGCACTGTTTTTTCACATGGTGTGGTTATTGCCATCTTCTGCACTTTGTGATTGTGTGGCAGATGTTTTCCATGTGGCAACAACTGCCATGCACATTTTTCTTTCTTTTGTTTTTTGCATCCCGTGCGAACTATGTGGCAATTTGATTGTAAAATGGACGACAACTTTCGTTCAACTACCCCCACCCACAACCAAAAACATTCTATGTGATTCTAATTTTTTTGTCCCTCTGCTGTTCTTTATGTGAACTATGCTTCTCATTTCTTCACTTTTCAAATGCAGGTCATGTTCCCCATGTTCCAGGAGCTTGCACCACATGACCAACATGACAAGTGTGGTCACCACTACGCGATCTGTCTTGACCTGAAGAACCAACGTTTCGAGGTGCTTGATTCAATCCGTTCGGGAGCTGATTCAGATCTTACTACACATGTCGAATTCTTCATCAACAACCTCAAAGAGACATGGAACCGTCACTACGAAAATTCAAAGGTCCAGATCAGACATTTCCCGATTGAGTATGTGGCGACTGCGAAGCAAGGGAACACGTAATTTCTTTTCCCCCTCCTTTATGTGTCGTTTACATCAATGCAATCACTCTTTTTGTTGTCACATCTGAATTGAAGTCTATCTTTGCTACGTCTGTCCTTTTTTGCGTGTTCATCTGAGTCTTTTTCTCGTGCAGTACGGACTGTGGCTTTCATGCGCTGGAATATTTTGCAAAGTGGGAAGCAGAGTTGTCCCTGCTATCACAGCTGCAACGATTGTTGAGCTCCAGAAAATCCACACATGGAACTGGTTGACGAATGAAGATTTCAACAAGCGGTCCGGAGCACGCGAGTTCGTGGAGGAAGCTGTCAAGAAAATCAACAAGAAGTACAAGTGATCACGTGGTGTTAGACATCGGACGCATACCTTACATTCTGTTGCTGAGGAATGTAAGGTACTTATCTCTTTGTTATCGTCGAAAACTATGTTTGTGTGCTATGTTACGACTGCAACCCAGCATATGCTACTATGTAGTGGTGGTGTGTGAGCGACATTTTAGTAGTTCATGTAATATATGTGTGGACGTGAACCTATTTTAGGCGTTAATGCACATATGTTTTTATGTTTTATCATTATTACAATGGTTTCATCGCATACAGCACCAGTTTGCTGTTTTTGATTGCATCTATGATGTTTTAAAACAGATGGCAAATGTAGTTCAACATACATGGGGCAGCACCGGCTAGCACGGGGTAGGGTTGATCATGCAGCCACAACCTTGGCTGCGGTTTATGCACGTTACGCCTTTGTCCAACTTGTGTTCCCATACATTGCCCACAACACACTATGTTTCTCTAAGCCGCGTGGTATTTGTCATGGAAATATATGTCATGCACAGTCATTTCAAATACCATGGCATATTTTCAGCACAGCTAACATGGCAGATACAGTTCAAACAACATGGCAGATCAAGCATAATTAACAGGGCAGATACAGTACAACTAACATGGCAGATCCAGTACAACTAGCATGGCATATTTAGTACAAAGTAGCATGGCATATTTTTAGTACAAAATAGCATGGCATATTTTTAGTACACATAACATGGCAGATTTAATACACATAACATGGCAGATTAAGCACCCATAACATGGCAACTGCATTTCTGCACTCAATGAATTTTTCCTTTCCATTTCTGATGTTCCTCAGTAGTTATTCTCCCAATTTTAAAAACAAAAAATCTCATCGTATAGGGTACAAAACAAAATGTCCACAAGGACCATGCCGCAATGCCCCAATTTCTGCTCATGGATTGCCCGCCCCTTTCTTCGTTTTCTTGTGTTTTGCTTGAATCTCCAATCCTGACTTGTACCTTATCTCTCTTGGGCGACCCTTTGTGATGGAACGGGGTGGGTTCCTGACCTGGGTTTGTGTGCTTGCTGTTCCAGATCCTATCTCCGAGTTTTCAGACGATGGCCCCGTCGATGAAGGCACACTTGATGTGCGGGGGAACCGGTGTAAGGCTTCCTCAGCTTTCCTCTTCTTGATCTCATCAAGCTCTCTTTTCAGCGCCTTCCTGTGTTTTTCTGCGACTCTTGCTGTCTCATCACTTTTGCATGCTTCATCAATTAGCTCAGCATAGTTCTTTGTCAGCACTACGTGCCTCACGGCTTCCATGGTTGACTCAGGTCTCTTGTCATGCACAGCCAGAACCACGTGTGTTGTCTGCGGCGCCAACGCGTCGTCAGCGTCCCAAGTCCATTGTCGCCTTATGAAATGGCAGGGCATCCGTGTCATAGCGTTCATGTCCATCACTTTTAGTATGTGACAACACACAATGCCGTCCCGTTCGAACTTGCAGCATTGGCAGTAGTACTCGCCTTCGCCTATCGAGGCTTTCACGAAGTAGTTCCTTCCTTTGTCTGGGTCTTCAGGTTCTGAATCCAACATGCCCAAAATAGAACACACCTTGAACATATGTTCGTCCACCTGGAAAGCCGTGAACATACTGGCCCGCTTTATTTCTTCCTGGAATATGCAAGTTTTGTGTGTTTTATGTTAATCTATCGTGCGATCCTTTTTTTGTAGCACGTTATGCTGTCATGGGAATAGAAATAGATTTTTGTTTTGAATATGGCAATCATAGTATACTGAACAAGGCAAACATAGCACACCGAACATGGCAACTGTAGTACACCAGATATGGCAACTGTAGTACACCAGACATGGCAACTGCAGTACACTGAACATGGCAACTGCAGTACAGCAGACATGGCAACTGCAGTACACCAGACATGGCAACTATATTACATTTTCAACTAGCCATCGTCGTTTCCACACCAATATTTTCCCCAATGGAAGCACATTGCATCAAACATGGGCATCTACATTTCAGTAAACATGGGAATTGCATTTTCCACAAACATGGCAGTTGCATTTTATTAAACATGGCAATTTGTATATTCAGCATATGTGTTGACAATATGACATTTTTTCAGTTGACATTGGCATTTGCATACCAATATGCCCCAATGGAAGTACAGTTCATTAAACATGGCACCGGCAGTTCATTGAACATGTAAAATGTATCCGAGTAAGCATTGTAAACAAAAATTTCATCAAAACATGGCAACTGTAGCTGAGTAAGCATGGCAAACAGTATTCCATTAAACATGGCAACTGCATATCATGGAAACTGCATTTGCACTCTATATGGCAGCTACTGCCCTAGTGCTTTTTGCGCAAATAAGACCGTAACGCAACTGACTTACTTGTTAAAGATCTTGTTTGTGTATATCTTGCTCATTTGCCTCTCCATTGGTAAGTACGTTAGCAATTTCGGCTGCTTTAGCACGGTGGTAGCTTCTTGCTGCAGCTCAGATCCCAGAATTTTTTGTTGCAGAGCTGTGTACTGCTTGGCAAACTGTAGCAATGAGTTGCCAGGGCTCACGTATCACTTCAACACAGCATTGAACCCCTCGTTGCGCTGCGTAGTCTGTAGAAAAGGGAAGAAGCATTGCATGAAGTAGGCGGGCACCCAGTACATTCGCTTCTCCCACAGACTAGCAAGTGTCTCATTGTCTTGGACTTGATGCGTTTCAACCATGGCCATCCAGCTCCTTTCAAACTCCTCGACCGTCAAGCTGTGGTCCACACATAGCTAGAATGCCTTGTGCAGCTCTGGACGGTCAGCAAAGAACGGTCCTAGGGTCTCCTCAGCCTTCTTTATTATGTGCCACCTGAAGTGCCTGTGCACTACCAACGGAAAGACCTCCTCTATGCCTGCACGCATGCTAAAATCCTGGTCTGTTATTATGTTCATCGGAGCAAGTCCATCCATGCACTCCAAGAAGGTCTTGAACAACCAGACGTACCCATCCGTGTCTTCGTTCCGAACGAGCCCGCAGCCGAACTGCAATGACTGATTGTGGTTATTTATTCCTATGAACGGAGCGCATGGCATCTTGTACATATTGGTGAGGTACGTCGCGTCGAATGAAATGCAATCTCGGAAATGTTTGTAGGCTCTCCTTGCAGCACCATCCACCAAATACATGTTCCTGACATGGTCCTCATCGTCCAACCTTATCCTGTAGAAGAAATCTGGATCTTCCTTTGCTTTCTCATCGAAGTAGGCAATTGTAGCCTCTATGTCAGCCAGCCTGCTCTCTCTACGGTACTTGGCCTGTAGGTTTGTGACGTCAGCTGGTATGTAGGGCATGCTACTCAGTTTCCCCTTTTTGTTGTGGATGAGTGATAGTATTTGGACCATTCTCGATGGACCAACGTTACAGTCATGTAGCAGCTTTACGAATTGCCTTTCAACTGGGGTGAATCCTCTGTGGGCGGTCAGAAATTTGACCAGGTCGAACTTCTTTATGAGATTGTGGTTGTGCTCGTCAAAATATTCAGTGACCACATACTGTGTTGCATCTACGTTTAGCTTACACCGGACAGGGCATCCCGTCTTGAGAATGATTCCTCTTTTTCGTTCTAGAACGACAGGCGCAACACCTTTCACCTTCTTGTTCCTCCGTGCCTTGTGGCACCTCATCTCACCTCTGCTGTACTCATTAGTTTTCTTAATTTTCCTATGGTACTCGGTGTTGACCGCAAATCCATGGAACTTTGCATATGTCTGGTAGTATTCCTTTGCTTCCTCGAACGATTCAAATCTCTGCCCCAATGTACGGTGGTTGAGGTACCACGATCTCTGATTGCCCACCATCTTCATCACCTTCTGCCTCGTCGTCACTTTCATCATTCACTTCAGTATCGGCAGCAGTTCCTTCTACTTGAGTGTTGACAGTGATTGTGTTCAAAGGGGTGCTTGTCTGTATTGCTGGAATGATTGCCATTCCCGACTGTGACTCGAAATTGTCTGCGGCATGAGTGTCTGCTGGCTGGTGGAACGCGTCTTCCATGTGCTCAATGCTCCCCGCAGTAGATGTCCCTGCGCTGCTGTTAACTGTAGTTGTAGGCCCTGTAATAGGAAAAACAGGTACGAGATTTAAGTTTTCTGTTTGAATAACACGTGTATCGCAACGGATCACACCATCTACGAGTGATTTTGCACGACAGCATTTTTCAAACAGCAAGCCGTGAGTCTGCTCGTGGGCATGCACGGCAGCTAGAGCTGTCCAATGATGGCAGCTGTTGTTCAACAAACATGGCAACTATTTTGTTTTTGCATGCAAATAACTTCAAATATCAAAGGTACTTTTGTTTTCATGGTTCAGATTTTTTTCCCTTACCTTGGTGTGTTGCATTCGACCTTCCTGTGTGGCCTGTGACACCAAAATGACGCCCCCCACCTGCAATTTGTGAAGCTTGCCACGAGACGTTTGCCGGGGTACCACCAGCGTAATAACCTGTGTGCATAGTAGTGGTTGGTCAAATTCATGGCAACTGTTTTGTGCTAGCACGGCAACTGCAGTTGCCCCTGATGTGGCAACTGCAGTTTTATTGGCAAGGCAAATGTATTTGCATCGGCATGGCAACCGCAGTTGTTCCTCCATGGCAGCTGCAGTGCCATGACATGGCAAATGTAGTTGCATTGGCATGGCAACTGCAGTTGTTCTCCCTTGGCAACTACAGTTGTCCATGGATGGCAACAACAGTTGTGCAGGGATGTCAAATGCAGTTTTCTAATACATGGCAACTGTAGATGACCAGTCATGGCAATTGTAGTTGCCAACTATGCTCCTTCTGCTAATTGATCATCCGCAACTTCACCTTTTTTTATGGACTGACCTGTGTATGACGTCGATGGCAGGTACATTGGCGGTGCCTGATGCCACGCGCTGCATGAAGGCTCTGCATTTTCACCCCGCGGTAACTCGTGAGTCCTTTTGCCAGTTTTTTTGCATGTTCATTTTTCATGTCCACAGCAGTAGGCGCTCTTTTTGTTGTTTTCACATTACCTTGATTATCCATACAAGCTAGTTGAAGTTGACTGCCCGTACATTTGTCAGTGTTAGCGCCTTGTGATTGAACTTGCCACGGGGCCTCCCTAATTGTGTTTTGGTCATAAGAACCTGCTAAAAAATGCCAGTGTACGACATAAGTAGAATGTCATCTTCATCGTCGCGAAGACGGCAACTTTTCTCTTGTTTTTGTTAGAACGCATCATACCTATGCCTGCATACTGTTCTAGTAGTGGCAGCAACGACCCTGAAGAGATGAGCTGATTGTACTCTGTTGCATCCCAAGGGGCTGTTTCTGGCCTTTGAGAACCCCAATCACCAGCGTCGCCTTCGTGATTCATTCTTTTCTGTGTCTCCCTTCTTTTCCAACGTGTTCTCAATCTCTGCATGAACAAGAAGGCATCAATAATCAACAAGAATTGTATTCTTCTGCTGCTTTGCACACAGAAGATATGGCTGGCAAACGACGGGTCATAATAGGTGGCAGTCACTGACAAAGGAAGGTGGCAACTGTCGTCATACACAAGTGGCAATTAATTTCTTCGAGCCCTCCTCATTCCAAAATTTTGCCCCACGCGCCCTTTCTTTAGTGATTCCTACTCATCCATTTTTCATACCAAACTACTTGCGTTAATTAAACTAGGAAAGTAAGTAAAGTTCAAACGTAGTACATGGCAGATCTGGTGTACTCTGCCTGGCAATTGCGACTACACACTGAACCATGTAGTGTTCTACCCCTATAGCACAGATCCAGCACAAGATCAGGAGATCTTCAGCCTTAACGATGTGAAGGTTGAGATCGGGAGTTTTTCACCTGGTTTTTGGATGATCGTCTCCGGATGGCTTGGTTGGAGTTTGGGGCTGGGGGTGGGGAGGGTTGGGGTGTGTTTTTGAGGTGGGAGTGCCCTACGGATCTGATCCGTTTGCCATGGCAACCAGAGAAGGCCGGCGACGGAGATCAGGGTTCGAGAGGCGCGGGACGATGGCGGCAGACGAGGGAGGGGATGGATCGGAGGCCGGGAACTGGTTGGTCGTGCGGGCAGCAGGTCGGCTTGCCCGGACGGGGCAGTGCGGGCGGGGTTGGCACGGCACGAACGTGCGGGCCATGCATTTGTGCGCGCGGACGTGGTCGTGCGTGCACCAGATGAGGCATGCGGGCGGGTTCCTGTCGACGCCACACGTGTGGCAGTTATTCGGACCCTAAATATTTTCGTACATCGTCAGGATCATGTCTAGAGTACTTTCTGCATGCGAAGATACTTTGAGTGGTCGAGCAGCATGCAGGTTGTATGTGAATGGAGATCTCCTGAGATAAATTTGTTTTTTGATCGTCTGGTGCTTCAGATTTCTTTTGGTTTCCTGTCAACTACTATGGCTGCCGCCACAAGCCTTGATAGCTAGGTCCTGCCTATTCCTCAATTCTCATACTGCTGCCTCTCATCTTCTCTTCTCCACCTTTACCAGGTGGAGAATCAGTTGGGCAGATCAAACCTCCTGCATCCTATTCCTTTTGCTGGAGACAAGAACTATTAGCCCATCGCTCCTGGCCAGCTGCTGGACGTGATGCTATCTGGCCGGAAACAGTAGCAGACTCTCAAGCTAATCCATCGCATGCATGCATCAATTGAATCTACCGTCGATCATCAGGGCACTGTCCCATGCATATATAAGTTGATTCGGCAAGAAACATACCAATCTTATATCTGTAAAAAATATTTCTAGGAGACCACAATTCAGAGTATAATATCTATCAGCAAACTTCTGCGTGGAACTTATATTTTTATGCTAATAACGAATTCGATGTATAATCTTTAACCTCCAATTTTTATATGATTGTAGTTACTTCCACTTCTGCTCTTGCAGGTCGACTTGAGTATCCACTTCAGAAGCTATTGAATTGATTCATCACACCATGGTTATCTGGGTCGTTTAGATATCTCCATGTTGCCACAAAACTATTGTATTCTAGAAAATATAAGTACAATCGATTGTGCTTAAGGACAAGGGAGAATTAAAGTGTCACAT
Organism: Triticum timopheevii; assembly: GCA_963921465.1. Classification (NCBI taxonomy): domain Eukaryota; kingdom Viridiplantae; phylum Streptophyta; class Magnoliopsida; order Poales; family Poaceae; genus Triticum; species Triticum timopheevii. The sequence goes on from OY997270.1 coordinate 593,685,087, forward strand.
TTAGAGTTGTATTATGAGATTAAGCTGGCGCATGATTTCTTTATACAAATTTGTTTGTTCTTATATGTCCTTGGGACTTACTATTTCCATATTTTCTCTTACGAATTTGTCAGCTGGATTTCCAAAAGTTGGAGTTCTCCTGACTTTGAACATGGCATTGGCCGCAAAGTGTAGAGCACAGAGGGTACTCCTCATAAGAAAACCTACATGAACTTATTTCCTTTGGTAACCTGCACTGTGCATGTCTGAGAAGATACATCTAGGTGCAATGATATTCACAACTTAGTAGCAAGATATATCTAGGTGGAATGCTATTCACAACTTAGTAGCGTTTCCAAAAGTAAAGATTCAAAAGGTAGCACAGTCATGATAATAACGCATATAATCTTCCATCCATTAAAACGAAACTATAATTGCATACGAGTTTACAATTTTTCCTACAATGCATGGCATCTTCTAATCCATTCAAATATATTGTATCATTTAATATTTTGTGTTATTCTCAAAGTTTAATTTCTAGCCCGTGCAGCAGCACTTTTATTATTCTCAAAATGGACAATAGACGCGACGCAGACTACTGACATGGTTTGTGCACCCAACGCGAGCGGCCTATTCCAAGTGGACATGACCTTTTCTGTTGAAAAACACAACAAGAGCTACCGGTAGGGGGGTGGGGCTTCTGCGGTCACCGGTCAGGACGAGCGTCGTCTGCCTACCTCCACCTGCGGGAACGAGCGTCGGTGGGAATGGGCGCCGGCGGAGACGAGCAGCTCCGACCGCCTACCACCGCGTGGATCTAGCCGAGCGCCACCTGCCTTCGTGAGGATCCGATCATTGCTGCGTTGTTGTGCCGCTGGGGGTGCCGGAGGAAGCGTCGTCTTACCGCTAGAGGCCGCTGGAGGAAGCGTCCCGCGGCTCTTCCACGGCTGGTTCGTGGTGGGTGGGTTGGGTGGTGGGCGTGGTGGGCTAGAGAGGGGAGAGAGAAGGAGGAGGGAGATGAAATGGGGGAGGTGGATGACAAATGGGCCAGGCCTGACACAGAGGGGCGAGGCAGACGCAGACAACGTTCGGTTTGTGTCCGCTTCCGATCCAAATCTGACCCAAATTTGAGGTGGAAATGAGTCAGAGCAGAGAAAAAATGGACATAAAAGGGGAATGGGTGTCTGCGTTGGGTTGATGGAAATAAGTCAGAGAAGACAAAAACCTTCATTGCTATATGTAGTAGCTAGCGTCGAGTTGATGGAAAACATTAAAAAAAATGAAACCCCAAATGTAAGAGAATTGAAGGGTAAACACAAAAATAGAAGGGGGATACACAATATGAAAACCCCTAAACCCTCCAAAACCACTAAACCCCTCCTTTAAAAAAACAAAAACGGCATCGCCTGGTGATACATCTCCAACGTATCTATAATTTTTTTATTGTTCCATGCTATTATATTATCGGTTTTGGATGTTTTATATGCATTATCATGCTATTTTATATTATTTTTGGGACTAACTTATTAACCTAGAGCCCAGTGTCAGTTTCTGTTTTCCTTGTTTTTGAGTTTCGCAGAAAAGGAATATCAAACGGAGTCCAAACGGAATAAAACTTTATGATGATTTTTCTTGGACCAAAAGACACTCAAAGGACTTGGAGTCCAAGCCAGAAGACCAACGAGGCGGTGGCAAGGGTGGAGGGCGCGCCCTAGGGGGGTGGGCGCACCCCCTGCCTTATGGCCCCCTCGGGAGTCCCCTGACCTACTTCTTTGTCCTATATATTCCAAAACCCTCAGAGCGAGCCAGAAAAATACTTTTCCGCCGTTGCAACCTTCTGTTCCCGTGAGATCCCATCTTGGGGCCTTTTCGGGCATCCTGCCAGAGGGGGATTCGATCATGGAGGGCATCTACATTAACCCTATTGCCCTTCCGATGAAGCGTGAGTAGTTTACCTAAGACCTACCGGTCCATAGCTAGTAGCTAGATGGCTTCTTCTCTCTCTTTGATTCTCAATACCATGTTCTCCTTGATGTTCTTGGAGATCTCTCCGATGTAATCTTCTTTTGCGGTGTGTTTATCGAGATCCGATGAATTGTGGATTTATGGTCAGCTTATCTATGAATATTATTTGAATCTTTGCTGAATTCTTATATGCATGATTTGATATCTTCGTATTTCTCTTCGAATTATCAGTTTCGTCTGGCCAACTAGATTGGTTTTTCTTGCAATGGGAGAGGTGCTTAGCTTTGGGTTCAATCTTGCATGATTTCACCCAATGACAAAATAGGGGTAGCGAGACATGTATTGAATTGTTTCCATAGAGGATAAAAAGATGGGGTTTTCATCATATTGCTTGAGTTTATTCCTCTACATCATGTCATCTTACTTAAGGTGTTATTCCGTTGTTTATGAACTTAATACTCTAGATGCATGCTGGATAGCGGTCGATGTGTGGAGTAATAGTAGTAGATGCAGGCAGGAGTAGACACGGACATGATGCCTATATGCATAATCATTGGCTTGGATGTCGTCATAACTTTGTGCTTTTCTATCAATTACTCGACAGTAATGTGTTCACCCACCATATTATTTGCCGTCAAGAGAGAAGCGTCTAGTGAAATCTATGGCCCTTGAGTCTATTTTCCATCATATTTGTTTCCGATCTACTATTTTCAATCTTTTATTTTCAGATCTATAAACCAAAACCCGAAAAATATTTAGTTATCTTTTATTTAGTTTTATCTATCTCTATCAGATCTCAGTGACCATGAAGGGATTGACAAACCATTTATTGCGTTGGGTGCAAGTGTTTGATTGTTTGTGTAGGTGCATCTATTGGGGACTTGCGCGTTTCTCCTACTGGATTGACACATTGGTTCTTAACTAAGGGAAATATTATCTCTACTGTGCTGCATCACCCTTTCCTCTTCAAGGGAGAAACCAATGCAAACTCAAGAAGTAGCACCTGGCAGCTCATTTTTAGCATTCTCACTTGCCCACTTTTCATTCATCTTTGGACTTGGCGAATAAGGACAAACCCTCTTCTTCCCACTCTTTGCTCGATTTTGAACAGCCGTAACTTGGCCTTCCTAACTTTCGCACCCTAAGTCATCCTCCAAAGGGATTCAAGAGGGATCACCTTGATACGAGGGAGTTGGCACCCTCGCATGCTCATTTGTGACACAACAAGTATCAAAAACCTCTGACATTTTATCTTCCTCCGCTACTGTAGCATACCGAAACTTGGCAGCTTCTGGATGTGCCTGTAATCATATAACACCACAGGTTAATACCAAAACTGAAGCAACATGTCTCGTTATTGAAGAAATGACATGACAACAACAATACCTTTATCTCCAATGCCCACCACTCATTTGTAGCAGCAGTAGCGTTCGTATGCTCATCTCTTCCTAGGCCAGATGCTTGCTGGATCAATGTCTTCCATGTGTTGTACTCGCTTCTACACACACTCCACCTGTTTTTGATTTTGCCGGGTCGAATATTTTCTTCTAGAGTGTTCACTGAACTTTTTATGCAAATTAGCTTGTCCGGTATCCGATAAAAAACCCGTCGTTGAGGTTATTTGCTCGAACCTCCTCTACGCTAGCATTGATAAAAATTGTATGAGCAACACTATCCCAATTTGCTTTCGGTTCTTTGACTTTTTCCATCTATCATTATCATTCGTCAATCTAACATTAGAATTGAAATATATAGTTAAATAATGTAACAACATGTTCATACAGTAGTAAAATTCACAGTACCAATATCTAGCATAGGACCAATATACACAATAGCATTGACAATATGGAAAAAAGATCTGGCATCATTCATCCATCTAACAAATTAAATCATCCATCTATCCAATTGATTCATCCATCTATGCAACAAAGTATTTGCATCTATCCAATTTATAGCTAAAAAGATGAACAACGAGTTGGGAGAGAGAGGATGGCTCACCGTGGAGGAGTGGAGTGGAGGACTAGATGATGTCCGGTTGCAGCTTTGGGATGCAGGCGACGTGGGTAGCCGATGTAGAGGGGCGGGGCAGCAGCTTCCCATTGTCCCGGCTACGGCAGAGGGGCAGATGGGCTGTGGAGGAAAGCCGGGATGCGGTGGGTGCGGGTACCTGGGACGGAGAGGACTAAGCCTGCGACAGTGAGTACCGGGCCTGCAGCGGTGAGGTCTGGGACGGCGAGGCGGGGCCGACGGTGGCATTGGAACCCTAGCGCGCAGCCCTGCTTGAGGAGCGCGATGCAAAAAGATGGGCACCGATAGAGGGCTGATTCGTTGTATATCGACCAAGGGTGGCTCAGTGGCAGTTTTGCCATAATAACCAGCTGCAATAGGGATACTCTATCAACTCCGAACCTTTTCTTTTATGGGACTAGCCAAAATCCTGAGATTCTGGGAAAATTCAACTTTATTAGAGAATTTGGAATGCACTAGGATCCTGTAGAATCCTCTGAAGATTCCGGGAAGACAATCGAGTTCTTTTAGCTAATGATTCTCCAGACCGAGATTCCCCAAAATCTGCTCAAAAGAACTCGCGCTTTCTCTCGGAATGGGTCTCACTATGTCCTTTGTGAGGACCCTAAACATAAAGTGCAGACTGCGGGGGAGGTAAGTATGTCTACAATGTTTATCCAAGTCAACAAACTGTAGCACTTGCAAATTTCAAAAACCGTAAAAAGAAGAGGAGATTTTCGTCCTACACATGTGAAATTCTAATACAAAAGCTAACATTATTGATAGGGATTCCTAAGTACATAAGAGGCGACTCTCGTTCTATGATATGTCTCCAACGTATCTATAATTTTTTATTATTCCATGTTGTTATATTATCATTCTTGGATGTTATAGGATCGAAAGTATGTCTAGAGGGGGGGATTAGACTACTTGACCAAATAAAAAACTTGCCTTTTCCCAATTTTAGTTCTTGGCAAATTTTAGCAACTTAGCACAAGTCAAGCAATCAACCTACACATGCAATTCTAAGAGTGTAGCAGCGGAATGTAAAACAATTGCATATGAAGGTAAAGGGGAGGAGTTTGAGAAGGCAAACGCAATTGGAGACACGAATGTTTTTGTCGTGGTTCCGATAGGTGGTGCTATCTTACATCCACATTGATGGAGACTTCAACCCACGAAGGGTAACGGCTGCGCGAGTCCACGGAGGGCTCCACCCACGAAGGGTCCACGAAGAAGCAACCTTGTCTATCCCACCATGACCGTCGCCCACGAAGGACTTGCCTCACTAGGGCAGATCTTCACGAAGTAGGCGATCTCCTTGCCCTTACAAACTCCTTGGTTCAACTCCACAATCTTGTCGGAGGCTCCCAAGTGACACCTAGCCAATCTAGGAGACACCACTCTCCAAGAAGTAACAAATGGTGTGTTTTTGTTGAACTCCTTGCTCTTGTGCTTCAAATGATAGTCTCCCCAACACTCAACTGTCTCTCACAGGATTTGGATTCGGTGGAAAGAAGATTTGAGTCGAAAGCAACTTGGGGTGGCTAGATATCAAGATTCATATGGTAGGAATGGAATATCTTGACCTCAACACAAGTGTATGTGGTTCTCTCTCAGAAAATGTATGTTGGAAGTATAGGCATGTTCTGATGGCTCTCTCCATGAATGAAGAGTTGGTGGAGGGGTATATATAGCCTCCACACAAAATCTAACCGTTACACACAACTTACCAATCTCGGTGGGACCGAATCATGCGACTCGGTCGGACCGATTTAGCAAATAATGTGACCGTTAGGATTTTCGGTGGGACCGACATGTCAACTCGGTGGGACTAATATGGTTAGGGTTAGGGCATAACGTAATCTCGGTGAGACCGATTACACAAACTCAGTGGGACCGATTTTGGTAATAAGCTAACCAAAGAGTTGGTCAGGCAAACTCGGTGGGACCGATTCGCTCATCTTGGTTGGACCGAAACATTACGAAAGGGAAACAGAGAGTTTGCATTGCAATCTCGGTGGGACCGATCGCTCATCTCGGTTGGACCGAAATGTTACAAAGGGAAACATTTTGAGGGATTCACTTTTCTCATCTATGCCATGCCAATCATTGAGCTTTCCTGAAATATTTATCTTGAAATAGCATTAGCTCAATGAGCTATATGTTGTTAGGAATTACCAAAACCACCCAGGGATAGTTGCACTTTCAATCTCCCCGTTTTTGGTAATTGATGACAACATATAGATCAAAGCTTCAACAAATGATAATAATATTGAAAGACGTTGTCGCTTTGAGAAGTATGTGCAAAGTAAGAGCTCCCCCTAAATTTGTGCACTATTTGAAATTTGCTTTGGACTGCAAATGCACAATAAGTTAGGATCATGGGTCACTCTTCCATGTCACATACATCTTGGTGGAGCGCTCAAAATGATAATAATTGAACACATGCACTCTTCACCAAGCAAAGTGAATGATCATATGAGGATATAAGAGATAATATCATCCAACAAGCATTAATGTGGCATAGCATATGATCAAACACATGATCATCCAAGTATCTCACAAAAGTCATAAAGTATCAAGCAAACACAGAATAAAAAGGTTCAACCACCAAAACAAGAGAGATCAAAAGCAATACTATCTCTCGAAGCCTATGATCTATACATTTTTCTCTCCCTTTGGCAACAAGTTACCAAAAAGTTCACAAAAAATGCATAGTGCTAAACGACTCTCATGCTGGTCTTCATGAGGTGGTGTAGAGATGACTCCAAGGACGAAAGCATCAGTTGATGTACCTGGAGCTGGTGGAGTGGGTGATGGAGCTGGAGGCACTGAAGTTGTAGCTGGTGCAGATGATGTAGCTCTGGTGTCTGGAACAAGCACTGCAGCAGATCTCTGTCCTCTGGGCACTCTAGCAAAAGCATCTGTGGTAGACTTGCCCTTCTTCACCTCCACATCCTCCTAAAGTTGCTCAACTGCAGTTTGGATCTCAGTAACTTTGACATCAAGAGCATAAAACTTCTGCTATATGATTCTCTCCAAGCTCTCCTAGTTTTGAGTCAGGGTGGCCAAGCCCTTCTCAATCCTCAAGGTGGAGGCAATCAAGTAGCCAAGCTGATCTTGCTTGCTCTTCAGGAAAATTTGAGATGCGTCTTCAGCAGTTGGCATCTTTGCAGCGTTCTCTGCCCTTGCTTTCTCTCTCTCTTTTCTTGTGCTTGCATAGATGATGGATCCTCCTCATTCATCTCAACAGTGTTGTCTTCAAATGCAGGGTATAGGGGTAGATGATCCTTATGTAAAAGATATGTACATGTGCCCATCTTTGAGTTGATGAGCTCCTGAATGTGTGGAGCATACCCACAACTCCTCTTCTGATCAACATCAGTCCTTTTGATTGTTTCCACAATCAGGCTCATGACTTTGAACTTTTGAGGTATATCAAACAAGTGCAGCAAGTTAATAGCATGTCCTCTGATTATCTTGTGATCACCTGATTTTGGCAGCAATGTGTGCCTAAGGATCCAATTGATTGTAGGCATACCAGACAACAGGTAGTGTACAGATCCAAGCTTGTGAGTTTCCAAATCTTTATCTGGGATCTCTCTGTACATGTGAGCCATAGTATTGTGGTCTTTCTTCTTCTCTGCATACACATCCAAGTCATCTTCAGATTCCTTAGGGGCATTGATCAGCTCAGCCCATTCTTCAACTGTGGATTGGTACCTAGTACCCTCAGACATCCAAACAATCTTCTCATCTGGGTAGAAGTGAGCTGTGGAGTAAAACTGCATGATGAGCTCATCATTCCACTTGGTGAGCTTCTACGCAACAAAGTCATCGACTCCACAAGCCTTGAAGCTGTCATAAACTCCTGGGAAGTGCTCTTCGTTCTCCTTGATGTATTCCCAATTGATCCATCTCATGTCACATACAATGGGCTTCTTGTCGAGTAGAATATTTTCATAAAAGTCCTGTTGCTCCTTTGTGTGGAATCTGTAGTCAACTGTTGTCCTTCTCCTCACAGCATAAGGATCTGATTGTCTCCACAATCTCAGTCCATCATCCTTTCTGATGTGCATGTCTTCTGCAACTGGATGAGCATCATTGTGATCAGCAATCTTGGGTTTCAACTTTCTCAAAACATGAGAATGTTCATCTTCTTCAGCAGCTTCAGGCACTGGGGGCCTTGTTCTTCTCAGATGCAGGTATGTTCCTGGTGTTCCTCTTGGGTTTAGGCTTGGGTGCAGCAGCAGCCTTTGGAGCAGATTTAGGCTTAGATGGAGCAGCCCCTGACTTGATTGCATCTCCCATTAGCTTCTGAGCTTTAGGAGCTGGTGCTGCATCCTCCTCTTCTTCTTCTTCCATCATTGAGGGCTTTCCAACTACTCTGGCCATGGTCTTCTTGACCCTTTCTTTCCTTTTCTTCTCAGCCACAAGTGGTTCTTTGGGTTCTGATCCCAAAGTTACTTGAGTAGAGGCTCTAACCTTAGACATTGGAACTCTTCTTGCAGGAGCCTTGGTCTTCATTCCAGGCTTTGTGGTTGCAGCTGATCCATACTCCTTTTTCAGCACCTTCTTCTTAGAAGTGGCCTCATCCTCAACAGCCACATAGACCTCATCTTCAGAATATGAGGTTTTCTTCTTCCTTGCCCTGGTTGCTGCCTTTGGCAAATTGTTGGGTGTGCTCCTGCTACCCTCATCTGAGGTACTAGAGGGACTAGTGCCCTCACTCATATGAACTTGTTCCTCAGACTTGTTCTGACTGTCACTCTGATCTGACATGATGCAAACTCTGACAGCAGACCCTGTGAATAGATGTAGATGAGGTAGAGTAGTTGAGCATCACAAAGCACAGAGGTTTTTGCAAAAAAATGAGTCAAAACTTAGTTTTAGTTTTCCACAGAAAACATTTCGGAGCTACCGATTTGTAAACTCGGTGATACCGAAGCAACTTTTGGAACCTAAACTAGTGAACTCAGTCAGACCGAGTCACAGTTCGGTGGCACCGAGACTGCTAGGGTTTCACAAAGAATCGATCTCGGTCACACCGATTTGCAATTCTCGGTCGGACCGAGAATCACATGTGCAATGGCCTAAGCCAAATCGGTGAGACCGATTTCTACAACTCGATCGGTCCGAGATGAATTCAGCGGAAACCTAACCCTAAATTTTCAATCCAAGATCTACGGAGTAGTTTTGCTGGATAGGAAGATTTCAAACATGGCAAGATTCATGGCAATGCAATGTGCTAGGAATCGGAGTTAAGAAAAGCACAAAGTTCAAGTCCATACCCTAATGCGGCGATGGACTTGCTAGGGCGGCAACAGCGGAGCAGAATCCCATTGATGGCAGTGGAGACCAGCAGCGGGAGGTCGCTGGCGATGAGAAGGACGATCCGGAAACCCGAAGAGGCAGAGCAGGCTGTGCGCGTGCGAAGGGTTTCGGAAGATTTTCCAAAATTAGACCTGTGAGTATATATAGCCTGACCCTGTCGGTGTGACCGAGTGGAACAACTTGGTGGCACCGAGATGCATTACTGCAAGCAGTTACTGCTACTCGGTGTGACCGAAAAGTTCTAATTGGTTGCACCGAGATGGAAAACTGATCAACTTAGTGATCTCGGTATGACCGAAAAGGATGAATCTGTCAAGCCGAAACGCACAAAGAGGTTTTGGAAGTTTAAGTCTATGACGAATCGGGGACTCCGAGTGCTCCTCACACAGAGTGGTTCGAATCTGACTTGATCAAACTTTGTGATATAGCATGAATAGAGTTTGAGACAAGAAAAGCATAGATAGCTAGAGAAGGTTCTTAGGCATTCTTGTCCATCCACTTGGCAACAGAAAAGAAACCAAACAATCAAAACTACAAGTGGATGTCCTCGAATGAGTAAATTATGCAACCAACATGCTCACACAATAAAATGGCAAATGAAATATGTGACAAAGCATTCACACACAATTCTAGCATCTATTACGCAATTGGCAATGACTAGGTCATCTATATATGAGTATATTGACTTAGCAGTCAAATGAGAATATTTGATCATAGGTCATACTCATCGTTTAAGCACAGGTGGGGTTACCACTTTTACATAAAGCATCGTTATGTTCACACCATTAGAGTTGCATTAGCTCAACTCTTAGAGTAAAGCTCCCCCTACATGTGAGATCCCCCCTAAGAGGGATGAACTAACCTTGGGTTTTGTCGATGATGACTTCATGTAGGTGTTGAAGATGTGGTTGCTCAATGTTGATGTAGATCATTTGGAGCAATCCTTTGGAGTGATTTGCACTTTCAATACCTACACGGGTTAGTCCCATAAGGAACAAACAAGGGTATCCATAGACATAGAGTGATGCACACACACAAGATGATGTCCATGAAAGCATTAGGTTACCTTGTCCCTTGTCCTTCCAACAAGAGGGTTTGTGACTCCTTGAACTAGTGCAAGATGTGGAAGTTGATTGCACTTGTCCTCGCCAAAATAATAAGAGTGAAGTATGTTGGTGGAGTCACCCTCAAGAACTCTCTAGTTCTTCTTCTTCGGGATCCACAGCATCTTGATGGGAATCCTTAGAGTTGTAGTCATACTTGATGAAGTAGAACTTGATGTAGTCTTGGGAACCCACTTGACCAAGGCCTTAGGAGCTTCTTCAAATGCATCAATCTCCTCTTGAAGCTTGTCCTTGCCTTTTTGCTTGTCGTCTTGTGGTGGAAGATCATCTTGAGCTTGTGTCCCTTTGAAAGAAGTAGGATCATACTTCTCTTGTTGAAGAACAAACTTCGTCTTGGCGTATTGATCTTCTTCGCACTCAACTCCGTTGGCATTGAACTTTCGTTCAAAACCAACACCTTGGTTCTTCCAGTGTCTTCCTTGCTTGCATACAATTTCCTCGAATTGCTTACTCCCGGCAAGGCTCTTGTAAACACCTTTCTCTATAATTCCCTTCAATAAGCTATTTTCTTGCTCAAGTGTAACTTGGCTAAGAGAATCATTAGTGTAATAAAGAGAACTACTAGAAGCAACACCATTGGATTTAGCATGATTATTGTTACTACTGGAGGAAGAATCTTTCTAGTTCTTGTTACTAGACTTGACTTGAGGCATGTAAGTAGATAAGAGTAAACACTTGGCAATGTAAGAAGAACTTTTCTTGCGAAGATCATCATTGATTGCCTTTAAAAACTCATGTTCTTGCTCGAGGTTGAGCTTTTCAAAGCGTAACTTCTCATGAGTCCTTAAAAGTTCTCGATGATATCCTAAGATAGTTTCATGAGCTAACTTAAAAGTGTTTAGTTCTTTAGTTAGGAGCTCAATCTTCTCCTTATCATTGTCATTCGCTTTATCTTGATTAGCATGATTATTTGACGTTTCATCATAGTATTCATCACTAGAGTTGTCAACAAGTAAATCATCATCACCTAACAAGTCATCTTCATCACTATTGAAATCAACATACTTGGGGTGTGTTACCTTTGGGCCTTTAGCCATGAAGCATCTTCTAAGTCCCTCATTTGGTGAATCAAATATGTCGTGGGAGTTGGTTGACACAAGTGCTAGACCGGCAACACCTTCATCTTGAGTATATTTGGAGTCGGAGTGATAGCTTCTCTCGGAGTGATTGTCGGAGTCGGGGTCGGATACCCATTCACCAACATGAGCTTGATGTCTTCGTTTTGTGTAGCTCCTTGATGACTTGTCCTTCCTTTCCGAATCCTTGCTTCTCCGGGATGTTCTTCGTTCATAACGATCATCTCTACTCCTTCTTTCTCTAAATGGTGATTCTTCTCTTCTACTTCTTCTATTTGGAGAATCTTCTCTTCTTTTGTAGGGTGTCGTACACTCATTGGAATAGTGTCCGGGTCTTCCACAATTGTAGCAATTACGCTCACGACTAGAAGATTTTTTGTCATTGTAGGACCTTGACTTGGAACTTCTTTCCTTGCTTGTACTCTTGTAGAACTTGTTGAAGTTCTTCACCATTAGGCTAAATTCTTCATTGAAGGTTTGTTTCTCACTTGATGATGTGGGAGCTTCACATGAGGCTTTGTAAGCACCACTTGACTTGTTGTGGAGCTCCTCCTTATCCTTGAGTGACATCTCATGAGCAAAAATTCTTCCAATGACTTCCGTTGGCTTGAGATCTTTGTAATTGGGAATCATTTGGATCAATGTGCACACGGTATCATATTTTCCAACCAAAGCTCTTGGGATCTTCTTGATGATGAATTTATCGTTCATCTCTTCTCTTCCTAAGATGGCAATCTCATTTGTGATGAGAGCAAGCCTAGAATATATTTCAGCAACACCTTCACCATCCTTCATTTTGAACTTGTCAAGTTGACTTTGAAGCACATCCAATTTGGATTCCTTGACAGAGTCAGTACCTTCGTTCATGTCAATCAAAGTATCCCAAATTTCCTTTGCATTCTCAAGACGGCTGATTTTGTTGAATTCTTTGGGGCACAGTCCGTTGAAGAGGATATCAAGCTTGAGCATGGTATTACAGCATCTTCGACTCTTTCGCGGTAGCTTCACGGTTTAGTTCTCTCCCATCAAAGAATTCACCTTGCAAGCCAATACACACAATAGCCCAAACGGCGGGGTTATGTCCAGGAATATGCATTTTCATTTCATGCTTCCTACTAGCAAAATTGGTACCATCAAAGTAAGGACCTATACGGTGTAATTTCCCTCGCTAGACGCCATACTCTCCTAGGTTGTGAAACCAAGGCTATGACTACCAAAATATATAGAAATCAAAACAAATGGAGACCAAAGCTCTGATACCACTTGTAGGATCGAAAGTATGTCTAGAGGGGGGGATTAGACTACTTGACCAAATAAAAAACTTGCCTTTTCCCAATTTAGTTCTTGGCAGATTTTAGCAACTTAGCACAAGTCAAGAAATCAACCTACACATGCAATTCTAAGAGTGTAGCAGTGGAATGTAAAACAATTGCATATGAAGGTAAAGGGGAGGAGTTTGAGAAGGCAAACGCAATTGGAGACATAAATGTTTTTGTCGTGGTTCCGATAGGTGGTGCTATCGTACATCCACGTTGATGGAGACTTCAACCCACGAAGGGTAACAGCTGCGCGAGTCCACAAAGGGCTCCACCCATGAAGGGTCCACGAAGAAGCAACCTTGTCTATCCCACCATGGGCATCGCCCACGAAGGACTTGCCTCACTAGGGCAGATCTTCGGGAAGTAGGCCATCTCCTTGCCCTTACAAACTCCTTGGTTCTACTCCACAATCTTGTCGGAGGCTCCCAAGTGACACCTAGGCAATCTAGGAGACACCACTCTCCAAGAAGTAACAAATGGTGTGTTGTCGATGAACTCCTTGCTCTTGTGCAATGATAGTCTCCCCAACACTCAACTCTCTCTCACAGGATTTGGATTTGGTGGAAAGTAGATTTGAGTGGAAAGCAACTTGGGGAAGGCTAGAGATCAAGATTCATATGGTAGGAATGGAATATCTTGACCTCAACACAAGTGTACGTGGTTCTCTCTCAGAAAATGTATGTTGGAAGTGTAGGCATGTTCCGATGGCTCTCTCCACAAATGAAGAGTGGGTGGAGGGGTATATATAGCCTCCACACAAAATCTAACCGTTACACACAACTTACCAATCTTGGTGGGACCGAATCGTGAAACTCGGTTGGACCGATTTAGCAAATAATGTGACCGTTAGGATTTTCGGTGGGACTAACATGTCAACGCGGTGGGACCTATATGGTTAGGGTTAGGGCATAACATAATCTCGGTGAGACCGATTACACAAACTCAATGGGACTGATTTTGGTAATAAGCTAACCAGAGAGTTGGTCAGGCAAACTCGGTGGGACCGATTCACGCATCTCGGTTGGACAGAAACATTACAGAAGGGAAAAAAAGTGTTTGCATTGCAATCTCGGTGGGACCGATCGCTCATCTCGATTGGAATGAAATGTTACGAAGGGAAACAGAGAGATTACAATCCCATCTCGGTGAGACCGAGATTCCTATCGGTGGTACTGATTTGGTTAGGGTTTGTGGCAGTGGCTATGACATCTGAACTCGGTGGCGCCGGGTAGAAAGAATCGGTGGGGCCGAGCTGGACTTTTGGTTTGGGTCATATGTGGATGTGAGAAAGTAGTTGAGGGCTTTGGAGCATATCACTAAGCATTTTGAGCAAGAGCCTCATTAAGCAACACCTCATCCCTCCTTGATAGTATTGGTTTTTCCTATAGACTCAATGTGATCTTGTATCACTAAAATAGAAAATGTAGAGTCTTGTGCTTTGAGCTTGAGCCAATCCTTTTGTCCTTAGCATTTTGAGGGATCCACTTTTCTCATCCATGCCATGCCAATCATTGAGCTTTCCTGAAATATTTATCTTGAAATAGCATTAGCTCAATGAGCTATATGTTGTTAGGAATTACCAAAACCACCCAGGGATAGTTGCACTTTCAGATGTTTACAATCATTTTATAGCAAGTTTATATCATTTTTGGGACTAACCTATTGACATAGTGCCCAGTGCCAGTTCCTGTTTTTTGCTTGTTTTTTACTTCGCAGAATATTAGTACCAAACGGAGTCCAAACACAGTGAAACTTCCTGAAGATTTTTTTGGACCAGAAGACACCTTGGGGGGCAAGAAAGGACCTGGAAGGAAGCCCGTGGGGACCACAATACACCAGGGCACGCCCTGGTGGGTTGTGGGGCCCATGGGGTCTCCTGCATCACCTCTTCGCCCTATAAATTCCCAAATATTGTAGAAACCCTAGGGGAGTCGATGAAACACATTTCCATCTGCCACAAGTTCTAGAACCAAAAGATCCAATCTAGAGCCCTATTCCGGCACTCTGCCGGAGGGGTACACGATCGCAGAGGGGTTTATCATCCTCATTGGTGCCTTGCTACCTCTTGAGCACTGCGTTGGTTTTCCCTTGAAGAGGAAAGGGTGATGCAGCAAAGTAGCGTAAGTACTTCCCTCAGTTTTTGAGAACCAAGGTATCAATCCAGTAGGAGGCTCCTCAAAAGTCCCTCATACCTACACAAACAAACAAGAACCTCGCAACCAACGCGATAAAGGGGTTGTCAATCCCTTCACGGTAACTTGCGAAAGTGAGATCTGATAGAGATAATAAGATAAGATAAATATTTTTGGTATTTTTATGATATAGATTGGAAGGTAAAAGATGAAAATAAAAGTAGATTGGAAACTTATATGATAAAAGATAGACCCGGGGGCCATAGGTTTCACTAGTGGCTTCTCTCAAGATAGCATAAGTATTACGGTGGGTGAACGAATTACTGTCGAGCAATTGATAGAAGAGTGCATAGTTATGAGAATATCTAGGCATGATCACGTATATAGGCATCACGTCCGCAACAAGTAGATCGAAATGATTCTGCATCTACTACTATTACTCCACACATCGACTGAATCCTGCCTGCATCTAGAGTATTAAGTTGATAAGAACATAGCAACACATTGAGAAAGATGACATGATGTAGAGGGATAAACACAAGAAATATGATGTAAACCCCATCTTTTTATCCTCGATGGCAACAATACAATACGTGCCTTCCTGCCCCTGCTGTCACTGGGAAAAGACACCGGAAGATTGAACCCAAAGCTAAGCACTTCTCCCATTGCAAGAAACATCAATCCAGTAGTCCAAACCAAACTGATAATTCGAAGAGACTTGCAAAGATAACCAACATACATAAAAGAATTCAGAGAAGATTCAATTATTTCTCATAGATAAACTTGATCATAAACCCACAATTCATCGGATCTCGACAAACACACCACAAAAAGAGTTATATCGAATAGATCTCCAAGAAGATCGAGGATAACTTTGTATTGAGATTCAAAGAGAGAGAAGAAGCCATCTAGCTAATAACTATGGACCCGAAGGTCTGTGGTAAACTACTCACAACTCATCGGAGAGGCCTTGGAGATGATTTAGAGGCCCTCAATGGTCGATTCCCCCTCCGACGGAGCACCGACGAAGGCTCCAAGATGGGATCTCGCGGATACAGAAGGTTGCGGCGGTGGAATTAGGTTTTCATGGTGCTCCTGGATGTTCTCGGGGTACGTGGATATATATAGGAGGAAGAAGTAGGTCAGTGGAGCCACGAGGGGCCCACTAGGGTGGGGGGGCGCGCCCACCCCCTTAGGGCGCGCCGGGTACCCTCGTGGACGCCTCGTTCGCTGCTTGACGTCCACTCCAAGTCTACTGGTTTGCATTTGTTCCAAAAAGATCGCTCCCAAAGGTTTCATCCATTTGGACTCCATTTGATATTCCTTTTCTTCGAAACACTGAAATAGGCAAAAAAAAGCAATTCGGGCTGGGCCTCCGGTTAGTAGGTTAGTCCCAAAAAATGATATAAAAGTGTAAAGTAAAGCCCATAAACATCCAAAACAGGTAATATACTAGCATGGAACAATCAAAAGTTATAGATACATTGGAGACGTATCAAGCATCCCCAAGCTTAATTCCTGCTCGTCCTAGAGTAGGTAAATTATAAAAACATAATTTTTGATGTGGACTGCTACCTGGCATATTTCTCAATGTAATTTTCTTTATTGTGGCATGAATGTTCAGATCCAAATGATCCAAAACAGAAGTTCACATTGACATAAAAACAATAATACTTCAAGCATACTAATAAAGCATTCGTGTCTTCTCAAAATAACATGGCTAAAGAAAGTTATCCCTACAAAATCATATAGTCTGGCTATGCTCTATCTTCATCACACAAAGTATTTAATCATGCACAACCCCGATGACAAGCCAAGCAATTGTTTCATACTTTAGTATTTTCAAACTTTTTCAACTTTCACGCAATACATGAGCGTGAGCCATGGACATAGCACTATATGTGGAATAGAATGGTGGTTGTGGAGAAGACAAAAAAGGGAGAAGATAGTCTCACATCAACTAGGCATATCAACGGGCTATGGAGATGCCCATTAACAGATATCAATGTGAGTGAGTAGGGATTGCCATGCAACGGATGCACTAGAGCTATAAATGTATGAAAGCTCAACAAAAGAAACTAAGTGGGTGTGCATCCAACTTGCCTGCTCACGAAGACCTAGGGCATTTTCAGGAAGCCCATCATTGAAATATACAAGCCAAGTTCTATAATGAAAAATTCCCACTAGTATATGAAAGTGACAACATAGGAGACTCTCTATCATTAAGATCATGGTGCTACTTTGAAGCACGAGTGTGGTAAAAGGATAGTAGCATTGTCCCTTCTCTCTTTTTCTCTCATTTTTTTCTTTTTTCTTCATTTCCTTATTTTTCTCTTTTTTTCTTTTTTTTATTTGGCCTTTCTCTTTCTTTCTTTTTTATTTGGCCTTTCTCTCTTTTTTTATGAAGTCCGAAGTCTCATCCCGACTTGTGGGGGAATCATAGTCTCCATCATCCTTTCCTCACTTGGGACAATGCTCTAATAATGAAGATCATCACACTTTTATTTACTTACAACTCAAGATTAAAACTCGATACTTAGAAGAAAATATGACTCTGTATGAATGCATCCGGCGGTGTACCGGGTTATGCAATGAATCAAGAGTGACATGTATGGAAGAATTATGAAGGTGGCTTTGCCACAAATATGATGTCAACTACATGATCATGCAAGGAGCAATATGACAATGATGATGCGTGTCATAATAAACGGAACGGTGGAAAGTTGCATGGCAATATATCTCGGAATGGGTATGGAAATGCCATAATAGGTAGGTACGGTGGCTTTTTTGGGGAAGGTATATGGTGGGTGTATGGTACCGGCGAAAGTTGCGCGGCACAAGATAGGCTAGCAATGGTGGAAGGGTGAGAGTGCGGATAATCCATGGACTCAACATTAGTCATAAAGAACTCATATACTTATTGCAAAAAACAAGTCATTGAAAACAAAGTACTACGTGCATGCTCCTAGGGAGATAAATTGGTAGGAAAAGACCATCGCTCGTCCCCGACCGCCACTCATAAGGAAGACAATAAATAAATAAATTATGCTCCAACTTCATCACAAAGCGGTTCACCATATGTGAATGCTACTGGAATCACAAACTTCAACACAAGTATTTCTCAAATTCATAACTACTCCACTAGCATGACTCTAATATCACCATCCTCATATCTCAAAACAATTATCAAGCATCAAATTGATCATAGCGTCCAATTCACTTTCTATGATAGTTTTTATTATACCCAACTTGGATGCCCATCATTCTAGGACCAATTTTATAACCATATCAAATACCATGCTTTTCTAAAAGACTCTCAAAATAATATAAGTAAAGTATGAGAGATCAAAAATTTCTACAAAATAAAGCCACCGCCGTGCTCTAAAATATATAAGTGGAGCACTAGAGCAAAAATTATCCAGCTCAGAAGATATAAGTGAAGCACATAGAGTATTCTAATAAATTCCAAATCAAGTGTGTCTCTTCCAAAAGGTGTGTAAAGCAATGATGATCGTGGTAATCTGAAAGCAAAGACTCATATCCTACAAGATGCTCCAAGCAAAACACATATCATGTGGAGAATAAAAATATAGCTCCAAGTAAAGTTACCGATAAACGAAGACGAAAGAGGGGATGCCTTCCGGGGCATCCCCAAGCTTAGGATTTTGGTTGTCCTTGAATATCTTGGGGTGCCATGGGCATCCCCAAGCTTTATCTCTTGCCACTCCTTATTCCACAGTCCATCAAATCTTTACCCAAAACTTGAAAACTTCACAACACAAAACTCAACAGGAAATCTCATAAGCTCCGTTAGTGCAAGAAAATAAAACCACCACATAAGGTACTGTAATAAACTCATTATTTATTTATATTGGTGTTAAAACTACTGTATTCCAACTTCTCTATGGTTCATACCCCCCGATACTAGCCATAGATGCATCAAAATAAGCAAACAACACACAAAAAACAGAATCTGTCAAAAACAGAACGGTCTGTAGAAATCTGTAACTTTTGAATACTTCTGGAACTCTAAAACTCCTACAAAACTAGGAAGTCCTGGGAAATTTGTCTATTCATCTACAGCAAAAAGAATCAACGCAAAATCACATTTCTGTGATTTATTAAAATTATTCTCGTGCGTGCAAAAGTTTCTGTTTTTCAGCAGAATCAAATTAACTATTACCATAGGGTATCCTATAGGTTATACTTGGCACAAACACTAATTAAAACATAAAACCACATCTAAAAAGAAACTAGATGAAATATTTATTACTAGACATAAGCAAAAAGCAAGGAACAAAAATAAAATTGGGTTGCCTCACAACAAGCACTATCGTTTAACGCCCCTAGCTAGGCATAAAAGCGAGAATAGATCCAAGTATTGTCATCTTTGGTATTTAATTCATAAGTAGCTCGCATGATAGATTCATAAGCTAATTTTAATTTATTTGTTGGAAAGTGTTCCATGCCTTTCCTTAATGGAAATTGGAATCTAATATTCCCTTCCTTCATACCAATAATCGTTCTAAGGAAAGGTCTACCAAGAATAATAGGACATGAAAGATTGCAATCTATATCAAGAACGATAAAATCCATGGGCACATAATTCCTACTTGCAATAATAAGAACATCACTGATCCTTCCCATAGGTTTCTTAATGGTGGAATCCGCAAGGTGCAAGTTTAAAGAGCAATCATCAAAATCATGGAAACCTAACACATCACATAAAGTTTTTGGAATTGTGGAAACACTAGCACCCAAACCACACAAAGCATAGCATTCATGATCTTTAATTTTAATTTTTATAATAGGTTCCCACTCATCATAAAGTTTTCTAGGTATAGAAACATCCAATTCAAGTTTTTCCTCATAAGATTGCATCAAAGCATCAACAATATGTTTGGTAAAAGCTTTATTTTGACTATAAGCATGAGGAGAATTCAACACAGATTGCAACAAGGAAATACAATCTATTAAAGAACAATTATCATAATTAAATTCCTTTAAATCCATAATAGTGGGTTCATTGCTATGTAAAGTTTTGATCTCTCCAATCCCACTTTTACCAAATTTAGCATCAAGATCTAAAAACTCCGAATCATTGGGACGCCTTTTAACTAAAGTTGACTCAACTCCAGTCCCATAATTAACAAGATTCATATTGCAAAACAAATATTTAATAGGGGACACATCAATAACTTTTAGATCTTCATCATTATTTTCATGGAAACTAGATGAACACGCTTAAAGCAATCTTTCTTAGCACGCATCCTAGCGGTTCTTTCTTTGCACTCATCAATGGAAATTCTCATAGCGTTGAGAGATTCATTGATATCATGCTTAGGTGGAATATATCTAAGTTTCAAAGAATCAACATCAAGAGAAATTCTATCAACGTTCCTAGCCAATTCATCAACTTTAAGCAATTTTTCTTCAAGCAAAGCATTGAAATTCTTTTGAGAGATCATAAATTCTTTAACACTATTCTCAAAATCAGAGGGCATATTATTAAAATTTCCATAAGAGTTGTTGTAGTAATTACCATAATTATTAGAGGAATTATTGGGAAACGGCCTAGGATTAAAGTTTCCTCTATACGCATTGTTACCAAAATTATTCCTACCAACAAAATTCACATCCATAGATTCATTATTATTCTCAATCAAGGTAGACAAGGGCATATCATTAGGATCAATAGGAGCACTCTTAGTAGCAAACAATTTCATAAGTTCATCCATCCTTCCACTCAAAACATTAATCTCTTCTATCACATGAACTTTTTTACTAGTAGATCTATCGGTGTGCCATTGAGAATAATTAACCATAATGTTATCAAGGACTTTAGTAGCTTCTACTAAAGTGATTTCAATAAAAGTGCCTCCCGCGTCCGAATCTAAAAGATTTCTAGAAGCAAAATTCAATCCGGCATAGAAATTTTGTATGATCATCCATAAATTCAAACCATGAGTAGGACAATTGCAAATCATTAATTTCATTCTTTCCCAAGATTCGGCAACATGCTCATGATCAAGTTGTTTAAAATTCATAATATCGTTTCTAAGAGAGATGATCTTAGCGGGAGGAAAATACTTAGAGATAAAAGCATCTTTGCACTTATTCCACGAATCAATACTATTTTTAGGCAAAGACGAAAACCAAGTTTTAGCACGATCTCTAAGTGAAAACAGAAATAACTTCAATTTAACAATATCATTATCCGTATCTTTCTTCTTTTGCATATCACACAAATCAACAAAGTTGTTTAGATGAGTGGCGGCATCTTCACTAGGGATGCCGGAGAATTGATCTTTCATAACAAGATTCAACAAAGCAGCATTGATTTCACAAGATTCGGCATCATTAAGAGGAGCAATCGGAGTGCTAAGGAAATCATTATTATTGGTATTGAAAAAGTCACACAATTTGGTATTATCTTGCGCCATCGCGACAAGCAATCCAACACACAAGCACACAAGAAGGCAAGCGAAAAGGAGAGGAGAACGGGAAAGAGAGGGCGAATAAAACGGCAAGGGTGAAGTGGGGAAGAGGAAGACGAGAGGCAAATGGCAAATAATGTAATGCAAGGGAGATTAGTTTTTGATGGGTATTTGGTATGTCTTGACTTGAGCAAAGACCTCCCCGGCAACGGTGCAAGAAATCCTTCTAGCTACCTCTTGAGCACTGCATTGGTTTTCCCTTGAAGAGGAAAGGGTGATGCAGCAAAGTAGCATAAGTATTTCCCTCAGTTTTTGAGAACCAAGGTATCAATCCAGTAGGAGGCTCCTCAAAAGTCCTTCGTACCTACACAAAAAAACAAGAACCTCGCAACCAACGCGATAAAGGGGTGGTCAATCCCTTCACGGTAACTTGCAAAAGTGAGATCTGATAGAGATAATGAGATAAGATAAATATTTTTGGTATTTTTATGATATAGATTGGAAGGTAAAAGATGCAAATAAAAGTAGATCGGAAACATATATGATAAAAGATAGGCCCGGGGGCCATAGGTTTCACTAGTGGTTTCTCTCAAGATAGCATAAGTATTATGGTGGGTGAACGAATTAGTGTCGAGCAATTGATAGAGAAGTGCATAGTTATGACAATATCTAGGCATGATCATGTATATAGGCATCACGTTCACAACAAGTAGATCGAAACGATTCTGCATCTACTGCTATTACTCCACACATCGACGGACTCCTGCCTGGATCTAGAGTATTAAGTTCATAAGGACAGAGCAACGCATTAAGAAAGATGACATGATGTAGAGGGATAAACTCAAGCAATATGATATAAACCCCATCTTTTTATCCTCGATGGCAACAACACAATATGTGCCTTGCTGCCCCTGCTGTCACTGGGAAAGGACACCACAAGATTGAACCCAAAGCTAAGTACTTCTCCCATTGCAAGAAAGATCAATCTAGTAGGCCAAACCAACTAATAATTCGAAGAGACTTGCAAAGATAATCAATCATACATAAAAGAATTTAGACATGGGAAGAGGTGCTTTGTGATGGGTTCGATCCTGTGGTGTCCTCTCCAAGTGATAGAAGGGGCGGCGAGGCACGCATGTATCATTGGTATTAAGGATAACAAGAAGGGGGCTATTCCTACATTAATAGATCTCGTCTACATCATGCCATTGTTCTTATTGCATTACTCCGTTTCCCCATGAATTTAATACACTAGATGCATGTTGGATAGCGGTCGATGTGTGGAGTAATAGTAGTAGATGCAGAATCGTTTCGGTCTACTAATCTTGGACGTGATGCCTATACATTGATCATCGCCTTGGATATCGTCATAATTATTTGATCTCCTATAAATTGCCCAGTAGTAATTTGTTTACCCACAGTGTGCTATTTCTCGAGAGAAGCCACTAGTGAAATCTACGACCCCGGGTCTATCTTTTATCATATTTGCTTTCCGATCTATTATTTGCCTCTTTTATTTTCAAATCTATTATTCCAAAAACCCAAAAATACCTTCTTGTACTTTTTTATTACTAATTTTATTTCACGTTTTATCGGGACCTATTTATCCAATCTACTACAAATCAATCTATCTTTTTACCGTGGAGGGATGGACAACCCCTCTTACGCGTGATACGTCTCCAACGTATCTATAATTTTTTATTGTTCCATGCTATTATATTATCTGTTTTGGATGTTTTATATGCATTAATATGCTATTTTATAATATTTTTGGGACTAACCTATTAACCCAGAGCCCAGTGCCAGTTTCTGTTTTTACCTTACTTTTGAATTTTACAGAAAAGGAATGTCAAACGGAGTCCAAATGAGCTAAAAATTTACGGTGATTTTTTGTAGACCAGAAGAAGCCCACGGAGCATCGGAGTTGGGCCAGAAGAGTTCCGAGGCAACCACAAGCCTAGGGGGCGCCCCCCCCCCCCCCCAGGGTGCGCCCCCTGGCTTGTGGACTCCTCGGGGACCCTCCTGACTTGTTTCCGACGCCAAAAATTCCTAAAAATATAGAAACCCCCGAAAAGAATCCTAGATCGGACGTTCCGCCATGGCAAGCCTCTGTAGCCATGATAACCCAATCAGGAGCCCGTTCCGACACCCTACTAGAGGGGGAAACCATCACCGGAGGCCATCTTCATCATCCCGGCGGCCACTATGATGAGGAGAGAGTAGTTCACCCTCGGGACTGAGGGTTTGTACCAGTAGCTATGTGTTTGATCTCTCTCTCTCTCTCTCTCTCTCTCTCTCGTGTTCTTGATTTGGCACCATCTTAATGTACCGCGAGCTTTGTTACTATAGTTGGATCATATGGTGTTTCTCCCCCTCTACCTTCTTGTGATGAATTGATTTTTACCTTTGAGGTTTCACTATTATCGGATTGAATATTATTATGAATTTGAGAACACTTGATGAATGTATAGCGTGGGATACCCGTGGTGACAATGGGGTGTTCTATTGATTCACCTGATGTATGTTTTGGCACTCAACTCACGGATTCCCAAGGTGAAATTGGTGTAATCTATGCATAGGGGTTGATGCATGTTTTCGTCCTTGTTTCTCCGGTAGAAATCTTGGGGCAATCTTTGAGGTTCTTTGTGTTGTACTGAATTTTATGAATTTTAAGTTGTTTGATGCATATCGTATAATTGACCCATGGATACTTGTGGTGACATTGGAGTATCAAGGTGACATTAGGGTTGATTGATGTGTTTTCATATGGTGTTATTTTACTACGAACTCTAGGGTCGTTTGTGACACTTATAGGGATGGTCAATAGATTGATCGGAAAGAATAACTTTGAGGTGGTTTCGTACCCTACAAGCAATTTCATCTTACGTTATCCGCGATAGAAACTTGGGAGTGACTCTTTGTCGCACGTTGAGGGATTTCCATATGATTTAATTATGTTATCATTGTTGAGAGAATTTGCACTAGTGAAAGTACGAACCCTAGGCCTGGTTTCCAAGCATTGCAATACCGTTTTTGCTCACTTTTGTTACTAGTTACTTTGCTGTTTTTATATTTTCAGATTACAAAAACCTATATCTACCATCCATATTACACTTGTATCACCATCTCTTCGCCGAACTAGTGAACCTATGCAATTTACCATTGTATTGGGTGTGTTGGGGGACACAAGAGACTCTTTGTTATTTGGTTACAGCGTTGTTTGAGAGAGACCATCTTCATCCTACGCCTCCCACGGATTGATAAACCTTAGGTCATCCACTTGAGGGAAAATTGCTACTGTCCTACAAAACTCTGCGCTTGGAGGCCCAATACGAGTCTACAAGAAGAAGGTTACGTAGTAGAGATCAACGCGTCGGGTTGTAAGTATTTGTTCTTTGTGTGCAGGTACCGTTTACGTAGTGTTGTTTGGTTCTCCTACTGGATTGATACCTTGGTTTCACAATTGAGGGGAATATCTACCGTAGCTGTACTGCATCATTCCTTCTTCTTTGGGTAAATATCGACACAGTTTCAAGCCGCATCATTCTACACAAGTGAAATTCTTGGGCAATCTTGTATACCAACACTTAATTAGCTTGTCTAAAGAAAAACAAGCAGCTCTTATGAATTAAGATTTAACTTGGAAAGGTGACCAAATAAACAGAGAATATACTTAAGGTGTGTTGCACTATTTAAATCAGCCTTAAACATGAAAATGGTGTCATGTGCATATTGTAGCATGCTCACAAAGCATCAACAAAATCTTCAACGAGAGCACTATTAATATTCCATTCCATAACTCTTTCAGTTAACATTCACAAAGCATCTACAATAATATTAAATAAAATAGGGGACAAAGGGCCCCATGTATTAAACCTTTTTTTGTCTCAAAAAAGTTACATGTCCGGTCATTAACTTGAGCAACAACTTCAACTTGTTTTAGCAGATTACACACATTTAGCACATAGCTTGTTTTATCAAATTGGACACAAGTGGGGACACCTTGAGAAAAGTTGCTAAGAAATATTACATACTCCTGCTAATGATGAAAAATTCCAACATGCCAAGGAGTAAATGAAAAAAACGAATAAAATTTGAGAGACAAAAGAAGAGTTTTCCATGACATTGTATAAACATGCACAATACCACGCGAGAGGAGATAATGATAAAGTTCCTTATCTTTGTTGAGCTAAGAAAGAAGCATGGAATGTAAAGATCACTGATGGTATTTAGTCTACAAATTTAAGCTTTGGTTGTAGGAAATTTTTGACACCTTCTTCCAATTCCAATTCCTCCAAGCATTTAACAGAAGTCTCTAGTACCTGCAGTTTTCGTGGCAAGTTGTCTGACTTGAAAGGAAGACTCTTCAATTTGGGACAAGCTTCAAGCATCAGTCGCTCTAGAGATGGGAATGTCACATCAGGACCCCCAATACTGACCAACGTTTTGCCGTGTGTAATATCAAGATACTTGAGGCAGGGAAATGTCTTTGACCTATCTTGTGCATTGCAGTTGTTATCACCAGGGTTCCTCATAAATGCTTCTTGCATTGAAGGACAAAAAGATATTATGAGTTGTTTGAGGAAGGGAAGATACATCGCCCAAGAGAGGTGGTTTAGCTTTTGGCATGACTCCACCATCAAAAAAGCAAGCCTTGGAAATAGAGATGCAGGAGATGTTTCAATCCAAGTTATCTCTTTCAGGTTTGATAACTGTACCAAATAGAGCTCATTGAGTGTACTAAACCAACATCTTGCTCCTTCCAAGTTGTGTCTTACTATTATTTGATCCATGTTGCACATTCCAATCATTAGTTCATACAAGGTCCTTCGTGCAAAGTCATGTGCTAGAATATTAGAGAAATACAGTGTATGTGTCACGGGCCCCCACATGTTTAAATACCTAATCGGTAAGTTTCCATTTTCTCTCATAAAAAGTAACTCACATTGAGAAAAGTTCACGGCATTCATACCAACTGATTTCAAGTGGGGTAGGGTGCCCAACTCTTGAAGCAATCTAGGAAGGTCCTCAAAAACTGTATTCAAAGTAGTCCTGAAGTCTATTACTTGCAATGCTTGGAGGCTAGATATGACCCCCTGTGATATCCTTTGTATGCCTGTCGATTGTAGGTACAAAAACTTTAGGTTAATGAGGTTTCAAAAGCAGTGAGGCACTTCATGTATATCCATATTTCATGACAGATCAAGGTGTTTCAAGTTTATCAAGGAACATAATTCTTCAGGTATCACCATCAACTTGTTGAAGTGTAAATCCAGATATGTTAATGAAATGAATTTATTGATTTCTTCAGCTATTGTGATCCCACGCAACATGTTATTTCCATGGCATAACATCATCACGTGACAAGGATTAGAGCCAACAAATGGAAGATTCAACAAACTGTTATGCACCAATGAGACGTATTCAACTTGGCTCCAAGGGATGCTAAAATTTTCATTCGGGCCAAATTCTGCACGGACAAACCACTTTCCATTGTTCTCGCTGCAGCTGCAAGAGATCCATAAAGCCATGTCACGGAACACATCATGCATTTTAACTGAATCAGAGAACTTTCCACAACCATCTAACAAACATGCAGCTGAAAGGTCGTCCATCAGACTATATGCTTTTGTGTAGGAGCTTTGTATGTCTAACTCATCCACTAGACCTAATCCAATCCAGCATCGAGCAAGCTCTACTTTGGGAATCTCTTGGTCCTCTGGCCATAGTGCACAAGTCAAGAAACAGTCCCTCAAAGTTTTGTTTTGTAAACTATCAAAACGGAACTTGACCTGGTTAAAAAAAACTCTTTCCATATCTAGGGGGTCATCATTATCACAACATGACCGTTTCATATGTCGGATGGCATAGTCCCACTCAGCTATATGAACTTTACCATACATTGCCCTTCCAGTAGTTACCAAAGCTAATGGCAAGCCCTTCATTTCGTTCACAAGTTCTTTTGCAAGAATTTCAATGTGAGGACTATAGGACATAGTTTCGTGGCCAACCTTATCTTGGAATAGTTGCCATGCATCATCCTCCTGCAGGCCAACTACTTTAAACTCTTTTCTCACTTCCATTTGACCACAAACTTTTCTAGATCTTGTTGTGAGCACCATTTTTCTCCGGATTTGGTTTGCACTCCCAAGAGGATGTGGTATGCCAACTGCTTGCATATCAATTCGATCCCAAAGGTCATAAATGATACTGCGCTGGGTGTCCACATTGTCATCTTTTGTCAGTTTGAGCCTGCGTACAATGTGATCTTGGATCTTTTCCAATGAACATCCCTTGGAGGCTGTAACATAGATAACATTGTCAAAGACCACGTCTCCATGAAATGTGTTATTAATATTGTTCAGAAGATATGTTTTCCCCACTCCACCTGGACCCCATATTCCAATCATGCCCACAGGATCATCTTGAATGAAATGGAGAGCCTCCTGAAGGTTGGGGTCCTCGGCAGACATAGATGGACCAGGCATCTCTTGTACAGGAGATGGCATTGAATCAACTACAATAGTACTCGGGCAATTGCTGAGACATTCTAGGACCTCATGAATCTTCTCAGCTGCCTCCATGATAACTTGGTTTTTTATCAGCATGCTGTCCACAGAGAATATTTCCGCATTACCAGTGATGATACCCACTTTTTCTAGCCATCTATTCACCACATTTGTTGGCGTTTTGTTTCGTCGCTCGGCATCCTTGATCTCCATACGGACATCATTCCTCTTGGCAAGCAGGTCTTTGGTTGCATTCTCGAGATTTCTCACAATCTTTTCAGCCTTCAAGCATAAATAATACACATGAATCAGTACCCAAAATGCCATTAAGACAAGCTGCATTTCTAGAAAAATTGAGCTTTTATGCGAATACTTACAAAACTTAATAAGTCATCTGTAAGGTTTGATTTCTTTACTGCATGAAGGACAGATTCCCACCTCCTTGCCCCTCTTTCTCCTTGCATTAGCTTCCCAAGACGTATCAATTCTGATGGCAAACCTTTTAGCTCCCCTACAAGAGTGTTTGCGAGAGCCCCGATGCGAGGGATGGAATAAAGATCCTCCGCACCAAAATTTTGTTTGAATAGCTGGCGTGCTTCCTCCTCCCCCAAAGCAGGCCCTTCTATTTCCTTGTTTACATTCATCAGATGGCACACGTCTTGCAATCTTGACGTGATTACTACTTTCCTCTTCAATTGCTTTGAACCTTCCTAAAATTTCACGACCCCAAGAGGATATGGAATGTTGACTACTGAAAGGTCTACATCCTGATAGAGGTCATCGATCATCACCAAAAAACATTTTTGCCGAGTAGTTCAGATATCCTCGTGGCTTGAGTTATCACATCAGCATGCTAGTTTAGACAGAGCCTGGTTATGATTTGAGCTTGAATATTTTGTACCGCGCATCCACGGGAGGCCGTAACAAAGATAACATATTCAAAAAGACATCCTCCAAGAAACGAATTGTTGATCTTCTCGAGAAGATGTGTTCTCTCATCTCTATCAGTACCCCATATTCCAATTACGCCCACAGTGTCACTGTCATCCTTAGTGACCTGGAGAGCATAATCGAAAATCGCATTTCTGCTTGCCGTTAGTTGAACAGGCTGGGTTGGCATATTTACGACAGAAGGTGGAGGTGGTTCACGTGTGACATTATCGGCTAGTGGTGTACTAGTGATATATGCATTCATATCTTCCAGCTTTTCGGCCGCCTTCTTGCTGATCTTGTAGTTTCCCCAGCAATTCAGGGAGCCCAAAAAACACCACCTCGTTTCATATCGCAGGCGGTTTGCCGCTTCTTCAGATATGGCATCATTCACGCTTTGCAGCCACAAGTCGGCATCTTCTGTTGCTATCAAGCCATTCCGGCAGCCATCTTCAATCCAGAGTTGGACACGCCACCGATTGCCATCCAAAGTCCGAGCATCTCTTTGATGCTTCCTCACGTTTGTGCGAGCAGTGAAGCAATATGTCGCATGGTTCGAAAAAAGAGTATAAAATGGACTAACGATTGTGTTAATCGTATTTCCAAACCAAGGACCAAGATTCGCCAGCGGGAGTGGCATTTTCGTCGGCACTAATTTGGAGAAAAAGTACTACAATGCAAGACAATTGGCGTGTCAGAGTTAGTATGGGAAGAAAAACAATCAATCAATGAACTTCATAGAAAAATACATCATCTGTCCCTAAACAAATGTCAGTGACTTAATTTGGGTGGAGGGAGTATAAAGACCACTACATCTAGTGAAAAATAAACTGTAGGTTTTGACATGCTAGACTCGTAAAATCGAAAAAGGCTTTCATCCCGCTTTATATATAAAGCAACAACCAACATCGGACCGATAGAACCACAATACAACACACCAACACCCATACTCACCCAAAGACAAATACATAGGTGCTCAAGAGCTACAACAACAACAACCGCATGACTCGAAGTAGAATACAAAATGACAATACGCATCGCTACGGAGCCGCCGGAGGCTGCAGTTGATGGTCGGCGAAACCCTAGGCTCTAAGGTGGTGCCTTCAGGAAGGACATGGCAAGCACCGCCACCGCCCGATCCAAAGATCAAGATTTTCATCCGGAGCACGATGTAGGTAAAGGCAGAAACCACAACGGAGACTCCAGGAAGACGACGACGCCCACGGGCGCAGCCTCCGTCGGCCTGGCCCAGGCTAGACAGGGTTTTCACCAGGCAAGCATGCTCCACCTTCACCCACGATGTGCAAATGCACACGCCACGGCCCGTCAAACCTCCAGCCACCACACCGCCCACAGGGCCATTGCCGCTAGTCGGCCGCACCTGAGCCACGAGCTCCACCCACGAGCACGCCGCTCCCACCATCCGGGCCACCGCCCAGGACACCAGACGTCCCAAATGCCCTCCATGGCTGCGAGCGAACAGCCGGCCACCATCACTACAAGAAATATGTCAACTTATGACCTTATGTCAGTGACCCTCGAAGAATTGGTCATAAATTTATGACCATTTTAGACCAATTGGTCAAAAGCTGTCTAGGGGGCTCCAAACCCTAAACCATTGCGACCATTTTGGTCAGAAAGGTCATAATTTCCTTACACGAAATGGTCATAAAGCAAACAGCGCTAGTCCGCTGCCTTATTTCTAGTTGTTAATGACCAATATAGATGTTCATAGCCTTGTAAATTGTGGTGGGTTGCGATGACTAGGCGCCATCTCATCAGTTTTGCCTATGTGTCATGTCCATGTGGCAGTTTTTGCCCTACTAGGTTGTGAAGCAACCTATATTTCTGTCATGGCCCAAATTCCCAAACAAATCTCATAAATTCTTTGGGTCATATATTCGTCAAATATGTAAAAACCTTCCTTGCCTAGTTCAAAAATAATTCAAAAATATTCATTTTCCTATTCTGTTCAGAACAACAGTTTGTGAAGGAAGTACCACTTTGGCATGTCCAAATAGCATCCATTTTCTACAGTGCTTTCCTATGCCCAAATAACCATCCTCCACCAAATGCCAGCTCAATCCATTCATTATTTTGAGCCGAGCTTCTACATTCGTTGTTATGTCTAGTGTGGTAGTTTGCAAAGCAAGTACCACCTAGGCTCCTCCTTTTGAGCTGAAAATTTGTGAAAACGGTCTTCTTAGTAACTGATCATCCTCAGCCAAAACTCACGCCCATTAGCCATGTACATTTCCCGTACCGCTAATCAAACACTTGGCTGCTAATTCATGTTTGAGCATCGATTGGTCTCCTCGTGAGAATCTTATGTTGTAATTTTCTTCCTAGCACCAACCTGGGGAGTGCCCAACCCACTAGACATGCCTAGGCCACCCAGAACACATGGCAACGCCACGGTCACGCGGTGACCACGCGGCGGGCATGCGAGTTTACGCGCTCTAGAGTTGGGGCCCTCGACCACCGCCCAAACCTCGACGTATTGCCACCAAACCATGTATTTATGATTAAATAGGTCCTTATGTAACTAGAAATGATTTTTGGAAAAAATAAATAGCAAACTATGAGGCAGCTGCAGTTCAAATTTGACCCGCTTCCAACTGAATCGGCAGAAATTTGTCTTTTTCACGAGAGGTGGATCAAAAATTTTTACCCCAGACCATTTTGTCAATTGTGCATTAAATATGGCCTAGTATTTTATAAAAATGATTTGGTCCAATTTTACAACAATTATTTGGTAGTTCCTTCACAAAAAAACCTCCTTTCGGGCACTCGAAAAATGGAAAATGGTTTTTTTGTCCAACGAAAATGAAAACTTCCTTAGGCAACATTGTTTGCTATTCCAATATGCACCCTTGTGCACAATATGAGATCATTTGAACAAATTATGCCATGAATGTGGCCATAAGATTGATCGTTTGGGTTGAAATACATGAATCTTCACGCATGATAGCTCATTTCTGAGAACACTTTTTTAAAATAATTACCGTACTACAAGTTTATTATTTTTCCTGGAAACTTGGTCACATATAATGACACAATGCGAAGGTTTTCCAATTTTTTGATTTTTTTGAATTATTTATGCCCGTTTCAAAATGTGGTCAAAACGGCGGGCTTGACCGTTCCTAGCTAGTGGTTGAATCTTGGAATTTTTTTGGTGTTTCTCTGATTAAATAGATACTTATGTACCTAGAAATGATTTTTGGAAAAAATAAAGATCAAACTATGAGGCAGCTACAGTTCAAATTTGACCCGTTTCCACCTGAATCGATGACAATTTGTCTTTTTCACAAGAGGTGGATCAAAACTTTTTTCACCCAACCATTTGGTCAATTGTGCATTATATATGTCCTAGTATTTTAGAAAATTGATTTGGTCCAATTTTTCAACAATTATTTGGGAGGTCCTTCACAAAAAAACCTCCTTTTGGGCACTCGGAAAATGAAAATTGGTTTTTTCGTCCAAAGAAAATGAACACTTCCTTAGGAAACATTGTTTGCCATTCCAAATATGCACCCTTGTGCACAATATGAGATTATTTGAACAAACTATGCCATGAATGTGGCCATAAGATTGATCATTTGGCTAGAAAGCCATGAATCTTCACGCATGATAGCTCATTTCTGAGAACACTTTTTAAAAATAATTACCGTATTACAAGTTTATTCTTTTTCCTGGAAACTTGGTCACATATAATGACACAATGCGAAGGTTTTCCAATTTTTTGATTTTTTTTGAATTTTTTATGCCCGTTTCAAAATGCGGTCAAAACGGCGGGCTTGACCGTTCCTAGCTAGTGGTTGAATCTTGGAATTTTTTTGGTGTTTCTCTGATTAAATAGATACTTATGTACCTAGAAATGATTTTTGGAAAAAATAAAGATCAAACTATGAGGCAGCTACAGTTCAAATTTGACCCGTTTCCAACTGAATCGACGACAATTTGTCTTTTTTACCAGAGGTGGATCAAAACTTTTTTCACCCAACCATTTGGTCAATTGTGCATTATATATGTCCTAGTATTTTAGAAAATTGATTTGGTCCAACTTTGCAACAATTATTTGGGAGGTCCTTCACAAAAAAACCTCCTTTTGGGCACTCGGAAAATGAAAAATGGTTTTTTCGTCCAAAGAAAATGAAAACTTCCTTAGGCAACATTGTTTGCCATTCCAAATATGCACCCTTGTGCACAATATGAGATTATTTGAACAAACTATGCCATGAATGTGGCCATAAGATTGATCATTTGGCTAGAAAGCCATGAATCTTCACGCATGATAGCTCATTTCTGAGAACACTTTTTTAAAATAATTACTGTATTACAAGTTTATTATTTTTCCTGGACACTTGGTCACATATAATGACACAATGCGAAGGGTTTTCCAGTTTTTGAATTTTTTTGAATTTTTTATGCCTGTTTCAAAATGCGGTCAAAACGGCGGGCTTGACTGTTCCTAGCTAGTGGTTGAATCTTGGAATTTTTTTGGTATTTCTCTGATTAAATAGATACTTATGTAACTAGAAATGATTTTTGGGAAAAATAAAAAGCAAACTATAAGGCATCTACAGTTCAAATTTGACCCGCTTCCAGCTGAATCGGCGGGAATTTGTCTTTTTCACCAGAGGGGGATCAAAACTTTTGACACACAACCATTTTGTCAATTGTGCATTAAATATGTCCTAGCATTTTATAAAATTGATTAGGTCCAATTTTGCAACAAATATATGGTAGATCCTTCACAAAAAAACTCATTTCAGGCACTCAGAAAATGGAAAATTGATTACGACCATTTTAGATGGTCATAACATCATCAACGCCTGCACTTCATTCTGATTGGTCAATGGGCATGTCACGCGGATCAAGCATTAGAGATCGTCGGATCCTGCCAGATCCAACGGCCCACACCCCTCACCCTCTCCCCACCCACACCCACCCGAAAGTAGCTCCACTCACCTACACCACATGTCGTTGAGGACACTGACATGTGGGCCTAATTCCTCGCGGGCCCACCTGTCATTGGCAAAATGCCACCACTCACCCACTCCTCCCCCCTCGCGGGCACACCACTCCTCCCCCCTCTCCTCCTCTCCCCCGCACACCACTCCTCTCCCCGCAGACCAAACCCTAACCCCTCTCCCCTTTCCCTCCATTGGACCGCCGCCGCCACCTTCGTGGACGACCACCTGCTCCTGCCATTCGCCGTCCTCCCCTTCCTTCCGCCGCCCACCTCTCCCCTCCTCTGCACCCTCCCCTCCCCCCCTCCACTCCTCCCTCGCCTCCGGCCAGAATCGTCGCTCCCGATCCAGATCCCTCCCCTCGCCGCCACCCACCCATTCACTGGTCGTCATGGACATGGTCGCCACCAACGACCGCGAGCGCGTCCGAGTCCCATCCATGTCCGCGCCGGCTCCGCTCTGTCTCCTTTCATGGGAGGTGACCTGCACCCGTCCCCGCGGCGGGGGAGGCGCGGCGGCGGCCTCGCGCTCCGCCAGATCCGGTGCTCGCGTGCTCCAGCGGCCACACGCGAACGTCTCCCGTGGATAGGGTTTGGTCCAGCGCGTCATCGGCTTGTCTCCGGCAACTAAGGTTGGTCCCCTCTCTTCCTCACCTCGTCTCCTATCCCAATCAGATCCTCTCTTCCTCACCTTGTCTCCTCTCGCTACCAGATCCATCCAGCACGTCGTCGTCGCCCACGCTTCGGGCCGCCATGGCATGGACGAGAAGGCTGCCCCAATGCCGACACTATGGAGAACCCCGACGGTCAGCCCCCTCTCATCTCCTCTCCTTTTCGATTTCTTCTTCCATTGCATTCCCTTCCATCCTCTTCCCTGACGCGATACGGTTTCCGTCCATGAGCAGCAGCGTCAGGGGCGGAGAAGGCCAGCAGCAGAAGCATCCATCTCCGGCGCCACCAGGGGCAGGTAAAATTCTGGTTGATTTGCATATATGGTCGCTGTTGACTCTGCTTGTCTCTATCTGAAAGTAGTGGTAGCCGTAGTGCGTGTGCTGAGTGATTGCCAACGCTTTGTTGGCTGGTTGGATGTAAGAACTGAATGCGTTGCTTTTGCAAACTGATTATCTATCTAGAAAATGTTGCAGTTGTGGTACTATATGATCTTACTAATGCTACTGCTTGTTGCGTCTGCAAGAAGTAGTGCTACTGCTTGTTGATAATGGTTGATTGCTTGCTGAATCTTGTTTTGCAAACTGAGAAGATTTAGAATGATGCATTTCCGCTGCTAATGATTTCTTCAGTCCGACCTCATTAGTAAGTGCTTGTACTAATCTCTGTCATGTGTTTGTAACAATGCAAGTTTGGCTTCCAGATGAGATCTGGCTTTCAGATTCTTCTGAAATTGAACGCATCTATGTTTGGCCATTTGTACTATATCTTTCTGAACCGAACACTGCCATGTTTGGCAAACTGATGTTACGTGTATCTTTGTTGAACTCTGGTTATCTGCAAGTAGTAGTGCTCTTCCTGGATTGGAGTGGAAATTGCTGCATGGTGCTGCAACTTGTGCAAACTGATGATATGGGATTCAGAATAATGATGCATTTCTGCTTGATTGGTCACTTTCTTGCTTCAGTCTTCTGTTCGACGGAATGCTTGCAAGCTCTGTTAATCCAGTAGTTAGAGAAGAATTTCCAAGCTTTCATCTTTGATTGTTACTGGAAACTCGATGGTTATTACAATCTAATTACAAAATGATAATCACCAATTTTCCTCTAGTGCACTGTAAAGCTTATAGTTCGTCGGTGATAAGTAGCCTTCGTTTTTACAATTATTTAGAAAGCATTCCTAGAGTGAACACTTGAACAGCTTGTTGTCTCTTGTGTATGTATAACAGCAAGCAGTATGGGTTGAGGGGCAATTAGTACCAAACTGCCATTACAAAGATGTCACTCCACTAGCTAGCCGGTAACTCAGTCTTAGTTTCCAAGCAAAAACAAATAAGCAAACTTATGTGAATATACCACACTTGATGTTGATCATCTGGTGCATTAGTATGCAGTTCTCATTGTTAGTTCTTGTTTTCTTGAGTCATGTGTACTATATGATTCAGGTTTTATACTTTCCCAGTAGGTAGCTCATACTACCTGCTTGCTTCTGCTTTTAATATTGTGTTCTGCATGCTTTAGTCACTATGGAGCTATGCTTATCATCAGAAACTCTTGGTGATGATGTTATTCCTCATTTGGTTCATGTGTTGCAATTATATACCACATAATTATACACCATGTGGTGGACTTAAGTATCTTAGTGACTTCATATTATGTGTGTATTTGTGTTAATTTTAAGCTTATATTGCTGTGAAAATGTACCTCACTGATCGTCTGTCTATTTATTGTGTACTTCTTGCATGAGGAGGTGACTAGTGATGCGGCGCGCCAAGCAGTAGTAGGGGAAGGGGGCCTCCTGATCAAGGAGGCGGAGGAGTAGGGGCGTGCCCAGCCGGCAGCCCTGTCCTGCTCGTGGGGGAGGGGCAGGAGGGGTCTGCTCCTCTGCTTCCATTGCGACCGCGGCAGGTAGCTCCTCCATCTCCCTCCCCCTCTTCCCGTGCTCACTACTTCTGCTGCTAAGTTGATAAATATGTAATGCACTTGTCCAAGGAATTTTAGAGGGATCTGTATGAACAAGTCATATTTTTATTTTATTTTATTTAGGTTGTTAGTTACCAAACAGAGAGGGAAGATTAGCTCCTGCTTGGATTTTTTTCTGCCAGCACATGATTTGTATGTATGCAATCATCATCTGATTTGATGCTACCTTGTTGTTCATGCTGTGTGCATTGATTCCCACAAACTATAACCTGATTTGATGCTACCTTGTCTTTTTTTCAATTGATATTTGTCTCATCCAACACTCTGACTATAAATGTGTTGTTTTAATCCTGATGATGATGTAGTACTATAAGGTGGACATCATATTCCAAGTCAGATTGTTTTTGGTTTGTACTTTGGACCCTGTGTGTTTCTCACATGAACTAGTGTTGTTGTAACATGAACTGTAGTAGGTCATTGTTATCTAAATGTGATCATTGCAAGGAGGAACCATTGTTTGGCTTCATCCCTTCCTCATTTGATCATTTTTATGGCCCATATGCATTCTACATGTTGCCTAACTTGGCATGACGTGCACGAAAACTGTTTGGGCATCCATACTCTAGCTCTTCTTAATTTTCATGCATGTTTCTTTCTAGACTTGATCTTACTACTAAATAGCTCACCTGTTGTTTTCTGTTTTCTTGTTGGCAGATATTTTGAGTAAATTCAAGACCAAAGATGTTCAAAGAATCTCCAAGACATTCTTATATAGCAAGTTCTGTAATAATAGCTGCGTTATCTGGGAATTTAATGTATCTTCTCTTTGTTTGTCAATGAAATAGTAATTATGTATGTGATTTAATGTATCTTCTCTCTGTTTGTGAATTTCATGTATGTTTCAGAATTACAATTTCTGTTTCATATGAAATAGTAATTATGTATGTGATTTGAAAATGTGTGCAATGGAAACATGACTCATGCGACCCACTTATCAAAATAATTTGAGCACATTTGAAATTTCTGACGTGTGAGACTAGTGTATGATATTATGATATTTGGGACAAATATAAAACAGTGGAAAATAAAATAGCAAAAAGTAAAAGATCATACGCTGTAAAAGGCCGCATCTAGAAATAAAAAGGCCAAATTGTTGGGCCAGGCCCATGAAGCTAGAGAAAATTAATAGAGAAAATATACAGTAAAAAGGTCGAATTGTTGGGCTCGGCCCATGTAGAAAATCGAATTGGACCGGGCTGAATCTTGTGCCACATCAGCTTGCCACGCTGGATGCCTACGTGGCCTGGGGGAGGTTGCTAGTGACCAAAATGCCACAGTAGGAATATTTTGGTCGTAAACGTCTTTGACCATTCCAGAAGAAAGGTCGCTATAGTCAGTTTACGACCGCCAGCTTTTGACCTTCTGTTTTTGGTCAAACATCTATAAAAGTTTTAATGGCCAGCAGCATGGCGAGGTTGTGACTTGTGGGCACCCCTGGGTTCCAAGAAGAGGGGCACGGGAAAGGAACGGGGGCAGTTAGTTAAACTTTAACCAGTGAAGTTTACTTAGGGCAACCCAACGCAACGATCCAAATCGTGTCATTTTTTCCTGCATTTCGTCAGTATGGGTTAGCAAAACGGGCAACAGACGCAACGCAGACCACGGACATGGTTTGCGAACCCAACGCGAGCGGCCTATTTCGAGCGGACATGGCCTTTTCTTTTGAAAAAAAACAAGAGCTACCGGCGGGGGGGGGGGGGGGGGGGGCTTCTGCGGTCACCGGTCAGGACGAGCGTTGCCTGCCTACCTTCGCCTGCGGGGACGAGCATCGGCGGGAACAGGCGCCGGCGGGGACGAGCAGCTCCGACCGCCTACCTCCGCATGGATCCAGCCGAGCTCCACCTGCCTTCGCGCGGATCCGATCGTGTGCCGCTGGGGGTGCCGGAGGAAGCGTCGTTGTGCCGTTGGAGCCCGCTTGAGGAAGCGTCCCATGGCTCTTCCGCGGCTGGCTCATGGCGGGTGGGTTGGGTGGTGGGCGTGGTGGGCCGGCGAGGGTAGAGAAAAGGAGGAGAGGGATGAAATGGGTCAGGCCTAACACAGAGAGGCTAGGCAGACGCACAGAACGTTTGGTTTGTGTCCGCTTCCGATCCAAATATGACCCAAATTTGATGTGGAAATGAGTCAGAGCAGACAAAAAACGGACATAAAAGGGGAATGGGTGTCTGCATTGGACACTGTATTTTGTCTGTGTGGACACAGGCGAACGCGGGGTGGACCAAATGGGTCGCTGGGTTGAAGATGCTCTTAGGGAAGTAGGTTTGGGCCCTGTAGCGTACCCTGTGGCCTTACTTTGTTCAACCTGATGAACTAACTAAAATATCAAAAATGAAGTTAATTTTGAAGTTTTAGGTCATTTAGTTGAACTAAAGAGGGTTGGAGGGTAGCCGTTCCACATTTGCATGCCGAAGTGTGCCGGGACATTGAATGTAACAGCCTGAAACAGTTGGAGTTAGTTAAGCTTAACAGGTGCGGTGTGCTGGGAGCATGAATGTAACAGCCTGAACAGCTCCAGTTAAGGCTTGATTGGTCGTTTCCTGGGTACTTTGTTTGTGTCTGGCCTGGGGCTGGCTGAAACTTGCCCGAGTCTTGTTTGATTTGTGCCTACAAGATAAAATGAATGCCTGGCCTGGAGTGCATAAGCCTATCTTGAATCACGTGCAGCATAGTTAGTCTAGTCTAGGCGTCCATCATCGCGCGCCTGGCCGTGCCTAGGCTTTTAATATCAGGTAAAATAGGGGGCCCGCGGGAGACTTTTCTGAAGATGTCAGATCATCTCGCTTCTACTACTCCCTCCGTACCTTCTAAGGCATTTAGTCACGCCGGGTTGACAACCAAATAGGTACATCTCAGATTTACGTGGTCAGGCACAAATCATCAACAGACCCAGCCTCGTACTAGGCACATTTTTAGGGCTAGTTTGGTTCATGTCCTCAGAGTGTCACGCCTGGCCTGGAGCTAGCCTGAAATCTGCCTGAAAATTGTTTGGTTCGTATCCTGCATGGTTGAGTGCTCGCCTAGCCTGGACAGCGAACCAACGTCATTAGCCTGCCAGGCAACGGCCAGGCGTCCAATATGGGAAGCCTGGGAGCCTGAAAATGAAGCCTGGAATACTTCTTATATTTACTAATTGGAGGCAGCATTGGCGCCTCCACGTTAATCCATATCATCAAGATTAATGAAGCCATTAGATCTAATTTTTAACGGTTATGTTTGGTAGCAAAGTACTAGAAAACTGAAGTATTGAAACCCACATTATTTTAGTCACTAGGTACAAGATACTACAGTTTTCACATACCAAAGTATCTTGAAGTATTGAGAATACTGTGACCCGTTTGGCAGGTGCTTATATGCACCAGCGTCAATTATCTTGACAACCAGCCGCATGCACTGAACTACCATGCACAAAGCTAGCTTATAGGAAAAGAAGACACTTGAACACGATGCAGTGCCAGCGGCTAAACGTGGGTTCGCTCTCAAAGTTCAAGGGCGCTTCGTTCCTCTTAGCTAGCACTGTGCAGTAGGATAGGAGGGATAACGAAGCCGCCACAGAGGCAAGTGCCAGTGGCCAGCGCGAAGAGGCGGAGGACAAAGATCAGCATACTCACGCTCTTCTCCCATTTGACGTCTCTTGGTTTGTCCCCTATGGAGACGATGTCCACAGGCGACACGTGGCGTTTCTTACTTTCTTTCGCATATGCTCTGTTTTCAAAAAAGAGAGTCAAGGGTTCTTTTTTTTAAAACAGAGAAAATACCGTGGTTTTGTAAATACTGCAATTTTAATACCACAGTTTTCAGCCATGGCCAAACAGCTCATAGTAATTAATACTATGGTATTTTGAAAAACTGCAGTATTCTTCAAATACTCCAAAAATACTTTGATATCAAACACTAATGATTTAAGTCGAGCGCATGCTATGCGAAACTTGCTCATGTAACAAACGCTCTGCATGGCTACCTCCTGTATCAACTCAGGTCTCACGCGTCTAAAAAAAACAGGTCGCATGATCTCTCAACAACAAAAGTCTAACTACCTACCGTAATCAACTCAGGTCTCATGCTCTTTAAAGAAAAGAACTAACTACCAATCAACTCAGGTCTCATGCTCTTTCAGCAATTAAAAAACTAGAGCCGAAGCCTTTATGTTCTCGAAAAAATGTCCTCTTTGTCGTAAAAAAAAGGATCGCCATCTTCTCGACCATCTTCTCCTCACCCTCCCATGCTCTTCTTTCCGAGGAAAATCCATTGCCAAAGTCAGATGCATGCAATGGAAAATTAAACTCAACATTGAGTCCCAGCCACACTGCAATCCATGCCGGCTGAATTGCTAATGCACTATAGCAGGATGCGAATTGAAAGCAGTTAAAGTCAGATCAGGCATCCATCATTATTCGCGAGGATGCAAATTCAAGGAACAATAGTAGACAAATGGGGCAAGGAGCTCGCGGGGGCGTCGTGGGAGGGGGGGTCACCAGTGCAGTTTACTTAGGGAAACCCAACGCAACGACCCAAATCGTGTCATTTTTTCCTGCATTTCGTCAGTATGGGTCAGCAAAACGGACAACAGACGCGCCGCGGTCGACGGACATGGTTTGTGCACCCAACGCGAGCGGCCTATTTTGAGCTGACATGGCCTTTTCTTTTGAAAAAAAAAACAACAAGTGCTTCCAGTGGGGGGCTTCTGCGGTCACCGGTCAGGACGAGCGTCACTTGCCTACCTCCGCCTGTGGGGACGAGCGTCGGCAGGAACAGGCGCCGACGGGGACGAGCAGCTCTGACCGCCTGCCTCCGCGTGGATCCATCCTAGCGCCACCTGCCTTCACGCGGATCCTATCGTCGTTGTGTCGCTATGCCGCTGGGGGTGCCGGAGGAAGCGGTGTTGTGCCGCTGGAGGCCGCCGGAGGAAGCATCCCGCGGCTCTTCCACGGCTGCCTTGTGGTGGGTGGGTTGGGTGGTGGGCCTGATGGGCAAGGAAGGGGAGAGAAAAGGAGGAGAGAGATGTAATGGGGGAGGCGGATGACAAATGGGCCAGGCCTGACACAGAGGGGCGAGGCACACACAGAGAACGTTTAGTTTGTGTCTGCTTCCATCCAAATCTGACCCAAGCTTGATGTGGAAATTAGTTAGTGCAGACAAAAAAAAGACATAAAATGGGAATGGGTGTGTGTGAAAGACACTGTATTTTGTCTGTGTGGACACATGCGAACGCGGGGCGGACAAATGGGTCGATGTGTTGGAGTTGCTCTTAGGGAAGCAGGTTTGGGCCCTTTAGCGTACCATGTGACCTTACTTTGTTCAACCAGATGAACTAATTAAGATATCAAAAATGAAGTTAATTTTGAAGTTTTAGTTGAACTAAAGAGGGTTGGACGGTAGCCGTGCAACATTTGCATGCCGAAGTGTGCCGGAAGCATGAATGTAACAGCCTGAAACAGCTGGAGTTAGTTAAGCATAATAGGTGCAGTGTGCTGGGAGCATGAATGTAACAGCCTGAACAGCTCCAGTCAAGGCTTGTTTGGTTGTTTCCAGGGTACTTTGTTTGTGTCTGGCATGGGGCTACCTCAAACTTGCCCAGAGTCTTGTTTAATTTGTGCCTATGAGATAAAATGAATGCCTGGCCTGGAGTGCACAAGCCTGTCTTGAATCACGTGCAACATAGTTAGTCTGGTCTAGGTGTCCACCATCGCGCGCCTGGCCATGCCTGGGCTTCTAATATCAGGTAAAATAGGGGCTTCTACTACTCCCTCCGTACCTTCTAAGGCATTTAGTCATGCCAGGTTGACAACCAAACAGGTACATCTCAGATTTACGTGGTCAGGCAGAAATCATCAACAGACCCATCCTCGTACTAGGCACATTTTTAGGGCTAGTTTGGTTCATGTCCTCAGAGTGTCACGCTGGCCTGGAGCTAGCCTGAAATCTGCCTGAAAATTGTTTGGTTCGTATCCTGGATGGTTGAGTGCTCGCCTAGCCTGGACATCGAACCATCGTCATTAGCCTGCGAGGCAACGGCCAGGCGTCCGATACGGGAAACCTGGGAGCCCGAAAATGAAGCCTAGAATACTTCTTATATTTACTAATTGAAGGCAGGTTATGTTTGGTACCAAAGTACTAGAAAAACTGAAGTATTGAAAACCACAGTATTTTAGTCACTAGGTACAAGATAGTATAGTTTTTACATCCCGAAGTATCTTGAAGTATTGAGAATACTGCGACCCGTTTGGCAGGTGCTTATATGCACCAACGTCAATTAGCTAGACAACCAACCGCATGCACTGAACTACCATGCACAAAGCTAGTTTATAGGAAAAGAAGGCACTTGAACACGACGCAGTGCCTGTGGCTAAACTTGGGCTCGCTCTCAAAGTTCAAGGGCGCTTCATTCCTCTCAGTTGGCACCGTGTAGTAGGAGGGATGACGAAGCCGCCACAGAGGCAAGTGCCAGCGGCCAGCGCGAAGAGGCGGAGGACAAAGATCAGCATACTCACGCTCTTCTCTCATTTGACGTCTCTTGGTTTGTCCCCGATGGATACGATGTCCACAGGCGACACGTGGTGTTTCTTACTTTCTTTCGCATGCTCTGTTTCTAAAAATAGGTCAAGGTTTTTTTTAAAACAGAGAAAATACCGTGGTTTTGTAAATACTGCAGTTTTAATACCACAGTTTTCAGTCATGGACAAACAGCTCATAGTAATTAATACTATGGTATTTTGAAAAACTGCAGTATTCTTCAAATACTCCAAAAATACTTTGTTATCAAACACTAATGATTTAAGTCGAGTGCACACTCTGCGAAACTTGCTCCTGTAACAAACGCTCTGCATAGCTACCTCCTGTATCAACTCAGGTCTCACGCGTCTAAAAAAACAGGTCGCATGATCTTTCAACAACAAAAAGCTAACTACCTACCGTAATCAACTCAGGTCTCATGCTCTTTAAAGAAAAAAACTAACTACCAATCAACTCAGGTCTCATGCTCTTTTAACAACAAAAAAATCTAGAGCCGAAGCCTTTATGTTCTCGAAAAAACGTCTTCTTTGTTATAAAAAGAGGATCGCCATCTTCTCGACCATCTTCTCCTCACCCTCCCTGCTCTTCTTTCCGAGGAAAAGCCATTTCCAAAGTCAGATGCATGCAATGGAAAATTAAACTCAACGTTGAGTCCCAGCCACACTGCAATCCACGGCGGCTGAATTGCTAATGCACTAGAGCAGGATGCGAATTGAAAGCAATTAAAGTCAGAACGATGGGGAAGAGACCCTCATGGCTCTCCTCTTCCCTCTCTCCCCCCTCACCCTCGTGGCGATGCCTGCTTCTGGCTCCGTCCCGACGGCGTCCCTGCCCCGTGCGACCTCCCCTCCTCCCTCCCCTCCGCGGACTCCTCTGGGCTCCGCTCCGGCATTGCGTGCCGCTCCCCTCTGCTCTCTGGTCTCCCCTTCTCGCCCTGGCCACATCGCCCCTCTCCGGGCTAATAAGTTTTGGGATCTTGATTCGGATGGCTCCGGGTCGAAGTTTGAGGCTCCTTCTCTCCTCCCCGCCCTGTCCCGGTGTGCTATTCCCCTGTGGCTGCGGCGGCGGGTCGCTCGCGTAAGTTCGCGCCCGGGGGGCGGGGGTGGCCCATCGGGCCTGCCGTGGAGG
Source organism: Triticum timopheevii (assembly GCA_963921465.1). Lineage (NCBI taxonomy): Eukaryota > Viridiplantae > Streptophyta > Magnoliopsida > Poales > Poaceae > Triticum > Triticum timopheevii. Next base: position 593,729,160 of record OY997270.1, read on the forward strand.
TGGATGGGTGGCGCCGCGTTTCGCGTGGTCGTCGGCATGCTTCATGCTGGTCCCCTATTGCGGTCCCGCTGATGTCCGTTGGGGTGGATGGGGCTGCGCCGCCGTCGGCATCTTGCTCTCCCGCGGGTCCCTTTGCTTGCTCGCCCTCGGATGCGGTCTCCGTCGCTCCGGCGGCGTCGGCGCTGGTGCCAACCCTAGATCTGGGATCGGGGGCGATGCTGATTCCCCCACCTGTGGCGCGGGCCCTGGTGGGTGCTGCTGGGCCTAGTGGGCCCGTCTCGGTGTTGGCTTTGGCGTCCTTTTCTGATCCCCCCTTCTTTCTTTGGTTTCTGGGCCGCGGGCGCCCCAGGTCCAACCCACCACTCCAGTAAGGCCTTGTATCGAGCCGGGCCTGGCTCGGTCAGGGTACTTATGGGTGCGTAGGGGTGCGGTTCCCCCATTTCTAGGGTTTCCTGCCTCCTCCTCAGATCTGTTTCGACACTGTCTGCCCATTCGGCGCTTCGCCAGATCTACTCCTCCCCCTCCTCTCTCCCTCTCCTTTGCGGCGCTGGCGGCGATGGATCGCTCTCGTGCTTCCTCCGGCGAGGCGGTCTCCGGGCAGAAGCGGGGGCGTGATGGCTCCGGTGAGGCGGCCGCGGATCTGGAGTACGAGGCGGCTCTTCGTGCGAAGCTTCAGGCCTCGCTCGCCCCGGAGGCGAGGTCGGCGGCAGCGTCGGCTGGCGTGTCTCCCCGCGCCTCTGGATCGGGCCCGTCGGTGCCTCTCCCCCCCATGTCTAGTGCTCCTTCGGCTGCGGCCGTCCCCTAGGAGTTGGCGACGGCGGCCAGTAGGGAGGGCTCGTCGGGGCCAACCCAGGCATCTCCTCCGCTGGGTGCTGCTCCCCGGTTACGGCGATCCGTTACGGGCTCCGGTGGTGGCTGGGGATGGGCCGTCCCGCTTCTTTCCCCGAGGCGCGTTGGGGGCCCCGGTTCGCTGCCCTATCGGTCCCGCTGCTGGGCGGGGTTCCGGATCTGGGCCTGCTGCGCCTGGTGACGGTATCCTTCCTCCTCCTCCTCGTGGCTCTGGTCGCATCCCTCCCCAATCCCAAGTCTACAACCCCATCCTCACCTGTTTTGCGTGTCACCGCCCCGGCCATTTCCAATCTCGGTGTGAAAACCCTCCTTTCTGCCTCATTTGCAGGGAAGACGGTCACCTAACTGTGGACTGTCAGAATTGTGTCAAGCCTCCCACTTTTGTTCATTATGGCACCGGTCTCCCTGGGTGTTCTTTCTTTGCTTTAGATAGGGGGATCCCGGAGGCAGCCCCTATCCCATCGCTATCCAATGTTGGCATTATCTCTGTCCAGGCTAAACGCATCTCTTCCCAGACCCTTCTTGATGAACTTAAGCTATGCGATGAGGGTGGTTGGGATTGGCAAATTCACCAACTTTCTGAGTTCGAGTTTGCTGCAACTTTTCCTTCCAAAGAGAGCCTCTATATGATTTCCTCTTGCACTAGCTTCACGCTGCCTCTGAATCAACTTGTGGTCTCGGTCAAAGCTTCTTCTAACGGGTCCAAGGCGATCTCTTCTTTGTCTGATGTGTGGGTGCTGTTTGAAGATGTTCCTCCTAACATGCGCACCACGGCGTTCCTTATGGCTTTCGGGGTTCTCATCGGGAAACCTATTGAAGTGGACCAAGATTCTCTGGCCGTCCTGGGGCCGGCCCGGCTTCGGGTCTGGTGTGTTTACCCACTCTGCATCCGTGGCGCCATTGACGTCTTCCCTGCGGCTGGTGGCTTTCGGCTCCGGGTATGGGTGGAGGGGGCCTCGGGTCCGGTGTCGCCTCCTCCTCCTCTCCCGCCCCGGCCTCTGGCAATGGCGACAAGAGCAAAGATGGGGATGGATGCACCGACGACTCCATGCATGGGTCGGATCCTCGTTTCACCTAGTCGGAGTGGGATGGTCTCTCTCCCAAAGATCAGGATATGCTAAAGGAGAATGCGCCTGCTGGCAGGGGGGCCCAGGACTCGGTGCCTGATCTAGGTGGCGGGGATGCGGCCTCTGGTGGGGCTAAGGGCACGCCTTTCTCGGTGGTGTGCTCCAATCTCCCTTCCCATCCCGATTCTCCCTCCTTGTCTGGCATTGAAGATCTACCCCCGGCTAGCCCCGCTGCATCCGAGAAGAAGAAGAAATCCTCTGTCAAGAAATACTCCGCAAAGGGCCGTGCTTCTGGTCACTCTAGGCAGTCCGCGGCTGGGCTCTACCATAGGCTTGATGCCGATCTGGGAACGGCCTCGGGCCCGTCCTCTGCTACGGCTTCCCCTAGTCATGCTCGCCCTGTGCTGTACGCTCGCCTGCTTCTACGGCTCGCAAGAGCGGCCACGTCTCCAACAATGGTGAGCGGGTGGCCGATCGGGCTGCTCGGCATGCTGCGGCTCATGATCTGCCCCCTTCAGGTTCGTCCGCAGCCCCCTCCCCCTCCCTCCCCACAGTGCCCTCTCCTTTGCGTTTAGTTCTCCCTTCACAATCTGATGATCACTTGCTCAAAATTTTAGATGATGTGGGTATTTGCTTAGACTCTAGCTTGGGATCTCCCTCATCTATTCTTTGTATTATTAGGGCGAATGAAATTGCCCAGGCTGATATTGCGAAAGCCAAGGAGGCTGGGGTGGGCTCGGGTGCCCCATTGGTTGTGGCCGGTGGGGACGAGGGGGGAGATGACAGGTGTCAAGCTCCCCCGGGGGTTTCTAAATGAGGGAGCAGGGAAGCGTGCAAAATCCTGCATGGCGCCGAGCAGGTCGAGTCTCCGTATTAAAAACTTGTCTTATAGCTGAAGGCCTTATTCTGCAACGTGGTTTCTGTGCTAGGGGGCGCAGAGACCAACTCAAAGACTTGGTTCAATCTGAAAATGTAGAATTTATTGGCCTTGTCGAGACTTTCAAATCTTCCTTTTCCGCGAGCGAACTATCGGTCATTGCTGGGATAGACAGATTTCATTGGAACTTTGTGGCCTCAGTTGGTCATTCGGGTGGTTTTCTGCTTGGTTCCAAAAAAGATACTTTTGATATTGTGGCTTTTGACCATGGCATTTTCTGGGCTAGCATGGTGGTTTCTCTTCGATCTCTCAGTTCCTTGCTGGAAATCATGGTGGTATATGGTTCGGCTGACCACGCGATGTCTTATGCTTTTTTGGACGAGCTTAGTATTAAAATTGAATCATGCCAGCTTCCCCTGTTGACCAGGGGCGACTTTAACATGCTTCGTTTCCCTTCTGACAAGAGCTCGTCTAACTTCTCTTGGCCTCTAGCTGATGCTTTCAGTGCTTTCATTAGGGACACAACTATTCGTGAGATTCCTAGGGTCGGAGCATGTTTCACTTGGTCTAACCATCAAAATCCACACGGTTTTTGTTTGTCCTATGTGGGATTCTCAATTCCCCCGTGTCAGTCTTAGAGCCCTTGCTTGTGTTGGCTCTGATCACACCCCCCTGATTCTAAATGATGGAACGCGCCCAGTGGGTTTCCCGAGGTTTCAGTTTGATGCTTCCTGGCTACAAGTGGAGGGTTTCAATGAGTTGGTGGCTCAAAAGATTTTGACTTTCCTTTCTTCTACTCGCCGTTCTTTTGGCCTGATGGATGACTGGCATCAATGCTCTTATTTCCTTCGTAGATTCCTTAGAGGTTGGTCCAAAAACCACTACGCTGAGTCAAGGCATGACAAAGCTAGGTTGGTGGCTCAAATTGGCGTTCTGGACGAACGCGCGGATAATGCTGGGTTGTCCTCAAATGAATGGCAAACTCGGTATGGTTTAGAAGAGGTGCTGTTGGGCATTCATAGGCAGGAGGAAGTGTACTGGAAACAACGTGGTACTATCAACTGGACCTTAAAGGGTGACTCGCCCACGTCCTACTTCTTTGCTATTGCTAACGGTAGACGTCGGAGATGCATTATTGATAGCCTTACTATAGACGGTGTCAGGGTATCTGACCCTCCGGTGATTATGCGTCATGTGGTTTATTTCTTCTCTAACCTTCTAGCGGCTAAACCTGAGTTAGGATTTAAGCTGGCTGCGTCCTTCTAGTCTCCTCCTGATCAACTTTCGAACGCTAATAATGACAGCTTGCTGATCCCACCCACGGAAGAGGAAATTTTCGAGACGATTCGTTCTGCCAACTCTAATGCGGCCTCAGGTCCTGACGGCTTTTCCATTCCTTTTTTCCGGCAATTCTGGCCTCAGCTAAAAGGCCTAATTATGGCTATTACTCAAGGTTTTTGGTTGGGGACTGTTGACATCTCGAGACTTAAGTACGCAGTTCTTACCCTCATCCCTAAATTCAAAGGCGCTGACATGATCTCCCAATTTAGGCCCATTGCTTTGATTAACAATTTTGCTAAGATCCCTGCCAAGGGCATGGCTACTAGGGTTTCTCCGATCGCCCATCGGGTCATTAGCCCTTTCCAATCTGCGTTCATTAAGGGGAGATTCATCTTGGACGGGGTGCTTTGCTTACACGAGATAATTCATGACCTTCGTAGTAAGAACACCAAGGTTATGGTCCTTAAGCTTGATTTCAAAAAGGCGTATGACTCGGTGAGCTGTAACTTTCTTCGCCAAGTTTTGCTGGCCAAGGGCTTCGATGGTTCGGTGGTTCACTGTCTGATGCAACTTGTCACTGGGGGCCAAATGGCGGTGGCTGTCAATGGCCAGACTAGTAATTTCTTTGCGAATGGTAGGGGTTTGAGACAAGGAGATCCAGCGTCTCCCTTGCTTTTTAATTTTGTGGCCGATGCTCTATCTCACATTTTGGCACGTGCTGCGGCTGCTGGACACATTTGGCCTGTTAGCTCTCACCTCATTCCTAATGGCATCTCTCACTTACAATATGTGGATGACACCATCATTATGGTTGAACTTAATGACATCATGAATCTGAAATTTCTTCTTCTCTGCTTTGAAGCTCTGTCGGACCTTAAAATCAACTTCTCTAAGAGCGAGGTCATTGTGACTCGGGTCCCTATCCCGGAAGCGCAGCAGGTGGCCCACCTTTGTACTGCTCTCTCGGATATTTTCCTCTAAAATATTTGGGCTTACCCATCTCCCCTCTTAAGCTTTTGGCCAAAGATTTTGCCCTGGCTGTGACTAAAGTTGGCAATAGAGTTTTGCCGTGGCGAGGCCGTTATAATTCTCAGGTGGGCAAGGTTGCCCTTACCAACTCTTGCCTGTCCTCTCTCCTGATGTTTCTAATGGGCTTTTATCTTCCATCCGAAGGGACTCACTCGGGCTTCGATAAGCACAGGGGTGCCTTTTTCTGGAATTCTTCCGATAATAAACGCAAATATAGGATGGTTAAGTGGGATCTCATTTGTAGACCTAAGAACATGGGTGGCCTTGGCATCATTAATACCAGAATCATGAATCAATGCCTTTTGTTAAAATGGTGGTGGAAGATTATGTTCCTCGATGATCGCCCTGCTTGGCTTAACCTTCTCAAAGCTAAATACTTCCCCTCCTCGAGCCCTATGTTCGCTCCCTCCTCTGGTGGCTCTCAATTTTGGCGTCAGCTTGTTAGTATTAGACCGATTTTCCGGTCCCTTGTGAAATTCGTTGTTCGAGATGGTAATCTACTCGTTTTTGGTTAGACTGGTGGGTTGGGGACACCACGCTTGCGGTGGCTCACCCGACTCTGTTTTCGTTTTGTGCTGATCCCGAGATCTCTATCTTTGAGCTCTCGGCTCAGGGTTGGGTTTTAGATTTCTGGCGCTCTCTTTCCCCTATGGAGTTGGAAGACTGGCAACGCCTTACTGCCTACTTCCCCCTGCTCTCGGAGGAAGAGGACTCCGTTATTTGGCCCCACTCCTCTTCGGGGCGTTTTTCGGTTAAGTCGGCGTATTCGAAACTTATCGCTGGTGCTCGCACTGACAAGTTTAAATACATTTGGTCTGCCCGCATCACTCCTAAGATTAAAATCTTCCTCTGGCAAGCTCTTCGTTGCAAACTTCCAGCGGCTGACCAGATTAAGAAGATGAACGGGCCAGGCTCTCACAGTTGCCAGCTGTGCGGTGCCCTGGAGAATACCGAGCATATCTTTTTCCAATGCTCTTTGGCTAAATTCATTTGGAGTTGCATTAGACTTTGGCTTCGTGTTAATTGGAACCCTTCCTCCTTTGAGGATCTACGGCGTTGTATTAACTCTCTAGCAGGCCGGTCTCACCGGGTTTTCATGGTGGGCTGGGCTGCGATTTGTTGGTCGCTATGGACTACTAGGAACAAGTTCACTATTGAACACATTTTCCCGGCTAACCCAGTCAGTTGCTTATTTAAAGCCAATGTCTTTTTACAGCAGTGGAGATCATTGACTAAGGATGGGGACCTAGAGGCGTTCGACGATATGCTATCCAAAATGAAATCTACGTCTTCTTCTCTGCTGCGGCGCTCCAGGAGGACGGTTTCTTAGTGGTTTGGCTGGTCGTTTGGCTGGTCTGCGCACCATGATAGGCTGGATGCCTTGTACCCATACTTCTTAGTCGTTTCTGTTAAACTTATGTGGTGCCTTGTGATGGTTGTGACTCTGCCTGGTGGCTTTATCTATAAAGTCGGGCTCTCGCCTTTTCTCTAAAAAAAAATTAAAGTCAGATCAGGCATCCACCATTATTGGCGAGGGTTCAAATTCAAGGAACAATAGTAGACAGATGGGGCCACGGTTCTCCTCACACAACACAGGCAAGTAACCCTTATCTTCTAGAATCCATGCTTTGTTCTAAATCCCATTGAATTCATCACGAATCCCCATCAAATCGTACTGATTCCTAACATCTGAAAAAACACATTGGAAGTGGTGTTGGAAGATGTCTATCTATCAGCACTGCACACCACTATATTGGGTACTATAGGAGCAGAGGAGAGGCCAGAGGTATGGTAAGCAAAATCTCCATCGGCACCATGTAATTTCTGCAGTACCACTCCTACATGAACAGTTGAGCACCTTCAAACACCTAGCAAAATCTTTGATTGTCTGCAAGATAGTTCGGTCTGAGGTTTATATGAGGAGGATTTCAGATGTTTTTCTATGTTACGTACATCACTAAATCCCTAATAAACAGGCTTGATTACTAACATCTGATAATGAAAAATTCATTTTTGTACATGTCCATCTATGGGCAGTCTGATTAAGGGCTGTTTGTAGGGAAGATGTTGCGTCTGCCCATAAGGACCACCATGGAGTCGCCATATTAGGGCTTTGTTTCTTACAACTGCAATTAAAACATCGGTCAAGAAATTCAATTTTATGCCCGTTCACTTTGATTCTTACAGAAGGCTCAGTTTATACGTGTTTTTATATGTCGCCCCATATTAGCTGATGCATGATGGGTTTGGTTGACGTTTCCTATGTAGATGACTTAGATGTTGTATATTGTTTCTTCTAGATACACACTAAATCTTCAGTTATCTGCATGGTATGTACTCTTTGTCTACCTCGCATTAGCCAAAGAGAGTGGTTTTTGGCGCTAGGTATGATGCCTAGACATTAAATATTCGGAAATGTTAACGCTCACACGTGTGGGCATTCACCACCCCGTCCACACGCAAGCATCGCCGTTGGCTTCGGTACGCACGAATCTTGGAGCAAACAGGCCGGTTTTTGGCGCCACGTAGGACGAGTCTCGTGTGCAGTGTGCGAGTGGGTTCGCCCGCACGATGGTTGCCATCCCGTGGTCAGCGATTGCCACTGAGAGGCGTGCAGTGGAACTGCCATGCGCCCGCACGCCACGCTCCGACCGCGGTTGACGTCAAACACGTCGCACACCCCTCCACCCTCTCCCTCACGGTTCCATTTACTCACCCGCGACGCATTTACTGGCAGAACCCACTCGCACTTCAAACCACTAGAGGAGAAGGCGAGGGGAGAAGGTGACGGCGGAGGCGGAACAGTCGACGGTGTTCGCGGCCATCGGTGGTGCTCGCCGGAGCGGAGCGGCTTCGCCGAAACGCGTGCTGGTTGAAGGTAATGCTCGCTTCATCTCTCGCATCCCATCCCTGCATTTGTTCCCCTTTCCCTCCCTGTTCGATTTCTAGATTGATTCCTAGAGATTCTGGCGATTCGGCGGTGCGCCGACGTTCCCGCCGGCGCCATAGTTGTGTGCTTGCCGTTGTTTGGTGGGAGTGGGCAGTTTCGTCGCCGCCGCTGCGGCAGCATCGTCGGTGCGGTTATGCCTGTTCGGAGGCACGCAATAGTCTTGCGTTTGGATTTGGGAGTTGTCCGCCGGGTTGTTTTGGTGCGCATTGGTTCGAAATTTGGGTTTGTAGTCATTTCGTGCGAGAATTGTAAGGGTGATTTTGAGGTCGAAGTAGTTGCCATTGAAACCTAGATCTAGTTTAGTTTGGGTTTGAAACTGCAGAATGTGGCGAAATTGGCAGTATGACTGAACGTGAAACAAATGTGTGGCAACTAAACTCCCCGAACAAATGTGGTAGTTGCCACAAACGTGTTTTCCTTTGCAGCAACAGATTTCCGAAAATGACTGTCATAGTTGCCACACTCAAGCTTTCACATAGGGAAACTAATTTTATTGAACGACTGTGACAGTTGCCACACGCATGCTCTTCCCATGTGGCAAACTGAATTTTGCTGAACTTGTATGGTAGTAACCACAAATATGCTTTCTGAATGTGGCAACTATGGCAGTATGACTGAACGTGAACAAATGTGTGGCAACTAAACTACCTGAACAAATGTGGTAGTTGCCACCAATGTGTTCTCCTTTGCGGCAACAGATTTCTGAAACTGACTGTCATAGTTGCCACATTCAAGCTTTCACATACAACTAATTTTTATTGAATGAATGAGATAGTTGCCACACAAACGCTCTTCCACGAGGCAAACTGATTTTTTGCTGAATTTACATGATAGTAACCACAAACATGCTTTTTCATTTGTGAGATCTATTTTTTTCTGAATTATTTGTGACAGTTTCCACACTTTGATAGTTGCCACAATCGGTAGCACTGGACGGAACTAATGTGCACATCGAGTGTGCGTGTTTGCCACTTGGATTGTATAAGCATGTGGCAAATAGTATGTGAACACAATGTCTGTTGCCACAATACAGATATGACAGTGTGGCAAACTGGCTGCATAATATGGCAACCACATTTGCATTCAAATAGTTGACATTTTCTGTTAGGTGGCAAATGCTTACCTCTTGCATTTACATTTTCCCCCTTAACAACAGAATGGCTCGCGGCGATCATCAAAATGATGACGATGATTTCATGGATCCACCACAGTGTAACCGGGCAACTGGACGGAGAAAACAGGGCGACGAGGTAACTGTCCACACACCCGCCCCATCTTCTCCCGATTTTTGTTATTGGTTGACACCTATATCTTTTGTAGTCGTCTGTCATGAACCACATTTTCATGACATTGCAAAAACATGGCAATAGCTGATCACTTTTGTGTCTGTTTTTTGCAGAAGAAGAAACGTATTCGCAACAGAGCCTCCCAGGAACGTCTGACTGTGTTGATTGAAAAATTCACCGACGATCAAAAGGGAGCTGCTGCTGAGATGGGTATGCAGGCTCTGATGGATGTCCGGTGCACGAACCTTGTCAACCCTGTATGCGACTGGCTTGGTGAGATCTACAAGCCGGCCTCTAGGAAATTCGTGATTCTGGGACGCGGAAGACTTCCGTTGAATGAGGAATCTGTGTTCTGCACTCTGGGTGTGCCTTGTGGACATATCAAAGTCCCGTACGAGGTCAATAATGAGATCGAGGAAGAGCTGTTCGCCCGTTTGTTTCCTGGATTGGAGTCCATGCCGAACACGTCTGTACTGGCAAATTCGCTGCAGGCCATGATGACGCACGGAGATGTTTTCAAGATGAAGCTACTCATGTACCTCATCTCAGCTATTTTCGCGCCGACCACTTCCCTTCGCCCAAGCAACAAACGTTTCCCCATCCTGGTGAATGATCCATCCTTACTACTTTACTTTTCCTTCAATCTCCTGGCTCCGACGTCACCTGTTAAGCTAATGACTGCAGTGTTTTCGTTGTTGTTTTTTCCGTTTGATTTCTGATGCGGCAAACTTTTTGCCCTGAAATTTTGTGTGGTGCAGGCGAATCTGAAAAATGTGAAGAACATGAACTATTGTAAGTTTATTGCCGACTTTCTCCATGATGCTTTCAAAAACAAGATGTACCAGAAGGGTTGTCGACTGCATTTAATGGTATTTATTTTTTACCATATCTCTGTGTGAACTACTGTTTTATAACACAGTTTTATTCATGCTTGGCATCTGGATCATAACAAGATGGCAACTACCATAATGACAATGTGGCAACTGCCATAATGACAATATGGCAACTGCCATAATAACAACATGGCAACTGCCATCATACTAGCATGGCAACTGCTATCACAGTATGATGGCAACTGCCAGCACACTATGATGGCAACTAGCACACACATACTATCCTTGGATCATACATTATCCTGCTCTTTTTCCCCAACTACAAAGTAGCCATGATGGCAACTGACATTTCTTTCTTTCTAAAATTGTTTTAAATCAGCTCATGTATGTCTACTGTCTTGATCTGTCCACCGTGGATTTCTCTGGGGTAGGAGGCCCACCGCCTACGCACAAGTTTGCTGTTTCTGCGTGGACCATCAACGCTGTCAAGGCCGTGCTTGCCGCAGACAGGGCAACTGATAGCACATATGGAAAACTACAGGTTAGTTTTTGTTTATCTCTTCACACGGCATGCTAACAAATTCGACATGAGGCAACCGTCCGTGGTTTATAAGGCATGCTTACAATTTCTTTTTTGTTTTTCCTAGCTGATGGCCAAGCATGCTATAGACTACAGCGTGGTTGGGGGGCCTCAAAAATTTGGGAAGTGGATGGACGTGCACTCAGCTCCGTCTTGCCCTTCTAAGGTAATCAAAATATTGACTTCCATGGTTTGCCGTGGATTACATGTTGATGTCGCGCAAGTGACTGCAATACGGGTTGTTGTTGATGCTTCTTGTTTTCGTGGACAGGCGAGGGCACCAGTTGAGCATCTAATTGGGCAGTTTGCTTCCGGAATGACTGGATTGCTTGGGAAGTTGGTTGAGGGGTGGACTTCCCTCAGTGCCTCTGACAGCGACGCGATTGCGAGGCAGTTCACTTCATTTGTCCCAGAATGTACATAACAGTTCCCAAGAGCCCGGTGACACACAAGATGATGTAGATGGAGACGCTGGCCTCAGCAAGGATGACGACGACGACATGGACAATGTGCATCAGGACACGGATGACGATGAACATGCTGAAGTTCGCACAGGAGGCAACAAGGGCAAGGATGCAACAGATGCCCCCCCACCGGAGAAAGTGAAAGAACAGACGGCTGCGAGAGGCCAGGGGGTGTTGCCATCAAGGAGGGGGAGGGCTCCAGATGATGTTGGGCAGGGTTCTCATGGCAAGAAGTCTAAGACCGATCCCGTAGCTGCCAGGAGGAGGTTCGACTTTCAATTTTAGTTTTCCGCTGTGTCTATTTTCTTGGAACAATCTCATCCATTTTCTTTGCACTTTTTTTTGTCAAGCGCGGCAACGGGTTTGTTGTCTGACATTTGCCACCTTGCCTTTTTCCCTCCATCTGTTATTTGCAGCGAGCCGACCGCTGGTGGACGAGCAGTTACGAAGAAACAGGCGCCAACGCCAACCCGTGTTTCTGCTCGCTTGAACAAAGGTGCCCCCATTGCCGGTGACACCCCTTCCACCAGGTCTTCTCCTCGTACGACGACGACCAACACCGGGGATCCTGTTGTGTTGCCAGACCTGAGGAAGCCAGTCAAGAAGTATGTTCATCCATGTGCTTTCATTTACATAGTGGTTTTTTTTCCTTGAATTTTCCAATGCTATTGTTCAGCTTTGTCACATGATCTTCTGTCACCGTCCCCCACGCGGCAACCGCTCTTTCCCCAAATGATTTCTTCCTTCATTTTTTTTAGTTTACGGCAACTCATATTTGGTCTTTACATGGCAACCGGCATCTAGGCCAACTGGCATCTAACCCTCTACCTAATGGCAACTGCCATTTTTTACCTTTGGCTTTGTGAGCTCATCCCACACACAGGTTTCAAATTGCATTCCTGACAGGACATATATCTGTTTCATTCTTCAATTTGCTAACATGGCAACTACTGCTGGATGGCAACTGCTAACCATGACACATGGCAACTCAAGTTCCCATTACATGGCAACTACCAACTTTCCACTTGTTTTTCATTCCCTTTAAGGTTTCTACCATTTGCAAACATATTTTGTTCATTTTTCACACCTTTCTCATGTGATTTTTTTTCTTTTTGCAGGGTGAAGAAGACTACTACGCGCGGGGCCAAGCATAGCAGCAATGATCCGCTTGAACGACTACATTCAAAGTTGTCAACGGGGGGCAACTCAAATGTACATGAGGCACCCGGCGACAATACTGCTGCTGCACCGATGACCGCTCCCACCAACTCTGATGCAAGTGGCTGACCATCTCCGTCGGCTGCGGATGCCCAGGCTAGAACAACAGGCATCCGTACATCGGGGAGTGACGAGTCGGTATCTGCCAGGACAGCTGAAATATTGCCAACTCTTCTGGCAATGAAGGATGCTGCAGTGAGCCACGCCACCCCATCAGCAAGTGTTGAAGTGGACGCTCCCGAGACGAACCTAGGCAAGGAAGATTCCCGCTCTTCTGACACTGATTCCAAGCGCGTGCGTGGTGGCACGCCTGTGTCCACGACACTAACTGCTGAGGCGGCAGTTCAAAAAGATATGCCATCTACAGGTGAGAGTCCTGGCACAACAGCCCTGTCGGTGCAGATACTGCTAAGGTTACCGTGGCGCGTGTTGGTCTTCCACCTAGGCGTCGCAGCCCCCGTAAGCAACCAACAGTCATACCCAATGCACCGGCTGTATCTAGGAGCAGGAGAGATGAGTCTGGGTATGTTCCTGCGTCCACACTGTTCCCGCCAACCGCCCAAAGCAATGTGATGGAGAACCCGCAAGACCGGAGCACAACTGACGCATGTGTCAAGGCTGGCATGAGTGACGCAGGTGAACGGCCGGAGCAGACTGCGCCTTTACCCGCAGTGGAAATCCCCAGCATAAATCTGCGCACTTCCAGGCTGCCAGTCAATGTTGCTGTCCCCTACAGCCCAAACAAGAAGATTGCCATGAAAGCTGCTGCTGATACCGCTGACAACACGGCCCGCCCTGCAAATAAGCCCGAACATTCTGTAGCGGCCGATTCAGATATGTTTGTTGATCTTTCACCATTGGATTCTGCCCCGCAAATCGTTCGTGGTCTGGCCAGTAAGAATGAGAGGCACCCAATGGCATTTACCCCATCGAGCTTCAGCCTTGGCATCAGTCAAGACCAACTGGTGGTGCATGATCCTTTGCCAGTTGCCTTTGCTTTCCCAGGAGGCACGCCCGCAATGATGGCGCAGCCAATGGTCAAGGGCAGGAGGGCTGTCAAGTTCGCGGAGCCAATTGTGCAAGGTACACTTGCCATGTCCTTATGATTTTCCTGTGTACATCTTTGTAGTTTGAATTTTTTCCCAATAATATTCTTTTGGGGTGTTCTCACTTGTGACAGCAACTGCGGTGTGATGACCTGACAAGTGGATTTTGATGCATCATGTCCTTCATTTTTTTTTGTTGTTGCCATGCTGCATTTTTGACATTTGGGGGTAAACACGTGGCAACTGAAGTTGATTCATCATGGCAACTGTATTTGCTGGCACATGGCAAATATAATGCATTACATATGGCAACTGGATTTGCCACACCATGTCACCTGCATTTTTTTACCATTCTGCATTTTTTCTATACGGCAATCACATGGCAATTGCAGTTGACAAAACATGGCAACTGCATTTGACGAGACATGGCAATCACAGGCCATCTAAACGGTAATTCATCACAACTGCATGGCAACTGTAGTTGCGATGACATGGCCAGTGTAGTTGCATCACACATGACAATTTCGCCACTATTTTCTACCTACATCTCACATCATACACCCTATTTCCTCACAATCCATATGTTTTCTAACTTTCTCCTTTGTCCTAACACACTTTTTATTTTTTCTTGAATCATTGCAGGCACCCCTGAGGAAATTTCACCGTCACTTGATGAAGATTACCGCAGGATCGAGGAGGCAGCATTGCAGAGGAGGACCTCGCGAGGGCAAGGGCAATCAAGTTCCAACTTGCCTGCAGAGACGGCAACTGAGGATACCATCAGAAGTGCGACCCCTGGTTCTGTCATACAGCAGAGGGTAGTTCACGCACCTCCCGTGGAAGACTACGAGCCTGAATTCAGGGCCACTAAGGAACAGACCCAGCTGTACGACATCATCAAGCGGTTTGGAAATGCGAGGGCCAGCAGCAAGCACATGAAAGAGTTGAAAGCGTAAATGACCACACCCTATAATCACTCATTTTGCTTTGTTCATTGTTTAAGATTTCATCTTTCTTCATACTCTCTATACATGATGCGCTTATGTTTGAGTTCTGTCATATATTTTTTTACTTAGCAGGCATGATTCTTCCATGTTATGTCATTTTCATACAGCTCATGTTTGGACAGAACCAAAGTCATTCAATGCGGAGCGACGTACGTCGACCTGGGTGATCTCGCCGAGTCCGTGAGGCCGAACGGTAAAATGTCGACGAACGTAATTGCATGCGGGATCGACTACATCAACAATCACATCGATGTGTGTGCCGACAAGATCATCATGCATTACAGCGTGACATGCAAAATATGGGATGGTGACTTCCACCACAAAATCCTGAGGAAGAATTTCGCTCAGCACGGTGATTTCAAGCTAACACTGAAGAAATATGTGAGCACTCCTCCCCTGTCTGCACTGTTTTTTCACATGGTGTGGTTATTGCCATGTTCTGCACTTTGTGATTGTGTGGCAGATGTTTTCCATGTGGCAACAACTGCCATGCACATTTTTCTTTCTTTTGTTTTTTGCATCCCGTGCGAACTATGTGGCAATTTGATTGTAAAATGCACGGCACACTTTGTTCATACATGGATGACAACTTTCCTTCAACTACCCCCACCCACAACCAAAAACATTCTATGTGATTCTATTTTTTTTTGTCTCTCTGCTGTTCTTTATGTGAACTATGCTTCTCATTTATTCACTTTTCAAATGCAGGTCATGTTCCCCATGTTCCAGGAGCTTGCACCACATGACCAACATGACAAGTGTGGTCACCACTATGCGATCTGTCTTGACCTGAAGAACCAACATTTCGAGGTGCTTGATTCAATCCGTTCGGGAGCTAATTCAGATCTTACTACGCATGCCGAATTCTTCATCAACAACCTCAAAGAGACATGGAACCGTCAATATGAAAACTCAAAGGTCCAGATCAGACATTTCCCGATTGAGTATGTGGCGACTGCGAAGCAAGGGAACACGTAATTTCTTTTCCCCCTCCTTTATGTGCCGTTTACATCAATGCAATAGCTCTTTTTGTTGTCACATCTAAATTGAAGTCTATCTTTGCTACGTCTGTCCTTTTTTGCATGTTCATCTGAGTCTTTTTCTCGTGGCTGCTTCGATTGAGTACGGACTGCGGCTTTCATGCGCTGGAATATTTTGCAAAGTGGGAAGGCAGAGTTGTCCCCGCTATCACAGCTGCAGCGATTGTTGAGCTCCAGAAAATCCACACATTGAACTGGTTGACGAATGAAGATTTCAACAAGCGGTCCGGAGCACGCGAGTTCGTGGAGGAAGCTGTCAAGAAAATCAACAAGAAGTACAAGTGATCACGTGGTGTTAGACATCGGACGCATACCTTACATTCTGTTGCTGAGGAATGTAAGGTAGTTATCTCCTTGTTATCGTCAAAAATTATGTTTGTGTGCTATGTTACGACTGCAACCCAGCGTATGCTACTATGTAGTGGTGGTGTGTGAGCGACATTTTAGTAGTTCATGTAATATATGTGTGGACGTGAACCTATTTTAGGCGTTAATGCACATATGTTTTTATGTTTTATCATTATTACAATGGTTTCATCGCATACAGCACCAGTTTGCTGTTTTTGATTGCGTCTATGATGTTTTAAAACAGATGGCAAATGTAGTTCAACATACGTGGGGTAGCACCGGCTAGCACGGGGTAGGGTTGATCATGCAGCCACAACCTTGGCTGCGGTTTATGCACGTTACGCCTTTGTCCAACTTGTGTTCCCATACATTGCCCACAACACACTATGTTTCTCTAAGCCGCGTGGTATTTGTCATGGAAATATATGTCATGCACAGTCATTTCAAATACCATGGCATATTTTCAGCACAGCTAACATGGCACATACAGTTCAAACAACATGGCAGATCAAGCATAATTAACATGGTAGATACAGTACAACTAACATGGCAGATCCAGTACAACTAGCATGGCATATTTAGTACAAAGTAGCATGGCATATTTTTAGTATAAAATAGCATGGCATATTTTTAGTACACATAACATGGCAGATTTAATACACATAACATGGCAGATTAAGCACCCATAACATGGAAACTGCATTTCTGCACTCAATGAATTTTTCCTTTCCATTTCTGATGTTCCTCAGTAGTTATTCTCCCAATTTTGAAAACAAAAAATCTCATCGTATAGGGTACAAAACAAAATGTCCACAAGGACCATGCCGCAATGCCCCAATTTCTGCTCATGGATTGCCCGCCCCTTTCTTCGTTTTCTTGTGTTTTGCTTGAATCTCCAATCCTGACTTGTACCTTATCTCTCTTGGGCGACCCTTTATGATAGAACGGGGTGGGTTCCTGACCTGGGTTTGTGTGCTTGCTGTTCCAGATCCTATCTCCGAGTTTTCAGACGATGGCCCCGTCGATGAAGGCACACTTGATGTGCGGGGGAACCGGTGTAAGGCTTCCTCAGCTTTCCTCTTCTTGATCTCATCAAGCTCTCTTTTCAGCGCCTTCCTGTGTGTTTCTGCGACTCTTGCTGTCTAATCACTTTTGCACGCTTCATCAATTAGCTCAGCATAGTTCTTTGTCAGCACTACGTGCCTCACGGCTTCCATGGTTGACTCAGGTCTCTCGTCATGCACGGCCAGAACCACGTGTGTTGTCTGCGGCACCAACGCGTCGTCAGCGTCCCAAGTCCATCGTCGCCTTATGAAATGGCGGGGCATCCGTGTCATAGCGTTCATGTCCATCACTTTTAGTATGTGACAACACACAATGCCGTCTCGTTCGAACTTGCAGCATTGGCAGTAGTACTCGCCTTCGCCTATCGAGGCTTTCACGAAGTAGTTCCTTCCTTTGTCTGGGTCTTCAGGTTCTGAATCCGACATGCGCAAAATAGAACACACCTTGAACATATGTTCGTCCACCTGGAAAGCCGTGAACATACTGGCCCGCTTTATTTCTTCCTGGAATCTGCAAGTTTTGTGTGTTTTATGTTAATCTATCGTGCGATCCTTTTTTTGTAGCACGTTATGCTGTCATGGGAATAGAAATAGATTTTTGTTTTGAATATGGCAATCATAGTATACTGAACATGGCAAACATAGCACACTGAACATGGCAACTGTAGTACACCAGATATGGCAACTGCAGTACACCAGACATGGCAACTGCAGTACACTGAACATGGCAACTGCTGTACAGCAGACATGGCAACTGCAGTACACCAGACATGGCAACTATATTACATTTTCAACTAGCCATCATCGTTTCCACACCAATATTTTCCCCAATGGAAGCACATTGCATCAAACATGGGCATCTACATTTCAGTAAACATGGGAATTGCATTTTCAACAAACATGGCAGTTGCATTTTATTAAACATGGCAATTTGTATATTCAGCATATGTGTTGACAATATGACATGTTTTCAGTTGACATTGGCATTTGCATACCAACATGCCCCAATGGAAGTACAGTTCATTAAACATGGCACCGGCACTTCATTGAACATGTAAAATGTATCTGAGTAAGCATTGTAAACAAAAATTTCATCAAAACATGGCAACTGCAGCTGAGTAAGCATGGCAAACAGTATTCCATTAAACATGGCAACTTCATATCATGGCAACTGCATTTGCACTCTATATGGCAGCTACTGCCCTAGTGCTTTTTGCGCAAATAAGACCGTAACGCAACTGACTTACTTGTTAAAGTTCTTGTTTGTGTATATCTTGCTCATTTGCCTCTCCATTGGTAAGTACGTTAGCAATTTCGGCTGCTTTAGCGCGGTGGTAGCTTCTTGCTGCTGCTCAGATCCCAGAATTTTTTGTTGCAGAGCTGTGTACTGCTTGGCAAACTGTAGCAATGAGTTGCCAGGGCTCACGTATCACTTCAACACAGCATTGAACCCCTCGTTGCGCTGCGTAGTCTGTAGAAAAGGGAAGAAGCACTGCATGAAGTAGGCGGGCACCCAGTACATTCGCTTCTCCCATAGACTAGCAAGCGTCTCATTGTCTTGGACTTGATGCGTTTCAACCATGGCCATCCAGCTCCTTTCAAACTCCTCGACCGTCAAGCTGTGGTCCACACATAGCTCGAATGCCTTGTGCAGCTCTGGACGGTCTGCAAAGAACGGTCCTAGGGTCTCCTCAGCCTTCTTTATTATGTGCCACCTGCAGTGCATGTGCACTGCCAACGGAAAGACCTCCTTTATGCCTGCACGCATGCTAAAATCCTGGTCTGTTATTATGTTCATCGGAGCAAGTCCATCCATGCACTCCAACAAGGTCTTGAACAACCAGATGTACCCATCCGTGTGTTCGTTCTGAACGAGCCCGCAGCCGAACTGCAACGACTGATTGTGGTTATTTATTCCTATGAACGGAGCGCATGGCATCTTGTACATATTGGTGAGGTACGTCGCGTCGAATGAAATGCAATCTCGGAAATGTTTGTAGGCTCTCCTTGCAGCACCATCCACCCAATACATGTTCCTGACACGGTCCTCATCATCCAACCTTATCCTGTAGAAGAAATCTGGATCTTCCTTTGCTTTCTCATCGAAGTAGGCAATTGTAGCCTCTATGTCAGCCAGCCTGCTCTCTCTATGGTACTTGGCCTGTAGGTTTGTGACATCAGCTGGTATGTAGGGCATGCTACTCAGTTTCCCCTTTTTGCTGTGGATGAGTGATAGTATTTGGACCATTCTCGATGGACCGATGTTACAGTCATGTAGCAGCTTTACGAATTGCCTTCGACTGGGGTGAATCCTCTGTGGGCGGTCAGAAATTTGACCAGGTCGAACTTCTTTATGAGATTGTGGTTGTGCTCGTCAAAATATTCAGTGACCACATACTGTGTTCCATCTACGTTTAGCTTACACCGGACAGGGCATCCCGTCTTGAGAATGATTCCTCTTTTCCGTTCCAGAACGATAGGCGCAACACCTTTCACCTTCTTGTTCCTCCGTGCCTTGTGGCACCTCATCTCACCTCTGCTGTACTCATTAGTTTTCTTAATTTTCCTATGGTACTCGGTGTTGACCGCAAATCCATGGAACTTTGCATATGTGTGGTAGTATTCCTTTGCTTCCTCGAACGATTCAAATCTCTGCCCAATGTACGGTGGTTGAGGTACCACGATCTCTGATTGCCCACCATCTTCATCACCTTCTGCCTCGTCGTCACTTTCATCATTCACTTCAGTATCGGCGGCAGTTCCTTCTACTTGAGTGTTGACAGTGATTGTGTTCAAAGGGGTGCTTGTCTGTATTGCTGGAATGATTGCCATTCTCGACTATGACTCGAAATTGTCTGCGGCATGAGTGTCTGCTGGCTGGTGGAACACGTCTTCCATGCGCTCAAAGCTCCCCGCAGTAGATGTCCCTGCGCTGCTGTTAACTGTAGTTGTAGGCCCTGTAATAGGAAAAACAGGTATGAGATTTAAGTTTTCTGTTTGAATAACATGTGTATCGCAACGGATCACACCATCTATGAGTGATTTTTCACGACATCATTTTTCAAACAGCAAGCCGTGAGTCTGCACGTGGGCATGCACGGCAGCTAGAGCTGTCCAGTGATGGCAGCTATTGTTCAACAAACATGGCAACTATTTTGTTTTTGCATGCAAATAACTTCAAATATCAAAGGTACTTTTATTTTCATGGTTCAGATTTTTTCCCTTACCTTGGTGTGTTGCATTCGACCTTCCTGTGTGGCCTGTGACACCAAAATGACGCCCCCACCTGCAATTTGTGAAGCTTGCCACGAGACGTTTGCCGGGGTACCACCAGCGTAATAACCTGTGTGCATAGTAGTGGTTGGTCAAATTCATGGCAACTATATTTTGTGCTAGCACGGCAACTGCAGTTGCCCCTGATGTGGCAACTGCAGTTTTATTGGCAAGGCAAATGTATTTGCATCGGCATGGCAACCGCAGTTGTTCCTCCATGGCAGCTGCAGTGCCATGACATGGCAAATGTAGTTGCATTTGCATGGCAACTGCAGTTGTTCTCCCCTGGAAACTACAGTTGTCCATGGATGGCAACAACAGTTGTGCAGGGATGTCAAATGCAGTTTTCTAATACATGGCAACTGTAGATGACCAGTCATGGCAATTGTAGTTGCCAACTATGCTCCTTCTGCTAATTGATCATCCGCAACTTCACCTTTTTTTATGGACTGACCTGTGTATGACGTTGATGGCAGGTACATTGGCGGTGCCTGATGCCACGCGCTGCATGAAGGCTCTGCATTTTCACCCCGCGGTAACTCATGAGTCCTTTTGCCAGTTTTTTTGCATGTTCATTTTTCATGTCCACAGCAGTAGGCGCTCTTTTTGTTGTTTTCGCATTACCTTGATTATCCATACAAGCTAGTTGAAGTTGGCTGCCCGTACATTTGTCAGTGTTAGCGCCTTGTGATTGAACTTGCCACGGGGCCTCCCTAATTGTGTTTTGGTCATAAGAACCTGCTAAAAAATGCCAGTGTACGACATAAGTAGAATGTCATCTTCATCGTCGCGAAGACGGCAACTTTTCTCTTGTTTTTGTTAGAACGCATCATACCTATGCCTGCATACTGTTCTAGTAGTGGCAGCAACGACCCTGAAGAGATGAGCTGATTGTACTCTGTTGCATCCCAAGGGGCTGTTTCTGGCCTTTGAGAACCCCAATCATCAGCGTCGCCTTCGTGATTCATTCTTTTCTGTTTCTCCCTTCTTTTCCAACGTGTTCTCAATCTCTGCATGAACAAGAAGGCATCAACAATCAACAAGAATTGTATTCTTCTGCTGCTTTGCACACAGAAGATATGGCTGGCAAACGACGGGTCATAATAGGTGGCAGCCACTGACAATGGAAGGTGGCAACTGTCGTCATACACAAGTGGCAATTAATTTCTTCGAGCCCTCCTCATTCCAAAATTTTGCCCCACGCGCCCTTTCTTTAGTGATTCCTACTCATCCATTTTTCATACCAAACTACTTGCATCAATTAAACTAGGAAAGTAAGTCAAGTTCAAACGTAGTACATGGCAGATCTGGTTTACTCTGCCTGGCAATTGCGACTACACACTGAACCATGTAGTGTTCTACCCCTATAGCACAGATCCAGCACAAGATCAGGAGATCTTCAGCCTTAACGATGTGAAGGTTGAGATCGGGAGTTTTTCACATGGTTTTTGGATGATCGTCTCCGGATGGCTTGGTTGGAGTTTGGGGCTGGGGGTGGGGAGGGTTGGGGTGTGTTTTTGAGGTGGGAGTGCCCTACGGATCTGATCTGTTTGTCATGGCAACCAGAGAAGGCCGGCGACGGAGATCAGGGTTCGAGAGGCGCGGGACGATGGCGGCAGACGAGGGAGGGGATGGATAGGAGGCCGGGAACTGGTTGGTCGTGCGGGCAGCGGGTCGGCTTGCCCGGACGGGGCAGTGCGGGCGGGGTTGGCACGGCAGGAACGTGCGGGCCGTGCGTTTGTGCGCGCGGACGTGGTCGTGCGGGCCTGTTCCCATCCATGCCAGACGAGGCATGCGGGCGGGTTCCTGTCGACGCCACACATGTGGCAGTTATTCGGCCCCTAAATATTTTCGTACATTGTCAGGATCATGTCTAGAGTACTTTCTGCATGCGAAGATACTTTGAGTGGTCGAGCAGCATGTAGGTTGTATGTGAATGGAGATCTCCTGAGATAAATTTGTTTTTTGATCGTCTGGTGCTTCAGATTTCTTTTGGTTTCCTGTCAACTACTATGGCTGCCGCCACAAGCCTTGATATCTAGGTCCTGCCTATTCCTCAATTCTCATACTGCTGCCTCTCATCTTCTCTTCTCCACCTTTACCAGGTGGAGAATCAGTTGGGCAGATCAAACCTCCTGCATCCTATTCCTGTTGCTGGAGACAAGAACTATTAGCCCATCGCCCCTGGCCAGCTGCTGGACGTGATGCTATCTGGCCGGAAACAGTAGCAGACTCTCAAGCTAATCCATCGCATGCATGCATCAATTGAATCTACCGTCGATCATCAGGGCACTGTCCCATGCATATATAAGTTGATTCGGCAAGAAACATACCAATCTTATATCTGTAAAAAATATTTCTAGGAGACCACAATTCAGAGTATAATATCTATCAGCAAACTTCTGCGTGGAACTTATATTTTTATGCTAATAACGAATTCGATGTATAATCTTTAACCTCCAATTTTTATATGATTGTAGTTACTTCCACTTCTGCTCTTGCAGGTCGACTTGAGTATCCACTTCAGAAGCTATTGAATTGATTCATCACACCATGGTTATCTGGGTCATTTAGATATCTCCATGTTGCCACAAAACTATTGTATTCTAGAAAATATAAGTACAATCGATTGTGCTTAAGGACAAGGGAGAATTATAGTGTCACATTTAGAGTTGTATTATGAGATTAAGCTGGCGCATGATTTCTTTATACAAATTTGTTTGTTCTTATATGTCCTTGGGACTTACTATTTCCATATTTTCTCTTACGAATTTGTCAGCTGGATTTCCAAAAGTTGGAGTTCTCCTGACTTTGAACATGGCATTGGCCGCAAAGTGTAGAGCACAGAGGGTACTCCTCATAAGAAAACCTACATGAACTTATTTCCTTTGGTAACCTGCGCTGTGCATGTCTGAGAAGATACATCTAGGTGCAATGATATTCACAACTTAGTAGCAAGATATATCTAGGTGGAATGATATTCACAACTTAGTAGCGTTTCCAAAAGTAAAGATTCAAAAGGTAGCACAGTCATGATAATAACGCATATAATCTTCCATCCATTAAAACGAAACTATAATTGCATACGAGTTTACAATTTTTCCTACAATGCATGGCATCTTCTAATCCATTCAAATATATTGTATCATTTAATATTTTGTGTTATTCTCAAAGTTTAATTTCTAGCCCGTGCAGCAGCACTTTTATTATTCTCAACATGGACAACAGACACGACGCAGACTACTGACATGGTTTGTGCACCCAACGCGAGCGGCCTATTTCAAGTGGACATGACCTTTTCTGTTGAAAACACAACAAGAGCTACCGGCAGGGGGGTGGGGCTTCTGCGGTCACTGGTCAGGACGAGCGTCGTCTGCCTACCTCCACCTGCGGGAACGAGCGTCGGTGAGAACGGGCGTCGGCGGGGACGAGCAGCTCCGACCACCTACCACCGCGTGGATCCAGCCGAGCGCCACCTGCCTTCGCGAGGATCCGATCGTTGCTGCGTTGTTGTGCCGCTGGGGGTGCTAGGGGAAGAGCCGTCTTACCGCTAGAGGCCGCTGGAGGAAGCGTCCCGCGGCTCTTCCACGGCTGGTTCGTGGTGGGTGGGTTGGGTGGTGGGCGTGGTGGGCTAGAGAGGGGAGAGAGAAGGAGGAGAGAGATGAAATGGGGGAGGTGGATGACAAATGGGCCAGGCCTGACACAGAGGGGCGAGGAAGACGCAGACAACGTTCGGTTTGTGTCCGCTTCCGATCCAAATCTGACCGAAATTTGAGGTGGAAATGAATCAGAGCAGACAAAAAACGGACATAAAAGGGGAATGGGTGTCTGCGTTGGGTTGATGGAAATAAGTCAGAGCAGACAAAAACCTTCATTGCTATATGTAGTAGCTAGCGTCGAGTTGATGGAAAACATTAAATAAAAATGAAACCCCAAATGTAAGAGAATTGAAGGGTAAACACAAAAATAAAAGGGGGATACACAATATGAAAACCCCTAAACCCTCCAAAACCACTAAACCCCTCCTTTAAAAAAACAAAAACGGCATCGCCTGGTGATACATCTCCAACGTATCTATAATTTGTTTTATTGTTCCATGCTATTATATTATCGGTTTTGGATGTTTTATATGCATTATCATGCTATTTTATATTATTTTTGGGACTAACTTATTAACCTAGAGCCCAGTGTCAGTTTCTGTTTTCCTTGTTTTTGAGTTTCGCAGAAAAGGAATATCAAACGGAGTCCAAATGGAATAAAACTTTATGATGATTTTTCTTGGACCAAAAGACACTCATAGGACTTGGAGTCCAAGCCAGAAGACCAACGAGGCGGTGGCAAGGGTGGAGGGCGCGCCCTAGGGAGGGGGGGCGCACCCCCTGCCTTATGGCCCCCTCGGGAGTCCCTGACCTACTTCTTCGTCCTATATATTCCAAAACCCTCAGAGCGAGCCAGAAAAATACTTTTTCGCCGTTGCAACCTTCTGTTCCCATGAGATCCCATCTTGGGGCCTTTTCGGGCATCCTGCCAGAGGGGGATTCGATCACGGAGGGCATCTACATCAACCCTATTGCCCTTCCGATGAAGCGTGAGTAGTTTACCTAAGACCTACCGGTCCATAGCTAGTAGCTAGATGGCTTCTTCTCTCTCTTTGATTCTCAATACCATGTTCTCCTTGATGTTCTTGGAGATCTCTCCGATGTAATCTTCTTTTGCGGTGTGTTTATCGAGATCCGATGAATTGTGGATTTATGATCAGCTTATCTATGAATATTATTTGAATCTTCGCTGAATTCTTATATGCATGATTTGATATCTTCGTATTTCTCTTCGAATTATCAGTTTCGTCTGGCCAACTAGATTGGTTTTTCTTGCAATGGGAGAGGTGCTTAGCTTTGGGTTCAATCTTGCATGATTTCACCCAATGACAAAATAGGGGTAGTGAGACATGTATTGGATTGCTTCCATAGAGGATAAAAAGATGGGGTTTTCATCATATTGCTTGAGTTTATTCCTCTACATCATGTCATCTTACTTAAGGTGTTATTCCGTTGTTTATGAACTTAATACTCTAGATGCATGCTGGATAGCGGTCGATGTGTGGAGTAATAGTAGTAGATGCAGGCAGGAGTAGACACGGACATGATGCCTATATGCATAATCATTGGCTTGGATGTCGTCATAACTTTGTGCTTTTCTATCAATTACTCGACAGTAATGTGTTCACCCACCGTATTATTTGCCATCAAGAGAGAAGCGTCTAGTGAAATCTATGGCCCTTGAGTCTATTTTCCATCATATTTGTTTCCGATCTACTATTTTCAATCTTTTATTTTCAGATCTATAAACCAAAACCCGAAAAATATTTAGTTATCTTTTATTTAGTTTTATCTATCTCTATCAGATCTCAGTGACCATGAAGGGATTGACAAACCATTTATCGCGTTGGGTGCAAGTGTTTGATTGTTTGTGTAGGTGCATCTATTGGGGACTTGCGCGTTTCTCCTACTGGATTGATACATTGGTTCTTAACTGAGGGAAATATTATCTCTACTATGCTGCGTCACCCTTTCCTCTTCAAGGGAGAAACCAATGCAAACTCAAGAAGTAGCACCTGGCAGCTCATTTTTAGCATTCTCACTTGCCCACTTTTCATTCATCTTTGGACTTGGAGAATAAGGACACACCCTCTTCTTCCCACTCTTTGCTCGATTTTGAATATGCGTAACTTGGCCTTCCTAACTTTCGCACCCTAAGTCATCCTCCAAAGGGATTCAAGAGGGATCACCTTGATACGAGGGAGTTGGCACCATCGAATGCTCATTTGTGACACAACAAGTATCAAAAACCTCTGACATTTTATCTTCCTCCGCTACTGTAGCATACCGAAACTTGGCAGCTTCTGGATGTGCCTGTAATCATATAACACCACAGGTTAATACCAAAATTGAAGCAACATGTCTCGTTATTGAAGAAATGACATGACAACAACAATACCTTTATCTCCAATGCCCACCACTCATTTGTAGCAGCAGTGGCGTTCGTATGCTCATCTCTTCCTAGGCCAGATGCTTGCTGGATCAATGTCTTCCATGTGTTGTACTCGCTTCTACACACACTCCACCTGTTTTTGATTTTGCCGGGTCGAATATTTTCTTCTAGAGTGTTCACTGAACTTTTTATGCAAAATAGCTTGTCCGGTATCCGATAAAAAACCCGTCGTTGAGGTTATTTGCTCGAACCTCCTCTACGCTAGCATTGATAAAAATTGTATGAGCAACACTATCCCAATTTGCTTTCGGTTCTTTGACTTTCTCCATCTATCATTATCATTCGTCATTCTAACGTTAGAATTGAAATATATAGTTAAATAATGTAACAACATGTTCATACAGTAGTAAAATTTACAGTACCAACATCTAGCATAGGACCAATATACACAATAGCATTGACAATATGGAAAAAAGATCTGGCATCATTCATCCATCTAACAAATTAAATCATCCATCTATCCAATCGATTCATCCATCTATGCAAAAAAGTATTTGCATCTATCCAATTTATAGCTAAAAAGATGAACAACGAGTTGGGAGAGAGAGGATGGCTCACCGTGGAGGAGTGGAGTGGAGGACTAGATGATGTCCGGTTGCAGCTTTGGGATGCAGGCGACGTGGGCAGCCGATGTAGAGGGGCGGGGCAGCAGCTTCCCATTGTCCCGGCTACGGCAGAGGGGCAGATGGGCCGTGGAGGAAGGCCGGGATGCGGTGGGTGCGGGTACCTGGGATGGAGAGGACTAAGCCTGCCACGGCGAGTACCGGGCCTGCAGCGGCGAGGTCTGGGACGGCGAGGCGGGGCCGACGGTGGCATTGGAACCCTAGCGCGCGGCCCTGCTTGAGGAGCGCGATGCGAAAAGATGGGCATCGATGGAGGGCTCATTCGTTGTATATCGACCAAGGGTGGCTCAGTGGCAGTTTTGCCATAATAACCAGCTGCAATAGGGGTACTCTATCAACTCCGAACCTTTTCTTTTATGGGACTAGCCAAAATCCTGAGATTCTAGGAAAATTCAACTTTATTAGAGAATTTGGATTGCACTAGGATCCTGTAGAATCCTCTGAAGATTCCGGAAAGACAATCGAGTTCTTTTGGCTAATGATTCTCCAGACCGAGATTCCCCAAAATCTGCTCAAAAGAACTCGCGCTTTCTCTCGGAATGGGTCTCACTGTGTCCTTTGTGAGGACCCTAAACATAAAGTGCAGACTGCGGGGGAGGTAAGTATGTCTACAATGTTTATCCAAGAAACAAACTGTAGCACTTGCAAATTTCAAAAACCGTAAAAAGAAGAGGAGATTTTCGTCCTACACATGTGAAATTCTAATACAAAAGCTAACATTATTGATAGGGATTCCTAAGTACATAAGAGGCGACTCTCATTCTATGATATGTCTCCAACGTATCTATAATTTTTTATTATTCCATGTTGTTATATTATCATTCTTGGATGTTGTAGGATCGAAAGTATGTCTAGAGGGGGGGATTATACTACTTGACCAAATAAAAAACTTGCCTTTTCCCAATTTTAGTTCTTGGCAGATTTTAGCAACTTAGCACAAGTCAAGCAATCAACCTACACATGCAATTCTAAGAGTGTAGCAGCGGAATGTAAAACAATTGCATATGAAGGTAAAGGGGAGGAGTTTGAGAAGGCAAACGCAATTGGAGACACGAATGTTTTTGTCGTGGTTCCGATAGGTGGTGCTATCGTACATCTACATTGATGGAGACTTCAACCCACGAAGGGTAACGGCTGCGCGAGTCCACGGAGGGCTCCACCCACGAAGGGTCCACGAAGAAGCAACCTTATCTATCCCACCATGACCGTCGCCCACGAAGGACTTGCCTCACTAGGGCAGATCTTCACGAAGTAGGCGATCTCCTTGCCCTTACAAACTCCTTGGTTCAACTCCACAATCTTGTTGGAGGCTCCCAAGTGACACCTAGCCAATCTAGGAGACACCACTCTCCAAGAAGTAACAAATGGTGTGTTTTTGATGAACTCCTTGCTCTTGTGCTTCAAATGATAGTCTCCCCAACACTCAACTGTCTCTCACAGGATTTGGACTTGGTGGAAAGAAGATTTGAGTGGAAAGCAACTTGGGGGTGGCTAGATATCAAGATTCATATGGTAGCAATGGAATATCTTGACCTCAACACAAGTGTATGTGGTTCTCTCTCAGAAAATGTATGTTGGAAGTGTAGGCATGTTCTGATGGCTCTCTCCATGAATGAAGAGTTGGTGGAGGGGTATATATAGCCTCCACACAAAATCTAACCGTTACACACAACTTACCAATCTCGGTGGGACCGAATCATGCAACTCGGTCGGACCGATTTAGCAAATAATGTGACCGTTAGGATTTTCGGTGGGACCGACATGTCAACTCGGTGGGACTGATATGGTTAGGGTTAGGGCATAACGTTATCTCGGTGAGACCGATTACACAAACTCAGTGGGACCGATTTTGGTAATAAGCTAACCAAAGAGTTGGTCAGGCAAACTCGGTGGGACCGATTCACTCATCTTGGTTGGACCGAAACATTACGAAAGGGAAACAGAGAGTTTGCATTGCAATCTCGGTGGGACCGATCGCTCATCTCGGTTGGACCGAAACGTTACAAAGGGAAACATTTTGAGGGATTCACTTTTCTCATATATGCCATGCCAATCATTGAGCTTTCCTGAAATATTTATCTTGAAATAGCATTAGCTCAATGAGCTATATGTTGTTAGGAATTACCAAAACCACCCAGGGATAGTTGCACTTTCAATCTCCCCGTTTTTGGTAATTGATGACAACATATAGATCAAAGCTTCAACAAATGATAATAATATTGAAAGACGTTGTCGCTTTGAGAAGTATGTGCAAAGTAAGAGCTCCCCCTAAATTTGTGCACTATTTGAAATTTGCTTTGGACTGCAAATGCACAATAAGTTAGGATCATGGGTCACTCTTCCATGTCACATACATCTTGGTGGAGCGCTCAAAATGATAATAATTGAACACATGCACTCTTCACCAAGCAAAGTGAGTGATCATATGAGGATATAAGAGATAATATCATCCAACAAGCATTAATGTGGCATAGCATATGATCAAACACATGATCATCCAAGTATCTCACAAAAGTCATAAAGT
Organism: Triticum timopheevii; assembly: GCA_963921465.1. NCBI lineage: Eukaryota > Viridiplantae > Streptophyta > Magnoliopsida > Poales > Poaceae > Triticum > Triticum timopheevii. Next base: position 593,758,570 of record OY997270.1, read on the forward strand.
ATCAAGCAAACACAGAATAAAAAGGTTCAACCACCAAAACAAGAGAGATCAAAAGCAATACTATCTCTCGAAGCCTATGATCTATACATTTTTCTCTCCCTTTGGCAACAAGTTACCAAAAAGTTCACAAAAAATGCATAGTGCTAAACGACTCTCATGCTGGTCTTCATGAGGTGGTGTAGAGTTGACTCCAAGGACGAAAGCATCAGTTGATGTACCTGGAGCTGGTGGAGTGGGTGCTGGAGCTGGAGGCACTGAAGTTGTAGCTGGTGCAGATGATGTAGCTCTGGTGTCTGGAATAGGCACTGCAGCAGATCTCTGTCCTCTGGGCACTCTAGCAAAAGCATCTGTGGTAGACTTGCCCTTCTTCTCCTCCACATCCTCCTAAAGTTGCTCAACTACAGTTTGGATCTCAGTAACTTTGACATCAAGAGCATAAAACTTCTGCTCTATGATTCTGTCCAAGCTCTCCTGGTTTTGAGTCAGGGTGGCCAAGCCCTTCTCAATCCTCAAGGTGGAGGCAATCAAGTAGCCAAGCTGATCTTGCTTGCTCTTCAGGAAAATTTGAGATGCCTCTTCAGCAGTTGGCATCTTTGCAGCGTTCTCTGCCCTTGCTTTCTCTCTCTCTTTTCTTGTGCTTGCATAGATGATGGATCCTCCTCATTCATCTCAACAGTGTTGTCTTCAAATGCAGGGTATAGGGGTAGATGATCCTTATGTAAAAGATATGTACATGTGCCCATCTTTGAGTTGATGAGCTCCTGAATGTGTGGAGCATACCCACAACTCCTCTTCTGATCAACATCAGTCCTTTTGATTGTTTCCACAATCAGGCTCATGACTTTGAACTTTTGAGGTATATCAAACAAGTGCAGCAAGTTAATAGCATGTCCTCTGATTATCTTGTGATCACCTGATTTTGGCAGCAATGTGTGCCTAAGGATCCAATTGATTGTAGGCAAACCAGACAACAGGTAGTGTACAGATCCAAGCTTGTGAGTTTCCAAATCTTTATCTGGGATCTCTCTGTACATGTGAGCCATAGTGTTGTGGTCTTTCTTCTTCTCTGCATACACATCCAAGTCATCTTCAGATTCCTTAGGGGCATTGATCAGCTCAGCCCATTCTTCAACTGTGGATTGGTAACTAGTACCCTCAGACATCCAGACAATCTTCCCATCTGGGTAGAAGTGAGCTGTGGAGTAAAACTGCATGATGAGCTCATCATTCCACTTGGTGAGCTTCTACGCAACAAAGTCATCGACTCCACAAGCCTTGAAGCTGTCATAAACTCCTGGGAAGTGCTCTTCATTCTCCTTGATGTATTCCCAGTTGATCCATCTCATGTCACATACAATGGGCTTCTTGTCGAGTAGAATAGTTTCATAAAAGTCCTGTTGCTCCTTTGTGTGGAATCTGTAGTCAACTGTTGTCCTTCTCCTCACAGCATAAGGATCTGATTGTCTCCACACTCTCAGTCCATCATCCTTTCTGATGTGCATGTCTTCTGCAACTGGATGAGCATCATTGTGATCAGCAATCTTGGGTTTCAACTTTCTCAAAACATGAGAATGTTCATCTTCTTCAGCAGCTTCAGGCACTGGGGCCTTGTTCTTCTCAGATGCAGGTATGTTCCTGGTGTTCCTCTTGGGTTTAGGCTTGGGTGCAGCAGCAGCCTTGGGAGCAGATTTAGGCTTAGATGGAGCAGCCCCTAACTTGATTGCATCTCCCATTAGCTTCTGAGCTTTAGGAGCTGGTGCTGCATCCTCTTCTTCTTCTTCTTCCATCATTGAGGGCTTTCCAACTACTCTGGCCATGGTCTTCTTGACCCTTTCTTTCCTTTTCTTCTCAGCCACAAGTGGTTCTTTGGGTTCTAATCCCAAAGTTACTTGAGTAGAGGCTCTAACCTTAGACATTGGAACTCTTCTTGCAGGAGCCTTGGTCTTCGTTCCAGGCTTTGTGGTTGCAGCTGATCCATACTCCTTTTTCAGCACCTTCTTCTTAGAAGTGGCCTCATCCTCAACAGCCACATAGACCTCATCTTCAGAATATGAGGTTTTCTTCTTCCTTGCCCTGGTTGCTGCCTTTGGCAAATTGTTGGGTGTGCTCCTGCTACCCTCATCTGAGGTACTAGAGGGACTAGTGCCCTCACTCATATGAACTTGTTCCTCAGACTTGTTCTGACTGTCACTCTGATCTGACATGATGCTAACTCTGACAGCAGACCCTGTGAATAGATGTAGATGAGGTAGAGTAGTTGAGCATCACAAAGCATAGAAGTTTTTGCAAAAAAATGAGTCAAAACTTAGTTTTAGTTTTCCACAGAAAACATTTCGGAGCTACCGATTTGTAAACTCGGTGATACCGAAGCAACTTTTGGAACCTAAACTAGTGAACTCAGTCAGACCGAGTCACAGTTCGGTGGCACCGAGACTGCTAGGGTTTCACAAAGAATCGATCTCGGTCACACCGATTTGCAATTCTCGGTCGGACCGAGAATCACATGTGCAATGGCCTAAGCCAAATCGGTGAGACCGATTTCTACAACTCGATCGGTCCGAGATGAATTCAGCGGAAACCTAACCCTAAATTTTCAATCCAAGATCTACGGAGTAGTTTTGCCAAATAGGAAGATTTCAAACATGGCAAGATTCATGGCAATGCAATGTGCTAGGAATCGGAGTTAAGAATAGCACAAAGTTCAAGTCCATACCCTAATGCGGCGATGGACTTGCTAGGGCGGCAACAGCGGAGCAGAATCCCGTTGATGGCGGTGGAGACCAGCAGCGGGAGGTCGCTGGCGATGAGGAGGACGATCCGGAGACCCGAAGAGGCAGAGCAGGCTGTGCGCAGGCGAAGGGTTTCGGAAGATTTTCCAAAATTAGACCTGTGAGTGTATATAGCCTGACCCTGTCGGTGTGACCGAGTGGAACAACTTGGTGGCACCGAGATGCATTACTGCAAGCAGTTACTGCTACTCGGTGTGACCGAAAAGTTCTAATTGGTTGCACCGAGATGGAAAACCGATCAACTTAGTGATCTTGGTATGACCGAAAAGGATGAATCTGTCAGACCGAAATGCACAAAGAGGTTTTGGAAGTTTAAGTCTATGACGAATCGGGGACTCCGAGTGCTCCTCACACAGAGTGGTTCGAATCTGACTTGATCAAACTTTGTGATATAGCATGAATAGAGTTTGAGACAAGAAAAGCATAGATAGCTAGAGAAGGTTCTTAGGCATTCTTGTCCATCCACTTGGCAATAGAAAAGAAACCAAACAATCAAAACTACAAGTGGATGTCCTCGAATGAGTAAATTATGCAACCAACATGCTCACACAATAAAATGGCAAATGAAATATGTGACAAAGCATTCACACACAATTCTAGCATCTATTAAGCAATTGGCGATGACTAGGTCATCTATATATGAGTATATTGACTTAGCAGTCAAATGAGAATATTTGATCATAGGTCATACTCATCGTTTAAGCACATGTGGGGTTACCACTTTTACATAAAGCATCGTTATGTTCACACCATTAGAGTTGCATTAGCTCAACTCTTAGAGTAAAGCTCCCCCTACATGTGAGATCCCCCCTAAGAGGGATGAACTAACCTTGGGTTTTGTCGATGATGACTTCATGTAGGTGTTGAAGATGTGGTTTCTCAATGTTGATGTAGATCATTTGGAGCAATCCTTTGGAGTGATTTGCACTTTCAATACCTACACGGGTTAGTCCCATAAGGAACAAACAAGGGTGATGCACACACACAAGATGATGTCCATGAAAGCATTAGGTTACCTTGTCCCTTGTCCTTCCAACAAGAGGGTTTGTGACTCCTTGAACTAGTGCAAGATGTGGAAGTTGATTGCACTTGTCCTCGCCAAAATAATAAGAGTGAACTATGTTGGTGGAGTCACCCTCAAGAACTCTCTAGTTCTTCTTCTTCGGGATCCACATCATCTTGATGGGAATCCTTAGAGTTGTAGTCATACTTGATGAAGTAGAACTTGATGTAGTCTTGGGAACCCACTTGACCAAGGCCTTAGGAGCTTCTTCAAATGCATCAATCTCCTCTTAAAGCTTGTCCTTGCCTTTTTGCTTGTCGTCTTGTGGTGGAAGATCATCTTGAGCTTGTGTCCCTTTGAAAGAAGTAGGATCATACTTCTGTTGTTGAAGAACAAACTTCGTCTTGGCGTATTGATCTTCTTCGCACTCAACTCCATTGGCATTGAACTTTCTTTCAAAACCAACACCTTGGTTCTTCCAGTGTCTTCCTTGCTTGCATACAATTTCCTCGAATTGCTTACTCCCGGCAAGGCTCTTGTAAACACCTTTCTCTATAATTCCCTTCAATAAGCTATTTTCTTGCTCAAGTGTAACTTGGCTAAGAGAATCATTAGTGGAATAAAGAGAACTACTAGAAGCAACAACATTGGATTTAGCATGATTATTGTTACTACTGGAGGAAGAATCTTTCTAGTTCTTGTTACTAGACTTGACTTGAGTCATGTAAGTAGATAAGAGTAAACACTTGGCATTGTAAGAAGAACTTTTCTTGCGAAGATCATCATTGATTGCCTTTAAAAACTCATGTTCTTGCTCGAGGTTGAGCTTTTCAAAGCGTAACTTCTCATGAGTCTTTAAAAGTTCTCGATGATCTCCTAAGATAGTTTCATGAGCTAACTTAAAAGTGTTTAGTTCTTTAGTTAGGAGCTCAATCTTCTCCTTATCATTGTCATTCTCTTTATCTTGATTAGCATGATTATTTGACGTTTCATCATAGTATTCATCACTAGAGTTGTCAACAAGTAAATCATCATCACCTAACAAGTCATCTTCATCACTATTGAAATCAACATACTTGGGGTGTGTTACCTTTGGGCCTTTAGCCATGAAGCATCTTCTAAGTCCCTCATTTGGTGAATCAAATATGTCGTGGGAGTTGGTTGACACAAGTGCTAGACCGGCAACACCTTCATCTTGAGTATATTCGGAGTCGGAGTGATAGCTTCTCTCGGAGTGATTGTCGGAGTCGGGGCCGGATACCCATTCACCAACATGAGCTTGATGTCTTCGTTTTGTGTAGCTCCTTGATGACTTGTCCTTCCTTTCCGAATCCTTGCTTCTCTGGGATGTTCTTCGTTCATAACGATCATCTCTACTCCTTCTTTCTCTAAATGGTGATTCTTCTCTTCTACTTCTTCTTTTTGGAGAATCTTCTCTTCTTTTGTAGGGTGTCGTACACTCATTGGAATAGTGTCCGGGTCTTCCACAATTGTAGCAATTACGCTCACGACTAGAAGATTTTTTGTCATTGTAGGACCTTGACTTGGAACTTCTTTCCTTGCTTCTACTCTTGTAGAACTTGTTGAAGTTCTTCACCATTAGGCTCAATTCTTCATTGAAGGTTTGTTTCTCACTTGATGATGTGGGAGCTTCACATGAGGCTTTGTAAGCACCACTTGACTTGTTGTGGAGCTCCTCCTTATCCTTGAGTGACATCTCATGAGCAAAAATTCTTCCAATGACTTCCGTTGGCTTGAGATCTTTGTAATTGGGAATCATTTGGATCAATGTGCACACGGTATCATATTTTCCAACCAAAGCTCTTGGGATCTTCTTGATGATGAATTTATCGTTCATCTCTTCTCTTCCTAAGATGGCAATCTCATTTGTGATGACAGCAAGCCTAGAATATATTTCAGCAACACCTTCACCATCCTTCATTTTGAACTTGTCAAGTTGACTTTGAAGCACATCCAATTTGGATTCCTTGACAGAGTCAGTACCTTCGTTCATGTCAATCAAAGTATCCCAAATTTCCTTTGCATTCTCAAGACGGCTGATTTTGTTGAATTCTTTGGGGCACAGTCCGTTGAAGAGGATATCAATCTTGAGCATGGTATTACAGCATCTTCAACTCTTCCGCGGTAGCTTCACGGTTCAGTTCTCTCCCATCAAAGAATTCACCTTGCAAGCCAATACACACAATAGCCCAAACGGCGGGGTTATGTCCAAGAATATGCATTTTCATTTTATGCTTCCAACTAGCAAAATTGGTACCATCAAAGTAAGGACCTATACGGTGTAATTTCCCTCGCTAGACGCCATACTCTCCTAGGTTGTGAAACCAAGGCTATGACTACCAAAAGCTATAGAGATCAAAACAAATGGAGACCAAAGCTCTGATACCACTTGTAGGATCGAAAGTATGTCTAGAGGGGGGATTAGACTACTTGACCAAATAAAAAACTTGCCTTTTCCCAATTTAGTTCTTGGCAGATTTTAGCAACTTAGCACAAGTCAAGCAATCAACCTACACATGCAATTCTAAGAGTGTAGCAGTGGAATGTAAAACAATTGCATATGAAGGTAAAGGGGAGGAGTTTGAGAAGGCAAACGCAATTGGAGACATAGATGTTTTTGTCGTGGTTCCGATAGGTGGTGCTATCGTACATCCACGTTGATGGAGACTTCAACCCACGAAGGGTAACAGCTGCGCGAGTCCACAAAGGGCTCCACCCATGAATGGTCCATGAAGAAGCAACCTTGTCTATCCCACCATGGGCATCGCCCATGAAGGACTTGCCTCACTAGGGCAGATCTTCAGGAAGTAGGCGATCTCCTTGCCCTTACAAACTCCTTGGTTCTACTCCACAATCTTGTCGGAGGCTCCCAAGTGACACCTAGGCAATCTAGGAGACACCACTCTCCAAGAAGTAACAAATGGTGTGTTGTCGATGAAATCCTTGCTCTTGTGCAATGATAGTCTCCCCAACACTCAACTCTCTCTCACAGGATTTGGATTTGGTGGAAAGTAGATTTGAGTGGAAAGCAACTTGGGGAAGGCTAGAGATCAAGATTCATATGGTAGGAATGGAATATCTTGACCTCAACACAAGTGTACGTGGTTCTCTCTCAGAAAATGTATGTTGGAAGTGTAGGCATGTTCCGATGGCTCTCTCCACGAATGAAGAGTGGATGGAGGGGTATATATAGCCTCCACACAAAATCTAACCGTTACACACAACTTACCAATCTTGGTGGGACCGAATCGTGAAACTCGATCGGACCGATTTAGCAAATAATGTGACCGTTAGGATTTTCGGTGGGACTGACATGTCAACTCGATGGGACCTATATGGTTAGGGTTAGGGCATAACATAATCTCGGTGAGACCGATTACACAAACTCAATGGGACTGATTTTGGTAATAAGCTAACCAGAGAGTTGGTCAGGCAAACTCGGTGGGACCGATTCACGCATCTCGGCTGGACAGAAACATTACAAAAGGGAAACAAAGTGTTTGCATTGCAATCTCGGTGGGACCGATCGCTCATCTCGATTGGAACGAAACGTTACGAAGGGAAACAGAGAGATTACAATCCCATCTCGGTGAGACCGAGATTCCTATCGGTGAGACCGATTTGGTTAGGGTTTGTGGCAGTGGCTATGACATCTGAACTCGGTGGCGCCGGGTAGAAAGAATCGGTGGGGCCGAGCTGGACTTTTTGTTTGGGTCATATGTGGATGTGAGAAAGTAGTTGAGGGCTTTGGAGCATATCACTAAGCATTTTGAGGAAGATCCTCATTAAGCAACACCTCATCCCTCCTTGATAGTATTGGTTTTTCCTATAGACTCAATGTGATCTTGTATCAGTAAAATAGAAAATTAGAGTCTTGTGCTTTGAGCTTGAGCCAATCCTTTTGTCCTTAGCATTTTGAGGGATCCACTTTTCTCATCCATGCCATGCCAATCATTAAGCTTTCCTGAAATATTTATCTTGAAATAGCATTAGCTCAATGAGCTATATGTTGTTAGGAATTACCAAAACCACCCAGGGATAGTTGCACTTTCAGATGTTTACAATCATTTTATAGCAAGTTTATATCATTTTTGGGACTAACCTATTGACATAGTGCCCAGTGCCAGTTGCTGTTTTTTGCTTGTTTTTTACTTCGCAGAATATTAGTACCAAACGGAGTCCAAACGCAGTGAAACTTCCTGAAGATTTTTTTGGACCAGAAGACACCTTGGGGGGCAAGAAAGGACCTGGAAGGAAGCCCGTGGGGACCACAATACACCAGGGCACGCCCTGGTGGGTTGTGGGGCCCATGGGGTCTCCTGCATCGCCTCTTCGCCCTATAAATTCCCAAATATTCCAGAAACCCTAGGGGAGTCGATGAAACACATTTCCATCTGCCACAAGTTCTAGAACCACGAGATCCAATCTAGAGCCCTATTCCGGCACTCTGCCGGAGGGGAACACGATCGCAGAGGGGTTTATCATCCTCATTGGTGCCTTGCTACCTCTTGAGCACTGCGTTGGTTTTCCCTTGAAGAGGAAAGGGTGATGCAGCAAAGTAGCGTAAGTACTTCCCTCAGTTTTTGAGAACCAAGGTATCAATCCAGTAGGAGGCTCCTCAAAAGTCCCTCATACCTACACAAACAAACAAGAACCTCGCAACCAACGCGATAAAGGGGTTGTCAATCCCTTCACGGTAACTTGCGAAAGTGAGATCTGATAGAGATAATAAGATAAGATAAATATTTTTGGTATTTTTATGATATAGATTGGAAGGTAAAAGATGAAAATAAAAGTAGATTGGAAACTTATATGATAAAAGATAGACCCGGGGGCCATAGGTTTCACTAGTGGCTTCTCTCAAGATAGCATAAGTATTACGGTGGGTGAACGAATTACTGTCGAGCAATTGATAGAAAAGTGCATAGTTATGAGAATATCTAGGCATGATCACGTATATAGGCATCACGTCCGCAACAAGTAGATCGAAACGATTCTGCATCTACTACTATTACTCCACACATCGATCGAATCCTGCCTGCATCTAGAGTATTAAGTTGATAAGAACATAGCAACACATTGAGAAAGATGACATGATGTAGAGGGATAAACTCAAGAAATATGATGTAAACCCCATCTTTTTATCCTCGATGGCAACAATACAATACGTGCCTTCCTGCCCCTGCTGTCACTGGGAAAAGACACCGGAAGATTGAACCCAAAGCTAAGCACTTCTCCCATTGCAAGAAACATCAATCCAGTAGTCCAAACCAAACTGATAATTCGAAGAGACTTGCAAAGATAACCAACATACATAAAAGAATTCAGAGAAGATTCAATTATTTCTCATAGATAAACTTGATCATAAACCCACAATTCATCGGATCTCGACAAACACACCACAAAAAGAGTTATATCGAATAGATCTCCAAGAAGATCGAGGAGAACTTTGTATTGAGATTCAAAGAGAGAGAAGAAGCCATCTAGCTAATAACTATGGACCCGAAGGTCTGTGGTAAACTACTCACAACTCATCGGAGAGGCCTTGGAGATGATTTAGAGGCCCTCAATGGTCGATTCCCCCTCCGGCGGAGCGCCGACGAAGGCTCCAAGATGGGATCTCGCGGATACAGAAGGTTGCGGCGGTGGAATTAGGTTTTCATGGTGCTCCTGGATGTTCTCGGGGTACGTGGATATATATAGGAGGAAGAAGTAGGTCAGTGGAGCCACGAGGGGCCCACGAGGGTGGGGGGGCGCGCCCACCCCCTTAGGGCGCGCCGGGCACCCTCGTGGCCGCCTCGTTCGCTGCTTGACGTCCACTCCAAGTCTACTGGTTTGCATTTGTTCCAAAAAGATCGCTCCCAAAGGTTTCATCTGTTTGGACTCCGTTTGATATTCCTTTTCTTTGAAACACTGAAATAGGCAAAAAAAAAAGCAATTCGGGCTGGGCCTCCGGTTAGTAGGTTAGTCCCAAAAAATGATATAAAAGTGTAAAGTAAAGCCCATAAACATCCAAAACAGGTAATATACTAGCATGGAACAATCAAAAGTTATAGATACGTTGGAGACGTATCAAGCATCCCCAAGCTTAATTCCTGCTTGCCCTAGAGTAGGTAAATTATAAAAACATAATTTTTGATGTGGACTGCTACCTGGCATATTTCTCAATGTAATTTTCTTTATTGTGGCATGAATGTTCAGATCCAAATGATCCAAAACAGAAGTTCACATTGACATAAAAACAATAATACTTCAAGCATACTAACAAAGCATTCATGTCTTCTCAAAATAACATGGCTAAAGAAAGTTATCCCTACAAAATCATATAGTCTGGCTATGCTCTATCTTCATCACACAAAGTATTTAATCATGCACAACCCCGATGACAAGCCAAGCAATTGTTTCATACTTTAGTATTTTCAAACTTTTTCAACTTTTACGCAATACATGAGCGTGAGCCATGGACATAGCACTATATGTGGAATAGAATAGTGGTTGTGGAGAAGACAAAAAAGGGAGAAGATAGTCTCACATCAACTAGGCGTATCAACGGGCTATGGAGATGCCCATTAACAGATATCAATGTGAGTGAGTAGGGATTGCCATGCAACGGATGCACTAGAGCTATAAATGTATGAAAGCTCAACAAAAGAAACTAAGTGGGTGTGCATCCAACTTGCCTGCTCACGAAGACCTAGGGCATTTTGAGGAAGCCCATCATTGAAATATACAAGCCAAGTTCTATAATGAAAAATTCCCACTAGTATATGAAAGTGACAACATAGGAGACTCTCTATCATTAAGATCATGGTGCTACTTTGAAGCACGAATGTGGTAAAAGGATAGTAGCATTGTCCCTTCTCTCTTTTTCTCTCATCCTTTCCTCACTTCGGACAATGCTCTAATAATGAAGATCATCACACTTTTATTTACTTACAACTCAAGATTAAAACTCGATACTTAGAAGAAAATATGACTCTGTATGAATGCATTCGGTGGTGTACCGGGTTATGCAATGAATCAAGAGTGACATGTATGGAAGAATTATGAAGGTGTCTTTGCCACAAATATGATGTCAACTACATGATCATGCAAGGAGCAATATGACAATGATGATGCGTGTCATAATAAACGGAACGGTGGAAAGTTGCATGGCAATATATCTCGGAATGGGTATGGAAATGCCATAATAGGTAGGTACGGTGGCTTTTTTGGGGAAGGTATATGGTGGGTGTATGGTACCGGCGAAAGTTGCGCGGCACAAGATAGGCTAGCAATGGTGGAAGGGTGAGAGTGCGGATAATCCATGGACTCAACATTAGTCATAAAGAACTCATATACTTATTGCAAAAAACAAGTCATTGAAAACAAAGTACTACGTGCATGCTCCTAGGGAGATAGATTGGTAGGAAAAGACCATCGCTCGTCCCCGATCGCCACTCATAAGGAAGACAATCAATAAATAAATTATGCTCCAACTTCATCACAAAGCGATTCACCATATGTGAATGCTACTGGAATCACAAACTTCAACACAAGTATTTCTCAAATTCATAACTACTCCACTAGCATGACTCTAATATCACCATCCTCATATCTCAAAACAATTATCAAGCATCAAATTGATCATAGCGTCCAATTCACTTTCTATGATAGTTTTTATTATACCCAACTTGGATGCCCATCATTCTAGGACCAATTTTATAACCATATCAAATACCATGCTTTTCTAAAAGACTCTCAAAATAATATAAGTAAAGTATGAGAGATCAAAAATTTCTACAAAATAAAGCCACTGCCGTGCTCTAAAATATATAAGTGGAGCACTAGAGCAAAAATTATCCAGCTCAGAAGATATAAGTGAAGCACATAGAGTATTCTAATAAATTCCAAATCAAGTGTGTCTCTTCCAAAAGGTGTGTAAAGCAAGGATGATCGTGGTAATCTGAAAGCAAAGACTCATATCATACAAGACGCTCCAAGCAAAACACATATCATGTGGAGAATAAAAATATAGCTCCAAGTAAAGTTACCGATAAACGAAGACGAAAGAGGTGATGCCTTCCGGGGCATCCCCAAGCTTAGGATTTTGGTTGTCCTTGAATATCTTGGGGTGCCATGGGCATCCCCAAGCTTTATCTCTTGCCACACCTTATTCCACAGTCCATCAAATCTTTATCCAAAACTTGAAAACTTCACAACACAAAACTCAACAGGAAATCTCATAAGCTCCGTTAGTGCAAGAAAATAAAACCACCACATAAGGTACTGTAATAAACTCATTATTTATTTATATTGGTGTTAAAACTACTGTATTCCAACTTCTCTATGGTTCATACCCCCCGATACTAGCCATAGATGCATCAAAATAAGCAAACAACACACGAAAAACAGAATCTGTCAAAAACAGAACAGTCTGTAGAAATCTGTAACTTTTGAATACTTCTGGAACTCTAAAACTCCTACAAAACTAGGAAGTCCTGCGAAATTTGTCTATTCATCTACAGCAAAAAGAATCAACGCAAAAGCACGTTTCTGTGATTTATTAAAATTATTCTCGTGCGTGCAAAAGTTTCTGTTTTTCAGCAGAATCAAATTAACTATTACCATAGGGTATCCTATAGGTTATACTTGGCACAAACACTAATTAAAACATAAAACCACATCTAAAAAGAAACTAGATGAAATATTTATTACTAAACATAAGCAAAAAGCAAGGAACAAAAATAAAATTGGGTTGCCTCACAACAAGCGCTATCGTTTAACGCCCCTATCTAGGCATAAAAGCGAGAATAGATCCAAGTATTGTCATCTTTGGTATTTAATTCATAAGTAGCTCGCATGATAGATTCATAAGCTAATTTTAATTTATTTGTTGGCAAGTGTTCCATGCCTTTCCTTAATGGAAATTGGAATCTAATATTCCCTTCATTCATACCAATAATCGTTCTAAGGAAAGGTCTACCAAGAATAATAGGACATGAAAGATTGCAATCTATATCAAGAACGATAAAATCTAAAGGCACATAATTCCTACTTGCAATAATAAGAACATCACTGATCCTTCCCATAGGTTTCTTAATGGTGGAATCTGCAAGGTGCAAGTTTAAAGAGCAATCATCAAAATCATGGAAACCTAACACATCACATAAAGTTTTTGGAATTGCAGAAACACTAGCACCCAAACCACACAAAGCATAGCATTCATGATCTTTAATTTTAATTTTTATAATAGGTTCCCACTCATCATAAAGTTTTCTAGGTATAGAAACATCCAATTCAAGTTTTTCCTCATAAGATTGCATCAAAGCATCAACAATATGTTTGGTAAAAGCTTTATTTTGACTATAAGCATGAGGAGAATTCAACACAGATTGCAACAAGGAAATACAATCTATTAAAGAACAATTATCATAATTAAATTCCTTTAAATCCATAATAGTGGGTTCATTGCTATGTAAAGTTTTGATCTCTCCAATCCCACTTTTACCAAATTTAGCATCAAGATCTAAAAACTCCGAATCATTGGGACGCCTTTTAACTAAAGTTGAATCAACTCCAGTCCCATAATTATCAAGATTCATATTGCAAAACAAATATTTAATAGGGGACACATCAATAACTTTTAGATCTTCATCATTATGTTCATGGAAACTAGATGAACACGCTTAAAGCAATCTTTCTTAGCACGCATCCTAGCGGTTCTTTCTTTGCACTCATCAATGGAAATTCTCATAGCGTTGAGAGACTCATTGATATCATGCTTAGGTGGAATAGATCTAAGTTTCAAAGAATCAACATCAAGAGAAATTCTATCAACGTTCCTAGCCAATTCATCAACTTTAAGCAATTTTTCTTCAAGCAAAGCATTGAAATTCTTTTGAGAGATCATAAATTCTTTAACACTATTCTCAAAATCAGAGGGCATATTATTAAAATTTCCATAAGAGTTGTTGTAGTAATTACCATAATTATTAGAGGAATTATTGGGAAACGGCCTAGGATTAAAGTTTCCTCTATACGCATTGTTACCAAAATTATTCCTACCAACAAAATTCACATCCATAGATTCATTATTATTATCAATCAAGGTAGACAAGGGCATATCATTAGGATCAATAGGAGCACTCTTAGTAGCAAACAATTTCATAAGTTCATCCATCCTTCCACTCAAAACATTAATCTCTTCTATCGCATGAACTTTTTTACTAGTAGATCTGTCGGTGTGCCATTGAGAATAATTAACCATAATGTTATCAAGGACTTTAGTAGCTTCTCCTAAAGTGATTTCAATAAAAGTGCCTCCCACGGCCGAATCTAAAAGATTTCTAGAAGCAAAATTCAATCCGGCATAGAAATTTTGTATGATCATCCATAAATTCAAACCATGAGCAGGACAATTGCAAATCATTAATTTCATTCTTTCCCAAGATTCGGCAACATGCTCATGATCAAGTTGTTTAAACTTCATAATATCGTTTCTAAGAGAGATGATCTTAGCGGGAGGAAAATACTTAGAGATAAAAAGCATCTTTGCACTTATTCCATGAATCAATACTATTTTTAGGCAAAGACGAAAACCAAGTTTTAGCACGATCTCTAAGTGAAAACAGAAATAACTTCAATTTAACAATATCATTATCCGTATCTTTCTTCTTTTGCATATCACACAAATCAACAAAGTTGTTTAGATGAGTGGCGGCATCTTCACTAGGAATGCCGGAGAATTGATCTTTCATAACAAGATTCAACAAAGCAGCATTGATTTCACAAGATTCGGCATCATTAAGAGGAGCAATCGGAGTGCTAAGGAAATCATTATTATTGGTATTGGAAAAGTCACACAATTTGGTATTATCTTGCGCCATCGCGACAAGCAATCCAACACACAAGCACACAAGAAGGCAAGCGAAAAAGAGAGGAGAACGGTAAAGAGAGGGCGAATAAAATGGCAAGGGTGAAGTGGGGGAGAGGAAGACGAGAGGCAAATGGCAAATAATGTAATGCAAGGGAGATGAGTTTTTGATGGGTATTTGGTATGTCTTGACTTGAGCAAAGACCTCCCCGGCAACTGTGCAAGAAATCCTTCTTGCTACCTCTTGAGCACTGCGTTGGTTTTCCCTTGAAGAGGAAAGGGTGATCAGCAAAGTAGCATAAGTATTTCCCTCACTTTTTGAGAACCAAGGTATCAATCCAGTAGGAGGCTCCTCAAAAGTCCCTCGTACCTACACAAACAAACAAGAACCTCGCAACCAACGCGATAAAGGGGTGGTCAATCCCTTCACGGTAACTTGCAAAAGTGAGATCTGATAGAGATAATGAGATAAGATAAATATTTTTGGTATTTTTATGATATAGATTGGAAGGTAAAAGATGCAAATAAAAGTAGATCGGAAACATATATGATAAAAGATAGGCCCGGGGGCCATAGGTTTCACTAGTGGTTTCTCTCAAGATAGCATAAGTATTACGGTGGGTGAACGAATTAGTGTCGAGCAATTGATAGAGAAGTGGATAGTTATGACAATATCTAGGCATGATCATGTATATAGGCATCAGGTTCACAACAAGTAGATCGAAACGATTCTGCATCTACTGCTATTACTCCACACATCGACGGACTCCTGCCTGGATCTAGAGTATTAAGTTCATAAGGACAGAGCAACGCATTAAGAAAGATGACATGATGTAGAGGGATAAACTCAAGCAATATGATATAAACCCCATCTTTTTATCCTCGATGGCAACAACACAATATGTGCCTTGCTGCCCCTGCTGTCACTGGGAAAGGACACCGCAAGATTGAACCCAAAGCTAAGCACTTCTCCCATTGCAAGAAAGATCAATCTAGTAGGCCAAACCAACTGATAATTTGAAGAGACTTGCAAAGATAATCAATCATACATAAAAGAATTTAGACATGGGAAGAGGTGCTTTGTGATGGGTTCGATCCTGTGGTGTCCTCTCCAAGTGATAGAAGGGGCGGCGAGGCACGCATGTATCATTGGTATTAAGGATAACAAGAAGGGGGCTATTCCTACATTAATAGATCTCGTCTACATCATGCCATTGTTCTTATTGCATTACTCCGTTTCCCCATGAATTTAATACACTAGATGCATGTTGGATAGCGGTCGATGTGTGGAGTAATAGTAGTAGATGCAGAATCGTTTCGGTCTACTAATCTTGGACGTGATGCCTATACATTGATCATCGCCTTGGATATCGTCATAATTATTTGATCTCCTATAAATTGCCCAGTAGTAATTTGTTTACCCACAGTGTGCTATTTCTCGAGAGAAGCCACTAGTGAAATCTATGACCCCGGGTCTATCTTTTATCATATTTGCTTTCCGATCTATTATTTGCCTCTTTTATTTTCAAATCTATTATTCCAAAAACCCAAAAATACCTTCTTGTACTTTTTTATTACTAATTTTATTTCACGTTTTATCGGGACCTATTTATCCAATCTACTACAAATCAATCTATCTTTTTACCGTGGAGGGATGGACAACCCCTCTTACGCGTGATATGTCTCCAACGTAACTATAATTTTTTATTGTTCCATGCTATTATATTATCTGTTTTGGATGTTTTATATGCATTAATATGCTATTTTATAATATTTTTGGGACTAACCTATTAACCCAGAGCCCAATGCCAGTTTCTGTTTTTTCCTTACTTTTGAATTTTACAGAGAAGGAATGTCAAACGGAGTCCAAATGAGCTAAAAATTTACGGTGATTTTTTGTAGACCAGAAGAAGCCCACGGAGCATCGGAGTTGGGCCAGAAGAGTTCCGAGGCAACCACAAGCCTAGGGGGCGCCCCCCCCCCCCCAGGGTGCGCCCCCTGGCTTGTGGACTCCTCTGGGACCCCCCTGACTTGTTTCCGACGCCAAAAATTCCTATAAATATAGAAACCCCCGAAAAGAATCCTAGATCGGTAGTTCCTCCATGGCAAGCCTCTGTAGCCATGATAACCCAATCAGGAGCCCGTTCCGACACCCTACTAGAGGGGGAAACCATCACCGGAGGCCATCTTCATCATCCCGGCGGCCACTATGATGAGGAGAGTAGTTCACCCTCGGGGCTGAGGGTTTGTACCAGTAGCTATGTGTTTGATCTCTCTCTCTCTCTCTCTCTCTCTCGTGTTCTTGATTTGGCACCATCTTAATGTACCGCGAGCTTTGTTACTATAGTTGGATCATATGGTGTTTCTCCCCCTCTACCTTCTTGTGATGAATTGATTTTTACCTTTGAGGTTTCACTATTATCGGATTGAATATTATTATGAATTTGAGAACACTTGATGAATGTATAGCGTGGGATACCCGTGGTGACAATGGGGTGTTCTATTGATTCACCTGATGTATGTTTTGGCACTCAACTCACGGATTCCCAAGGTGACATTGGTGTAATCTATACATAGGGGTTGATGCATGTTTTCGTCCTTGTTTCTCCGGTAGAAATCTTGGGGCAATCTTTGAGGTTCTTTGTGTTGTACTGAATTTTATGAATTTTAAGTTGTTTGATGCATATCGTATAATTGACCCACAGATACTTGTGGTGACATTGGAGTATCAAGGTGACATTAGGGTTGATTGATGTGTTTTCATATGGTGTTATTTTACTACGAACTCTAGGGTCGTTTGTGACACTTATAGGGATGGTCAATAGATTGATCGGAAAGAATAACTTTGAGGTGGTTTCGTACCCTACAAGAAATTTCATCTTACGTTATCCGCGATAGAAACTTTGGAGTGACTCTTTGTCGCACGTTGAGGGATTTCCATATGATTTAATTATGTTATCATTGTTGAGAGAATTTGCACTAGTGAAAGTACGAACCCTAGGCCTGGTTTCCAAGCATTGCAATACCGTTTTTGCTCACTTTTGTTACTAGTTACTTTGCTGTTTTTATATTTTCAGATTACAAAAACCTATATCTACCATCCATATTACACTTGTATCACCATCTCTTCGCCGAACTAGTGAACCTATGCAATTTACCATTGTATTGGGTGTGTTGGGGGACACAAGAGACTCTTTGTTATTTGGTTACAGCGTTGTTTGAGAGAGACCATCTTCATCCTACGCCTCCCACGGATTGATAAACCTTAGGTCATCCACTTGAGGGAAAATTGCTACTGTCCTACAAAACTCTGCGCTTGGAGGCCCAATACGAGTCTACAAGAAGAAGGTTACGTAGTAGAGATCAACGCGTCGGGTTGTAAGTATTTGTTCTTTGTGTGCAGGTACCGTTTACGTAGTGTTGTTTGGTTCTCCTACTGGATTGATACCTTGGTTTCACAATTGAGGGGAATATCTACCGTAGCTATACTGCATCATTCCTTCTTCTTTGGGGAAATATCGACACAGTTTCAAGCCGCATCATTCTACACAAGTGAAATTCTTGTGCAATCTTGTATACCAACACTTAATTAGCTTGTCTAAAGAAAAACAAGCAGCTCTTATGAATTAAGATTTAACTTGGAAAGGTGACCAAATAAACAGAGAATATACTTAAGGTGTGTTGCACTATTTAAATCAGCCTTAAACATGAAAATGGTGTCATGTGCATATTGTAGCATGCTCACAAAGCATCAACAAAATCTTCAACAAGAGCACTATTAATATTCCATTCCATAACTCTTTTAGTTAACATTCACAAAGCATCTACAATAATATTAAATAAAATAGGGGACAAAGGGCCCCATGTATTAAACCTTTTTTTGTCTCAAAAAAGTTACATGTCTGGTCATTAACTTGAGCAACAACTTCAACTTGTTTTAGCAGATTGCACACATTTAGCACATAGCTTGTTTTATCAAATTGGACACAAGTGGGGACACCTTGAGAAAAGTCGCTAAGAAATATTACATACTCCTACTAATGATGAAAAATTCCAACATGCCAAGGAGTAAATGAAAAAACGAATAAAATTTGAGAGACAAAAGAAGAGTTTTCCATGACATTGTATAAACATGCACAATACCACGCGAGAGGAGATAATGATAAAGTTCCTTATCTTTGTTGAGCTAAGAAAGAAGCATGGAATGTAAAGATCATTGATGGTATTTAGTCTACAAATTTAAGCTTTGGTTGTAGGAAATTTTTGACACCTTCTTCCAATTCCAATTCCTCCAAGCATTTAACAGAAGTCTCTAGTACCTGCAGTTTTCGTGGCAAGTTGTCTGACTTGAAAGGAAGACTCTTCAATTTGGGACAAGCTTCAAGCATCAGTCGCTCCAGAGATGGGAATGTCACATCAGGACCCCCAATACTGACCAACGTTTTGCCGTGTGTAATATCAAGATACTTGAGGCAGGGAACTGTCTTTGACCTATCTTGTGCATTGCAGTTGTTATCACCAGGGTTCCTCATAAATGCTTGTTGCATTGAAGGACAAAAAGATATTATGAGTTGTTTGAGGAAGGGAAGATACATCGCCCAAGAGAGGTGGTTTAGCTTTTGGCATGACTCCACCATCAAAAAAGCAAGCCTTGGAAATAGAGATGCAGGAGATGTTTCAATCCAAGTTATCTCTTTCAGGTTTGATAACTGTACCAAATAGAGCTCATTGAGGGTACTAAACCAACATCTTGCTCCTTCCAAGTTGTGTCTTACTATTATTTGATCCATGTTGCACATTCCAATCATTAGTTCATACAAGGTCCTTCGTGCAAAGTCATGTGCTAGAATATTAGAGAAATACAGTGTATGTGTCACGGGCCCCCACATGTTTAAATACCTAATCGGTAAGTTTCAATTTTCTCTCATAAAAAGTAACTCACATTGAGAAAAGTAAACGGCATTCATACCAAATGATTTCAAGTGGGGTAGGGTGCCCAACTCTTGAAGCAATCTAGGAAGGTCCTCAAAAACTGTATTCAAAGTAGTCCTGAAGTCTATTACTTGCAATGCTTGGAGGCTAGATATGACCCCCTCTGATATCCTTTGTATGCCTGTCGATTGTAGGTACAAAAACTTTAGGTTAATGAGGTTTCGAAAGCAGTGAGGCACTTCATGTATATCCATATTACATGACAGATCAAGGTGTTTCAAGTTTATCAAGGAACATAATTCTTCAGGTATCACCATCAACTGGTTGAAGTGTAAATCCAGAATGTTAATGAAATGAATTTATTGATTTCTTCAGCTATTGTGATCCCACGCAACATGTTATTTCCATGGCATAACATCCTCACGTGACAAGGATTAGAGCCAACAAATCGAAGATTCAACAAACTGTTATGCACCAATGAGACGTATTCAACTTGGCTCCAAGAGATGCTAAAATTTTCATTCGGGCCAAATTCTGCACGGACAAACCACTTTCCATTGTTCTCGCTGCAGCCGCAAGAGATCCATAAAGCCATGTCACGGACCACATCATGCATTTTAACTGAATCAGAGAACTTTCCACAACCATCTAACAAACATGCAGCTGAAAGGTCGTCCATCAGACTATATGCTTTTGTGTAGGAACTTTGTATGTCTAACTCATCCACTAGACCTAATCCAATCCAGCATCGAGCAAGCTCTACTTTGGGAATCTCTTGGTCCTCTGGCCATAGTGCACAAGTCAAGAAACAGTCCCTCAAAGTTTTGTTTTGTAAACTATCAAAACTGAACTTGACCTGGTTAAAAACAACTCTTTCCATATCTACGGGGTCATCATTATCACAACATGACCGTTTCATATGTCGGATTGCATAGTCCCACTCAGCTGTATGAACTTTACCATACATTGCCCTTCCAGTAGTTACCAAAGCTAATGGCAAGCCCTTCATTTCCTTCACAAGTTCTTTTGCACGAATTTCAATGTGAGGACTATAGGACATAGTTTCGTGGCCAACCTTATCTTGGAATAGTTGCCATGCATCATCCTCCTGCAGGCAAACTACTTTAAACTCTTTTCTCACTTCCATTTGACCACAAACTTTTCTAGATCTTGTTGTGAGCACCATTTTTCTCCAGATTTGGTTTGCACTCCCAAGAGGATGTGGTATGCCAACTGCTTGCATATCAATTCGATCCCAAAGGTCATCCAACAATATAAGAAAACTTCTCTCTCTCAAGAAGTCATAAATGATACTGCGCTGGGAGTCCACATTGTCATCTTTTGTCAGTTTGAGCTTGCGTACAATGTGATCTTGGATCTTTTCCACTGAACATCCCTTGGAGGCTGTAACATAGATAACATTGTCAAAGACCACGTCTCCATGAAATGTGTTATTAATATTGTTCAGAAGATATGTTTTCCCCACTCCACATGGACCCCACATTCCAATCATGCCCACATGATCATCTTGAATGAAATGGAGAGCCTCCTGAAGGTTGGGGTCCTCGGCAGACATAGATGGACCAGGCATCTCTTGTACAGGAGATGGCATTGAATCAACTACAATAGTACTCGGGCAATTGCTGAGACATTCTAGGACCTCATGAATCTTCTCAGCTGCCTCCATGATAACTTGCTTTTTTATCAGCATGCTGTCCACAGAGAATATTTCCGCATTACCAGTGATGATACCCACTTTTTCTAGCCATCTATTCACCACATTTGTTGGCGTTTTGTTTCGTCGCTCGGCATCCTTGATCTCCATACGGACATCATTCCTCTTGGCAAGCAGGTCTTTGGTTGCATTCTCGAGAGTTCTCACAATCTTTTCAGCCTTCAAGCATAAATAACACACATGAATCAGTACCCAAAATGCCATTAAGACAAGCTGCATTTCTAGAAAAATTGAGCTTTTATGCGAATACTTACAAAACTTAATAAGTCATCTGTAAGGTTTGATTTCTTTACTGCATGAAGGACAGATTCCCACCTCCTTGCCCCTCTTTCTCCTTGCATTAGCTTCCCAAGACGTATCAATTCTGATGGCAAACCTTTTAGCTCCCCTACAAGAGTGTTTGCGAGAGCCCCGATGCGAGGGATGGAATAAAGATCCTCCGCACCAAAATTTTGTTTGAATAGCTGGCGTGCTTCCTCCTCCCCCAAAGCAGGCACTTCTATTTCCTTGTTTACATTCATCAGATGGCACACGTCTTGCAATCTTGACGTGATTACTACTTTCCTCTTCAATTGCTTTGAACCTTCCTAAAATTTCACGACCCCAAGAGGATATGGAATGCCGACTACTGAAAAGTCTACATCCTGATAGAGGTCATCGATCATCACCAAAAAACTTTTTTGCCGAGTAGTTCAGATATCCTCGTGGCTTGAGTTATCACATCAGCATGCTGGTTTAGACAGATCCTGGTTATGATTTGAGCGTGAATATTTTGTACCGCGCATCCACAGGAGGCCGTAACAGAGATAACATATTCAAAAAGACATCCTCCAAGAAACGAATTGTTGATCTTCTCGAGAAGATGTGTTCTCTCATCTCTATCAGTACCCCATATTCCAATTACGCCCACAGTGTCACTGTCATCCTTAGTGACCTGGAGAGCTTAATCGAAAATCGCATTTCTGCTTGCCGTTAGTTGAACAGGCTGGGTTGGCATATTTACGACAGAAGGTGGAGGTGGTTCACGTGTGACATTATCGGCTAGTGGTGTACTAGTGATATATGCATTCATATCTTCCAGCTTTTCGGCCGCCTTCTTGCTGATCTTGTAGTTTCCCCAGCAATTCAGGGAGCCCAAAAAACACCACCTCATTTCATATCGCAGGCGGTTTGCCGCTTCTTCAGATATGGCATCATTCACGCTCTGCAGCCACAAGTCGGCATCTTCTGTTGCTATCAAGCCATTCCGGCAGCCATCTTCAATCCAGAGTTGGACACGCCGCCGATTGCCATCCAAAGTCCGAGCATCTCTTTGATGCTTCCTCACGTTTGTGCGAGCAGTGAAGCAATACGTCGCATGGTTCGAAAAAAGAGTATAAAATGGACTAACGATTGTGTTAATCGTATTTCCAAACCAAGGACCAAGATTCGCCAGCGGGAGTGGCATTTTCGTCGGCACTAATTTGGAGAAAAAGTACTACAATGCAAGACAATTGGCGTGTCAGAGTTAGTATGGGAAGAAAAACAATCAATCAATGAACTTCATAGAAAAATACATCATCTGTCCCTAAACAAATGTCACTGATTTAATTTGGGTGGAGGGAGTATAAAGACCACTACATCCAGTGAAAAATAAACTGTAGGTTTTGACATGCTAGACTCGTAAAATCGAAAAAGGCTTTCATCCCGCTTTATATATAAAGCAACAACCAACATCGGACCGATACAACCACAATACAACACACCAACACCCACACTCACCCAAAGACAAATACATAGTTGCTCAAGAGCTACAACAACAACAACCGCACGACTCGAAGTAGACTACAAAATGACAATACGCATCGCTACGGAGCCGCCGGAGGCTGCAGTTGATGGTCGGCGAAACCCTAGGCTCTAAGGTGGTGCCTTCAGGAAGGACATGGCAAGCACCGCCACCGCCCGATCCAAAGATCAAGATTTTCATCCGGAGCACGATGTAGGTAAAGGCAGAAACCACAACGGAGACTCCAGGAAGACGACGACGCCCACGGGCGCCGCCTCCGTCGGCCTGGCCCAGGCTAGACAGGGTTTTCACCAGGCAAGCATGCTCCACCTTCACCCACGATGTGCAAATGCACACGCCACGGCCCGTCAAACCTCCAGCGACCACACCGCCCACAGGGCCATTGCCGCTAGTCGGCCGCACCTGAGCCACGAGCTCCACCCACGAGCACGCCGCTCCCACCATCCGGGCCACCGCCCAGGACACCAGACGTCCCAAATGCCCTCCATGGCTGCGAGCGAACAGCCGGCCACCATCACTACAAGAAATATGTCAACTTATGACCTTATGTCAGTGAACCTCGAAGAATTGGTCATAAATTTATGACTATTTTAGACCAATTGGTCAAAAGCTGTCTGGGGGGCTCCAAACCCTAAACCATTGCGACCATTTTGGTCAGAAAGGTCATAATTTCCTTACACGAAATGGTCATAAAGCAAACAGCGCTAGTCCGCTGCCTTATTTCTAGTCGTTAACGACCAATATAGATGTTCATAGCCTTGTAAATTGTGGTGGGTTGCGATGACTAGGCGCCATCTCATCAGTTTTGCCTATGTGTCATGTCCATGTGGCAGTTTTTGCCCTACTAGGTTGTGAAGCAACCTATATTTCTGTCATGGCCAAAATTCCCAAACAAATCTCATAAATTCTTTGGGTCATATATTCATCAAATATGTAAAAACCTTCCTTGCCTAGTTCAAAAATAATTCAAAAATATTCATTCTCCTATTCTGTTCAGAACAATAGTTTGTGAAGGAAGTACCACTTTGGCATGTCCAAATAGCATCCATTTTCTACAGTGCTTTCCTATGCCCAAATAACCATCCTCCACCAAATGCCAGCTCAATCCATTCATTATTTTGAGCCGAGCTTCAACATTCGTAGTTATGTCTAGTGTGGTAGTTTGCAAAGCAAGTACCACCTAGGCTCCTCCTTTTGAGCTAAAAATTTGTGAAAACGGTCTTCTTAGTAACTGATCATCCTCAGCCAAAACTCACGCATATTAGCCATGTACATTTCCCGTACCGCTAATCAAACACTTGGCTGCTAATTCATGTTTGAGCATCGATTGGTCTCCTCGTGAGAATCTTATGTTGTAATTTTCTTCCTAGCACCAACCTGGGGAGTGCCCAACCCACTAGACATGCCTAGGCCACCCAGAACACATGGCAACGCCACGGTCACGCGGTGACCACGCGGCGGGCATGCGAGTTTACGCGCTCTAGAGTTGGGGCCCTCGGCCACCGCCCAAACCTCGACGTATCGCCACCAAACCATGTATTTATGATTAAATAGGTCCTTATGTAACTAGAAATGATTTTTGGAAAATATAAATAGCAAACTATGAGGCAGCTGCAGTTCAAATTTGACCTGCTTCCAACTGAATCGGCAGAAATTTGTCTTTTTCACGAGAGGTGGATCAAAAAATTTTACCCCAGACCATTTTGTCAATTGTGCATTAAATATGGCCTAGTATTTTATAAAAATGTTTTGGTCCAATTTTGCAACAATTATTTGGTAGTTCCTTCACAAAAAAACCTCCTTTCGGGCACTCGAAAAATGGAAAATGGTTTTTTCGTCCAACGAAAATGAAAACTTCCTTAGGCAACATTGTTTGCTATTCCAATATGCACCCGTGTGCACAATATGAGATCATTTGAACAAACTATGCCATGAATGTGGCCATAAGATTGATCGTTTGGGTTGAAATACATGAATCTTCACGCATGATAGCTCATTTCTATGAACACTTTTTTAAAATAATTACCGTATTACAAGTTTATTATTTTTCCTGGAAACTTGGTCACATATAATGACACAATGCGAAGGTTTTCCAATTTTTTGATTTTTTTGAATTTTTTATGCCCGTTTCAAAATGCAGTCAAAACGGCGGGCTTGACCGTTCCTAGCTAGTGGTTGAATCTTGGAATTTTTTTGGTGTTTCTCTGATTAAATAGATACTTATGTACCTAGAAATGATTTTTGGAAAAAATAAAGATCAAACTATGAGGCAGCTACAGTTCAAATTTGACCCGTTTCCAACTGAATCGACGACAATTTGTCTTTTTCACCAGAGGTGGATCAAAACTTTTTTCACCCAACCATTTGGTCAATTGTGCATTATATATGTCCTAGTATTTTAGAAAATTGATTTGGTCCAATTTTGCAACAATTATTTGGGAGGTCCTTCACAAAAAAACCTCCTTTTGGGCACTCGGAAAATGAAAAATGGTTTTTTCGTCCAAAGAAAATGAAAACTTCCTTGGGCAACATTGTTTGCCATTCCAAATATGCACCCTTGTGCACAATATGAGATTATTTGAACAAACTATGCCATGAATGTGGCCATAAGATTGATCATTTGGCTAGAAAGCCATGAATCTTCACGCATGATAGCTCATTTCTGAGAACACTTTTTTAAAATAATTACTGTATTACAAGTTTATTATTTTTCCTGGAAAGTTGGTCACATATAATGACACAATGCGAAGGGTTTTCCAGTTTTTGAATTTTTTTGAATTTTTTATGCCTGTTTCAAAATGCGGTCAAAACGGCGAGCTTGACCGTTCCTAGCTAGTGGTTGAATCTTGGAATTTTTTTGGTATTTCTCTGATTAAATAGATACTTATGTAACTAGAAATGATTTTTGGAAAAAATAAAAAGCAAACTATAAGGCATCTACAGTTCAAATTTGACCCGCTTCCAGCTGAATCGGCGGGAATTTGTCTTTTTCACCAGAGGGGGATCAAAACTTTTGACACACAACCATTTTGTCAATTGTGCAGTAAATATGTCCTAGCATTTTATAAAATTGATTAGGTCCAATTTTGCAACAAATATATGGTAGATCCTTCACAAAAAAAACTCATTTCAGGCACTCGAAAAATGGAAAATTGATTACGACCATTTTAGATGGTCATAACATCATCAAAGCCTGCACTTCATTCTGATTGGTCAATGGGCATGTCACGCGGATCAAGCATTAGAGATCGTCGGATCCTGCCAGATCCAACGGCCCACACCCCTCACCCTCTCCCCACCCACACCCACCCGAAAGCAGCTCCACTCACCTACACCACATGTCGTTGAGGACACTGACATGTGGGCCTAATTCCTCGCGGGCCCACCTGTCATTGGCAAAATGCCACCACTCACCCACTCCTCCCCCCTCGCGGGCACACCACTCCTCCCCCCTCTCCTCCTCTCCCCCGCACACCACTCCTCTCCCCGCAGCCCAAACCCTAACCCCTCTCCCCTTTCCCTCCATTGGACCGCCGCCGCCACCTTCGTGGACGACCACCTGCTCCTGCCATTCGCCGTCCTCCCCTTCCTTCCGCCGCCCACCTCTCCCCTCCTCTGCACCCTCCCCTCCCCCCCCTCCACTCCTCCCTCGCCTCCGGCCAGAATCGTCGCTCCCGATCCAGATCCCTCCCCTTGCCGCCACCCACCCATTCACTGGCCGTCGTGGACATGGTCGCCACCACCGACCGCGAGCGCGTCCGAGTCCCATCCATGTCCGCGCCGGCTCCGCTCTGTCTCCTTTCATGGGAGGTGACCTGCACCCGGCCCCGCGGCGGGGGAGGCGCGGCGGCGGCCTCGCGCTCCGCCCAGATCTGGTGCTCGCGTGCTCCAACGGCCACACGCGAACGTCTCCCGTGGATAGGGTTTGGTCCACCGCGTCATCGGCGTGTCTCCGGCAACTAAGGTTGGTCCCCTCTCTTCCTCACCTCGTCTCCTATCCCAATCAGATCCTCTCTTCCTCACCTTGTCTCCTCTCGCTACCAGATCCATCCAGCACGTCGTCGTCGCTCGCGCTTCGGGCCGCCATGGCATGGACGAGAAGGCTGCCCCGACGCCGACACTATGGAGAACCCCGACGATCAGCCCCCTCTCATCTCCTCTCCTTTTTGATTTCTTCTTCCATTGCATTCCCTTCCATCCTCTTCCCTGACGCGATACGGTTTCCGTCCATGAGCAGCAGCGTCAGGGGCGGAGAAGGCCAGCAGCAGAAGCATCCATCTCCGGCGCCACCAGGGGCAGGTAAAATTCTGGTTGATTTGCATATATGGTCGCTGTTGACTCTGCTTGTCTCTATCTGAAAGTAGTGGTAGCCGTAGTGCGTGTGCTGTGTGATTGCCAATGCTTTGTTGGCTAGTTGGATGTAAGAACTGAACGCGTTGCTTTTGCAAACTGATTATCTATCTAGAAAATGTTGCAGTTGTGGTACTACATGATCTTACTAATGCTACTGCTTGTTGCGTCTGCAAGAAGTAGTGCTACTGCTTGTTGATAATGGTTGATTGCTTGCTGAATCTTGTTTTGCAAACTGAGAAGATTTAGAATGATGCATTTCCGCTGCTAGTGATTTCTTCAGTCCGACCTCATTAGTAAGTGCTTGTACTAATCTCTGCCATGTGTTTGTAACAATGCAAGTTTGGCTTCCAGATGAGATCTGGCTTTCAGATTCTTCTGAAACTGAACGCATCTATGTTTGGCCATTTGTACTATATCTTTCTGAACCGAACACTGCCATGTTTGGCAAACTGATGTTACGTGTATCTTTGTTGAACTCTGGTTATCTGCAAGTAGTAGTGCTCTTCCTGGATTGGAGTGGAAATTGTTGCATGGTGCTGCAACTTGTGCAAACTGATGATATGGGATTCAGAATAATGATGCATTTCTGCTTGATTGGTCACTTTCTTGCTTCAGTCTTCTGTTCGACGGAATGCTTGCAAGCTCTGTTAATCCAGTAGTTAGAGAAGAGTTTCCAAGCTTTTATCTTTGATTGTTACTGGAAACTCGATGGTTATTACAATCTAATTACAAAATGATAATCACCAATTTTCCTCTAGTGCACTGTAAAGCTTATAGTTCGTCGGTGATAAGTAGCCTTCGTTTATACAATTATTTAGAAAGCATTCCTAGAGTGAACACTTGAACAGCTTGTTATCTCTTGTGTATGTATAACAGCAAGCAGTATGGGTTGAGGGGCAATTAGTACCAAACTGCCATTACAAAGATGTCACTCCACTAGCTAGCCGGTAACTCAGTCTTAGTTTCCAAGCAAAAACAAATAAGCAAACTTATGTGAATATACCACACTTGATGTTGATCATCTGGTGCATTAGTATGCAATTCTCATTGTTAGTTCTTGTTTTCTTGATTCATGTGTACTATATGATTCAGGTTTTATACTTTGCCAGTAGGTAGCTCATACTACCTGCTTGCTTCTGCTTTGAATATTGTGTTCTGCATGCTTTAGTCACTATGGAGCTATGCTCATCATCAGAAACTCTTGGTGATGATGTTATTCCTCATTTGGTTCATGTGTTGCAATTATATACCACATAATTATACACCATGTGGTGGACTTAAGTATCTTAGTGACTTCATATTATGTGTGTATTTGTGTTAATTTTAAGCTTATGTTGCTGTGAAATGTACCTCACTGACCGTCTGTCTATTTATTGTGTACTTCTTGCATGAGGAGGTGACTAGTGATGCGGCGCGCCAAGCAGTAGTAGGGGAAGGGGGTCTCCTGATCAAGGAGGCGGAGGAGTAGGGGCGTGCCCAGCCGGCAGCCCTGTCCTGCTCGTGGGGGAGGGGCAGGAGGGGTCTGCTCCTCTGCTTCCATTGCGACCGCGGCAGGTAGCTGCTCCATCTCCCTCCCCCTCTTCCCGTGCTCACTACTTCTGCTGCTAAGTTGATAAATATGTGATGCACTTGTCCCAAGGAATTTTAGAGGGATCTGTATGAACAAGTCATGTTTTCATTTTATTTTATTTAGGTTGTTAGTTACCAAACAGAGAGGGAAGATGAGCTCCTGCTTGGATTTTTTTCTGCCAGCACATGATTTGTATGTATGCAATCATCATCTGATTTGATGCTACCTTGTCGTTCATGCTGTGTGCATTGATTCCCACAAACTATAACCTAATTTGATGCTACCTTGTCTTTTTTTCAATTGATATTTGTCTCATCCAACACTCTGACTATAAATGTGTTGTTTTAATCTTGATGATGATGTAGTACTATAAGGTGGACATCATATTCCAAGTCAGATTGTTTTTGGTTTGTACTTTGGACCCTGTGTGTTTCTCACATGAACTAGTGTTGTTGTAACATGAACTGTAGTAGGTCGTTGTTATCTAAATGTGATCATTGCAAGGAGGAACCATTGTTTGGCTTCATCCCTTCCTCATTTGATCATTTTTATGGCCCATATGCATTCTACGTGTTGCCTAACTTGGCATGACGTGCACGAAAACTGTTTGGGTATCCATAATCTAGCTCTTCTTAATTTTCATTCATGTTTCTTTCCAGACTTGATCTTACTACTAAATAGCTCACCTGTTGTTTTCTGTTTTCTTGTTGGCAGATATTTTGAGTAAATTCAAGACCAAAGATGTTCAAAGAAGCTCCAAGACATTCTTATATAGCAAGTTCTGTAATAATAGCTGCGTTATCTGGGAATTTAATGTATCTTCTCTTTGTTTGTGAATGAAATAGTAATTATGTATGTGATTTAATGTATCTTCTCTCTGTTTGTGAATTTCATGTATGTTTCAGAATTACAATTTCTGTTTCATATGAAATAGTAATTATGTATGTGATTTGAAAATGTGTGCAATGGAAACATGACTCATGCGACCCACTTATCAAAATAATTTTAGCACATTTGAAATTTCTAACGTGTGAGACTAGTGTATGATATTATGATATTTGGGACAAATATAAAACAGTGGAAAATAAAATAGCAAAAAGTAAAAGATCATACGCTGTAAAAGGCCGCATCTAGAAATAAAAAGGCCAAATTGTTGGGCCAGACCCATGTAGCTAGAGAAAATTAATAGAGAAAATATATAGTAAAAAGGTCGAATTGTTGGGCTCGGCCCATGTAGAAAATCGAATTGGACCGGGCTGAATCTTGTGCCACATCAGCTTGCCACGCTGGATGCCTACGTGGCCTGGGGGAGGTTGCTAGTGACCAAAACGCCACAGTAGGAATATTTTGGTCGTAAACGTCTTTGACCATTCCAGAAGAAAGGTCGCTATAGTCAGTTTACGACCGCCAGCTTTTGACCTTCTGTTTTTGGTCAAAAAAGGTCGTAAATGGAAATTTGTGACCTTTCAGTGACCAAAAGAGGTGGTCACAAGTTGACATATTTCTTGTAGTGCATGCCCCAACCGCCGATAGAACCGCTAGACTCGGAAAAGCAAGGGCAATTATTATATTTAATTTGAAAAATACTCCCTCTATAAGTAGTGGTCAAAACGGTTTTATATTTCTTCACAGAGGTGATACCTTTTACGACAAGTGTATCCATCATTTCCGGATGCTCAAACACTTAAAATTTACTTATAGTAGCACTGCATCGTGCACACCAAAGGATACGAGCAGAAAGTACAAGCACACCATACGCGCATAGGGATGCAAGCGGCGTCCGCAAAACCAGCAAAGTAGCTCATTTCTGGCCAGGAGATTTTTTGACCGCCGGAACGGCAGGTGCTCTGCATTTTCATTTTAGTAGGGGAAAGTTTGTACATGACCGATAGTCTCAGCGTGAGAAAGCAAAGGAAAAAGGGTCCGGTGCTGAACCCAGCAGCTAGGCTGTACATGCCTTACAGAACTACTCCTCGCCTCCACAGGATACGGAGTTTCTTAGCCCGAGCTCAAATGAACAGTAAAATAAATGAAAAATACAATTCTTTTTATAAAATGATTTTTTTGTGACAAACATCTATAAAAGTTTTAATGGCCAGCAGCATGGCGAGGTTGTGACTTGTGCGCACCCCTGGGTTCCAAGGAGAGGGGCACGGGAAAGGAACGGGGGCAGTTAGTTAAACTTTAACCAGTGCAGTTTACTTAGGGCAACCCAACGCAACGATCCAAATCGTGTCATTTTTTCCTGCATTTCGTCAGTATGGGTCAGCAAAACGGGCAACAGACGCAACGCAGACGACGGACATGGTTTGCGCACCCAACGCGAGCGGCCTATTTCGAGCGGACATGGCCTTTTCTTTTGAAAAAAAAACAAGAGCTACCGGTGGGGGGGGGGGGGGGGCTTCTGCGGTCACCGGTCAGGACGAGCGTTGCCTGCCTACCTCCACCTGCGGGGACGAGCATCGGCGGGAACAGGCGCCGACGGGGACGAGCAGCTCCGACCGCCTACCTCCGCGTGGATCCAGCCGAGCTCCACCTGCCTTCGCGCGGATCCGATCGTCGCTGTGTCGTTGTGCCGCTGGAAGTGCCGGAGGAAGCGTCGTTGTGCCATTGGAGCCCGCCAGAGGAAGCGTCCCGCGGCTCTTCCGCGGCTGGCTCGTGGTGGGTGGGTTGGGTGGTGGGCGTGGTGGGCCGGCGAGGGTAGAGAAAAGGAGGAGAGAGATGAAATGGGTCAGGCCTAACACAGAGAGGCTAGGCAGACGCACAGAACGTTTGGTTTGTGTCCGCTTCCGATCCAAATCTGACCCAAATTTGATGTGGAAATGAGTCAGAGCAGACAAAAAACGGACATAAAAGGGGAATGGGTGTCTGCATTGGACACTGTATTTTGTCTGTGTGGACACAGGCGAACGCGGGGTGGACCAAATGGGTCGCTGGGTTGAAGTTGCTCTTAGGGAAGTAGGTTTGGGCCCTGTAGCGTACCCTGTGGCCTTACTTTGTTCAACCTGATGAACTAACTAAAATATCAAAAATGAAGTTAATTTTGAAGTTTTAGGTCATTTAGTTGAACTAAAGAGGGTTGGAGGGTAGACGTTCCACATTTGCATGCCGAAGTGTGCCGGGACATTGAATGTAACAGCCTGAAACAGTTGGAGTTAGTTAAGCTTAACAGGTGCGGTGTGCTGGGAGCATGAATGTAACAGCCTGAACAGCTCCAGTTAAGGCTTGATTGGTCGTTTCCTGGGTACTTTGTTTGTGTCTGGCCTGGGGCTGGCTGAAACTTGCCCGAGTCTTGTTTGATTTGTGCCTACAAGATAAAATGAATGCCTGGCCTGGAGTGCATAAGCCTATCTTGAATCACGTGCAGCATAGTTAGTCTGGTCTAGGCGTCCATCATCGCGCGCCTGGCCGTGCCTAGGCTTTTAATATCAGGTAAAATAGGGGGCCCGTGGGAGACTTTTCTGAAGATGTACCTTCTAAGGCATTTAGTCACGCCAGGTTGACAACCAAACAGGTACATCTCAGATTTACGTGGTCAGGCACAAATCATCAATAGACCCAGCCTCGTACTAGGCACATTTTTAGGGCTAGTTTGGTTCATGTCCTAAGAGTGTCACGCCTGGCCTGGAGCTAGCCTGAAATCAGCATGAAAATTGTTTGGTTCGTATCCTGCATGGTTGAGTGCTCGCCTAGCCTGGACAGCGAACCAACGTCATTAGCCTGCCAGGCAACAGCCAGGCGTCCAATATGGGAAGCCTGGGAGCCCGAAATGAAGCCTAGAATACTTCTTATATTTACTAATTGAAGGCAGGTTATGTTTGGTACCAAAGTACTAGAAAAACTGAAGTATTGAAAACCACAGTATTTTAGTCACTAGGTACAAGAAAGTACAGTTTTTACATCCCAAAGTATCTGGAAGTATTGAGAATACTGCGACCCGTTTGGCAGGTGCTTATATGCACCAACGTCAATTAGCTAGACAACCAGCCGCATGCACTGAACTACCATGCACAAAGCTAGCTTATAGGAAAAGAAGGCACTTGAACACGACGCAGTGCCAGTGGCTAAACTTGGGCTCGCTCTCAAAGTTCAAGGGCGCTTCGTTCCTCTCAGTTGGCACTGTGTAGTAGGAGGGATAACGAAGCCGCCACACAGGCAAGTGCCAGCGGCCAGCGCGAAGAGGCGGAGGACAAAGATCAGCATACTCACGCTCTTCTCTCATTTGACGTCTCTTGGTTTGTCCCCGATGCAGACGATGTCCACGGGCGACACATGGTGTTTCTTACTTTCTTTCGCATGCTCTGTTTTTAAAAATAGGTCAAGGTTTTTTTTTAAAACAGAGAAAATATCGTGGTTTTGTAAATACTGCAGTTTGAATACCATAGTTTTCAGTCATGGCCAAACAGCTCATAGTAATTAATACTATGGTATTTTGAAAAACTGCAGTATTCTTCAAATACTCCAAAAATACTTTGTTATCAAACACTAATGATTTAAGTCGAGTGCACACTCTGCGAAACTTGCTCCTGTAACAAACTCTCTGCATAGCTACCTCCCGTATCAACTCACGTCTCACGCGTCTCAAAAAAAACAGGTCGCATGATCTTTCAACAACAAAAAGCTAACTACCTACCGTAATCAACTCAGGTCTCATGCTCTTTAAAGAAAAAAACTAACTACCAATCAACTCAGGTCTCATGCTCTTTTAACAACAAAAAAAACTAGAGCCGAAGCCTTTATGTTCTCGAAAAAACGTCTTCTTTGTCGTAAAAAAAGGATCGCCATCATCTCGACCATCTTCTCCTCACCCTCCGTGCTCTTCTTTCCGAGGAAAAGCCATTTCCAAAGTCAGATGCATGCAATGGAAAATTAAACTCAACGTTGAGTCCCAGCCACACTGCAATCCACGGCGGCTGAATTGCTAATGCACTAGAGCAGGATGCGAATTGAAAGCAATTGAAGTCAGAACGATTGGGAAGAGACACTCATGGCTCTCCTCTCCCCTCTCTTCCCCCTCCCCCTCGTGGCGACGCCTGCTTCTGGCTCCGTCCCGGCGGCGTCCCTGCCCCGTGCGACCTTCCCTCCTCCCTCCCCTCCACGGACTCCTCTGGGCTCCGCTCCGGCGTCGCGTGTCGCTCCCGTCTTCTCTCTGGTCTCCCCTTCTCGGCCTGGCCACATCACCCCTCTCCGGGCTAATAAATTTTGGGCGCTTGATTCGGATGGCTCCGGGTCAAAGTCTGAGGCTCCTTCTCCCCCTCCCCGCCCTGTCCCGGTGTGCTGTTCCCCTGTGGCTGCGGCGGCGGGTCGCCGGCGTAAGTTCGCGCCAGGGGGGCGGGGGCGGCCCGTCGGGCCTGCCGTGGAGGTGGATGGGTGGCGCCGCGTTTCGCGTGGTCGTCGGCGTGCTTCGTGCTGGTCCCCTATTGCGGTCCCGTTGATGTCCGTTGGGGTGGATGGGGCTGCGCCGCCGTCGGCGTCTTGCTCTCCGGCGGGTCGCCTTGCTTGCTCGCCCTCGATGCGGTCTCCGTCGCTCCGGCGGCGTCGGCGCTAGTGCCAACCCTAGATCTGGGATCGGGGGCGGCGCTGGTTCCCTCGCCTGTGGCGCGGGCCCCGATGGGTGCTGCTAGGCCTGGTGGGCCGGTCTCGGTGTTGGCTTTGGCGTCCTTTTCTGATTCCCCCCTTCCTTCTTTGGTCCAGGTCCAGCCCACCCCTCCAGTAAGGCCTTGTATCGAGCCGGGCCTGGCTCAGTCAGGGTACTTATGGGTGCGGAGGGGTGCGGTTCCCCCATTTCCAGGGTTTCCTGCCTCCTCCTTAGATCTGTTTCGACACCATCTGCCCATTCGGCGCTTCGCCAGATCTACTCCTCCCCCTCCCCTCTCCCTCTCCTTTGCGGCAGTGGCGGCGATGGATCGCTCTCGTGCTTCCTCTAGCAAGGCGGTCTCCGGGCAGAAGCGGGGCCGTGATGGCTCCGGCGAGGCGGCCGCGGACCTGGAGTACAAGGCGGCTCTTCGTGGGAAGCTTCAGGCCTCACTCGCCCCGGAGGCGGGGTCGGCGGCGGCGTCGGCTGGCGTGTCTCCCCGCGCCTCTGGATCGGGCCCGTTGGTGCCTCTCCCCCCCCCCCCCCCGTGTCTGGTGCTCCTTCGGCTGCGGTCGTCCCCTGGGAGTTGGCGGCAGCGGCCAGTAGGGAGGGCTCGTGGGGGCCAACCCAGGCGTCTCCTCCGCTGGGTGCTGCACCACGGGGTGGCGCTCCGTTGCGGGCTCCGGTGGTGGTTGGGGGTGGGCCGTCCCGCTTGTTTCCTCGAGGCGCGTCGGGGGCCCCGGTTCGCTGCCCTGTCGGTCCCGCTGCTGGGAGGGTTCCAGATCTGGGCCTGCTGCGCCTGGTGACGGTATCCTTCCTCCTCCTCCTCGTGGCTCTGGTCACATCCCTCCCCAATCCCAAGTCTCCAACCCCATCCTCACCTGTTTTGCGTGTCACCGCCCGGGCCATTTCCAATCTTGATGTGAAAACCCTCCTTTCTGCCTCATTTGCAGGGAAGATGGTCACCTAACGGTGGACTGTCAGAATCGTGTCAAGCCTCCCACTTTTGTTCATTATGGCACAGGTCTCCCTGGGTGTTCTTTCTTTGCTTTAGATAGGGGGATCCCGAAGGCAGCCCCTATCCCGTCGCTATCCAATGTTGGCATTATCTCCGTCCAGGCTAAACGCATCTCTTCCCAGACCCTTCTTGACGAACTTAAGCTATGGGATGTGGGCGGTTGGGATTGGCAAATTTGCCAACTTTCTGAGTTCGAGTTTGCTGCGACTTTTCCTTCCAAAGAGAGCCTCCGTATGATTTCCGCTTGCACTAGCTTCACGCTACCTCTGAATCAACTTGTGGTCTCGGTCAAAGCTGCTTCTAACGGGTCCAAGGCGATCTCTTCTTTGTCTGATGTGTGGGTGCTGGTTGAAGATGTTCCTCCTAACATGCGCACTACGGCGGTCCTTATGGCTATCGGGGTTCTCATCGGGAAACTTATTGACGTGGACCAAGATTCTCTGGCCATCCTGGGGCCAGCCCGGCTTCGGGTCTGGTGTGTTGACCCAGTGTGCATCCATGGCGCCATTGACGTCTTCCCTGCGGCTGGTGGCTTTCGGCTTCGGGTGCGGGTGGAGGGGGCCTCGGGTCCGGTGTCGCCTCCTCCTCCTCCCCCGCCCCCGGCCTCTGGCAATGGCGACAAGAGCAAAGATGGGGATGGATGCCCCGACGACTCCATGCATGGGTCCGATCCTCGTTTCACCCAGTCGGAGTGGGATGGTCTCTCTCCCAGAGATCAGGATATGCTAAAGGAGAATGCGCCTGCTGGCAGGGGGCCCAGGACTCGATGCCTGATCTGGGTGGCGGGGATGCGGCCTCTGGTGGGGCTAAGGGCACGCCTTTCTCAGCAGTGTGCTCCAATCTCCCCGCCCGTCCCGCTTCTCCCTTCTTGTCTGGCATTGAAGATCTACCCCCGGCTGGCCCCGCTGCTTCCAAGAAGAAGAAGAAATCCTCTGTCAAGAAATACTCCGCCAAGAGCCGTGCTTCTGGTGACTCTAGGCAGTCCGCGGCTGGGCTCTGCCGTAGGCTTGATGCTGATCTGGGAACGGCCTTGGGCCCGTCCTCTGCTGCGGCTTCCCCCAGTCGTGCTCGCCCTGTGCCTGTGCGCTCGCCTGCTTCCACGGCTCGCAATTTTAGATGATGTTTGGCATGCTGCTTGGCGTGCTTGGCGTGCTGCGGCTCGGGATCTGCCCCCTTCAAGTTCGTCCCCAGCCCCCTCCCCCTCCCTCCCCACGGTGCCCTCTCCTTTGCGTTTAGTTCTCCCTTCACAATCTGATGATCACTTGCTCAAAATTTTAGATGATGTTGGTATTTGCTTACACTCTAGATTGGTATCTCCCTCGTCTATTCTTGGTATTATTAGGGCGAATGAAATCGCCCAGGCTGATATTGCGAAAGCCAAGGAGGCTGGGGTGGGCTCGGGTGCCCCACTGGTTGTGGCCGGTGGGGACGAGGGGGGAGATGACAGGTGTCAAGCTCCCCCGGTGGTTTCTAAACGAGGGGCAGGGAAGCGTGCAAAATCCTGCATGGCGCCGAGCAGGTCGAGTCTCCGTATTAAAAACTTGTCTTATAGATGAAGGCCTTATTCTGGAACATTAGAGGTTTCTGCGCTAGGGGGCGCAGAGACCAACTTAAAGACTTGGTTCGATCTGAAAATGTAGAATTTATTGGCCTTGTCGAGACTTTCAAATCTTCCTTGTCCGCGAGCGAACTATCGGTCATTGCTGGGATAGGCAGATTTCATTGGAACTTTGTGGCCTCAGTTGGTCATTAGGGTGGTTTTCTGCATGGTTCCAAAAAAGATACTTTTGATTTTGTGGCTTTTGACCATGGCATTTTCTGGGCTAGCACGGTGGTTTCTCTTCGATCTCTCAATTCCATCCTGGAAATCATGGTGGTATATGGTCCGGCTGACTACGCGATGTCTTATGCTTTTTTGGACGAGCTTAGTATTAAAATTGAATCATGCCAGCTTCCCCTATTGATCGGGGGCGACTTTAACCTGCTTCGTTTCCCTTCTGACAAGAGCTCGTCTAACTTCTCTTGGCCTCTACCTGATGCTTTCAATGCTTTCATTAGGGACACGACTATTCGTGAGATTCCTAGGGTCGGAGCATGTTTCACTTGGTCTAACCATCAAAATCCACCCATCCGCTCTGTTCTCGATAGGGTTTTTGTTTGTCCTGTGTGGGATTCTCTATTCCCCCATGTCAGTCTTAGATCCCTTGCTTGTGTTGGCTCTGATCACACCCCCCTGATTCTAGATGATGGAACGCGCCCAGTGGGTTTCCCGAGGTTTCAGTTTGATGCTTCCTGGCTACAAGTGGAGGGTTTCAATGAGTTGGTGGCTCAAAAGATTTTGACTTTCCTTTCTTCTACTCGCCGTTCTTTTGGCCCGATGGATGACTGGCATCAATGCTCTTATTTCCTTCGTAGATTCCTTAGAGGTTGGTCCAAAAACCACTACACTGAGTCAAGGCGTGACAAAGCTAGGTTGGTGGCTCAAATTGGCGTTCTGGACGAACGCGCGGATAATGCTGGGTTGTCCTCAAATGAATGGAAAACTCGGTATGGTTTAGAAGAGGTGTTGTTGGGCATTCATAGGCAGGAGGAAGTGTACTGGAAACAGCGTGGTACTATCAACTGGACCTTAAAGGGTGACTCACCCACGTCCTACTTCTTTGCTATTGCTAACGATAGACGTCGGAGATGCATTATTGATAGCCTTACTATAGACGGTGTCAGGGTATCTGACCCTCCGGTGATTATGCGTCATGTGGTTTATTTCTTCTCTAACCTTCTAGCGGCTAAACCTGAGTTAGGCTTTAAGCTGGCTGCGTCCTTCTGGTCTCCTCCTGATCAACTTTCAAACGCTAATAATGACAGCTTGCTGATCCCACCCATGGAAGAGGAAAATTTCGAGACAATTTGTTCTGCCAATTCTAATGCGGCCTCAGGTCCTGACGGCTTTTCCATTCCTTTTTTCCGGCAATTCTGGACTCAGCTAAAAGGCCTAATTATGGCTATTACTCAAGGTTTTTGGTTGGGGACTGTTGACATCTCAAGACTTAACTACTCAGTTCTTACCCTCATCCCTAAAGTCAAAGGCGCTGACTTGATCTCCCAATTTAGGCCCATTGCTTTGATTAACAATTTTGCTAAGATCCCTGCCAAGGGCATGGCTACTAGGGTTTCTCCGATCGCCCATCGGGTCATTAGCCCTTTCCAATCTGCGTTCATTAAGGGGAGATTCATATTAGACTGGGTGCTTTGCTTACACGAGATAATTCATGACTTTCGTAGTAAGAACACCAAGGCTATGGTCCTTAAGCTTGATTTCAAAAAGGCATGTGACTCGGTGAGCTGGAACTTTCTTCGCCAAGTTTTCCTGGTGAAGGGCTTCGATGGTTCAGTGGTTCACCGTCTGATGCAACTTGTCACTGGGGGCCATACGGCGGTTGCTGTCAATGGCCAGACCAGTAATTTCTTTGCGAAAGGTAGGGGTTTGAGACAAGGAGATCCGGCGTCTCCCTTGCTTTTTAATTTTGTGGCCGATGCTCTATCTCACATTTTAGCACGTGCTGCGGCTGCTGGACACATTTCGCCTGTTAGCTCTCACCTCATTCCTAATGGCATCTCTCACATACAATATGCGGATGACACCATCATTATGGTTGAACTTAATGATAACTCCATCACGAATCTGAAATTTCTTCTTCTCTGCTTTGAAGCTCTGTCGGGCCTTCAAATCAAATTCTCTAAAAGCGAGGTCATTGTGACTCGGGTCCCTGTCCCGGAAGCGCAGCGGGTGGCCACCTTTTGAACTGCTCTCTCGGATCTTCCTCTCAAATATTTGGGCTTACCCATCTCCCCTCTTAAGCTTTTGGCCAAAGATTTTGCCCCGGCTGTGACTAAAGTTGGCAATAGAGTTTTGCCGTGGCGAGGCCGTTATAATTCTCAGGCGGGCAAGGTTGCCCTTACCAACTCTTGCCTCTCCTCTCTCCTGATGTTTCTAATGGGCTTTTATCTTCTGCCCAAAGGGACTCGCTCGGGCTTCGATAAGCACAGGGGTGCCTTTTTCTGGAATTCTTCCGATAATAAACGCAAATATAGGATGGTTAAGTGGGATCTCATTTGTAGACCTAAGAACATGGGGGGCCTTGGCATCATTAATACCAGAATCATGAATAAATGCCTTTTGTTAAAATGGTGGTGGAAGATTATGTTCCTCAATGATCGCCCTACTTGGCATAACCTTCTCAAAGCTAAATACTTCCCCTCCTCGAGCCCTATGTTCGCTCCCTCCTCTGGTGGCTCTCAATTTTGGCGTCAGCTTGTTAGTATTAGACCGATTTTCCGGTCCCTTGTGAAATTCGTTGTTCAAGACGGTAATCTACTCGTTTTTTGTTAGACTGGTGGGTTGGGGACACCACGCTTGCGGTGGCTCACCCGACTCTGTTTTCGTTTTGTGCTGATCCCGAGATCTCTATCTTTGAGCTCTCGGCTCAGGGTTGGGTTTTAGATTTCCGGCGCTCTCTTTCCCCTGTGGAGTTGGAAGACTGGCAACGCCTTACTGCCTGCTTCCCCCTGCTCTCGGAGGAAGAGGACTCCGTTATTTAGCCCCACTCCTCTTCGGGGCGTTTTTCGGTTAAGTCGGCGTATAAGAAACTTATCACTGGTGCTCGCACTGACAAGTTTAAATACATTCGGTCTGCCCGCATCCCTCCTAAGATTAAAATCTTCCTCTGGCAATCTCTTCGTCGCAAACTTCCAGCGGCTGAACAGATTAAGAAGAGGAACGGGCCAGGCTCTGACAGTTGCCAGCTGTGTGGTGCCATGGAGAATACCGACCATATCTTTTTCCAGTGCTCTTTGGCTAAATTCATTTGGAGTTGCATTAGACTTTGGCTTCATGTTAATTGGAACCCTTCCTCCTTTGAGGATCTACGACGTTGTATTAACTCTCTAGCAGGCCGGTCTAAGCGGGTTTTCATGGTGGGCTGGGCTGCGATTTGTTGGTCGCTATGGACTACTAGGAACAAGTTCACTATTAAACACATTTTCCCGGCTAACCCAGTCAGTTGCTTATATAAAGCCAATGTCTTTTTGCAGCAGTGGAGATCATTGACTAAGGATGGGGACCTAGAGGCGTTCGACGATATGCTATCCAAAATGAAATCAACGGCTTCTTCTCTGTTGCGGCGTCCAGGAGGACGGTTTCTTAGTGGTTTGGCTGCTCGTTTGGCTGGCCTGCATGCCATGATTGGCTGGATGCCTTGTACCCATACTTCTTAGTCGTTTCTGTTAAACTTATGTGGTGCCTTGTGATGGATGTGACTCTGCCTGGTGGCTTTATCTATAAAGTCGGGCTCTCGCCTTTTCTCTAAAAAAAATTAAAGTCAGATCAGGCATCCACCATTAGTGGCGAGGGTTCAAATTCAAGGAACAATAGTAGATAGATGGGGCCACGGTTCTCCTCACACAACGCAGGCAAGTAACCCTTATCTTCTTGAATCCATGCTCTGTTCTAAATCCCATTGAATTCATCACGAATCCCCATCAAATCGTACTGATTCCTAACATCTGAAAAAACACATTGGAAGTGGTGTTGGAAGATGTCTATCTATCAGCACTGCACACCACTATATTGGGTACTATAGGAGCGGAGGAGAGGCCAGAGGTATGGTAAGCAAAATCTCCATCGGCACTATGTAATTTCTGCAGTACCACTCCTACATGAACAGTTGAGCACCTTCAAACACCTAGCAAAATCTTTGATTGTCTGCAAGATAGTTCGGTCTGAGGTTTATATGAGGAGGATTTCAGATATTTTTCTATGTTACGTACATCACTAAATCCCTAATAAACAGGCTTGATTACTAACATCTGATAATGACAAATTCGTTTTTGTACATGTCCATCTATGGGCAGTCTGATTAAGGGCTGTTTGTAGGGAAGATGTTGCGTCTGCCCACAAGGACCACCATGGAGTCGCCATATTAGGGCTTTGTTTCTTACAACTGCAATTAAAACATCGGTCAAGAAATTCAATTTTATGCCCGCTCACTTTGATTCTTACAGAAGGCTCAGTTTATACGTGTTTTTATATGTCGCCCCATATTAGCTGATGCATGATGGGTTTGGTTGACGTTTCATATGTAGATGACTTAGATGTTGTATATTGTTTATTCTAGATACACACTAAATCTTCAGTTATCTGCATGGTATGTACTCTTAGTCTACCTCGCATTAGCCAAAGAAAGTGGTTTTTGGCGCTAGGTATGATGCCTAGACATTAAATATTTTCGTACATTGTCAGGATCATGTCTAGAGTACTTTCTGCATGCGAAGATACTTTGAGTGGTCGAGCAGCATGCAGGTTGTATGTGAATGGAGATCTCCGGAGATAAAATTTTTTTTTGATCGTTTGGTGCTTCAGATTTCTTTTGGTTTCCTGTCAACTACTATGGCTGCCGCCACAAGCCTTGATAGCTAGGTCCTGCCTATTCCTCAATTCTCATACTGCTGCCTCTCATCTTCTCTTCTCCACCTTTACCAGGTGGAGAATCAGTTGGGCAGATCAAACCTCCTGCATCCTATTCCTGTTGCTGGAGACAAGAACTATTAGCCCATCGCTCCTGGCCAGCTGCTGGACGTGATGCTATCTGGCCGGAAACAGTAGCAGACTCTCAAGCTAATCCATCGCATGCATGCATCAATTGAATCTACCGTCGATCATCAGGGCACTGTCCCATGCATATATAAGTTGATTCGGCAAGAAACATACCAATCTTATATCTGTAAAAAATATTTCTAGGAGACCACAATTCAGAGTATAATATCTATCAGCAAACTTTTGCGTGGAACTTATATTTTTATGTTAATAACGAATTCGATGTATAATCTTTAACCTCCAATTTTTATATGATTGTAGTTACTTCCACTTCTGCTCTTGCAGGTCGACTTGAGTATCCACTTCAGAAGCTATTGAATTGATTCATCACACCATGGTTATCTGGGTCGTTTAGATATCTCCATGTTGCCAGAAAACTATTGTATTCTAGAAAATATAAGTACAATCGATTGTGCTTAAGGACAAGGGAGGATTAAAGTGTCACATTTAGAGTTGTATTATGAGATTAAGCTGGTGCATGATTTCTTTATACAAATTTGTTTGTTCTTATATGTCCTTTGGACTTACTATTTCCATATTTTCTCTTACGAATTTGTCAGCTTGATTTCCAAAATTTGGAGTTCTCCTGACTTTGAACATGGCATTGGCCGCAAAGTGTAGAGCACAGAGGGTACTCCTCATAAGAAAACCTACATGAACTTATTTCCTTTGTGTCGGTGTACTAGAGTAGGGGTACCCTAGTATCCCGAACTTGTGTACGGGCAGTCGCAGCACCCCGCGGCAAGGCTTGCCGGGTGACCGCCAAGGTCCTCCGTGGTTCCTTTGGAGCCATTCAAGAACAAAGTATTCAAGCCAAGGAGACAAGGCCCCGGCAAGAGGAGCTTGCCGGGAAGGCCAACCAAGGCATCTCAAGGAACTTGCCGCGACGCGCCACGCGTCCCGGCAAGGCCCGGTGAGCGACAAGCTTCCGGACGCGGCAAGACAACGACCGCGGCAAGGCGCTTGCCGCGGCAAGCTACCATTCTGTACCCGCGCTCCAGCACATCCACCAACGTGTCGACCTGGGACCTTTCCAGGCGCGCGTGGCGAGAGGCTGTACAGCCAGCGGTGCGAGGTGGCAAGCGACGCTAACAAGATTGCCATCGTGGCAAGCGGTGGCGCCCCTGATGGTCCCTTTTTGCACTGTTTGGGCGACGCAGACGGCCATTTAATGCCTTTGTCCCCTACCGTCAGGGTTAGGTATGATACACTGTACAGGTAGTTGTACCAACCGCAACTCTTTTCCGTTTTTACCCTTGCCTACGTTGCCACCTGTCGGTGACCCCTTGAGCATATAAAAGGAGGCCCATCCGCAACGTAGAGGGGGGTTCGAAGCCAGAAAACACTCACGCTCGGTCTCGTTAGCAGCTAGAGTGTACTGTAGCATTCAGCGCTCCCGAGCAAGAACACAATACAATCAGACATGCAGCAGTAGGAGTATTATCTCTCAGGAGAGCTCCGAAGCTGGGTAAACCGTTCGTGTGCTTCGCCTCGATCTGCTCTTCGCGCGATCTCCGCCCCCCGCCGAACTGAAAGGGGCTCGGTCCGCCGGCCCCATAGGTGTCCGTGGATCAGTCTTCTTCATCGACATCTTTGGCGCGCCAGGTAGGGGGCGTCGAGGCTGTGTGAACCTGATCCGGCATTCACACGAGCTAGATCTTCATCTTCTTCATCGACATGCCACCGAAGAAGAAGGCTTCGGAGGTGGCTGCTCCTTCCACGTCGATCCCACCACCACCGGAGCAAACGGGTGGTGGGGTAGACGCTGGCGGAAGAACGGGCGTCGACGAGGGAGGTCACGGTGCTGCCAGGTCCAAGGACAAGGCTGCGCAGACTTCGGCATCCGTACATGCGCCGCGCCCATCTCAGGAGGCGCGGGACCGACAACGTCATGGTACTCGCGGTACCATACGTTCGTTGGACCAAGATCGAGCTGGTGGAT
The DNA here is from genome assembly GCA_963921465.1 of Triticum timopheevii. Taxonomy (NCBI): domain Eukaryota; kingdom Viridiplantae; phylum Streptophyta; class Magnoliopsida; order Poales; family Poaceae; genus Triticum; species Triticum timopheevii. Next base: position 593,802,801 of record OY997270.1, read on the forward strand.
CTCGGGGCGCTCAAGACCAGCATGCACGCCCACATGCTGGCACGAGCAAGACACGGTCGCCCGGACGGGATACTGCTCCTTCTAACATAGTTAGGAGTCCGAGCATATCCCGCTCCTCGCACCGTTCGCCACTGCCACCCACCACTCCAGCAGAAGCTTTAGCGCGAGCTCAACTGCTCCTGGATTACCCTCCAACGGCAGACAAGATCGATGAATGGAGGGCCACCATTCAGAGTCTCATCGGCTTCGCCAACAGCGACACTCCACGGCAACCGAGTACATCGCAGCCGCGGCAAGATTGCCAGGCACGAGCCGATGGCGACAAAACCGGTGCGGGTGCAACCACCGTGCACTCTCCCAGAAGGCCAAGATCGCCGACTCGCCGGATCTACCCCGACGACGACTCCACCGCGTCATCAGATCCACGAGCTCGTCGCGATCAGCGCCAAGTTCTTCACGAACGACAGCAAGAAGACGCTCGTACTCGCATCGAGTGCCGAAGAGAAGCGCGGCGTCAATCGGACCAGCGCGCTGGGCCCTCTGTCGACATGCATGCGCCAGGGGAACCAGGCGACTTGCCGTACGCGGTAGGTTGCCCTGCGTTCACTCGTGAGCTGCGGCAAGTCCAGTGGCCCAGCATGAAGAATTTCAAGCCAGACGTACCAGAGAAGTACGACGGCAAGTCGCATCCGTCGAAGTTCCTCAGCATCTACACCATCGCGGTGCAGGCTGCCGGGGGGCGAGACGACAAGATCCTTGCCAACTACTTCCCGCTGGTGCTCAAGCCCAATGTCCTCGCTCATGCACTTGCCGGACAACTCCATATCCTCCTGGGCAGATCTATGCCATCAGTTTGTCGGCGCCTTTACAGGCGGCCACAAATCTCATGGCCAAGAGAGCGACCTTCATCTGCTCGCCCAGAAGGAAGGAGAGCCCCTGCGCAAGTACATTCAGAGATTCAGCCGTGTACAGCACAACATCCCAGATGTCCACCCTGCCGCGGTCATCAGCGCGTTTCATCAGAACGTGCGAAACCGCAGAATGCGGGAGGAGATGGCGATGTGCAAGATCAGAGACGTCAGCGAGCTATACGCCCTGGCCGACAAGTGTGCACGTGCTGAGGAAGGGAGGAAACTTCCCGGAGAGAATACAGGAGCAGGAGGATCTGACAGCGAGGATGCTGCCCCGGCAAAGAGAAGCCGGCGGCGGAACAACAGGAAGAAGAAAGGCAAAGATGTGCTAGTCATCGAGCAGTCCGGCAATGAAGGTGGCGCCAAAAACGCTGTGGCGGCCGCCGACAAGCAGGACGGCACCGACAAGCAGTACTGCAAGATCCACCGTACCAAGGGCCATGACCTCCAGAGCTGCAAGAAGGTATAGCAGCTTGTCGAGTAGCAAAAGGCTGAATACGAGCGACGCGACAAGGAGAAAGCCCAAGAAGGTACTAGAGGATCCGGCAAGAAATGCCCCGGCCGAGGAGGACACCGCGGCAAGGCCAAGCAGCGGCAAGGAGACAGACCTCCCCGCGGCCGCGACAAGGATGAAGATGACGACGAGGATGAAGATATGGATGATGACGAGACCGGTGAGCAGGAGTTCCAGAAAGCCACAGAGGTCCTGTGCGTTGACGGCGGTGCTTCTCTGCATACGTCACACCACCAGCTCAAGCAGTGGGTGAGGGAAGTCAATGCGGCAGAACCACCCGTCGAGTCATGCAAGCCTCTGAGATGGTACAGCACGCCTATCATCTTTGATATTGAGGACCACCCTGATCGCATAACTGCGGTCGGGTGCTTGCTGATGTTGGTTTCACCAACTATCCGCAACCTCAAGGTCACTAAGATGCTAGTTGACGGCGGGGCCGGCTTGAACCTGATCTCCTCCGCGGTACTCCTGAAACTCCAGATCCCTGACAGCGAGCTCAAAAAGACCGGCACATTCCAAGGAATCAATCCGGGAAGGAGCAAGCCGAAGGGAAAGATCACGTTGCCGGTAACATTTGGCAGCGAGTTGAACTTCAGGACTGAGAGGGTCACTTTTGACGTTGCTGACTTCCCATTGCCTTACAATGGCATACTCGGCCGTCCAGCACTCGCCAAATTCATGGCAGCCTATCACTATGCATACAATGTGCTAAAGATGCTAGGCCCGATAAGTGTCATCTGTGTCCCTGGCGACAAGAAGGATGCCCTTATCTGCGCCGACAAGATCTACCGGGAAGCAGCAGCCGCGACAGAGGGCAAGACACTTGCCGTTGAAGCTCCCGGGGGGAAGAAGAAGACCATGTCCGGTAAGTGTTCTGATGCCCACTCCGGCAAGCGCACCTCTTCGGAGTGCTGCGCTACCGTCGAGGACGCACCATCGAGCTCCACTGGCAAGCATAAGAATGCAATGGCAGCTCCGCCAGAGACCAAGAAGGTGTCCGCCAAGGAGGACGGCACTGGTGGTACCTTCACCATCAGTGCCACTCTCGACCCTAAATAGGAAAGCGCGCTCATTGCTTTCCTGCGGGCGAACGTCGACGTGTTTACATGGCAACTGACATCCCCGGTGTTCCCAGGAAAGTAATCGAGCACCATCTTGCCGTCTGTCCTCATGCGTGGCCCGTCAAGCAGAAGGTCAGGAAACAAGCAGTGGAGCGCCAAGAATTCATCGCAGAAGAAATAAAGAAGTTGGAAGCAGCAGGCCTTGTCAGAGGAGTGCTCCATCCTACGTGGTTGGCCAATCCTGTAGTCGTGCGCAAGGCAAACGGGAAATGGAGGCTTTGTATCGACTTTACCGATGTCAATAAAGCTTGTCCCAAAGACCCATTTCCCTTACCGCGCATTGACCAGATTGTTGACTCCATGGCCGGATGTGACTTTCTTTCATTTCTTGATGCATACTCAGGATACCATCAGATCTTCATGGCAGAAGAGGATGAGGAGAAGACCGCATTCATTACTCCATGTGGCACATACTGTTCATACGGATGCCTTTCGGTTTAAAGAATGCTGGTTCAACATTTGCAAGGGTAGTCTATGACGCTTTTGAGCCACAAATGCACAGAAATGTGGAAGCCTACAAGGATGACATAGTGGTCAAGAGCAAGGACAAGGCAACTCTGATTAAGGATTTAGAAGAAACTTTTGCAAATCTGCGCAAGATCAACCTCAAGCTTAACCCCGATAAGTGTGTGTTTGGAGTCCCCTCTGGCAAGCTTCTCGGGTTCTTCGTGTCTCAACGGGGAATTGAAGCCAATCCCGACAAGATCAAGGCCATTGAGCAGATTGAAGCACCAAAGCGCGTCAAGGATGTACGAAGACTTGCCGGTTGCATGGCTGCTCTCAGCAGGTTTATCTCTAAGTCTGCTGAGCGCGCCCTGCCATTTTTCAAAATATTGAAAATGGCAGGTCCAATGAAATGGACTCCGGAAGCGGAGACTGCGCTGCAGGACTTAAAGAGATACCTGTCCTCCACTCCGACACCTGTCGCACCTAAGCCACAAGAGAAGTTGCTGCTGTATATAGCAGCAACAAATCAAGTGGTTAGTGCTGCGTTAGTAGCAGAGAGGGAGGCGGATGATGAGCCGACAACCACGGCAGGTGCATCCAGCGACAAGCAGGGGACTTCACCGACAAGCTCTGGTCCCGGCAAAGATGGATCTGCGCAGGCGTGTGAGGAGATACAGAAGAAAATGGTGCAGCGCCCAGTTTACTTTGTCAGTTCCCTTCTGCAGGGGGCTAGGTCAAGGTATTCTGGTGTGCAGAAATTGCTTTTCGGCCTTCTCATGGCCTCGAGAAAGTTGCGCCATCACTTCCAGGCACATGAGATCACAGTTGTCACTCGTTTTCTGCTGAAGAGGATACTACAGAATCCAGAAGCAACAGGCAGGATTGTCGAGTGGGCACTATAACTGTCAAGCTTTGGCCTCAAGTTTGAAAGCACTTCAACTATCCAAAGCCGAGCATTGGCAGAATTCATAGCAGAATGGACGCAAACACCAGATGAAGAAATTCCAGAAACGAGCATCCCCGTGAAGGAAGCAAGCAAAGAGTGGCTGATGTACTTTGATGGTGCCTTCTCGCTGCAAGGCGCCGGTGCGGGCGTGCTACTTGTTGCGCCCACCGTAGAGCACCTCAAGTACGTCGTCCAGATGCACTTTCCCAAGGAGCAAGCAACAAACAATACTGCAGAGTATGAAGGTTTTCTTGCCAGTCTCAGGATCGCAGCAGACCTTGGGATCAAGAAGCTCATTGTCAGGGGTGACTCGCAGCTTGTCGTCCGCCAAGTGAAGAAGAATTATCAGAGTCCGTTGATGGAAGCCTACGTTGATGAAGTGAGAAAGTTAGAAGAGCACTTTGACGGCCTACAGATGGAGCATGTTCCAAGAGCTCAGAATGACATTGCCAATGGCCTGTCAAAGTGCGCCGCACTTAAGTTACCTGTGGAACCAGGGATCTTTGTGCTCAAACTGACTCAACCGTCTGTAAAGCCATCAACTGGACAGAGCAAGAAGAGGAAGTTGATTTCTGGTGACTATTTTCCGGCAGAGCTCCCTGAAGCCGTTGCCAAGAAGGTCCCGAAGATCAACACCAAGGGTGCTGAGGAATAGTCTGCTCCGGCAAGCCCTAGGGTTTGTTCCGTTGAAGCAGACACTCCCGACAAGTCTTGCTTCGGCAAGCTTGCCGGGGAACATCAAGCTCCGGCTGAGCCACAGGTTCTCGCTGTAGAAGCAGATGTTCCCGCAGCAGCATATGTGCCTTTAGTCCTTGTTGTCGAGCCGCAAGCTCCAACATGGGCACAACAGATTGTCCATTTCCATCAGACAGGAGAACTTCCCGAAGAGCAAGAAGAAGCGGAAAGGGTAGCCCGGCAGTCAAGTATGTACCAGTTTGTCGACAACACACTGTACAGAAGAAGACTCAATGGTGTGAAATTGAAGAGATACATGGAGGCATATGTGGCCACCACATTGGCGCAAGAGCACTTGCCAGCAAGGCATTCCGGCAAGGTTTCTTTTGGCCGACAGCCCTCCAGGATGCAACTACACAAGTAACCAAGTGTGAAGCATGCCAGTTCCATTCCAAGCAGATACACCAGCCAGCTCAAGCTCTCCAGACGATCCCTTTATCCTGGCCATTTTCGGTCTAGGGGCTCGACATCCTCATCCCTTTTCCCCGAGCAGTCGGGGGCTTTGAGTACTTGTACGTTGCAATCGACAAGTTCACAAAGTGGCCGGAAGTGGAAGAAGTGAGGAAGGTCACAGCACAGTCAGCAGTCAAGTTCTTCAGGTCGATTGTTTGCCGCTTCGGGATCCCTAACAGGATCATCACCGACAACAGCGTGCAATTCACGAGCCGCACCTTCATGCAGTACGTCCAAGATCTTGGCGCCAAGGTCTGCTTCGCTTCTGTTGCTCATCCGAGAAGCAATGGTCAAGCGGAGAGGGCAAATGCTGAAGTGTTGCGCGGGCTCAAGACCAGGACTTTCGACAGGCTGCGCAAGTGCGAAAAGAACTGGATCGAGGAGCTGCCAGTGATTCTTTGGTCGATCAGGACGACGCCAAATCGAGCCACTGGCCAGACACCTTTCGCTCTAGTCTATGGAGCAGAGGCAGTTCTCCCCACGGAACTCGTATACGGGTCACCTCGAGTGCTCGCTTATGATGAGCTTGAGCAAGAGCAACTGCGACAAGATGACACGCTGCTCCTTGAGAAAGACCGTCTTCAGGCTGCTGTACGAGCTGCTCGATACCAGCAAGCTTTGCGCCGCTACCATAGCCGCAAAGTTAATGCCAGAAGTCTCGAGGAAGGCGACCTTGTTCTTCGGCGCGTTCAGTCCGCCAAGAGTTCCAACAAGTTAACGCTGAAGTGGGAAGGCCCTTACCGGGTGAAACGAGTCACTAGGCCTGGCGCTGTCCGCCTTGAGACCGAAGATGGCACTCCGGTGAGCAACTCCTGGAATATTGAGCATCTTCATAAGTTTTACCCGTAAGGCGTGGTTGCCGGAACCTGTTCCGGCAACCACCTTTTGTACGAGTCTTGCCGCTGTTGCATGTAATCCTTTGTACAAAGCCGGGCGCAGAACCCGTGCATAAGTAAAGCTCATGTGCTCGGCACATCTTGTCAATTTCATGCTTTCTATTTTTTGCATGTGTTATCTGAAACTTTGTGCAGCGCCTACCCCCGGTAAGCAATAATGAGCCGTAAGGCTCCATATCTTTATTTTCTCTTCTTTCTTTTTCTCAAAGAAAGGAAGGTTCCGTCGCCCACAAGTTTGCCGGGGGGGGAAGGAGAAGGTAATGGTGTGGACCAGGCGTCGTTCAAGAAAGTTTCGCCTTACCAGGAAGCAAACAACAGAAAAGATAAGTTGCCAAAGTTTGAGCAATCAGTTTTAAAACTTTTAAGTTATCTTCCTTGAACGACCATGCTTTGTATGGAAAACCTGTGCGCGGAGGAACCAACTCGTAGCTAGTTGTGCCCTTACTTTGTTTCGAGTCCGCTCAACAACTTAAGTGAGCTGCGACTTGTTGCGACAAGGTTTCTTGTCGGAAGCGGCACCGCCAGCAGGCCGCTGACGTCCCGCACTCAGTGCTCGCGGCTAAGGTGCCTGCGCTGACAAGTTCCCTAAAAGCGTAGGGCAAAAACATACAAAGGAAGGAATCAAGTAAAGGAAATAACATAGCAATCGATACCCAAAATAAAGTTATATTACAAGATAGCTTGTCGCAGCTCTAAAATATTGTTCTCGTAACGTGACCAGCAGCGACAAGAAAAGGAGAAAACGGGTGGCCTAATCTACGTGATCGCCCTCAACCCTCTTGATCTCGCTCACCTTGTCCACAATGAGTGCGACAAGGATCTTGAGCGCTTCCAGATCAGCATCCGGCGGCTGCTTCTTGAGGACATTGGTGAGGTTGAGGCCCGGGTTGCGGAAGGCCACCTTCACCAACACCTTTTGAAGAACTCCCGCACAGATCGTGCGCGACTCGTCGGCCAGCTGCTTTGGGATCCTTTCCTGGAGTCGCTGGAGGGCCGTCGCCACGCCTTTGAAGAAAAAAGTGAGCTTGGCGCTGGGTTGGAGGTTCTCATCGGAGGAATACCCGAAATCTTCCATCCCCAGCTGCGCCAGCTCTCTGTCAATGGATGCGGCAACATCCACGAGACCCTCCGTCCAGTGCTCTACATTCTCCCTGAAGGTGTTCTGGGTGGTAGCAGCACTCGCCAGCAGTGCCTCGTCGGCCTTGATCTGCTTCCTCAAGGCCACCTCCTGCTCCCTGGCGCCGTCCAGCGTCTTGGTCAAAGTCGCCACCTTCAACTCAAGATCTGCGTTGGAGTCCTTGGCGGCGCTGAGCTCCTTGCCCTTCTCGGCGAGACTACCCTGTAGCTCGCCAAGGGTGTAGGCGTCCTTCTCGCGCTCGCGCTTGAGCGCGGAAAGCTCTTCACCCCTCGCCTTGAGATCGGCCTCCAGCTGCGTCACCTTTGTCTCCAGCTCCTTCTTGGCGGCCTCGGCAGCTGCAGCAGCATCCTCTGCTTCCTTGAGAGCCCCGCCGAACGTTTGCTCGCGCGCAGCAAGCTCCTCCTCGTGGCTGTCGAGGTTGACCTTCTGCTGCGCCAACTCGCCTTCCCGCGCAAACAGCTCCTCGGCGGCAAGCCGCTGTTGCTCTTTAGCTTCGGCCTTCTCGAGGAAGAAGGCTTTTCGCTCCTCGGCGAGTTGCGCCCGCTCCTCTTCCAGAGACCGGAGAGCTTCCTGGTTGCGACCCCGGAGTTCCTCCGCGTACTTCTCGATGTCCACTCCCGCCTTCGCGACAAGCGCCCCTCGGGATTCGAGCTTGGCCTGCCGAGCGCGGTAGAGTGACACCAGTTTCCGCAGCAGCTGCTCCTCCTCAGACTCGCCGCTACTGCTGCTCGGTGCGTCAACCAGCGTCAGCCCAGCGGAGGCGAGCACCTCTCCATCAAAGGTTTCTCCTTCGACCGGCGCCCTGGAGCTTGACGCCCAGGGGAGCTTGATGAAGACGCCATCGCCGGCCTTCAAATAGGTGCCGGGCTGGGGCTCTTCGGAGCCTGACGCTGCGGCAGCGGTGGGGGGATCGGCGGTCGGTGTAGCGCCTGATGCTCCTGCGGTCTCGGGGCCATCAGTATGATCGCCAGACCCCTCGCCAGCTCCTGCGGCGGCAGCTTTGGCGGCCTCTTCACCGGCGGGATCATCAGCATCAGCTGCTTCTTCGGTGGCAGCGGTGTCGTCGGTGTTGCCACGCGCGTTCTCCTCGCCGGTGACCTCGGTCTCCATCGGCTCCGTGACAGGTGGATCTGAAGGCCGGAAGAGGGAGAAAAGTCAAGCAAATATCCAAAAAGAAAATTAGAAGAAGAAGAACCCAAGGGAAGTTTTCAAGCAAGGGGGTTACCTGCACTGGGTTCTACGGTCATGGGCTCCACCACCAGGGGGCCGCTGGTGCTGTCCCTTGCCGGAGAACGCTCCCTTGCCGGAGAGCGCTCCCTTGCCGGGGAATCCTCCCTTGGCGGTGTAGTCAAAGCAGATGGCACGTCGGGGGCGGCTTCCGAGCGCTCCTGGTAAGGCTGCTCTGCTCCTACACAAATCAAGAGTCAGATGTCAGCAAAGAGAAGCACCCATGCGCGCCTAACAGTGGGAAGTAAGCCATATACTTACGCTGGGGGCTGCGCTGGGGGCTGCTTTGGGGAATGATTGCCGGGTCCGGCAAGGTGGTCTCGGGCGCACCCCCTGTTGTCGCGGTGGGTTCGTCCTCGATGATGATCACCAGGACCTTAGCTCTCTTCGCCGCTCTCTGGGACAGCGTCCTGAAAAGGAATGAGTTTGGAGTCAAGCGAGTCAGATACAAGACAAAACAGCAAGAATTGAAGAACTACAAGTACAGCAAAGAATCTTACTCTTCTTCTTCCTCGTCGGAGCTGAGCGCGGAGAGGTCGAAGTCCGGCCCACCTTCGGCGCGATGAGGCGGAGGAGTGGGTTCCCTTAACCGCTTGGCGGGGGCTGCGGCAGGGGTAGAAGCGGCAGTCCGGGAGGACCCCGCTCCAGTTGCCGCAGCGGCGTGAGGCGCTCCCGCGGCAACAGTGCTTGTCACGGTGAAGCGTGTCGCGCGGCGCGGCGGCTGTTGACCCCTCTGCCGCCTTGCTACGCCCCCAACCTTGCGAAGACGCCTTCTTGGTGGAGCTGGGGGCTCTTCTTGCGGCGGGCCATCTGAAGATGAGGAGGAAGAGGAGTCAGTCTCCGACGAGCCGCTCGCACCCTCGGCAGGCTCGCTCGACTCGGCTTCAGGATCGGCAAGCCCTCCCTCGCCGACAAGCTCATCCCGATCGGCAAGGCTTGCCGCCTCGGCTGCCTCTGCCTCCTCCACGGTGAATCCAAACTCGCCCGCGGCAGCGGCTGCCGCCGCCTATTCCGCCCTAGTGGCGATGTGCTGCATCTCCGCATCGGTGGTGTCGCGGGTGAGGCTCTTCTGTTCATCAGAGCGGACCGCCACTTCCACCAAGCCGTCGAAGAACTCCTGCACGACGTCGTCTGCAGGCTCTTGCCAAGTTGGGACAATTCCATGCGAGTCGCACAGCGGCATCATTGCACGGATGCGGTCGAGCGAGGAGTTGTTGCATAGCGAAACGACACCCTTCGGCAACCTGAACCATTCGGGATGTTGAGGGTCGTGCTTGAACAATTCCTTGAGCATCGCGTCCAGTTCCAGGACGGTGATGTTGAAGTTGAGTCCCGGGCGCAGCCTCATGATGTCCACCGCACCCCCGAACTCCCAGGCGGGTCTCCTCCTCTCCTGCAGGGGGGCGATGCGGCGGCGAAGGAAATCTGCGCCAACGGCGCCTACAGTGAGCCCGTCAAGCCTGAGGCGCAGGATCCGGGTGATGGCAATCTTCAGCCTATCATCTTCCAGGGCCACGCTCCTCCAATCATTGCCGCGCGCTACTGGGGCTTGTCGCTGGGCGGTAAACGGCTGCGGGTTCTCCTCGACAATCCAGCACCAGTCTGCTCTCCATTCCTCCCACTTGCCGCGGAGCTCTCCCTCCAGATAAGCTTCCTTCTTGCCGGCCCTCGAGATCCAGGCGATTCCGCCGGATAAAGGCTCTCCTCTCACAACTTGGGGCATAAAGAAATGGCGGAAAAGAGCTACATTTGGATGGACTCCGACAAAGTTTTCGCAGAGGTGTGCGAAAACTGCCATGGCCAGAACGGCATTGGGGGTGAAGTCAAGGAGGTGGAACCCGTAGGTGTTCATAATGTCGCAGAAAAATTCAGAGAAAGGCAGGCAGAGCCCGCAGTAGAAGAACAACGCGAAGAAGGGATATCCATTCGGAGCCCGTTCCGAAGCGGCGGCAGAGAGTACCTTCGTGCGCGGATGCGCTCGCCTCTCTGTCGACCAGAAGAGATAGTAGTACTCCCTCAGCTCCTTCGCGGCGAGCTGGCGGGGAAGGTTGTCTGCTCCCTTCGCAGCGCCGCGAGCCACTGCGCCTCGGTCGACTTCACAGCCTTCCCCTTGCCGTCTTTCGGAGCCATGGCGGAGGTGGTGGGGGAGATCGACGGCGTTGGTGATGCTGGTGGCGATGGTGGGCGGAGCGCTGCTCTCTTTCGGATTTGGGAAGAAGGGGGAGCGGCGGAGGATTTCGGAGATTGGGACAGCAACTGGCGAGATGGGCGAACTGCCCCTATTTCCCCTGCTTATAAAGAGGGAGGGGGTGGACGTTCCGTCTTTCCGAGTAAAGAAACCACCCACGATCTCTCCCACGACGCCGCATTCAAAGCGTGCCGTTCGAGGAGGGCGCGGTGGATACGGAGTAAGATACGGCGTGACCCAGGCCGCGCGTGCCCGTGCCCTGTTTTGGGCCTGGCCCAACAGCGCTCGGCACCATGTGTGGCCCAGGCCCGGGGGGCTCCTATCGGTGTACTAGAGTAGGGGTACCCTAGTATCCCGAACTTGTGCGCGGGTAGTCGCAGCACACCGCGGCAAGGCTTGCCGGGTGACCGCCAAGGTCCTCCGTGGTTCCTTTGGAGCCATTCAAGAACAAAGTATTCAAGCCAAGGAGACAAGGCCCCGACAAGAGGAGCTTGCCGGGAAGGCCAACCAAGGCATCTCAAGGAACTTGCCGCGACGCGCCACGCGTCCCGGCAAGGCCCGGTGAGCGACAAGCTTCCGGACGCGGCAAGACAACGATCGCGGCAAGGCGCTTGCCGCGGCAAGCTACCATTCTGTACCCGCGCTCCAGCACATCCACCAACCTGTCGACCTGGGACCTTTCCAGGCACGCGTGGCGAGAGGCTGTGCAGCCAGTGGTGCGAGGTGGCAAGCGACGCTAACAAGATTGCCATCGTGGCAAGCGGTGGCGCCCCTGACGGTCCCTTTTTGCACTGTTTGGGCAACACAGACGGGCATTTAATGCCTTTGTCCCCTGCCGTCAGGGTTAGGTATGATACACTATACAGGTAGTTGTACCAACCGCAACTCTTTTCCGTTTTTACCCTTGCTTATGTTGCCACCTGTCGGTGACCCCTTGAGCATATAAAAGGAGGCCCATGCGCAACATAGAGGGGGGTTCGAAGCCAGAAAACACTCACGCTCGGTCTCGTTAGCAGCTAGAGTGTACTGTAGCATTCAGCGCTCCCGAGCAAGAACACAATACAATCAGACATGCAGCAGTAGGAGTATTATCTCTCCGGAGAGCTCCAAAGCTGGATAAACCGTTCGTGTGCTTCGCCTCGATATGCTCTTCGCGCGATCTCCGCCCCCCGCCGAACCGAAAGGGGCTCGGTCCGCTGGCCCCATAGGTGTCAAGGGGGAGCGGCGGAGGATTTCTGAGATTGGGACAGCAACTAGCGAGATGGGCAAACTACCCTTGTTTCCCTTGCTTATAAAGAAGGAGGGGGCGGACGTTCCGTCTTTCCAAATAAAGAATCCACCCACGATCTCTCGCACGACGCCGCATTCAACGTGTGCCGTTCGAGGAGGGCGCGGTGGATACGGAGTAAGATACGGCGTGACCCAGGACGCGCGTGCCCGTGCCTTGTTTTGGGCCTGGCCCAACAGCGTTCGGCACCATGTGTGGCCCAGGCCCGGGGGCTCCTGTCGATGTACTAGAGTAGGGGTACCCTAGTATCCCGGACTTGTGCACGGGCAGTCGCAGCACCCCGCAGCAAGGCTTGCCGGGTGACCGCCAAGGTCCTCCGTGGTTCCTTTGGAGCCATTCAAGAACAAAGTATTCAAGCCAAGGAGAAAAGGCCCCGGCAAGAGGAGCTTGCCGGGAAGGCCAACCAAGGCATCTCAAGGAACTTGCCGCGACGCGCCACGCGTCCCGGCAAGGCCCGGTGAGCGACAAGCTTCCGGACGCGGCAAGACAACGACCGCGGCAAGGCGCTTGCCGCGGCAAGCTACCATTCTGTACCCGCGCTCCAGCACATCCACCAACGTGTCGCCCTGGGACCTTTCCAGGCGCGCGTGGCGAGAGGCTGTGCAGCCAGCGGTGCGAGGTGGCAAGTGACGCTAACAAGATTGCCATCGTGGCAAGCGGTGGCGCCCCTGACGGTCCCTTTTTGCACTGTTTGGGCGACGCAGACAGGCATTTAATGCCTTTGTCCCCTGCCGTCAGGGTTAGGTATGATACACTGTACAGGTAGTTGTACCAACCGCAACTCTTTTCCGTTTTAACCCTTGCCTACGTTGCCACCTGTCGGTGACCCCTTGAGCATATAAAAGGAGGCCCATGCGCAACGTAGAGGGGGGTTCGAAGCAAGAAAACACTCACGCTCGGTCTCGTTAGCATCTAGAGTGTACTGTAGCATTCAGCGCTCCCGAGCAAGAACACAATACAATCAGACATGTAGCAGTAGGAGTATTATCTCTCCGGAGAGCTCCGAAGCTGGGTAAACCGTTCGTGTGCTTTGCCTCGATCTGCTCTCCGCGCGATCTCCGCCCCCCCCCCCCCCCCCCCCCCGCCGAACCGAAAGGGGCTCGGTCCGCCGACCCCATAGGTGTCCGTGGATCAGTCTTCTTCATCGACAATTTGGTAACATACCCTGTGCATGTCTGAGAAGATACATCTAGGTGCAATGATATTCACAACTTAGTAGCGTTTCCAAAAGTAAAGATTCAAAAGGTAGCACAGTCATGATAATAACGCATATAATCTTCCATCCATTAAAACAAAACTATAATTGCATACGAGTTTACAATTTTTCCTACAATGCATGGCATCTTCTAATCCATTCAAATATATTGTATCATTTAATATTTTGTGTTATTCTCAAAGTTTAATTTCTAGCCCGTGCAACAGCACTTTTATTATTCTCAAAATGGACAACAGACGCGACGCAGACTACTGACATGGTTTGTGCACCCAACGCGAGCGGCCTATTTCAAGTGGACCTGACCTTTTCTATTTAAAAACACAACAAGAGCTACCGGCAAGGGGGGCTTCTGCGGTCACCGGTCAGGACGAGCGTCGTCTGCCTACCTCCACCTGCGGGAACGAGCGTCGGCGGGAACGGGCGCCGGCGGGGACGAGCAGCTCCGACCGCCTACCTCCGCGTGGATCCAGCCGAGCGCCACCTGCCTTCGCGCGGATCCGATCGTTGCTGCGTTGTTGTGCCGCTGGGGGTGCCGGAGGAAGCGCCGTCGTGCCGCTAGAGGCCGCTGGAGGAAGTGTCCCGCGACTCTTCCACGGCTGGTTCGTGGTGGGTGGGTTGGGTGGTGGGCGTGGTGGGCCAGAGAGGGGAGAGAGAAGGAGGAGAGAGATGAAATGGGGGAGGTGGATGACAAATGGGCCAGGCCTGACACAGAGGGGCGAGGCAGACGCAGAGAACGTTCGGTTTGTGTCCGCTTCCAATCCAAAACTGACCCAAATTTGAGGTGGAAATGAGTCAGAGCAGACAAAAACGGACATAAAAGGGGAATGGGTGTCTGCGTTGGGTTGATGGAAATAAGTCAGAGCAGACAAAAACCTTCATTGCTATATGTAGTAGCTAGCGTCGAGTTGATGGAAAACATTAAATAAAAATGAAACCCCAAATGTAAGAGAATTGAAGGGTAAACACAAAAATAAAAGGGGGATGCACAATATGAAAACCCCGAAACCCTCCAAAACCCCTAAACCCATCCTTTAAAAAAAACAAAAACGGCATCGCCTGGTGATACATCTCCAACGTATCTATAATTTTTTTTATTGTTCCATGCTATTATATTATCGGTTTTGGATGTTTTATATGCATTATCATGCTATTTTATATTATTTTTGGGACTAACTTATTAACTTAGAGCCCAGTGCCAATTTCTGTTTTCCTTGTTTTTGAGTTTCGTAGAAAAGGAATATCAAACGGAGTCCAAACGGAATAAAACTTTATGATGATTTTTCTTGGACCAAAATACACTCATAGGACTTGGAGTCCAAGCCAGAAGATCAACGAGGCGGTGGCAAGGGTGGAGGGCGCGCCTTAGGGGGGGGGGCGCACCCCCTGCCTTATGGCCCCCACGGGAGTCCCCTGACCTACTTCTTCGTCCTATATATTCACATATATTCCAAAACCCTCAGAGCGAGCCAGAAAAATACTTTTCCGCCATTGCAACCTTCTCTTCCCATGAGATCCCATCTTGGGGCCTTTTCCGGCATCCTGCCAGAGGGGGATTCGATCACGGAGGGCATCTACATCAACCCTATTGCCCTTCCGATGAAGCGTGAGTAGTTTACCTCAGACCTACCGGTCCATAGCTAGTAGCTAGATGGATTCTTCCCTCTCTTTGATTCTCAATACCATGTTCTCCTTGATGTTCTTGGAGATCTATCCGATGTAATCTTCTTTTGTAGTGTGTTTGTCGAGATCTGATGAATTGTGGACTTTTGATCAGCTTATCTATGAATATTATTTGAATCTTCGCTGAATTCTAATATGCATGATTTGATATCTTTGTATTTCTCTTCGAATTATCAGTTTCGTTTGGCCAACTAGATTGGTTTTTCTTGCAATGGGAGAGGTGCTTAGCTTTGGGTTCAATCTTGCATGATTTCACCCAATGACAAAATAGGGGTAGCGAGACATGTATTGAATTGTTTCCATAGAGGATAAAAAGTGGGGTTTTCATCATATTGCTTGAGTTTATTCCTCTACATCATGTCATCTTACTTAAGGTGTTACTCCGTTATTTATGAACTTAATACTCTAGATGCATGCCGGATAGCGGTCGATGTGTGGAGTAATAGTAGTAGATGCAGGCAGGAGTAGACACGGACATGATGCCTATATGCATAATCATTGGCTTGGATGTCGTCATAACTTTGTGCTTTTCTATCAATTACTCGACAGTAATGTGTTCACCCACCGTATTATTTGCCTTCAAGAGAGAAGCGTCTAGTGAAATCTATGGCACTCGAGTCTATTTTCCATCATATTTGTTTCCGATCTACTGTTTTCAATCTTTTATTTTCAGATCTATAAACCAAAACCCGAAAAATATTTAGTTATTTTTTATTTAGTTTTATCTATCTCTATCAGATCTCAGTGACCATGAAGGGATTGAAAAACCATTTATCACGTTGGGTGCAAGTGTTTGATTGTTTGTGTAGGTGCATCTATTACGGATTTGCGCGTTTCTCCTACTGGATTGATACATTGGTTCTTAACTGAGGGAAATACGTATCTCTACTGTGCTGCATCACCCTTTCCTCTTCAAGGGAGAAACCAATGCAAACTCAAGAAGTAGCACCTGGCAGCTCATTTTTAGCATTCTCACTTGCCCACTTTTCATTCATCTTTGTACTTGGCGAATAAGGACACACCCTCTTCTTCCCACTCTTTGCTCGATTTTGAATAGGCATAACTTGGCCTTCCTAACTTTCGCACCCTAAGTCATCCTCCAAAGGGATTCAAGAGGGATCACCTTGATACGAGGGAGTTGGCACCCTCGCATGCTCATTTGTGACACAACAAGTCACTACTAGGGAAAAGGCTAGCAGCAGCGTGGGTTTTAGATGTATCAGTAGCGCGGGTACAGGCGCTACAGCTAACGCATAGCAGTAGCGCGTGCACACTGGCGCTACTGCTACACAAGTGTAGCAGCAGCGCAGTTAGAGGAAGCTCGCTACTGTTAGTAGCGCTAGTGCGCTTTGCCTGGACGCACTACTGCTATCGAGGCGCTGCTGCTAACTTTTATACACTCGCTACTGCTAATTTAAGTAGTTTTTTTTGGCATATTTGTTTTTGTATTTGAACAGGCTTTGTAGAAGAATCTTTAGCACATAGAAATGTCATCATGATACACATACAAATGACTGCGAGACCACAAATGTAATCATAGCATGTACATACAAATAGTCTCATCATAATCATCATCCAACACAAAGTGATATCTTGTCATCATCTCGAAAATAGCGATACATGCAAGTCTCGAATACTTGCAACTACAACAACGACATCCATCTAAACAAAGGTATACGCAAGAAGTGCTATCACTATGAGTGAGAGCGGAACTATACAGTACATGAGGTGGCGGTTACGAGTCCTCTCTCGCGCTAGCGTGAACCTCAAGTAACTACCTTCTCCTTCTTGTCTGCTTTTGAAGCCTTTATGGCTGGCGCCCATGAACCCATTCACTTGCGCCTGACACTCATGCCACTCGTTGTACACCCCCAGAACCTTCCCTTTGTACACGACATAGCATTTCCATCTTGCCATCAAGAAACTAGATACCTGTTAGATATGCATGGTCATGAAGAGGATGTACAATCATATATATGCAACAAAATATACTAGAGCAACACCAAAAAAGAAAGGGTTACCAACTAGATGCAACATATACTGTATGCAAATTAATTATCTAGAGGTACGCAGGTCATCGTACGCAAACTAACAAAGTAGCGTTACGCAAGTTCGGCAGGGACCGTGGACATCACAAAGTTTCATCGCTACAAAAAGTTTACAAGTTCAACCGACACATATCATCATCATCGGCATAATAAATCACTAGAAGTTCCATCCTTCCATATCATCGAGGACGAACCCTAGCTTCTTGAACGGCGTGAGGTCTAGACGTTGCATGCCTATGCGAGTTCGGACGTCAGCTTGCAATATAGGGCAGTGGTGGAACATCCCCTTCTCATCGACGACTTCTTTCATGATGATCGTCGCAATGTCGCTTTGGATGCGAAAGAAGTCATCTCTAAGTTTATAATTCGCTTCTCCATGAGATTCTAGCCACTTGTGGATATGATCATCATTTCTGTTGTTAATGTGAAGCTTTTGGTGATCCGTGTTGAACTGAATCATGAGCTGGACGATGTAGAATCCATCCTTCTTGCTTGGTTTTGGGACATGGATGCAGGAGAAGTTAGTTTTATGCACAAAACCCATCTTCTTGTTCCTTTGTTTCCTGATCTGCACGTGGCCACCTCTAAAGCTGAAGCCTTGGAGAGCATCATCTAGAATATTCATTATGTGGGTGTAGTCCTTTTTCTCGTAGTCTCTGGAAGGGTCAAAATACACGGTGTGGGAGACTTGCGGGTAAAGAACGATAAGGATGGCGCGCCCGTTGCTGCGGGGAAAAGACACCTCAAATTATTCCCCATATGAGAGAGAAGGAATGATTGAAATGTACGAAAGGGTTGTCCGAAACTGACTTACTTTGGATGATAAGGCACGAGGACAATTTCCCGGTCCTTATTCTGTACCATGAAGTTTTGGAGGTACCCCCTAGCAGTTTCACGCTCAAAGTCGCCGAGACTCAAGAAAGACTCGTGCATGTAGTACGGATCCGCCACACAGATTTGCGAGACTTCTTCACTCTTCATGACGGAGCTCATATGTAGCGCAAAAAGGCGGACGATAGTAAAATCAAGCCGCCTTGTTAGAAAAATCTCAAATATATGGTCAAACCGCAGGAAGAACACCTCCGCGGGTCGTGTGTCGACGTAGCACTTCCCCTCAGGCACACGAGCCGCGTATGTCGGATATCCTGGATCCTTTGAGGCTAGTAGGCTTTTCTCAGTCGACAGCACATGGTCTTGCAGTCTCCTGAGATCCCCTGATAGTGCCTCCAGCGGTTTCGGCGGTAGCATTGGCTCACCCGTGAGATGGAACATGACCGCACCTTTCACGGGTACACGCTCTTCAGAATGCATCGTCTGGCTGCTATGTGCTCTGGCTCGTTTGGAGGCAGTTACCTTCCCCGAACTCTTCCTCTCCTTTTTCTTGGGCACACCTTCTAGACCCTTCCTTAACCCCTGCCCCAGTGTTCCCGGGCTAAGTACTGTACGACCCTCGTGCCCGGCTAGTTGAGCCTGTGTTGAGGCGGCATCTTCAGGCGTGTCCTGTGAGGATTTCATGAAGAGAGACTTTTAGCAATCCATGGTATGACCCTGCCCGGGCATATCATCCATATCCTCATTAGCATGCTGATAGCCCGATTTGTCATATGGTTGACTCATCATATCTATGTCACAGTCATACGCGTTTGTATTGAGGTAATCCATAGGGTCGACCTCCGTCTCATCATCCATTCTCTGTTCTACAGGAGAAATTACATCAGCCAGTACTATTGCACCCCCTTCATCATGTCGTCCGCCGCTCTCACCCGGCACTACAGGAGCTGGTAATTGCGTAGGCGGGGTGGTGGTCTCCGCACATGCTTGTTGATGTGTGGTAGTTATTGCTGTGCTCTCGGCCGGCTCCAGACGAATAAGATTCTTCGGCCATCGCAGCACCCAATTCTTGCAGCTTCCAATCCGCGGCGGGGTCTCGTCGTCCGCTCCCACATGCTGTACTGGAGGAGGCAAATCCTCGTGCCCCAATTTCACACTGGTCAAGCTAACCCTGTAGTGCCCAGCGTGGATCGGCTGGTTGTGGAACGTGCGTTGAGAGGCGTCCATTATCATCCCCTTTCCCACGTCCACCTTCTGGCCTTTGATCACGTAGAGTATGGTGCACGGCGTTTCTTCCGCCTGCAAACACATATGTCTGTGGCGTAAAACAACCGAAAGGCAACAAAAATGGAATATTATCTATATATATATATATATATATATATATATATATATATATATGTTGGTGCGACATGTAATTACCATGACGGCGTCGAGCTCAGCCAAAGATGAAGGCCCACCTAGCGCGCCTGAGACTGAGGACGGGCTGCTATGAGCGGGAGCGGCTACGAGAGGAGGCCCGGTTGCTTGAGCAAGTGAAGGTGCGATGGTGTTGTTGTTCATGGAGTTGCTCGCGACGAAACTGGGCATCGGGAAATCATGTACCGTCTTGTCTGGATTTTCCTTCGCCCAGTTGATGATAACTGGAACCAAGTTAGTAGCAAAATCATTTCTGCAGGCAGTTACAGCTGCATTGACTGCCTGCTGTAGCAACTCATATTTGTCCTCGGCTGCTTTTTTTCGTGTCCTCAGCTGCTTTTTTCTCGACCGCAAGCTTCACCTTTGCGTCGATGTCCGCCTGACAAAACTTCTTTTTCTGCTTCTTGGCCTCCGGGCCGTCGTTGTAAAACACCTTCCACGTGGCGCCGTCTCCAGCGCCGTGCACACGACCATATTGCGGCCGCTAGTCCAATGGGAGTCCCTTAAGTTCGTTCAAGGCCCGGTTGAGAGGGGTGTCCCACTTGGGCCTCATCAGAGAAGTAGGGCTTTCGGCTGCAAGCCGGTGTTGCTTCTCTAGTAATCTAATCAACTTCCTCGTGATCTTGTCCGTGTAAAAAACCTTTTTCTCCTTATCCCACTTGTAGAGGGACCTGATGAAGTCATGCTCCAAGGGGTTGGTGAACTTCGCGAAGGGGTCTGGGAGACCCGCGGCTTCACGTTCCGCGTCCTCCTTATCCCATATGGGCCTTTTACCGAGGTAGCCACGGCTTCCGAGGCGATGCTTCCCCGTGTTCCTTTGCTCAAGGCTTTTGAATTTCACAGCCTTAGCCTTGGCTGCCTCGGAAGCGCAAGTGTCCTTGAACTTTTCGAACTCCTCTTCCGTAATTGTCAGATTTTCCTCCAGAATCTTGGACAGGGGTTCATTAGCCTCAATAGATCATTTCACCCTCCCTTTCCAGGAGGCCAAATCATTGCTGAACATGCCCATGGCGTGATTGTTAATCTTTTTCATCTTCGGATTATCCCACGGTTGTTCTATGTTATCATCCCGGTTGGGGTACATGAATCTCTTGTGCAACTTCGTTAGGAACAACTGCGTCAAATGTTCTTTACTCCTTAAGTCATCGTCGTTGATGCTCGCGCATTCCCGTAGGATGCATCCTACTTGGTTCCCATAGCACTTGCGAGGTTCTTCCGGCTCTAACGGCTCAAACTTGCCAGGTGCCATCTTTGTGATCACAAGTCGTCCAATCCCTAGTTTGTTAGGTTTTCGTATCCTATGCTTCTTATGTTTCCTCTTTTCGGTAGCGGCATCGGGGCCGGTACGTTCCCCGTCGGTACCTTCCCCGCCGGTACCTTCCCCACCGGTCTCGGTGCCGCCATCGGTGCCGGCGCCGTCGGTGTCGATGTCGGTGTCAGTACCATCATCGAGGCCGACCTGCAAACCTTGCTTAGCAGTCAAATAGTCGAGGTACTCTTGTTCACCCTCATAATCCATCTCGTCTGCATCTTGGTCAGAAGGCCCACTTTCTTCGTTATTCGACATGTTTCCTATGATTAAGTGTCCTCATTTATTTCTAAAATTATGAATAAATGAGAAATGACATAAAAAGAAATCTATGTGCCAGCACTCGATATGCCAACTATGTAGCACAAATCATGCCTTTATTCACGGGAAATTTCGGCATGACATTTGCTAAAAAATGGACATATCAAGCGCCTGAAATTCACCGGAACGGAAATGAATCAACATTCCGGCGTAACATAGGCCACTCAGATCATTTTCCAAACATGAGATGTCCAAAACATGACAAAGGCACATATCACATGTCCAGTTCAAATTTGCATATAAATTTAGCTAATTTTGAAACCTAGGTAAATTCATAACTATATATATAATCTAATTAACATAACCGAAGAACCCTAGCAGAGAGAGAGGGGGGGTTTACAGAGGGTGCAGGGGCGAGGAGGCAGGCCCGACGATGGCCGGGAGGGGAGAGGAGGGAGGCGAGGGCCGACGGGTCGGGGGCGTGCGCGCCGGGGTCGGGGGCGAGCGCCGTCGCCGGAGTCGGGGGCGAGGGCCGGGTCGGGGGCGAGCGCCGGGGTCGGGGGCTAGCGCCGGCGCCGGGGTCGGGGTCGAGGGCCGGGTCGGGGGCGAGCGCCGGGGTCGGGGGCTAGCGCCGACGCCGGCGGAGTCGGGGGCGAGCGCCGAGGCCGGGTCGGGCGCGGCGGTGCGACGGGGGAAGAGAGAGTGGGGATTTGGGGGGAAAAGGCGGAATGAAGCAGGGCGAGTGTGAATTTTGGGTTAAGTAGACGTAGCAGTAGCGCATTATGTCAAAACGCGCTACTACTAACTTCAGTAGCTGTAGCGGTTCAGGCAAAATTCGCTACTACTAAATTCAGTAGCTGCAGCGGTTTATGCAAAACGCGCTGCTACTACCGTCGCTACTGCCAGTTTTCCTTTTTCTTTTCCTTTATTTTATCCCACTTTTATTTCCCGAGGGCAGTGAACGAAGGGAGGGCGATATATATTGCATCATTTGACGGTTAAATATGAATGCAAAATAGGAACATATATATTACACATCATTGGACCCATGCATAATAATGGCTAAGTGTGTATACAAAATAGGAACATATATATATATATTACACATCATTGGACCGATAACATACGTTTCCTCAGTGCTGATGTTTTCGTTTTTGAGTCAGCTTCTTTCCCTTCTTGTTCGTCGAAGAATAATTGAGCCCCTCATTGTGACTTTGCCTTTTCCATGGAGTACGATTTTTCTTAGGTAATGTAGTATTGATTCTTCTTTTGACGTATACTTCATCATCATCGTCATCTTCCCTCATTGGGTTGCCATACTGATCATAGTCTTCCTCGTTGGCGACTCCATCCATTCGAATGATGTTCCTTTTGCCTCTCCTCACGACAACACGGCTGGGATTGCGCGGGTCAGTTATGAAGAAGCATTGTGTCACGTGCATAGCGTGTACCCATGGCTCGTTTTTTGCGATAGCGTTCACGGTAGCGCTCTTGGTGTCGGGTATAGTCATGGTAGTGAACATCCGGCTTTCTCTTTCGACATTCTTAGCCCATCTGACATGGAACATCGTCGTGTTGTGCAGTCCAGAGTAGTCAAGCTCCCAGATCGTCACCCCTTCCATAAAATCGTTCAGTTGCGCCGTTGTCACTGCCGGTCATGCATTCCATCGTCACCCCTGAGTTCTGATCATCACTGTCCATATCTTTGGCCTCCGTGTAGAACGTGTATCCGTTGATATTATATGCCTGATAGGTTACAAGGTTGGGCGATGGGCCATGTGCTAACGCGTATATGAGCAATCCGTCCTTAGAGCCCTCCTCTGGGGGATTAGCAATAATACGCTCTTTGAACCAATGCAGGAAAGTGGAGTTGTGCTCTCTAGTAACTTCGGCGTCCGTCCTGCATACCCCCCGGTCACGATACTTCTTTGCGATAATTTCTTTGTGCAGTGCCACGAAAGGATCTACCTCGTCTAGGTGTTGTAGCACTACCAAGTTTGCTCTGTCAAAGTCGCCGCGTCGATCTGAGTATGCCACGTGCAGCTCCCTGCGACTGTTGCAGTGACCATCTCCTTCGAGCCTCCCATCGTGCTTGTTAACGGGCAAACCAACACTAACACTAGGCGGCTGGTCTGCGCCATATAGAAAATTCTCACAGAAAGAGATGCACTCTTGTGCCAAATAGCCCTGGACGATGCTTCCATCTGGACGGGACATGTTACGAACGAATCATTTGATGATCCCATTCATCCTCTCAAATGGCATCATGTTGTGCAGGAATGACGGCCCCAGGTCTATTATGTCATCCACAATATGGACACAGATGCACCATCACGTCGAAGAATGTGGGCGGGAAGTACATCTCAAGCTCATTCAGTATCACAACGATCTCTTCCTGTAGCCTTTGGAGCTGCTTCACACTGATCGACTTTCGAGAGATGACGTCGAAAAAGTTGCAGAGACCAATAAGCGTGTCATGGACGTGCTTGTCCATTATCCCTCTAAGGGCAACAGGTAGTATCTGCGTCATCATCACATGACAGTCATGAGACTTCATCCCGCTGAACCTTTTCTTGTCCATGTCTAGATATCTGCTTATCTTACCACAGTAACTGGAACTAACTTTGACTCCGGTAAGGCACTTAAAGAATTGATTGATCTCAGCCTGAATTAAGGTGAAGCAAGAAGGGGGGCAGTAATCCTCTTTCTTTATTTTCTTGCCCTTCTTCTCTCGTGCCTCTGTCTCCGTCTCTGTCTCGTCTGACATTTTACGGGGCGGCATGTGCAGATCTTCCCTGATTTTCAAATCTTGCAAGTCTTTTCTTGCCTTCGGCCCATCCTTGGTCTTATCTGGCATGTTCATGAGTGTTGCGAGCAAGCTCTCAAGGACATTCTTACAGATATGCATTTGATCAAGGCAATGAGGTGTATCGAGTTTGTGCCAGTACTCCAAGTCCTAGAACACAGACCTCGTCTTCCATACCTTCAGTAGCGGCTCCGGCGCCTTTCTCATTGTCTTTCCCGGCGCGGGGCACTCCTTCCAGTTTTTCAACAGCTCATCGATTTCGGCACCACTCCGCTTACGTGGAGGTCCTCGATGCTCAGCGTGACCATTGAATAGATCTCCACGGTTTCTCCACGGGTCGTCCTGTTCAAGCCATCTTCGATGCCCCATGTACACGATTTTCCCAGACCCACCATCTTTCCTTGACATTAGCTGCTGAGACGTCGTATCATCCATGCACCGCGTGCATCCGCAATATCCATGGCACACCTGGCCTGCCACATATCCGTAACCGAGATAGTCCTGCACTGTCGTGATCAGCGCGGCTCTCATGTTGAAATACTCACCTTTGCTAGAGTCCCATGTCTTGGCCGGTGTTTTCCATAACGTGTCTAACTCCTCTTGAAGTAGCCCCAGATACAAATTAATATTATTTCCTGGTTGTTTCGGCCCTTGAATAAGCATGCTCATGTGAATGTACTTCGATTTCATGCACAACCAGGGGGGAGGTTGTACATCTATACAAACACGGGCCATGTGCTATGGTTGGTGTTCTGGTTGCCAAACGGATTCATGCCATCGGTACACGCGCCGAGCAGGATGTTCCTTGCATCACATTCAAAATACCGATAGAAGCTGTTCAACGCTCTCCACTGGCTTCCATCCTTCACGTGTCTCAGCTTCGGATCATCTCCATCGTCAGGCTTCTTCCTCTCCGCGTGCCAGCGCATTAGCTTAGCTTCCTTGGGATCTACAAAATACCTCTGGAGACGAGGAGTGATCGGTAAGTACCATACAACTTTCTGGGGACATTTCTTCCCGGCCTTCTTGTATCGAGAAGCATTGCACACCGGACAACTTGTTTTTTCCACGTGCTCCTTTCGATAAATTATGCAATCGTTGATGCATGCATGGTATCTAACGTGTGGCAGATCAATAGGGCACACGATCTAATTGGCCTCATCAACACTAGTAGGACATAGATTACCCGCGGGAAGAACATCCTTTAGGTACTTCAGATGCTCATCGAGGCTAGTGTCGATCCATTTGTTTTTAGCATTAGTCTTCAGGAGTTGGAGCATGAAACTCAAGCGGGTCACCTCAGGATTGAAACCATCATACAATGGAGTGTTCGAGTCTACCACTAGTTGCTCCAGCTTAGCCTCCTCTCTAGAAGCAGCTCTCTTAGTACTCGTCTCCTTGCGAAGCAATGCTTGAACATGAGGGCCCGCACAATTGAACTTAGTACCGATGAACTCTGCTGCGTGGAGTCCATGTCGTTCTCTCTGCCACCATGTTCGGCCCCTTCTCCTCTGCCATGTCCGGCCCCTTCTCCACCGCCATGTCCGGCCTCTTCCCCGCCGCCATTATCGATCATCTCTTCGTCTTGCCCCGTGTCATCATTGCCTGCCCCGTCGGCATCCTCAACATCGTCATCCTCATCTTCAATTATCCACCGAGTATAGCCATCCATGAAACCAGTCATGAGCAGGTGCGCTTCGACACGACCATCGTCATGGGGGTCGAGCCAAACTATTCCTTTGCATTTTCGACACGGACATAAAACCTCTGTCCGGTTATTTTCTTTCATGTCCTGCACCACCGACCGCAACCACCTATCCACCATCGTTCCACTGACCATCGTCAACTCTGCACGGTAATAATAAACAAATTGATTATAAAAATGCATGCATGCATCAAAGTCATAAAAAAATTTGGCATGACCTTCCCTACAAATAGGACATATATGGATCTAGATTTTGCCCGGAATTCGCCGAAACGGAAATAAATCGACATTTCAACAAAACATAGGCAACTCAAAAGCACAATTTGGCGTCAACTCATGCCACACACACAATTTCCACAAACATATCACACACACATAAACATATTTCCATTTTGCAAAAGCATGAAATTTTCATCACCTCTATCTCGATCGAGATCAAGCACACGGTGGAGATGATGTTGTAGGGAGATCAAAAGTGCACAAAGCTCTTCTTGACAAACATAGATCTAGTTAGGGAGCAAATAGGTCACTTAACTAAATCCTACATCTACCTAGCTACCTAATTTGGGAGGAGACAACTTCAACTTGTGGAGGGGGAAGGAAAAAGAGAAAGGAGATGCATTAATGGAGGTGGTGTAGTTAGGTAGGAGTAATGAAGAGAGAGAAAGGTGGATAGAAGAGAGAGAGTAATGGGCGAGAAGTATTGAGGAAGAAGAAGAGTGAGAGTGGGAGCATGTGGGGGAGGTAGGGGGAAGGGAAGAGAGGAGGGGGAGGGGGAGGTAGGGGGAAGGGAAAGAGAGGAGGGGGAGGGGAGGGACGGGTGGGGAAAGGTGGTGGGTTTGTGCGGGTTAGCAGTAGCGCGGGATCTAAAACGCGCTGCTGCTAAGGAATTAGCAGCAGCACGCTTTGGGATACGGCGCTACCGCTAACTGGGACAAAAAAGTGTGGCAATTTGAAATTTAGCAGCAGCAATCTCAGAAAAAGCGCGCTACTACTACATCCTTAGCAGTAGCGCGGTTCGCGCGACCGCGCTACTGCTAATTAGAGTTAGGTGAACACCGCCGGTCGATATTTGTAGTAGCGCGTTTTACGCCGAGCGCGCTACTGCTAAATCCTTATCAGCAGCGAGTTTCCCACACAAGCGCTACTACTAGTTAGCAGCAGCGCTCCTTTTTGAGCCGTGCTGCTGCTAAGATTCTGTGTATAGGCTTTTCCCTAGTAGTGAGTATCAAAAACCTCTGACATTTTATCCTCCTCCGCTACTATAGCATACCGAAACTTGGCAGCTTCTGGATGTGCCTGTAATCATATAACACCACAGGTTAATACCAAAATTGAAGCAACATGTCTCGTTATTGAAGAAATGACATGACAAAAACAATACCTTTATCTCCAATGCCCACCACTCATTTGTAGCAGCAGTAGCGTTCATATGCTCATCTCTTCCTAGGCCAGATGCTTGCTGGATCAATGTCTTCCATGTGTTGTACTCGCTTCTACACACACTCCACCTATTTTTGATTTGCCGGGTCAAATATTTTCTTCTAGAGTGTTCACTGAACTTTTTATGCAAATTAGCTTGTCCGGTATCCAATAAAAAACCCGCCGTTGAGGTTATTTGCTCGAACCTCCTCTACGCACGCATTGATAAAAATTGTATGAGCAACACTATCCCAATTGCTTTGGGTTCTTTGACTTTCTCCATCTATCATTATCATTCGTCATTCTAACGTTAGAATTGAAATATATAGTTAAATAATGTAACAACATGTTCATACAGTAGTAAAATTCACAGTACCAATATCTAGCATCGGACCAATATACACAATAGCATTGACAATATGGAAAGAAGATCGAGCATCATTCATCCATCTAACAAATTAAATCATCCATCTATCCAATCGATTCATCCATCTATGCAACAAAGTATTTGCATCTATCCAATTTATAGCTAAAAAGATGAACAACGAGTTGGGAGAGAGAGGATGGCTCACCATGGAGGAGTGGAGTGGGGGACTGGATGATGTCCGGTTGCAGCTTTGGGATGCAGGCGACATGGGCAGCCGATGTAGAGGGGCGGGGCAGCGGCTTCCCATTGTCCCGGCTACGGCAGAGGGGCAGATGGGCCGTGGAGGAAGGTCGGGATGCGGTGGGTGCGGGTACCTAGGATGGAGAGGACTAAGCCAGCGACGGCGAGTACCGGGCCTGCAGCGGCGAGGTCTGGGACGGCGAGGCGGGGCCGACGGTGGCGTTGGAACCCTAGCGCGCGGCCCTGCTTGAGGAGCGCGATGCGAAAAGATGGGCATCGATAGAGGGCTCATTCGCTGTATATCGACCATGGGTGGCTCAGTGGCAGTTTTGCCATAATAACCAGCTGCAATAAGGGTACTCTATCAACTCCGAACTTTTTCTTTTGTGGGACTATCCAAAATCTTGAGATTCTGGGAAAATTCAACTTTATTAGAGATTTTGGATTGCACTAGGATCCTGTAGAATCCTCTGAAGATTCCGGAAAGACAATCGAGTTATTTTGGCTAATGATTCTCCAGACCGAGATTCCCCAAAATCTGCTCAAAAGAACTCACGCTTTCTCTTGGAATGGGTCTCACTGTGTCCTTTGTGAGGACCCTAAACATAAAGTGTAGACTGCGGGGGAGGTAAGTATGTCTACAATTTTTATCCAAGTCAACAAACTGTAGCACTTGCAAATTTCAAAAACCGTAAAAAGAAGAGGAGATTTTTGTCCTACACATGTGAAATTCTATTACAAAAGCTAACATTATTGATAGGGATTCCTAAGTACATAAGAGGCGACTCTCGTTCTATGATATGTCTCCAATGTATCTATATATTTTTATTATTCCATGTTGTTATATTATCATTCTCGGATGTTGTAGGATTGAAAGTATGTCTAGAGGGGGGGGGGGGATTAGACTACTTGACCAAATAAAAAACTTGCCTTTTCCCAATTTTAGTTCTTGGCAGATTTTAGCAACTTAGCACAAGTCAAGCAATCAACCTACACATGCAATTCTAAGAGTGTAGCAGCGGAATGTAAAGCAATTGCATATGAAGGTAAAGGGGAGGAGTTTGAGAAGGCAAACGCAATTGGAGACACGAATGTTTTTGTCATGGTTCCGATAGGTGGTGCTATCATACATCCACGTTGATGGAGACTTCAACCCACGAAGGGTAACGGCTGCGCGAGTCCACGGAGGGCTCCACCCACGAAGGGTCCATGAAGAAGCAACCTTGTCTATCCCACCATGACCATCGCCCACGAAGGACTTGCCTCACTAGGGCAGATCTTCACGAAGTAGGCGATCTCCTTGCCCTTACAAACTCCTTGGTTCAACTCAACAATCTTGTCGGAGGCTCCCAAGTGACACCTAGCCAATCTAGGAGACACCACTCTCCAAGAAGTAACAAATGGTGTGTTTTTTTGATGAACTCCTTGCTCTCGTGCTTCAAATGATAGTCTCCCCAACACTCCACTGTCTCTCACAGGATTTGGATTTGGTGGAAAGAAGATTTGAGTGGAAAGCAACTTGGGGAAGGCCAGATATCAAGATTCATATGGTAGGAATGGAATATCTTGACCTCAACACAAGTGTAGGTGGTTCTCTCTCAGAAAATGTATGTTGGAAGTGTAGGCATGTTCTGATGGCTCTCTCCACGAATGAAGAGTGGGTGGAGGGGTATATATAGCCTCCACACAAAATCTAGCCGTTACACACAACTTACCAATCTCGGTGGGACCGAATCGTGAAACTCGGTCGGACCGATTTAGCAAATAATGTGACCGTTAGGATTTTCGGTGGGACCGACATGTCAACTCGGTGGGACTGATATGGTTAGGGTTAGGGCATAACGTAATCTCGGTGAGACCGATTACACAAACTCGGTGGGACCGATTTTGGTAATAAGCTAACCAAAGAGTTGGTCAGGCAAACTCGGTGGGACCGATTCGCTCATCTTGGTTGGACCGAAACGTTACGAAAGGGAAACAGAGAGTTTGCATTGCAATCTCGGTGGGACCGATCGCTCATCTCGGTTGGACCGAAACATTACAAAGGGAAACATTTTGAGGGATCCACTTTTCTCATCCATGCCATGCCAATCATTGAGCTTTCCTGAAATATTTATCTTGAAATAGCATTAGCTCAATGAGCTATATGTTGTTAGGAATTACCAAAACCACCCAGGGATAGTTGCACTTTCAATCTCCCCGTTTTTGGTAATTGATGACAACATATAGATCAAAGCTTCAACAAATGATAATAATATTGAAAGACGTTGTCTCTTTGTGAAGTATGTGCAAAGTAAGAGCTCGCCCTAAATTTGTGCACTATTTGAAATTTGCTTTGGACTGCAAATGCACAATAACTTAGGATCATGGGTCACTCTTCCATGTCACATATATCTTGGTGGAGCGCTCAAAATGATAATAATTGAACACATGCACTCTTCACCAAGCAAAGTGAATGATCATATGAGGATATAAGAGATAATATCATCCAACAAGCATTAATGTGGCATAGCATATGATCAAACACATGATCATCCAAGTATCTCACAAAAGGCATAAAGTATCAAGCAAACACAGATAAAAAGGTTCAACCACCAAAACAAGAGAGATCAAAAGCAATACTCTCTCTCGAAGCCTATGATCTATACATTTTTCTCTCCCTTTGGCAACAAGTTACCAAAAAGTTGACAAAAAATGCATAGTGCTAAACGACTCTCATGCTTGGTCTTCATGAGGTGGTGTAGAGAAGACTCCAAGGACGAAAGCATCAGTTTATGTACCTGGAGCTGGTGGAGTGGGTGCTGGAGCTGGAGGCACTGAAGTTGTAGCTGGTGCGGATGATGTAGCTCTAGTGTCTGGAACAAGCACTGCAGCAGATCTCTGTCCTCTGGGCACTCTAGCAAAAGCATCTGTGGTAGACTTGCCCTTCTTCTCCTCCACATCCTCCTGAAGTTGCTCAACTGCAGTTTGGATCTCAGTAACTTTGACATCAAGAGCATAAAACTTCTGCTCTATGATTCTCTCCAAGCGCTCCTGGTTTTGAGTCAGGGTGGCCAAGCCCTTCTCAATCCTCAAGGTGGAGGTAATCAAGTAGCCAAGCTGATCTTGCTTGCTCTTCAGGAAAATTTGAGATGCCTCTTCAGCAGTTCGCATCTTTGCAGCGTTCTCTGCCCTTGCTTTCTCTCTCTCTTTTCTTGTGCTTGCATAGATGATGGATCCTCCTCATTCATCTCAACAGTGTTGTCTTCAAATTCAGGGTATAGGGGTAGATGATCCTTACGTAAAAGATATGTACATGTGCCCATCTTTGAGTTGATGAGCTCCTGAATGTGTGGAGCATACCCACAACTCCTCTTTTGATCAGCATCAGTCATTTTGATCGTTTCCACAATCAGGCTCATGCCTTTGAACTTTTGAGGTATATCAAACAAGTGCAGCAAGTTAATAGCATGTCCTCTGATCATCTTGTGATCACCTGATTTTGGCAGCAATGTGTGCCTAAGGATCCAATTGATTATAGGCATACCAGACAACAAGTAGTGTACAGATCCAAGCTTGTGAGTTTCCAAATCTTTATCTGGGATCTCTCTGTACATGTGAGCCATAGTGTTGTGGTCTTTCTTCTTCTCTGCATACACATCCAAGTCATCTTCAGATTCCTTAGGGGCATTGATCAGCTCAGCCCATTCTTCAACTGTGGATTGGTACCTAGTACCCTCAGACATCCAGACAATCTTCCCATCTGGGTAGAAGTGAGCTGTGGAGTAAAACTGCATGATGAGCTCATCATTCCACTTGGTGAGCTTCTGCGCAACAAAGTCATCGACTCCACAAGCCTTGAAGCTGTCATAAACTCCTGGGAAGTGCTCTTCATTCTCCTTGATATATTCCCAATTGATCCATCTCATGTCACATTCAATGGGCTTCTTGTTGAGCAGAATAGTTTAATAAAAGTCCTGTTGCTCCTTTGTGTGGAATCTGTAGTCAACTACTGTCCTTCTCCTCACAGCATAAGGATCTGATTGTCTCCACAATCTCAGTCCATCATCCTTTCTGATGTGCATGTCTTCTGCAACTGGATGAGCATCATTGTGATCAGCAATCTTGGGTTTCAACTTTCTCAAAACATGAGAATGTTCATCTTCTTCAGCAGCTTCAGGCACTGGGGCCTTGTTCTTCTCAAATGCAGGTATGTTCCTGGTGTTCCTCTTGGGTTTAATTAGGCTTGGGTGCAGCAGCAGCCTTGGGAGCATATTTAGGCTTAGATGGAGCAGCCCCTGACTTGATTGCATCTCCCATTAGCTTCTGAGCTTTAGGAGCTGGTGCTGCATCCTCTTCTTCTTCTTCTTCCATCATTGAGGGCTTTCCAACTACTCTGGCCATGGTCTTCTTGACCCTTTCTTTCCTTTTCTTCTCAGCCACAACTGGTTCTTTGGGTTCTGATCCCAAAGTTACTTGAGTAGAGGCTCTAACCTTAGACATTGGAACTCTTCTTGCAGGAGCCTTGGTCTTCATTCCAGGCTTTGTGGTTGCAGCTGATCCATACTCCTTTTTCAGCACCTTCTTCTTAGAAGTGGCCTCATCCTCAACAGCCACATAGTCCTCATCTTCAGAATATGAGGTTTTCTTCTTCCTTGCCCTGGTTGCTGCCTTTGGCAAATTGTTGGGTGTGCTCCTGCTACCCTCATCTGAGGTACTAGAGGGACTAGTGCCCTCACTCATACGAACTTGTTCCTCAGACTTGTTCTGACTGTCACTCTGATCTGACATGATGCAAACTCTGACATCAGACCCTGTGAATAGATGTAGATGAGGTAGAGTAGTTGAGCATCACAAAGCACAGAGTTTTTTGAAAAAAAGTGAGTCAAAACTTAGTTTTAGTTTTCCACATAAAGCATTTCGGAGCTACCGATTTGTAAACTGGGTGATACCGAAGCAGCTTTTGGAACCTAAACTAGTGAACTCGGTCAGACCAAGTCACAGTTTGGTGGCACCGAGACTGCTAGGGTTTCACAAAGAATCGATCTCGGTCACACCGATTTGCAATTCTCGGTCGGACCGAGAATCACATGTGCAATGGCCTAAGCCAAATCGGTGAGACCGATTTCTACAACTCGATTGGTCCGAGATGAATTCAGCGAAAACCTAACCCTAAATTTTCAATCCAAGACTGATCTACGGAGTAGTTTTGCTGGATAGGAAGATTTCAAACATGGCAAGATTCATGGCAATGCAATCTGCTAGGAATCGTAGTTAAGAATAGCACAAAGTTCAAGTCCATACCCTAATGCAGCGAATGACTTGCTAGGGCGGCAACGGCGGAGCAGAATCCCGTTGATGGCGTGGAGACCAGCGGCGGGAGGTCGCTGGCAATGAGGAGGACGATCCGGAGACCCGAAGAGGTAGAGCAGGCTGTGCGCGGGCGAAGGGTTTCGGAAGATTTTCCAAAATTAGAGCCATGAGTATATATAGCCTAGCCCTGTCGGTGTGACCGAGTGGAACAACTTGGTGGCACCAAGATGCATTACTGCAAGCAGTTACTGCAACTCGGTGTCACCGAAAAGTTCTAATCGGTTGCACCGAGATGGAAAACCTAGATCAACTTAGTGATCTCGGTATGACCGAAAAGGATGAATCGATCAGACCAAAACGCACAAAGAGGTTTTGGAAGTTTAAGTCTATGAAGGATCGGGGACTCTGAGTGCTCCTCACACAGAGTGGTTCGAATCTGACTTGATCAAACTTTGTGATATAGCATGAATAGAGTTTGAGACAAGAAAAGCATAGATAGCTAGAGAAGGTTCTTAGGCATTCTTGTCCATCCACTTGGCAACAGAAAAGAAACCAAACAATCAAAACTACAAGTGGATGTCCTCGAATGGGTAAATTATGCAACCAACATGCACACATAATAAAATGGCAAATGAAACATGTGACAAAGCATGCACACACAATTCTAGCATCTATTAAGCAATTGGCGATGACTAGGTCATCTATATATGAGTATATTGACTTAGGAGTCAAATGAGAACATTTGATCATAGGTCATACTCATCGTTTAAGCACAGGTGGGGTTACCACTTTTACATAAAGCATCATTGTGTTCACACCATTAGAGTTTCTTTAGCTCAATTCTTAGAGTAAAGCTCCCCCTAGATGTGAGATCCCCCCTAAGAGGGATGAACTAACCTTGGGTTTTGTCCATGATGACTTCATGTAGGTGTTGAAGATGTGGATGCTCAATGTTGACGTAGATCATTTGGAGCAATCCTTTGGAGTGATTTGCACTTTCAATACCTACACGGGTTAGTCCCACAAGGAACAAACAAGGGTATCCATAGACATAGAGTGATGCACACACACAAGATGATGTCCATGAAAGCATTAGGTTACCTTGTCCCTTGTCCTTCCAACAAGAGGGTTTGTGACTCCTTGAACTAGTGCAAGATGTGGAAGTTGATTGCACTTGTCCTCGCCAAAATGATAAGAGTGAAGTATGTTGGTGGAGTCACCCTCAAGAACTCTCTAGTTCTTCTTCTTCGGGATCCACATCATCTTGATGGGAATCCTTGGAGTTGTAGTCGCACTTGATGAAGTAGAACTTGATGTAGTCTTGGGAACCCACTTGACCAAGGCCTTAGGAGCTTCTTCAAATGCATCAATCTCCTCTTGAAGCTTGTCCTTGCCTTTTTGCTTGTCGTCTTGTGGTGGAAGATCATCTTGAGGTTGTGTCCCTTTGAAAGAAGTAGGATCATACTTCTCTTGTTGTGGAACAAACTTCGTCTTGGCATATTGATCTTCTTCACACTCAACTCCATTGGCATTGAACTTTCGTTCAAAACCAACACCTTGGTTCTTCCGGTGTCTTCCTTGCTTGCATACAATTTCCTAGAATTGCTTACTCCCGGCAAGGATCTTGTAAACACCTTTCTCTATAATTCCCTTCAATAAGCTATTTTCTTGCTCAAGTGTAACTTGGCTAAGAGAATCATTAGTGGAATAAAGAGAACTACTAGAATCAACAACATTGGATTTAGCATGATTATTGTTACTACTGGAGGAAGAATCTTTCTAGTTCTTGTTACTAGACTCGACTTGAGGCATGTAAGTAGATAAGAGTAAACACTTGGCATTGTAAGAAGAACTTTTCTTGCGAAGATCATCATTGATTGCCTTTAAAAACTCATGTTCTTGCTCGAGGTTGAGCTTTTCAAAGCGTAACTTCTCATGAGTCCTCAAAAGTTCTCGATGATCTCCTAAGATAGTTTCATGAGCTAACTTAAGAGTGTTTAGTTCTTTAGTTAGGAGCTCAATATTCTCCTTATCATTGTCATTCGTTTTATCTTGATTAGCATGATTATTTGACGTTTCATCATAGTATTCATCACTAGAGTTGTCAACAAGTAAATCATCATCACCTAACAAGTCATCTTCATCACTATTGAAATCAACATACTTGGGGTGTGTTACCTTTGGGCCTTTCGCCATGAAGCATCTTCCAAGTCCCTCATTTGGTGAATCAAATATGTCGTGGGAGTTGGTTGACACAAGTGCTAGACCGGCAACACCTTTATCTTGAGTATATTCGGAGTCGGAGTGATAGCTTCTCTCGGAGTGATTGTCGGAGTCGGAGCCGGATACCCATTCACCAACATGAGCTTGATGTCTTCGTTTTGTGTAGCTCCTTGATGACTTGTCCTTCCTTTCCGAATCCTTGCTTCTCCGGGATGTTCTTCGTTCCTAACGATCATCTCTACTCCTTCTTTCTCTAGATGGTGATTCTTCTCTTCTACTTCTTCTTTTTGGAGAATCTTCCCTTCTTTTGTACGGTGTCGTACACTCATTGGAATAGTGTCCGGGTCTTCCACAAGTGTAGCAATTACGCTCACGACTAGAAGATTTTTTGTCATTGTAGGACCTTGACTTGGAACTTCTTTCCTTGCTTATACTCTTGTAGAACTTGTTGAAGTTCTTAACCATTAGGCTCAATTCTTCATTGAAGGTTTGTTTCTCAGTTGATGATGTGGGAGCTTCACATGAGGCTTTGTAAGCATCACTTGACTTGTTGTGGAGCTCCTCCTTATCCTTGAGTGACATCTCATGAGCAACAATTCTTCCAATGACTTCTTTTGGCTTGAGATCTTTGTAAGGCATCATTTGGATCAATGTGCACACGGTATCATATTTTCCAACCAAAGCTCTTGGGATCTTCTTGATGATGAATTTATCGTTCATCTCTTCTCTTCCTAAGATGGCAATCTCATTTGTGATGAGAGCAAGCCTAGAATACATTTCAGCGACACCTTCACCATCCTTCATTTTGAACTTGTCAAGTTGACTTTGAAGCACATCCAATTTGGATTCCTTGATAGAGTCAGTACCTTCGTTCGTGTCAATCAAAGTATCCCAAATTTCCTTTGCATTCTCAAGACGGCTGATTTTGTTGAATTCTTCGGGGCACAATCCGTTGAAGAGGATATCAAGCTTGAGCATTGTATTACAGCATCTTCAACTCTTCCGCGGTAGCTTCATAGTTCAATTCTCTCCCATCAAAGAATTCACCTTGCAAGCCAATACACAGAATAGCCCAAATGGCGGGGTTATGTCCAAGAATATGCATTTTCATCTTATGCTTCCAACTAGCAAAAAATTGGTACCATCAAAGTAAGGACCTCTACGGTGTCATTTCCCTCGCTAGACGCCATACTCTCCTAGGTTGTGAAACCAAGGCTATGACTACCAAAAGATATGGAAATCAAAACAAATAGAGACCAAAGCTCTGATACCACTTGTAGGATCGAAAGTATGTCTAGAGGGGGGGATTAGACTACTTGACCAAATAAAAAACTTGCCTTTTCCCAATTTAGTTCTTGGCAGATTTTAGCAACTTAGCACAAGTCAAGCAATCAACCTACACATGCAATTCTAAGAGTGTAGAAGTGGAATGTAAAACAATTGCATATGAAGGTAAAGGGGAGTAGTTTGAGAAGGCAAACGCAATTGGAGACACGGATGTTTTTGTCATGGTTCCGATAGGTGGTGCTATCGTACATCCAAGTTGATGGAGACTTCAACCCACGAAGGGTAACGGCTGCGCGAGTCCACAGAGGGCTCCACCCACGAAGGGTCCACGAAGAAGCAGCCTTGTCTATCCCACCATGGCTGTTGCCCACGAAGGACTTGCCTCACTAGGGCAGATCTTCAGGAAGTAGGCAATCTCCTTGACCTTACAAACTCCTTGGTTCTGCTCCACAATCTTGTCGGAGGCTCACAAGTGACACCTAGGCAATCTAGGAGACACCACTCTCCAAGAAGTAACAAATGGTGTGTTGTCGATGAACTCCTTTCTCTTGTGCAATGATAGTCTCCCCAACACTCAACTCTCTCTCACAGGATTTGGATTTGGTGGAAAGAAGATTTGAGTGGAAAGCAACTTGGGGAAGGCTAGAGATCAAGATGCATAGGGTAGGAATGGAATATCTTGACCTCAACACAAGTGTACGTGGTTCTCTCTCAGAAAATGTATGTTGGAAGTGTAGGCATGTTCTGATGGCTCTCTCCACAAATGAAGAGTGGGTGGAGGGGTATATATAGCCTCCACACAAAATCTAACTGTTACACACAACTGACCAATCTTGGTGGGACCGAATCGTGAAACTCGGTCGGACCAATTTAGCAAATAATGTGACCGTTAGGATTTTCGGTGGGACTGACATGTCAACTCGGTGGGACCTATATGGTTAGGGTTAGGGCATAACATAATCTCGGTGAGAGCGATTACACAAACTCAGTGGGACTGATTTTGGTAATAGCTAACCAGAGAGTTGGTCAGGCAAACTCGGTGGGACCGATTCGCTCACCTCGGTTGGACAGAAACATTACAAAAGGGAAACAAAGTGTTTGCATTGCAATCTCGGTGGGACCGATCGCTCATCTCGATTGGAACGAAATGTTACGAAGGGAAACAGAGAGATTACAATCCCGGTGAGACCGAGATCCCTATCGGTGAGACCGATTTGATTAGGGTTTGTGGCAGTGGCTATGACATCTGAACTCGGTGGCGCCGGGTAGAAAGAATCGGTGGGGCCGGGCTGGACTTTTGGTTTGGGTCATATGTGGATGTGAGAAAGTAGTTGAGGGCTTTGGAGCATATCACTAAGCATTTTGAGCAAGGGCCTCATTAAGCAACACCTCATCCCTCCTTGATAGTATTGGTTTTTCCTATAGACTCAATGTGATCTTGTATCACTAAAATAGAAAATGTAGAGTCTTGTGCTTTGAGCTTGATCCAATCCTTTTCTCCTTAGCATTTTGAGGGATCCACTTTTCTCATCCATGCCATGCCAATCATTGAGCTTTCCTGAAATATTTATCTTGAAATAGCATTAGCTCAATGAGCTATATGTTGTTAGGAATTACCAAAACCACCCAGGTATAGTTGCACTTTCATATGTTTACAATCATTTTATAGCAAGTTTATATCATTTTTGGGACTAACCTATTGACATAGTGCCCAGTGCCAGTTGCTGTTTTTTGCTTGTTTTTTACTTCGCAGAATATTAGTACCAAACGGAGTCCAAACGCAGTGAAACTTCCTGAAGATTTTTTTGGACCAGAAGACACCTTGGGGGCCAAGAAAGGACATGGAAGGAAGCCCGTGGGGACCACAATACACCAGGGCGCGCCCTGGTGGGTTGTGGGGCCCATGGGGTCTCCTGCATCGCCTCTTCGCCCTATAAATTCCCAAATATTCCAGAAACCCTAGGGGAGTCGATGAAACACATTTCCATCTGCCACAAGTTCCAGAACCACGAGATCCAATCTAGAGCCCTATTCCGGCACTCTGCCGGAGGGGAACACGATCACAGAGGGGTTTATCATCCTCATTGGTGCCTTGCTACCTCTTGAGCACTGCGTTGGTTTTCCCTTGAAGAGGAAAGGGTGATGCAGCAAAGTAGCGTAAGTACTTCCCTCAGTTTTTGAGAACCAAGGTATCAATCCAGTAGGAGGCTCCTCAAAATTCCCTCATACCTACACAAACAAACAAGAACCTCGCAACCAACGCGATAAAGGGGTTGTCAATCCCTTCACGGTAACTTGCGAAAGTGAGATCTGATAGAGATAATAAGATAAGATAAATATTTTTGGTATTTTTATGATATAGATTGGAAGGTAAAAGATAAAAATAAAAGTAGATCGTAAACTTATATGATAAAAGATAGACCCGGGGGCCATAGGTTTCACTAGTGGCTTCTCTCAAGATAGCATAAGTATTACGGTGGGTGAACGAATTACTGTCGAGCAATTGATAGAAAAGTGCATAGTTATGAGAATATCTAGGCATGATCACGTATATAGGCATCACGTCCGCAACAAGTAGATCGAAACGATTCTGCATCTACTACTATTACTCCACACATCGACCGACTCCTGCCTGCATCTAGAGTATTAAGTTGATAAGAACATAGCAACACATTGAGAAAGATGACATGATGTAGAGGGATAAACTCAAGAAATATGATATAAACCCCATCTTTTTATCCTCGATGGCAACAATACAATACGTGCCTTCCTACCCCTGCTGTCACTGGGAAAGGACACCGCAAGATTGAACCCAAAGCTAAGCACTTCTCCCATTGCAAGAAAGATCAATCCAGTAGTCCAAACCAAACTAATAATTCGAAGAGACTTGCAAAGATAACCAATCATACATAAAAGAATTCAGAGAAGATTCAATTATTTCTCATAGATAAACTTGATCATAAACCCACAATTCATCGGATCTCGACAAACACACCGCAAAAAGAGTTATATCGAATAGATCTCCAAGAAGATCGAGGAGAACTTTGTATTGAGATTCAAAGAGAGAGAAGAAGCCATCTAGCTAATAACTATGGACCCGAAGGTCTGTGGTAAACTACTCACAACTCATCGGAGATTCCTTGGAGATGATGTAGAGGCCCTCTATGGTCGATTCCCCCTCCGGCGGAGCGCCGGCGAACGCTCCAAGATGGGATTAGGTTTTCACGGTGCTCCTGTATGTTCTCGGGGTACGTGGATATATATAGGAGGAAGAAGTAGGTCAGTGGAGCCACGAGGGGCCCATGAGGGTGGGGGGGCGTGCCCACCCCCTTAGGGCGCGCCGGGCACCCTCGTGGCCGCCTCGTTCGCTGCTTGATGTCCACTCCAAGTCTCCTGGTTTGCATTTGTTCCAAAAAGATCGCTCCCAAAGGTTTCATCCCATTTGGACTCCGTTTGATATTCCTTTTCTTTGAAACACTGAAATAGGCAAAAAAACAGCAATTCGGGTTGGGCCTCCGGTTAGTAGGTTAGTCCCAAAAAATGATATAAAAGTGTAAAGTAAAGCCCATAAACATCCAAAACAGGTAATATACTAGCATGGAACAATCAAAAGTTATAGATATGTTGGAGACGTATCAAGCATCCCCAAGCTTAATTCATGCTCGTCCTAGAGTAGGTAAATGATAAAAACATAATTTTTGATGTGGACTGCTACCTAGCATATTTCTCAATGCAATTTTCTTTATAGTGGCATGAATGTTCAGATCCAAATGATTCAAAATAGAAGTTCATATTGACATAAAAACAATAATACTTCAAGCATACTAACAAAGCATTCATGTCTTCTCAAAATAACATGGCTAAAGAAAGTTATCCCTACAAAATCATATAGTCTGGCTATGCTCTATCTTCATCACACAAAGTATTTAATCATGCACAACCCCGATGACAAGCCAAGCAATTGTTTCATACTTTAGTATTCTCAAACTTTTTCAACTTTCACGCAATACATGAGCGTGAGCCATGGACATAGCACTATATGTGGAATAGAATGGTGGTTGTGGAGAAGACAAAAAAGGGAGAAGATAGTCTCACATCAACTAGGCGTATCAACGGGCTATGGAGATGCCCATTAACAGATATCAATGTGAGTGAGTAGGGATTGCCATGCAACGGATGCACTAGAGCTATAAATGTATGAAAGCTCAAAAAAAGAAACTAAGTGGGTGTGCATCCAACTTGCCTGCTCACGAAGACCTAGGGCATTTTGAGGAAGCCCATCATTGGAATATACAAGCCAAGTTCTATAATGAAAAATTCCCACTAGAATATGAAAGTGACAACATAGGAGACTCTCTATCATGAAGATCATGGTGCTACTTTGAAGCACAAGTGTGGTAAAAGGATAGTAGCATTGTCCCTTCTCTCTTTTTCTCTCATTTTTTCTTTTTTCTTCATTTCCTTATTTTTCTCTTTTTTTTCTTTTTTTTATTTGGCCTTTCTCTTTCTTTCTTTCTTATTTGGCCTTTCTCTCTTTTTTTATAAAGTCCGAAGTCTCATCCCGACTTGTGGGGGAATCATAGTCTCCATCATCCTTTCCTCACTTGGGACAATGCTCTAATAATGAAGATCATCACACTTTTATTTACTTACAACTCAAGATTAAAACTCGATACTTAGAAGAAAATATGACTCTATATGAATGCATCCGGTGGTGTACCGGGTTATGCAATGAATCAAGAGTGACATGTATGGAAGAATTATGAAGGTGGCTTTGCCACAAATATGATGTCAACTACATGATCATGCAAGGAGCAATATGACAATGATGATGTGTGTCATAATAAACGGAATGGTGGAAAGTTGCATGGCAATATATCTCGGAATGGGTATGGAAATGCCATAATAGGTAGGTACGGTGGCTTTTTTGAGGAATGTATATGGTGGGTGTATGGTACCGGCGAAAGTTGCGCGGCACAAGAGAGGCTAGCAATGGGGAAGGGTGAGAGTGCGTATAATCCATGGACTCAACATTAGTCATAAAGAACTCATATACTTATTGCAAAAAACAATTCATTGAAAACAAAGTACTACGTGCATGCTCCTAGGGGGATAGATTGGTAGAAAAAGACCATCGCTCGTCCCCGACCGCCACTCATAAGGAAGACAATCAATAAATAAATTATGCTCCAACTTCATCACAAAGCGGTTCACCATACGTGAATGCTACGGGAATCACAAACTTCAACACAAGTATTTCTCAAATTCATAACTACTCCACTAGCATGACTCTAATATCACCATCCTCATATCTCAAAACAATTATCAAGCATCAAATTGATCATAGCATCCAATTCACTTTCTATGATAGTTTTTATTATACCCAACTTGGATGCCCATCATTCTAGGACCAATTTTATAACCATATCAAATACCATGCTTTTCTAAAAGACTCTCAAAATAATATAAGTGAAGTATGAGAGATCAACAATTTCTACAAAATAAAGCCACCACCGTGCTCTAAAAGATATAAGTGGAGCACTAGAGCAATAATTATCTAGCTCAAAAGATATAAGTGAAGCACATAGAGTATTCTAATAAATTCCAAATCAAGTGTGTCTCTTCCAAAAGGTGTGTAAAGCAAGGATAATCGTGGTAATCTTAAAGCAAAGACTCATATAATACAAGACGCTCCAAGCAAAACACATATCATGTGGAGAATAAAAATATAGCTCCAAGTAAAGTTACCGATAAACGAAGACGAAAGAGGGGATGCCTTCCGGGGCATCCCCAAGCTTAGGCTTTTGGTTGTCCTTGAATATCTTGGGGTGCCATGGGCATCCCCAATCTTAGTCTCTTGCCACTCCTTATTCCATAGTCCATCAAATCTTTACCCAAAACTTGAAAACTTCACAACACAAAACTCAACAGGAAATCTCATAAGCTCCGTTAG
Organism: Triticum timopheevii; assembly: GCA_963921465.1. Lineage (NCBI taxonomy): Eukaryota > Viridiplantae > Streptophyta > Magnoliopsida > Poales > Poaceae > Triticum > Triticum timopheevii. The sequence continues at coordinate 593,844,724 of OY997270.1, forward strand.
TGCAAGAAAACAAAACCACCACATAAGTTACTGTAATAAACTCATTATTTATTTACATTGGTGTTAAACCTACTGTATTCCAACTTCTCTATGGTTCATAACCCCCGATACTAGCCATAGATGCATCAAAATAAGCAAACAACACACGAAAAACAGAATCTGTCAAAAACAGAACAGTCTGTAGAAATCTGTAACTTTCGAATACTTATGGAACTCCAAAACTCCTACAAAAATAGGAAGTCCTGGGAAATTTGCATATTCATCTACATAAAAAAGAATCAACGCAAAAGCATATTTCTGTGATTTAGTAAAATTATTCTCGTGCGTGCAAAAGTTTCTGATTTTCAGCAGAATCAAATTAACTATTACCATAGGGTATCCTATAGGTTATACTTGGCACAAACACTAATTAAAACATAAAACCACATCTAAAAAGAAGCTAGATGAAATATTTATTACTAAACAGAAGCAAAAAGCAAGGAACAAAAATAAAATTGGGTTGCCTCACAACAAGCGCTATCGTTTAACGCCCCTAGCTAGGCATAAAAGCGAGAATAGATCTAAGTATTGTCATCTTTGGTATTTAATTCATAAGTAGCTCACATGATAGATTCATAAGCTAATTTGACTTTCTTTGTTGGAAAGTGTTCCATGCCTTTCCTTAATGGAAATTGGAATCTAATATTCCCTTCCTTCATACCAATAATTGCACCAATCGTTCTAAGGAAAGGTCTACCAAGAATAATAGGATATGAAATATTGCAATCTATATCAAGTACGATAAAATCTACGGGCACATAATTCCTACTTGCAATAATAAGAACATCACTGATCCTTCCCATAGGTTTCTTAATGGTGGAATCCGCAAGGTGCAAGTTTAAAGAGCAATCATCAAAATCATGGAAAACTAACACATCACAAACCATAGCATTCATGATCTTTAATTTTAATTTTTATAATAGGTTCCCACTCATCATAAAGTTTTCTAGGTATAGAAATTTCCCATTCAAGTTTTTCCTCATAAGATTGCATCAAAGCATCAACAATATGTTTGGTAAAAGCTTTATTTTGACTATAAGCATGAGGAGAATTCAACACGGATTGCAACAATGAAATACAATCTATTAAATAACAATTATCATAATTAAATTCCTTTAAATCCATAATAGTGGGTTCATTGCTATGTAAAGTTTTGATCTCTCCAATCCCACTTTTACCAAATTTATCATCAAGATCTAAAAACTCCGAATCATTGGGACGACTTTTAACTAAAGTTGACTCATCTCCAGTCCCATAATTATCAAGATTCATATTGCAAAACAAATATTTAATAGGGGACACATCAATAACTTTTAGATCTTCATCATTATTTTCATGGATACGCTTAAAGCAATCTTTCTTAGCACGCATCCTAGCGGTTCTTTCTTTGCACTCATCAATGGATATTATCATAGCTTTGAGAGACTCATTGATATCATGCTTAGGTCGAATAGATCTAAGTTTCAAAGAATCAACATCAAGAGAAATTCTATCAACGTTCCTAGCCAATTCATCAACTTTAAGCAATTTTTCTTCAAGCAAAGCATTGAAATTCTTTTGAGAGATCATAAATTCTTTAACACTATTCTCAAAATCAGAGGGCATATTATTAAAATTTCCATAAGAGTTGTTGTAGTAATTACCATAATTATTAGAGGAATTATTGGGAAACGGCCTAGGATTAAAGTTTCCTCTATACGCATTGTTACCAAAATTATTCCTACCAACAAAATTCACATCCATAGATTCATTATTATTCTCAATCAAGGTAGACAAGGGCATATCATTAGGATCAATAGGAGCACTCTTAGTAGCAAACAATTTCATAAGTTCATCCATCCTTCCACTCAAAACATTAATCTCGCATGAACTTTTTTACTAGTAGATCGTTCGGTGTGCCATTGAGAATAATTAACCATAATGTTATCAAGGACTTTAGTAGCTTCTCCTAAAGTGATTTCGATAAAAGTGCCTCCTGCGGCCGAATCTAAATGATTTCTAGAAGCAAAATTCAATCCGGCATAGCAATTTTGTGTGATCATCCATAAATTCAAACCATGAGTAGGACAATTGTGAATCATTAATTTCATTCTTTCCCAAGATTCGGCAACATGCTCATGATCAAGTTGTTTAAAATTCATAATATCATTTTTAAGAGAGATGATCTTAGCGGGAGGAAAATATTTAGAGATAAAAGCATCTTTGCACTTATTCCATCAATCAATAATATTTTTAGGCAAAGACGAAAACCAAGTTTTAGCACGATCTCTAAGTGAAAACAGAAATAACTTCAATTTAACAATATCATTATCCATATCTTTCTTCTTTTGCATATCACACAAATCAACAAAGTTGTTTAGATGAGTAGCGGCATCTTCACTAGGAATGCCGGAGAATTGATCTTTCATAACAAGATTCAACAAAGCAACATTGATTTCACAAGATTCAGCATCATTGAGAGGAGCAATCGGAGTGCTAAGGAAATCATTATTATTGGTATTGGAAAAGTCACACAATTTGGTATTATCTTGCGCCATCGCGACAAGCAATCCAATACACAAGCACACAAGAAGGCAAGCGAAAAAGAGAGGAGAACGGGAAAGAGAGGGAGAATAAAACGGCAAGGGTGAAGTGGGGGAGAGGAAAACGAGAGGCAAATGGCAAATAACGTAATGCAAGGAGGATGAGTTTTTGATGGGTATTCCGTATGTCTTGACTTGAGCAAAGACCTCCCCGGCAACGGCGCCACAAATCCTTCTTGCTACCTCTTGAGCACTGCGTTGGTTTTCCCTTGAAGAGGAAAAGGTGATGCAGCAAAGTAGCATAAGTATTTCCCTCAGTTTTTGAGAACCAAGGTATCGATCCAGTAGGAGGCTCCTCAAAAGTCCCTCGTACCTACACAAACAAACAAGAACCTCGCAACCAACGCGATAAAGGGGTGGTCAATCCCTTCATGGTAACTTGCAAAAATGAGATCTAATAGAGATAATGAGATAAGATAAATATTTTTTGTATTTTTATGATATAGATTGGAAGGTAAAAGATGCAAATAAAAGTAGATCGGAAACTTATGTGATAAAAGATAGACCCGGGGGCCATAGGTTTCACTAGTGGTTTCTCTCAAGATAGCATAAGTATTACGGTGGGTGAACGAATTAGTGTCAAGCAATTGATAGAGAAGTCATAGTTATGACAATATCTAGGCATGATCATGTATATAGGCATCACGTTCACAACAAGTAGATCGAAACGATTCTGCATCTACTACTATTACTCCACACATCGACCAACTCCTACCTGCATCTAGAGTATTAAGTTCATAAGGACAGAGCAACGCATTAAGAAAGATGACATGATGTAGAGGGATAAACTCAAGAAATATTATATAAACCCCATCTTTTTATCCTCGATGGCAACAACACAATATGTGCCTTGCTGCCCCTGCTGTCACTGGGAAAGGACACCGCAAGATTGAACCCAAAGCTAAGCACTTCTCCCATTGCAAGAAAGATCAATCTAGTAGGCCAAACCAACTGATAATTCGAAGAGACTTGCAAAGATAACCAATCATACATAAAAGAATTTAGACAAGATTCAATTATTTCTCATAGATAAACTTGATCAATTACCCACAATTCATCGGATCTCGACAAACACATCGCAAAAAGAGTTACATTGAATAGATCTCCAAGAAGATCGAGGAGAACTTTGTATTGAGATTCAAAGAGAGAGAAGAAGCCATCTAGCTAATAACTATGGACCCGAAGGTCTATGGTAAACTACTTACAACTCATTGGAGAGGCCTTGGAGATGATGTAGAGGCCCTCCGTGGTCGATTCCCCCTCCGGCGGAGCGCTGACGAATGCTCCAAGATGGGATCTTGTGGATACAGAAGGTTGCGGTGGTGGAATTAGGTTTTCGTGGTGCTCCTAGATGCTCTCGGGGTACGTGGATATATATAGGAGGAAGAAGTAGGTCGGTGGAGCCATGTGGGGCCCACGAGGGTGGGGGCGCACCCATCCCCTTAGGGCGCACCGGGCACCCTCGTATTTCATCTCCGAATCTTTGGTTTAATTAGGCCGAGTGGACCGATTTTTCTTGCCATGGGAAGAGGTGCTTTGTGATGGGTTCGATCCTGTGGTGTCCTCTCCAAGTGATAGAAGGGGCGGCGAGGCACGCATGTATCATTGGTATTAAGGATAACAAGAAGGGGGCTATTCCTACATTAATAGATCTCGTCTACATCATGCCATTGTTCTTATTGCATTACTCCGTTTCCCCATGAATTTAATACACTAGATGCATGTTGGATAGCGGTCGATGTGTGGAGTAATAGTAGTAGATGCAGAATCGTTTCAGTCTACTAATCTTGGACGTGATGCCTATACATTGATCATCGCCTTGGATATCGTCATAATTATTTGATCTCCTATAAATTGCCCAGCAGTAATTTGTTTACCCACAGTGTGCTATTTCTCGAGAGAAGCCACTAGTGAAATCTACGACCCCGGGTCTATCTTTTATCATATTTGCTTTTCGATCTATTATTTGCCTCTTTTATTTTCAAATCTATTATTCCAAAAACCCAAAAATACCTTGTTGTACTTTTTTATTACTAATTTTATTTCACGTTTTATGGAGACCTATTTATCCAATCTACTATAAATCAATCTATCTTTTTACCGTGGAGGGATTGACAACCCCTCTTACGTGTGATATGTCTCCAACGTATCTATAATTTTTTATTGTTCCATGCTATTATATTATCTGTTTTGGATGTTTTATATGCATTAATATGCTATTTTATAATATTTTTGGGACTAACCTATTAACCCAGAGCCCAGTGCCAGTTTCTGTTTTTTCCTTACTTTTGAGTTTTACAGAAAAGGAATATCAAACGGAGTCCAAATGAGCTAAAAATTTACGGTGATTTTTTGTAGACCAGAAGAAGCCCACGGAGCATCGGAGTTGGGCCAGAAGACTTCCAAGGCAACCACAAGCCAAGGGGGTGCCCCCCCCCAGGGTGCGCCCCCTGGCTTGTGGACTCCTCGGGGACCCCCCTGACTTGTTTCCGACGCCAAAAATTCCTATAAATATAGAAACCCCCGAAAAGAAACCTAGATCGGAAGTTCCGCCGCGGCAAGCCTCTGTAGCCATGATAACCCAATCAGGAGCCCGTTCCGGCACCCTACTAGAGGGGGAAACCATCACCGGAGGCGATATTCATCATCTCGGCGGCCACTATGATGAGGAGAGAGTAGTTCACCCTTGGGGCTGAGGGTTTGTACCAGTAGCTATGTGTTTGATCTCTCTCTCTCTCTCGTGTTCTTGATTTGGCACCATCTTAATGTACCGCGAGCTTTGTTACTATAGTTGGATCATATGGTGTTTCTCCCCCTCTACCTTCTTGTGATGAATTGATTTTTACCTTTAAGGTTTCACTATTATCAGATTGAATATTATTATGAATTTGAGAACACTTGATGAATGTATAGCGTGGGATACCCGTGGTGACAATGGGGTGTTCTATTGATTCACCTGATGTATGTTTTGGCACTCAACTCATGGATTCCCAAGGTGACATTGGTGTAATCTATGCATAGGGGTTGATGCATGTTTTCGTCCTTGTTTCTCCGGTTGAAATCTTGGGGCAATCTTTGAGGTTCTTTGTGTTGTATTGAATTTTATGAATTTGTGTTGTATTGACCCACGGATACTTATGGTGACATTGGAGTATCCAGGTGATATTAGGGTTGATTGATGTGTTTTCATATGGTGTTATTTTACTACAAACTCTAGGGTCGTTTGTGACACTTATAGGGATGGTCAATAGATTGATCGGAAAGAATAACTTTGAGGTGGTTTCGTACCCTACAAGCAATTTCATCTTACGTTAACCGCGATAGAAACTTTGGAGTGACTATTTGTCGCGCGTTGAGGGATTTCCATATGATTTAATTATGTTATCGTTGTTGAGAGAATTTGCACTAGTGAAAGTACGAACCCTAGGCCTTGTTTCCAAGCATTGCAATACTGTTTTTGCTCACTTTTGTTACTAGTTACTTTGCTGTTTTTATATTTTCAGACTACAAAAACCTATATCTACCATCCATATTACACTTGTATCATCATCTCTTCGCCGATCTAGGGAACCTATGCAATTTACCATTGTATTGGGTGTGTTGGGGGACACAAGAGACTCTTTGTTATTTGGTTGTAGCGTTGTTTGAGAGAGACCATCTTCATCCTACGCCTCCCACGGATTGATAAACCTTAGGTCATCCACTTGAGGGAAAATTGCTACTGTCCTACAAAACTCTGCGCTTGGAGGCCCAATACGAGTCTACAAGAAGAAGGTTACTTAGTAGAGATCAACGCGTCGGGTTGTAAGTATTTGTTCTTTGTGTGCAGGTACCGTTTACATAGTGTTGTTTGGTTCTCCTACTGGATTGATACCTTGGTTTCACAATTGAGGGGAATATCTACCGTAGCTGTACTGCATCATTCCTTCTTCTTTGGGGAAATATCGACACAGTTTCAAGCCGCATCATTCTTTTGTCTCAAAAAATAGGGGACAAAGGGCCCCATGTATTAAACCTTTTTTGTCTCAAAAAAGTTACATGTCCGGTCATTAACTTGAGCAACAACTTCAACTTGTTTTAGCAGATTGCACACATTTAGCACATAGCTTGTTTTATCAAATTGGACACAAGTGGGGACACCTTGAGAAAAGTCGCTAAGAATTATTACATACTCCTACTAATGATGAAAAATTCCAACATGCCAAGGAGTAAATGAAAAAAACGAATAAAATTTGAGAGACAAAAGAAGAGTTTTCCATGACATTGTATAAACATGCACAATACCACGCGAGAGGAGATAATGATAAAGTTCCTTATCTTTGTTGAGCTAAGAAAGAAGCATGGAATGTAAAGATCACTGATGGTATTTAGTCTACAAATTTAAGCTTTGGTTGTAGGAAATTTTTGACACCTTCTTCCAATTCCAATTCCTCCAAGCATTTAATAGAAGTCTCTAGTACCTGCAGTTTTCGTGGCAAGTTGTCTGACTTGAAAGGAAGACTCTTCAATTTTGGACAAGCGTCAAGCATCAGTCGCTCCAGAGATGGGAATGTCACATCAGGACCCCCAATATTGACCAACGTTTCGCCGTGTGTAATATCAAGATACTTGAGGCAGGGAAATGTCTTTGACCTATCTTGTGCATTGCAGTTGTTATCACCAGGGTGCCTCATAAATGCTTGTTGCATTGAAGGACAAAAAGATATTATGAGTTGTTTGAGGAAGGGAAGATACATCGCCCAAGAGAGGTGGTTTAGCTTTTGGCATGACTCCACCATCAAAAAAGCAAGCCTTGGAAATAGAGATGCAGGAGATGTTTCAATCCAAGTTATCTCTTTCAGGTCTGATAACTGTACCAAATAGAGCTCATTGAGGGTACTAAACCAACATCTTGCTCCTTCCAAGTTGTGTCTTACTATTATTTGATCCATGTTGCACATTCCAATCATTAGTTCATACAAGGTCCTTCGTGCAAAGTCATGTGATAGAATATTAGAGAAATACAGTGTATGTGTCACGAGTCCCCACATGTTTAAATACCTAATCGGTAAGTTTCCATTTTCTCTCATAAAAAGTAACTCACATTGAGAAAAGTGCATGGCATTCATACCAACTGATTTCAAGTGGGGTAGGGTGCCCAACTCTTGAAGCAATCTAGGAAGGTCCTCAAAAACTGTATTCAAAGTAGTCCTGAAGTCTATTACTTGCAATGCTTGGAGGCTAGATATGACCCCCTCTGCTATCCTTTGTATGCCTGTCGATTGTAGGTACAAAAACTTTAGGTTAATGAGGTTTCGAAAGCAGTGAGGCACTTCATGTATATCCATATTACATGACAGATCAAGGTGTTTCAAGTTTATCAAGGAACATAATTCTTCAGGTATCACCATCAACTTGTTGAAGTGTAAATCCAGATATGTTAATGAAATGAATTTATTGATTTCTTCAGCTATTGTGATCCCACGCAACATGTTATTTCCAAGGCATAACATCCTCACGTGACAAGGATTAGAGCCAACAAATGGAAGATTCAACAAACTGTTATGCACCAATGAGACGTATTCAACTTGGCTCCAAGGGATGCTAAAATTTTCATTCGGGCCAAATTCTGCACGGACAAACCACTTTCCATTGTTCTCGCTGCAGCCGCAAGAGATCCATAAAGCCATGTCACGGACCACATCATGCATTTTAACTGAATCAGAGAACTTTCCACAACCATCTAACAAACATGCAGCTGAAAGGTCGTCCATCAGACTATATGCTTTTGTGTAGGAACTTTGTATGTCTAACTCATCCACTAGACCTAATCCAATCCAGCATCGAGCAAGCTCTACTTTGGGAATCTCTTGGTCCTCTGGCCATAGTGCACAAGTCAAGAAACAGTCCCTCAAAATTTTGTTTTGTAAACTATCAAAACTGAACTTGACCTGGTTAAAAACAACTCTTTCCATATCTAGGGGGTCATCATTATCACAACATGACCGTTTCATATGTCGGATGGCATAGTCCCACTCAGCTGTATGAACTTTACCATACATTGCCCTTCCAGTAGTTACCAAAGCTAATGGCAAGCCCTTCATTTCCTTCACAAGTTCTTTTGCAAGAATTTCAATGTGAGGACTATAGGACATAGTTTCGTGGCCAACCTTATCTTGGAATAGTTGCCATGCATCATCCTCCTGCAGGCAAACTACTTTAAACTCTTTTCTCACTTCCATTTGACCACAAACTTTTCTAGATCTTGTTGTGAGCACCATTTTTCTCCGGATTTGGTTTGCACTCCCAAGAGGATATGGTATGCCAACTGCTTGCATATCAATTCGATCCCAAAGGTCATCCAACAATATAAGAAAACTTCTCTCTCTCAAGAAGTCATAAATGATACTGCGCTGGGAGTCCACATTGTCATCTTTTGTCAGTTTGAGCTTGCGTACAATGTGATCTTGGATCTTTTCCACTGAACATCCCTTGGAGGCTGTAACATAGATAACATTGTCAAAGACCACGTCTCCATGAAATGTGTTATTAATATTGTTCAGAAGATATGTTTTCCCCACTCCACCTGGACCCCATATTCCAATCATGCCCACAGGATCATCTTGAATGAAATGGAGAGCCTCCTGAAGGTTGGGGTCCTCGGCAGACATAGATGGACCAGGCATCTCTTGTACAGGAGATGGCATTGAATCAACTACAATAGTACTCGGGCAATTGCTGAGACATTCTAGGACCTCATGAATCTTCTCAGCTGCCTCCATGATAACTTGCTTTTTTATCAGCATGCTGTCCACAGAGAATATTTCTGCATTACCAGTGATGATACCCACTTTTTCTAGCCATCTATTCACCACATTTGTTGGCGTTTTGTTTCGTCGCTCGGCATCCTTGATCTCCATACGGACATCATTCCTCTTGGCAAGCAGGTCTTTGGTTGCATTCTCGAGATTTCTCACAATCTTTTCAGCCTTCAAGCATAAATAACACACATGAATCAGTACCCAAAATGACATTAAGACAAGCTGCATTTCTAGAAAAATTGAGCTTTTATGCGAATACTTACAAAACTTAATGAGTCATCTGTAAGGTTTGATTTCTTTACTGCACGAAGGACAGATTCCCACCTCCTTGCCCCTCTTTCTCCTTGCATTAGCTTCCCAAGACGTATCAATTCTGATGGCAAACCTTTTAGCTCCCCTACAAGAGTGTTTGCGAGAGCCCCGATGCGAGGGATGGAATAAAGATCCTCCGCACCAAAATTTTGTTTGAATAGCTGGCGTGCTTCCTCCTCCCCCAAAGCAGGCACTTCTATTTCCTTGTTTACATTCATCAGATGGCATACGTCTTGCGATCTTGACGTGATTACTACTTTCCTCTTCAATTGCTTTGAACCTTCCTCAAATTTCACGACCCCAAGAGGATATGGAATGCCGACTGCTGAAAGGTCTACATCCTGATAGAGGTCATCGATCATCACCAAAAAACTTTTTTTGCCGAGTAGTTCAGATATCCTCGTGGCTTGAGTTATCACATCAGCATGCTGGTTTAGACGGAGCCTGGTTATGATTTGAGCTTGAATATTTTGTACCGCGCATCCACGGGAGGCCGTAACAAAGATAACATATTCAAAAAGACATCCTCCAAGAAACGAATTGTTGATCTTCTCGAGAAGATGTGTTCTCTCGTCTCTATCAGTACCCCATATTCCAATTACGCCCACCGCAGTGTCACTGTCATCCTTAGTGACCTGGAGAGCATAATCGAAAATCGCATTTCTGCTTGCCGTTAGTTGAACAGGCTGGGTTGGCATATTTACGACAGAAGGTGGAGGTGGTTCACGTGTGACAATATCGGCTAGTGGTGTACTAGTGATATATGCATTCACATCTTCCAGCTTTTCGGCCGCCTTCTTGCTGATCTTGTAGTTTCCCCAGCAATTCAGGGAGCCCAAAAAACACCACCTCGTTTCATATCACAGGCGGTTTGCCGCTTCTTCAGATATGGCATCATTCACGCTCCGCAGCCACAAGTCGGCATCTTCTGTTGCTATCAAGCCATTCCGGCAGTCATTTTCAATCCAGAGTAGGACACGCCGCCGATTGCCATCCAAAGTCCGAGCATCTCTTTGATGCTTCCTCACGTTTGTGCGAGCGGTGAAGCAATACGTCGCATGGTTCGAAAAAAGAGTATAAAATGGACTAACGATTGTGTTAATCGTATTTCCAAACCAAGGACCAAGATTCGCCGCGGGAGTGGCATTTTCGTCGGCACTAATTTGGAGAAGAAGTACTGCAATGCAAGACAATTGGCGTGTCAGAGTTAGTATGGGAAGAAAAACAACCAATCAATGAACTTCATAGAAAAATACATCATCCGTCCCTAAACAAATGTCACTGATTTAATTTGGGCGGAGGGAGTATAAAGACCACTACATCCAGTGAAAAATAAACTGTAGGTTTTGACATGCTAGACTCGTAAAACCGAAAAAGGCTTTCATCCCGCTTTATATATAAAGCAACAACCAACATCGGACCGATACAACCACAATACAACACAGCAACACCCACACTCACCCAAAGACAAATACATAGGTGCTCAAGAGCTACAACAACAACAACCGCACGACTCGAAGTAGACTACAAAATGACAATACGCATCGCTACGGAGCCGCCGGAAGCTGCAGTTGATGGTCGGCGAAACCCTAGGCTCTAAGATGGTGCCTTCAGGAAGGACATGGCAAGCACCGCCACCGCCCGATCCAAAGATCAAGATTTTCATCCGGAGCACGATGTAGGTAAAGGGAGAAACCACAACGGAGACTCCAGGAAGACGACGACGCCCACGGGCGCCGCCTCCGTCGGCCTGGCCCAGGCTAGACAGGGTTTTCACCAGGCAAGCATGCTCCACCTTCACCCACGATGTGCAAATGCACACGCCACGGCCCGTCAAACCTCCAGCCACCACACCGCCCACAGGGCCATAGCCGCTAGTCGGCCGCACCTGAGCCACGAGCTCCACCCACGAGCACGCCGCTCCCACCATCTGGGCCACCGCCCAGGACACCAGACGTCCCAAATGCCCTCCATGGCTGCGAGCGAACAGCCGGCCACCATGCCCCGACCGCCGATAGGACCGCTAGACTCGGAAAAGCAAGGGCAATTATTAGATTTAATTTGAAAAATACTCCCTCTATAAGTAGTGGTCAAAACGGTTTTATATTTCTTCACAGAGGTGATACCTTTTACGACAAGTGTATCCATCATTTCCGTATGCTCAAACACTTAAAATTTACTGATAGTAGCACTGCATCGTGCACACGAAAGGATACGAGCAGAAAGTACAAGCACACCATACGCGCATAGGGATGCAAGCGACGTCCGCAAAACCAGCAAAGTAGCTCATTTCTGGCCAGGAGATTTTTTGACCGCCGGAACGGCAGGTGCTCTGCATTTTCATTTTAGTAGGGGAAAGTTTGTACATGACCGAGAGTCTCAGCGTGAGAAAGCAAAGGAAAAAGGGTCCGGTGCTGAACCCAGCAGCGAGGCTGTACATGCCTTGCAGAACTACTCCTCGCCTACACAGGATACGGAGTTTCTTAGCCCGAGCTCAAATGAACAGAAAAATAAATAAAAGATACAATTCTTTTTATAAAATGATTTTTTTGTGACAAACATCTATAGAAGTTTTAATAGCCAGCAGCATGGCGAGGTTGTGCGCACCGCTGAGTTCCAAGGAAAGGGGCACGGGAAAGGAATAGGGGCAGTTAGTTAAACTTTAAGTGCAGTTTACTTACCGAAAAAGGTTTTCGCCCCGCTTTATATATAAGCAATGACCGACCACAACTCAGATACAAACGCACGCCACCACAACACACGCACAAACCCAAGGCGGGATACATAGGCGCTGAGCGCAGGAACACTACCCCTAGTACTACAAGAGCAACCGGAGTCCTCAACCGCGGACACGCCAACGCGAAGAGAAGAAGCCGCATATGACGAACCGTGTGCTCCAAGGCGGCGCCTTCAGGAAGGTTACAACACCAGAGCGCTGTCACCGCCCGACCCGAGATCAGAGTTTCCCCTGGAGCAACACGACGGGCAATGAGAGCTGTGACGACGCCTTCAAGAAGGGAGCGAGCTTCGCCGCCGCCGGTCCGTCCGAAGATAGCTCAGGTTTTCACCCCGGCCAACACTCACCACCACCGGACGCCACATCCCATTAACCACGCCGCCCACAAGCCCATGGCCACCGGGCAGCACGTAACCACGGGCTCTGCCCAAGAGCACCGCAGAGCCACCACCATGGCCGCCGCCCTGGCATCCAAGACCTGGACACCACCTCACTCGAGACCCATCGCTACCCCAACCAAAGATACGAGCGAAAAGGAACCGCCTTTCGCCTCCTGGGCTGCCCCCAACACCGAAACCCAAAGGCCGACCAAAATTGGACTCCATTGACCCGTCCTGCTGCCGGGCGCGAGATGGGCATGGTCCTGCTGCCGGGCGCGAGACGAGGTTGGTCCTGCTACCGGGCACAAGACAAGGTCAGTCCTGCTACCGGGCGCGAGACGAGCTCGCTCCTGCTGCCGAGCGCGAGACGAGCGATGGACCGTAGTCGAGGGATGGCCAAACCTTCGACGAAGGTAGCAACCAGACGACGAGGAAAGGGCCGAAGGTCGAAACGGGTCGCCTACAGACAAGTCGATGCCGGAAAGCCAGCCGCCGCCCCAGTCAACCCGCCGAGCTGCCATGGAGACGGCACGCCGAAGCCACCTCGCCGCCACCACCCACAGCCGGGACCACAGCCACGCCGGGCCGGGGCCCCAAACCCGCGCCGCCGACCGAAGAAAAGGCGAAATCCGGCCGGCATGCATCACCACCACCACCACCATGCCGACGACGACGAGCGCATCAGCCCCCGCGCGGCACCGGCAAGCCCTTGCCGCCGCAGCCCGCGCCCCTGCCCAACACAGCCCGCGCCCCCTGCCGACATCAAGTCCAGACCAGGGATGGTCGGACCTGACCGGAGGACCGCAGGGGCGCCACCACCAGGGGAGCCCGCCAGAGAAGGCCCATACTCCGCCTCCACGTGCGCCAGGCCCCAGCCCAGCCGCCGCCGGAAGCAGAGCCGCGAGCCCTCGCGTCAGATCCGAACCACCCGACCATGAGGAGGACCCGCGCGCCGCCCCCAATGCCCACAGCCCCTTCACACGGCCGCCGGCAGCCCGCGCCTCCGCCGCCAGCTGCTGCCTCCGTGCCGCCACGCCCCATGCCCGCGCCGCACCGCCGCACGACTCCGACGGCCCGCGCCACCAGAATACGAGTAGCGGAAGGAGAACGCCCCGCCGCCGCCGATGCTGGCCGGGCTTTGCCCGTCAGCTCGCCATGGCGGCAGCTGGGAGAGGAGGGGAAGGAGGGACCTGGGCCGGCGGCTAGGGTTTCCCCCAGGAGCTCGCAGGAGCGTCGCGGGAGGGGGGGTCACCAGTGCAGTTTACTTAGGGCAACCCAACGCAACGAACCAAATCGTGTCATTTTTTCCTGCATTTCGTCAGTATGGGTCAGCAAAACGACAATAGACGCGCCGCGGTCGACGGACATGGTTTGCGCGCCCAATGCGAGCAGCCTATTTCAAGCGGACATGTCCTTTTCTTTTGAAAAAAACAACAAGTGCTTCCTGCACGGGCGCTTCTGTGGTCACCGGTCGAAACGAATGTCACCTGCCTACCTCCACCTGCGGGGACGAGCGTCGGCAGGAACAGGCGCCGGCGGGGACGAGCTGCTCCGACCGCCTGCGTCCGCGTGGATCCAGCCGAGCGCCACCTGCCTTCGCACGGATCCGGTCGTCGCTGTGTCGCTGTGCCGCTGGGGGTGCCGGAGGAAGCGGCGTTGTGCCGCTGGAGGCCGCCGGAGGAAGCGTCCCGCGGCTCTTCCACGGCTGGCTCGGGGTGGGTGGGTTGGGTGGTGGGCCTGGTGGGCCAGGGAGGGGAGAGAAAAGGAGGAGAGAGATGTAATGGGGGAGGTGGATGACAAATGGGCCAGGCCTGACATAGAGGGGCGAGGCAGACGCAGAGAACGTTTGGTTTGTGTTTGCTTCCGATCCAAATCTGACCCAAATTTGATGTGGAAATGGGTCAGTGCATACAAAAAATAAACATAAAATGGAATGGGTGTCTGTGCTGGACACTGTATTTTTGTCTGTGTGGACACAGGCGAACGCGAGGCGGACAAATGGGTCGATGTGTTGGAGTTGCTCTTAGGGAAGCAGGTTTGGGCCCTTTAGCGTACCCTGTGACCTTACTTTGTTCAACCAGATGAACTAATTAAAATATCAAAAATGAACTTAATTTTGAAGTTTTAGTTCATTTAGTTGAACTAAAGAGGGTTGGAGGGTAGCCGTTCCACATTTGCATGCCGAAGTGTACCGGGAGCATGAATGTAACAGCCTAAAATAGCTGGAGTTAGTTAAGCTTAACAGGTGCAGTGTGCTGGGGAATGTAACAGCCTGAACAGCTCCAGTCAAGGCTTGTTTGGTTGTTTCCTGGGTACTTTGTTTGTGCCTGGCATGGGGCTGCCTCAAACTTGACCAGAGTCTTGTTTGATTTGTGCCTACGAGATAAAATGAATGCCTTGTCTGGAGTGCATAAGCCTGTCTTGAATCATGTGCAACATAGTTAGTCTGGTCTAGGTGTCCACCATCGTGCGCCTGGCCGTGCCTGGGCTTCTAATCTTAGGTAAAATAGGGGATTCTACTACTCCCTCCGTACCTTCTAAGGCATTTAGTCATGCCAGGTTGACAACCAAACAGGTGCATCACAGATTTACGTGGTCAGGCAGAAATCATCAACAGACCCATCCTCGTACTATGCACATTTTTAGGGCTAGTTTGGTTCATGTCCTCAGAGTGTCACGCCTGGCCTGGAGCTAGCCTGAAAATTGTTTGGTTCGTATCCTGGATGGTTAAGTGCTCGCCTAGCCTGGACATCGAACCAACGTCATTAGCCTGCGAGGCAACGGCCAGGCGTCCGATACGGGAAGCCTGGGAGCCCGAAAATGAAGCCTGGAATAGTTCTTATATTTCCTAATTGAAGGCATCATTGGCGCCTCCACGTTAATCCATATCATCAAGATTAATTAAGCCATTAGATCTAATTTTTAAGGTTATGTTTGGTAGCAAAGTACTAGAAAAACTGAAGTATTGAAAACCACAGTATTTTAGTCACTAGGTACAAGATAGTACGGTTTTTACATCCCAAAGTATCTTGAAGTATAGAGAATACTGTGACCCATTTGGCAGGTGCTTATATGCACCAACGTCAATTAGCTAGACAACCAGCCGCGTGCACGGAACTACCATGCACAAAGCTAGCTTATAGGAAAAGAAGGCACTTGAACACGACACAGTGCCAGCGGCTAAACGTGGGCTCGCTCTCAAAGTTCAAGGGCGCTTCGTTCCTCTTAGTTGGCACTGTGTAGTAGGAGGGATAACGAAGCCTCCACAGAGGCAAGTGCCAGCGTCCAGCGCGAAGAGGCGGAGGACAAAGATCAGCATACTCACGCTCTTCTCTCATTTGACGTCTCTTGGTTTGTCCCCGATGCAGACGATGTCCACAGGCGACACGTGGTGTTTCTTACTTTCTTTCGCATGCTCTGTTTTTAAAAATAGGTCAAGGGTTTTTTTTAAACAGAGAAAATACCGTGGTTTTGTAAATACTGCAGTTTTAATACCACAGTTTTCAGTCATGGCCAAACAGCTCATAGTAATTAATACTATGGTATTTTGAAAAACTGCAGTATTCTTCAAATACTCCAAAAATACTTTGTTATCAAACACTAATGATTTAAGTCGAGTGCACACTCTGCGAAACTTGCTCCTGTAACAAACTCTCTGCATAGCTACCTCCCGTATCAACTCAGGTCTCACACGTCTCAAAAAAAAAACAGGTCGCATGATCTTTCAACAACAAAAAGCTAACTACCTACCGTAATCAACTCAGGTCTCATGCTCTTTAAAGAAAAAAACTAACTACCAATCAACTCAGGTCTCATGCTCTTTTAACAACAAAAAAATCTAGAGCCGAAGCCTTTATGTTCTCGAAAAAACGTCTTCTTTGTTGTAAAAAAAGGATCGCCATCTTCTCGACCATCTTCTCCTCACCCTCCCTGCTCTTCTTTCCGAGGAAAAGCCATTTCCAAAGTCAGATGCATGCAATGGAAAATTAAACTCAACGTTGAGTCCCAGCCACACTGCAATCCACGGTGGCTGAATTGCTAATGCACTAGAGCAGGATGCGAATTGAAAGCAATTAAAGTCAGATCAGGCATCCACCATTATTGGCGAGGGTTCAAATTCAAGGAACAATAGTAGACAGATGGGGCCACGGTTCTCCTCACACAACGCAGGCAAGTAACCCTTATCTTCTTGAATCCATGCTCTGTTCTAAATCCCATTGAATTCATCACGAATCCCCATCAAATCGTACTGATTCCTAACATCTGAAAAAACACATTGGAAGTGGTGTTGGAAGATGTCTATCTATCAGCACTGCACACCACTATATTGGGTACTATAGGAGCGGAGGAGAAGCCAGAGGTATGGTAAGCAAAATCTCCATCGGCACCATGTAATTTCTGCAGTACCACTTACATGAACAGTTGAGCACCTTCAAACACCTAGCAAAATCTTTGATTGTCTGCAAGATAGTTCGGTCTGAGGTTTATATGAGGAGGATTTCAGATGTTTTTCTATGTTACGTACATCACTAAATCCCTAATAAACAGGCTTGATTACTAACATCTGATAATGACAAATTCGTTTTTGTACATGTCCATCTATGGGCAGTCTGATTAAGGGCTGTTTGTAGGGAAGATGATGCGTCTGCCCACAAGGACCACCATGGAGTCGCCATATTAGGGCTTTGTTTCTTACAACTGCAATTAAAACATCGGTCAACAAATTCAATTTTATGCCCGTTCACTTTGATTCTTACAGAAGGCTCAGTTTATACTACGTGTTTTTATATGTCACCCCATATTAGCTGATGCATGATGGGTTTGGTTGACGTTTCCTATGTAGATGACTTAGATGTTGTATATTGTTTCTTCTAGATACACACTAAATCTTCAGTTATCTGCATGGTATATACTCTTAGTCTACCTCGCATTAGCCAAAGAGAGTGGTTTTTGGCGCTAGGTATGATGCCTAGACATTAAATATTTTCGTACATTGTCAGGATCATGTCTAGAGTACTTTCTGCATGCGAAGATACTTTGAGTAGTCGAGCAGCATGCAGGTTGTATGTGAATGGAGATCTCCTGAGATAAATTTTTTTTTTGATCGTTTGGTGCTTCAGATTTCTTTTGGTTTCCTGTCAACTACTATGGCTGCCGCCACAAGCCTTGATAGCTAGGTCCTGCCTATTCCTCAATTCTCATACTGCTGCCTCTCATCTTCTCTTCTCCACCTTTACCAGGTGGAGAATCAGTTGGGCAGATGAAACCTCCTGCATCCTATTCCTGTTGCTGGTGACAAGAACTATTAGCCCATCGCTCCTGGCCAGCTGCTGGACGTGATGCTATCTGGCCGGAAACAGTAGCAGACTCTCAAGCTAATCCATCGCATGCATGCACCAATTGAATCTACCGTCGATCATCAGGCCTCCCATGCATATATAAGTTGATTCGGCAAGAAACATATACCAATCTTATATCTGTAAAAAATATTTCTAGGAGACCACAATTCAGAGTATAATATCTATCGGAAAACTTCTGCGTGAAACTTATATTTTTATGCTAATAACGAATTCGATGTATAATCTTTAACCTCGAATTTTTATATGATTGTAGTTACTTCCACTTCTGCTCTTGCAGGTCGACTTGAGTATCCACTTCAGAAGCTATTGAATTGATTCATCACACCATGGTTATCTGGGTCGTTTAGTTATCTCCGTGTTGCCACAAAACTATTGTATTCTAGAAAATATAAGTACAATCGATTGTGCTTAAGGACAAGGGAGAATCAAACTGTCACATTTAGAGTTGTATTATGAGAGCAAGAGCTACCGGCCTATTTCGAGTGGACATGACCTTTTCTGTTGAAAAACAACAGCAAGAGCTACCGGCAGGGGGGCTTCTGCGGTCAGTGGTCAGGACGAACGTCGCCTGCCTACCTCCGCCTGTGGGAACGAGCTTCGGCGGGAACGGGCGCTGGCGGGGACGAGCAGCTCCGACCGCCTACCTCCGCTTGGATCCAGCCGAGCGCCACCTGCCTTCGCGCAGATCCGGTCGTTGCTGTGCCGCTTGGGGTGCTGGAGGAAGCGTCGTCGTGCCGCTAGAGGAAGCGTCCGCGGCTCTTCCACGGCTGGTTCGTGGTGGGTGGGTTGGGTGGTGGGCGTGGTGGGCCAGAGAGGGGAGAGAGATGAAATGGGGGAGGTGGATGACAAATGGGCCAGGCCTGACACAGAGGGGCGAGGCAGACGCAGAGAATGTTTGGTTTGTGTCCGCTTCCGATCCAAATCTGACCCCAATTTGAGGTGGAAATGAGTCAGAGCAGAGAAAAAACGGACATAAAAGGGGAATGGGTGTCTACGTTGGACACTGTATTTTGTTTGTGTGGACACAGGCGAATGCGGGGCGGACCAAATGGGTCGCTGTGTTGGAGTTGCTCGTAGGGAAGCAGGTTTGGGCCCTTTAGCATACCATGTGACCAGATGAACTATCAAAAATGAAGTTAATTTTGAAGTTTTAGTTCATTTAGTTGAACTAAAGAGGGTTGGAGGGTAGCCGTTCCACATTTGCATGCCGAAGTGTGCCGGGAGCATGAATGTAACAGCCCGAAACAGCTGGAGTTAGTTAAGCTGAACAGGTGCAGTGTGCTGGGAGCATGAATGTAACAGCCTGAACAGCTCCAGTTAAGGCTTGTTTGGTTGTTTCCTGGGTACTTTGTTTGTGCCTGGCCTGGGGCTCCCTGAAACTTGCCCGAGTCTTGTTTGATTTGTGCCTACGAGATAAAATGAATGCCTGGCCTGGAGTGCATAAGCCTGTCTTGCATCACGTGCAACATAGTTATGCTGGTCTAGACGTCCACCATCACGCGCCTGGCCGTGCCTGGGCTTCTAATCTCAGGTAAAATACAGCAATGCTACATCAACGGAGCCTTACAGGCATTTTACAGGGTGAATTTGAGCTGGCGAAGTATGATTGGACAAAGGGAGAGGGCGGGCCCCAGCCCCTGGAAATCAGGGTGTGCAAAGTTTAGTTGAATGGAAGGGTCCGTGAAAGGCCCGTTTTAAGTCCGTTGATGTAGCATTTTTGAGTAAAATAGGGGGCCCACGGGAGACTTTTTTGAAGATGTCAGATCATCTCGCTTCTACTACTCCCTTCGTACCTTCTAAGGCATTTAGTCACGCAGGTTGACAATGAAATAGGTACATCTCAGATTTACGTGGTCAGAAAGAAATCATCAACGGACCCAGCCTCATACCAGGCACATTTTTAGGGTTAGTTTGGTTCATGTCCTCAAAGTGTCACGTCTGGCCTGAAGCTAGCCTAAAAATTGTTTGGTTCGTATCCTAATGGTTGAGTGCTCGCCTAGCCTGGATAGCGAACCAGCGTCGTTAGACTGCCAGGCAACGGCCAGGCGTCCGATATGGGAAGCCTGGGAGTCAGAAAATGAAGCCTGGAATACTTAATTACTACTCCAATTAAGAGAAGAGTTCAAGGCCTTGCGCACTGCAGCAGGGGACCCCAACCCGACGCTAACACCAGTTGATAAGACATCACCCGCAGGCAACCAACCAAACATACTTGTTTCCAGGCTGCCTCACCAGGCAAAAAAAAAAAAAAACACCTACCCGGGCTCACGCCAGGCACCAAATTTCCCCAGGCACAATGTCGTGGACGTGAACCAAACTAGCTCTTATTCCAAGCATGAGCTCCAGGGTAGCAAGCAAACAGATCCTTAGTTAAACTGGTAGTAACATAATTCGGGCCAATTATACAGTACACATGCACACTACTGTACCGCCAGACAAATTAGCTCGGATTGCAAACTTCAGGACGCTGGTTTCATCAACGGACGTGTAAACATAGACCTTAGACAGAGTACGAACCTCTTGAGAACGAAAGCACCAGCTCCAGCGGGTCAGAGGGATCCACCTCGTAGACAGTGCTTTCCAACGGATTCTTTCTTTTCCACCTCCTTGTGTAGCGTACGAGGCAGAGGGGTGCAGCTTGACTTAGCTGGACATCACCGAAAATAGTATGAGTGGAACTGCAAAAGTAAAGCTAAGCTAAGCTTGTACTCCAAAACTCAAATCGGTTGTCGCATAGACCTCACACCGCTACTTTGGCAACACTCGGGTTGACAGCCCTCCTCTGAATGGAGGCGGGGCGGTGGATCTGAATGGAGGCGATGCTACAGAAGGAAGAAGAGCGTGTTGACTTTGGACATAGATAACGCGAGCGCTTAATCTCAAAGCATTTATGAATGTCCAAAACAAACCCAAACACTACTAATAAGAAGCAGGTGCTTAATCTCAAAGCTACCGATCATGCATCTGTAGCACCAGCCAGTTTAACTATCCGGAGAATATCTTCTCGAGGACAAAAGAAGTGCTAGCGGTGATTACCTCGAGAAGCCTGCTGCCTGGTGAATCGCTCGAGTCGAGCCGCTGCAGCAAGTCGTCTTTGCTCTTCCAGATCTCGTTTCTGGAAACAATAAACTTGATTAGTGAGAAATACAATTTAGAACTAATAGGAGATAACATTAACCACGGCTAACAAAAGATTGTAAGATCAGATGTACTTGCCGTGGATCTCCTTCTTTCCGAAATCCATTCAAGAAAGATCAGCTTGATCACGAACGAGCCATATCCCCTTTCCAGACTTACAGACGTAAAACTAAATGAGATCTGGAGTTGCAGACGATATCAGAAGAGCAAAGCGAGAGGAAGTCAAACAGGAGAGCTTTCACAAGTTGCAATAGGCATGTATGTTCGTAGGAAATGAGCAGCGGTCCAATGAAGGGCACCTATTGTTTTGACCAAGTGTATGCAAGCTCCCTTGCAAGGGGGAGATTAACAAATGAGTATAAATTAAACAACTTCAATAATGAGTACATCAAAATTCAAATTTTCAATGATTGGCCATTAGCAAGTACATCACGCGGACAAGTGTGTATGATACGTGGCCATTTGAATTTCATAATCACAAATGTCTGACAGGTTCAACCAGTTACAAGACAAAATTATAGTGCTAGAAAAGTACTGATTAGAGCATCTCCAACAGACGCGCTAGATTAGCCGCGTGCTGAAAAAATGACTATATTGCACGCGCGCGACCGACAGCTGCGCCCGCGCTATAATCCCGCATGCGGTAAAGTAGGTTCAGCGCGTTGGGAAAAACGGCATCGCGCGCTGCTTATTTGATGCGTTCACTCGCGCGCGCTGCAAAATCTGAGCTATTGTGGGCCGCCGGATTGGGCGCCGTGTTTTTGCGCTTCTGGTATAGCAAACACCCTCCTGTGCGCGCTAAAAGGCTATTTCGGCGCTGCAAAAAAAAAATTAGCACACCGTGCAACCACGCGTATTATCTTAAAATCTTTTGTTTAACTCACCATCAATCTTATGTGCTTCCATAACACTCTTACAAATGGCTGCACAACCAATCTGAGCAACGAACATATTATATTTCTGCAAAAATTTCCACCTAGAAGTGTGATGTAGGGTGGAACCCTAGATGGCCGATCTTTCACGAAAGGAGCAGATCCCGCGACGAACACGAAGAACACGAGGAGAAATCACAAGGGGAAACACGAGAGAATCACTCAAACCAACAAGATTCGGTCACACATATGCTAGATCCTTGAAGCATAAAGAGATACACGATCCGAATCCAAGAAAGGACGATACGTAGGTAACTAGTTCTTCTCCGTGAGGAGGTCTTGAGGTTTTCCCGTTAGGGGTCTTGAATCCGCTTGGGGGATCTTCTCCGTAGAGGGCGTGAACTCCGATGAAGAAGTAACCAAGTGGATGAGCAAAACTCTATCTCTAAATTGAGCTAATCCTTTGCTAACACTAGAAAGAGGGAGGAGGAGGAGGAGTATTTATAGTCTAGGTGGGCGAAGGGGTACATGGGCCTCGGCCCTTTACGGTGCGCAGACAGATGGGGCCGGACGTCCGGGCGTCGGGCCTTCCCGAGGGGCCGGATGTCTGGGCTAGGTGGCCGGATGTCCGGGCTGGAGGGGTCGGCCTCGGTGGTCTCTGGATAGGAGGTGTCCGGATTTCCGGGCTTCGGCCAAATTTTCGGACTGGGCCGGATGTCCGGGGCCTGTAGGTGCTTGGCGGTTGGGCGGCTGTTGTGGGTGATGTTCCAGGGGCCGGATGTCCGGGGTCATGGCCGGATGTCCGAGCCCTGGGAGTTGTTCCTGACTCCTTTTGTGGGTTCTCTTCATCCATGAACTTGGGGACTTGTCTGTCTTCACGTGCATCTTCGGGAGGGTTCTCTTGGTACATAATCATGCACAATATTCCGGACTTAGGTAGTAGCCATGTCTCGAGTGTGTCATGTTTGATATCACTAAGGAAAGAATACGCCTCGTTCTCGAGAGCTCTAGCTCGTGCTCGTGTCATAGGTCCTCTTGGCACTTGGTGAGACAATGGTAGGTCCATGGGGATGACCATAGGGTGCTCCGCATCATCTCCCCTCCCTTGGGAAAGATCCGACCTCGGATCAAAATCTTCATCAACATGGTAGGGAGAGAGATCTTTGACGTTGTAGATGTCGCTCACGGAGTACTTGTCGGCGTGGGATGTTGATCTTGTAGGCATTGTTGTTGTAGCGTTCAAGCACCTTGAAGGCCCCATCGGCTCGTGGTAGAAGTTTGGACTTGCGTTCGTTGGGGAAGCGGTCCTTGCAAAGGTGTAGTCACACAAGATCTCCAATGTTGAATACCATGGGTTGCTTGTTGAAGTTGAGCTTGGTCACGAGTCGTTGTACTTGGCACTCATGGTGTGCCTTGTATCTTCATGCATCTTCTTGAGGTAGTTTACTCGGGCACTCACGTCCATGTTGGTGTGCTCTTGTAGTGGTAGAGGAAGAATGTCCAATGGGGACAACGGGTTGAAACCGTAGATGAACTCGAAGGGGGACTTTCCGGTAGTCGAATGTCTTGCGCGGTTGTAGGCGTACTCGGTGATAGGTAGGCACTCCTCCTAGTCTTTGATGTTCTTCTTGATCAACTCGCGTAGGAGAGTGGAGAGTGTCCGGTTTGTGACCTCAGTTTGGCCAAAGAAAACAAGAGCTTGATTCCGAGCTTGGCGCACAAGGTCTTCCAAAAGTAACTCAAGAACTTGATGTCACGGTCCGAGACAATCTTCTTGGGTCCTCCATGGAGACGCAATATTTCCCTACAAAAGAGATTGGCAACATGTGAAGCATCGTCTATCTTGTTGCATGCTATGAAATGTGCCATTTTAGAGAATCGGTCCACAACAACAAACACGGAATCTTTTCCATTTCTAGTTCTAGGCAAACCAAGCACAAAATCCATGATAATATCTTCCCATGGGTGATATGGAATTGGAAGGGGCATATAAAGACCGTGAGATTGAGCTTTAGACTTATTTTGTGACATGTAGAGCATCGGTTGGTGAAGCGTGAGACATCGCGGAACATCTTGGGCCAAAAATAGTTCTTGGAGAGCGTACCAGATGTTTTGCCGCGTCCAAAGTGTCCTATTAGTCCTCCTCCATGAGATTCTTGCAAAAGTAACAAACGAAGAGAAGACACGGGAATGCATAGTTTGTTAGCTCTCATAAGATAATCATCTTTGATGTAATAGCATTCCCAAGATGTATGCGTCAAACATTTGGCATATGGAATATCAAAAGTAGGATCATGCACATACAAGTCTTTAATGTGCTCAAACCCAATGACATTCAATTCAAGTTTGGTAACAAGCATGCATATGCGGGAAAGAGCATCCACCACAAAATTTTCCTTCCCTTTGATATATTTGATGACATAAGGAAATGACCCAATGAACTCACTCCATTTAGCATGGCGCTTCTTCAACTTAGTTTGACCCTTAAGATATTTAAGCGTTTCATGGTCGGTATGGATGACAAATTCATGAGGGCGAAGATAATGTTCCCAGTCATGCAAAACTCACACTAAAGGATATAGCTCTTTGTCATAGATGGGGTAATTGAGTTGCGCTCCGGAAAGTTTTTCGCTAAAGTAAGCAATTGGGTGCTTCTCTTGTGTTAACACACCTCCTATGCCATTACCTCTAGCATCATAATGAATTTCAAATGGTTTTTCAAAGTTGGGTAATGCAAGCACGGGAGCATGAGTAAGCAAATTCTTAAGCTCATTAAATGCGCTATCTTGAGATGGTCCCCAAACAAAGGGTGCATTTTTCTTACTCAAAGCATGTAAAGGAGATGCAATGGTGCTAAAGCCCTTAACAAATCTATGGTAGAAACCGGCTAAACTAAGGAAACTACGCACTTGTTGTAAGTTGGTTGGTTGGGGCCACGTTTTAATAGCATTGCTCTTAGATTCATCAACATGAACACCCTTATAAGACACAACAAAAACCAAGAAAACAAGCTTATCAACACCGAAAAGGCATTTATCCATATTAGCATAAAGGCGCTCTTTCCTGAGGGTTTGCAACACGGTTCTAAGATGGGTGACATGATCGTTGAGAGATTTTCTAAACACAAGAATATCGTCAAAGTAGACCACAACAAATAGACCAATATAGGGCCTAAGAACTAAATGCATGACTCGCATGAAAGTACCGGGTTCTTTGGATAAACCCATTGGCATAACAAGCCATTCATAAGCCAAATTAGGTCTTAAATGCGGTTTTCCATACATCACCTTCACTCATGGGGACAACAAGAGCGGGGCTCGAATCTTCATCACAAAAGACTTGATCATCTTCATCTTTGTTCACTTGTCGGTGCATGGCCACTTGCTCAAGGGTGTCCATTTCTCCTTCACTCATGGAGTCATACGTAGCATCGGCGTTGAAGATCATGGTGCATTTGTTGGTACACTCGAAGGACTTGTGGTCTTGGCCACCGCATGTGAAGCACTTGAATGAACCTGTCTTGATGGTCTCATTGGGTGGAGTAGATGATGATGAAGCTCTCGGCTTGAAGTTACTTGTAGTAGGAGGATGGCTTGAGGTTATCGAAGTTTTCTTGTAACTTGACTTGTTGCCGTTGCTTGTAGATAGCTTGATTGAGGTAGAAAGTTGTGGAGTTGTTGGCGCTTGGTTGTTGGAGAAACCATAGGACCTGGATGAGAACTTGGCATACTTGGAGTCATCTTGCACTTGAAGTTCCGCTTTAGTAGCTTGGTGCACTAGCTCGATGAGGTCCGAGTATGGTTGGAATTCAGCGATCTTCTTGATAGGATGGTTGAGTCCATTCAAGAATCATGCCATAGTTTGCTCATCATCTTCTGTGACTTAGCTCGTATCATGGCAATCTCCATTTTCTTGTAGTATTCTTCAACGCTCTTTGTCGGGGGGATGAACCCTGGGCAGGCAACGGAACCCGGATCCTTTTCAAAAACAACGGGGCCCATATCGGCAAGGCACGTCGACCCGGTCGCAGCAGCTGTCACAAGACAACTCAACCCGGCGCAACCATGGCTTCCCCAGCAAGCCAACCCACCCGTGGCGTCCACGGCAACCCAGCCACGGGTCAGCTCCCGTCCCATCCAGGCCGTACGATGGGACGAGACCTCAATCACTGATGACCAAGACAATAGTGTTCCCGCCCATGCCTGTGGTCAGCCGGAGTGTGGCAACAGTGCCCCTTACCTACCCGTTGACCAGGGCTGGCGTGGCAACAGTGCTCCCGCCCTCACCGCTGACGACAACAAGCGGCGGCCTGACGGAGAGCACTGTACAGGACTCGACTCGGCCACGACCTGAGATCGACAAGACGGCGCACAGTCCCCCTAGGCATGCGGGGCCCGCACCTAGGGGAACCCGGCGAACCACAAGCCCACAAGTGGGACCCTGCCCGGTACCCTGGACACCGACAATACGGACCCACCGACTCCGCATATTACCATTGTAACCCTAGGCGGGTTGATATATAAAACCCCCCAGAAGCCCAGGCCCACCAGGGAACGGCGGAGCATGCGATACGAGATAGACACGAGACATATGTAAGAGAAACACAAGCAAGCATAGGACTAGCCACCCCACAGCAACACCAGGGAGAAGGAGCAGCCCAAGCCTTGGCCAGCCTCCTTCCTCCTTCATACAGCTCTAGGAGCGACATTGTACTATCGATCATCCAACTAAACTCGGCACGACTAGGGGTGTTATCCCTCCGGAGAGCCCCGAACATGGGTATGTCCAGCGTCCCGCGCCCGCGCATATCAACCTCGCCTCCGGAGTCCACCAGCACCCTCGAGCCTCCTCCTCTCTTTAGCCATCCCTTGGCATCTGCCGTGCGCCCACCACAATAGTTGGCGCCCACCGTGGGGCAGCTCGAGGAGCTGGCTGGGAGCATGCTTCAGACGGGGCCCTTCTCCTAATCTGACGAGTCCGTCGCTTTGGCGGACGAAGTCATCGGCGCGCTTGCTGCCTCCTTCACCGTGCTGCGCATCTCCGACGCGTTCGCGATCGACAAGTACCACAGCGAGGTGCTCAGCTACTCCGACTCCCCGCTCTCCTCAGCGGCGGATTCACTGCCGGGTCGATGGATGCCCATGTGGAGGTCTTCGTCACCGGCGACGGCGCCTCTTCCTCGTCGGGCAAGGCGAGGAGGGTCGCAGAAGCCGAGGCTGCCGCGGCATGGACCGAACCGTCCGACCCGCTGCGTGCCGCGATGTAGAGCCTTCGCATCCCCATCGGCACCGACGTCGACGCCACCAACGTCGCTGAAGACCGAACCCAGCTCGAGGACAGGCGCCAGCAGATGCTGGACCTGTCCGAGATGCTGGCCGCCACCAGGCGTCGCCTGGAGGCTGCTCAGATGGAGCACGACGGGTTCACGCCCACGGATTCACGCCCGCCGCGGCCAAGCCAAGCCGGGCCGCCGATACTCGCGCCCGTGGAGGAGCGATTGGCCTGGCCTTTGGTGTCGTCTGGACCATCTACGAGACCCCAGTCAAGAACATGCGCACTGCGGAGGCAGCCGCGGTCGGCCTCGACCAACTCACGGGCGAGGAGCTCAAGGAACGCATCGGGCGGATGCGCGAGCTCCTCCACGCCGCCAACACCCAGCAGGATTGCCTCAACCAACTCGCCAAGCCGGCGGGGTCCGGCTCCGCCCGCCTTGGCGGACCCAGCGAACTCCTGCACACGGCTTCCTTGCCGCCCGGCAAGGTGCACTCCGTCCAAGCCCGGAACTAACGCAACCCGGCCGCCACCGCCGCCGACGCTCTGGGCAACGAGCCCGCCCCGGAGACCCAACGCGGACCCGGCCAGCATGGCCGGCGTCCGGCTCCAACCGACCCGTCCCCTCGGGGCCTGGCCGCTAGTCGACTCAGCCTGCACGTCATCGATGACACCGACACGCGCCACCGCCTCGATCAGCTCGCTTGCTCCTTGGAGGTGGAGGAGAGCGGCGCTATTGGGCCGGCGTGCTTCGGCCCACGCATCCGGGAGGAGCCCTTTCCCAAGGGGTTCGTGCTCCCCCGTGACACCCCCAAGTACAATGGGACCGTGAAGACAGAAGACTGGCTCACCGACTATACCAGGGCCATTGGCATCACCGGTGCCAATCGTCGTCTCGCCATGCGCTACGCACCACTCATGCTCCAGGGGTCGGCTCGCACATGGTTGAACAACCTACCAATGGGCAGTATCAACGCGTGGGTCAACTTTGAGGAGGCCTTTGTCCGCAACTTCACGGGGACATACAAGCGACCCGGGCGCCCCAGCCAGCTCGCCATTTGCGTGCAGGGGTTGACGGAGACCGGCTGCGAGTACCTCGCATGCTGGACCGAGCTCCGGAACAGCTGCGAGGGTGTCCATGAAGTCCAGGTGATCCAATACTTCATCAGCGGGTGCCGAGACGGCACCCTCCTCAAGCACAAGCTCCTACGCTCCGAGCCGACCACCATGGCCGCGCTCATGGTGACGTCGGACAAGTACACAAACGCCGACTCCGCCATGAAGATCCATGTGGCACTGAGTGAAGCAGGCAAGGCGAAGCCGGTTCCTCCTCTGAAGCCGGCCGTCGAAAGCAGCCGGCAGCAGCATCACCAGAACAACAAGCGCAAGGCCGACCAGCCGGCGCAACAACACGACAACCGCCTCGTCGCGGCCACCGAGCCCGCGGATGACCCGACAGCGAAGCACCGACAGTCCGGCAAGATGGCGTGGCAACCCGCCATGAGTTTTGAAGAGATGCTCGACGCCCCATGCAAGCACCACAGCGGCGCAAGACCCTCCATGCACACGCTTCGGCAGTGCACCATCACCAAGCGCATCATGAGGGGAGATGTTCCGCCTCCTCCGGCTCTGGCTCCAGCTCCAGGCGCAGGACAGCCGCCTCTCGCTGGCGGCGCGATGCGAAATGATGCCTACCCGCACCAGAACACGGCCTATGTCGTCTTCACCAACCTCGGCGATGGCAAGCGCAGCGAGCGCCTCCTTCGGCAGGAGGTGAACACCGTCGTCCCGGCCAAGACGGACTTCATGCACTGGTCGGATTGCCCGATCACCTAGACCCAGGAGGATCACCCGGCAGTCATGCCGAGTCCGGGTGGATACGCCCTCGTCCTCAACCCCACCATCGTCGCGCTGCGCACGTGCAAGTTCTCCCGAGTCCTCATCGATGGCGACAACAGCATCAACATCCTCTACCGCGACACGATGACCAAGCTCAGCCTCAAGGCCGAAGACCTGGAGCCAACCCGGAGTGTCTTCCACGGCATCGTACCCGGCCTCTCCTGCTCACCCATTGGCCGGGTCCGGCTCGATGTCCTGTTCGGCGACAGCAGCCACTTCCGACGCGAGCCGGTCTGGTTCGAGGTGGTGGACCTGTCCGGTGCATATCATGCATTGCTGGGCCGACCCGCGCTCGCCAAGTTCATGGCGGTTCCCCACTACGCATACCTGAAGATGAAGATGCCGGGTCCCAAGGGCCTCATTACCGTCACCGCGCGACTACCGCAAGTCTCTGGAGTGCTCCCAAGACGGCGCCAAGTTGGCCGAGTCGTTGGTCATTGCCGAGAAGCAGCGCCAGCTCGACCGGATCGTCGCCCTGGCCGGCGAGGCCTCTGCCGCGTCAATCCTGACCCTGGACCCGGCCGACGAGGCCGCCTTCAAGCCCTCATAAGAGACCAAGAAAGTGAAGCTCAACCCGGAAGACCCCAGCTGCAACAAGTATGTTGTCGTAGACGCCCGCCTCGACAGCAAATAGGAAGGCGAGCTCGTCGACTTCCTCCATGAGAATCGGGATATCTTCGCATGGACCCCCAAAGACATGTCGGGTATCCCGAGGAAGTACGTCGAGCACAAACTCCACGCCCGCAAGGACGCCAAGCCTGTCCGTCAACCCCTCCGTCAATTTTCCGAAGAGAAGAGAAGAACCATTTGTGAAGAGGTCGCCAAGCTTTTGGTGGACGGCTTCATAATGGAAGTGTTTCACCCCGAGTGGCTCGCCAATCCAATCCTCGTCCTAAAGAAGAACAAGGCCTGGCGCATGTGTATCGACTACACCAGCCTCAACAAGGCCTGTCCCAAGGATCCGTTCGCTCTCCCGCGGATCGACCAAGTCATCGACTCGACCGCCGGGTGCGAGCTCCTGTCCTTCCTGGACGCTTACTCCGGCTACCACCAGATCAAGCTGGACCCGGCCGATGCCCTGAATACGTCCTTCATGTCACATCCCTAGTTTGGTATGACCTAGACTAGCTAGTCATTTGTGCATCATGTTTAAATTCCATTTAAATTTGAAATGAGGACTTGGGAAACCCTCAGAATCATCTCTGAAAATGACCCAAATAAAAATTGCTCCAAAAAGGTCCAGGAAAATGCTCATGTTGCCCTCTGAAAATATTGGACAGAGATAAAAATCAAACCAATATTTCTAGGAGCTCATAAGTATTTATTTTGGGCATTTGGAATTAATGCATAAATATTTGCATTGGAAATATATTAGTTATATATATTAATATATGTCCAAAAGTTATGCCACTTGTTGGGGAGCTCTGGAATAATATAACTAGCTTCCATAAAAATTGGCATAAGAAAATAAATTGATTTAGTATTATTATTGAATCAAAACATATGTCAGTAAAATAGAAAAGGAAACAAAAATAAAAAGGGATACATACCTGGGCCTCCTCCCGGTGCAGCCCAGCAGCAGCCAGCGCCGGCCCAGCCCACTGGCCCTCCTCTGTCGTCTTCGTCCTCGACAGGGGGATGGGCGCGTTCCCGACGCGCACGCGCTCCACCGCGCCACGCCACCAGCCTCCCTGCCTGCCTCCCCTCTCCCCTCCTCGTCTGGATGCCCCGGAGACGCCACGCAGCCACCCCGACCTCTCTCGCACTCTCCCTCGCCCTCGTCCCCTCCTCTGTCACCCTTTCTCCCCGCGCCCAACGCGCTGCCGCCACCTCAGCTCATCGCCGACGCGCTCCCCGCCGTCCCCTCGCCCCTCCGTAGAGTCCACGAGCTCCGCCACGACTCCCTCGTCCTCTCCGTCAAGCCACAAGACGCCGGACGCCCCGTGGAGCCGTCGCTGTCGCCTTCATCACCTCCGGCCGCCGTGGATCTCCGTCGCCGCTCGCCGCCGTCAGCGCCTCCCCCGAGCTCGTCGTCGTCTCTTCTGGTCCCCTGTGAGCTCTCCCGCATCGGTTCCCCCTCCTCTCTTGCATCCCCGTGTGCCGTAGCCGCGCGCCCGCCTGAGCCGAACTCCGGCCGCCGCCGCGAGCTCTGCTCCGGCGAGCTCCGGCGCCCCCGCGGCTTCCCGCCTGTTCCCCTGGATGCGGACGAGCCCGGGCTACGCCCCGGTGCTCTTAGCCGCCGCCCCCGTGGCCTTGAACGCGGACGCCGCCGCGTCCTGAGGTCGCCGCCGACGACCTCGCCGGCCTGACGTGTGGGCCCGACCTGCCAGGTGATTAGCTTAAGCAAATCACCACTTAGTTAACCTTGAGACACCGACAGTGGGCCCCAGCGCCACTAATCTAAGTTAGATTAGAAATAACCCCCCATGTTAACTAACTGTGACACTGACGTGTGGACCCCACACGTCAGGTTTGACCCTGGTCAGCCCCGGTTGACCTGCTGACGTCATGCTGGCGTCATGCTGACGCAATTATTTATTTTCTGGTTTAAATTTAAATCAGGAAATTCCAGAAAATGATTTAAACTTCAAATATTCATAGAAATTCAACCCTAGCTCAGATTGAAATAATTTATATATGAAAAATTATCAGAAAAATGCAATCTTTCCATCTGTACTAGTTTCATGCATGACAAACCAACTTATACATGCTGAATATTAGAAAACACATTATGGCATATATAAAGAGCTTATTTTGGAGATGCATTTGAACCTTTGGTTCAAATGGACTTCAAACCAAATGAATACTAGTTGCATTAGCTCAAACAGCATCACATCTTCATGCCATGTTCATGCATCATATTGTTGCATATGATTGTTTATTGATTGCCGACACCATTCCTTCTCGATAGGTCCTGCTCCGGAGAGTGTTCCAGAGTACCTGTCTGTGAAGCAGTGCCTCCCTTGTTGATCTACCAGGCAAGCAAACCCCCTTGTTCATTCCGATACAATCCTACTCTCTCGCTCCTGCTCTCAGTTATTGCATTAGGACAACAACGATTCATCTGCTACTTTGTGCTGCGGTAGTTGAACCCATTCCTCTGCATGACCTGTCATTGCCACAGTAAATAGTTGAAACCCACTAGCATGTGTAGGAGTTGATTGAGCCCATGTTTTGTTCCTACCATGCTATGCCTGCTATTGCCGAGAGTTGTGTCAGGTCTGATTCATTGGGAATGAATTGGAGTGTTATGAGTTGTTCTGGTGCTGAGAGTTAAGTGTGTGAACACGATTTGCTAAAGGTAGCGGTGAGAGGCCATGTAGGAGTACATGGTGGGTTGTCTCACTGGAACCGTCCTTAAGCACTGAGTTCTATGTATGTTGTCCAATGACTCGATACTACCACACATTGGGCTCCGGGCGCTCCAAGCCCTCTCGACTTATTAACCAACTTGACCTCTGTCCAGGAGTCGCAACTAGTTTCTGGTGTTTGTAGGTAGTGTTAGTAGTCTACCAAGTGGCACCCGACCAGGTGGGCTTGGGACAGACTAGGCACAGTGGCACGGTGTACCAAGTGGCACCCGGATGGTGGGCTTGGGAACCCTGCTCACATCGTTTGGGGCCGTGAGCGACACCCCGGCCGGATCTCCTTGCGGATGGAACCCGAATAGGCGATAAACCTGGGCTAGAGTCTTGTGTGGTTAGTCAGGTCGTGGCCGACTCCCTCGCCAGGCTTCCGCTTGAAGGTTGCCGAGATACACGACGTGTACATGGTGGTACGTGGCGAGAGCATGTGTGAAGAAGTACACCCCTGCAGGGTTAACATGATCTATTCGAATAGCCGGGTCCGCGGATATGGACTTCTTGGATGCTTACATGGTACATAGACAACTTGAAGTGGATACTATAAATGCTCAAGACAAGTGTGAGTACTATGGATGGCCTTCTCGTAGGGAGACGGGGATGATTCCATAGTGGTGTATTGTGTGGTGATTAGTGGACTCGTGTGCGCCATATCACCTCAAAGAAGTTCTGGTAGTCGTAGAACAAGATAGCCACAGAGTCAAAGCTGGCTTGCTGCAACTAAACCCCACATTACCCTCTTGATACAAATGCATGTATGTTAGGATCTGATGTAAGTCTTGCTGAGTACCTTTGTACTCATGTTGCTTTATTTATGTTTTGCAGCGGAGACTTCGGTCTTACTAGTGTTCTCGTGGACTTCGACAAGTAGCTTGTACCTCAGCTACGATCTTGATCGGATGTTGTAGTTAGTCAGGCTCTTCAGCCTTTTTCATTTGTAGATGCCTGTACCCAGACATGTAATGCTTCCGCTTATTGCTTGTATGCTCTGTATGATGGGTCTTGCGACCCCTGTTTGCAATAAATGCTATGATGGTTCTTTGAGCCTTATCTATATGAGTTGTTGAGTTATGCTGTGATGCTATGTTGTACAACACATACTTGCATGTTATGCGTACGTGTAATGTGTATTGCTATGTGTGGGATCTGACTATCTAGTTGTTTATCCTTAGTAGCCTCTCTTACCGGGAAATGTCTCCTAGTGATTCCACTGAGCCATGGTAGCGTGCTACTGCTCCGGAACACTTAGGCTGGCCGGCATGTGTCCTTCTTCGTTCCTGTGTCTGTCCCTTCGGGGAAATGTCACGCGATGAATACCGGAGTCCTGTTAGCCCGCTACAGCCCGGTTCACCGGAGTCCTGTTAGCCCAGTGCTACAGCCTGGATTCACTCGCTGATGACCGACACGTTCGATGCTGGGTCATGGATGCCTGTCCCTGTAAGTTTGTGCCACTTTGGGTTTACGACTAGCCATGTCAGCCCAGGCTCCTTATCATATGGATGCTAGCGACACTATCATATACGTGTGCCAAAAGGCGCAAACGGTCCCGGGCAAAGGTAAGGCGACACCCGTGGGGATACCGTGCGTGAGGCCGCAAAGTGATATGAGGTGTTACATGCTAGATCGATGTGGCATTGAGTCGGGGTCCTGATAGCTTTGGTATCAGAGCCTGACTGCCTGTAGGATTACCAAGCCAAACTGGTAGAAGTTGAGTCTAGAAATTCTTTAGTTATGTAAGGGAATTGATTGTGGGAAGGAACGTAAGGCTTTTTACTCCTTATACCTCATGGCCTTCTGATCTGAGTCATCCTATCTTTCCTGCTGGGTTAAGGAACTAGGCTTTCTCTTCCGTCTATCAGGATCACGTGTTACTACTCCGTAGTACCATAGGATTGGTTGATCAGAGTCATACCCCAGTTTTCGAGTACTTTCGGTGTAACCTGTTCAGTATGGTCTCAGAACCTTGAGTGGTGATGTTGAGTATGTTACTACCCCATTTTAGCAGGATGTCTCATTATGGGCATTTTACTGCTGTTATGCTGCCGAAATTGACCTAGGAGTCCGAGAGTTATTAATTTCCTTGTCCTACATTCTACAGTCTATAGTTGATGTTGATCCGTCCTTGGTTTCGTTTCTCAGGATGTCATCAGCTAGGCGAAGTTCTGTTGCTCGTAGCCAGAACCACGGAGATGGTAGGGATGAGGATCCTCCCGACCAGCCTTCGTTGACAGAGTTCATGTTAGAGATGGAGAGAAACAAGCGTGAGTCTAACCGCTTGTTGGCACGTATCGAGGAGAACACCGCACATCGGTTCAAAGGGTCTGCAACCATTCATGACTTTATTCGCTTGCACCCACCTACCTTTCATCATTCTATTGAGCCACTCGATGCAGATGACTGGCTCCGTAGTATCACACACAAGCTCCGTTCTGCGAACGTAGCTGAAGATGACAAGGTCACCTATGCCACATACCACCTGGAAGGTCCTGCTAGTCTTTGGTGGCAGAACTATGAGGCTATGCTTCCAGCTGGCCAGATTCCTACTTGGAGGGATTTCACTGAGGCTTTTCGCGAGCATCACATTCTTGAAGCCCTCATCGATCGCAAGAGAGAAGAGTTCTGTAGTTTCACCCAGGGTAAGTTGGCTGTTGATGCTTACAGTAGAGAGTTTGAGAACCTCGCCCGTTATGCCACAGAAGAGGTGTCCACGGACGCCAAGAAGCAGGCTAGGTTCCGGAAGGGTCTCAACCCCAAGTTGCGTCGTGATCTCCACCTGCATCATTGTGATACATTCCAAGCTCTGGTGAACAAGGCCATTAATGCGGAGACAGCTCAGCTCACTTATGAGGAGTCTCGTAAGCACACCCGTGATTTGGGATCTTCCTCCGGTTCTAGTTCTCAGAAGCGCCGGATTTGGGTTCCAAACTCCGCTCTTCCTTCGAGATATGCACCGAGACCATCTTATGCGGTGCCTCCCCCAGCTCAGTCTTATGCTCCACCCAGGCCTATTGGTAGACCGCTTGTCAGTACGGGTCCACGTCCAACTTCAAGGACTTGCTTCACATGCGGGAAGCCAGGACATTATGCACGTGACTGCTCTCAGACTAGTTATGCTCCACCCCAGCCCGAGAAGTCTATTGGCTATGTTAAGCCACCTGGAAAGATGATCAGTGTCAAGTCAACTCCCACTAAACTTGGACGTGTGCATCACGTCTCAGCCAGAAACGCTCATGATGATCCGGATGTCG
This sequence comes from Triticum timopheevii, assembly GCA_963921465.1. Taxonomy (NCBI): domain Eukaryota; kingdom Viridiplantae; phylum Streptophyta; class Magnoliopsida; order Poales; family Poaceae; genus Triticum; species Triticum timopheevii. The sequence goes on from OY997270.1 coordinate 593,880,724, forward strand.
TTCTTGGTACACTCCTTGTCAACTGTCATCCAGCATCGGTTTTGTTCGATACTGGAGCATCTCACTCCTTCATTTCTGAAAGCTATGCTAACTTGCACAACATGTCATTTTGTGATATGCCCTCTCCACTAGCCATTCAAACTCCTGGATCCAAATGGCAAACTTCTAGTGTAAGCCATGGTAACGAAATCCTTGTAGACAGACTTGTATTCCTCGCATCACTTATAGCCCTCAAGTCTACAGATATTAACATCATCTTGGGTATGGACTGGATGACAGCTCATTATGCCAAGATTGATTGTTACACCAGGTCTGTTCAGCTTACACACCCATCTGGCAAGATAGTCACTGTCTCCACTAGAGTTGCAAGGCGTCAGCTCTATTCTCTTAATGCCAGCCCTCTTCCAGACCTTGAAGATATCCCGGTAGTCCATGACTTTCCGGATGTTTTTCCAGAGGAACTGCCAGGTGTTCCACCTGACAGAGATGTAGAGTTCGTCATAGATCTTATCCCAGGAACCGCTCCAATCTCTAGGAGACCTTACAAGATGGCACCCTTAGAACTAGCCGAGCTTAAGAAACAACTTGATGAGTCCTTGCAAAAGGGTTTCATCCGTCCTAGTTCTTCTCCTTGGGCTTGCCCCGTCCTCTTCGTCAAGAAGAAGGATGGTACGGACCGGATGGTTGTAGATTATCGTCCCGTTAATTTGGTCACGATAAAGAACAAGTATCCGCTCCCCAGGATCAACGACCTGTATGATCAGCTCGCTGGATCCTCAGTCTTCTCCAAGATGGATTTAAGGTTAGGCTACCACCAAATCAAAATCAGAAATGGGGACATCCCCAAGACGGCATTTGTCACTCGTTATGGTCAGTACGAGTACACCGTCATGTCCTTTGGTCTAACCAACGCTCCAGCTACCTTCTCCCGCTTGATGAACTCGATCTTCATAGAGTACTTAGATAAATTTGTCGTGGTTTACCTCGATGATATTCTTATTTACTCGAAGAACGAAGAAGAGCATGCCAAACATCTTAGACTTGTGTTAGAGAAACTCAGATAGCACCGCCTTTATGCCAAGTTCTCTAAGTGTGAATTTTGGTTGCCAGAAGTGACCTATCTAGGCCACGTAATCTCTGGTAAGGGCATTGCTGTCAATCCCGAGAGAGTTAAGGCCGTTCTTGATTGGACTCCACCTGAAACCGTTAAACAAGTTAGGAGTTTCCTTGGTCTAGCCAGCTATTGTCGCCGCTTTGTTGAAAACTTCTCTAAAGTGGCCAAACCCCTCACGGAACTTCTCAAGAAAGATAAAAAGTTTGAGTGGTCCCCACAGTGTGAGTAAAGTTTTCAGGAACTGAAAAGACACCTGACTTCTGCTCCCATACTTGTGCCATCGGATTTCACTAAAGACTTTGTTATCTACTGCGACACCTCACGACAGGGACTAGGTTGCATTCTTATGCAAGATCGTCATGTGATTGCCTATGCATCTCGACAGTTGCATCCACATGAGGAGAATTATCCTACACATGATCTAGAACTTGCAGCCGTAGTCTATGCACTCAAGACCTGGCGACATTACCTTCTTGGTAAACGTTGCGAGATCTACACCGATCACCAGAGTCTCAAGTATATCTTCACCCAACCAGATTTGAACCTTAGGCAAAGACGTTGGTTGGAGTTGATCTCAGATAATGATCTAGGGATTACCTACACCCCAGGCAAAGCTAATGTCATGGCTGATGCGCTAAGCCGTAAATCCTATTGCAACAATCTCATGTTGCAGCAGGGCCAACCACTTCTCCATGAGGAATTTTGTAAGCTTAACCTTCACATAGCTCCTCACGGATTCCTTTCTACCTTGGTGGCGAAACCTGATCTTGAGGATCGGATTATCGCAGCTCAAAAGCAGGATACGGGAATTTCCCGGATCAAGAGAAACATTAAGAAGGGAGTTGGTGGATGTTTCTCTATGGATGATCGTGGTGTTGTTTTCTTTGTGAATCGCTTGGTGGTTCCCAAGAATCAACATCTGCGACAATTGATTCTTAAGGAGGCGCATGAATCTCCTCTCACGATTCATCCCGGTAGTACTAAGATGTATCAGGATCTACGCCAGAGGTTCTGGTGGACTAGGATGAAGAGAGAAATCACCGACTTCGTTGCTAAATGTGATGTTTGTCGTCGTGTTAAGGCAGAGCATCAAAGACCTGCTGGCACCCTTCAGCCTTTAGCTATTCCTGAATGGAAATGGGATAAAGTTGGTATGGACTTCATCACCGGCTTTCCCAGGACCAAGAGAGGGAATAACGCTATCTTCGTAGTCGTTGATCATCTTTCCAAAGTGGCTCACTTCCTTCCTGTTCGAGAGAGTATCACTGCTAGTCAGCTCGCTGACTTATATATTTCTTGAATAGTATCACTTCATGGTGTTCCACTAGAGATCAATTCAGACCGTGGCAGTCTTTTCACTTCTCATTTCTGGGAGAGTTTTCAAACTGCCATGGGAACCCATCTTTCTTTCAGTACCGGTTTCCACCCTCAGTCGAGTGGTCAGGTGGAACGGGTCAATCAAATTCTCGAAGACATACTCAGAGCTTGCGTTATCTCATTCGGTATGGACTGGGAGAAATGTCTTCCTTTCGCCGAGTTTGCTTATAACAATAGCTATCAATCCAGTCTCAAGAAAGCTCCTTTTGAGATTCTCTATGGACGAAGATGTCGAACACCTTTGAACTGGTCAGAAACCGGTGAAAGACAATTCTTTGGACCGGACATGATCCAGGCGGCAGAAGAGCAAGTTCGCATCATTCGTGAGAATTTGAAAACAGCCCAGTCTCGTCAAAAGAGCCAGTATGACCGTCATCATAAGGATATGACTTATGAAGTTGGCGACAATGCTTACCTTCGGGTTACCCCTTTGAAGGGTACCCATCGATTCGGTATCAAGGGCAAGTTGGCTCCTCGTTACATTGGTCCTTTTCGCATTCTCGCTAAACGAGGAGAGGTTGCCTACCAGTTGGAACTACCCCCACATCTTTCTCGAGTTCATGATGTCTTCCATGTCTCTCAACTCAGGCGTTGCTTCTCAGATCCTATCCGCGGAGTGGACCACGAAACGCTTGATCTCCAAGATAACCTCACATATCGAGAGTATCCAGTTCGCATTCTTGATCAGGTAGAGCGTGTCACCCGACATCATAACATCAAGTTTCTCAAAGTTCAGTGGTCTCATCATTCCGAGAGAGAAGCTACTTGGGAGCGAGAAGATCGTCTTCGACTGGAGTACCCCACTTTCTTTCCGTCGACCCCTGAATCTCGGGACGAGATTCTTCCAAGTGGGGGCGAGTTGTCACATCCCTAGTCTGGTATGACCTAGACTAGCTAGTCATTTGTGCATCATGTTTAAATTCCATTTAAATTTGAAATGAGGACTTGGGAAACCCTCAGAATCATCTCTGAAAATGACCCAAATAAAAATTGCTCCAAAAAGGTCCAGGAAAATGCTCATGTTGCCCTCTGAAAATATTGGACAGAGATAAAAATCAAACCAATATTTCTAGGAGCTCATAAGTATTTATTTTGGGCATTTGGAATTAATGCATAAATATTTGCATTGGAAATATATTAGTTATATATATTAATATATGTCCAAAAATTATGCCACTTGTTGGGGAGCTCTGGAATAATATAACTAGCTTCCATAAAAATTGGCATAAGAAAATAAATTGATTTAGTATTATTATTAAATCAAAACATATGTCAGTAAAATAGAAAAGGAAACAGAAATAAAAAGGGATACTTACCTGGGCCTCCTCCCGGTGCAGCCCAGCAGCAGCCAGCGCCGGCCCAGCCCACTGGCCCTCCTCTGTCGTCTTCGTCCTCGACAGGGGGATGGGCGCGTGCCCGACGCGCACGCGCTCCACCGCGCCACACCACCAGCCTCCCTACCTGCCTGCCCTCTCCCCTCCTCGTCTGGATGCCCCGGAGACGCCACGCAGCCACCCCGACCTCTCTCGCACTCTCCCTCGCCCTCGTCCCCTCCTCTGTCACCCTTTCTCCCCGCGCCCGACGCGCTGCCGCCGCCGCAGCTCATCGCCGACGCGCTCCCCGCCGTCCCCTCGCCCCTCCGTAGAGTCCACGAGCTCCGCCACGACTCCCTCGTCCTCTCCGTCAAGCCACAAGACGCCGGACACCCCGTGGAGCCGTCGCCGTCACCTTCATCACCTCCAGCTGCCGTGGATCTCCGTCGCCGCTCGCCGCCGTCAGCGCCTCCCCCGAGCTCGTCGTCGTCTCTTCTGGTCCCATGTGAGCTCTCCCGCATCGGTTCCCCCTCCTCTCCTGCCTCCCCGTGTGCCGTAGCCGCGCGCCCGCCTGAGCCGAACTCCGGCCGCCGCCGCGAGCTCTGCTCCGGCGAGCTCCGGCGCCCCTGCGGCTTCCCGTCTGTTCCCCTGGATGCGGACGAGCCTGGGCTACGCCCCGGTGCTCTTAGCCGCCGCCCCAGTGGCCTTGAACGCGGACGCCGCCGCGTCCTGAGGTCACCGCCGACGACCTCGCCGGCCTGACGTGTGGGCCCGACCTGCCAGGTGATTAGCTTAAGCTAATCACCACTTAGTTAACCTTGAGACACTGACAGTGGGCCCCAGCGCCACTAATCTAAGTTAGATTAGAAATAACCCCCCCTGTTAACTAACTGTGACACTGACGTGTGGACCCCACACGTCAGGTTTGACCCTGGTCAGCCCCGGTTGACCTGCTGACGTCATGCTGGCGTCATGCTGATGCAATTATTTATTTTCTGGTTTAAATTTAAATCAGGAAATTCCAGAAAATGATTTAAACTTCAAAAATTCATAGAAATTCAACCGTAGCTCAGATTGAAATAATTTATATATGAAAAATTATCAGAAAAATGCAATCTTTCCATCTGTACTAGTTTCATGCATGACAAACCAACTTATACATGCTGAATATTAGAAAACACATTATGGCATATATAAAGAGCTTATTTTGGAGATGCATTTGAACCTTTGGTTCAAATGGACTTCAAACCAAATGAATACTAGTTGCATTAGCTCAAACAGCATCACATCTTCATGCCATGTTCATGCATCATATTGTTGCATATGATTGTTTATTGATTGCCGACACCATTCCTTCTCGATAGGTCCTGCTCCGGAGAGTGTTCCAGAGTACCTGTCTGTGAAGCAGTGCCTCCCTTGTTGATCTACCAGGCAAGCAAACCCCCTTGTTCATTCCGATACAATCCTACTCTCTTGCTCCTGCTCTCAGTTATTGCATTAGGACAACAACGATTCATCTGCTACTTTGTGCTGCGGTAGTTGAACCCATTCCTCTGCATGACCTGTCATTGCCACAGTAAATAGTTGAAACCCACTAGCATGTGTAGGAGTTGATTGAGCCCATGTTTTGTTCCTACCATGCTATGCCTGCTATTGCCGAGAGTTGTGTCAGGTCTGATTCATTGGGAATGAATTGGAGTGTTATGAGTTGTTCTGGTGCTGAGAGTTAAGTGTGTGAACACGATTTGCTAAAGGTAGCGGTGAGAGGCCATGTAGGAGTACATGGTGGGTTGTCTCACTGGAACCGTCCTTAAGCATTGAGTTCTATGTATGTTGTCCAATGACTCGATACTACCACACATTGGGCTCCGGGCGCTCCAAGCCCTCTCGACTTATTAACCAACTTGACCTCTGTCCAGGAGTCGCAACTAGTTTCTGGTGTTTGTAGGTAGTGTTAGTAGTCTACCAAGTGGCACCCGACCAGGTGGGCTTGGGACAGACTAGGCACAGTGGCACGGTGTACCAAGTGGCACCCGGATGGTGGGCATGGGAACCATGCTCACATCGTTTGGGGCCGTGAGCGTCACCCCGGCCGGATCTCCTTGCGGATGGAACCCGAATAGGCGATAAACCTGGGCTAGAGTCTTGTGTGGTTAGTCAGGTCATGGCCGACTCCCTCGCCAGGCTTCCGCTTGAAGGTTGCCGAGATATATGACGTGTACATGGTGGTAAGTGGCGAGAGCGTGTGTGAAGAAGTACACCCCTGCAGGGTTAACATGATCTATTCGAATAGCCGGGTCCGCGGATATGGACTTCTTGGATGCTTACATGGTACATAGACAACTTGAAGTGGATACTATAAATGCTCAAGACAAGTGTGAGTACTATCGATGGCCTTCTCGTAGGGAGACGGGGATGAATCCATAGTGGTGTATTGTGTGGTGATTAGTGGACTCGTGTGCGCCATATCACCTCAAAGAAGTTCTGGTAGTCGTAGAACAAGATAGCCACAGAGTCAAAGCTGGCTTGCTGCAACTAAACCCCACATTACCCTCTTGATACAAATGCATGTATGTTAGGATCTGATGTAAGTCTTGCTGAGTACCTTTGTACTCATGTTGCTTTATTTATGTTTTGCAGCGGAGACTTCGGTCTTACTAGTGTTCTCGTGGACTTCGACAAGTAGCTTGTACCTCAACTACGATCTTGATCGGATGTTGTAGTTAGTCAGGCTCTTCAGCCTTTTTCATTTGTAGATGCCTGTACCCAAACATGTAATGCTTCCGCTTATTGCTTGTATGCTCTGTATGATGGGTCTTGCGACCCCTGTTTGCAATAAATGCTATGATGGCTCTTTGAGCCTTATCTATATGAGTTGTTGAGTTATGCTGTGATGCTATGTTGTACAACACATACTTGCATGTTATGCGTACGTGTAATGTGTATTGCTATGTGTGGGATCTGACTATCTAGTTGTTTATCCTTAGTAGCCTCTCTTACCGGGAAATGTCTCCTAGTGATTCCACTGAGCCATGGTAGCGTGCTACTGCTCCGGAACACTTAGGCTGGCCGGCATGTGTCCTTCTTCGTTCCTGTGTCTGTCCCTTCGGGGAAATGTCATGCGATGAATACCGGAGTCCTGTTAGCCCGCTACAGCCCAGTTCACCGGAGTCCTGTTAGGCCAGTGCTACAGCCTGCATTCACTCGCTGATGACCGACACGTTCGATGCTGGGTCATGGATGCCTGTCCCTGTAAGTTTGTGCCACTTTGGGTTTACGACTAGCCATGTCAGCCCGGGCTCCTTATCATATGGATGCTAGCGACACTATCATATACGTGTGCCAAAAGGCGCAAACGGTCCCGGGCAAAGGTAAGGCGACACCCGTGGGGATACCGTGCGTGAGGCCGCAAAGTGATATGAGGTGTTACATGCTAGATCGATGTGGCATTGAGTCGCGGTCCTGACACTTCATCACACCCTTTGGGGCGTACTGCTACATCGCCATGTCATTCGGCTTGAAGAATGCAGGCGCCACCTTCCAAGGCTGCATGCAAAAATCCCTGCTACCGCAACTCGGCCGCAACATCCACGTGTACGTGGATGATATCGTGGTGAAGACGAAGTAGCACCTCACGCTCCTCGATGATTTGAAGGAAACATTCGCCAACCTCCGCCAATACAAGGTCAAGGTCAACCCGGAAAATGCGTCTTCGGTGTCCCGGCTGGTAAGCTTCTCGGCTTCCTCGTATCGGAGCGCGGCATTGAGGCGAACCCGGAGAAAATCAAGGCCATTGAGCGCGTGCCCAAGCCAGCTCGGCTGCGCGACGTCCAGAAGTTCACCGGATGTTTGGCCTCGGTCAGCCGGTTTCTAAGTCGGCTGGGCGAGAGGGCGCAACCCCTGTACCAACTGATGAAGAAGACAAGCCCGTTCGAGTGGAACGACAAGGCGGGCGAAGCCTTCCAAGACCTCAAGCGCATGCTCTCCACCACACCAGTCCTGGCCGCGCCGATTGACAAGGAGCCGTTGTTGCTCTACATAGCCGTGACCTCGCGGGCGGTCAACATGGTGCTGGTGGTCGAGCGACCAGAGAAGGGCAGGATCCAGGCTGTCCAGCACCCGGTCTACTACCTAAGCGAGGTGCTCTCCACCTCCAAGCAGAACTACCCACACTACCAGAAGATGTGTTACGACATGTACCTCACCGCCAAGAAGCTGAAGCAGTACTTTCAAGAGCACATCGTCACCTTCGTCAGGACGACGCCCATCGGAGAAATCATCGGGTGCCGGGACGCCTCTGGCCGGGTCGCCAAATGGGCGATCCAGCTAGCCGGCCACACCATCCTCTACGAGCCCCGCACCATGATCAAGTCTCAGGCCCTGGCCGATTTCATCGTCGACTGGACCGAGACCCAGTACTTGCCGCCGCCTCCCGACTCGACGCATTGGCGCATGCACGTCGACGGGTCCAAAATGTGACTCGGCTTAGGGGCCGGCATCGTACTGTCATCCCCAAAGGGCGACCGACTCTGCTACACGCTGCAGATCCACTTTGCCGCCTCCAACAATGTCGCTGAATATGAAGCCCTTGTGCATGCCTCCAGCTTGCCAAGGAACTCGGCATCCGGCGCATCCTATGCTGCGGCGACTCGGACCTGGTGGTGCAGCAGTGCTCCGACGAGTGGGACACCCGCGACTCCAACATGGCAAGCTACCGCTTCCTCATCCAGAAGCTGTCCGGATCCTTCGAGGGTTGCGAGTTCCTCCACGTCCCACACGCGGAGAACGAGGCAGCCGACACGCTCGCCAAGATCGCCTCGTCACGTTGATCCATCCCGTCCGGCGTCTCCCTCGAGCACCTGTGCAAGCATTCCGTCAAGCCATCGCCGGACTCCGAGTCCATCCACGTTTCAGAAGACCCGGCCGCACCGCAACCTGGCCCGGGGGCTGCTGAACCCGGCCCGGGGGCCGCCGACTCGGAGCCCACCCTGGTGGCCATCTTCACCGTGGTCGCGGCCCCATCTTGGGCCTTGCCAATATCAGAATTTCTGGAGAACGGGGTTCTCCCCATAGACGAGACTGAAGCTCGGCAAGTTCAGCGTCGGGCATCCGCCTACAGCATCATCAACAATGAGCTCGTTAAGCGCAGCTCTACCGGCTTGTTCCAGCGCTGCGTCGAGCAGGATCGCGGCATCGACATCCTCCTCGACATTCACCAGGGCGAGTGTGGGCACCATGCTGCATCGCGATCCCTGGCGGCCAAGGCATTTCGCCACGGTTTCTATAGGCCAACGACCCTCGAAGACGCCGAGTCACTCATCCTCAAGTGCGAGGGATGCCAACGCTTCAGCAAACGCAGCCACCAGCCGGCGTCAGCACTCTGCACTATACCGATCGCCTGGCCCTTTGCGGTCTGGGGACTCGACATGGTGGGCCCCTTCAAAACCGCTCAAGGCGGCATGACGCACTTGCTGGTGGCAGTGGACAAATTCACCAAGTGGATTGAGGCAAGACCATTCAAGAAACTGGACGGGCCAATAGCCGTCCAGTTCATCAAGGACATAGCGGTGCGCTAAGGCATGCCGAACAACATCATCACCGACAACGACACCAACTTCGCCAAGGGCACGCTCGAACAATACTGCTCTGTCTCCGGCATTCGCCTCGACCTGGCCTCCGTGGCACATCCGCAGTCCAACGAGCAGGTCGAGCGGGCCAACGGACTCATCCTGTCTAGCATCAAGCCGTAACTCGTCGAGCCACTCATCTGCTCACCCGACAGTTGGCTTGACGAGTTGCTTGCAGTTCTGTGGAGTCTGCGCACCACACCGAACCGGTCGACCGGGTTCACCCCGTTCTTCCTCGTTTATGGAGTCGAAGCCGTTATCCTGACCGACATCGAGTTCGACTCTCCGCGTGTCGCGATGTACACCGAAGCCGAAGCTAGAGAGGCACGCGAAGACGGCGTCGACCTACTCGAAGAAGCGCGCCTTCTGGCACTTAGGCGTTCGGCTATCTAGCAGCAAGGCCTGAGGCACTACCACAGCAAGAAGATCAAGCCTCTCGCATTCCGTGAAGGCGACCTCGTCCTCCGACTCGTCCAAGAGCAGGCAGGCCAGCACAAGCTATCCTCTTCATGAGAGGGCCCGTTCATCGTCAGCAGGGCCTTGCACGATCGCAACGCCTACTACCTCATTGACGCGTGCAAGTCGAAGAAGCACAAGAGGGACACTGCCGGCGAAGAAATGACCCGGCTGTGGAACGCGGAACTTCTCCGCCCGTTTTACAGTTAGCTGCACGAATGTATGTATCTTGGCCTTTTGTAAATGTATGAAACTATGGGGTCCCCGTACGAAACTTGGGGGCTGCCTTTTGCCGACCAATTTATTGCTTCCATATTTTGCATCACTCTACTACTGAACCCAGTCGCTGGCTCGACTCGCTCGACCCGGGGGCTCGGGGGCAGGCCGGCTTGGTCGCCACCCTGCCGCTTTACTTGGTGATTCCTGATAAAGTTAGGATGCCACGGTCCCCCACTTCGCCCTAAAATAGCAGATCCAGCTCTGGCCGACGGCGGGCAAGCACAACGGGCCAAAGCTCCCCTACGATTCATACACTAAGTCAAAAGCCGCCGGGTCGATCAACCCGTCCCGACGCTCATCAACTAAGTTAGCCGCACGACCGGCTGCTCACCAACCGGCCAAGCCGGATTGCCACCAGCCGGCCCAGTGGGTGTTTCGCTCACGCTCAATGCTTCTAAAGACCCAAGTCCTGCGCACCCCTCTCGAAGAATCGAACTCCTTGTCACGGACCGGAGCCTCGGCCGTCTGACTCACGGGGGGAGGTTTGAGAGAGGGAAAGCGTATGAAATCAGTTCGGAAAAGTGGAAGGCAAAAAGCAAACAAGCACTCACAACATTTACACACAAATGTTTAAAGCAAAGGCCCACGGCCCGAGTTCATTACACCCTAAAAACCCCAAGTGGGTGGGTGGACCTGCTACTTAACAGTTTTTTACACAAAGTTTCTCAGGCATCCCCAGCGCCGCATCATGACGTCGACGGCTCTCCCCTGCCGGCCTCTGGGTCCAGCGAGGCACTAGTGTCCTCTTTGGCATCCGCGTCGCCGTAGACACCCTCTCCTCCGAGCTCCCCTCCGTGTCGTGAAGAAGCAAGCCGTAGTCGTTGTCATCCATGACCCCGCCGTCTTCCGTCCGCTCTGGATGGAACTTGTCGTGGAAGGTGAACTCGGCGATATAGCTGGCCCGGGAGGCGATTCGGCCGGATTGCTCCTGCAGCAACTGCTCCGAACCAGCGCGCTGGCCCATCAGCGCGTCCAACTGAAGATCCGGATGCCAAGACAGCGCGATCCGGAGTGCCATCTCAGCACCGGCCCGGGCGGCAGAAATGCGCCAGTCGCTAAGGCGGTCCGGGCCCATCTCCAACAAGTGCGCCAGGCGCGAGAAGCTGCGCGGATGGACGGAGTCCGGCCACAGGGCCGTCGTCATCATGGTGCCGGCCCGGGACAGCAGCTCCATCTGCGTCCCCAAGACCCGCAGGCGGGCCTCAGCAGCGGCGATGATCTCCGGGAAGGTCCAGGCCATCAGCGGATCTGTCCCGGACCCAGCAACGCCGGTCGGGTCGCGCTGGTAGCGGACGGCTTCCTCCGCCAGCTGCTGCGTCTCCGGGAAGGCCCTTGTCGCAAAAGAAGGAGCAAGTTAGAAGAACAACAAGGAAGGAAGGACCGGGTCCCGACCCGGCAAACTACGAGAAGCAGCACTTACTTGAGAAGGACTCTTCCAGGTGCTGCGCCTCGAGCAACGTACCAAGTCGCTCCCGCTCCAAGACGCGGTCGCGCTCCCCGAGCGCCTTCTCCAGGTTGGCCGCCTTAGCAAGGGCCGCCTTCAACTCGATGTCCTTGTCTCCGGCCACCTTCTTGTCCACCTCTCGGCAGCGAGTCTTGTCCTGACGGGCCTCCTCAGCCGCGGTGGCCTGCTCCCGCAGATGATCCACCTCGGCCTGGAGTCGGCCCTTGTCGTCGGCCAGCTGGCCGCGCTGCTGGTCCGCCTCGACCAGGCCCTGCTGCATCTCCACCACCTTGGCGGCCTCGCCTTAAGAAGCTCCACCTCAGCGTCGAGGTGGCTCTTGTGACCCACCAGCTGCTCATGCAGCCGGTTGGCCTCGTCAAGAGACCGTTGGCCCGCGGCCGCCACCGCCTTCACCTGTGCCGCCTCGAAGCCAAGACGGCCGGTATCGGCAACAAGCCGGTCATAATTATGACCAGCCCGGAGCAGTCGGGTCCGCCAAGACAACACCTCGGCTGCAAAGTAGAAGAATTCAGCAGAAGGAAAAATGACAAGACTTAAGATTTGGCCCAACTGTTACATAGTTGGCCCGAATCTCGGGGGCTACACCCAGTGGGTGCGCTAGCGCGCCCCCACTAGAAAATAGCACAAGAGTACATGCGGCGACGCGAATCTCCTCCTCCTTGGCAGCAAGTTGCTCCTTGAGCTCCCGATGCTTGCCCAGGAGCCGGTTGAAGGCGGCAACCCGGAAGGCGTCAAGATGCTGAAAACAGACAAAAGTCAAAACAAGGCCAACGCTCTTAAGATTCGACCCAACTACTACATAGTTGGCCCGAACCTCGGGGGCTACACGCAGTGGGTGCGCTGGCGCGCCCCCACAAAGAAGAAATCGCAAGAAAACAGAAGAAAGAAGACTTACCAAGATGGCATGCTCCAGGTCACGCATTCGCTCCACCTCGGCCTGGGCGAAGGCCTCAAGCCGCTCAGTCTGGCCTCGTAGATGGCAGCTGACGGCGTCCAGCGCTGCCTCCTCCTGGGTCTGAGGCCCGAAGACGGCCGCGCCACTGCTCCACGCGGGCTGCGGCACGACAGCTCGGCGCCCTCCCTGACGGAGCACCAAGGCGTGCGCCCCGCTGGCCGCTTGCGACGCGGCCAGCACCTCCTCCGACGCTCCTCCCGGCGTCGTCAGCAACCTGGATACCGGGACGCCCTGCGTCGCCACCTCCGGCACCGCCGCCCGCGGTGCCTCCTCCATAGCCGGCGGCGCCTCCAGCGTTGCCGCCCGCGGTGCCTCCTCCAAGACGACACCGCCTACACCACCATCGGCCCCCGCGCGCTCGACCACGTCGGCTCGCATTGGGGTATCACACCCCACCTCCACGACCTCCCGGTCGAGGACAACCACCTCAGCCCAGCCTCCACGGCCGGGCTCCCTCACTGACGATGGCTCAAAGACCATCGCCGCCACCACCGTGCCCTCCGGCATCTTGCGCCAGGCCGGCTCCGCACTGGCTCGCGCTCATGCCGCCACCGCGTTGGTCCAAGCCTGGACCGTCGCCGCCCCCAGCTCTGCCTTGGCCCGGTTCCTGTCCCACCAGGCCAAGGCTTGGGCGTCGTCCGGGTCCAGGCCGAGGTCCGAGTCTGGCAAGGTCAGACCGGCTCCTGCGGAACGCGGCCCCCTCGGCGGCCGTGGCCTCTGCTGCCACCCTCGCCAACGCGACTGGCAACCTGAAGAAGAAGGCAGAATAAGAAAACAAGAGACAAGACTGGCTCAAGAAATCGAGGCGCAAGGAGGAAATAAGGCTTACCCCGTCAAGACAGGAACCGGGGTCGGCTTCCCGCGCTTCTTCTTGGCCGGCCTCCCAGGCTCGGCCGGGTCCGTCGTGCGCTTTAGGGCCCAGGCTCGCGGCGCGACACTGTCTTTCCCATGCGGGCGGCTCAGCGCCGCCCCATGCGATGACCCGGCTCCGCCCGCCTCGCCGCCTCCCCCGCCCAACGCCGCTACACCAACAACCGGTGTCAGCATCGCCTGCGCCATGACATGATCAACTATTCAAGACAAATGAAGAAGGAAAGATTCAAAACTTACCCGCACGACACCCAGCGCTGGCGTCGGACTCGGCCACCTCCTCGCCGCCGTAAGCCGCGGGCTCCTCTGGTGCCACCGGCGCCACCTGCGGTGGAGCCCGGGCGTAAGGATGCCGGCTCGCATTCAGAAATATCTCCCGTGACGCGTCGGGACGAATAAGAAGATGCGCGGCGGCAAAATAAGAAGACCAGACGCTCACCTACGGCGCCGGGTTCGCCTGGCTGTACGGTGCCTTGCCGAAACGCCAGTCCTCCCCAAGGTTGGCCTTCAAGATGTCGTTCACGCTGCACGCGACCTGCTCCACAGACAGCCGCGTCAACCCCATCCGGTTGGGGTCCTGAAGCCCGATCATCTCGCCAATGAGGCAGGAGCGCCTCTGAAGCGGGAGAAGGTGATGAACGCGACAAGGAGGTCAGTGCCGGTGAGCCCCTCCCGCGTCCTCATCACCGTGACCCGCTCGCAGAGATTGACGATTTCCTGCGCCGGGCGCTGGAGCGAGTAGCCCCAGTTCGTTTTCGCCCGCGGCGGCGTGATGATGAAGGGACGAAGATTAATGTGGTCCGCCCCATGGTTGCGTACATAGAAGAAGGAGTTCTGCCACTTCTTGGCAGAATCCTCGAGCGGGATCTTGGGGAAGTCCGCCCCCGACCGCTTCGAGATGATGGCGGCCCCGCAGTCAGCAAACTCCCAGGCCGACGGCCCTGTTGCTTTAAGGAGAAGAAGCGCGCCCAGAGGTCGATCGTCGGCTCGACCCCCACGTAGCCCTCGCACAGGGTCATGAAGCCGGAGAGCTAGACGATGGTGCCGGTGCCAAGATGGTGCGGTTGGAGCTCGAAGAACTCCAAGAACGCGCGGAAGAAGGTGCTCGCCGGTAGCCCGAAGCCACGATCCAAATGCGTAAGGAAGACGACGTGCTCTTGCCCCTCGGGCTAGGGCCTCTGCCCGCCGCGCGGCAGACGGACACCGACGTCCATCTCCTGCGGCAGGCGCCATGAAGACCGAAGATAGGTGATGTCGTTGGTGGTGACGGTCGAGCCCATCTAGGAGCCCGACGGCAGCGACATCACCGGAAGAGAAAGAGAGAAGATGGACGACAGAGAGATCTCTGCTCAGGGCCGCGGGCGCAGCTATGCGTCGGTGCCGAAGAGCAGAGCAGGAGCGGGGGGATAGGAGGGCGCAAGCGAGAATAATGTCCGCCGCCCCTCGCCCCCCTCAATTTATAACCCCCGGTTCAAACGTGGGGGAGTGGGATTGTTTGCAACTGCTCGGGGAAGTGCAACCGGCCCCCAGACGCCGCAATAAATCCGTGCGCGTGGGCCAAGGGCGCGCGCTGGCGGGCCCCGGCCCGTCGCCCGGTCCCGTCAAGCGCGTGGCCTGTTAGGCCCCCCCGACTTCCGGGCACCACGTGGCGCCTGCGGGAAGCCCGAGGGATCGCCTCAAGATTCGACGGACTCCTCGGTTCCCGCCGCGGCCGGGATGCCGCCATCCGATTTCTGGGAAAACCGGCACACGGTGGGTGTTGCCGAATCCAGCGCTCGCAGATTCCGCCTTGCTCAATGGGGAAACTGCGAAGGCCCACTCATCCAAAGATGGCGGACCTTCACAGCTCCAGGGACTACTGTCGGGGGGATGAACCCCTAGCAGGCAACGGAACCCGGATCCTTTTCAAAAACAGCGGGGCCCACATCATCCTGCGAACCGGCGCGCACCTGGCCAGGTCGCTTGACCCAGCAAGGCCCGCAACCAGGCCAAGACCCTCGACTCGGCAAGGCACGTCGACCAGGCCGCAGCGGCTGGCGCAAGGCAATTCTACCCGGCGTAGCCATGGCTTCCCCAGCAAGCCAACCCACCCGTGGCATCCACGGCAACCCAGCCACGGGTCAGCTCCCGTCCCATCCAGGCTGTACGATGGGACGAGACCTCAATCACCGATGACCAAGGCAACAGTGTTCCCGCCCATTCCTGTGGTCAGCCGGAGTGTGGCAACAGTGCCCCTTACCTACCCGCTGAACAGGGCTGGCTTGGCAGCGGTGCTCCCGCCCTCACCACTGACGACAGCAAGCGGCGGCCTGACGAAGAGCACTGTACACGAATCGACTCGGCCATACCTTGACGATCGACAAGACGACGCACAGTCCCCCTAGGCATGCAGGGCTCGCACCTAGGGGAACCCAGCGAACCACAGGCCCACAAACGGGACCCAGCCCGGTACCCCGGACACCGGCAATACGGACCCACCAACTCGGCATATTACCATTGTAACCCTGGGCGGGTTGATTTATAAAACCCTCCAGAAGCCCACGCCCACCGGGGAAAGGCGGAGCATGCGATACGAGATAGACACGAGACATATGTAAGAGAAACACAGGCAAGCATAGGACTAGCCACCCCACAGCAACACCGGGGAGAAGGAGCTACCAAGCCTTGGCCAACCTCCTTCCTCCTTCATACAGCTCCAGGAGCGACATTGTACTATCGATCATCTAATTAAACTCGGTAGGACTAGGGGTGTTATCTCTCCAGAGAGCCCCGAACCTGGGTATGTCCGGCATCCCGCGCCCGCGCATATCAACCTCGCCTCTGGAGTCCACCAGTGCCCTCGAGCCTCCTCCTCTCTTTAGCCATCCCTTGGCATCTGCCATGCGCCCACCACGACACTCTTGGTTCCTTGCTTGAGGAGTTGGAGTTTCTTGAAGAGGTCGCGGTTGTAGTAGGTTGGCACGAAACATGCTCTCATGACATCCTTCATTTGCGCCCAAGTTGTGATGGGTGGTTCACCTCTTGCCTCTCGGCACTCAGTGACTTGTTCCCACCAAATGAGGACATAATCTTGGAACTCAAGGGATGCCACAGCGATCTTCTTCTCTTCCTCGTAGTTGTGCAAGCGGAAGATTTTGTCAACCATCAATGCCCATGAAAGGTACTCTTCGGGATCATTGCTTCTGGAGAACTTGGGCATGGTGAACTTTAGCTTGCTGAAAACCGCTTGTCATTTCCTTCTTCTCCTCATTGAGTTCAACACTCTTATTTATCAAAAGGACTATGATTGATCCACTATACTTGTGGGTCATTAGGTCCCTGCCTCCGTTAGCGGTGCCGCCATAGCTACCTATGATCCCAATGAGACCCAAAGCCAAGACGGCCGAGCGCCATTCATGCCGCGATCTATAATCAAATTGGCATGCACGATGCCTTCATGGACGATCAGGTTAACATGGGCGGCTTCCCACTCGACCACGAGTTCCCGAAGGACTACGGACTCAAGGAATAGGATGAAATGGACATCGACGGGGAGGCTTTGTTCGAGGACGAGCTCGTCAACCAAGCCGGGGCAAAGCCAAAGTGCAAATGGAAGCGGATGAAGGCATACACATCGTCCGAGGATAAGCTCCTTTGTGAGTGTTGGAGGGACATTGGGAAAGACACCAAGGTCGGTGGCGAACAAGAGGCATCAACCTTTTGGATTCGTGCTCATCGTCAGTACCATGAACTCAAGAAATTTGCGCCGTACCAAATGCAAAGCAAGCTTGGGTGGGTGTCCCTTTTGAGAAGCGACGGATGGATATATAACGAGAGTGCAACAAGTTTTGTGCCGCCCTTGAGAGCATCAAGGCATACCCCATGAGTGGCGTCGATATGCAAGATATGGTATACATGCGCCCCTCTTCATTTCCATTCCCTTTATGCTTGCATGTCCACTTGCATATCCATTTGCCCATATGCTTGCATGCTATTCATTTGTATGCATTCCAAGCTTTGGAGGCATTCAAGGTCCAACATGACGGCAAGTCCATTTACCACTCCCATTGTTGGATGGTCATCAACGGGTAGGAGAAGTTCAAGGCACAATATGCCGCCCTCATGGCGCATGGGGGGAAGGCAGTTGTGAGGAGCTTGGGGAGGCTGAAAAGCCATGGACACGGGGGAATACCAACTCCTAGAAGGAGGACAAGCGCGATGCGGCATCGCTTGCCCTTGCTTGCAACTGTGGAGGGCATGATGAGAAAAAAGGACATAATGGATTAGAAGCGTCAGCAAGACAAGGAAGAGCAAATGAATGCCTTCATGGAGATCCAAATGAGGAGGCTTGAGATGGAGGCGGAGAAGCAAGTCAGGATGCTTGAGATGCAGGCGGAGTATCAAGCCAAGATGCTTGAGATCGAGGCCGCCAATGCCAAGACCAATACAAAACATGTGATGCTCGCTAGCATGATGACGGGGGTGGAGATCATGAAGGTGGACCTAAACACTGTGTCACCGAGGAAGAGGCCATGGTTCAAGAAGATGCAGGCCTACATGCTCTAATTCGACGACGAGTGATCTATGGCGGACAGCGCCATCCCTTTTTTGTATTCCCGCATGTGTGCTCGCATGACCATGGCCGAGATGGCGTGGTCGAATTCCTGCCCCTTTTTTGTGTGTCCGCGGCTGGCAAGTGCGCCGACACAAATTGTGTGGTGGTTTTTTGGAGGCTGGCATCGTATGCCGGCCGCTGACACATCGCCGACATAAACTTTGGGCGATGGCATGGTCACTGGCATGATCTATGTCCGCGGGTCTTTTAAATACATGCATGGACATGAAATGGGTCACCAGCTTCGGCTGACTCAAAGCAAAACCAGGGCGGACGCCGAGCAGGCGACTGACCCAAACGAATGAAAAGCGGACAAAGCGTGCGTCCGTTTCGGTTGGCACATAGGAGTTGCTCTTAGAGCATCTCTAGCAGACCCCTTAAAACACAAGAAGCTATAAAATAACCGCCAGTTTACAGTTTTAGGCGGAAAAACGACCCGAATAGAACCCGTAAACGACTCCGGCCTGTAAATTTTTTAAGGGGCGCGGAAAACATCTCCGCCGAACCCGTGAAAATAAGGATTTCGGAGGCAACCCGAGGACACCCTGTATATGCGAAAGACCATTGGAGGGAGTCGAACTGCAATCGGAATCTTCATGGCTTGCTCCCGGCTGCCTCCTCGTCTGTCCCTCCCCGGCCACCACCCCGTCCATCTCCGGCCGCTCTCCTGCTCATTCGGGAAGCCGCCTCATCCATCCGGACTGCTGCCCGTCCATCCCCGTCCACCACCCCCGGAAACTCGAGAAACTACATCGACGAAGGAGCTCCTGGATTGATCCGCCATGGACGAGCTAGCTAGCTAGCAAGCTCCTAGATCCATGCTGCCACGGTCGAGCGAGCTAGCTCCTCGATCCATCTGGCAACGGAGGAGCCGGCTCCTGGATCGATTCGGCGACTACGGCGGGTGACGGGAGCTAACTATGAACACGGGTGAGAGGAAGAAGAAGACATGGGGAAGAATATACGCGAATGTTGGTTTTATAGTCTAAGTTTAAGGGGTCTATTCGGCCGCAGCTCAAATCGACCGTTAAAATGCGTTTTCCGCAAACTAAAAACTACGTTTAAAAAAATGAGACCAACCCAAGGGCTAACCCTCGTTGGCATTTTTTCATATGAGAAACTCCGCGAGCACCGTGCGTCTGAGCCGAGAATAGGAACTCAGGTGGGCTGGCAGCTACCCTAGGTGCCCAGCCAACGGGTCGACGCCCCGTCCGCGGTTTAAGGGTTCTTCTAGAGATGCTCTTAGCCACTTTAAGGGTCTGTCTAGGACATATCTAGATTTGATATAGTTATGTCACATCTAAGTTGATGTTCACGCTGTTTGTGGTTTATTTATTTATTTTGTCCTAGTTTTTTTTGGTTGCTGCGTTATATATTTGTGGGAGCTTAAATGTGACATCCTTAAAAACCATATAGATGTGAATTAGTCAAACCGATATAGTTTACGGGCCACAAGTCCAATCTGATTGTAGAGCCTGCTCAGGCCGGAGCAGGCTCTGCAATACAGCAGCTCAGGCCGGAGCAGGCTCTGCAATCAGATTTGACTACTAACAGTGAAGCGAACAATCCTAGTATATTTTTCTCGAGTCGATCTCAGCTCGTTTATTTTCATCTAAGCAAACAATCCTAGTATATTTTTTTGTACTGTTGGGCCTGAAAATTCAGGCAGTTGAAGGTTGCACAGTGCTCACAATTAAACCATGGCGGTCTTCTAAAAAATTCTATCAAAATAGTCACGGCGGAAAGGCATCCTTCTCAAAGTAAGTACAGTTATGCCAGGCCTCAAAGCATGGTGAAAATACCACTTGGCCGATAGTAGGTCAAATTCAGAAACTGAGTGGCACCGTGCCTAGCAAAGGCATGACTTCAGGCTTCAGTAGCTGGAACGGATGGTACCTCCGGAGCAGCAGCGCGAGGGATGAGTAATCTTGCATGTCTGGTGAGCTCGCTGGAACGGATGGACCGCCACGAGGACCGCCGTGAGGCGATTTTGCTCGACCACCGGTGGGCTGTCCACCTCGTCTCTGATCTATCCACGCCGGCGCTGATGATATTCGAGCGAGGCGTGCTGCTCCAACGAGGTGGTTCTCCGGTGTTGTCTCTCCTTGATGACCGCGGGGTTCGCGTCGACTCGATGCAGGTACACGGAGAGGTTTTGGTTCAGGAAGGGACGCAGGTGAGTTTCCCCTGTCACGTTGTGTTGGTGGATAGAGCACTGAGTGCCAAGGCGATGGCATGGCGTGACGCACAGATCAAGGCGAAGGAGGAGAGGGAGCGTCGGGAATGGAGGAGGATTAAAGCTGCGGCGCGGTGCGGTGTGGCCATACCCCTCCCCTCTTGACGAAATCCACTCCCCTTCTCTCCCGCAAGCGAGTGCGCCGCAAGAGAAGATCCATGGCGCCCTGGAAGCCGAGGCTCGAGGCGAGGGCTCAGGTGATAGCTGACGGGGACGAGACGAAGCTGGCAAAGCTGATGGAGACCATCTCCTGGTTTTCGGAGGAAAGAGATATGAAGGAGGCGGCGTGGGCGGCATACAGGAAGCTCATCGAGGCGAAAGACTGGCGCCTCACGCCGACGGGCGAACCAGTGGGGGCGCTTAGGATGTTGCTATGGGCGATGGAGGAGGCGGAATCGGACGACCCAAGCAATCGATGAAGTGGATGGCATTTCGCTCGCGCCGTCGCACTCCGGCGGGCCCGTCGGAGTTTGTGGTCGGTGCGGTGATGGGTCTCCCTGCACCGATGCCTGCGGCTGCAAGGGAGGAGCAGTCTGCTCCTTTGGTGGCGATGGAGGCGTGGGCGGATCTGGGAAGCGACAAGGCCATGGGAGCAACGAAGCATGGTGCAAAGAAGAAGAAGAAGAAACCAAAGATGCCACTGACCTTGAGGAGGTCGCTGCACTTCCCCTGTCGCTCACCGCGTCTGCTCAGTCTCGCTCGCCCCCAGGGGCGGGGGTAGGAACGTCGCCGCGGGCAGTTGCTTCTGGCTGCTCGCTGGTGAGGATTCTGACGAGGAGACTGGGCCATCATTGTAATTTCAAGGTACGATCTCTCCCAAATCCAAATATCTCAATGAACCTACATCTGTAGGAGATCATAGCAAGATCAAAAATAAAAAATGCGGCTATTAGCTGCAAAAATTGGGGAAAAATGGCAATAGATCTGAACCTGACTCTGTTTATAGTAGAGTGGAAGAGATAGTAATCACACCGAACCAAGTCTTACTTGATAGGGAAATCATAGATAAGATGAATAAGAAGCAATATGCCCAAATTCTAGATTTTTGGTCTAATGAGGCAACTTATATTGATGAAATGGGAATTGAGGCTGGTTTGGACAGTTTAGGGCAAACAATTCTTCTATGAGGGGAAAAATCGATGAAGAGGAAAAGTGGGGGCAAAAATGGAAAGGAAGAGAGACACCTTTGGTGAATACACTTTCTAAAAGCTTTACCAGTATAAATGACGAGCCTATCCTCTTGTTGGGAGGAGAGTGCGATCCCCTCGAGGATTTAGGGTTTCCCCTCCTCCCGCCGCCACCAGAAACAGAGGAAGAAGATAAGATGAACATGGGCTTTGGAGGAAATCAGGGTGGAGGAAGTTTTAACAGAGGAGGGAGAGAGGGTTTCCAATACAGAAAGAAAGAGGAAGATGTAGAAAAATTCAAAGGGAATTTCCCATAGCATAGCAGGGGCCTAGAGAGTTTTGGATCCAGATTCACACTTGGTACCTCAAATTACCAGGCAGATGGAGGAGAGAGGTCAAGATCAGAGACAAAAGAAGTTGTTGAAGACAGAGAGAGAGAGAGAGAGAGAGAGAGAGAGAGAGAGAGAGGAAGCAAACAAGAGGTTATTCGAGTTGGATCTTAGAACAAAGGTAAAGACCATGTTCATACTTTCAACCCCTCTCTCGAGTTACTATAGCAACAATAATGGTTTGGGACACTCCTTGCCCAGATGGCACAACAGGGGGCAGGAGTGGCTGCTGGGAAAGGAAATCAAACAGAAGGAGGGAAAGGCTCTAAGGGTGACATAGAGAAGGGAAATCCCATACACACCAGATACAAAAACAATGGGGGAGAGATTGATACTAGAGCAGGGTTTTGGCAAAATCAGAGCAACTGCGGGGGTGCTAACAAGTTTGCACAGAGAGAGGGGGCTGGCCTGAATAAAGGTGGAGCTAATTTTAGGATGATGTGCAATAAGTGTAAAGATTTCACATACCTGACTAGGGAATGCAAACTCCCAAACTGCATCATCTATGGAAAAACTTCTCACATCACTAAGGATTGCAATTGGCTCAAGCAAATAAAACCACTTCCTAAGTTTGTTGGGTATGCAGCAAGATGACTGGGAGTGTTACTGATACAGAACTCTAAGGAAGTTGTGAGCAGTGAGCAGATAAATCCAATGGCTATCATCACTATTTCTTCTAGAGAGATGAATGAAACTCGGTTTCTGGAAGGATTTAATACATGTTCAAGTGGGATTGGCAATGGAGATGCAAAAAACATGGAGACGGGGCTTATCTGATAAGGTTTCGAAACAAAGCAGGCTGATTGAACTTCACAAATTTGGGAATTTTAAGCTCTTAGGAACAAAGGTTGTCATTAATGTAGACAGTTGGACTTATGACACTCAAGCCATTGGGAAGTTACACACTGTGTGGGTAAACATAGGAAAAGTGCCTGAGTGTTTCAGACTTTTTTTGGTGCTTGTGAGGTGGCTGCTACCATTGGTCCAGTACTGGAGATTAACATGACAACAATCCTGCATGAAAAAATAAGAGCCAAGCTGGGGGTGAGAGATTTTGAAAAAATCCCCAAGCACACTGAAGTGACTGATAATGATCTCTTGATATACAGAGTGACCTTGGAACTTGAAAGGGTAATGGAGCAGGGTTGGTATGAAGATAAAAGAAAATATGAAGATATTGAGACAGATAAGGATACTGACCTAGATGATATGAGAAAGAAGATTAAAATTGGTGGAGTAGATGCTGAAGGGAACAAGGAAAACATCTCTCTGGGCAGTTTGGGGCTCAAGCAATTTGAGGAGATGAAGAAAACGAATGATGAAATCCTAAATATTCAGAAGGAATATCTGGTTGATGTTGGAATGAGAAAAAAGGTGGAAGCTGATCTGGGTAGAGTGCTACAGAAGCTGCAGGAAATGGAAGAGAATAAATGCAGATAGGAAGCCTGGAGGGAAGTGGAAGAGAAAAAAACACATTTCCTGGTAGGAAGAGAAAAACAAAATGGTGGGCATGATCAAGAAAGAATAAGAGCTAATAGACAGATGCATGGAGAAGATTGATCTGTGGGATGAAAAAGAGCTATATGGGGAGGACCTTGGAGAGAAAAATGATTTTGATAAATATACTCCACAGGATCCACTGATAGAGGACAACTACACTGAAACTGTGGACTACAATGCCAGCCAGGACATTGTGGAGTCTCTGGGGTCAAAGTTGGGCATTACTGCTAAAGAGGATAAGGATAAGGACAAAGATGGGCCAACCAGAAGAAGTGACTGGAACTTGGACAAGATGCTAAGATTGAAGATTTGGCCAAGGAAAGAGCTGCTGACAAAGACAATTATGGTAAGTCTTCAACCCTTTCTAATGAAAGAATTTCCTTACTTGAGATGGCAAAAACTGTGGGTGTGGAGCTGGGGTGTACCATTGAGCTAGTTAATCAAAACCTAGACTTTATTTCCAATATGGAACAGGCTAGAAGATATTTATATGTACAGAATATTAAAAACCAAGAAGAGAAGGAGAAAATAAAAAGATCTCCAAGTCCTATTAACATTGGAGATGTTGTGTTAGAGGACCTATGTTCACGGGATGATCACTCTGATATAGAGCTGGAATTGGATTACTATGACAATCTGGAAAAAAATCTTCTCTAGTAATAGGAAAATTAAGATTGGCACCTCAGCCACTACTGCTGGGAAGCATGCCCTATCAATTGGTGGGGAGGAAAAAAGGGGAAAAGAAACAATGAAAGGTATGTTCTGGAATGTTAGGGGGATTAGGCAGGATACTAAAAGAAATTTCATTAGGGAAACTATTATAGAAAAACACCTGGATTTTGTGGGGTTGCTAGAAACCATTAAAGGGGATTACTCTAAGAATGAACTCCATAACCTTTCTAGAGGAAGAAATTTTCTCTGGGAATGGATTGCTCCTAGGGACAAATCTGGTGGAATCCTAATTGGGGTTAATAGTAGTAACTTTTATCTGCTGCAAGTTGAAAAGGGTACATATTTTGTAAGAACACTCCTATTTGATAAAAAAACTAAATTTAGCTGGAACTTGGTGACTCTTTATGGTGATGCTCAAAAGAGAGAGAAAAGCAGCCTTTCTTGCTGAATTATCTAGACTATATCAAGATAATCCTCTCCCTTGTGTCATTGGGGGAGGCTTTAATATCATCAGAAATAGCTTAGAGAAAAATAAACCAGGGGGGATTGATCACTTCAGTTTTGTTTCTAATGCTATAATAGGACATGCTGGGCTGAGAGACATTCCTATTTGTGGGAGAAAATACACTTGGGAAAATAATTTGCCAGAACCCACCTATGAGAAACTAGATAGAATACTGATATGCCTAGATTGGAAAGACAGATATCCTATGACCATGGTTACTGCATTAGAAAGAGAGATTTATGATCACACCACTACAAAAAAAGACACATCCGTGACATTTTGGGCCGAACGAAAAAACAATTGTCATGCTTATGACACTTCTATGACGATAATTGTGACAAAACCCGGTATCATCATATATGTGGTGGGCTCCTACTTCTATGACAAAAAATCATGACAGAAAAAGGGGCTTTTCGTCCTGGGCGGGCCGGAAACGCAGCTGCATGAGATTCTTTGGGCCGTCCATGACGAAAAAATCGTGGTAGAAGCGAGGGAGAGGAAACTTTTGGGGAGTTCCCGGTTACGGTAGGTGGTCGGGGGCCGAGCGATGCGCGTTTCTCTCGTGCACGTACGTGCGTGGGTGCGAGGCGTTGGGCTCTAACTGAACCCGAGTGAGGCGTTCGCCTAACTGAACCCGAGCGATTGCACTGCAGGCTACGCATCACTAAACCCGAGCGATCGAGCGATTCCTTCGTTACTGCTGCTAACTAAAGCCGATCGATGCTACCTCTGGATGAACAATGAGCGTTGTTGGGGGGCGGGGTTGGATGAACAGTTCCCGGTGGGGGTTGGATGAACAGAACCCCGTGGTGTTGCCGCTAGATGAACAGGACCCCGATCTATCGAGCTGGTTGGGCGTGGATGAACTGGACCCCGTGGAGGGCTGGATGAACAGGACCCCGTGGAGGGAAGGTTGAACAATAGGCAGTGGAAGGCTGGTGGAACAGTAGCCGGTGGAGGGCTGGATGAACAGTAGCCCATGGAGGGGTGGTTGAACAGGACCCCATGGAGAGGGTTGGTTGAACAGTAGACAGTGGAGGAGCACGCGGTGGAGGCTGGATGAACAGTTGCAGGTGGAGGCTGGAGGAGATCGATGGTGGATGAATAGTAGCATGTGGAGGCTGGAGGAGGTCGACGGTGGAGATGAACAGTATCCCGTGGAGTCCCGTTCTGCGGTACGCTGATACGTCTCCAACGTATCTATAATTTTTTATTGTTCCATGCTATTACATTACTTGTTTTGGATGTTTATTGGCTTTACTTTACACTACTATATCATTTTTGGTACTAACCTACTAACCGGAGGCCCAGCCCGTATTGTTGTTTTTTTGCCTATTTTAGTGTTTCGAAGAAAAGGAATATCAAACGGAGTCCAAACGGAATGAAACCTTCGGGAGCGTGATTTTTGGAACGAACCTGATCTAGAGGACTTGGAGTGCAAGTCAAGAAGCTTCCAAGGTGGCCACGGGGGTGGAGGGTGCCCCCCTACTAGGCGCGCCCCCTATCTCGTGGTCCCCTCGGGCGTCCACCGACATAGTGCTTCCTCCTATATATACCCACGTACCCCGAAAACATCAGGGGCGACCACGAAAAGCTATTTCCACCACCGTAACCTTATGTATCCGCGAGATCCCATCTTGGAGCCTTCGCCGGCGCTCCGCCGGAGGGGGAATAGACCATGGAGGGCTTCTACATCAACACCATAGCCTCTCCGATGAGTTGTGAGTAGTTTACCATAGACCTTCGGGCCCATAGTTATTAGCCAGATGGCTTCTTCTCTCTCTTTGATTCTCAATACAAAGTTCTCCTTCCTCTTCTTGGAGATCTATTCGATGTAACTCTTTTTGCGATGTGTTTGTCGAGATATGAGTGGGTTTATGATCAAGTTTATCCATGAGAAATATTTGAATCTCCTCTGAATTCTTTTATGTATGATTAAGTTATCTTTGCAAGTCTCTTCGAATTATCAGTTTGGTTTCGCCTACTTGTCATGGTGGGCGCAAGACAGATGCCAAGGGATGGCTAAAGAGACGAAGAGGCTCGAGGGCGCTGGTGGGCCCCAGAGGCAAGGTTGGCATGCGCGGGCGCGGGACGCCTGACATACCCAGGTTCGGGGCTCTCCGGAGGTATAACACCCCTAGTCATGCCGAGTTTAGTTGGATGATCGATAGTACAATGTTGCTCCTGGAGCTATATGGAGGAGGAAGGAAGCCTGCCAAGGCTTGGGCTGCTCCTCTCCGGTGCTGTCGTTGGGTGGCTAGTCCTATGCTTGCTTGTGTTTCTCTCGTGTCTCATACATATGCCTCTCTCGTAGGCGTGGGTTCCTGGGGGGTTTTATAGATCAGCCCACCCAGGGTTATAATGGTAATAGCCGAGTCGGTGGGTCCGTATTGTCGGTGTCCGGGATACCGGGCTGGGTCCCGCTTGAGGGCTTGTGGTTCGCCGGGTTCCCATAGATGCTTGCCCCGCGTGCTTAGGGGAACTGTTCGCTATCTTGTCGATCGTCAGGGCGTGGCCGAGTCGAGTCGTGTACAGTGCTCTCCGTCAGGTTACCGCTTGCTGCCGTCGGCGGTGAGGGCGGGAGCACTGATGCCACGCTAGCCTCGGTCAGCGGGTAGGTAAGGGCACTGTTGCCATGCTCCGACTGACCATAGCCATGGGCGGGAGCACTGTAGTCTTGGTCATCGGTGATCAAAGTCTCGTCCCATCGTGGCCCGTGGCTAGGTTGCCGTGCACGCCACGGGTGGGGTCGCCTTGTTGGGGAAGCCTTGGGGGCGCCGGGTTGGGTTGTCCTGCGCCAGTTATCGTGGCCAGGTCGACATACTTTGCCGAGTCGAAGAGCTTGGCCGGGTCACGGGCCTTGTTGGGTCGAGCGACCCAGCCGTGCGCGTGCCGGTTCGCGGGGCGAGGTGGGCCCTGCCGTTTTTCAAAAGGATCCGGGTTCCGTTGCCTGCCAGGGGTTCATCCCCCCGACAGTAGTCCACGAAGCTGTGAAGGTCCACCCTCTTTGTATGAGTGGTCCTTCACAGTTTCCCCCTTGAGCAAGGCGGATTCTGCGAGCATCGGGTCCGGCAACCCACTATGTGCGGGTTTTCTCGGAAACCGGATCGCGGCATCCCGGTTGTGGCGGGAACCGAGGAGTCCGCCGAATCGTGAGGTAATCCCTCGGGCTTCGCGCAGGCGCCACGTGGTGCCTTGAAGCCGGAGGGGCCTGGCAGGCCGCGCTTGTGACGGGACCGGGTGACGGGCCGGGCCCCGCCCCCGCGCGCCCTTGGCCCATGCGTGTGGATTTATTGCGTTGTCCGGGGGTCGGTTGCTCTTCCCCGGGCAGTTACTGCGTATGTACATGCACACTTATTGCGGGGTAGTGGAACGGGTGCATGCAGATGATCCCACTTCCCCACGTTTGAACCGAGGGTTATACGTTGAGGGGGGGAAGGGGGCGGCAGACATCATTCTCGCTCGCGCCCTCCTGTCCCATTGCTCCTGCTCTGCTCTTCGCCACCGACGCATAGCTGCACCCGCAGCCCCGAGCAGAGCTTCCTTCGTCGTCCATCCTCTCTCTTCTTCTTCTGTCCATGGCGCTGCCGTCGGGCTCCTGGATGGGCTCGACTGTCACCACCGTTGACATCACCCATCTTTGAGCTTCGCGGCGCCTCCGTGGGAGACAGATGTCGGCATCCGCCTGCCGCACGGCGAGCAGAGGCCCCGGCCCGAGGGGCAGGAGCGCGTCATCTTCCTCATGCATTTCAAGCATGGTTTTGGGCTGCTGGCGAGCACCCTCTTCCGCGCTTTCTTGTAGTTCTTTGGGCTCCAGCCGCATCATCTTGGCGCCGGCACCATCATCCAGCTCTCCTACTTCATGACCCTATGCGAGGGGTACCTGGGAATCGAGCCAACGATCGACCTCTGGGCGCGCTTCTTCTCCTTGAAGCAGCAGGGCCCATCGACCGTGGAGTTCGCCGACTGCGGCGCCGCCGTCATCTCGAAGCGGTCAGGGACTGATTTCCCCAAGATTCTGCTAGAGGATTTTGCCAAGAAGTGTAATAACTCCTTCTTCTACGTCCGCAACCATGGTGCGGACCATATCAATCTTCCTCCCTTCGCCGTCGCGCCGCCGCGGGCGAAGACGAACTGGGGCTACTCGCTCCGGCGCCTGTCGCAGGAGACCGTCAACCTCTGCGAGCGGGTGACGGTGATGAGGACGCAGGAGGGGCTCACCGGCACCGACCTCCTTGCCGCGATCATCACTCGTCGGGTCCTTCCGCTTCAGAGGCGCTCCTGCCTCATCGGCTAAATGATCAGCCTTCAGGACCCCAACCACATGGGGTCGACGCGGCTGTCTGCGGAGCAAGTCACGCGTGGTGTGCACGAAATCTCCAAGGCCAACCTTGGAGAGGACCGGCGATTCGGCAAGGCGCCATATAGCCAGTCGAACCCGGCACCGCAGGTGAGTGTTTGGTCTTCTTACTTTGCTGCTGCGCATCTTCTCATTCGTCCCGACGCGATGCGGGAGATACTCTTGAACGCGATTCGGTAGCCTTACGCCCGGGCTCCGTCGCAGGTGGCGCCTGTGGCAGCATGGGAGCCCGCGGCCCAAGGCGGCGAGGAGGTGGCCGAGTCCACTGCCAGCACTGGGCGTCGCGCGGGTAAGGCCTGAATTCTTCTTTCTTTATTTGTCTTGCATTGTTGATAATGTCGCGGTGCTGGCGACACTGATGCCGATTGTTGGTGTAGTGGCGTTGGGCGAGGAAGGCGGCGACGCGGGCGGAGTCGGGTCCTCGCATGGGGCGGCGCCGAGCCGCCCACATGGAAAAGACAGCGTTGCGCCGCGACCCCGGGCCCCGAAGCGCACGACAGACCCGACCGAGCCTAGGAGGCCGGCCAAGAGAAGGCACGGCGGGAGGCCGACCCCGGTCCCGGTCTTGACGGGGTAAGCTTTATCTTCGGCGTGCGTACGGATTGTTGAGCCGAAGTTGTCTTCTTTTTTTGGCTTATTCTGCCTTCTTATACAGGTCTCCAATCGCGCTGGCGAGGGCGACGGTGGAAGCCGCGGCCGCCGAAGGGGCCGCGTTCTGTAGGAGCCGGTCCGACCTTGCCGACCAAGCCGAGGCGGAGGGACATGCCGACTCGGACCTCGGCCTGGACCCGAACGACGCCGAAGCCTTGGCTTGGCGGGACAAGAACCGGGCCGAGGCGGAGATGGAGGCGGCGTGGGTCCGGGCTTGGACCGACGAGGCGGCGGTGTGGGCGCGAGCCAGCACGGAGCCGGCCTGGCGCGAGATGCTGGAGGGCATGGTGGTGGCAACAACGATCTTTGAGCCGTCGTCGGTGAGGTAGCGCGGCCGGGGAGGCCGGGCTGAGGTGGTGATCCTCGACCAGGAGGTCGTGGAGGTGGAGGGCGATACCCCGCCGCGGGCCGACGTGGTCGTGCGTGCGGGGGCTGATGGTGGTGGAGGCGGTGCCGTCTTGGAAGAGGCGCCGTGGGCAGCAGTGCCGGAGGCGCCGCTGGTGTTGGAGGCGACACCGGGGACGGCGGTGCCGAAGGCCACCCCAGTAGCTGGGCCGGTGGTGGCGCAGCAGGACGTCCTGGCGTCCGGACCGGAGGCCGCGACGCAGGGCGTCCCGGTGTCCTGGTCCGTGTCGGAGGAGGTGCTGGCCGCGTCGCGAGCGGCCAGCGGGGAGCACGCCTTGGTGCCCCGGCAGGGTGGGCGCCGGGCTACCGCGCCGTAGCCGGCGCGAAGCGGGGGCGCCGCTGTCTTCGGCCCTCAGACCCAGGTGGAGGCGGCGTTGGACGCTGTTAGCCGCCGTCTGCGCGGGCGGACGGATCGGCTCAAGGCTTTTGCCCAGGCCGAGGTGGAGCGGACGCGCGACCTGGAGCGCACCATTCTGGAAAGCCTTTTTTTTGTAATTTCTTCTTTGTGGGGGCGCTCCAGCGCACCCACTGGGTGTAGCCCCCGAGGTTCGGGCCAACTATGTCGTAGTGGGGTCGAATGTTAGGAGCATTGGCCTTCTTCTGACTTCTATCTTTTTTAGCATCTTGACGCCTTCCGGGTTGCCGCTTTCAACTGTCTCCTGGGCAAGCATTGGGAGCTCAAGGAGCAACTTGCTGACAAGGAGGAGGAGCTTCGCGTTGCCACAGGTACCCTTGTGCTCTTTTCTAGTGGGGGCGCGCTAGCGCACCCACTGGGTGTAGCCCCCGAGATTTGGGCCAACTGTGTAACAGTTGGGCCAAATCTTAAGTCTTGTCTTTTTTCTTCTGCTGAATTCTTCTTCTTTGCAGCCGAGGTGCTGTCCTGGTGGATGTGTATGCTCCGGGCTGGCCATCACTATGACCGGCTCGTTTCCGACACTGGCCGTGTTGGCGTCGAGGCGGCCTAGGCGAGGGCGGAGGTGGCCGCGGCCCGACGGTCTCTTGATGAGGCCAACCGGCTGCATGAGTAGCTGGCGGGTCACAAGAGCCGCCTAGAGGCCGAGGTGGAGCTTCTTAAGGCAGAGGCCGCCAAGGTGGTGGAGACACAGCAGGCCCTGGTCAAGGCAGACCAGCAGCGCAGCCAGCTGGCCGACGACAAGGGTCGGCTCCAGGCTGAGGTGGATCGCTTGTGGGAGCAGGCCACCGCGGCTGAGGGGGCCTGTTAGGACGAGGCTTGCCGCCGCGAGGCGGCCGAGAAGGCGGCTGAAGACAAGGACGCCGAGCTGAAGGCGGCCCTTGCTAAGGCGGCCAATCTGGAGAAGGCACTCGGAGAGCGCTACCGCGCCATGGAATGGGAGCGGCGTGGTATGTTGCTTGAGGCGCAACACCTAGAAGAGTCCTTCTCCAGTAAGTGTTGTTTCTTGTAGTTTGCCGGGTCGGGACCCGGCCTTTCTTCCTTGTTGTTCTTCTTCTAACTTGCTTCTTCCTTTGCGGCAGGGGCCTTTCCGGAGACACAACGTCTGGCGGAGGAGGCCGTCCGCTATCAGCGCGACCCGACCGGCATTGCCGGGTATGGGACGGATCCGCGGAAGGCGTGGACCTTCCCGGAGATCATCGCCGCTGCTGAGGCCCGCCTGCGGGTCCTGGGAACGCAGATGGAGCGGCTGTCCCGAGTCAGCACCGTGATGACGGAGGCCTTGTTGCTGGATTCCGTCCATCCACGCAGCTTCTTGCGCCTGGCGTGTTGGTTGGATGCGGGTCCGGACCGACTTGGCGAGTGGCGCGTTTCCGCCGCTCGTGCCGGTGCTGCGATGACGCTCCGGTTCGCGCTGTCTTGGCATCTGGATCTTTGACTGGACGCGCTGATGGGCCAGTGTGCCAGCTCGGAGCAGTTGCTGCAGGAGCAAGCCGGCCGGATCGCCTCCCGGGCCAGATACATCGCCGAGTTCGCCCTCCACGACGAGTTCCATCCAGAGCGGACGGAAGACGGCAGGGTCGTGGATGGCAATGACTACGGCTTTCTTCTTCAAGATCCGGAGGGGAGCTCGAAGGAGACGGGCGTCTACGGTGATTCAGATGCCGAAGAGGACACTGGTGCCTCACCGGACCCGAAGGCCGCTAGGGGAGAGCCGTCGACGTCGCGACGCGGCGCTGGAGATGCCTGAGACACTTCGTGTAAAAATTGTTAAGTAGCAGGTCCACCCACCCACTGGGGGTTTTAGGGTGTAATGAACTCGGGTCGTGGGCCTTTGCTTAAATATTTGTGTGTAAATGTCGTGAGTACTTTTTTTGCTCTTTGCCTTCCGCTTTTTTTGACCCGATTTCATACGCTTTTCCTCTCTCAAACCTACCCCCCCCCCCCCCCCCGTGAGTCAGACGGCCGAGGCTCTGGTCCGTGACAAGGTGTTCGATTCTTCAAGAGGGGCACGCAGGATTTGGGTCCTTAGAAGCGTTGAGCGCGAGCGAAACACCCACTGGGCCGGTTGGAGGCAATCCGGCTTAGCCGGTTGGTGCGCGGCCGGTCGTGCGGCTACTTATTTGATGAGTGACGGGCCGGGTTGATCGACCCAGCGGCCTTGACTTAGTGTATGAATCGTAGAGGAGCTTTGGCCCATTGTTCTTGCCCGCCGACAGCCAAAGCTGGATATGCGGTTTTAGGGTGAAGTGGGGGACCATGGCATCCCAACTTTATCAGGAATCACCAAGTAAGGCGGCGGGGTGGCGACTGAGCTGGCCTACCCCCGAGCCCCCGGGTCGAGCGATTCGAGCTGGTGGCCGGGTTTAGTGGTAAAGTGATGCAGAAAAAAAAGGACGCAATAAATTGGTTGACAAAAGGCAGCCCCTGAGTCTCATTCGGGGACCCCATAGTTTCATGCATTTACAAAAGGCGACGATACATACACTCGTGCGGCTAACTGTAAAATGGGCGGAGGAGTTCCGCGTTCCACGGCCGGGTCGTTTCTTCGCCGGCGGTGTCCTTCTTGCGCTTCTTTGACTTGCGCGCGTCGATGAGGTAGTAGGCGTTGCGATCGCGCAAGGCCCTACTTACGATGAATGGGCCCTCCCATGGAGAGGACAGCTTGTGCTGGCCTGCCTGCTGTTGGACGTGTCGAAGGACGAGGTCGCCCTTGCGGAATGCGAGGGGCTTGATCTTCTTGCTGTGGTAGTGCCTCAGGCCTTGCTGGTAGATGGCCGAATGGCTGAGTGCGAGAAGGCGCGCTTCTTCGAGCAGGTCGACGCCGTCTTCGCGTGCTTCTCTGGCTTCGGCTTCGGTGTACATCGTGACACGCGGCGAGTCGAACTCGACGTTGGTCGGGATGACGGCTTCAGCTCCATAAACAAGGAAGAACAGGGTGAACCCGGTCGACCGGTTTGGCGTGGTGCGTAGACTCCAGAGAACTGCCAGCAACTCGTCAAGCCAGCTGCCAGGCGAGCGGATGAGTGGCTCGACGAGTCGCGGCTTGATGCTGGACAGGATGAGTCCGTTGGCCCGCTCGACCTAACAATTGGACTGCGGATGTGTCACGGAGGCCAGGTCGAGGCGGATGCCGGAGACGGAGCAGTATTGCTCGAGCGCGCCCTTGGCGAAGTTGGTGTCGTTGTCGGTGATGATGCTGTTTGGCATGCCATAACGCACCGCTATGTCCTTGATGAACCGGACGGCTGTTGGCCCGTCCAGTTTCTTGATTGGTCTTGCCTCGATCCACTTGGTGAATTTGTCCACTGCCACTAGCAAGTGTGTCATGCCGTCTAGAGCGGTTTTGAAGGGTCCCACCATGTCGAGTCCCCAGACCGCGAAGGGCCAGGAGATCAGTATGGTGCGGAGTGCTGACGCCGGCTGGTGGCTGCGTTTTTTGAAGCGCTGGCACCCCTCGCACTTGAGAACGAGTGACTCGGCGTCTTCGAGGGGCGTGGGCCAGTAGAAATCGTGGCGGAACGCCTTGGCCACCAGGGATCACGATGCGGCGTGGTGCCCGCACTCGCCCTGGTGAATGTCGAGGAGGATGTCGATGCCCTGATCCTGCTCGACGCAGTGCTGGAACACGCCGGTGGAGCTGCGCTTGACGAGATTGTTGTTGATGATGCTGTAGGCGGACGCCCCGCGCTGTATTTTCCGAGCCTCGGTTTCGTCCATGGGGAGAACCCCGTTCTCCAGAAATTCTGATATCGGCCGGGCCCAAGATGGGGCCGCAACCATGGTGAAGACGGCCACTTGGGTGGGTTCCGAGTCGGCGGCCCCTGGGCCGGGTTGGGGACGGCGATGGCAGGTCCGGGGTGACGGTGGCCGGGTTGAGCTAAGTAGCCCCCGGGCCGGGTTCAGCAGCCCCCGGGCCGGGTTCAGTGGCCCCTAGGCCGGCTTGCGGTGCGACCGGGTCGTCTGTGACATGGATGGACTCGGAGTCCGGCGATGGCTTGACGGATGGCTTGCGCAGGTTCTCGAGGGAGACGTCGGGCGGGATGGCTTGGCATGACGAGGCGATCTTGGCGAGCGTGTCGGCTGCCTCGTTCTCCGCGCACGGGACATGGGGGAACTCACAGCCCTCGAAGGATCCGGACAGCTTCTGGACGAGGAAGCGGTAGCTTGCCATGTTGGAGTCGCGGGCGTCCCTTTTGCCGGAGCATTGCTGCACCACCAGGTCCGAGTCTCCGTAGCACAGGATGCGCCGGATGCCAAGTTCCTTGGGAAGCCGGAGGCCGTGCACAAGGGCTTCATATTCGGCGATGTTGTTGGAGGCGGCGAAGTGGATTTGGAGCGCGTAGCGGAGCCGGTCGCCCTTCGGAGATGACAGTACGATGCTGGCCCCCAAGCCGAGTCGCATCTTGGACCCATCAAAGTGCATGCGCCAATGCATCGAGTCGGGAGGCAGCGGCAAGTACTGGGTCTCGGTCCAGTCGACAAGGAAGTCGGCCAGGGCTTGAGACATGATCGTGGTGCGGGGCTCGTAGAGGATGGTGTGGCCGGCTAGCTGGATCGCCCACTTGGCGACCCGGCCAGAGGCATCCCGGCACCCGATGATTTCTCCGATCGGCGCCGTGCTGACAATGGTGACAGCGTGCTCTTGAAAGTATTGCTTCAGCTTCTTGGCGGTGAGGTACACGCCGTAGCGCATCTTCTGGTATTGCAGGTAGTTCTGCTTGGAGGTGGAGAGCACCTCGCTCAGGTAGTAGACCGGACGCTGGACGGCCTGGATCTTGCCCTCCTCCGGTCACTCGACCACCAGCACCGTGCTCACCGCTTGGGAGGTCGCGGCTATGTAGAGAAACAACGGCCCCTTGTCGGTCGGCGCGGCCAGGAATGGTGTGGTGGAGAGCATTCGCTTGAGGTCTTGTAAGGCCTCGTCTGCCTAGCCATTCCATTCGAACGGGCTTGTCTTCTTCATTAGCTAGTACAGGGGTAGCGCCCTCTCGCCCAGCTGGCTCAAAAACCGGCTGACTGAGGCCAAGCACCCGGTGAACTTCTGGACGTCGCGCAGTCGAGCCGGCTTGCCCATGCACTCGATGGCCTTGATCTTCTCCGGGCTCGCCTTGATGTCGCGTTCCGAAACAAGGAAGCCGAGTAGCTTTCCGGCCGGGACACCGAAGACACACTTTTCCGGGTTGAGCTTGATCTTGTATTCGCGGAGGTTGGTGAATGTTTCCTTCAAATCGTCGAGGAGCGTGAGGTGCTGCTTGGTCTTCACCATGATATCGTCCATCTACACGTGGATATTGCGGCCGAGTTGCGGCAGCAGGCATTTCAGTATGCAGCGTTGGAAGGTGGCGTCGGCGCTCTTCAAGCCGAACGACATGGTGATGTAGCCATACGCCCCAAAGGGCGTGATGAAGGACGTCTTCAGGGCATCGGCTGGGTTCAGCTTGATCTGGTGATAGCCGGAGTAAGCGTCCAGGAAGGACAGGAGCTCGCACCCGACGGTCGAGTCGATGACTTGGTCGATCCGCGGGAGGGCGAAAAGGTCCTTGGTACAGGCCTTGTTGAGGCTGGTGTAGTCGATACACATGCGCTAGGTCTTGTTCTTCTTCAGGACGAGGACTAGGTTGGCCAGCCACTCGGGGTGAAACACTTCCATTATGAAGCCGGCCACCAAAAGCTTGGCGACTTCACCAATAATTCTTTTCTTCTCTTCGGAAAATCGTCGGAGGGGTTGACGGACAGGCTTGGCGTCCTTGCGGACGTGAAGTTTGTGCTCGGCGTACTTCCTTGGGATACCCGGCATGTCCTTGGGGCTCCATGCGAAGATATCCCGATTCTCTCGGAGGAACTCGACGAGCTCGCCTTCTTATTTGCTGTCGAGGCGGGCACCTACGACAACGTACTTGCTGCAGCTGTGGTCTTCCGAGTTGAGCTTCACACTCTTGGTCTCCTTGGAGGGCTTGAAGGCGGCCTCGTCGGCCGGGTCCAGGGTCGGGATCGATGCAGTGGAGGCCTCGCCGGCCAGGGCGACGATCCGGTCGAGCTGGCGTCGCTCCTTGGCAATGACCAGCGACTCGGCCAACTTAGCGCCATCTCGAGCGCACTCCAGGGACTTGCGGTAATCGCCGGTGATGGTGATGAGGCCCTTGGGACCCGGCATCTTCATCTTCAGGTAGGCATAGTGGGGAACCACCATGAACTTGGCGAGCATGGGCCGGCCCAGCAATGCGTGATACGCGCTGGACAGGTCCACCACTTCGAACCAGACATGTTCGCGTCGCAAGTGGCTGCTGTCGCCGAACAGGACATCAAGCCGGACCCGGCCAATTGGTGAGCAGGAGAGGCCGGATACGATGCCGTCGAAGATCGTCTGTGTCGGTTCCAGGTCCTCGGCCTTGAGGCCGAGCCTGGTCATCGTGTCGCGGTAGAGGATGTTGATGCTGTTGCCGCCGTCGATGAGGACTCGGGAGAACTTGCATGTACGCCGCACGACAATGGTGGTGTTGAGGACAAGGGCGTAACTACCCAGGCTTGGCATGACTGCCGGGTGATCCTCCCAGGTCCAGGTGATTGGGCGATCCGACCAATGCATGAACTCCGGCTTGGCTGGGACGATGGTGTTCACCTCCTGCCGAAGGAGGCGCTCGCTGCGCTTGTCATTGCCGAGGCTGGTGAAGATGACATAGGCCGCGTTCTGGTCTAGGTAGGCGTCGTTCCGCATCGCGCCGCCAGCGAGAGGCGGCGGCGGAGGCGGAGGCGACTGCCCCGCGCCTGGAGCTGGAGCCGGAGGGGGCGGGATGTCTCCCCTCATGATGCGCTTGGTGATGGCGCACTATCGAAGCGTGTGCGTGGAGGGTCTTGCGCCGCTGTGGTGCTTGCAGGGGGTGTCGAGCATCTCTTCAAAACTCATGGCGGGTTGCCATGCCATCTTGACGATTTGCCGGCGCTTCACCACCGGGTCCGCCGCGGGCTCGGCGGCCACGACGAGCCGGTTGTCATGACGCTGCGCAGGCTGGTCGGCCTTGCGTTTGTTCTTCTGGTGATGCTGCTGCCAGCTGCTTTCGCCAGCCAGCTTCGGAGGGGGAACCGGCTTCGCCTTGCCGTCCTCATCTAGCGCTACCTGGATCTTCATGGCGGAGTCGGCGTTGGCGTACTTGTCCACCGTCACCATGAGCGCGGCCATGGAGGCCGGCTCGGAGCGTAGGAGCTTGTGCTTGAGGAGGGTGCCGTCTCGGCACCCGCTGACGAAGTACTGGATCGCCAGGACTTCATGGACGCCCTCGCAGCTGTTCTAGAGCTTTGTCCAACATGTGAGGTACTCGCGACCGGTCTCCGTCGGCGCCTGCACGCACATGGCGAGCTGGCTGGGGCGACCGGGTCGCTTGTAGGTCCCCGTGAAGTTGCGGACAAAGGCTTCCTCGAAGTCGACCCACGCATTGATGCTGCCCATCGGCACGCTGTTCAACCATGTGTGGGCCATCCCTGGAGCATGAGCGGTGCATAGCACACGGCGAGATGACGATTGGCACTGGTGATGCCAATGGCCGTGGTGTAGTTGCTGAGCCAGTCTTCCGGCTTCACCTCCCGTTGTACTTGGGGGTGTCCGGGGGAGCACGAACCCTTCGGGAAAGGGCTCCTCCCGGATGCGTGGTCCGAAGCACGCCGGCCCGATAGCGCCGCTCTCCTCCACCTCCTGGGAGCGAGCGAGCTGATCGAGGCGGTGGCGCGTGTCGGCGTCGTCGATGGCGCGTGGGCCGAGTCGACTGGCGGCCAGGCCCCAAGGGTCCGGGTCGGTTGGAGCCGGACGCCGGCCATGCTGGCCGGGTCCGTGCTTGGTCTCTGGAGCGGGCTCTTTGCCCGGGACGTCAGCGGCCGCGGCAGCCTGGTTGCGCCGAGTCTGGGTTTGGCCGGAGTGCACCTCGCCAGGCGGCGAGGAAGCCATGTGCAGGAGATCGCCGGGTCCGCCAAGGCGGGCGGAGCAGGATCCCGCCGGCTTGGCGAGCTGGTTGAGGCGATCCTGTTGGGTGTTGGCGGCGTGGAGGAGCTCGCGCATCCGCCCAATGCGTTCTTTGAGCTCCTCGCCCGCGAGTTGGTCGAGGCTGACCGTGGCTGCCTCCGCAGCATGCATGTTCTTCAACGGGGTCTCGTAGACGGTCCGGACGGCGCCGTTGGCCCGGCCAATTGCTCCTCCCCGGGTGCGAGCATCAGCAACCCGGCTTGGCTCGGCCGTGGCGGGCGTGAATCCATGGGCGGCGTCATGCTCCATATGAGCGGCCTCTAGGCGATGCCTGGTGACGGCCAGCGTCTCGGACAGGTCCAGCATCTGCTGGCGTCTATCCTCGAGCTGAGTTCGGGCTTCAGCGATGTTGGTGGCGTCAACGTCGGTACCGATGGGGGTGCGGAGGCTCTGCATCGCGGAGCACGGCGGGTCGGACGGCTCGGTCCGTGCCGCAGCGGCCCCGGCTTCTGCGACCCTCCTCGCCTTGCTCGATGAGGAAGAGGCGCCATCGCCGGTGACGAAAACCTCCACATGGACATCCCTCGCCCCGGCGGCGAATCCGCCGCCGAGGGAGAGCGGAGAGTCGGAGTAACTGAGCACCTTGCTGGGGTACTCGTCGACCGCGAGCGCATCAGAGATGCGCAGTGCGGTGAAGGAGGTGGCGAGCGCGCCGATGACGTCGTCCGCTAGAGCGATGGACTCATCGGAGTAGGAGAAGGGCCCCGTCTAAAGCATGCTCCCGGCCAGCTCCTCGAGCTGCCCCACGGTGGGCGCCAATTGTTGTGGTGGGTGCACGACAGATGCCAAGGGATGGGTAAAGAGAGAAGGAGGTCGAGGGCGCTGGTGGGCTCCAGAGGCGAGGTTGGCATGCACGGGCGTGGGACGCCGGACATACCCAGGTTCGGGGCTCTCCGGAGAAATAACACCCCTAGTCCTGCCGAGTTTAGTTGGATGATCGATAGTACAATGTTGCTCCTAGAGCTGTATGGAGGAGGAAGGAAGCCTGCCAAGGCTTGGGCTGCTCCTTCTCTCCGGTGCTGCCGTTGGGTGGCTAGTCCTATGCTTGCTTGTGTTTCTCTCATGTCTCATACATATGCCTCTCTCGCAGGCGTGGGTTCCTGGGGGGTTTTATAGATCAACCCACCTAGGGTTACAATGGTAATACGCTGAGTCGGTGGGTCCGTATTGTCTGTGTACGAGATACCGGGCTTGGTCCCAGTTGAGGGCTTGTGGTTCGCCGGGTTCCCCTAGGTGCGGGCCCTGCATGCCTAGGGGAACTGTTCGCCGTCTTGTCGATCGTCAGGGCGTGGCCGAGTCGAGTCATGTACAGTGCTCTCCGTCAGGTTGCTGCTTGCTGCCGTCAGCGGTGAGGGCGGTAGCACTGTTGCCATGCCAGCCTCGGTCACCGGGTAGGTAAGGGGCACTGTTGCCATGCTCCGGCTGACCATAGGCATCGGCGGGAGCACTGTAGTCTTGGTCATCGGTGATCGAAGTCTCGTCCCATCATACGGCCTGGATGGGACGGGAGCTGACCCGTGGCTGGGTTGCCGTGCACGCCACGAGTGGGGTCGGCTTGTTGGGGAAGCCTTGGTGGCGCCGGGTTGGGTTGTCTTGCGCCAGTTGCCGTGGCCGGGTCGACGTACCTTGCCGAGTCAAAGAGCTTGGCCGGGTCGCGGGCCTTGCAGGGTCAAGCGACCCGGCCGGGCGCGTGCCGCTTCGCAGGGCGAGGTGGGCCCTACCATTTTTCAAAAGGATCCGGGTTCCGTTGCCTGCTCGGGGTTCATCCCCCCGACGCTACTAGATTGATCTTTCTTGCAATGGGAGAAGTGCTTAGCTTTGGGTTCAATCTTGCAGTGTCCTTTCCCAGTGAGAACAGGGGCAGCAAGGCATGTATTATATTGTTGCCATTGAGGATAAAAAGCTAGGGTTTATATCATATTGCATGAGTTTATCCCTCTACATCATGTCATCTTTCTTAATGCGTTACTCTGTTCTTATGAACTTAATACTCTAGATGCATGCTGGATAGCGGTCGATGTGTGGAGTAATAGTAGTAGATGCAGGCAGGAGTCGATCTACTTGTCACGGACGTGATGCCTATATACATGATCATGCCTAGATAATCTCATAATTATTTGCTTTTCTATCAATTGCTCGACAGTAATTTGTTCACCCACCGTAATACTTATGCTATCTCGAGAGAAGCCACTAGTGAAACCTATAGCCCCCGTTTCTATCTCTTATCATATAAGCATTCAATCTACTTTTATTTGCATCTTTACTTTTCCAATCTATATCATAAAATACAAAAAATATATTTATCTTATCATACTATCTCTATCAGATCTCACTTTCGCAAGTGGCCGTGAAGGGATTGACAACCCCTTTATTGCGTTGGTTGCGAGTTCTTTGTTTGTTTGTGTAGGTGCGTGGGACTTTTGAGGAGCCTCCTACTGCATTGATACCTTGGTTCTCAAAAACTGAGGGAAATACTTACGCTACTATTGCTGCATCACCCTTTCCTCTTCAAGGAAAACTAACGCAAGCTCAAGACGTGGAAACAAGGATTTCTGGCGCCGCTGTCGGGGAGGTCTTCGTTCAAGTCAAGACATACCAAGTACCCATCACAAACTCATCTCCCTCGCATTTACATTATTTGCCATTTGCCTCTCGGTTTCCTCTCCCCCACTTCACCCTTGCCGTTTTATTCGCCCTCTCTTTCCCAATCTCATTCTCTCTCTTTCGCTTGCCTTTTTCTGTTTGCTTGTGTGTTGGATTACTTGTTGCCATGGCGCAAGATAATACCAAATTGTGTGATTTCTCCAATACCAATAATAATGATTTCCTTAGTACTCTGATTGCTCCTCTTAATGATGTTGAGTCTTATGAAAATCAATGCTGCTTTGCTGAATCTTGTTATGAAAGATCAATTCTCCAGCCTTCCTAGTGGAGACACTAGTAGAAAAGAGGGCTTTGGTCCACCCCGGGTTAGCCCATTAGTCCCGGTTCAGTCCAGAACCGGGACTAATGGTGGCATTAGTCTCGGTTCGTGCACCCAGGGGCCACGTTGGCAATTTGTCCCGGTTCGTTTGGACCTTTTAGTCCCGGTTGGTGCCACGAACCGGGACTAAAGGGTGCGATGCCCATTAGTACCGGTTCGTGGCACCAACCGGGACTAATGGTTAGACCCCCGTGGATCGCCTTTTCAGTTTCAAAAAAATAAAAGAAAATGAAGAAAATGTCAAAAAAATAAAAAATAAATAAGTTTCCCATGTGATATGTGGTCTAGTTGTTGGGAAAATTTGCAAATGTGAATTTTGACTTTATTTGCAAAATCTCTCTAGAATTTAGTAAAATGGGCATAACTTTTGCATACTGACTCGGATGAAAAAGTTTTTTATATGAAAAATCATCTACTCGAAAAGTTACATCCAAATTTAATCGGGGGAACCCCGTTAAATATTTTCAAAATCCTCAAAAACCTAACAGAAAAAAGTTACGGGGCTTTTAAGATCTAGAGTGGAAAAAATCGAAAAAATTTCAAACTATGGTCAAATAATGGTCAAACTAATTATTCTAGAATATTAGTGTTACTAAATAATTATTTCAGTTTTTTGGAATTTTGGTCAAATCTGGTCAAACTGTGGTCAAACTGGTCAAACAATGGTCAAACTAATTATTCAAGCAATATTAGTGTTACTAAATAATAATTGTTTTTTAAAACAATAGTTTCAAACACAAACAATGAAATGTGTCACTTCATGCTCATGCAAAATTCCCGAGGGTTAATAGGATTGACATCTTACTACTGTCAGGAAAACAACAAGTGCAGACTTGGAAACGAGGGAGAATAGAACCCGGAAGTTAAGCGTGCTCAGGCTGGGGGAGTGGGAGGATGGGTGACCGTTCGGGAAGTTGGATGATTAGTAATGAGGAGGGGTGATTAGAGATTAAAGGATAAATTGAGCAGTGATGAGGGGTGGTGATTAGAGATTAGAGGTTAAAATAATTCAGAAATTTGAAAATAAAAAAAATTAAAAAAATTTCAAAAAATTTCAAAAAAAATTCAAATAAAAAATCATAAAATTTCTTTTAGTCCCGGTTGGTGTTACCAACCGGGACTAAAGGTGGAGCTCCACGTGGCCGCGACCTTTAGTCCCGGTTCCAGTTTGAACCGAGACTAAAGGTGGGAGGCATTAGTAACGGCCCTTTAGTCCCGGTTCAAAAAACGGGACTAAAGGGCCTTACCAACTGGGACTGATACCCTCTTTTAGATTCGGCCGCGGGAGGCACGTTTATGGAAATCACCTTAGGAAAATCTACAAAACTCCTTGATAACATCATGGCTAATTATTCTCAATGGCACACCGAACGATCTACTATTAAAAAAGTGCATGCTATAGAAGAAATTAATGTTTTGAGTGGAAATATGGATGAACTTATGAGATTGTTTGCTACTAAGAGTGCTTCTATTGATCCCAATGATATGCCTTTATCTACCTTGATTGAGAATAATAATGAATCTATGGATGTAAATTTTGTTGGTAGGAATAATTTTGGCAACAATGCTTATAGAGGAAACTTTAATTCTAGATCATTCCCTAGTAATTCCTCTAATAATTATGGAAATTCCTACAATAATTCTTATGCTAAGTAGATTGCCCTCTGATTTTGAGAATAACGTGAAATAATTTATGATCTCTCAAAATAATTTTAATGCCTTGCTTGAAGAAAAATTGCTTAAAGTTGATGATTTGACTAGGAACGTTGATAGACTCTCGCTTGATGTTGATTCTTTGAAACTTAGATCTACTCCTCCTAAGCATGATATCAATGAGTCTCTCAAAGCTATGAGAAGTTCCATTGACGAGTGCAGAGAAAGAACCGCTAGATTGCGTGCTAAGAAAGATTGCTTTATAAAGGCGTGTTCTTCTAGTTTCCATGAAAATAATGATGAAGATCTTAAAGTTATTGATGTGTCCCCTATTATATCTTTGTTTTGCAATATGAATCTTAATAATGATGGTACTGGAGATGAGTCAACTTTAGTTAAAAGGCGTCCCAATAATTCTGAGTTTTTAGATCTGGATGCTAAATTTGGTAAAAGTGGGATTGGAGAGGTCAAGACTTTAAATAGCATTGAACCCACTATCTTGGATTTCAAGGAAATTGATTATGATAATTATTCTTTAATATATTGTATTTCCATGTTGCAATCCGTGTTGAATTCTCCTCATGCTTATAGTCGAAATAAAGCCTTTACCAAACATATTGTTGATGCCTTGATGCAATCTTTTGATGAAAAAGTTAATTGGAAGTTTCTATACCTAGAAAACTTAATGATGAGCGGGAACCTACTATAAAGATTAAAATTAAGGATCATGGGTGTTATGCTTTATGTGATTTGGGTG
Organism: Triticum timopheevii; assembly: GCA_963921465.1. Lineage (NCBI taxonomy): Eukaryota > Viridiplantae > Streptophyta > Magnoliopsida > Poales > Poaceae > Triticum > Triticum timopheevii. Next base: position 593,924,438 of record OY997270.1, read on the forward strand.
CTAGTATTTCCACGATTTCGAAAACTTTATGCGATATTCTAGGTTTCCATGATCTTGATGATTGCTCTTTAAATTTGCACCTTGCGAATTCCACCATTAAAAAGCCAATGGGAAGGATCAATGATGTTCTCATTGTTGCAAATAGAAATTTGGTGCCCGTAGATTTTATCGTTCTTGATATAGATTGCAATCTTTCTTGTCCTATTATTCTTGGTAGTCCTTTCCTTAGAACGATTGGCGCGATTATTGATATGAAGGAAGGCAATATTAGATTCCAATTTCCATTAAGGAAAGGCATGGAGCACTTTCCAAGAAAGAAAGTCAAATTACCTTATGAATCTATCATGCGAGCTACTTATGAATCAAGTGCCAAAGATGGCACTATTTACATCTATTCTCGCTTTTATGCCTAGCTAGGGGCGTTAAACAATAGCGCTAGTTGGGAGGCAACCCAATTTTATTTGTGTTTTTTGTTTTTGTTCCTGTTTAGTAATAAATTTTGCATCTACTTTCTGTTTAGATGTGTTTTCTTGCTTTAATTAGTGTTTCTGCCAAGTAGAACCTATAGGATAACCTATGGTATGCGTTAATTTGATTCTGCTGAAAAACAGAAACTTTGCGCTCACGAGAAAAAATTCAATAAATCACAGAAAAATGTTTTTGCGTTGATTATTTTTGCTGTATATCAATAGACAAATTTCCTAATACGTCCTATTTTGGTAGGAATTTTAGTGTTCCAGAAGTATTCGAAAGTTACAGATTGCTACAGACTGTTCTGTTTTTGACAGATTCTACCTATCGTGTGTTGTTTGCTTATTTTGATGCATCTATGGCTAGTATATAAGGGTATAAACCATAGAGAACTTGGAATACAGTAGGTTTAACACCAATATAAATAAAGAATGAGTTCATTACAGTACCTTATGTGGTGGTTTTTCTGTCTTTCACTAACGGAGCTGATGAGATTCCCTGTTCAGTTTTCTGTTGTGAAGTTTTCAAGTTTTGGGTAAAGATTTGATGGACTATGGAATAAGGAGTGACAAGAGCCTAATCTTGGGGATGACCATGGCACCCCAAGATATTCAAGAATATCCAAAATCCTAAGCTTGGGGATTCCCCGGGAACGCATCCCCTATTTCGTCTTCGTTCATTGGTAACTTTACTTGGAGCTATATTTTAATTCGCCACATGATATGTGTTTTGCTTGGAGCGTCTTGTATGATATTAGCCTTTGCTTTTTAGTTTACCACAATCATCCTTGCTGTACACACTTTTTGGGAGAAGCCCACTTGATTGGAATTTATTAGAATACTCTTTGTGCTTCATTTATATCTTTTGAGCTAGATAATTTTTGCTCTAGTGCTTCACTTATATCTTTTAGAGCACGGCGGTGGCTTAATTTTGAAGAAATTGTTGATCTCTCATGCTTCACTTATATTATTTTGAGAGTCTCTTATAACAGCATGGTATTTGCTATGGTTATAAAGTTGGTCCTAGCATGGTAGGCATCCAAGTTGGGTATAATAAAAACTATCATAGGAAGTGAATTGGATGCTATGATCAATTTGATACTTGATAATTGTTTTGAGATATGGAGGTAGTGATATTAGAGTCATGCTAGTTGGGTAATTGTGAATTTAAAGAATACTTGTGTTGAAGTTTGTGATTCCCGTAGCATGCATGTATGGTGAACCGCTTTGTGATGAAGTTGGAGCACAATTTTATTTATTGATTGTCTTCCTCATGAGTGGCGGTCGGGGACGAGCAATGGTCTTTTCCTACCAATCTATCCCCCTAGGAGCATGCGCGTACTACTTTGTTTTCAATGGCCTCTAGATTTTTGTAATAAGTATATGAGTTCTTTATGACTAATGATGACTCCATGGATTATACGCACTCTCGCCCTTCCACCATTGCTAGCCTCTCTTGTGCCGCGCAACTTTCGCTGGTACCATACACCCACCATATACCTTCCTCAAAACAGCCACCATACCTACCTATTATGGCATTTCCATAGCCATTCCGAGATATATTGCCATGCAACTTTCCACCGTTCCGTTTATTATGACACGCGTCATCATTGTCATATTGCTCTTTGCATGATCATGTAGTTGAAATCATATTTGTGGCAAAGCCACCTCATAATTTTTCATACATGTCACTCTTTATTCATTGCATATCCCGGTACACCGCCGGAGGCATATATTTAGAGTTATGTCTTGTTCTAAGTATCGAGTTGTAATCTTGAGTTGTAAATAAATAAAAGTGTGATAATCTTCATTATTAGAGCATTGTCCCAGTGAGGAAAGGATGATGAAGACTATGATTCCCCCACAAGTCGGTATGAGACTTCCAACTTTATAAAAATAAAAGAGGCCAAAGAAGCCCATGAGAAAAAAAGAGGCCAAAGAAGCCCACCAAAAAGAAAAAAGGGAAAAAAGAGAAAAAAAAGAAAAAAATGAGAGAAAAAGAGAGAAGGGACAATGTTACTATCTCCTTTTCCACACTTGTGCTTCAGAATAGCACCATGATCTTCATGATAGAGAGTCTCCTATGTTGTCACTTTCATATACTAGTGGGAATTTTTCATTATAGAACATGGCTTGTATATTCCAATGATGGGCTTCCTCAAAATGTCTTAGGTCTTCGTGAGCAAGAAAGTTGGATGCACACCCACTTAGTTTCTTTTGTTGAGCTTTCATACATTTATAGCTCTAGTGCATCCGTTGCATGGCAATCCCTACTCACTCACATTGATATCTATTAATGCACATCTCCATAGCCCGTTGATACGCCTAGTTGATGTGAGACTATCTTCTCCTTTTTGTCTTCTCCACAACCACCATTCTATTCCACATATAGTGCTATGTCCACGGCTCGCGCTCATGTATTGCTTGAAAATTGAAAAAGTTTGAGATTACTAAAGTATGAAATAATTGCTTGGCTTGTCATCGGGGTTGTGCACGATTAAATACTTTGTGTGATGAAGATAGAGCAACAACCAGACTATATGATTTTGTAGGGATAACTTTCTTTAGCCATGTTATTTTGAGAAGACATGATTACTTTATTGGTATGCTTGAAGTATTACTATTTCTTATGTCAATATGAAATTTTATTTTGATTCATTTGGATCTGAACATTCATGCCACAATAAAGAAGATTACATTGAGAAATATGCTAGGTAGCATTCCACATCAAAAATTCTGTTTTTATCATTTACCTACTCCAGGACGAGCACGAATTAAGCATGGGGATGCTTGATACGTCTCCAAGGTATCTATAATTTTTGATTGTTCCATGCTATTATATTACATGTTTTGGATGTTTATGGGCTTTACTTTACACTTTTATATCATTTTTGGGACTAACCTACTAACCGGAGGCCCAGCCCGTATTGCTGTTTTTTTGCCTATTTCAGTGTTTTGAAGAAAAGGAATATCAAACGGAGTCCAAACGGAATGAAACCTTCGAGAGCGTGATTTCTGGAATGAACGTGATCCAGAGGAAGTGGAGTGCAAGTCAAGAAGCTTCCGAGGCGGCCACGAGGGTGGAGCCCCCCCCCCCCCCCCAACTGGGCATGCCCCCCTATCTCGTGGGCCCGTCGGGCGTCCACCGACGTACTTCCTCCTCCTATATATACCCACATACCCCCGAAAACATCAGGGGCGACCACGGAAAGCTATTTCCACCATTGTAACCTTCTGTATCTGCGAGATCCCATCTTGGAGCCTTCACCGGCACTCCGTCGGAGGGGGAATTGACCACGGAGGGCTTCTACATCAACACCATAGCCTCTCCGATGAGTTGTGAGTAGTTTACCACAGACCTTCGGGTCCATAATTATTAGCTAGATGGCTTCTTATCTCTCTTTGATTGTCAATACAAAGTTCTCCTTCCTCTTCTTGGAGATCTATTCGATGTAACTCTTTTTGCGGTGTGTTTGTCGAGATCCGATGAATTGTGGGTTTATGATCAAGTTTATCTATGAGAAATATTTGAATCTCCTCTGAATTCTTTTATGTATGATTAAGTTATCTTCGCAAGTCTCTTCGAATTATCAGTTTGGTTTGGCCTACTAGATTGATCTTTCTTGCAATGGGAGAAGTGCTTAGCTTTGGGTTCAATCTTGCGGTGTCCTTTCCCAGTGACAGCAGGGGCAGCAAGGCACGTATTATATTGTTGCCATCGAGGATAAAAAGCTGGGGTTGATATCATATTGCATGAGTTTATCCCTCTACATCATGTCATCTTTCTTAATGCGTTACTCTGTTCTTATGAACTTGATGCTCTAGATGCATGTTGGATAGTGGTTGATGTGTGGAGTAATAGTAGTAGATGCAGGCAGGAGTCGATCTACTTGTCACGGACATGATGCCTATATACATGATCATGCCTAGATAATCTCATAATTATTCACTTTTCTATTAATTGCTCGACAGTAATTTGTTCACCCACTGTAATACTTATGCTATCTAGAGAGAAGCCACTAGTCAAACCTATGGCCCCCGGGTCTATCTCTTATCATATAAGCTTTCAATCTACTTTTATTTGCATCTTTACTTTTCCAATCTATATCATAAAATACCAAAAATATGTTTATCTTATCATACTATCTCTATCAGATCTTACTTCCGCAAGTGGCCGTGAAGGGATTGATAACCCCTTTATTGCGTTGGTTGCGAGTTCTTTGTTTGTTTGTGTAGGTGCGTGGGACTTTTGAGGAGCCTCCTACTGGATTGATACCTTGGTTCTCAAAAACTGAGGGAAATACTTACGCTACTATTGCTGCATCACCCTTTCTTCTTCAAGGAAAACAAACGCTAGCTCAAGACGTAGCATATGCCACATGCCTCCCAATCAATAGGACCCCGTTTCGACCGTAGGAGGTCCAACAAAAGTCTGTTTCCTCCGTTTTGCGGTATGCCAGACCCCTAAGTCGAACACAAGGCCGTTTCCTCTGTTCTGTGGTACGCCAGGCCTCGTTTCCATCGGCTCTTCTATCTAAACCGGTTGGCTCCTGATGAACAACACGCGTTCCGTTGCCTCCCGATGAACACGACGCATTCCGTTGCTTCCCCATGAACACGATGACGACGCAGTTTCACCATTCCGACCCAGCCATGTACACGAGCCCTGGTCGTAGTATGCACTAGTAGGCGTTCGAGACCCCGCCCGTATGTACGTATGTGGCCGTATTTTTCTTTCTTGCCCCCTGGCTGATGTACGTACGTGTACATCCTACGTGCGCGCCTATACTACGACACGTGTGCGCCTCTACTACAACACGTGCGCGCCTCTACATCGACCAGTATGTACGTACACGTTCGCGACCAGAATGACAACGCTACGTACTCTTCGACCAGGTGGGTCCCGACTGTTAGGCACTTCCTTGCGTGCGAAGATGTAGCTGGTGGGTCCCAACAGTCAGGGGGGAAATGTTTTTTTCACGAAATACGGTGGCCTGTATGGTGGGTCCTTGCTATCAGGTGCCGGAATCATTATTTTCCGCGTAATAAGGAGGCACTTCCTTGCTGCCGCCGTGGACCCAGCTATCAGCCTCTCCACATATAGTACTCTTCCAATGGAAGACGATCGTTGACCACATTGATCACGCCGGGCCGAGAGCACCAAGGCAGTGGACGACGACGAGGCCTAAGAAGGGGACGACGCAGAGCCAGGGAAGATGCGACAGTGGATGCCCACGCAAAGAGGAATACGAGGGTTCACTGGTTCGGCTGCGGTGTGAGGCTGCCGTTGCCGCAGAATAATAGGGGGTGTGGGTGAGTGGAGGGATGGTCTGGCTAGCGGTGGGAGTAGTAGGGGGCGGTGAGGCCTCCGTAGCAGCACAGCCGGTCATGGGAGGCAGGAGCAGGCGGCACGACCGGTGCTGCTTTGGGCGGCTAGAGCAAGAAGACCAGAGGTTGAAGAAGCACTACGACCGTTGGATGGACATTGTACAGTCACTGGAGCTAGAATCGTTCATATTGACTAAGTTGACAAAGCCCTCCGTCCCTATCAACTTAGTAGCCCCACAAGTCAGCCTCCCACTATACTGGGTCCCAGCTAGCATGGGGAATATTCATTTTTTTGTGGGTCCGAGCTGTCAGCGGCGGTAACGTTTTTTTTTGCGATATATAGAGGCCCTTTTGGTGGGTCCCAGATGTCAGGTGGAGGAATCATTATTTTGCGAGTAATAAGGAGGCATTTCCTTGCGTGCGGCCGTGGACCCAGCTATTAGCCTGTCCGTGTACAGTCCACTTCAGATGCATGTCGGCTGTTGACCACGTTGACCACACCGCACTGAGAGCACCAGGGCGGTGGACGATGGCGAGGCCTAGGAAGGGAACGACACGGAGCCAGGGAAGACTCGACAGTTGTTTCCCACGCGGAGGGGAGTATGAATGTATGAGGGTTTACTGGTTCGTCTGCCATCATCCGAGAATAACTACAGGTGTGGGTGAGTAGAGGGATGGTTAGGCCAACGATGGGAGTACGGTGGGGCGGTGAGGCCTGCGCGGTAGCAAAGACGGCTTCAGGAGGAGGGAGCAGGCAGTCCCGTCGGCTCTTGTTTGAGAGGCTGGAGCAGGAAGAATAGAGATTGAAGAAGCACGACGGTCGTTGGATGGACATCCAACAGTCACTGCTTGTGTGTCAACCTTTTTTAGGAAAGCCTCAAATCTATGGAAAACAGCATACAGCCCATCTATCATTATTTCTAATAATTTATAGCCCATTTGCTAATTCTTAAGGTTATTTTTGGAGCCCATATTCTTTTTGTTAGCATTACAGCCCATATTGTGGCCACAGTTAAAAAATTATACGAAATTTTGCTTATTTTGGTGTGGTCCGAACTATTTTTAATCCTGAAATTTCGGGTTGCATTCAAACTGATTTAAAAATAAATGTATATCAATATAAAATCCAACAAATTGTCCACGCATGAAAATCAATGCGATTTAAAATCTTGAAATGAAAAAAAAGAAATTTGAAACTAATTGCCGGTTTGATGTGTTTTAAAAATGTACATCCCATTTCTCATTACTGATAGACAATTTTCTCGGCCAGCCGAAGCTCTCCTCGTCTTGGAAGATTTGCAGCCCAACATGCCTGACAAAGCGACTTACTTGACAAATCACAAAAAAACGGGGCTAGCCATTTTGAGAAAGAAAAAAATTACTAGGCTGGTCTGTGGTAAACATAAAAGAAAAGGTTGTCTAGACAGGTCAGAGTGCCCTGCACAGCCCAGTTGACACCCTGCTCCCTGTCGGTGTCAAAACCGGCGGATCTTGGGTAGGAGGTCCCGAACTGTACGTCTAAGGCTAATGGTAACAGGAGGCTGGGGACACGATGTTTACCCAGGTTCGGGCCCTCTCTATGGAGGTAATACCCTACTTCCTGCTTGATTGATCATGATGATATGAGTATTACAAGAGTTGATCTACCATGACATCCAGGAGGCTAACCCTAGAAGATAGCCTATGATTATGATTGTCCTTGTCCTACGGACTAAACCCTCCGGTTCATATAGACACCAGAGGGGGTTAGGGTAACATTAGGTCAGTTACAGAGAAGGGAATGTACATATCCAAATTGTCAAGCTTACCTTCCACGCAAAGGAGAGTCCCACCCGGACACGGGACGAAGTCTTCTATCGGGCCAAAGTATATAGTCTGGCTGTCCGAGGACCCCCTAATCCAGGACTCCCTCAGTAGCCCCCCAACCAGGCTTCAATGGTGATGAGTCCGGCGCGCAGATTATCTTCGACATTGCAAGGCGGGTTCCTTCTCCGAATTCTTCCAAAGCACCTGTTGTAAAGAGCAGTACCCGGCTCCTCATTTAATGTTACGTTTCATCGGCTTATATACTCCAATAATTTCCAGCTTCCACGTGTCGAGCGAATGTGAGAAGTCGGGGCATTTTTTACACTTGCCACCCTAACCTTGTAAGCAAATCGTCTATTTAAAGAGACGGGGATCTTCAGATCCAATCCACACCATCCTCCCCAAGCAAGGAATCATCAGAGCACGCCTGAAAAACCATCCCAACATGGCCGGTCCCCGCAGCTCCTCCTCCTGCCCGCACAGCACCAAGCCGGGTGATTGGGAGAATTGCACCGTATCCCACGGTCAATTAGTGAAGTTGCAAACCCAAGGGTTCCTCCCACCTGCATACCTATTCCTCGTCCGAGTCAGATTAGCTATCTTTGACAGCGGGGAGCAAGCAGAGAGTTTCCCCAATCCATCTAGGGGGAGCGAGTATGCCTTGTCCCTTATCTACTGAGGGGCATCGGATTTCCAATCCATCCATTCCTCCGTGGGATCTTGGAGTACTATGGCCTCCAGCTGCATAATTTCACCCCCAGCCTCCATCCTGCATATCGCAGGCTATGTCGCCCTTTGTGAGTTATTTCCGGGTTGCAAAGCTCAATTCGAGCTATGGAAGAGGCTGTTCTGCCTCTTCCCTCGTAATCAAGAGGGATTGATATTCCAAGTTGGTGGAGCCAAGATATGGTGCATTGCCGGGACCGGATACCTATCCGGCACACCGAAGAAGGTATCCGAAGAATGGCCTTCCGAGTGGTTCTATATAGAGGACGTCTCCCTTCCCGACCCAGTTCGAATGGGTTTTCCTGAGTTCACAAACACTCCATTGGTGAAGCGCCGCAACTGGCGTCCCCAGAGACCCAAGGAGGAACACAACAGAGAGGTCCCTCAATTGATGAGCAAGATACGAACGCTTTCTACATAAGGATTAACACTAATCGAGGTTATGGTCGTATGCATAATGCGGGGGGTACAACCACTCCAGTACCGATGGCGTCCCATGTGGAACTTCAATGGTGAAGACGATGCCACCCGCTGCAGTAGGAAAGGTCCGGACTTCACCAATGCTCTGGTGAAAATACTGTCCGAGTTATACAAAGGAGAAGAAGAGGAGTTCATCCATATTATAAGCCACGGGACGGATTTTCCATGTACAACCCTCCCAGCTGGGTGAGTTGCTATCCCTTACTCAACTCTATCCGTTCTCCCAGTCCTTTAGCATGAATTTTTACTCCGCCCATCTATAACAGGAATGGTGGAAGTTTACCAAGGAGATCAACAGCCCGGCTCCACAGCCAGTGGACCGCAACCGAGCCCGTGACCCCGGATTCGAAGAGGATCTGGATATATTTGTGGAGCTCGTCAAAGGGTTCTTTTACCAGGCGAGTTGTGACGGCAATGAAGTGGCCATCATTGCTGACTATCCTGGCCTCCTCCCCATATCACATGTAAGTAAATAGGAGACTTATCACCCGAAAAGGATTCGCTCTTTTTGCCTTACCCACAACACAATGCTTATGTTTTTTAATGGGAAGGCGATCGGCGCGCTGATACGTCTCCAACGTATCTATAATTTTTTTATTGTTCCATGCTATTATATTACCTCTTTTGGATGTTTATGGGCTTTATTTTATACATTATTATCATTTTTGGGACTAACCTACTAACCAGAGGCCTAGCCCATATTGCTGTTTTTTTTTGCCTATTTCAGTATTTCGAAGAAAAGGAATATCAAACAGAGTCCAAACGGAATGAAACCTTCGGGAACGTGATTTTTGGAACAAACAAGATCCGGAGAGCTTGGAGTGCAAGTCAAGAAACAACCGGAGTCTCCACGAGATAGGAGGGCGCCCCCCCCCCCCTGTAGGGCGTGCCCTCCTGTCTCGTGGGCCACTCGGGCATCCACCGACGTACTTCTTCCTCCTATATATACCTACGGACCCCGAAAACATCCAGGGGCACCACGAAACACAATTTCCACCACCGTAACCTTATGTATCCGCGAGATCCCATCTTGGAGCTTTCGTCGGCACTCTGCCCGAGGGGGAATCGACCATGGAGGGCCTCTACATCAACATCCTTGCCCCTCCTATGAGTTGTGAGTAGTTTACCATAGACCTACGGGTCCATAGTTATTAGCTAGATGGCTTCTTCTCTCTTTTTGGATCTCAATACAATGTTCCCCCCCTCTCTTGTGGAGATCTATTCGATGTAACATCTTTTTGCGGTGTGTTTGTTGAGATCCGATGAATTGTGGGTTTATGATTAGATTTATCTATGGATATTAATTGAATCTTCTCTGAATTCTTTCATGTATGATTGAGTTATCTTTGCAAGTCTCTTCGAATTATCGGTTTGGTTTGGCCTACTAGATTGATCTTTTTTGCCATGGGAGAAGTGCTTAGCTTTGGGTTCAATCTTGCGGTGTTCTTACCCAGTGACAAAAAGGGTTGCAAGACATGTATTATATTGTTGCCATCGAGGATAACAAGATGGGGTTTATATCATATTGCATGAGTTTATCCCTCTACATCATGTCATCTTGCTTAATGCGTTACTCTGTTCTTATGAACTTAATACTCTAGATGCATGCTGGATAGTGGTCTATGTTTGGAGTAATAGTAGTAGATGCAGGCAGGAGTCGGACTACTTGTTATGGACGTGATGCCTATATACATGATCATGCCTAGTTAACGTCATAATTATTCGCTTTTCTATCAATTGCTCGATAGTAATTTGTTCACCCACCATAATACTTATGCTCTCGAGAGAAGCCTCTAGTGAAACCTATGGCCCCCGGGTCTATCTCTTATCATATTTTCTTTCAATCTACTTTTATTTGCATCTTTACTTTCTTGCATCTATATTATAAAATACCAAAAATATATTATCTTATCATACTATCTCTATCAGATCTCACTTTTGCAAGTGGCCATGAAGGGATTGACAACCCCTTTACTGCGTTGGTTGCGAGTTCTCAGTTTGTTTGTGTAGGCGCGTGGGACTTTTGAGGAGCCTCCTACTGGATTGATACCTTGGTTCACAAAAACCGAGGGAAATACTTACGCTACACTTGCTGCATCAGCCTCTCCTCTTTGGGCAAAACCAACGCTAGCTCAAGACGTAGCAATAAGGATTTCTGGCGCCATTGCCGGGGAGGTCTTCGCTCAAGTCAAGACATACCAAGTACCTATCACAAACCCATCTCCCTCGCATTTACATTATTTTCCATTTGCCTCTCGTTTTCCTCTCCCCCCACTTCACCCTTGCCGTTTTATTCGCCCTCTCTTTCCCAATCTCCTCCCTTCTTTTTGCTTGCCGTTTTTCTGTTTGCTTGTGTGCCTGAGTGTCCTTATGGCTTTACCTAAAGGTCCTGACCATCTTCTCAGAAGGATGGTTGGGATTGAATCAAATATTAGAAGCTTTATGAATTTGAAATTTGAGCATAATAATTTCTTTAGAAAAGAGCTTAAGGAACAAAAAAGTTTTTTGGGGTTTATGAACAAAGAGCTTGATGATATGAATAAAGAATTCTATGGTGTTAACGCTCAAATTACCCGGCTTGAAAATGCTATAGCCAAAATTTCTGATAAGCAAGCTACCTTAGTCAATAAGATGGCCGCTAAACCAGAAAAATTACGTGAAAATAATGATGAGGATCTTAAAGTTATTGATGCGTCTCCTATTAGATCTATGTTTTGCAATATGAATTTTGATGACTATGGGACTGATGATGAACCAACTTTGCCTAGAAGGCGTCCCAAGAATTCGGAGTCTTTTGATCTTAATGCTAAATTTGGTAAAAGAGAGATTGGAGAATCCTTAACTTTTAATAATGTTGAACCTACTATCTCGGATTTCAAGGAATTTGATTATGATAATTGCTCTTTAAAAGGTTGTATTTCCTTGTTGCAATCCGTTGTTAATTCTCCTCATGCTTATAGTCAAAACAAAGCTTTTACCAAACATATTGTTGATGCCTTGATGCAATCTTAAGATGAAAAACTTAATTTGGAAGTTTCTATACCTAGAAAACTTAATGATGAGTGGGAACCTACTATAAATATTGGAATTAAAGATTATGAGTGTTTTGCTTTGTGTGATTTGGGTGCTAGTATTTCCACGGTTCCAAAAACTTTATGTGATATTCTAGGTTTCCATGATTTTGAAGATTGCTCTTTAAATTTCCACCTTGAGGATTCCACCATTAAAAAGCCTATGGGAAGGATCAATGATGTTCTTATTGTTGCAAATAGAAATTTGGTGCCCGTAGATTTTATCGTTCTTGATATAGATTGCAATCTTTCTTGCCCTATTATTCTTGGTAGACCTTTCCTTAGAACGATTGGTGCGATTATTGATATGAAAGAAGGGAACATTAGATTCCAATTTCCCTTAAAGAAAGGCATGGAGCACTTTCCAAGAAATAAAGTTACCCTACCTTATGAATCTATCATGCGTGCTACTTATGAATCAAGTGCCAAAGATGGTACTCGTTAGATCTATCCTCGCTTTTATGCCTAGCTAGGGGCGTTAAACGATAGCGCTAGTTGGGAGGCAACCCAATTTTCTTTATGTTCTTTGTTTTTGTTCATGTTTAGTGTTAAATTTTGTTTCTACTTTCTGTTTATATGTGTTTTTATCTTTTGTTTAGTGTTTGTGCCAAGTAGAACCTATAGGATAAACTATGATGATGGTTGATTTGATTCTGCTGAAAAACAGAAACTTTGCGCTCACGAGAAAAAATTCAAAAAATCACATAAACGTGATTTTGCATTGATTCTTTCTGCTGATAATCAATAAACAAATTGTCCAGTACTTTATATTTTAGTAGGATTTTTAGAGTTCCAGAAGTTTGCGTTAGTTACAGATTGCTACAAACTGTTCTGTTTTTGACAGATTCTGTTTTTGGTGTGTTGTTTGCTTATTTCAATGCATCTATGGCTAATAAATTAGTTTATAAACCATAAGGAAGTTGGAATACAGTAGGTTTAACACCCAAATAAATAAATAATGAGTTCATTACAGTACCTTATGTGGTGGTTTTGTTTTCTTTCACTAACGGAGCTTATAAGATTTCCTGTTGAGTTTTGTGTTGTGAAGTTTTCAAGTTTTGGGTAAAGCTTTTATGGACTATCCAAAAATATGTTAGGTGGGAATGGGTCGCGCTTAGCGCCAATGCGGGCAAGAACATCCGCTGCTTGATTGTTTTCTCGAACCACGTGATGGAATTCGAGCCCCTCGAATCGAGCTGACATTTTGAGGACGGCATTTCAATAACCGCCATTTTTGGATCTTTGGCGTCGAAGTCTCCATTATTTGAGATATTGCGAGGTTTGAATCCCCACGCACTTCCAGGCGTTTAATGTCCATGGAGACAGCCATCCGAAGACCATGCAACAGAGCCTCGTATTCGGCTGCATTGTTGGAGTCTGTATATAATATTTGGAGTACGTATTGGACAGTATCTCCGGTGGGGGATGTTAGGACAACACCTGCTCCTAGACCTGCAAGCATTTTAGAACCGTCGAAGTGCATGATCCAATTGGAGTATGCGTCGTACTATTTAGGGAGTTCGGCCCCTATCCATTGGCGACAAAGTCGGCCAGTACTTGTGATTTAATGGCCCGCCGTGGTTTATATGTGATGTCGAATGGGAGGAGCTCGATGGCCCACCTAGCAATCCGTCCCGTTGCATCGCGGTTGTTTATTATGTCATTGAGTGGGACTTCAGAGGCCACCGTGATTGAACACTCTTGAAAGTAGTGTCGTAGTTTTCAGGATGCCATGAAGACCGCGTATGCTATTTTTTGATAATGGGGGTACCGAGATTTGCATGGTGTGAGGACAGTGGATACGTAGTATACCGTATTTTGAAGCGGGAACTTGTGTCCATCCTCCTCTCATTCGACGACGAGCACTACTCTCACAACTTGGTATGTTGCGGCTATGTATAAAAACATGGGTTCTCCTACGCTTGGTGCGGCCAGGATTGCATTGCTTGCTAAAAGAGCTTTTATTTCTTCTAGTCCGGCCGTCGCTGCGTCCGTCCACTCGAAGTGTTCGGTGCGTCGAAGAAGGCGATAGAGTGGCAGTGCCTTTTCTCCCAATGTGGAGATAAAGCGGCTTAAGGCTGCCATGCATCCAGTTAGTTTCTAGATTTGTTTAAGATCTGTTGGGGTAGCCAATTGTGACAAAGCTCAAATTTTGGCAGGGCTTGCTTCAATTTCTCTATGGGAAACGATGAAGCCTAGCAGCTTTCCGGCGGGTAAGCCGAAAACACATTTTTTCGGATTGAGCTTGATGTCATATGTTCGGAGGTTGTCGAATGTGAGCCTCAGATCATCTATTAAAGACTCGACGTGTCTGGTCTTAATGACCACGTCGTCCACATATGCTTCAACTGTTTTGCCTATTTGTTTCTCCAGGCATGTTTGAATCATGTTGGTAGGTTGCCCCAGCATTTTTAAGCCCGAAAGGCATAGTGTTGAAGAAAAAGGGGTCGTATGGGGTGATAAATGCCGTTGCGGCCTAATCCGACTCCGCCATCTTGATTTGATGGTACCCGGAGTATGCGTCGAGGAAACATAGTGTGTCATGTTCTGCGGTAGCATCGATCATCTGATCAATGGGGGGAGAGGAAAGGGATCCTTAGGGCAAGCCTTGTTGAGGTCTTTGAAATCGACACATAGACGCTAGGATTTGTCCTTCTTTGGTACCATCACCAGGTTTGCTAGCCAATTCGGATGTTTTATTTCTCTGATAAATCCGGCTTCGAGTAGCTTGGCTAGCTCCTATCCCATAGCTTGTTGTTTGGGTCCAGAAAAGCGTCTAAGTGTCTGCTTGACCGGTTTATATCCCTTCAATATGTTGAGGCTATGCTCGGCCAGCCTGCGTGGGATTCCTGGCATGTCAGAGGGGTGCCAGGCGAAGATGTCCCAATTCTCGCGTAGAAACGCTCGCAGTTCAGCATCAATTGCAGGGTCCAGCTATGCCCCGATGGATGCTTTCTTTGTGGAGTCTGTTGGATGGACTTGGAATTTGACTATTTCGTCCGCTGGTTTAAAGGAGGTGGACTTGGATCATTTATCGAGTATCACATCGTCCCTATCCACAGTGGAGCGTAATGCAGTTAATTCTTCGGCCGCGAGGGCTTCGGATAGTGCCTCGAGGGCCAGGGCGGCGGTTTTATTTTCGGTGCGGAGTGCTATGTCTGGATCACTGGCAAGGGTGATGATTCCATTGGGCCCGGGCATCTTGAGCTTCATGTAATCATAATGGGGTATAGCTTGGAAGCTAGCGAATGTGTCTCGCCCCAAGAGGGCGTGCTATCCACTACTGAAGGGGACCACTTGGAATGTTATCTCTTTGGACCTGTAATTCTCCGGCGTGCCGAATACCACATCTAGTGTGATTTTTCCCGCACATCGTGCCTCCCGACTGGGAATAATTCCTCGGAAGGTTGTGCTGCTTTGCTCAATGTGGCTCTTTTCTATTTCCATTTTGTTGAGGGTTTACTTGTAGATGAGGTTTAATCCGCTGCCGCCGTCCATGAGCACTTTGGTAAGCCGGAAGCCGTCCACGATTGGACTAAGGACCAAAGTGGTTGGTGCCCGGACTATTCTGAATTGTGGTTCGTCACTGGCGTTTAAAGTTATGGCCGTGTCGTTCCAAGGGTTTATTGCTGCAATTTGGAAAACTTTGGCAATGCTGTGGAGTGTTCACTTGTGCCTATTATTCGAGGCGAAAGTCTCGAAGACTGTCAACACTGTATTGTTGTTTTCTACAGGATTATTGATGATGAGATCCTCGCCGCTCTTGTCCACCTGCCGAAGTATCCAACATGCTCTAAGGCTATGTGTTGGTACGGTATCCGGTGTGGTGTGAATTTTGCATGCCATATTGAGCCATCCCCCCCAATACGGTTCCGCGCCCTGTGGTGGGCTTCGGCTTCTTCATGATTGGATCGGGTAACCTAAGAAGGTAAACCCTTTTTGTTCGGATGAGGGGTTTACTGAGGGCCAGTGGGTCCAAAAGGCTGCCTGGGTTTCCAGGCGCTTTCCATTGTGCAGTACTTCTGTACTATGGACGCCAAGTCAGCGAAGTGTGATATGCAACGGTGCATTATGGCGTTAAGGATTCCCTTGTCCGTGCAATTTCTGCAAAAGAATGAGATTGCGTCTTCCTCACGACAGTCCTTAACCTTGTTCATTACAAGGAGGAATCTGGCCCAAAAATGATGTACTGTCTCTTGGGGTTGTTGTCTGATATGGGAAAGATCGCTTGTATCTGGGTGGGTTGGTGGAATTAAATCCGAATCCTGACCTGGTCTGGGATCTAGAGTTTAAAGAGTTTCCAAATTTAACAATCCGGCTTCGGGGATGTTACCCAATTTTTTGGGCCAACAGTCTGGTTCTAAGTCCGGGACTTGGGGCACGTCTTCCCGCGAACGGGTATCCGTCTCAGTGAGCTCGGTAATCCGGACATAGTCTGTCCTCAGTATGGGAGGAGAGTTATCGCGTTGCTCCTCCACCGCCACTATCTGATGGGTGACCGGTGGAGAATTAATCTGCCTCTGATCGGGTTTAAGCCCAATCTGGTCGTAGTCCGTAGAGACTCCCAGGGCGGCGATGCGATCTAAGAGCTCGTTCAAAGATGATAGCTCCGTCAGATCCATCTGCACGGCGTGTTCCGAGCTGACGCGGAGACGATTCTCGATGACCCGAGAGGTCATCGTGGGCTCAACGGCCGAACGGGCGGTCATGATGAAACCGCCCAGCCAGAGGGTTTGGCCTAAGGCCAAGGCTCCCCCGGAGATGATGTTGTCCTTGATAACAAGGCGAGCCATCAACCTTATCTTTGACGTCACAGTGGACCTCTCAACGAAAGCACCAATGTCGATGTCAAAACCGGCGAATCTCGGGTAGGGGGTCCCGAACTGTGCGTCTAAGGCTAATGGTAACAGGAGGCTGGGGACACGATGTTTACCCAGGTTCAGGCCCTCTCTATGGAGGTAATACCCTACTTCCTGCTTGATTGATCTTGATGATATGAGTATTACAAGAGTTGATCTACCATGAGATCCAAGAGGTTAACCCTAGAAGCTAGCCTATGATTATGATTGTCCTTGTCCTACGGACTAAACCCTCCGGTTTATATAGACACCGGAGTGGGTTAGAGTTACATCAGGTTGGTTACAGAGAAGGGAATCTACATATCCAAATTGCCAAGCTTGCCTTCCACGCAAAGGAGAGTCCCACCTAAACACGGGACGAAGTATTCTATCTTGCATATTCATAGTCCAACAGTCCGGCCAAATTATATAGTCCGGCTGTCCGAGGACCCCCTAATCTATGACTTCCTCACTCCCGTCTCAAAAAAATTAGATAAATGCCACTCCAATTATGGTTATTTATAAAAATGCCACTGCAATTTCCAAACTTTGAAAAATGCCACTACAATTTTTGCAAACTTTGAAAAACGCCACTGCAATTTGCAAACTTTGAAAAATGCCACTCTAGATTTCGAAAAATGTCACTGGAAATGGCATGAAATGGCATTTTTCAAAGTTTGGAAATTGCAGTGGCATTTCTCAGAATCACCAGATTTGGAGTGGCATTTATCAAATTAACCCAAAACAAAAATAACTGGGCGAGCTGCTGGGTCCCTGGTGTCAGCCGCTTGTCGTGCAATTTTCTCGTTTATTGACTATGTTGACAATGGCATGGGACCCAGATGTCAGAAATCCATTAGGAGGAGCCATTTTTTATTGGCTTGAAATAAGGAGGCACTTGCTTGCGTACTGCCATGACCTTGGTGGGTCCCTGTTGTCATCCTCTCCATGTACTCTCATCTCCTGATTGTGTATGATTCAACCTGGTAGGCCCACAGTCAGCCTTTAAACCCGTGGCAGACAAATACAGCCCATTTAAAAAACTAACAGCTCATTCCATACGTTCAAATGAAAATTTCAACATATCCAAGTTAACTATCTACTCCCACTAATACTCTAGTAGTGTACTGATATCTACTACACAACCTTCTTCTTGTAGACGTTGTTGGGCCTGCAAGTGCACAGGTTTGTAGGACAGTAGCAAATTTCCCTCAAGTGGATGACCTAAGGTTTATCAATCCGTAGGAGGCATAGGATGAAGATGGTCTCTCTCAAACAACCCTGCAACCAAATAACAAAGAGTCTCTTGTGTCCGCAACACACCCAATACAATGGTAAATTGTATAGGTGCACTAGTTCGGCGAAGAGATGAAGATACAAGTGCAAAATAGATAGTAGATATAGGTTTTTGTAATCTGAAATAATAAAAACAGCAAGGTAACTAATGATAAAAGTGAGCGTAAACGGTATTGCAATGATAGAAAACAAGGCCTAGGGTTCATACTTTCACTAGTGCAAGTTCTCTCAACAATAATAACATATATAGATCATATAACAAGCCCTCAACATGCAACAAAGAGTCACTCCAAAGCCACTAATAGCGGAGAACAAACATAGAGATTATGGTAGGGTACGAAACCACCTCAAAGTTATTCTTTCGGATCGATCTTTAAAAGAGTTCGTACTAGAATAACACCTTAAGACACAAATCAACCAAAACCCTAATGTCACCTAGATACTCCATTGTCACCTCAAGTATCCGTGGGCATGATTATACGATATGCGTCACACAATCTCAGATTCATCCAACCAACATAAAAGTACTTCAAAGAGTGCCCTAAAGCTACTACCGGAGAGTCAAGAACGTGTGCCAACCACTATGCATAGGTTCCCAATGTCACAAAACCCGCAAGTTGATCACCAAGACATACATCAAGTGTCTCATAAAAGACTCAATCCGATAAGATAACTTCAAAGGGGAAACTCAATTCATCACAAGAGAGTAGAGGGAGAGAAACATCATAAGATCCAACTACAATAGGAAAGCTTGGGATACATCAAGATCGTGCCATAGAGGGAACACGAGAGAGAGTGAGATCAAACACATAGCTACTTGTACATACCCTTAGCCCCGAGGGTGAACTACTCCCTCCTCGTCATGGATAGCGCCGGGATGATGAAGATGGCCACCAGTGATGGGACCCCCCTCCGGTAGGGTGCCGGAACAGGGTCCCAATTGGTTTTTAGTGGCTCTGGAGGCTTGCGGCGGCGGAAATCCCGATCTAGGTTCTGTTCTGGAAGTTTTAGGGTACGCAGGTATATATGGGTGCAGGGGGTACGTCGGTGGACCTCCGGGGTGCTCACGAGGCAGGGGGCACGCCCAGGGGGGTGCGCCCCCCACCCTCGTGGGCAGCCCGGGACTCCCCTGACGTGCACTCCAAGTCCATCAGGTGGGTTTCCTTCCAAAATTAACTTCTCTAGTTGATTTCGTTCCGTTTTGACTCCGTCTGATATTCCTTTTCCTCGAAACACTGAAATAGGCATAAAACAGCAAATCTGGGCTGGGCCTCCGGTTAATAGGTTAGTCCCAAAAATAATATAAAAGTGGATAATAAAGCCCAATATTGCCTAAAACAGTAGATAAAGTAGCATGGAGCAATCAAAAATTATAGATATGTTGGAGACGTATCATGTACAAGTAGTAACTTACTCTTAGCTAACTAGACGATGTCGGCCGCCATCTGCGGTACATGCTAAACTCCGGCACCGGCGTCCTCCGCCTCGCCTCGGATTTGCCAGAGGTGCGATAGGGCGCGTTGCTCGTGCGCATTGGCCCTTTCCATGGCGGAGTGGTCCACCAAAGCTTCGGCTTCTAAGCGGCAAACCCACTTGACAAGCTAGTAGTAAAATTCAGCGTCACGAACGCATGCATGCCTGACAGCCTCCAAGGCTATTTGCCGGGTGCCAGCCTCGACGTAGTCGGCCCAGTTGCGGGCGCTCTGCTCGCGACTCAAAGTGTCGGTGCGCTGATGCTCCATGCCCCACCGGCGGCGCAAATCAGCGATACGCTGCTCCTTTGCCACACAGCAGCGCCATCTAAAGACCGATAGAATGCCTCCTCCCTTTGTCTGCCTTCCGGTGAAAAACCGAACACTAGATCCAGCGGTGACCGCCTCTGGCGTCGCCTATCACAGACTGGCGGGGGCATGGTGGACGTGGTGAGAGCGAGGATAAGTGGCGAGCAACATCGGGCCAGTGGGGGCTCATGAGGATAGGGCGAGTTGGGTGATGGTGCCACCGGAGAAGGCCAGAAAATAGTACTTATAGGCGGAAGGTAGGCGAACCAGCGTGTCGCGGGAAACGCGACGGTCATCGCGGTCATCAGAATTCAATGCATAAGCAGGCATGGCTTAGCGCGCCAGCTTGCCGTTGAAAACTAGAAAAACTGAAACTATAACTGTGTCGTCCTGTCCCGTCCATGCTGGGTCGCATGCCGGCATGACGGTCAAACGAGTGCACTCTAATCATCTAGATGAGGTACTCCCTCCTTGTCAATAATGATTCCACCACTCATCATCTACTCACTCCGTCTAGGTTTATTAGTCCAATTAGCCAAAGTAGCAAGACCAAGGCATGGCAATAATTAACTACATGCAGAAGTTTAAGCCTAATTAATTCCAGCGATTTAAGTTGCTGCATGCGTGCCCTCGGCTGCGACTCATTGCATGCTTCTCCGCGTACTGGCTGCGAGTGATTCTGAGTGGCTGCATGCAGCCGGCCGTAATTAATGCAGCTAACTGATGCGAAAAAAGATGTGCTTTAATTGTTGCGGGACTTTTAAATCTAAACAATTTACTGTAGCTCATGGGCCTTTTAAACCCAGATGGACGTTGGTAGATTTTTGAATTAAGTCCTGCAAACTGGAAAGGAGGTACTAGTACATGTGTGATCCGCTATTTATTCATGTAGGATCGAGTAGGTCGTTTCTTCAATTGAGCCCTGCAAACCGGAAAGGAGGTAATACGTGCGTGATCCGCTATTTATCCGTATAGGATCGAGTAGGTCGGATAGTGTACGTGTAGGATCGAGTAGGTCGGATGGTGTACGTGTACGATCGCATTAGCTGATGAACGTTTGCTGGGAGATAAGGCATTTGCAAACGTTTTGCTGGCAGTTTCTTCAAATTCGTATGGCATTTTCTTCAGAGCAGCTTGTCAGTTTCTTTAGAGGTAGGCATTTTTATTCAAAAAACAGCAACTTCGGCTCTTGCGTCACAACTAAAACTGCCAGGAGCGCATTAGTAGGCTAGCTAGTGATCGATCATTAACTTGTAAACACTGAGCGAATAGAAATAAGGAACTGTTAGTAACTCATAAACACTGAGAACACAAAAATAAGGATCATGCTATGCACAGCAGTAAGAGCCGACCCGTTTGAAATGTTCACACGAGACTCACAGGCTTGGCATTGTAATATGTTCACATTAGTAGCCCAAATTCAAAACCGACTAGCTAGTACGATTCCCATACATAATATCAACATGTTAATGCATCTCAACGATTCACATATCATATACAAATATGTAGCTCCAAAAGCAAAGATCTAGAAAAAACATTTGTTCTTCCTACTAACATGGATGCTTCTCTTGGCCAACAATTAGTACAGAGTGAAAGACAAATTTCTATGTGAAGTCTACAATTCCTCTTGCAAATGTAAGTGGTTTCACCAACAGCTAGAACCATGAGAATGAACCACACATGATGGAGGAACATCCACTACAATATGATTTGGTTTTCTCTCGATCACACGGCGAGACTATTTTCGGAATACAAACTTTAACTTAGGCAAAATGATGTCCATTGTATAATTAGACCAAAGTAATGAAGCATTTAGTGTTGGCCAATAAATAGTACAGTACTACTTTTCTACAGTCCATGAAGTGACTATATAATCTTTCTATGTCTATTTTCATATGGCACTGCATGCA
The DNA here is from genome assembly GCA_963921465.1 of Triticum timopheevii. Taxonomy (NCBI): domain Eukaryota; kingdom Viridiplantae; phylum Streptophyta; class Magnoliopsida; order Poales; family Poaceae; genus Triticum; species Triticum timopheevii. The sequence continues at coordinate 593,946,144 of OY997270.1, forward strand.
GTGACTATACTATTCTCTTGTGCAGTTCAACCAAAATTGTGGTCACTTTGTTTGTTTGCCAAATAGCAACGACCAGACATCTCTATCTGCACAAATATCAAGTAGCTAGTAAACATATACCCCACCTTGTATTTTTGGTTTAAACACGTCTCTTCCGCTTAGCATCTGTCATGTTTTGCACTGGACAATTTGATACGGTCATGTTTTGCCCTGAACAACTTCATACTTGATTGATTTGATGGTTCAGAGCAGAAATATAGCACCTATTCTTCATCAGACCAAGGATATCCATGTTCGTAGTGATGGAAGAGGTGAAATCGATACAACCGAAATGGAGCATCCAATCATTGAATCATGTCCTGCACCTCCAATGTAGGTCCACCCTGCCAATAAATTCACATGCAAACCACTAGTATTACTATCTAATGAAAGTACAAAAAGAGTAGCAAGATTGTAGCAAACCATGTACCTTCGTAATGAACAGCTCATAGTGCCACCAATTGGGTATAGAGGTTTGGAAGAAAACATGCTCGTAATGTTGAACCATTTGGACTTTTTGTGTAGTTCCACTAAAATCGAGCATCCCTGTTTGCATATATATTGAAAGTGTGATTACTATAAAATTGGCACTAGTTGAAGCATAGACTCACAAATATAAGCATTCCAATTTCTTAATTGGAAAATGTAGCAAGACTATTTCTAACCACCTGTTTGAAGGAATAAATAAGGCAACAACGACTGATGTCAGGAAGGCATACATAGTGTTTTCTGAAAATTTGAGCCATTCCTGACCTTTCCTCTTCTTTTAAGAATAATTTGTGCAGTTCAACTAAATAAAATGCCATCACTTCCTTGACAATTCAGTTACACTGTACAAAAGGAAATGACTTAACATTACATTATTATGTCAGGTATGTAGTCGACAGGCATTAGAGACAAACATACAGACCTCCTCCAATAACATAATGAACATTAGTTTTAACAAAGGTGTGACTAGCTTTACCGGGATAATTTGAGTGAACTCCAAACCCTCTGTTCCTTAATATAAGACGTTTTCGCATTTCAATTTAAAGTACCCAAACGTCTAGTATTTAGAAAAACGGGTAGTAGTTTTCTTGAGCACATATCTGGGAAAGGTTGCCACACTTTATATATGTCCATACGCTAATGCAACACCATTCAAATAGTACAAATATACATTAATCTAGTGGCTAGTGCAACAGCAGAGTAGTTATTTTATTACAGGGTACACTATAATGGTTTTACTGAAAAGATTTCCATAAACTCTAGCACTGGAAGATTTCTATAAGAATTAACAATACAAAATGTAAAGGTAACAAGTTTCAGCATTGGTATACTAGTTGTGCAAGAACATTAAACCAAATACAAAAGTCAGAAGGTAACTAGCATTATTAACTAATCACGGTATAAATTTTTTGCAAACCATGTACCTTCAAGGTAAATATCATTTTGAACTCGAGGGGACCTAAAAATTTCTATCCCAATCTTGATAATCGGTCAAACATAAAAACTTGATCGAACGTATCAAGAGAACAGCGAGAGGAGGAGGTGCCCACTCTTGACACTGTATAAATTTTTTCCACTTATCTCATGAAAGTGAGGTATGTAATCTATAAGCATTAACAGTGCAAAAATCTGAAGGTAGTAACAAGATTCATCGTTGGTATACTCGATGTGCAACAACATTAGAATGCCTTAGCTGAAAAATCTTTAATACATCCACAATCAACAACTAACCCTGAAATAATCTAATGACATTAAATGGCATTGCTTAAATTTATCGCTGGCATTAGACTGAGTGCGGCATTAGATACATGTGGCATCACTTTAGCAGTCACATTGCTTGACTTGACCGCTGGCGTTATACTAACAGCAAAAAAGTGGCAATAAGAGCATGGGAGGCCCATTCGAACAGTGGGCGCACCAGTACGATTTACCTCCACGGACGCATAGAGTGATGAGGGAGGTATGGTTGCCCAGAGCAACAAATATCCAGGCAGCATATGTGGATTACGTCCCATTTTTGTTCTCTTTAGCCACCTTTTTCCTATGTGAGGACAACAAACCGATCGACCTAGTCATTCTCTATTGCGTTGTCATGCATTTCTACCCTTCTTCAACCAAGAGACATGAGACACGTTCCTTAGCTACTGATTTTCCCCTTTTCAACCTAGATGCGGGTTTGATGCCTACTCTCTTGGAAAGTACAGTCTCCCTTCCTTTCCTTATTCACCCCAGACATGGATTAGTCTGCAAGAAGTAGGGTTTCCTTTAATAGTGAAAATTAAGGTTTTCTTCTACGTGACCAGCAGAGCAGAGGATAGCAAATTGGGAAGATGGTCGAGTGGAAAATGATCCACAGGCAGCAACGTGGCAGATGGGGCAATAGAACAAGTGTATGGTTCGAAAAGAGGTAGCATACCCGAGGGTCGGCGGGAAGTGGCTTCGCTCGTGGTCGTCATCCTTCGCACACACTATTGCAGCGAGCTTGAGGACGGAGGCCATCCCGCGCGGGCGCTAGGTCTGAGAGGACAGCCTTGTCGTCAGTGTGTGACCTCTCTCGCCGCCGACGAGTGCGTCAATGTTGCACGTCCTTTTCTTCCCCGGCGGATCTGTGACCACTAGTGAGGAGGGAGAGAGAGGCCATATTTTTTAGATCTGGAGAGAAGGTGATAGTGTGAGAAGCAAGTGGGCAGCCCTTAGCAAGAAAGCGCTGAAGCTCCAGCCTATATATCTTTTTTATACTACTAGTACTAGAGGTGGAGTAGTGGTAGAGTAGTTTATATTTTCTCTGCATACAGTACCAGTTAGTCGTGCTTCGAAACTGAACGGCAGGCCATTACAAAAATAAAGGTCGATAACTAATGTGGCACCTCGGGCCAACGCGGCCAGATCGCATTTTGCACGAGAAATTACACACCATGTTTCATTGACATGTGGTCCCGTTCCAACATGTTAGTGAGACGATGGCGAGTTCTTTTGTACAATTTCCTAACGGACGTCTATGTAGGCCGATGCGCCTCTTCGTGTACCGTGGCAACTGTCCACCACCTCTTAGCCTTTCCCTCTTGATTTGGAACAGCTGTCGCACGCTCTTCCTCCCTCCTCCATTTGCCTTCACCCTTCCTCCTGCCATTGTTCGATCATCTTCTCCATGGAGGAAACAGGCCGGAAACGACCCCGTTATTGTTGCCCCGATATGAAAGATTATGTGGTGGAGGAACTCATTGATCGGTGCGATGTCATCACCTCGGCTAGCATGGAAGGTTCGTTCAAGATATTCTTGACTCAACTAATAACATCATTACAAGGAACCCAAGGGTCCAGGAGCGATTTGATCTCCCTTATCTTCTTCCCTATAAGCCTGTTCGCATGGGCGCGAACGATGGAGGCCTCGCCTTGTGCAAGTTGATGCCGCTTGATAATGATACGTGTGATGTCAATGTGACGCCCGGATAATTAAGATACAGTAACCCTCCACTAATGATGCCACGTCACCTCGATTATTGTGGCTAATATCGCGTTAGTTCGAAACCTGTTCGAATTTAAATTCAAATCAAGCAAACAATAAAATATTTTCAAATATTAAAACTAAATTGTTGGGGTGTTGCCAAATAATGCATATGTAATTATTGTGGAGAAACCACAATTTTATAAAAGGTTTAAGTGCACTAAAATATTTAAAACAGCAGCAAAACATTTAACTAACTACCCTTTTCAATTTGATAAAATATTAAACTATTTGTTTTATTGCCAAAAACTTATGGGGCAGTGACATACTTATTAAAACTAAATTAGGAACCAGTGGTGTAGTTTATAAAACCAAATTCAAAAGGAAACTAAAATAAAAACAATAAAACAAAAATATAAAATAAAACAAAAATAAATAAAAGAGAAAGCACTCACCCCCCCCCCCCCTGGGGCTCCGGCCCAGCAGGCCACCGGCCCAACTGGGCCACGACCCACCAGGCCGGCCCAACCGGCCATCCCTCACTCCCTATATCCCCCACTCCCGAAACCCTAGCCTCTGCCATCCTCGCCCGCACTCGCCGCGCCATGACGCCCCACCCGTGCCTCGCCTTGGCCTCCTCCTGGCCTACCCTGCTCCGGCACCCGGCTGGGTACGACCGCCCCTAGGCATGCGCCTGCTCGGGCCAAACCCACAGTGCCCCGTGCCCGTTTGCCCGGCGCCCGCAACCTCCCACTGGCCCAATGACAAACGGGGCCCACGCCCCTGAACGTTTAAAAAAGATTTAAAAAAGATAAATAAATAAATAAATAAAATTAATTAATTAATTAAGGAATTAATTAAGTTAATTAATCCTTTTTAATTAATCTAATTAACTAGTTAGTTTAATTAAACAGTAATTAGCTAAATCCTAATTAACCTAAACAATGTATGGCAGGTGGATCCCACATGTCAGTTTGACCCAGTCAACGCCCTGTTGACTGCTGATGTCATGATGACGTCAGCATACACTATTCTGGATAATATTAGAATTAAATAATTAAATAAATTCTAAAAATGATTAAATCTTTTAAAATTAATATAAAATAAACCGTAGCTCGGATGAAAATACTTTCTACATGAAAGTTGCTCAGAACAACGAGACGAATCCGAATTCGCAGCCCATTCGTCCGCCACGCCTCCCTAGAATAGGAAACACGCAACTTTCCCCCTTCGGTTCACCTGTCCGAAAACGCGAAACACCGGGGATACTTTCCCGGATGTTTCCCCCTTTCGCCGGTACCACCGACTGCCGCGTTAGGGCACACCTAGCACCGCGTATTTCCATGTTACGCTCTGTGATGCTTTGATTGCTTTGTTATTTATTGTGTTCCTCCTCCATTACTTCTTTTCGGTACACCCCGAGACTGTCGGCGACCCCAGTTTGACTAAAGAGTTGACGACCCCTCCTTGCCAGAGCAACCAGGCAAGCCCCCCCCCCCCCCCTTGATCACCAGATATCGCCTATTCTTCTCTCTAATGCTTGCATTAGAGTAGTGTAGCATGTTACTGTTTGGTTACTCCTATTCTGTTGCATAGCCTGTCATTGTTGCTACAGTCGTTGATACCTTACCCGCAATCCTAAAAGCTTAGTATAGGATGCTAGTTTATCATTATTGGCCCTACATTCTTGTCAGTCTGCCTTGCTATACAATCGGGCCGTGATCACTCGGGAGGTGATCACAGGTATATACCATACATACATATACTATACAGATGGTGACTAAAGTCGAGTCAGCTTGTTGAGTACCCGCAAGTGATTTCGATGTGGGGGCTGGAAGGATAGGTGGCTCCATCCCGGTAGAGGTGGGCCTGGGTTCCCGACGGCCCCCGACTGTTACTTTGTGGCGGAGCGATAGGGCAGGTTGAGACCACCTAGGCGAGAGGTGGATCTGGCCCTGGCCATGGTCGGCATCCGCGGTTATTTCATAATAACACGCTTAACGAGATCTTGGTATTTGATCTGAGTCTGGCCACTGGCCTATACGCACTAACCAACTACGCGGGAAAGATATGGGCACTCGACGTCGTGGTATCAGCCGAAGCCTTCGTGACATCAGCGACTGAGCAGCGCGCGCCAGATTGGAACGTAAGCCTGCTCTTGTATTAAGGGGGCTAGTTCTACTTCCGGCCGCGTACGCAACGTGCAGGTGTGCAATGGGTGATGGGCCCAGACCCCTGCACGCATAGGATTTAGACCGGCGTGTTGACCTCTCTGTTGTGCATAGGTGGGGCTGCGACGTGTTGATCTTCCGAGGCCGGGCATGACCAAGGAAAGTGTGTCTGGCCAAATGGGATCGAGCATGTTGGGTTATGTGGTGCACCCCTGCAGGGAAACTTATCTATTCGAATAGCCGTGTCCCTCGGTAAAAGGACGACCCGGAGTTGTACCTTGACCTTATGACAACTAGAATTGGATACTTAATAAAACACACCCAGACAAGTTCCACAGACAACCCGGTGATCGCTTTTCCACAGGGCGACGAGGGGAGGATCACCGGGTAGGATTATGCTATGCGATGCTACTTGGAGGACTTCTATCTACTCTCTTCTACATGCTGCAAGACGGAGGCTGCCAGAAGCATAGTCTTCGACAGGATTAGCTATCCCCCCTCTTACTCTGGCATTCTGCAGTTCAGTCCACTCATATTGCCTCCTTACACATATACCCATGCATATGTAGTGTAGCTTCTTGCTTGCGAGTACTTCGGATGAGTACTCACAGTTGCTTATCTCCCTCTTTTCCCCCTTTCCCTTCTACCTGGTTGTCACAACCAGATGCCGGAGCCCAGGAGCCAAACGCCACCGTCGATGATGACTACTACTCTGGAGGTGCCTACTACTACGTGCATGCCGCTGACGATGACCAGCAGTAGTTTAGGAGGATCCCAGGCAGGAGGCATGCGCCTCTTTTGATCTGTATCCCAGTTTGTGCTAGCCATCTTATGGCAACTTGTTTACTTATGTCTGTACTCAGATATTGTTGGTTTCGCTGACTCATCTATGATCGAGCACTTGTATTCGAGTCCTCGAGGCCCCTGGCATGTATTATGGTACTTGTATGACTTTTTTACTTTTAGAGTTGTGTTGTGATATCTTCCCATGAGTCCCTGATCTTGATCGTACACGTTTGCGTGTATGATTAGTGTACGGTCAAATTGGGGGCGTCACAAGTTGGTATCAGAGCTGACTGCCTGTAGGAATCCCCCTTTCCAACTCCTTGGCCGAAGTCGAGTCTAGTCATTGCGAAACTTTTACTAACATGGTTGTGTGGCTTACAGGCCCACGTCGCCATTAGGTGGTAGTAGGATCTTTTATTCCTCGTCTATACTCTGGGATTCTGATCTCTCTTCTACTCGGGTTAAATGATTTTTGCTAACTCTAACACTAGCTTCTCATAACTACTTTCTCCCGGAGAACCCCTCACTCTAGAAGATTGCTTGGTGCACCGAAGGATTCCAAATATATCCTCTGATGTTCTCTCGAGACTTCGTGCCTGTTGCTTTTGCAATTCCCTACCACCGAAATATCCCTTTGGATAAATACATAAACCTGTCGTTCTTACTTTTATCCCCAGTTGATCTTGCTCTCTATTGATATAAGAATACCTTGTGTCTACTGCTTTGCAATTCTTTACCACATGAATACCCCTGCAAATAATTTCTCGCACTTATCGAGTATTCATCCATCCCGAGTTATTCATATGTTTCATATGATACTTTGAAATTCTATCCGATCATTCGAGAATCCTCTTTAAAACTATTGCTCTATGTATACTTGTCTACTTGCACTATGGTTGCTTCCCATAGGTCTAGCAACATTCATTAGTCTCCTTTGACACTGTCATTTTGATCATATTGATTCAACATGAGTGCGAATGCATGCAATCATCGGTTGATTCTTTTAAAATTACCTTTCCGGCTGAGATGTCATTTTGAACATGATCTGTTTATCGACCAATCAAATCTTCGTTGATTGTACCCCTAAGTATATTCAGCTTAACCATCCTTAATTAGAGTGTTTGCTTCTGATCCCTTGAATCAGAAATCATGATTCTTTACATTGAGCTTTGAATTGGTCTGTTGCTACTATAATCCAATGCCTTCGCATTGTTTCTTCCTCTGCTTGTGTACCAATACTCACATCAGCTCCGCTATGGACCGTCGGATCCATTGTTGTAATATCATCCGACAGTGTCCTTCGTATACAAAAACCTTGAGAAGATCTTTCCCTGATACATAATGCATTCGGTAAATTGTATCCTCTCCTTTTGTCATCCATGCTCTACTATCGAGCTTGTGTTAATTACTATTGAAGTTGTGGTATGTGTTCCTAAGATGCCTTGATGGGTTGAACCTACGCGTTCCCTAATCCGTGTGAAACCGAAAGATTTCACGTGTCATACTTATCTGGTATTGCACCAGGTAAAACTTTCAAGAACTAATGTCATTCTTGAAATACGAGAGGTGAATGGAAGGTTATGCATTGACGAAGTGGGAGTCGACCTTGAACCTTTGTGTTCATGCCCATGGACACAATGTAGATCCTATCATGGAAGCTTCTTGCAATAATAACTATTTCCTTGAAAATATAATCTGGATCTGTGAATTGATCCTTTGCAATCATGGTTCCGACCATAATTTCTTCCTTTGATTCCATTTCTCAGACAAGTAGAAGCGCTTGTCTTCTATAGATCAATACACCCCACTTCAACCTTTAATTTGATATACCTTCGAGTATTATCTCCCTGGTATCTCGAGGATATCATGCCATTGCACTACATCTTATGCATTTGTGCCGGAGTAATACCTTTCCATATCATAGTCACTCGATGAGTTTTGGGTTGTCGTCAACTGAGAACACCGAATAGTGAATCGAATCCGCACCGCGATTCGACAACTCTTAGTAATCTTCATTGCTTATGAGTTTAATACTCCATCATGTCATTCCTAGCCTTATCGGCTACATCATTATCATGTTAAAGCTTAAACTGTGCTACCTGGTCCTTATTCCCAGAGCCCAACTTTTGATGATGAGCTAAGCTTACGTCGATCTTCCTTGTCTAACTGTTTCACCTCAAACAACAAGCTTGATTCCGAGTTTGTGTCATATCCGTGGTTTCAATAACTTTTCGCTCCATCCTTCCTTTTGCTTGATGTCGTCGATGAGCGATTATATCCTCATGAAACCTCTCAACAATTGTGTCATGATCATCATCAACATTTTGAGCTCTTCCAGGATATCAATCAGATTCATGAAGAGAAATACCATCCTTGCCCTCGAAGAGTTGTGTTATCATCGTCCACTTTATTGCCTTCCCTCCAACACAAACTTGTTCGTGTTTTGTGTTATACCTTGAGTTCCTCGCTACCCAGCATTGTTCTTCTTTACCTTGGATATTACCACCTTTTATGTCAAGAATGTCGTGAGAATTTCACCACCTCTTAAGAATTCTTGGTATGGTGATACTTCTCAACATCATCATTCTTTCTTGGGTCCTCGTGTTGAGTCCAACCGGGGTACCAACAAGTGAGCGGTGATGTTTGGATTCTGCCCTTCTAGCAACTCTCTTGATTTGAAGTTAATGATCGGCCGTTCATTCTTAGACTATTGATTATTGAATCACCATTCTGACGTTGGTCCTGCAACCCAGCCCATATTTGGGTGCACCTTTCAACCAGTGATTAATTGTGTATGTCTCCCTTGAGCATACCTCATTATATAATTTGATCTGAAAAAGTTATCTCCTTGTTCACATAATTGTGGAGATCCATCTTTTGGAAATCTCGATGAATTGTCGCTGAGACCATCAGCCACCTCCTCATCCTCTCTTTGATTTAATGATGAACTCTTGTTTTGGAACTCGCTTCCATAGTTCAATTCCCGAGAACCTTACAATGTCATCTCAACAATTTGTGTTACACCTTTCTTCTCAGGCATCATGAGTCCGAGGTATCCTGACACCAATCAGATCCAAATCTCGGGTCAGATATGATGGTTTGAACATATTTCCAGGAGTTTTAACATTGGTCTTTATATGACCCGGTAAGGTGATGTCATGCCTAGCACACCTGGCTAGGGAACCCAATGTTATAATACCCCCTCTTTTCAGCAAGGTTAGCCATTCTTCCATAAGGAAATTGTAAGACTTATTCTATAAGATGTTCCTGATGGATCCTTTGTGTAAACCATGTCAGTGCTATCTCGCAGCATGTCTATGGCACTCCTTGCCAGAGCAACCAGGCAAGCCCCCCCCCCCCCCTTGATCACCAGATATCGCCTATTCTTCTCTCTAATGCTTGCATTAGAGTAGTGTAGCATGTTACTGTTTGGTTACTCCTATTCTGTTGCATAGCCTGTCATTATTGCTACAGTCGTTGATACCTTACCCGCAATCCTAAATGCTTAGTATAGGATGCTAGTTTATCATTATTGGCCCTACATTCTTGTCAGTCTGCCTTGCTATACAATCGGGCTGTGATCACTCGGGAGGTGATCACAGGTATATGCCATACATACATATACTATACAGATGGTGACTAAAGTCGAGTCAGCTTGTTGAGTACCCGCAAGTGATTTCGATGTGGGGGCTGGAAGGATAGGTGGCTCCATCCCGGTAGAGGTGGGCCTGGGTTCCCGACGGCCCCCGACTGTTACTTTGTGGCGGAGCGATAGGGCAGGTTGAGACCACCTAGGCGAGAGGTGGATCTGGCCCTGGCCATGGTCGGTATCCGCGGTTATTTCATAATAACACGCTTAACAAGATCTTGGTATTTGATCTGAGTCTGGCCACTGGCCTATACGCACTAACCAACTACGCGGGAAAGATATGGGCACTCGACGTCGTGGTATCAGCCGAAGCCTTCGTGACATCAGCGACTGAGCAGCGCGCGCCAGATTGGAACGTAAGCCTGCTCTTGTATTAAGGGGGCTAGTTCTACTTCCGGCCGCGTACGCAACGTGCAGGTGTGCAATGGGTGATGGGCCCAGACCCCTGCGCGCATAGGATTTAGACCGGCGTGTTGACCTCTCTGTTGTGCATAGGTGGGGCTGCGACGTGTTGATCTTCCGAGGCCGGGCATGACCAAGGAAAGTGTGTCTGGCCAAATGGGATCGAGCGTGTTGGGTTATGTGGTGCACCCCTGCAGGGAAACTTATCTATTCGAATAGTCGTGTCCCTCGGTAAAAGGACGACCCGGAGTTGTACCTTGACCTTATGACAACTAGAATTGGATACTTAATAAAACACACCCAGACAAGTTCCACAGACAACCCGGTGATCGCTTTTCCACAGGGCGACGAGGGGAGGATCTCCGGGTAGGATTATGCTATGCGATGCTACTTGGAGGACTTCTATCTACTATCTTCTACATGATGCAAGACGGAGGCTGCCAGAAGTGTAGTCTTCGACAGGATTAGCTATCCCCCCTCTTATTCTGGCATTCTGCAGTTCAGTCCACTCATATTGCCTCCTTACACATATACCCATGCATATGTAGTGTAGCTCCTTGCTTGCGAGTACTTTGGATGAGTACTCACGGTTGCTGTTCACCCTCTTTTCCCCCTTTCCATTCGACCTGGTTGTCGCAACCAGATGACGGAGCCCAGGAGCCAAACGCCACTGTCGACGACAACTACTACTCTGGAGGTGCCTACTACTACGTGCATGCCGCTGACGACGACCAGGAGTAGTTTAGGAGGATCCCAGGCAGGAGGCCTGCGCCTCTTTCGATCTGTATCCCAGTTTGTGCTAGCCATCTTATTGCAACTTGTTTATTTATGTCTGTACTCAGATATTGTTGCTTCCACTGACTCGTCTATGATCGAGCACTTGTATTCGAGCCCTCGAGGCCCCTTGCTTGTATTATGATACTTGTATGACTTTTTTTACTTTTAGAGTTGTGTTGTGATATCTTCATGTGAGTCCCTGATCTTGATCGTACACGTTTGCGTGTACGATTAGTGTATGGTCAAATTCGGGGCGTTACAGTCAATATGCCATCCCTTAAGGGTAAGGCCTGGGCTGGCGCAAATGGTGATTGGGTTGTTTATATTGGGTACAATTGCGAGTGGGAACTTTTGAATGTGTACACTCGTCAGCGGATTCCACTTCCCAAAATCTTAGAGTGCCCTGAGTTTGAGCACACGGATGATCTACGTACGTTGAAATATGATCATGATGGTTGTCGTCTTCGGAAGATAGCAATTTTTCTAGTTCGTAACCGCTCTTGGGATTACAAGAACTATGAAGTTTTTGCTATCTTCGGCAAGCTTGTTGTCGTCGTTACTGCTTCCACGACTCGTCCATGGATATTGCTCAAAAATCAATTTTTGTACACGGATGAGTATTTTGATGCAATTGCATACGAGCGTCTTGTGTTTGCTGCCACCACTCGTGGCACTATTTTTGCATGGCATCCTCGTAGTTTCGGTACGTTTATCTTCCACCGTAATTATAATTGTTCCATCCACATGCATGCGAGTTTCAAGGTCTGATACGTCTCCAACGTATCTATAATTTATGAAGCATTCATGCTACATTATTATGTGTTTTGAGTGATTATGGGCTTTATTATACACTTTTATATTATTTTTCGGACTAACCTATTAACCGGAGGCCCAGCCCAGATTTGTTGTTTTATGCCTATTTCAGTGTTTCGAGGAAAAGGAATATCAGACGGAGTCAAAACGGAACGAAATCAACTGGAGAAGTTATTTTTGGAAGGAAAGCCACCATACAGACTTGGACTCTACGTCAGAAGATACCGGAGCTGTCCACGAGGGTGGGGGCGCACCCACCCCGCTAGGGCGTGCCCCCTCCCTCGTGGGCCCCCCGAAGCTCCATCGACGTACCCCTTGCACCCATATATACCTACGTACCCTAAAACTTTCAGAACAGAAGATAGATCAGGAGTTCTGCCGCCGCAAGCCTCTGTAGCCACCAAAAACCTCTCGGGAGCCCTTCCTGGCACCCTACCGGAGGGGGGATCCTTCACCGGTGGCCATCTTCATCATCCCGGCGCTCTCCATGACGAGGAGGGAGTAGTTCACCCTCGAGGCTAACGGTATGTACCAGTAGCTATGTGTTTGATCCCTCTCACGTGTTCTCTCTCGTGTTCCCTCTATGGACGATCTTCATGTATCCCGAGCTTTGCTATTGTAGTTGGATCTTATGATGTTTCTCCCCCTCTACTCTCTTGTGATGAATTGAGTTTCCCCTTTGAAATTATCTTATCGGATTGAGTCTTTTATGAGAACACTTGATGTATGTCTTGCGTGGGATAACCGTGGTGACAATGTGTTATTCTATTGATCCACTTGATGTATATTTTGGTGATCAACTTGCGGGTTTCGTGACATTGGGAACCTATGTATAGGGGTTGGCACACATTCTTGACTCTCCGGTAGTAGCTTTGGGGTACTCTTTGAAGTACTTTTATGTTGGTTGGATGAATCTGAGATTGTGTGACGCATATCGTATAATCATGCCCATGGATACTTGAGGTGACAATGGAGTATCTAGGTGACATTAGGGTTTTGGTTGATTCGTTTCTTAAGGTGTTATTCTAGTACGAACTCTTTTATAGATCGATCCGAAAGAATAACTTTGAGGTGGTTTCGTACCCTACCATAATCTCTACGTTTGTTCTCCGCTATTAGTGGCTTTGGAGTAACTCTTTGTTGCATGTTGAGGGCTTGTTATATGATCTATCTATGTTATTATTGTTGAGAGAACTTGCACTAGTGAAAGTATGAACCCTAGGCCTTGTTTCCTATCATTGCAATACCGTTTATGCTCACTTTTATCGCTCGTTACCTTTCTGTTTTTATTAATTCAGATTACAAAAACCTTTATCTGCTATCTATTTTGCACTTGTATCACCATCTCTTCGCCGAACTAGTGCACCTATACAATTTTCCATTGTATTGGGTGTGTTGGGGACACAAGAGACTCTCTGTTATTTGGTTGCAGGGTTGCTTCAGAGAGACCATCTTCATCCTATGCCTCCTACGGATTGATAAACCTTAGGTCATCCACTTGAGGGAAATTTGCTACTGTCCTACAAACCTGGGCACTTGCAGGCCCAACAACGTCTACAAGAAAAAGGTTGTGTAGTAGACATCAAGGTCCTATGAAAATTCCATCGCCTATACTTGAAAAAATTATAACCAAGGGGGAGATGATGATGGTGATGATCACGAGCATGAGGATGAGCAGAACTTATATACTTAGTGGCGCCTGGAAACTAATTCCGATGGATCACCTCTTCTTGTCTATATACAGTGCACTGAGATTGTTACTACTGAGGGAGCACATTTTTTCTCCCATGGTCGCCCTCTCCGGACCTATTCCAACACCCATTGCAGGGTATTAGGGATGGATACTAGTGTGCTAGCGCCAACACCTTCTCCCTAGTTCAGTATTGATAGTCTTGGAGTAAACTCACTCTTCCTTGGACCAAACTATCCAATGATGGTGAAAGGCGATACAGCTGCTGTTGACACAAAGTTACTACCATTTATGAGAAGCAGTTGTATCTATACCTCGGACATTGCAGTGTTTTCCTACCCTGGTGCTGATATATGCCGCTTCAGCCTGGATGATCAGTCCTGCGTTGCTCTCGATATTGATAATAGCTGGCCCTTCCGAGAGCACCTATGGTTCAAAGCAAGCATTTCCAACGTCGAGGATTGGTTGAGATAAAGTTCATTTCATTGCTTGTTATTTGTTGTGTGATGAAAACTTTAGAATGTTTTGTTGGAAATAATCTATAATCTGACATGTATCCTCGTTGTCATTGTGTGTTGATGACTTGTTGTATGTAATGAATGGTACATTTGCAAATCCATGTCATAAACTCAATTAATGAATGGTTTTCGAGTAGCTTCTTGAAGTGTGAGTACCGTAGTAGTATAGCCAGCATCCGGTTAGTAAATGAAGTTGCCACATCACATAGAGCCAACCTAATATTGGAGTATGCTAGCCCTCCACCAGCGCGCTGCTTCAAATGGCGAACGAAGTGAGAGGTCGCGTCACCTTGTGTCCAGATCTAAGATGCCACGTGTACCTGATGAATGACTCCAAGTTCGACCACCGTGATGCTAGGTGCGAGCCGGGGAACATTGTTGGAGAGACCCCCCTCATAATTTTCCTACATTGGTCGTTTGATTCATAGGATAGAATGCTATAGGATTTTTTTCCTATGTAATCATGTTTTAATTGGCAATCTAGCATCCACTCCAACTTTTGTTTCACTTCCTTTGTTCCTACGAAGAGAGTACTTGCTCTAAATGATGTGCCGCTGCAAGAGCCACCTATATTAATTAACCATGCTCTAAAAAGGTGGACCGGCTTTGGCTATAGTAGTACTGTACTAGGTTAGTAGGTGACCTTGCGCTTGGCTCTTCTCCTCTTCCGGAAGTCGAACAATAATGATGGTACTACAGTAGTACTTCTGACAATCTAACACCAAATGAACTGTTTCACGTCCACCGCTTGTAAGCAAAAGTTTCTCCTCATGTTGCGAGCCACTGCGCACGCGTTGGCGAGGGAGAAGGCGTAGTAAGCAAGCTTCTCGTCGAGTTGATGGGACACATCAAAGTTATTTAGTGCTCTCTTCAAAAAGGGCCGAGCATGTCCATGGCTACCATCCCGTGCTCTGTCATTGAGTATGTGCACTATTCACGTGCCATCAAGGAGAAAAAATATTGCATAGTACTAGGTGTCGTTGAAGTGCACAACTCACTTACGCACTGCATATCTCCATTTTCTTACATGACACGTCCACCTTGATGCTAGATGTCCCGCGTGTCGGCAAAAGGATGAACAAAGCTCATGTCTTAAACGAAAGAGTGGAAGAACATAGATTCCCGACGACCGAGAAGGAGCAACAAACCTCGCGGTGGAGCGTCTGCACTCATAATATTTTATATTATTCAGCCATATAAAATCAACCAAATCTCTCCACATTCCTATACCATTCTATAGTATGAGAATAACTTTGAATGTAAGCCGTTGATTCACTCTATCCAATGGTCATAGTTGGAAAATTGAAACAAAACCAAGCATTGGATCAACTCTTTTAGCACTCAGATTGTTGCCACCTGCCCACCTAGCCCACATGTATCCGCTCACGTGTGATGACCACAGGAGCTATCCACTACCGTATGTTAAAAAAAATAAAGGTCGATAACTAATGCGGCACCTCGGGCCAACGCGGCCAGATCGCATTTTGCACGAGAAATTACACACCATGTTTCGTTGACATGTGGTCCCATTCCAACATGTCAGTGAGACGATGGCAAATCCTTTTGTACAATTTCTGAACGGACGTCTATGTAGGCCGGGGCGCCTCTTCGTGTACCATGGCAACCGTCCACCGACTATTCGCCTTTCCCTCTTGATTTGGAACTGTTGTCGCACGCACTTCCTCCCTCCTCCATTTTCCTTCACCTTTCCTTCTGCCATTGTTCGATCGTCTTCTCCATGGAGGGAACAGGCCGGAAACGCCCCGTTATTCTTGCCCGATCTGAAAGATGACGTGGTGGAGGAACTCATTGATCGGTATGATGTCATCACCTCGGCTAGCATGGCAGGTTAGTTCAAGACCATTCTCAACTCAACTAATAACATCATTACAAGGAACCCAAGGGTCCAGGAGCGGTTTGATCTCCCCTATCTTCTTCGCCATGACCCTGCTGACCGGCGCACGGACGACAGAGGCATCGCCTTGTGCAAGTTGATGCCCCTTTATAATGATATGTGTGATGTTAAGATGCCATCGCTTCAGGGTATGGCTTGGGAAGGCGCAAATGGAGATTGGGTTGTTTATATTGGGTCCAACTGCGAGTGGGAACTTGTGAATGTGTACACTCGTCACCGGGTTCCACTTCCAAAAATCTCAGACTGCCCAGAGGTTAGGCACACCGGTATTCTACGCACGTTCAAATACGATCATGGTGACTGTCATCTATGAAAGATAACAATTTGTTGAGTTCCCAACCGCTCTTCGCATTACAGGAACTATGGAGTTGTTGCTATCTTCGACAAGCTTGTTGCCTTCCTTCATGGTTCGACTGGATGGATATAGCTCAAAAATCAATTTCTATACATGGATGTGTACTTTGATGCAATTCAATGCGAGGGTCTTGTGTTTGCTGCCACCACTCGTGGCACTAGTTTTGCATGGGATCCTTATGCTTTTGGAACATTTGTCTTCCACCGTAATTATAATTGTTTCATCCACATGCATGCGGGTTAGCTAGTTTCCCTTTACTAATTAACCTTCTTGTGTTTCCAAGGTCGTGTGAACATTCCACCACCTATACTTGAAAAAAATTATAACCAAGGGGGAGATGATGATGATGATGATCACGAGCATGAGGACCCATATACTCAGTAGCACCTGGCAACTTATTCTGATGGATCACCTCTTCTTGTCTGTGTACAGGGCACTGTTGGTGATACTAAGGAAGCAGGTGTTGTCTCGCATGGTCGCACTCTCTGGACCTATTCCAACATTCATTGCAGGGTATTCGGGATGGATACTAGTGTCCTAGCGCCAACACCTTCTCAATGGTTCAGTATTGATAGTCTTGAAGGAAACTCGCTCTTCCTTGGACAAAACTATCCAATGATGGTGAAAGGCGATCCAGTTGCTATTGACACAACGTTACTACCATCTATGAGAAGCAATTGTATCTATACCTCGGACATTGCTCTGCCTCCCTACCGTGGCCTTCACAATATGTGTGCTGACATAGGTCGCTTCAGCTTGGATGACCAGTCCTGCATTGTTATCGAGATTGACAAGAGCTGGCCCTTCCCAAAGAATCACTTCTGTTTCAAAGCAAGCGTTTCCAACGCCGACGAGTGGTTGAGCTGAAGTTCATTTCATTACTTGTTATTTGTTGTGTGATGAAAACTTTAGTATTTATAATGTATCCTCGTTGTTGTTGTGGGTTGATGACCTATTGTATGTAATAAAATGATATGCCTGTGATAAACTGACTAAATTTATGAATTGTTTTCGAGTTGCTTCTCTGAGTGGGTGTTGCGACGAGGCAAAGAAATATTTTCTGAATACATAATTGTACGTGCATTGCAACAGGTTATCGAATGAGGCCAATCAACAATAGTACACTATTTGTACTAGCTTCACATGCTTCGCGCGTCGGGCGGGTGTTTTTATTGTAGCTGCAAATCCCATCATCCTAGGTCCTCGGATGAGTCCAGTAGAAACTGCATTCTGATGTTTGGGTTCAAACTTTCAAAATTGATGCACTATCTCTACGTCTAAGTATACGTAATACAACAACTTTTAAACTTGAGACCAGCCACCCACCCTCACAAAGAACACTTTTTAACCTAGCACAAACTCGAGGAAATTTGGCCACAGTGTGAGGTGGGCCATATGTTAATGTGTTTGATGTACGTAATCAGCACCTCGAATCCTCGATACTATATAGTAGGGTGGCATGGGCTAGAACACACATTCACGTCCAGGACGGCACACGCCACCAGCACGACTTCCATCTAACAACATATTTCCTGGAGTCCGTGCGACAACTATCTCTTCAACCTCGTCATTTCTCTAACTCAGCCATCACGCGATGGGCGAGGTGAGGGTTTGCCGATAGTCGATTTCCTCAACTGCGGTCCCACTTGTAAGGCCGACTCCAACGCACCACCCCAAATGGACCTCCGTTTTGCCCGGATTCTGTCCGTTTGGGTAGGGCAATGGGGTCGTGTCCGGGCCATTTCTCGGATGCGGTGGCCGTGCGCCCAATGCGCGAATGCATCCCGGCCACGTACATTTTTCTTTGCAAACACATATCTTTTTTTCATCATTGATTTTGGGTACATGGAAATACATCACCAAATTTGAATAGAAAAGCAAGAGCAAAGAAAACAAGAACCACAAGAATACATCTTAGAAGATATCCAACTTCTATAACTGCTCCTGTAAGTTGGATTAGTGCCTTCTCGATGCATTCATTGTTGATCTGCGGAGGCTCGATCTTGCATGCTTCTTTCTTTTTCGAGTGTAAAGAAGTAGGTGTTGCTTCCTCGCATCTTGTCTCATGTCTGGCCTCTATTCTATCAAAGAGTGCACTAGTCTCATCTCTAGACTCTATGCTAGCTAAAAGTGCTAGAACATCTACTAAATTGCACTCTATCAACATATCGATATACTCTTTGATGAAGCACCAGTCACTCTAGGGATGGAAATGTCATGTCAGGATCCCCAATACCGACCAGTGATTCACACCTCAGAAATTTTAGATATTTGAGGCAAGGAAATGTCTTCAAACTATCTTGTCCGCTGCACTGGTTATCACCATGGTGGCTCATAAACGCTTGCCGCATCAAAGAACAATCATATATTACCACTTGTTCGACGCATGGCAAATGCATCGCCTCGGAGAGTTGGTTTAGCTTCCCGCGGGAATACACCTCCAAACAAGCGAGCCTTGGAAATAGATGTGCCGGAGATGTTTCCATCCAAGTTATGTTTCTCAAGTTTGACAAATCTGAAAAACTGAGCTGATTGAGAGTACCAAAACAGAAGGTTGGTCGTGCCAACTCGTGTCCAAATATTATTTCCTCCATAACACACATGTGAATTATCAGTTCATACAAGATCCTTGGTGCAAACTCATGTGACAGAATATCTGAGAAGTAGAGTGCACGTGTCTCGAGTCTCCACAGAGTTAAAGACCTGATGGGGAGGTTACCACTTTCCCATAATAATTTATACTGAGAAAAACACATGGCAGTGATACCAACTGCTTTCAAGTGGGGTAGGGTGCCCAACTCTCGAAGCATTGTAAACAGAAGGTCCTTCGAAACTGGACGTAGATAAAAGGTGTTGAAGTCTATTACTTATAATGATTGAAGCCTAGATATGACCCCCTCCGGTATCCTTTGTATGCTAGTCCATTCTAGGTACAAGAACTTGAGCTTAATTAGGTTTCCAAAGCAGTAAGGCAGTTCATTTACATCAATATTATGCGACAAGTCAAGGTGTTCCAAGTTTGTCAGGAAACATAATTCTTCAAGTATTTCTCCGAGATTGTTGAAACGCAAATCCAGATATGTCAGTGAAGTAAATTTCTTGATTTATTCAACTAATATGCTTTCATGCAACTAGTTATTTCCAAGGCATAACATCCTCATGTGGCATGGATTAGAGCCAACAGGAGTAAGTTTCAATGCATAGTTGCACATCAATGAGGCAGATTCAACTTGGCTCCAAGGGATGCTAAATTTTTCGTGCCGGCCATTACCGACATGAACAAACCACTTGCCATTTTTCTCATTGCAGCCACAAAAGATCCATAAATCCAAGTCACGAACCACATCATGCATTTTAAAAGAATCATACATTCCTCCACAACCATCTAACGAACATGCAGCTGAAAAGTCACCCATCAGACTATATGCTTTTGTGTAGGAACTTTATATATCTGACTCATGAACTAGACCCAAGCCAATCTAGCATCGAGCAACCTCTACTTTATAGATATGTTGATCCTCTGGCCACAATGCACAAGTCAAGAAACATTTCCTTAAAGTATTGTTTCGCAAACTATCAAAACTAAACTTGATCTAGCTAAAGAAAACCCATATCCAGGGGGTCATCGTTATCACAACATGACCGTCTCATATGTTGTATAGCATATTCCCACTCAGCTATATCAGTTTTACCATACATTGCCTTTCCAACAGTTATCAAAGCTAATGGCAAGCCTTTCATTTCTTTCACAAGTTCTCTTGCAAGAGCTTCAGTGCGAGGACTATAAAAAAGAGTTTCGTGGCCGACCTTATCTTGGAATAGCTGCGATGAGTCATCCTCGTGTAGACAAGATACATTCAAATCTTTCTTCACCTCCATTTGACCACAAACCCTTCTTGATCTTGTTGTGAGCACCACCTTTCTCCAAATTTGGTTTGCATATCCAAGAGGATATGGTATGCCAACTGCTTGTAGATCAATTTGGCCCCAAATATCATCCAATAATACAAGAAAGCTTCTCTTCTTTAGAAAGTCAAAAATGACACAAGATTGAGATTCCACATTACCATCTCTGTTCAGATTGAGATGACTTGCAATGTCAGTTTGGATCATTTCCACCGAACACCCCCTTGAATCTATCACTTGCACGACATAGTTAAAGGTCTTGTCATCATCAAGTGAGTTCTTGATTTTGTTCAAAAGGCATGTTTTCCCCACTCCACCTGGATCCCATATTCTAGTTACTCCTAGTGGATCATCCTTAATGAGCCGGAGGGCCTCTTGAAGGTTACGGTCCTCAATAGACATAGATGGAACAGATTTGACTTCAACAATATGAGAATTATCATAGAGACATTCTTGGGCGTCTTGAAGTTCCTTAGCTACCTCTTGCCCAATAGTAACATTCTTCTCGGCAATATCATTCATATAACGAACATTGTTCCTCCTTAGAAGCAAGTTATTCGTAGTATGCTCCAAATTTTCCAAAGTTCTTTCTACCTTCAAGGCATAAGTTTACATGTCTAATTTAGTACTCGAAATTGGTATTAAGTCCAGTTATAAATTTCACGAAGAAAGTTACCTGTGGTACTATTGAAGAAGTCAAAATAGTTATAATGCATGTATTTTCTGATTCACCAAGCGTACTGGTTATATGTGATGTATTTGGTCTGTTCGCTTGGTTACCATCAGTGCATTTTATCCCTAGGTTAATGCATAACATTATCTGTTTCAAAAGTCTCTCCCGCTGTGATTTCCTTAACTTATTACTCCAACTGTCAAGTACCTATTTAGATAGGAAACTGAAGTATGTTAGATATGTAGAGAAAGAATGCCCAATCCATACCTAGCTATAGTGACCCGTCATGTACCTGAGACATAAATACAGTAACACGTCTCATGTAGAAAATAATACCATTTAACAACCAATTCCTCAAAAGAAACCTTTTTAATTGAAATAATAATATGTATGAAAAAATTATGACTAAAAATAAATTAGAAGACTAAAATAATGGTAAAATATGGTGTACTATGTTGCTATGGCTTTAAAGTGTGTCATTATGCCTAGGTATGTATATGTAATGCTATTCTACAACTAGGAGTAGTCTTACTTTACATCCAAGCCAACCCACCAACCCATCACATCCTACTAAACCACCACATTCCACCCCATGGGGAAAATAATATGCCCAATAATTGCTGTCATTTTCCCTTTAGAAAGTATTAACAATATCTTTTTGTAACCATGACCACGTCTTAGTTCGCATCTAACTAATACATATAATGAAGGAGTGGATTTTTAATTCTTCACAGTCACCTCAATAGTTCGCCTTGCAAATAAACAAACTACATGAGATGCAGAAATTAAATCCCTACCCGTCCTTATTTTAAGTTAGAACATACAAAATAACAGATGTTTTCATAGCTCGTGGCTGCACTTGGTCCGTAGGTTGATGGAAGTTCAACTCTCTGACCAGTTAGACACCATTCACTGGAAACTAGTTACAAATAGCAGTTTCCCATTGAAGTCTATGTATTTGGATCTAATTGATGCGTGGCCAATTCTGCGACCCCTTCATATCTGGGAGATTAAAGTTTCACTTACGATTAAAATATTCATGTAGTTTTTCCACAAGGGAGTGATCTTGACAAAAGATAATTTGGTTAAGCGAAGATGGGTAGGTAGTTCTAGATGTTGTTTTTGCGACCAGAATGAAACTATACAACACCTCTTATCGATTGCCCGTTGGCAAAACTACTATGGCGCATGATACATATAGCCTTCAACGTTACTCCTCCATCTTGCATCAACACGTTATTTTGGACGTGGCTAAATGGAGTGGAACCAAATATAGCGAGACATATTCCGATAGGTATGTGCATTACTTTGGGCTATATGGAACAATAGAAACGATATGACCTTTAACCAAAAAATCTTTATCAACATTTTGGAGGTTATTTACAGAGCCACTGCTTGGATCCGTGTGTGGTCGTTACTCACTCATGCGGACTCCAGGGAGCTTTTGGTTATTGGGTGCAACCGATGAGAGATGGTAGCACGGATTATCTTCAAACAATTTGGATGGCGAGCTAATAATAGGCTAGGTGTATAGGCATCGTAGCCTGTTGCTATTTTTGCCGGCTGTGGCATCCTTTATTTTCCTTTTTGTTGTGCTCCGTTTGTGAGCCAGATTCAAACCTCAGACTTTGTTCCGTACTTTACTTAATAATATGGCTGCATGCATCACTCTGATGCAGAGGCGGAGGGTTATCCTCCGTTTTCGAAAAAAGAAAGATGTTCTTATAGCAGTAAAATCATGCCATATTCCAATGATGAAATTGGCTTGGCAGGTTACTAGTTGGACATGGTTGGTTTGGCTCAAGTTGACTGTTTTAAACTGTAAACTCTTACATTTTTTAATAGAGCATCTTATAAAACCACAAAGAAGAAAATGTGAAGTGCTATCTACCTTCCTGTAGAATAGGTTATTGTACTCATGAAGCAATATACAAACCAACAAAATACATGGACTTGTAGACCACATCAATTCAAGCTCAAGCAACAAGAAATATCCTCCTAAAATTAAGGGATTGTACTCAACCACATCTAAATCACCCACCCATGTAGCAACCAAAATAAATAAAGTACAACTACAATATTGCACGTCTTGAAAATAGAGATGTAAAACCCACAAAAAATGTTCTATCTAACTAGGTTAAAAAATCATATTACCTCCATTTTTTGTGTCATTTATTAACTACATTTAGAAGATAAATGTGTTCTTTAGTATAATATTATCGCATATCTTAATACTTGTGGATATTGTATCAGATATAGCATTACTCTTTGTCTTGTCTATCTTCCCTTACTCTCTTCACCATGTATAGACCAAAAAAGGTGGCATAAAAAAAATTTAGATGTGTGCTCTTAGCAGCATATAAAATGTGTTTTCGTGTTCTGTTGAAACAGATAGAAATAAAGGTTATCTTCCTAGAGATACTTTACTACATATGCTTCGAAAAATGATATTATGTAAGGCCCTAAAAATTGCAAAGTAAAAGAAAATTATGTTTATTTTAAAAGCATAGTGTTTATCCTTATTTGAGGGAGGTGGGGGGTGTCTAGCCTTTGTCATGAAACAGTCAATATTGTTCTTACATTATCAACATCAGGATATCCTGGATACCACTTCATTCTTGTCAGCATCTCTATAATTATGACACCAAGACTATATATGTTCGATTTGTATGTGATCGTGCATTTGTCTCCTCTATGATACTCTGGTGCCATATACCCCCTTCAAAAAAATTGTAGTCATGTCAGCGAATAGGGAAAAGGAAAAGGGTGCAATTTCTGCTTAAGAAAAAAATGATTCAAGAGGCTTTGCCAACTTACAATGTTCCAGCCATATTTTCGGTAATAGCTTGGCTTTGCTTTTCATCGAAGCACCTTACCAGACCAAAGTCAGCAATATTTGGTGTCATATTGTCATCCAACAGAATATTTGTTGGCTTGAGATCTAAGTGAACAATGCAATTCAGTTGAAGGTAATGTAAACCTTCACAAATACCCTTTATTATCTGACAACTCTCTATCCAGTCAAGTCTAGAAGATGTATCTATAAATGAGAGAATACCACGCGATAAGTTTCAGTGCGTGTGTAGGCTACTTGAGTTAAATAATCTACAATGTATTAAAAAAGGAAACAAAAGTTGCAGACCACATGATCCTACCTTTGATATACTCATGAAGACTTCCTTTAGGTACATACTCAAAGCAAAGCAACCTTTGACGTATATCTGCCATGACAAAATCTCCATCGTAGTTTTCCATTTGGCCTTGTATGTTAGCACAATATGCCAAAAACTGGACTATGTTGTTGTGCTTTACCCTCATCAAACAACGAATTTCTTCATTGAATTATTTATCAGGAATATCAAGACTTTCAAGCAACTTCTTCAAAGCAACAGTCCCATTCTCAAGCATTCCCTGCGAGTGCAAGATGCCTTGTCAGCATCAACTTGAGTTATTAGATCAATCCAGGGAAGTTAAGAGTTGTGTTACCTTGTATAAAGCCGGGGCGAAAGCCTTTTTCGGTAAACCACTGCAAACCCACCGCTGCCAATTTGATGGTTCTTAGAGAAACCATCCGTAATGTCTTCCAAAAGTGATAACGGCAAGGCCTTTGGCAGCTCGTTTTCATGAGATAGCATATGCTCGAGGTCATTTCGTGCAGCACTAGCTTGGGGGCCCATTAGTAGTTATGTCCGGCGAGTAGTACCCTTAACAAAAGCAAGCATGCTATTTTGGACTAGGAGGTCACAAGACACAAGTAATCATGAAAAGGACAGTAAAAGCATCTACAACCGTGACCGGTCACAAAAATTTAACCCAACCGGACTTCTCAATAAGTCCCTATACGCCTGGGGCTTTGGTCACGTCCGGACACTCACACGAACCCACAAGTCATCCACGGTTCTCTTCCCTCACTCCCATGGCCAGAGCTCATCCAGCTCCTCCGGCTCGCAGCTCCCGCAGCAACTCCCGCTGCTCGACGCTGCGGCAGCGTCGCCATGCTCCTCCCGCTGTCGTTTCTCAACGCGAATGTAGCGACCCGAACTGAGGACGGGCATCGTGGGTGGAGCTAAGCCGCGCGGGTGCACTACCGCCCACACCTGCCGCGCCCACCGGCACACGCAGCCGCCCTGGCATGCAGCCAGAGCGTCGCGTGCATGCCGGCTGGCGGCCGCAGCTGCGCGTGCATGGTGGCGGGCTGGCGCAGCCGCTGGCTCGCGTGCTGGCTAGCCAGGCCCCGCGTGCTGCCCCGCAGTGAGCCGCGTGCTGCCTAGCCGCCGCGTGCTATCGTGTGTTTTGAATTTTGGCCGAGAAGAACGGATTTTGGCCGAATTTCAGCCATCTCGGCCTGGGGCGCAAAATATCTTTCGGCGAAAAAATAGATCTTGCTCAAATTTTAGTCAAATTCTGGTCATATTTTGGTAAAATTTCGGCCGAACTTTTTGAAAATGGTCAAAATTCGGACATCTCGGTCTGGGGCCAGAAATTCCACAAACCGAAAATCAAAACCTTAGTGCTGTCCGGCTGCGCAGCGTGCAGCAGCAGCCTCGTGCCGGCGTTCTGGCGCCGTGTCCGTGGCTAGCTAGCTAGCCGTGCTTGCTGTGTGTGCCATCCGTGGCTAGCTAGCTAGCCATGCGTGCTGCACGCCCCGTGTGCTAGCTAGTCGTGCTGTGTGGTCGCCGCGTGCTAGGTAGTCGCCGATGGCCGCATGCGTGCCCAGCTGCCACTGCTGCTCTGCGTGCTGGCGAGCTGCTGCGTGCACTGCGCCTCTGTATGCACAGCCGTGTGCTGGCAGCTTCCGCCCGTCGAGCTTGTCGCTGCACTACCGGAAAAGAGTCCTGCCCCGACGGCCAAAACAATGCCGACGGCCGCCGTCGGCCTATTTTGAGCTATGCCGACAACCATGTCCTGGCCGTCCACCTATCCTGGCCGCCGGTCTACCCCGATCTAAGCCGACGGCACCCGTCGACACCAAATGGCCGTCGGCCTAGCTAAGAACACGACGACAGCTATCGTTGGCATACCCGTGGGCCCGGCGACCCCGCCCGTGAACAGCGGCTAACGTCGTCAAATCTATGCTGACGGTGGGGATGGGCGGCCGTCGGCATATCTCCGCATGCCACATCATCGATCCGCGGCGCACCGTCTAGCACATATGCCGATGGTGGCCGTCGGCATACCTGCCACGTCAGCGATCCGCGGCACGCCGCCCGCCTAAGCCCTGCCGTCTCTAAGCCGACGGCGTCGGCATAGTTATTTTTATGCTTTTTTATGTATTATTATATTAACAGACATGTAGCATTTTCTTCTTTATGTATTATTATATGAATATATATGTAGTTTTGTAAAAAAATCGTAGATTATGAATATATATATATATATATATATATATATATATATATATATAGTTTGTATTTTTTTAGCACGTTAATAATGTGCTGTCTTGTTCTTTTGAATATAGGTCCTTATATTTTATTAAAATTAAAAACAGCTATGCCGACAAAAGTTTTGTGGCGGTTGCAAACGCCCAGCACCCGTCTCCGGAGAGTGACCCCCTCACGTCCGCGGTGTGCCCCCCTCACGGACGGTGCCGCCGCCGGCATCTGGAGGGCGGAAACAGCCGTATCGGGTCTATATGGAGGGGACGTTGCTCCCAATTGTTTCTATGGGATGACCTACCACAACCGGGTGGTGTTGTGGCATGTCCGAAGAGGCGGCATGCATCTCCGGGGCGTGGCCCCCATAACGGACGGCGCCGCCGTCGGCACCTGGAGGGGGAAAACGGACGCGTCGGGTCTACACGGAGGGGATGCACCTGTGGGTTTGGCTCGGATGTTGCTCCCAGGTGTCCCTCTGGGCTGACCTGACACAACCGGGTGGAGAGGTCCACCGGTCAAAGCCCGTCCGTGGAATGTCAAAGGGCTAGATCTCGTGGTCAACCGCTCCAGGGTTAGGCGGGACGGGGCCCTGGAGGGGTCGCAATGCCACCGGAGCCTCGCACTGGCCCCTCATACATGCGGGGTGGTGTAGTGGCATGTCCGAAGAGGCGGCACGCGTCTCTGGGGCGTGTGCCCCCTCACGGACGGCGCCACCGCCGGCACCTGGAGGGGGTAAACGGACGCGTCGGGTCTACACGGAGGGGATGTAGCTGTGGGTTTGGCCCGGATGTTGCTCCCAGGTGTCCCTCTGGGCTGACCTGACACAACCGGGTGGAGAGGTCCGCTAGTCAAAGGCCGTCTGCGGGAAGTCAAAGGACTAGATCTCGTGGTCAACCGCTCCAGGGTTAGGCGGGATGGGGCCCTGGAGGGGGGTAGCAATGTCACCGGAGCGTTGCACCGGCCCGTCATACATGCGGGGTGGTGTTGTGGCATGTCCGAATAGGCGGCACGCGTCTCCGGGGCGTGGCCCCCCTCACGGACGGCACCGCCGCCGGTACTGTGAGGGGGGAAACGAATGGGTCGGGTCTACATGGAGGGGATATAGCTGTGGGTTGGCCCGGATGTTGCTCCCAGGTGTCCCTCTGTGCTGACTTGACGCAACCGGGTGGAGAGGTCCGCTGGTCAAAGGCCGTCCATGGGAAGTCAAAGGGCTAAATCTTGTGGTCAATTGCTCCAGGGTTAGGCGGGACAGGGGCCCTTGGGGGGGTAGTGATGCCACCGGAGCGTCGCACCAGCTCCTCATACATGCGGGTGGGTGTTGTGGCATGTCCGAAGAGGCGGCACGCGTCTCCGGAGCGTGGCCCCACTCACGGACGGCGCCACCGTCGGCACCTGGAGGGGGGAAAAGGAAGCGTCGGGTCTACATGGAGGGGATGTAGTTGTGGTAGGGCTGGAATTCGAGCCGAGTCGAGCCAGCTCGGCTCGACTCGCTAGAGCTTGTTTCGTTAACGAGCTAGCTCGACTCGACTCGTTACTATAACGAGCTCAAACCCAAGATTGGCTCGACTCGTATAACTCGCGAGCTGGCTCTTTTAGCTTGTTAAGATTGTTTAAGATATAAACATAAAACCCTCAAATATGATAAAAATGATTATGTATATATTAAACATATATATCACTATACAATTGTAATTTTCTTGTAACACGTGAGTCTCCTAGTTGGCTAGGCCTTCAACTGCTCGGCCTTGGGTTGTGCGCCTGGGACGTAGGTTGTTTAGTGGCTGATCTTTCTTTGTGGAGTGGCTGATCGATTGTATCGAGCCTAACGAGTTACTCGAGTACTCGTGGGATTGGCTCGTTTAACTTGGTCTATAAACGATCTTAAACTAAAACTTGGCTCGACTCGTTATTCTTTGAGTTCGAGTCGATTCGAGCCGAGTCACGAGCTACTTGTTTAGCTCGCGAGCTTCGAGCTTTTTTTCCAGCCCTAAGTTGTGGGTTTGGCCCGGATGTTTCTCCCAGGTGTCCCTCTGGGCTGACCTGACACAACCAGGTGGAGAGGTCCGCTGGTCTAAGGCCGTCCATGGGAAGTCAAAGGGCTAGATCTCGTGGTCAACCGCTCCAGGCGGGATGGGGCCAGGGGGTAGCGATGCAATCGGAGTGTCGCACCGGCCCCTCATACATGTGGGGTGGTGTTGTGGTATGTCCGAAAAGGTGGCACGCGTCTCCGGGGCGTGGCCCCTCACGAACGGCGCCGCCACCGGCACCTGGAGGGGTGAAACGGATGCGTCGGGTCTACATGGAGGGGATGTAGCTGTGGGTTTGGACCGGATGTTGCTCCCATGTCTCCCTCTGGGCTGACCTGACACAACCGGGTGGAGAGGTCCACTTGTCAAAGCCCGTCAGTGGGAAATCAAAGGGCTAGATCTCGTGGTCAACTGCTCCAGGATTAGGCAGGACGGAGGCCCTAGGGGGGTAGCAATGCCACCGGAGCGTCGCACCGGGCCCTCATACATGCTGGGTGGAGTTGTGGCATGTCCGAAGAGGCGGCACACGTCTCCGGGGCGTGTTCCCCCTCACGGACGGCACCGCCGCCGGCACCTGGAGGGGGAAATGGATGTATCGGGTCTGCACGGAGGGGATATAGCTGTGGGTTTGGCCCGGATGTTGCTCTCAGGTATACTTCTGGGCTGACCGGACACAACCGGGTGGAGAGGTCCACTGGTAAAATCCCGTCTGTGGGAAGTCAAAGGGCTAGATCCCATGGTCAACCGCTCCAGGGTTAGGCGGGACGGGGCCCTGGGGTGTAACAATGCCACCGGAGCATCTCACCGGGCCCACATACATGCAGGGTGGTGTTGTGGCATGTCCGAAGAGGCGGCACGCATCTCAGAGGCTTGGCCCCTCTCACGGACGGCGCCGCCGTCGACACCTGGAAGGGGGAAACGGACGCGTCAGGTCTACAGGAAGGGGATGTAGTTGTGGGTTTGGCCCGGATGTTGCTCCCGGGTGTCCCTATGGGCCGACTAGACACAACTGGGTGGAGAGGTCCACTGGTCAAAGCACGTCCGTGGGAAGTCAAAGGTCAAGATCTCGTGGTCAACCGCTCCGGGGTTAGGCGGGACGAGGGCCCTAGGGGTAGCAATGCCACCGGAGCGTCGTACCGGGCCCTCATACATGCGGGGTGGTGTTGTCGCATGTCCGAAGAAGCGGCGCGCATCTCCGGGGTGTTGCCCTCCTCACAGACGGCGCCGCCGCCGACACCTGGAGAGGGGAAACGGACGCGTCGGGTCTACACGGAGGGGATGTAGCTCTGGTTTTGGCCCCGATGTTGCTCCCGGGTGTCCCTATGGGCCGACCTGACACAACCGGGTGGAGAGGTCCACTGGTCAAAGCACGTCCGTGGGAAGTCAAAGGGCTAGATCTCGTGGTCAACCGCTCCAGCGTTAGGCGGGACGAGGGCCCTGGGGGTAGGGGGATAGCAATGCCACCGGCGCGTCGTACTGGGCCCTTATACATGTGCGGTGGTGTTGTGGCATGTCCGAAGAGGCGGCACGTGTCTCCGGGGTGTGGCCCCCCTAACGGATGGCACTACCGCCGGCACCTGGAGGGGGGAAACGGACGCATCAGGTCTACATGGAGGGGATGTAGTTGTGGGTTTGGCCCGGATGTTGCTCCCAGGTGTCCCTTTGGGCTGACCTAGAACAACCTGGTGGAGAGGTCCACTGGTCAAAGCCCGTCCGTGGGAAGTCAAAGGGATTAGATCTCGTGGTCAAACGTTCCAGGTTTAGGCGGGACGGGGGCCCTGGGGGTAGCAATTTCACCGGAGCATCGCACCGGCCCCTCATACATGCGGGGTGGTGTTGTGGCATGTCTGAAGAGGCAGCATGCGTCTCCAGGGTATGGCCCCCTTCATGGATGGCGCCGCCGCCTGCACCTGGAGGGGGTAACGGACGCGTCGGATCTGCACGGAGGGGTTTTTGCAGTTGGTTTGCCCCGGACGTTGCTCATGGACGTCTGCGGTAACAGTGCGGCATGAATATTATTGTAGACTCGGAGCGCGATAAAATTATGAGTCGTGAAGGAATAGCTAGCCCCCGATGGTCGTGGACCACACCAGAGGGGGGAAACGGCCGTGTCGGCAGCCTTGGGTAGGGTCTTGTGCTGGGTTAGATTACTGGATTTTAATAAATTAGCAGTAGATTTATTTTAAAAATTTAAATTTGTTGCTAATAATATGGGAAAACACTATATATATATAGGACAACACTATATATAGGACAACACTATTCTAATCCCAGGATTAGAATAGTTATTTGGATCACAGCAGCGCCTATATAGGAGTGATTGGTTCTTCCCGCACCGATGCAAAAGAAAAAAACAACCAACCCCGTCGCCCTCCCGCATCCCCACCTTCTTCCCCGGCACCCGCGCGCCTAGCCCAATCCTGCCTGCCTCCCAGCCTCACCCGCCTCCTCTAGCTTCTTCCCCGGTGCCATCTCAAACCCCGGCCGAAGCAGCCGTCGCGGCTCTCCCCAAATCACGTCGCCACTGTCGTCACAGGGTCGCACCACCACCGCCACCCTCCCCAGATCGCCCCACAACCGTCGCCACACTCCACCGCCGCCCTAGCCAGTGCCGCCGCCCGCACCCCGCCCAAAATCGCCGCCGTCGAGGCCGCCCCACACGCGCCTCCGCCAGGCCCTTCCACCTCCACTTCCTCCCTGTGCTTCTCCTCCATCACCGGCGTGCTTGGATCTGGCGACGCCAGTGACCACCGGAGCTCGCCCCCCGGCTGTCTTAGCTGCCAGATCCGCCGGCCGCATACAGGGCCGCTCCATCTTCCTCCTCCGCCGGGCCTTGCCACATCTGACGGCGACCACCACTCCACTTGTTTTCGTGTGTGGACTGCCGTGATGGTTGGGTCCGACCTTCCGCCTGGATGAGCTGGCGCAGGAAGCGTGTGGTGTTGCGGTTGGAGCAGCGCGCGCCGCCGACCTCCGGCGCCACGTCCTGGTAGCGCGTGGTGGCGCCGTTGCCGAAGTGCATGCCCGCTACCTGACAACGCCTACGAGCAAGCGAGCAGGGGTCAGCGGGCAGCGAGGGGAAATCAGGCCAGCGAGCAAAGGTACCAACCTGGAGGATCTTGAAGGCACCGTCATGGCGGAAGCGGAGGGGCAGGGGAGGCAACCTCTTGATGTGGAGCACGGCGGCACCGGGGTCTAGCAGGGCGGAAAAGTGGAAGAGGACGAAGGAGAAGAGGCAGGGGACGAGGAGCGAGAGGAGGCCGGACCAGCTCATCGGGCATCCCACTGTCAGTGCCAGACACAGCCTGCACGACTCCCACGACCCCTGATGAATCTAATGGCATTTATTTTGTATCGCAAGTGTTGATAAATTGTCAATAAACTCCGGGATAAGGTTTGTCAGCATTCTCAACGGGGATTTTCACTGTTATGAGTAGCATTGTTTGATTTCAGGATTGCTCTTTTCCCCACGCAATAGTATGAGAGTTGTTGACAGCATGTGTGCCTGTGTTTTCGTCATAATTGATCCTGGTCTGACTTCATGCGAAAAAGGTTGTGGAGGATTGGAATGGATTTTACATGTTTCTGTATGTTACTTCCCTTACTAATACTTTTTTTAGGGGTGCCTTACTGATACTTTAATAGAGGATTAGCGTTCGTGGGTTCTGTGTGGGAGGCATGTGTGCTTAGCACATAAAAGCTAAAACATTTGCAGGAAAAAAACAGAAAACTCAATTTTTTTCCGTTCCTATAAAAAAAGAAGTATGAAATTCAATTTAAAAAAATTGGTTGATGTTTATTTGACCACCATATTATTTGAAGAAGTCCAAATTAAAATAACAAAGAAGTCCGAACTTTATTAAAATTGAAAACAATTCCTTACTCGAACAATAAAAAATGTGAAATTCAAATTCAAATAACAGAGAAGTTCAAAGTTTATATACAACTCGGATTTTTTCTTGTTATTGTAGAATAAAAATGAAGAAGTTCAAATTAAAGTAAAAAGAGTAACTAAAAAAGTTTTAAAAAAAGAATAAAACCAAGAAGTTCAAATTAAAAATAACTCAGATTTTCCTCATTTTTAATAATTAAATTAATAAGTTCGATTTAAAATGTAGAGTGCTTTGATGTTTATTACACAACTCAGATTTCTTCCGTTACTAAAGAACAACCTAGAAGTTCAATTTCAAATATTAGAGTAGTTTGACGTTTATACACCAAGAAGAAAACAAGCATCACCAAGAAGGCCAAATATAAAAAATAGAGCAGTTCAAAAATTATAGAGAAAATGTTTTTCCCCGTTTCTATAATAAACCTAGAGGTTCAAATTTAAATAGCGGAGAAGTTCAATGTTTATTACAATACCAAGAAGGTCAAATTAAAAAACCGAATAGTTCAAAACATTTATAAGAAAATGGATTTTCCCTCTTCTAAAAAAAGACCTAGAAGTTCAAATTTAAATAATTGAGTGGTTCGATATTTATAACATAACTAGTATTTTTTCTGTTACCGATGAATAACACCAACAATTCCTAATTAAAAAACATGAAGTTGTTTGATGCTTATATAAAACTCAAATTTGCTCACTAAAGATTAAACCAAGAAGTTCAATTTTAACAATGTATATAAAAACTCAGGTTTTCTCGTTACTAATGATTAATACCAATAAGTTCAATATGAAATAACGAAGAAGTTTGATCTTTCTAACTAAACTCCATTTTTCACATTTCTAAAAATACACAAAGAAGTTCAATTAAAGAAGTTAGAGCGGTTCGATGTCTATGAAAAATGTTGATTTTTTCCCTAAAAAAACTAAAAAAATCGTTACAAAAGTGAAATAGAGGGGAGTTCAAACTGATAACTGCCGGAAGTTCATGTATTGCATCGTGTACATTTCATATGAGAAAAAAAGAATAAAAAGGCAAAGTCTAAAATTTTTGTTGATAGAAGTTCAAGTGCTCGGCTAGGAAAAGTTCAAAAGTTCTTGTGACAGAGGTTCACTGTGTATTTAGATGTTCAAAACAAATAAAAAATGTTCTTTTGGTGTTTTAAAATAATACTCTCAATCCGAAGAGCAGTTCAAGTTGATAACTGTGGGAAGTTCACGTACTGCATGGTGTGCATTTCACGTGAGGAAAAATGAAGATATTTTCACATAACTGAGAGAAGTTCAAATTGATAACTGCCAGAAGTTCACGTACTACACGGTGTGCATTTTGTATTAAAAAAGAATATAAAAGCAAAGGCTGAAAGTTTTGTTGTTGTTATAAGTTCAAGTCCTCCGACGGAGAAAGTTAAAAAAATTATTGTTGTAGAGGTTTGTACAAAATGAATATCATTTGTGTAACACTGGCGAATGAATGAGAAAATTACAAACGAAAATACGTCACAGAAGTACAACGTGAAAACAACAGAAAGTTCAACTACTACAGTGAATGAATTTCAGATGAAAAACTCTTAAATCATAGCGAGTACGAAAAATGATCAACATGGGAAAGTTGCGTATTTACAGCAGCTTTCCACCGGTATATCACTTGCTCAATTCCGGTGAGTGTTCCGATGAGTGGATGGAGAGCTACGGGTAATAAAACACGTGAAAAACAGAGTGAAGTTCAAGTAGACATGCCGAGAAGTTCAAGTAGACATTTTCGAACAATCTGTTTCGCGATAAAGGCAGAACGAATGATCTCGTTGTTTTGGAAATTACTTGAAAACGACTAGGAATCAGGGAAAACCATCAACATGAGAAAATTTTGCATTTTCTGTAGCTTTTCAACTACCAAATTTGTAAAAAAGTATATAAAAATGGATTTTAAAAAATAGAAATTTTGGAATAACCGAGAAGGTCAAAAAATCATAGAAGTTCAATTTTGAAAACCCTAGAAGTTCCATTTAAAATAACCGAGAAGGTCATAAAACCTAGAAGTTTAAATTTAAAAACCTAGAAAATGGTTTGCTTATTTAAAACCATATTTTTCTAAGAAGTTCAAAGTAAAAAAAAGAAGTTCGAAGGTTAAAAAAACTTAGATGTTTTCTCATTATTAATAATAAAATGAAGAAGTTAAAATTAAGAAATAAGGAAAAACTAAAAAAGTTTTAAAAGGCTTAGTAGTTAAAAAATTATTTAAAGAAAGCATTTTTCCATATTTCCAAGAGAAATTAGAGGCTCAAATTTCACAAACATAGAGGTTCAATGTTTATTACAGAACCAAGAAAGTCAAATTAAAAATACAAAGAAGTTCAACTTTTTTATAATAAAGAGGTTATATAAAATCCTAGAAGTTCGAATTTAAATAACCGAGAAGTTCAATTTTTAGTACAAAACCAAGATGATCAAGATACAAAAAAAATCTAAAATAAGAATTTCAAATTTAAAAGACGAAGAAGTTCAATGCTTGTTACAAACCCAAAGAAGGTAATAAAAATGCATCTCAAACAATTTTACAAAAAAGATTTTCTCTGTTAAAATAAACCTAGAAGCTCAAATTTAAAAACGGAGCGGCTCGATGTCTATCAGAAAGTAGGTTTTTTTTCGTTACTAAAAGAAATAAAACCAGGAAGTATAAATTAAAAGATGAAGAAGTTCGATGATTATAGAAAACTCAGATTTCCCTAATTATTAAAGAATGGAAACAAGAAGTTCAACTTTTAAAAATAGAGCGCTTCAGAATTCATAAAAAAGAATTAAGAAATTCAGATTAATATTCACAAAAAACTCAGATATTTTCACGTAACCAAGAGAAGTTTGGATTGATAACTATCGGAAGTTCATGTACTACATGGTGTGCATTTGTATGAAAAAAAGAATGAAAAAGCAAAGGCTAATAGTTTTGTTGCTAGAAGTTCAAGTGCTCAGCCCAAGAAAAGTTAAAAAATTCTTATGAGGGAGGTTGAACAAAAATATGTGACAGAAGTTCAAGGAGAAAACAGCGGGACGTTCAACTACTACACGGAATGCGTTTCAGATAAGAATATAAGAATAGAAAACCAAAAGCTTAAAAGGTTTGTTGCAAGAAGTTCACGTGGTCCTCTGTGCACGGTGCAAAACTAATATTGCGGGACATCCGACCTCCAATTACAAGTTTGAAAATAGCAAAAAATGACGTCCGACCTTCAATTGCATGTAATTCAATGTATGCACAAAAATGTGACAGAAGTTCATAGTGAAAACAATGAGAAGTTCAAGTACCACAAGGAATGCATTTCAGGTCAGAATAAAAAGTATAGAAAAATAAAAGCTTAAACAGTTTGTTGCTAGAAGTTCAAGTGCTCTATCAGGGGATGTTCAAAAATTCTTGCGAGAGAGGTTCGCCTTCTGTTTCCATGTTTGATTTTTTCCGTATAAAAATCGAATACAATTCTTTACTCAAAATGTAAAAAGGTGAAGTTCAAATTGAAATAACAGAGATGTTCGGAGTTTATTAAAACCTAGGATTTACCTGTTGAAAAAATAAAAAACAAGGCACCATTTTTTGCACTTTTAAAAACAACTCATAAATGAAAAGAACGGTTAATAGAAGTTCAATTTCTCAGCGAGGAAAAGTTCAAAAAAATCTTGTGAGAGAGGTTCACCATGTATTTAGATGTCAAAAATACATTAAAATATGTTTTTTTGTGTTTTAAAATAATTCTCTCAAACCAGAGAGAAGTTTAAAAGTGATAACAACCGGAAGTTCATGTACTACATGGTGTGTATTTCATACAAGAAAAATACAAATAAAGTGAAACAGAGTGAAGTTCAAACAAACATGCCCCAGAATTTCAACTACTTCACGCAGTGCGAAAAACAGCATGTCAAAAAATAACCCGTCAAAAACAGAGTGAAGTTCAAACAGACATGCCCGAGAAGTTCAACTACTTCGCGCAGTGCATTTCCATTCGCGATGAAGGCAGAAATCATGATCTTGTCATTTTCTAATTTACATCAAAACGACAGGAATATCATTTATGTAAGTTAAAAAAATATTGTGGGAGAGGTTTGTACAAAAAGAATATCATTTGTGTAACACTGACGAAAATGGATGGGAAAATTACAAACAAAAAATATGTCACAGAAGTCCAATGTGAAAACAGCAAGAAGTTCAACTACTACACTGAATGAATTTCACAAGAAAAACTTCTAAAACCGTCGCGAGTATGACAAAATGATCAACATGGAAAAGTTGCATGTTTGTAGCAGCTTTTTATCGGTATATCACTTGCTTAATTCCGGTGAGTGAATGAAGAGCTACGAGCAAAAAAAGCACGTGAAAAATAGAGTGAAGTTCAGGTAGAACTGCCACAGAAGTTCAAGTACTTCACGCAATGCATTTTCGACGAATCTGTTTCCCGATAAAGGCAGAACGAGTGATCTCGCCGTTTCTAAAATTACTTGAAAATAGCTGGGATTCAGAGAAAACCATCAACATGAAAAAGTTTCGCATTTTTCGTAGCTTTTCAACAGTATATTATTTGACCCGTTCCGATGAAGTTTGTAGAAATTAAGGCGAAAATACATTTTTAGCTATTTTCAAAATCAACGTAAAACCGTAATGAATTTGGAGAAACAATATATACCAAAAAGTTTCGCATTTGTTCAGGCTTTCCAACGCCATATCATTTGCTATGTTCGGACGTATGATTAAAAAAATATTGAATATACAAACTTGGTAGAAGTTGTACCATTTTATAAATTACTCTTAAAACCATTCAAAATTAGAAAAAACTTTCAACAAGAGAAAAAAGTGCAATTTCATAAGCTTTCCAACGCGATATCATTTGTCTCAATTGGAATAGGCGTTTAGAAATGGCAACGAAAATACGAACTCTGTTGTTTGGTTTGCGAAATTTTATGATTTTCCACATTACTCTTTAACCATAGGGAATTAGAAAAAACTTTCAGCATGTGGAAGGAGCGGTTTTACAGCAGATTTCCAACGCCATACTATTTGCCTCATTCCGATAAACGGTTTAGAAATGCGATCGAAAATACGATTCACGTTTTTTGTATGAAGAAAAAATGGTTTTCAAAACTGCTCTTAAACCACTTACATTTTGCCAAAATTTTAAGTTGGGTCATGATACTGGTGTCCATAGCTTTCCAATGGTATATCGCAAGCCCCATTCGGGCAATATTGATGGAAGTTCAACCAAGCACTAGGGGAAGTTCCGGTCGAACAAATCAGGTAGTAAAATTGCAAAAAACACAATTTCATCACGACCTGAGAGAAAAATTCGCCAGCGAGCGAGATTTCTATTTAAAACCGGTATTTAGTTACTAAAATCTTTCTAGATTACACTAACATCATATAGAACACTACTAACCAGAATAATTCGCAGGGGAAGTCATGGTTGCAAAGATAGCCCGAAGGTCGGGTTCGTACAGAGGGAAGTTCATGCACGTGTATAAACAAAAATAGTCACAGAAGTTCAACGTGAAAATAGCATGAAGTTCAACTACAACGCTGAATGAATTTCAGATGAAAAACTTTAAAAGTCATTGTGAGTATGAAAAAATGATCAACACGGGAAAGTTGCGTGTTTACAGCAGCTTTCCATCGGTATATCACTTGCTCAATTTCGGTGAGTGGATGTAGAGCTAGGAGTAGTCCTGGCCATCTCAGGCCCGGCCCTAGGCCTAGGCCTGATGGGCTTGCCCGTGGGCCGGGCTTGGGCCTGAGTTTTGAGCCCACCAGCAGGGCCTGAACGGGCTTGGGCTTGGCATATTGGCACTTTAAGTTAGAGGCCCGGCCCATGGCCCTAAGCCCTAAGGGCTTTTTAGGGCTTTTTACCAGATGGGCCGGGCTTGGACTTGAAAAGTAGGCCCGATGGTAGGGTCTGGGAGGGCGTGGGCCTCAGTTTTCTGCCATGGGCTTTTTTAGGCCCGGCTCATGGCCAGATATAGCTAGGAGCAGTGGATAGAGATATACGAGGAAAAAAACACGTGAAAAACAAAGTGAAGTTCAAGGTTTCATACCGATAAGTTCAGGTACTTCACGCGATGCATTTTTGGCGAATCTGTTTCGCGATAAAGGCAGAACGAATGATCTCGCCGTTTTTGAAATTACTTCAAAACGGCTAGGAATCAGAGAAAACTGTCAACATGAAAAAGTTTCGCATTTTCCATAGCTTTTCAGCGGTATATTATTTGTGCCATTCCGATAAAGTTTGTAAAAAATACGGCTAAAATACGTTTTTGGCCATTTTCGAAACTGACTTAAAACTGTAAAGAATTGGGAGAAATAATACATACCAAATAGTTTCACATTTGTTCAATCTTTCCAACGCCATATCATTTGCTGCATTCGGACGCACAGTTAAACAATTAGCTCGAAAATACGAACTCGGTAGGACTTGTACCATTTTCTAAATTACTTTTAAACCGTTCAAAATTAGAAAAAACTTTCAAAATGAAAGAGTAGCACATTTTTATTAGTTTTCCAACGCCATATCATATGCCTCACTTGGATTAGCCGTTTAGAAATGACGTTGAAAATACAAACTCGGTTGTTCGGTTTGCGAAATTTTACGTTTTTTCAAATACTCTTTAACCATAGAGAATTAGAGAAAACTTTCAACATGTGGAAGTAGCGGTTTTGCAGCAGCTTTCCAACACCATATTATATGCCTCATTCTGATAAACGGTTTAGAAATGCGATCGAAAATACGATTCACGTTTTTTGTGTGAAGAAAAAAAACGGTTTTCGAAACTGCTCTTAAACCGCTTACATTTTGCCAAAAATTTAAGTTGGGTCATGATACTGGTGTCCATAGCTTTCCAACGGTATATCGCAAGCCCCATTTGGACAATGTTGGCGGAAGTTCAAACTAGTTCATAGGGAAGTTGAACGTACTACTAGCGGGGCAGATCAGGTTGTGATCAGAATAGTGTTTCGATATATATATATATATATATATATATATATATATATATATATATATATATATATATATATATATATATATATATATAGCTAAGCCGTCGGCATAGGTGCCACATGGCGTCTTCACCTATGCTGACAGCTTAGCCGTCGGCATAGTTCACCTTATCCATCCGTCGGGTGCCCCCGTCCACTCATTCCTCTCATCTCTCCCGACCCCGATCCCGCACGCCCCCTAGCCCGACCCGCGCCGCCGCCGCCGCATTCGGCCTCACCCCCTGCCGCCGCCCACTCCACCCCGCCCCCACGCCGGTGCCGCACTCTACCCCGCCCCCTGCTGCCACCACCGCACTATGCCCCACCTCCTGCTGCCGCCGCCGCACTCCACCCCAACCCTTGCCGCCCCCGCCGCTGTCTCCACCCGCCGTCGTCCCGGCCTCCCCCGACCGCGCCCCCGCCCCGGCCTCACCCAACCGCGCCGCCGCCCCGGCCTACCCCTGACCCCACCACCGCCCCGGCCTCCCCCCGACCATGCGCCGGCCGCGGCTCCCACCGGCCCATGTGTCGAGCGCCCCTGCTTCTCCGGTCGGCCCCGGCCCTCCCGTCCCCGGCTACCCCTGCCTCACCAGCTCCTCCACCGCCGCCCCCTGCTCGCCCGCTTCACCGGTGCCAACGTCGCCCGCCGGTGAGCTTTTTTTCATTTTTTTGCATTTTTTTACTGCTTGTTATGTGATAGATGCATGTGTATTGAAATATGGATGAATGGATGGATTGATGTATATTGGTTAGTTTTGTCTTTGGTCAAGTTAGTTGTGTTGTCAAATAGCTATGTGAGATGCGCTAAAAAAATTTGAAGAACAAAATTGGTATATTTGAGATGTTGTCAAATAGCTATAGTTTCATTTTGTGATGTTGACAAAATTGGTATCTGATGAGCAGTTATTTTATCATGATGATGTTGCTAGAAAAAAGTTGAGGGAGGAAGAAGACGGCAACCGGCTAGCTGGAGGAATCGCGCGAGTCGAGCAGCTGCAGCTAGTCGTCTCCGCTCTCCAGATCTTGTTTCTGAATCTGAAAAGAGCAAAGGCAGGAGTAGCTGCAGGCAGAGGTGATAGATAGCAGACCCTCGGCCTCCTCTCACATGTGTTGTCCCAACATGGTGGCGTC
Source organism: Triticum timopheevii (assembly GCA_963921465.1). Lineage (NCBI taxonomy): Eukaryota > Viridiplantae > Streptophyta > Magnoliopsida > Poales > Poaceae > Triticum > Triticum timopheevii. Next base: position 593,986,699 of record OY997270.1, read on the forward strand.
CCAATCTTGTTTCTCCTCTGTCTCTCTCTCTCTCTCTCGTGTCTGCACATGTTTGTTAGCATGCTGTGTGTGGGGATGTGGATCGGACTGATTGCTAGCCTGCTGCGTGTGGGGGGGATGGATCTGGCCATCTGCGGAAAATTTTCTTTTGGAGTGGGTCTCACCATGTCCTTCGTGAGGACCGCAAACTTTAAGTGCAGACTGCGGAGGAGGTAAAGCATGTCTCCAATGTTTATCCAAGTCAACAAACAAACTGTAGCACTTGCAAATTTCAAAAACCGTGAAAATAATTAGGAAAAAGGATTGCATACTTTAGTTCATTGCTTGCTGGAACTAAGATTGACTGAAAAGGGGATGCATCAGCTGCAAACAGGAGACTATGTGTTCCCGCCGGTTCTGAATTTTTTTCACCCAAGTCAGTTCTGAATCCAGAAGGGCACGTTTGTTAAACACAATATTATGAGGCTGTTGGGCCAAATAGCTTATGTATCACGTTGGGGTAGTTAGGTGTTGTATCTCCTTCTATCTCCTGTTTATATCTCCTGTGATATCTCTTGTTGGTTAGATAAGACTCTGCCAACTCTAGTAACCCAAGTCATCAATCAATATATACCGATGCGGCCCCCCTGTTGGGAGTAGGAACGCTTACCCAATCTTTACATGGTATACAGAGCAACCTCTTGCGCCACATCTAGTTTGATCTTCCTGCGCCAAGAACCCTAGCCACCTTCCTCCTACCTGCACCAAAACCACTTTCCTTCCATCAGCCATGTTTTCTTCTTCCTCCGCCATCAACTCTAGCCTCAACTACAACACGTCCGAGCTACTTACTCGAACCAATTACATCCTATGGCGCGCATAGGCAAGATCACAGATCATGGGTGTCAGCCTCTTCGGCTACCTAGATCAAACCATTGCAGAACCACCACTAGTAGAAAAAGGGTCAAATGTGAAGCACATTAGTGTCGGTTCGTAAAAAAACCGGCACTAATGTGATCAATAGTGTCGGTTCGTGGCTGCGATCAATAGTACCGGTTCATGTTGAGCCTTTAGTACCGGTTCGTGCCACGAACCGGTACTAAAGGGGTAGTGGCGGGCTGGCGTCAGGCCGGGTCCCCACGAGCCCCTTTAGTACCGGTTTGTGTTACCAACCGGTACTAAAGGTCTAACCTATAGTACCGGTTTGTGCCACGAACCGGTACTAAAGGGGACAAGCCTTTAGTACCGGTTCGTGCCACGAACCGGCACTAAAGGGGCCAATTCAAACTCCCCCCCCCCCCCCCGTGTATCGCCATTTCAGTTTTGAAAAAATCAAAAGAAAATGATAAAAACTTCAAAAATTAAAATCCTTCGAGAAGTAGTTATATTACTATATCTACTAGTTAGGAAAATTTGAAAACTTAAATTTGGACATGTTTTGCAAAAAGTGTAGAGAAAATGTAAAACGGCTATAACTTTTGCATATGATGTCGGAAAAAAACGTATAATATATCAAAAAATTCAGCACGAAAATCCGATCCGATGGAGACCGCCTACGGCCTGTTTGGAATTTTTTAGAATCCTCAAATTCAAAAAGGAAAAAAAGATATGGTCAAATTTTAGTTTTTTTAAAAAAATTTGGTTAAATTTGGTCAAACTACTTTTTCAAGAAGTATTAATGTTACTACATAATTATTCAAGAATATTAGTGTTACTAAATAATTATTTCAATTTTTTTGAATTTTGGACAAACTATGGTCAAACTATGGTCAAACTTATTCAAGAAATATTAGCGTTACTAAATAATTACTGCTTTTTTAGAATAATAGTTTCAAAATCAAACGGTGAAATGTGTGACTTCATGCTCAAGCTAAACTCCTGAGGGTTAATAGGATTGGCATCTTACTATTGTCAGAAAAACAACAAGTGCAGACTCGAAAACGAAGGAGAATAGAACCCGAAAGTTAAGCGTGCTCGGGCTGGAGTAGTGAGAGGGATGGGTGACCGGTCGGGAAGTTAGATGATTTGGAATGAGTGATCCACACTTGAGCAGTTAAGAGAGTTGATTAGAGACTAAATCATCAAATAATTCAGAAAAATTAAAAATCGAAAAAAAATCAAATTTTTTTTCCAAAATTTTCAAAAAAAATTCAAAAAAAAACCTTTAGTACCGGTTGGTAACACCAACCGGTACTAAAGGTCCCCCATACTAGGGCGCGAGCTCACGCCACATGGTGGCACTTTAGCGCCGGTTCGTGCCGAACCGGTACTAAAGGGGGGGGCCTTTAGTGCCCACACTTTAGTGCCGGTTCCATAACTGGCACTAAAGGCCCTTACAAACCGGTTTTAAAGCTCCGTTTTCTACTAGTGCACCAAAAACCCTTACCACCAAAAACGCCGAAGGGAAGGATCAGGTTGTTGTGAACCCTGCCTACTCCCAATGGCTCATCCAAGATCAACAAATCGTTGCTTACCTCCTCAGAAACCTATCCAAAGAAGTTCTTGTCCAGGTTGCTTTGCTTGAGAAATCACATGTGATATGGACTGTGCTTGGGAACATGTTCTCGGCCATGTCTCTCTCACGCGCCAACAACATACGCGTCGCCCTCACCAACACCCAGAAGGGCTCCCAGACGGCGGCTGCATATTTCGGTCACATGCGCGCCCTCTCCGACAAGCTTGCAGCAGCGGGCAAGCCGATCAGCGAGGATGAACTGCTCTCCTTCATCATCGCTGGGTTGGACATGGAGTACCAGACCATCATCTCGGCGCTCGACGCAAGAACAGAACCGGTCTCCGTCGACATCCTCTTCTCCATGGTGGCAAATTTTGATCAGCGAGTTGAGATGTTCCATGGTACAAACGCCGGATCCTTCAAATCATCGGTGAATACTGCATCTCGTGGTCGCCAGGGAAACACCAAAACCAGCGGACTGGTGGAGGTGGTGGTGGATCCCGTGGTGGTGGTGGACAGTACGGTGGTGACAGTGGCTACCACAACGGCGGCAACAACCAGGGCGGTGGCGGCGGCTAGCACCCAAACAACAGTGGTGGCGGCGGCGGCTACCACAGTGGTGGTGGTGGTAGCTATCCTGGTGGGGGTGGCGGCTACCACAGTGGTGGTGGTGGTGGTACCTATCCTGGTGGGGGTGGCGACTACTACTAGGGCAACCCTTGCGGTGGAAACAACAGGCGCCCCCCCCCCCCCCCCGGCAACAACAATTGGGGGCGCAATTTCCAGGGCTACGAGAGGTACGAAGGGAAGTGCCAAATCTGTAAAGAAAAACCACATAGCTAAAGATTGTGATTGGCGCTATGCTGATGACTATTCTCAAAAGAAAAAGGTTGCAGCTACTGCTGATATGTCATATGGTGTAGATACAAATTGGTATATGGATACAAGTGCCACCAACCATATCACTAGAGAACTGGACAAGCTGACGATGCATGAAAAGTACCGTGGCAATGATCAAATCTACACAGCTGCAAATGGTCCAAGTATGGAAATTAGTCACATTGGAAAATCAATCATTGAAACCCCACACACAAATCTTGAACTCAATGACATCTTGCATGTTCCTAATGCAGCCAAGAATCTTCTATCTGTCCATCGCATTGCTCTTGATAATAATGTGTTTCTAGAGTTTCACCCTTTCTTCTTTTTGATCAAGGATCAGGTCATGAAGAGGGTTCTTCATAGGGGTATCTGTGTGCAAGGGCTCTACTTGTTGCTTCCCAAGTATTGCAAATTCAATAAACAAGTCTATGGTGCCATCAAGCTTTCTGTTGAGAGGTGGCATAGTCGATTAGGTCATCCATCCTTTGCTACTGTTCATCAAATTCTTAGTAGGAATAAACTCCCAGTTGTTGGTGAGAGAAATTTAGAAACTGTTTGTGATTCATGCCAAAAGGCAAAAAGTCATCAACTACCATATCATGTCTCTACTAGTGTGTCTACAAAACCCTTGCAACTTATTTTCTCTGATGTTTGGGGCCCAGCACCCACTTCTGTTGGTAGACACTCTTAATATGTGAGCTTTATTGATGATTTTAGCAAATATACTTGGATATATCTTCTTAAAAAGCGTTCAGATGTGTTTCAAGTCTTTCACAATTTTCAAGCCCTTGTTGAATGCAAGTTTGATTGCAAAATCCTTGCCATGCAATCAGACTGGGGTGGTGAGTATGAAAAATTGAATTCCATCTTTCAACAAATAGACATATCTCACCATGTTTCATGACCTCACACACACCAACAAAATGGCTCTGCTGAATGCAAGCATATGCATGTTATTGAAGTAGGATTAGCTCTTCTGGCTAATGCCTCTATGACCCTCAAATTTTGGGATGAAGCTTTTCTTACCGCTGTTCACCTCATTAATATGTGGCCAAATAGAACTATTTCCAATGAAACACCCACTGAACGCCTTTTGCATGTCACACCAGATTATCAAACTCTTATGGTTTTTGGTTGTGCCTGTTGGCCCAATCTTCGTCCCTACAATTCTCGTAAACTTAGCTTTCGCTCCAAATAGTGTGTATTTCTTGGTTATAGTGCCCAACACAAAGGTGTAAAATGTCTTGATGTCTTGATGTCTTATAGTGCCCAACACAAAGGTACAAAGCTGTTTGACGAAACCCAGTTTCCCTTTGAAAAACTCCATCCCAACGCCGGTGCTCTTCTCAAGAAGGATATCCTTCTTCTTCCTTCTCATCTTCTTGGCAATGATTGTGTGGGTGTTAATAATGATGATTCCATAATGACTAATTCCTCTCTGGTTCCATATGAGCTTTCTACTATAGGATTAAACAGTGCAGCAAATGGCGTGGAGAATGGTACAATTTTTTCTGAAAATTTTGTGCAGCATGCCCCTGATTTGGATGCAGCAGATCCGGCCGAATCTCCCTTGGGATCGGTGCGGCAGACTGCTCCCGAATCCACCCCGGGATCGCTGCACCAGTCTGGGCCTGTATTTGCTTCAGGATCGGCGGCCTGTAGCGCGGCGGACATGTGTGCAACACGCCACCCACCGCCAAGAGACAACCCAACCGCCCCTTCAGGCGCTACGTGCCATCTCTACGCGTCTATGCCAGGCAACAGCCTGCCCCTACGCCAGGCGGTACCGGCGCGCGACAGCCTGCCCCTGCGCCAGGCGGTACCGGCGCACGACAGCCTGCCCCTGCGCCAGGCGGGACCGACGCTCCACTCGATCTTGCGCCACTGGGTCCCCTTGGATCTTTTGTGGCATGTTCTCCTTCAACACCCTCTGGTTCTGCCACAGATAATCCGACCGTGACAATTGCCTCAGGATTGCCTCGGTCAGCTGCAGATCTGGCCAATTCGCCTGTCCAGGAGGATTATGTTGTTCCTAGATCTTCTGTGCCGCTGCAACCACTCAAGGAAATATTCCCTAGAAGCAATAATAAAGTTATTATTTATTTCCTTATTTCATGATAAATGTTTATTATTCATGCTAGAATTGTATTAACCGGAAACATGATACATGTGTGAATACATAGACAAACTGAGTGTCACTAGTATGCCTCTACTTGACTAGCTCGTTAATCAAAGATGGTTATGTTTCCTAGCCATGGACAAAGAGTTGTCATTTGATTAACGGGATCACATCATTAGGAGAATGATGTGATTGACTTGACCCATTCCGTTAGCTTAGCACTTGATCGTTTAGTATGTTGCTATTGTTTTCTTCATGACTTATACATGTTCCTATGACTATGAGATTATGCAACTCCCGTTTATCGGAGGAACACTTTGTGTGCTACCAAACGTCACAACATAACTGGGTGATTATAAAGGTGCTCTACAGGTGTCTCCAAAGGTACTTGTTGGGTTGGCGTATTTCGAGATTAGGATTTGTCACTCCGATTGTCGGAGAGGTATCTCTGGGCCCACTCGGTAATGCACATCAATATAAGCCTTGCAAGCATTGCAGCTAATGGGTTAGTTGCGGGATGATGTATTACGGAACGAGTAAAGAAACTTGCCGGTAATGAGATAGAACTAGGTATTGAGATACCGACGATCGAATCTCGGGCAAGTAACATACCGATGACAAAGGGAACAACGTATGTTGTTATGCGGTTTGACCGATAAAGATCTTCATAGAATATGTGGGAGCCAATATGAGCATCCAGGTTCTGCTACTGGTTATTGACCGGAGACGTGTCTCGGTCATGCCTACATAGTTCTCGAACCCGTAGGGTCCGCACGCTTAAAGTTCGATGACGGTTATATTATGAGTTTATGTGTTTTGATGTACCGAAGGTAGTTCGGAGTCCCGGATGTGATCACGGACATGACGAGGAGTCTCAAAATGGTCGAGACATAAAGATCGATATATTGGATGACTATATTTGGACACCGGAATGGTTCCAGGTGAGATCGGGATAATACTAGAGCACCGGGAGGTTATCGGAACCCCCCAGGAGGTATATGGGCCTTAATGGGCTTTAGTGGAAAGGAGGGGAAAGGAGCAAGGGAGGGCCCGCCCCCAAGCCCAATCCGAATTGGGAGGGGGGCCAGCCCCCCTTTCCTTCCTCCCTCCTTCCTCTTCCTTCCCTCTCCCTCTCCAAGTAGGAAAAGGAGGAGTCCTACTCACGGTGGGAGTAGGACTCCCCCCTTGGGTGCACCTCCTCCTCCTGGCCGGCCCCCTCCTCCCCTCCTTTATATATGGAGGAGGGGTCACCCCATAGACACAACAATTGATCCCTTGGATCTCATAGCCGTGTGCGGTGCCCCCTCCACCATAGTCCACCTCGATAATATCGTAGCGGTGCTTAGGCAAAGCCCTGCGTCGGTAGAACATCATCATCGTCACCACACCGTTGTGCTGACGGAACTCTCCTTCAAAGCTCGGCTGGATCGGAGTTCGAGAGACGTCATCGAGTTGAACGTGTGATGAACTCGGAGGTGTCGTGCGTTTAGTACTTGATCGGTCCGATCGTTAAGACGTACGACTACATCAACCGCGTTGTGCTAACGCTTCCGCTTTCGGTTTACGAGGGTACATGGACACACTCTCCCCTCTCAATGCTATGCATCACCATGATCCTGTGTGTGCGTAGGAAATTTTTTGAACTTACTACGTTCCCCAACAGTGGCATCCGAGCCTGGTTTCATGCGTAGATGTTATATGCACGAGTAGAACACAAGTGAATTGTGGGCGATACAAGTCATACTGCTTACCAGCATGTCATACTTTGGTTCGGCGGTATTGTTGGATGAAGCGGCCCGGACCGACATTACGCTTATGCGAGACTGGTTCTACCGACGTGCTTTGCACATAGGTGGCTGGCGGGTGTCAATTTCTCCAACTTTAGTTGAACTTAGTGTGGCTACGCCCGGTCCTTGAGAAGGTTAAAACAACACTAACTTAACAAACTATCGTTGTGGTTTTGATGCGTAGGTAAGAACGGCTCTTGCTCAGCCCGTAGCGGCCATGTAAAACTTGCAACAATAAAGTAGAGGACGTCTAACTTGTTTTTGCAGGGCATGTTGTGATGTGATATGGTCAAGGCATGATGCTATATTTTATTGTATGAGATGATCATGTTTTGTAACCGAGTTATCGGCAACTGGCAGGAGCCATATGGTTGTCGCTTTATTGTATGCAATGCAATCGCCCTGTAATTGCTTTACTTTATCACCAAGAGGTAGTGATAGTCGTAGAAGCAATAGTTGGCGAGACGACAAGGATGCTACGATGGAGATCAAGGTGTCGCGCCGGTGACGATGGTGATTGATACGTCCATTTTGCATCATGCTTTTATATCAATATTTATTGCATTATGGGCTGTTATTACACATTATATCTCAATACTTATGGCTATCCGAACATAATTCGTCTCACTGAATCCGGCGATCCGAACATAATTCGTCTTCAAAGTTGAGGGGCGACCCATGTGTGATTCCTCTACTACCACTATCTCATGGGTGGCCGGCAAGGATCTAATGTCCCTCTGGTCGGGTTTAAGCCCAATCCGGTCATAGTCCGTAGCGACTCCCAAGGCGGAGATGCGATCCAAGAGCTCATTTAGAGAGGAGAGCTCCATCAGATCCATCTGTTCGGAAAGCTCCGAACCAATGCGAAGGTTATGCGTGATGACCTGAGAGGCCATCGTTGGCGCGACAACCGATGGGGCGGTCATAATGAAGCCGCCAAGCCGGAGAGTCTGGCCTACAGCCAGCGCTCCCCCAAAAGTGATATCGTCCTTGACAACGAGACGAGTCATCGAGCCCTTGCAGCGGCGACACAGAGGAACTCTCAATAAAAGCACCAATTTCGGTGTCAAAACCGGCGGATCTCGGGTAGGGGGTCCCGATCTGTGCGTCTTAGGCTGATGGTAACAGGAAGCAGGGGACACAATGTTTACCCAGGTTCGGGCCCTCTCGATGGAGGTAAAACCCTACTTCCTGCTTGATTAATATTGAAGATATGTGGAATACAAGAGTAGATCTACCATGAGATCGTAGAGGCTAAACCCTAAGAGCTAGCCTATGATGGTATGATTGTAATTGTGATCGGCCTTCTAAGGACCATGCTCTCCGGTTTATAGACACCGGAGAGCTAGGTTTTACATGGAGTCGGTTACAAGGAAGGAAACATAATATCCGGATTGCCAAGCTTGTCTTCCATGCAAAGGAGAGTCCCGTCCGGACACGAGCCGAAGTCTTGAGTCTTGTATCTTGACGCTTCTATAGTCCGGACGATGTATATAGTCCGGCTGTCCGGATACCCCCTTATCCAGGACTCCCTCAGTAGCCCCTGAACCAGGCTTCAATGATGATGAGTCCGGTGCGCAGTCTTGTCTTCGGCATTGCAAGGCGAGTTCCTCCTCTGAATACTCCAAGGTTCCCATCATGACGAACAGTGTTCGGCATCTTCATCAATGTTGTACTCCTCGGCTTTAGTGTATCAATAATGATCATTTCCACGTGTCGAGCGAATGTGAGGAGTCGAGGCATTTTTGCATTTGCCACCCTCGGCCCTTCGGGCTAACCGTCTATTTGAAGAGACGGGGATTCCCAGATCCAAACCTCACTCTCCCTCCTCGAGCAAGCATCGAACAGAGCGCCCAGAAAAAACCATTCCAACATGGGCGGTCGTCGCAGCTCTTCTGCTTGCTCCCCTTGCCCCAAGCCGGGAGACTGGGGAGAGTGTTCAGTTTCTCAAAGCCGTTTGATAAAGTTACAAACTCAAGGGCTCCTCCCGCCGGCATTCATGGTCCCTGTTCGAGCCGGAGTTGCCACCTATAACGGCGGAGAACAAGTGGAGAGATCCCCCAATCCATCTCTAGAGGAGCGAATATGCTTAATTCTGCATCTGTTAAGGGGCGTCGGGTTTCCTATTCATCCATCCCTTCGTGGGCTTCTGGAGTTCTACGGCCTCCAGTTGCACAATTTTACCCCAGCCTCCATACTGCATATAGCAGGGTACGTTGCCCTTTATGAGCTATTTCTAGTCTGTGAGGCTCATTTCGGATTGTGGAAGAAGCTGTTCTACCTTGTCCCCCGCAACCAGGGAGAATCCCTATGTCAAGTGGGTGGGGCCGAAGTATGGCGTATTGCTGAGACCGGATACCTGTCCGGTACTCCCAAGAAGGCTCCAGACAACTGGGCTTCAGAGTGGTTTTATATTGACGACGCTCCCCTTCCGGATCCAGTCCGGACAGGACTCCCCAAGTTTAGTAACTCCCCGCCGAGGGCACGTCTAAGATGGCGTCCCCGAGGCCCCCAAGAAGAGGATTCCAGGGAAGTACATTTCCTGATGAACAGGATAAAGTTACTGGCCAAATCCGGACTGACGATAGTCGAGGTGATGGCAGTATGCATAATGCGGGGAGTGCAACCGCTTCAATATCGAAGCAATCCCATGTGGCACTACAATGGGACAGACGACGCCACCCGCTGCGGCCGTAAGGATCCGGACTCCCCCACCGCTTTGGCAAGGATACTGTCCGACCTGTACAAAGGAGAAGAGGAAGAATTCCTCCACATCAAACCGAGGGACGGATTCTCCATGTACAATCCCCGAAACTGGGTAAGTCGTCATTTATTTTATAGCTTCACTTATTTGTGGCGTTCTTTGCTAAAGTTACCTACATCGATATTTCCAAGCAGGAACTAAGGAGGGACGTGGAAGGAATCACCAGCCCTTCTCCGCAGCCAGAGGACCCCGAAAGGGCCCTGGATCAAGGACTCGAAGAAGACCTAGATGCGGCCGTGGAGCTTGTCGACGGGATATTTTATCGGACGAGCCATGACGGCGCCCCAGTGGCTATTACCGACGATTATCCCGGACTATTACCTTTGTCGTGTGTAAGCCAAGCCGAAAACTCGATCCTTCGAAGAGAATTCTTTCCTGATGTCACACCTTATCCCTGATATGTCGTGCTTTTGCAGAAGCGACGTTCGGAGTGCAGGGCCGAGCCCCTAGGGACCCATCAGCCACAGCCATCCGGATTGGGCAGGCTCAAGAGGAAGGCGATTAGAGCCGACACGCCTCTACAGAGGTAAGAAAACAACCTGTTGTGCAATTTTGTTGTCGTTTGAAGTATAACAGCGCCCTTCGAACATCTTGGCAGGAAGAGGAGTATCCGGACTGTATCCAGAGACCTTGCCAACCACGCCTCCACCAGTTGGGCTCCAAGACCAACTTCGAGAGAGGAGGCAGATGTAGGGCCGACGCTGCATAGTCCTCCGACAGAAGACGCGGATATGCTCTCCGCCACCAATTCGGAGGTAGAGAGTGCCATGGATCATCGGCATCGACGGGCCGTGCTTCGCAACAACATCTTTTCCGAAGAGGCGTTTAATGCCTTCAATTCCGGAGACGCATACATCCGAGTTGCTCAAAACGGACATGCTCGGGCGACAGTCCAGTATACCAAAGATATACGGGTAAAAAAGCTTGATGAGCATATATATAGTAGTAGCCCCTGAGACTTGAAACGGTTGAAACAACAGTTTTAAGTATCAATTCATGCGCAGGTTCTTGTTGATAAGAATGAGCAATTTTCTCGGGAGCTAGAGGAGTGCAAGACTCAACTGAGGGCCACAGTTGCCAAGCTAGAGGAATCCCAGAAGGCCTCGTGTGGTAATATTTATCTGAATTATATGAAAATGCACCCGTTGGCAACCGGCTAGTATGGAAAATTTAACAGAGAGTTCTGTAGACAACCCCAGAGTAAATCCGGAGGGCGGCGGGGAGGACGAGTCGCATCTCTAGAGGCAACTAAAGGCCGGTTAGCACATCCTGACGCAAGTGAAGCATGATAAGAATATGCTCCAAGATGCCAATGTTCCGCTGGACGTGGAATTGAAAGACGTCCGCGCACAGCTGGCGGACTCCGTGAAGAAGAACAAAAGGCTTCGCCGCGGCATTTATCGTAAGTGCCTAAATGAACTGTATTATAGTTCGGCGAGGAAGCATATTGAAAAAGTTATGTTTGCAGGAATGCTGACAGGTTGCCCTGAGGAGGAGATGCCCGCTTCTACAGGTGATTTACTGCAGGACCTCTCACAACTGCACGAGCGAGCTCGACAGGTGATGCAGGGCATTGCGCGATCTTTGTGGCCATTAAGCTCCCTGCCAAAGGGCATGGGGGGCTTGTGGACATGCTTCAGGTAGCACGGCAGCGCTTCCGTTTGTGGAAGATATCCGCCTGTGGGAAAGGTGCAAGAGAAGCATGGGCGATGGTGAAGACGCGCTACACCAAGCTGGACCCGAACCATATGGCCGAAGTTGGACCGGCCGGGCGAGATGGGCAGGAAATTCCCGTGAGTTTGGTATATGACCAGGTGGCGTTAGCCACAAAGTATTCTCAACAGGATTATAAGTTAGATAGCCTGTTGGATGGTATGGAGGATGAATATAATCAGTCCAAATGACTGTGTAATTCGATGGACATAAGTAGCCCCTAGCCAGATTTAAAATCGTTTGTCGTGGCGGACCTTTTCGCTTCAGCCCCCGGATCCTAAAGTCCGGGGAGTGTCCGAATACCCACTCGGTTATATAAAACCAGAGTATGCATGGAGACCAGGCGTAGGGGTCATAAGTGCTTGAACAGACAAGTACCCAACTAGTTATGTTATATTGCATGGTTAGCAAGAAACATCTTCCAGGGAGAATAGTTCCGTTAAGGGTTCCTTTCCCTGGGTAAGCATGTGTCAAGGCACATGTCCGGACTGCGAACCAAAGCGCAGGATACGAAACTTCTGGCGATTAATATTATAATAAATGAAGACATCTTTTGTTCATCGACCGAATATTCTCTTAAGGAAACTAGCTTTCGGCTTCACCCAGTCTGAGGTACACATCCGGCTCAACCGGCAATAACAATCGCAGAGGTGCTCCCCTTATGCCCTAGCCGAATTAACGGGAACGTAGGGCATAAACACAGGAGCCAAGTAACCCAGCTTGGCCACGTCTTAAGTCATATCGATGCATATAATGGTGAAGAAAAGGCACACATGGAAAAAGAAACGAATGTGTGATGGGCAAGAAGCCCTTAAAATAATTTATATTAAGCTTCCGTATAGGAAGCCCCCAGGTAAAGTTTACACACATAGTGCGGCCGAAGGAATCCGGGAATCCGCAGTGGATGAAATACTTGTGTGAAAAGAAAGATATTGAGAAAGGAAAAAGGGAGGGAGCATACTTGAAAAAGGAGGGTTAAGGAGACGAACACTAAGTTCGGCGCTAGGCATAGAATCTCTGGAGTCTGGCCGCGTTCCATGGGTTCGGCTTGAGTCTGTCATCGGATGCATTACATAAGCGGTACGCTCCTCCAGTGAGAACTTTGTCGATGATGAAGGGGCCTCACCACTTGGGTGTGAGCTTGTCCTTCTTCTTCTCTGGTAAGTGTAGAATGAGTTCGCCAATATTATAAGTTTTGGCCCGCACTTCTCTGCTTTGCTATCATCGAGCCTGTTGCTGATAGAATGCGGAACGGGCCTTAGCGACATCGCGCTCCTCCTACAGGGCATCCAAATTATCCTGCCGATCTAACTCGGCTTCCTTCTCTTCGTACATGCGTACGCGTGGCGAATCATGTATTATGTCGCATGGTAGTACTGCTTCCGCGCCGTACACCATAAAAAAGGGTGTGTATCCGGTGGTGCGATTCGGCGTGGTCCGCAACCCCCAGAGTACGGAGTTGAGCTCCTCGATCCACTGAGTATCCGACTCTGTCAAGGATCGCACTAGTCTGGGTTTGATGCCGCTCATAATAAGACCGTTTGCCCGTTCGACCTGGCCATTTGTTTGAGGATGGTAGACGGAAGCATAGTCGAGCTTAATGTCCAATTTGCCGCACCAAAATTTCACCTCATCGGCCATGAAATTCGAGCCATTATCGGTGATGATGCTGTGGGGGACACCGTATCGGTGTATGACCCCGGATATAAAGTCTATAACTGGTCCGGATTCGGCCGTTTTCATTGGTTTGGCTTCTATCCATTTGGTGAACTTGTCAACCATGCCCAATAAGTATTTTTTTTTCTTATGGCTTCCCCCTTTAAGGGGTCCAACCATATCCAATCCCCAGACCGCGAAGGGCCAAGTTATGGGGATTGTTTGGAGAGCGGTAGGGGGCATATGGCTCTGATTGGCGAAGAGCTGGCAACCGACACAGTGTTGGACAAGGTCCTGTGCGTCTGCTCGGGCCGTCGGCCAATAGAAACCTGTACGGAAGGCCTTGCTGACCAGTGCTCGAGCCGCAGCGTGGTGCCTGCCCAGTCCGGCATGGATTTCAGCCAAGAGCTGCCTCCCTTCCTCTTTGGAGATGCACCTTTGGAACACTCCGGTAGTACTTTTCTTATAGAGTTCTCCTTCATGGACTTTGTACGCTTTAGAGCGCCGGACAATGCAGCGTGCTTCATTTTGGTCTTCAGGGAGATCCTGCCTATTTAGGAAGGCCAAGAAAGGCTCAGTCCACGAGGCAATGACAACCATTATTTCGTGGGCTGACGATGTTATTTCGGTGGTAGAACCTGCGACTATGACTGATAGTTGGGAATCTGGGGATGTATTCGGATCCGTGCTAGTATTACCGGACTCCCCTTCCCATACCACAGATGGCTTGAACAGCCTTTCCAGGAATATGTTAGGTGGGACGGGGTCGCGTTTAGCGCCAATGCGTGCAAGGACATCTGCCGCTTGATTGTTTTCTCGAGCCACAAGGTGGAATTCGAGCCCCTCAAACTAGGCTGACATTTTAAGGACGGCATTGCGATAGGCTGCCATTTTCGGATACTTGGCATGAAAGTCTCCATTTATTTGTGATATTGCGAGGTTTGAATCCCCGCGCACCTCTAGGCGTTGAATGCCCATAGAGACTGCCATCTGGAGACCGTGCAACAGAGCCTCGTATTCGGTTGCATTGTTGGAGTCTGTGTATAATATTTGGAGGACATACTGGACCATGTCCCCGGTGGGAGAAGTCAGGACTACACCTGCTCCCAATCCGGCCAGCATTTTAGAGCCGTCAAAGTGCATGATCCAGTTTGAGTACGCGTCGTACTCTTTAGGGAGTTCGGCTTCCGTCCATTCGGCGACGAAGTCGGCTAATACTTGCAACTTGATAGCCTGTCGAGGCTTGTACGTTATGTCAAACGGAAGGAGTTCGATGGCCCATTTAGCAATCCGGCCCGTGGCATCGCGGTTATTTATTATATCATTGAGTGGTACTTCGGAGGCCACCGTAATCGAACACTCTTGAAAGTAGTGTCATAGCTTTTGGGATACCATGAAGACTGTGTATGCAATTTTTTGATAGTGTGGGTATCAGGATTTGCATGGGGTGAGGACCATGGATACGTAATAAACCGGCTTCTATAGCGGGAATTTGTATCCGTCAATGTCTCGTTCGACGACGAGTGCTGCGCTTACAACTTGATGTGTTGCAGCTATGTACAGCAGCATAGGTTCGCCGATAGTTGGCGCTATTAGGACTGGATTACTGGCCAATAAGGTCTTTATTTCATCTAGTCCGGCCGCACATAAAAAAGAATTAAGAAATTCAGATTAATATTCACAAAAAACTCAGATATTTTCACGTAACCAAGAGAAGTTTGGATTGATAACTATCGGAAGTTCATGTACTACATGGTGTGCATTTGTATGAAAAAAAGAATGAAAAAGCAAAGGCTAATAGTTTTGTTGCTAGAAGTTCAAGTGCTCAGCCCAAGAAAAGTTAAAAAATTCTTATGAGGGAGGTTGAACAAAAATATGTGACAGAAGTTCAAGGAGAAAACAGCGGGACGTTCAACTACTACACGGAATGCGTTTCAGATAAGAATATAAGAATAGAAAACCAAAAGCTTAAAAGGTTTGTTGCAAGAAGTTCACGTGGTCCTCCATGCACGGTGCAAAACTAATATTGCGGGACATCCGACCTCCAATTACAAGTTTGAAAATAGCAAAAAATGACGTCCGACCTTCAATTGCATGTAATTCAATGTATGCACAAAAATGTGACAGAAGTTCATAGTGAAAACAATGAGAAGTTCAAGTACCACAAGGAATGCATTTCAGGTCAGAATAAAAAGTATAGAAAAATAAAAGCTTAAACAGTTTGTTGCTAGAAGTTCAAGTGCTCTATCAGGGGAAGTTCAAAAATTCTTGCGAGAGAGGTTCGCCTTCTGTTTCCATGTTCGATTTTTTCCGTATAAAAATCGAATACAATTCTTTACTCAAAATGTAAAAAGGTGAAGTTCAAATTGAAATAACAGAGATGTTCGGAGTTTATTAAAACCTAGGATTTACCTGTTGAAAAAATAAAAAACAAGGCACCATTTTTTGCACTTTTAAAAACAACTCATAAATGAAAAGAACGGTTAATAGAAGTTCAATTGCTCAGCGAGGAAAAGTTCAAAAAAATCTTGTGAGAGAGGTTCACCATGTATTTAGATGTCAAAAATACATTAAAATATGTTTTTTTGTGTTTTAAAATAATTCTCTCAAACCAGAGAGAAGTTTAAAAGTGATAACAACCGGAAGTTCATGTACTACATGGTGTGTATTTCATACAAGAAAAATACAAATAAAGTGAAACAGAGTGAAGTTCAAACAAACATGCCCCAGAATTTCAACTACTTCACGCAGTGCGAAAAACAGCATGTCAAAAAATAACCCGTCAAAAACAGAGTGAAGTTCAAACAGACATGCCCGAGAAGTTCAACTACTTCGCGCAGTGCATTTCCATTCGCGATGAAGGCAGAAATCATGATCTTGTCATTTTCTAATTTACATCAAAACGACAGGAATATCATTTATGTAAGTTAAAAAAATATTGTGGGAGAGGTTTGTACAAAAAGAATATCATTTGTGTAACACTGACGAAAATGGATGGGAAAATTACAAACAAAAAATATGTCACAGAAGTCCAATGTGAAAACAGCAGGAAGTTCAACTACTACACTGAATGAATTTCACAAGAAAAACTTTTAAAACCGTCGCGAGTATGAAAAAATGATCAACATGGAAAAGTTGCATGTTTGTAGCAGCTTTTTATCGGTATATCACTTGCTTAATTCCGGTGAGTGAATGAAGAGCTACGAGCAAAAAAAGCACGTGAAAAATAGAGTGAAGTTCAGGTAGAACTGCCACAGAAGTTCAAGTACTTCACGCAATGCATTTTCGACGAATCTGTTTCCCGATAAAGGCAGAACGAGTGATCTCGCCGTTTCTGAAATTACTTGAAAATAGCTGGGATTCAGAGAAAACCATCAACATGAAAAAGTTTCACATTTTTCGTAGCTTTTCAACAGTATATTATTTGACCCGTTCCGATGAAGTTTGTAGAAATTAAGGCGAAAATACATTTTTAGCTATTTTCAAAATCAACGTAAAACCATAATGAATTTGGAGAAACAATATATACCAAAAAGTTTCGCATTTGTTCAGGCTTTCCAACGCCATATCATTTGCTATGTTCGGACGTATGATTAAAAAAATATTGAATATACAAACTTGGTAGAAGTTGTACCATTTTATAAATTACTCTTAAAACCATTCAAAATTAGAAAAAACTTTCAACAAGAGAAAAAAGTGCAATTTCATAAGCTTTCCAACGCGATATCATTTGTCTCAATTGGAATAGGCGTTTAGAAATGGCAACGAAAATACGAACTCTGTTGTTCGGTTTGCGAAATTTTATGATTTTCCACATTACTCTTTAACCATAGGGAATTAGAAAAAACTTTCAGCATGTGGAAGGAGCGGTTTTACAGCAGATTTCCAACGCCATACTATTTGCCTCATTCCGATAAACGGTTTAGAAATGCGATCGAAAATACGATTCACGTTTTTTGTATGAAGAAAAAACGGTTTTCAAAACTGCTCTTAAACCACTTACATTTTGCCAAAATTTTAAGTTGGGTCATGATACTGGTGTCCATAGCTTTCCAATGGTATATCGCAAGCCCCATTTGGGCAATGTTGATGGAAGTTCAACCAAGCACTAGGGGAAGTTCCGGTCGAACAAATCAGGTAGTAAAATTGCAAAAAACACAATTTCATCACGACCTGAGAGAAAAATTCGCCAGCGAGCGAGATTTCTATTTAAAACCGGTATTTAGTTACTAAAATCTTTCTAGATTACACTAACATCATATAGAACACTACTAACCAGAATAATTCGCAGGGGAAGTCACGGTTGCAAAGATAGCCCGAAGGTCGGGTTCGTACAGAGGGAAGTTCATGCACGTGTATAAACAAAAATAGTCACAGAAGTTCAACGTGAAAATAGCATGAAGTTCAACTACAACGCTGAATGAATTTCAGATGAAAAACTTTTAAAGTCATTGTGAATATGAAAAAATGATCAACACGGGAAAGTTGCGTGTTTACAGCAGCTTTCCATTGGTATATCACTTGCTCAATTTCGGTGAGTGGATGTAGAGCTAGGAGTAGTCCTGGCCATCTCAGGCCCGGCCCTAGGCCTAGGCCTGATGGGCTTGCCCGTGGGCCGGGCTTGGGCCTGAGTTTTGAGCCCACCAGCAGGGCCTGAACGGGCTTGGGCTTGGCATATTGGCACTTTAAGTTAGAGGACCGGCCCATGGCCCTAAGCCCTAAGGGCTTTTTAGGGCTTTTTACCAGATGGGCCGGGCTTGGACTTGAAAAGTAGGCCCGATGGTAGGGTCTGGGAGGGCGTGGGCCTCAGTTTTCTGCCATGGGCTTTTTTTAGGCCCGGCCCAAGCCCGGCCCGGCCCGGCTCATGGCCAGATATAGCTAGGAGCAGTGGATAGAGATATACGAGGAAAAAAACACGTGAAAAACAAAGTGAAGTTCAAGGTTTCATACCGATAAGTTCAGGTACTTCACGCGATGCATTTTTGGCGAATCTGTTTCGCGATAAAGGCAGAACGAATGATCTCGCCATTTTTGAAATTACTTCAAAACGGCTAGGAATCAGAGAAAACTGTCAACATGAAAAAGTTTCGCATTTTCCATAGCTTTTCAGCGGTATATTATTTGTGCCATTCCGATAAAGTTTGTAAAAAATACGGCTAAAATACGTTTTTGGCCATTTTCGAAACTGACTTAAAACTGTAAAGAATTGGGAGAAATAATACATACCAAATAGTTTCACATTCGTTCAAGCTTTCCAACGCCATATCATTTGCTGCATTCGGACGCACAGTTAAACAATTAGCTCGAAAATACGAACTCGGTAGGACTTGTACCATTTTCTAAATTACTTTTAAACCGTTCAAAATTAGAAAAAACTTTCAAAATGAAAGAGTAGCACATTTTTATAAGTTTTCCAACGCCATATCATATGCCTCAATTGGATTAGCCGTTTAGAAATGACGTTGAAAATACAAACTCGGTTGTTCGGTTTGCGAAATTTTACGTTTTTTCAAATACTCTTTAACCATAGAGAATTAGAGAAAACTTTCAACATGTGGAAGTAGCGGTTTTGCAGCAGCTTTCCAACGCCATATTATATGCCTCATTCTGATAAACGGTTTAGAAATGCGATCGAAAATACGATTCACGTTTTTTGTGTGAAGAAAAAAAAACGGTTTTCGAAACTGCTCTTAAACCGCTTAC
The DNA here is from genome assembly GCA_963921465.1 of Triticum timopheevii. Classification (NCBI taxonomy): domain Eukaryota; kingdom Viridiplantae; phylum Streptophyta; class Magnoliopsida; order Poales; family Poaceae; genus Triticum; species Triticum timopheevii. The sequence continues at coordinate 594,005,757 of OY997270.1, forward strand.
ATTTTGCCAAAAATTTAAGTTGGGTCATGATACTGGTGTCCATAGCTTTCCAACGGTATATCGCAAGCCCCATTTGGACAATGTTGGCGGAAGTTCAAACTAGTTCATAGGGAAGTTGAACGTACTACTAGCGGGGCAGATCAGGTTGTGATCAGAATAGTGTTTCAATATATATATATATATATATATATATATATATATATATATATATATATATATATATTTATATATATATAGCTAAGCCGTCGGCATAGGTGCCACATGGCGTCTTCACCTATGCTGACAGCTTAGCCGTCGGCATAGTTCACCTTATCCATCCGTCGGGTGCCCCCGTCCACTCATTCCTCTCATCTCTCCCGACCCCGATCCCGCACGCCCCCTAGCCCGACCCGCGCCGCCGCCGCCGCATTCGGCCTCACCCCCTGCCGCCGCCCACTCCATCCCGCCCCCACGCCGGTGCCGCACTCTACCCCGCCCCCTGCTGCCACCGCCGCACTATGCCCCACCTCCTGCTGCCGCCGCCGCACTCCACCCCAACCCTTGCCGCCCCCGCCGCTGTCTCCACCCGCCGTCGTCCCGGCCTCCCCCGACCGCGCCCCCGCCCCGGCCTCACCCAACCGCGCCGCCGCCCCGGCCTACCCCTGACCCCACCACCGCCCCGGCCTCCACCCGACCGTGCGCCGGCCGCGGCTCCTACCGGCCCATGTGTCGGGCGCCCCTGCTTCTCCGGTCGGCCCCGGCCCTCCCGTCCCTGGCTACCCCTGCCTCACCAGCTCCTCCACCGCCGCCCCCTGCTCGCCCGCTTCACCGGTGCCAACGTCGCCCGCCGGTGAGCTTTTTTTCATTTTTTTGCATTTTTTACTGCTTGTTATGTGATAGATGCATGTGTATTGAAATATGGATGAATGGATGGATTGATGTATATTGGTTAGTTTTGTCTTTGGTCAAGTTAGTTGTGTTGTCAAATAGCTATGTGAGATGCGCTAAAAAAATTTGAAGAACAAAATTGGTATATTTGAGATGTTGTCAAATAGCTATAGTTTCATTTTGTGATGTTGACAAAATTGGTATCTGATGAGCAGTTATTTTATCATGATGATGTTGCTAGAAAAAAGTTGAGGGAGGAAGAAGACGGCAGCCGGCTAGCTGGAGGAATCGCGCGAGTCGAGCAGCTGCAGCTAGTCGTCTCCGCTCTCCAGATCTTGTTTCTGAATCCGAAAACAGCAAAGGCAGGAGTAGCTGCAGGCAGAGGTGATAGATAGCAGACCCTCGGCCTCCTCTCACATGTGTTGTCCCAACATGGTGGCGTCCCAATCTTGTTTCTCCTCTGTCTCTCTCTCTCTCTCTCGTGTCTGCACATGTTTGTTAGCATGCTGTGTGTGGGGATGTGGATCGGACTGATTGCTAGCCTGCTGCGTGTGGGGGGGATGGATCTGGCCATCTGCGGAAAATTTTCTTTTGGAGTGGGTCTCACCATGTCCTTCGTGAGGACCGCAAACTTTAAGTGCAGACTGCGGAGGAGGTAAAGCATGTCTCCAATGTTTATCCTAGTCAACAAACAAACTGTAGCACTTGCAAATTTCAAAAACCGTGAAAATAATTAGGAAAACGGATTGCATACTTTAGTTCATTGCTTGCTGGAACTAAGATTGACTGAAAAGGGGATGCATCAGCTGCAAACAGGAGACTATGTGTTCCCGCCGGTTCTGAATTTTTTTCACCCAAGTCAGTTCTGAATCCAGAAGGGCGCGTTTGTTAAACACAATATTATGAGGCTGTTGGGCCGAATAGCTTATGTATCACGTTGGGGTAGTTAGGTGTTGTATCTCCTTCTATCTCCTGTTTATATCTCCTGTGATATCTCTTGTTGGTTAGATAAGACTCTGCCAACTCTTGTAACCCAAGTCATCAATCAATATATACCGATGCGGCCCCCCTGTTGGGAGTAGGAACGCTTACCCAATCTTTACATGGTATACAGAGCAACCTCTTGCGCCACATCTAGTTTGATCTGCCTGCGCCAAGAACCCTAGCCACCTTCCTCCTACCTGCGCCAAAACCACTTTCCTTCCATCAGCCATGTTTTCTTCTTCCTCCGCCATCAACTCTAGCCTCAACTACAACACCTCCGAGCTACTTACCCGAACCAATTACATCCTATGGCGCGCATAGGCAAGATCACAGATCATGGGTGTCAGCCTCTTCGGCTACCTAGATCAAACCATTGCAGAACCACCACTAGTAGAAAAAGGGTCAAATGTGAAGCACATTAGTGTCGGTTCGTAAAAAAACAGGCACTAATGTGATCAATAGTGTCGGTTCGTGGCTGCGATCAATAGTACCGGTTCATGTTGAGCCTTTAGTACCGGTTCGTGCCACGAACCGGTACTAAAGGGGTAGTGGCGGGCTGGCGTCAGGCCGGGTCCCCACGAGCCCCTTTAGTACCGGTTTGTGTTACCAACCGGTACTAAAGGTCTAACCTATAGTACCGGTTTGTGCCACGAACCGGTACTAAAGGGGACAAGCCTTTAGTACCGGTTCGTGCCACGAACCGGCACTAAAGGGGCCAATTCAAACTCCCCCCCCCCCCCCCCCCGTGTATCGCCATTTCAGTTTTGAAAAAATCAAAAGAAAATGATAAAAACTTCAAAAATTAAAATCCTTCGAGAAGTAGTTATATTACTATATCTACTAGTTAGGAAAATTTGAAAACTTAAATTTGGACATGTTTTGCAAAAAGTGTAGAGAAAATGTAAAACGGCTATAACTTTTGCATATGATGTCGGAAAAAAACGTATAATATATCAAAAAATTCAGCACGAAAATCCGCATCCGATGGAGACCGCCTACGGCCTGTTTGGAATTTTTTAGAATCCTCAAATTCAAAAAGGAAAAAAATATATGGTCAAATTTTAGTTTTTTTAAAAAAATTTGGTTAAATTTGGTCAAACTACTTTTTCAAGAAGTATTAATGTTACTACATAATTATTCAAGAATATTAGTGTTACTAAATAATTATTTCAATTTTTTTGAATTTTGGACAAACTATGGTCAAACTATGGTCAAACTTATTCAAGAAATATTAGCGTTACTAAATAATTACTGTTTTTTTAGAATAATAGTTTCAAACTCAAACGGTGAAATGTGTGACTTCATGCTCAAGCTAAACTCCTGAGGGTTAATAGGATTGACATCTTACTATTGTCAGAAAAACAACAAGTGCAGACTCGAAAACGAAGGAGAATAGAACCCGAAAGTTAAGCGTGCTCGGGCTGGAGTAGTGAGAGGGATGGGTGACCGGTCGGGAAGTTAGATGATTTGGAATGAGTGATCCACACTTGAGCAGTTAAGAGAGGTGATTAGAGACTAAATCATCAAATAATTCAGAAAAATTAAAAATAAAAAAAAATCAAATTTTTTTCCAAAATTTTCATAAAAAATTTCAAAAAAAAAACTTTAGTACCGGTTGGTAACACCAACCGGTACTAAAGGTCCCCCATACTAGGGCGCGAGCTCACGCCACATGGTGTCACTTTAGCGCCGGTTCGTGCCGAACCGGTACTAAAGGGGGGGCCTTTAGTGCCCACACTTTAGTGCCGGTTCCATAACTGGCACTAAAGGCCCTTACAAACCGGTTTTAAAGCTCCGTTTTCTACTAGTGCACCAAAAACCCTTACCACCAAAAACGCCGAAGGGAAGGATCAGGTTGTTGTGAACCCTGCCTACTCCCAATGGCTCATCCAAGATCAACAAATCGTTGCTTACCTCCTCAGAAACCTATCCAAAGAAGTTCTTGTCCAGGTTGCTTTGCTTGAGAAATCACATGTGATATGGACTGTGCTTGGGAACATGTTCTCGGCCATGTCTCTCTCACGCGCCAACAACATACGCGTCGCCCTCACCAACGCCCAGAAGGGCTCCCAGACGGCGGTTGCATATTTCGGTCACATGCGCGCCCTCTCCGACAAGCTTGCAGCAGCGGGCAAGCCGATCAGCGAGGATGAACTGCTCTCCTTCATCATCGCTGGGTTGGACATGGAGTACCAGACCATCATCTCGGCGCTCGACGCAAGAACAGAACCGGTCTCTGTCGACATCCTCTTCTCCATGGTGGCAAATTTTGATCAGCGAGTTGAGATGTTCCATGGTACAAACGCCGGATCCTTCAAATCATCGGTGAATACTGCATCTCGTGGTCGCCAGGGAAACACCAAAACCAGCGGACTGGTGGAGGTGGTGGTGGATCCCGTGGTGGTGGCGGACAGTACGGTGGTGACAGTGGCTACCACAACGGCGGCAACAACCAGGGCGGTGGCGGCGGCTAGCACCCAAACAACAGTGGTGGCGGCGGCGGCTACCACAGTGGTGGTGGTGGTAGCTATCCTGGTGGGGGTGGCGGCTACCACAGTGGTGGTGGTGGTGGTACCTATCCTGGTGGGGGTGGCGACTACTACTAGGGCAACCCTTGCGGTGGAAACAACAGGCGCCCCCCGGCAACAACAATTGGGGGCGCAATTTCCAGGGCTACGAGAGGTACGAAGGGAAGTGCCAAATCTGTAAAAAAAACACATAGCTAAAGATTGTGATTGGCGCTATGATGACTATTCTCAAAAGAAAAAGGTTGCAGCTACTGCTGATATGTCATATGGTGTAGATACAAATTGGTATATGGATACAAGTGCCACCAACCATATCACTAGAGAACTGGACAAGCTGACGATGCATGAAAAGTACCGTGGCAATGATCAAATCTACACAGCTACAAATGGTCCAAGTATGGAAATTAGTCACATTGGAAAATCAATCATTGAAACCCCACACACAAATCTTGAACTCAATGACATCTTGCATGTTCCTAATGCAGCCAAGAATCTTCTATCTGTCCATCGCATTGCTCTTGATAATAATGTGTTTCTAGAGTTTCACCCTTTCTTCTTTTTGATCAAGGATCAGGTCATGAAGAGGGTTCTTCATAGGGGTATCTGTGTGCAAGGGCTCTACTTGTTGCTTCCCAAGTATTGCAAATTCAATAAACAAGTCTATGGTGCCATCAAGCTTTCTGCTGAGAGGTGGCATAGTCGATTAGGTCATCCATCCTTTGCTACTGTTCATCAAATTCTTAGTAGGAATAAACTCCCAGTTGTTGGTGAGAGAAATTTAGAAACTGTTTATGATTCATGCCAAAAGGCAAAAAGTCATCAACTACCATATCATGTCTCTACTAGTGTGTCTACAAAACCCTTGCAACTTATTTTCTCTGATGTTTGGGGCCCAGCACCCACTTATGTTGGTAGACACTCTTAATATGTGAGCTTTATTGATGATTTTAGCAAATATACTTGGATATATCTTCTTAAAAAGCGTTCAGATGTGTTTCAAGTCTTTCACAATTTTCAAGCCCTCGTTGAATGCAAGTTTGATTGCAAAATCCTTGCCATGCAATCAGACTGGGGTGGTGAGTATGAAAAATTGAATTCCTTCTTTCAACAAATAGACATATCTCACCATGTTTCATGACCTCACACACACCAACAAAATGGCTCTGCTGAACGCAAGCATATGCATGTTATTGAAGTAGGATTAGCTGTTCTGGCTAATGCCTCTATGACCCTCAAATTTTGGGATGAAGCTTTTCTTACCGCTGTTCACCTCAGGTTGTTGTGAACCCTGCCTACTCCCAATGGCTCATCCAAGATCAACAAATCGTTGCTTACCTCCTCAGAAACCTATCCAAAGAAGTTCTTGTCCAGGTTGCTTTGCTTGAGAAATCACATGTGATATGGACTGTGCTTGGGAACATGTTCTCGGCCATGTCTCTCTCACGCGCCAACAACATACGCGTCGCCCTCACCAACGCCCAGAAGGGCTCCCAGACGGCGGCTGCATATTTCGGTCACATGCGCGCCCTCTCCGACAAGCTTGCAGCAGCGGGCAAGCCGATCAGCAAGGATGAACTGCTCTCCTTCATCATCGCTGGGTTGGACATGGAGTACCAGACCATCATCTCGGCGCTCGACGCAAGAACAGAACCGGTCTCCGTCGACATCCTCTTCTCCATGGTGGCAAATTTTGATCAGCGAGTTGAGATGTTCCATGGTACAAACGCCGGATCCTTCAAATCATCGGTGAATACTGCATCTCGTGGTCGCCAGGGAAACACCAAAACCAGCGGACTAGTGGAGGTGGTGGTGGATCCCGTGGTGGTGGCGGACAGTACGGTGGTGACAGTGGCTACCACAACGGCGGCAACAACCAGGGCGGTGGCGGCGGCTAGCACCCAAACAACAGTGGTGGCGGCGGCGGCTACCACAGTGGTGGTGGTGGTAGCTATCCTGGTGGGGGTGGCGGCTACCACAGTGGTGGTGGTGGTGGTACCTATCCTGGTGGGGGTGGCGACTACTACTAGGGCAACCCTTGCGGTGGAAACAACAGGCGCCCCCCCGGCAACAACAATTGGGGGCGCAATTTCCAGGGCTACGAGAGGTACGAAGGGAAGTGCCAAATCTGTAAAAAAAACACATAGCTAAAGATTGTGATTGGCGCTATGCTGATGACTATTCTCAAAAGAAAAAGGTTGCAGCTACTGCTGATATGTCATATGGTGTAGATACAAATTGGTATATGGATACAAGTGCCACCAACCATATCACTAGAGAACTGGACAAGCTGACGATGCATGAAAAGTACCGTGGCAATGATCAAATCTACACAGCTGCAAATGGTCCAAGTATGGAAATTAGTCACATTGGAAAATCAATCATTGAAACCCCACACACAAATCTTGAACTCAATGACATCTTGCATGTTCCTAATGCAGCCAAGAATCTTCTATCTGTCCATCGCATTGCTCTTGATAATAATGTGTTTCTAGAGTTTCACCCTTTCTTCTTTTTGATCAAGGATCAGGTCATGAAGAGGGTTCTTCATAGGGGTATCTGTGTGCAAGGGCTCTACTTGTTGCTTCCCAAGTATTGCAAATTCAATAAACAAGTCTATGGTGCCATCAAGCTTTCTGCTGAGAGGTGGCATAGTCGATTAGGTCATCCATCCTTTGCTACTGTTCATCAAATTCTTAGTAGGAATAAACTCCCAGTTGTTGGTGAGAGAAATTTAGAAACTGTTTGTGATTCATGCCAAAAGGCAAAAAGTCATCAACTACCATATCATGTCTCTACTAGTGTGTCTACAAAACCCTTGCAACTTATTTTCTCTGATGTTTGGGGCCCAGCACCCACTTCTGTTGGTAGACACTCTTAATATGTGAGCTTTATTGATGATTTTAGCAAATATACTTGGATATATCTTCTTAAAAAGCGTTCAGATGTGTTTCAAGTCTTTCACAATTTTCAAGCCCTCGTTGAATGCAAGTTTGATTGCAAAATCCTTGCCATGCAATCAGACTGGGGTGGTGAGTATGAAAAATTGAATTCCTTCTTTCAACAAATAGACATATCTCACCATGTTTCATGACCTCACACACACCAACAAAATGGCTCTGCTGAACGCAAGCATATGCATGTTATTGAAGTAGGATTAGCTGTTCTGGCTAATGCCTCTATGACCCTCAAATTTTGGGATGAAGCTTTTCTTACCGCTGTTCACCTCATTAATATGTGGCCAAATAGAACTATTTCCAATGAAACACCCACTGAACGCCTTTTGCATGTCACACCAGATTATCAAACTCTTATGGTTTTTGGTTGTGCCTGTTGGCCCAATCTTCGTCCCTACAATTCTCGTAAACTTAGCTTTCGCTCCAAATAGTGTGTATTTCTTGGTTATAGTGCCCAACACAAAGGTGTAAAATGTCTTGATGTCTTGATGTCTTATAGTGCCCAACACAAAGGTACAAAGCTGTTTGACGAAACCCAGTTTCCCTTTGAAAAACTCCATCCCAACGCCGGTGCTCTTCTCAAGAAGGATATCCTTCTTCTTCCTTCTCATCTTCTTGGCAATGATTGTGTGGGTGTTAATAATGATGATTCCATAATGACTAATTCCTCTCTGGTTCCATATGAGCTTTCTACTATAGGATTAAACAGTGCAGCAAATGGCGTGGAGAATGGTACAATTTTTTCTGAAAATTTTGTGCAGCATGCCCCTGATTTGGATGCAGCAGATCCGGCCGAATCTCCCTCGGGATCGGTGCGGCAGACTGCTCCCGAATCCACCCCGGGATCGCTGCACCAGTCTGGGCCTGTATTTGCTTCAGGATCGGCGGCCTGTACCGCGGCGGACATGTGTGCAACACGCCACCCACCGCCAAGAGACAACCCAACCGCCCCTTCAGGCGCTACGTGCCATCTCTACGCGTCTATGCCAGGCAACAGCCTGCCCCTGCGCCAGGCGGTACCGGCGCGCGACAGCCTGCCCCTGCGCCAGGCGGTACCGGCGCACGACAGCCTGCCCCTGCGCCAGGCGGGACCGACGCTCCACTCGATCTTGCGCCACTGGGTCCCCTTGGATCTTTTGTGGCATGTTCTCCTTCAACACCCTCTGGTTCTGCCACAGATAATCCGACCGTGACAATTGCCTCAGGATTGCCTCGGTCAGCTGCAGATCTGGCCAATTCGCCTGTCCAGGAGGATTATGCTGTTCCTAGATCTTCTGTGCCGCTGCAACCACTCAAGGAAATATGCCCTAGAAGCAATAATAAAGTTATTATTTATTTCCTTATTTCATGATAAATGTTTATTATTCATGCTAGAATTGTATTAACCGGAAACATGATACATGTGTGAATACATAGACAAACTGAGTGTCACTAGTATGCCTCTACTTGACTAGCTCGTTAATCAAAGATGGTTATGTTTCCTAGCCATGGACAAAGAGTTGTCATTTGATTAACGGGATCACATCATTAGGAGAATGATGTGATTGACTTGACCCATTCCGTTAGCTTAGCACTTGATCGTTTAGTATGTTGCTATTGTTTTCTTCATGACTTATACATGTTCCTATGACTATGAGATTATGCAACTCCCGTTTATCGGAGGAACACTTTGTGTGCTACCAAACGTCACAACATAACTGGGTGATTATAAAGGTGCTCTACAGGTGTCTCCAAAGGTACTTGTTGGGTTGGCGTATTTCGAGATTAGGATTTGTCACTCCGATTGTCGGAGAGGTATCTCTGGGCCCACTCGGTAATGCACATCAATATAAGCCTTGCAAGCATTGCAACTAATGGGTTAGTTGCGGGATGATGTATTACGGAACGAGTAAAGAAACTTGCCGGTAATGAGATAGAACTAGGTATTGAGATACCGACGATCGAATCTCGGGCAAGTAACATACCGATGACAAAGGGAACAACGTATGTTGTTATGCGGTTTGACCGATAAAGATCTTCATAGAATATGTGGGAGCCAATATGAGCATCCAGGTTCTGCTACTGGTTATTGACCGGAGACGTGTCTCGGTCATGCCTACATAGTTCTCGAACCCGTAGGGTCCGCACGCTTAAAGTTCGATGACGGTTATATTATGAGTTTATGTGTTTTGATGTACCGAAGGTAGTTCGGAGTCCCGGATGTGATCACGGACATGACGAGGAGTCTCAAAATGGTCGAGACATAAAGATCGATATATTGGATGACTATATTTGGACACCGGAATGGTTCCAGGTGAGATCGGGATAATACTAGAGCACCGGGAGGTTATCGGAACCCCCCAGGAGGTATATGGGCCTTAATGGGCTTTAGTGGAAAGGAGGGGAAAGGAGCAAGGGAGGGCCCGCCCCCAAGCCCAATCCGAATTGGGAGGGGGGGCAGCCCCCCTTTCCTTCCTCCCTCCTTCCTCTTCCTTCCCTCTCCCTCTCCAAGTAGGAAAAGGAGGAGTCCTACTCACGGTGGGAGTAGGACTCCCCCCTTGGGTGCGCCTCCTCCTCCTGGCCGGCCCCCTCCTCCCCTCCTTTATATATGGAGGAGGGGTCACCCCATAGACACAACAATTGATCCCTTGGATCTCTTAGCCGTGTGCGGTGCCCCCTCCACCATAGTCACCACACCGTTGTGCTGACGGAACTCTCCTTCAAAGCTCGGCTGGATCGGAGTTCGAGAGACGTCATCGAGTTGAACGTGTGATGAACTCGGAGGTGTCGTGCGTTTAGTACTTGATCGGTCCGATCGTTAAGACGTACGACTACATCAACCGCGTTGTGCTAACGCTTCCGCTTTCGGTTTACGAGGGTACGTGGACACACTCTCCCCTCTCAATGCTATGCATCACCATGATCCTGTGTGTGCGTAGGAAATTTTTTGAACTTACTACGTTCCCCAACAGTGGCATCCGAGCCTGGTTTCATGCGTAGATGTTATATGCACGAGTAGAACACAAGTGAATTGTGGGCGATACAAGTCATACTGCTTACCAGCATGTCATACTTTGGTTCGGCGGTATTGTTGGATGAAGCGGCCCGGACCGACATTACGCTTATGCGAGACTGGTTCTACCGACGTGCTTTGCACATAGGTGGCTGGCGGGTGTCAATTTCTCCAACTTTAGTTGAACTTAGTGTGGCTACGCCCGGTCCTTGAGAAGGTTAAAACAACACTAACTTAACAAACTATCGTTGTGGTTTTGATGCGTAGGTAAGAACGGCTCTTGCTCAGCCCGTAGCGGCCACGTAAAACTTGCAACAATAAAGTAGAGGACGTCTAACTTGTTTTTGCAGGGCATGTTGTGATGTGATATGGTCAAGGCATGATGCTATATTTTATTGTATGAGATGATCATGTTTTGTAACCGAGTTATCGGCAACTGGCAGGAGCCATATGGTTGTCGCTTTATTGTATGCAATGCAATCACCCTGTAATTGCTTTACTTTATCACCAAGAGGTAGTGATAGTCGTAGAAGCAATAGTTGGCGAGACGACAAGGATGCTACGATGGAGATCAAGGTGTCGCGCCGGTGACGATGGTGATTGATACGTCCATTTTGCATCATGCTTTTATATCAATATTTATTGCATTATGGGCTGTTATTACACATTATATCTCAATACTTATGGCTATCCGAACATAATTCGTCTCACTGAATCCGGCGATCCGAACATAATTCGTCTTCAAAGTTGAGGGGCGACCCATGTGTGATTCCTCTACTACCACTATCTCATGGGTGGCCGGCAAGGATCTAATGTCCCTCTGGTCGGGTTTAAGCCCAATCCGGTCATAGTCCGTAGCGACTCCCAAGGCGGAGATGCGATCCAAGAGCTCATTTAGAGAGGAGAGCTCCATCAGATCCATCTGTTCGGAAAGCTCCGAACCAATGCGAAGGTTATGCGTGATGACCTGAGAGGCCATCGTTGGCGCGACAACCGATGGGGGGTCATAATGAAGCCGCCAAGCCGGAGAGTCTGGCCTACAGCCAGCGCTCCCCCAAAAGTGATATCGTCCTTGACAACGAGACGAGTCATCGAGCCCTTGCAGCGGCGACACAGAGGAACTCTCAATAAAAGCACCAATTTCGGTGTCAAAACCGGCGGATCTCGGGTAGGGGGTCCCGATCTGTGCGTCTTAGGCTGATGGTAACAGGAAGCAGGGGACACAATGTTTACCCAGGTTCGGGCCCTCTCGATGGAGGTAAAACCCTACTTCCTGCTTGATTAATATTGAAGATATGTGGAATACAAGAGTAGATCTACCATGAGATCGTAGAGGCTAAACCCTAAGAGCTAGCCTATGATGGTATGATTGTAATTGTGATCGGCCTTCTAAGGACCATGCTCTCCGGTTTATAGACACCGGAGAGCTAGGGTTTACATGGAGTCGGTTACAAGGAAGGAAACATAATATCCGGATTGCCAAGCTTGTCTTCCATGCAAAGGAGAGTCCCGTCCGGACACGAGCCGAAGTCTTGAGTCTTGTATCTTGACGCTTCTATAGTCCGGACGATGTATATAGTCCGGCTGTCCGGATACCCCCTTATCCAGGACTCCCTCAGTAGCCCCTGAACCAGGCTTCAATGATGATGAGTCCGGTGCGCAGTCTTGTCTTCGGCATTGCAAGGCGAGTTCCTCCTCTGAATACTCCAAGGTTCCCATCATGACGAACAGTGTTCGGCATCTTCATCAATGTTGTACTCCTCGGCTTTAGTGTATCAATAATGATCATTTCCACGTGTCGAGCGAATGTGAGGAGTCGAGGCATTTTTGCATTTGCCACCCTCGGCCCTTCGGGCTAACCGTCTATTTGAAGAGACGGGGATTCCCAGATCCAAACCTCACTCTCCCTCCTCGAGCAAGCATCGAACAGAGCGCCCAGAAAAAACCATTCCAACATGGCCGGTCGTCGCAGCTCTTCTGCTTGCTCCCCTTGCCCCAAGCCGGGAGACTGGGGAGAGTGTTCAGTTTCTCATAGCCGTTTGATAAAGTTACAAACTCAAGGGCTCCTCCCGCCGGCATTCATGGTCCCTGTTCGAGCCGGAGTTGCCACCTATAACGGCGGAGAACAAGTGGAGAGATCCCCCAATCCATCTCTAGAGGAGCGAATATGCTTAATTCTGCATCTGTTAAGGGGCGTCGGGTTTCCTATTCATCCATCCCTTCGTGGGCTTCTGGAGTTCTATGGCCTCCAGTTGCACAATTTTACCCCAGCCTCCATACTGCATATAGCAGGGTATGTTGCCCTTTATGAGCTATTTCTAGTCTGTGAGGCTCATTTCGGATTGTGGAAGAAGCTGTTCTGCCTTGTCCCCTGCAACCAGGGAGAATCCCTATGTCAAGTGGGTGGGGCCGAAGTATGGCGTATTGCTGAGACCGGATACCTGTCCGGTACTCCCAAGAAGGCTCCAGACAACTGGGCTTCAGAGTGGTTTTATATTGACGATGCTCCCCTTCCGGATCCAGTCCGGACAGGACTCCCCAAGTTTAGTAACTCCCCGCCGAGGGCACGTCTAAGATGGCGCCCCCGAGGCCCCCAAGAAGAGGATTCCAGGGAAGTACATTTCCTGATGAACAGGATAAAGTTACTGGCCAAATCCGGACTGACGATAGTCGAGGTGATGGCAGTATGCATAATGCGGGGAGTGCAACCGCTTCAATATCGAAGCAATCCCATGTGGCACTACAATGGGACAGACGACGCCACCCGCTGCGGCCGTAAGGATCCGGACTCCCCCACCGCTTTGGCAAGGATACTGTCCGACCTGTACAAAGGAGAAGAGGAAGAATTCCTCCACATCAAACCGAGGGACGGATTCTCCATGTACAATCCCCGAAACTGGGTAAGTCGTCATTTATTTTATAGCTTCACTTATTTGTGGCGTTCTTTGCTAAAGTTACCTACATCGATATTTCCAAGCAGGAACTAAGGAGGGACGTGGAAGGAATCACCAGCCCTTCTCCGCAGCCAGAGGACCCCGAAAGGGCCCTGGATCAAGGACTCGAAGAAGACCCAGATGCGGCCGTGGAGCTTGTCGACGGGATATTTTATCGGACGAGCCGTGACGGCGCCCCAGTGGCTATTACCGACGATTATCCCGGACTATTACCTTTGTCGTGTGTAAGCCAAGCCGAAAACTCGATCCTTTGAAGAGAATTCTTTCCTGATGTCACACCTTATCCCTGATATGTCGTGCTTTTGCAGAAGCGACGTTCGGAGTGCAGGGCCGAGCCCCTAGGGACCCATCAGCCACAGCCATCCGGATTGGGCAGGCTCAAGAGGAAGGCGATTAGAGCCGACACGCCTCTACAGAGGTAAGAAAACAACCTGTTGTGCAATTTTGTTGTCGTTTGAAGTATAACAGCGCCCTTCGAACATCTTGGCAGGAAGAGGAGTATCCGGACTGTATCCAGAGACCCTGCCAACCACGCCTCCACCAGTTGGGCTCCAAGACCAACTTCGAGAGAGGAGGCAGATGTAGGGCCGACGCTGCATAGTCCTCCGACAGAAGACGCGGATATGCTCTCCGCCACCAATTCGGAGGTAGAGAGTGCCATGGATCATCGGCATCGACGGGCCGTGCTTCGCAACAACATCTTTTCCGAAGAGGCGTTTAATGCCTTCAATTCCGGAGACGCATACATCCGAGTTGCTCAAAACAGACATGCTCGGGCGACAGTCCAGTATACCAAAGATATACGGGTAAGAAAGCTTGATGAGCATATATATAGTAGTAGCCCCTGAGACTTGAAACGGTTGAAACAACAGTTTTAAGTATCAATTCATGTGCAGGTTCTTGTTGATAAGAATGAGCAATTTTCTCGGGAGCTAGAGGAGTGCAAGACTCAACTGAGGGCCACAGTTGCCAAGCTAGAGGAATCCCAGAAGGCCTCGTGTGGTAATATTTATCTGAATTATATGAAAATGCACCCGTTGGCAACCGGCTAGTATGGAAAATTTAACAGAGAGTTCTGTAGACAACCCCAGAGTAAATCCGGAGGGCGGCGGGGAGGACGAGTCGCATCTCTAGAGGCAACTAAAGGCCGGTTAGCACATCCTGACGCAAGTGAAGCATGATAAGAATATGCTCCAAGATGCCAATGTTCCGCTGGACGTGGAATTGAAAGACGTCCGCGCACAGCTGGCGGACTCCGTGAAGGAGAACAAAAGGCTTCGCCGCGGCATTTATCGTAAGTGCCTAAATGAACTGTATTATAGTTCGGCGAGGAAGCATATTGAAAAAGTTATGTTTGCAGGAATGCTGACAGGTTGCCCTGAGGAGGAGATGCCCGCTTCTGCAGGTGATTTACTGCAGGACCTCTCACAACTGCACGAGCGAGCTCGACAGGTGATGCAGGGCATTGCGCGATCTTTGTGGCCATCAAGCTCCCTGCCAAAGGGCATGGGGGGCTTGTGGACATGCTTCAGGGAGCACGGCAGCGCTTCCGTTTGTGGAAGATATCCGCCTGCGGGCAAGGTGCAAGAGAAGCATGGGCGATGGTGAAGACGCGCTACACCAAGCTGGACCCGAACCATATGGCCGAAGTTGGACCGGCCGGGCGAGATGGGCAGGAAATTCCTGTGAGTTTGGTATATGACCAGGTGGCGTTAGCCACAAAGTATTCTCAACAGGATTATAAGTTAGATAGCCTGTTGGATGGTATGGAGGATGAATATAATCAGTCCAAATGACTGTGTAATTCGATGGACATAAGTAGCCCCTAGCCAGATTTAAAATCGTTTGTCGTGGCGGACCTTTTCGCTTCAGCCCCCGGATCCTAAAGTCCGGGGAGTGTCCGAATACCCACTCGGTTATATAAAACCAGAGTATGCATGGAGACCAGGCGTAGGGGTCATAAGTGCTTGAACAGACAAGTACCCAACTAGTTATGTTATATTGCATGGTTAGCAAGAAACATCTTCCAGGGAGAATAGTTCCGTTAAGGGTTCCTTTCCCTGGGTAAGCATGTGTCAAGGCACATGTCCGGACTGCGAACCAAAGCGCAGGATACGAAACTTCTGGCGATTAATATTATAATAAATGAAGACATCTTTTGTTCATCGACCGAATATTCTCTTAAGGAAACTAGCTTTCGGCTTCACCCAGTCTGAGGTACACATCCGGCTCAACCGGCAATAACAATCGCAGAGGTGCTCCCCTTATGCCCTAGCCGAATTAACGGGAACGTAGGGCATAAACACAGGAGCCAAGTAACCCAGCTTGGCCACGTCTTAAGTCATATCGATGCATATAATGGTGAAGAAAAGGCACACATGGAAAAAGAAGCGCATGTGTGATGGGCAAGAAGCCCTTAAAATAATTTATATTAAGCTTCCATATAGGAAGCCCCCAGGTAAAGTTTACACACATAGTGCGGCCGAAGTAATCCGGGAATCCGCAGTGGATGAAATACTTGTGTGAAAAGAAAGATATTGAGAAAGGAAAAAGGGAGGGAGCATACTTGAAAAAGGAGGGTTAAGGAGACGAACACTGAGTTCGGCGCTAGGCGTAGAATCTCTGGAGTCTGGCCGCGTTCCATGGGTTCGGCTTGAGTCTGTCATCAGATGCATTACATAAGCGGTACGCTCCTCCAGTGAGAACTTTGTCGATGATGAAGGGGCCTCACCACTTGGGTGTGAGCTTGTCCTTCTTCTTCTCTGGTAAGTGTAGAATGAGTTCGCCAATATTATAAGTTTTGGCCCGCACTTCTCTGCTTTGCTATCATCGAGCCTGTTGCTGATAGAATGCGGAACGGGCCTTAGCGACATCGCGCTCCTCCTACAGGGCATCCAAATTATCCTGCCGATCTAACTCGGCTTCCTTCTCTTCGTACATGCGTACGCGTGGCGAATCATGTATTATGTCGCATGGTAGTACTGCTTCCGCGCCGTACACCATAAAAAAGGGTGTGTATCCGGTGGTGCGATTCGGCGTGGTCCGCAACCCCCAGAGTACGGAGTTGAGCTCCTCGATCCACTGAGTATCCGACTCTGTCAAGGATCGCACTAGTCTGGGTTTGATGCCGCTCATAATAAGACTGTTTGCCCGTTCGACCTGGCCATTTGTTTGAGGATGGTAGACGGAAGCGTAGTCGAGCTTAATGCCCAATTTGCCGCACCAAAATTTCACCTCATCGGCCATGAAATTCGAGCCATTATCGGTGATGATGCTGTGGGGGACACCGTATCGGTGTACGACCCCGGATATAAAGTCTATAACTGGTCCGGATTCGGCCGTTTTCATTGGTTTGGCTTCTATCCATTTGGTGAACTTGTCAACCATGCCCAATAAGTATTTTTTTTTCTTATGGCTTCCCCCTTTAAGGGGTCCAACCATATCCAATCCCCAGACCGCGAAGGGCCAAGTTATGGGGATTGTTTGGAGAGCGGTAGGGGGCATATGGCTCTGATTGGCGAAGAGCTGGCAACCGACACAGTGTTGGACAAGGTCCTGTGCGTCTGCTCGGGCCGTCGGCCAATAGAAACCTGTACGGAAGGCCTTGCTGACCAGTGCTCGAGCCGCAGCGTGGTGCCTGCCCAGTCCGGCATGGATTTCAGCCAAGAGCTGCCTCCCTTCCTCTTTGGAGATGCACCTTTGGAACACTCCGGTAGTACTTTTCTTATAGAGTTCTCCTTCATGGACTTTGTACGCTTTAGAGCGCCGGACAATGCAGCGTGCTTCATTTTGGTCTTCAGGGAGATCCTGCCTATTTAGGTAGGCCAAGAAAGGCTCAGTCCACGAGGCAATGACAACCATTATTTCGTGGGCTGACGATGTTATTTCGGTGGCAGAACCTGCGACTATGACTGATAGTTGGGAATCTGGGGATGTATTCGGATCCGTGCTAGTATTACCGGACTCCCCTTCCCATACCACAGATGGCTTGAACAGCCTTTCCAGGAATATGTTAGGTGGGACGGGGTCGCGTTTAGCGCCAATGCGTGCAAGGACATCTGCCGCTTGATTGTTTTCTCGAGCCACAAGGTGGAATTCGAGCCCCTCAAACTAGGCTGACATTTTAAGGACGGCATTGCGATAGGCTGCCATTTTCGGATACTTGGCATGAAAGTCTCCATTTATTTGTGATATTGCGAGGTTTGAATCCCCGCGCACCTCTAGGCGTTGAATGCCCATAGAGACTGCCATCCGGAGACCGTGCAACAGAGCCTCGTATTCGGTTGCATTGTTGGAGTCTGTGTATAATATTTGGAGGACATACTGGACCATGTCCCCGGTGGGAGAAGTCAGGACTACACCTGCTCCCCATCCGGCCAGCATTTTAGAGCCGTCAAAGTGCATGATCCAGTTAGAGTACGCGTCGTACTCTTTAGGGAGTTCGGCTTCCGTCCATTCGGCGACGAAGTCGGCTAATACTTGCAACTTGATAGCCTGTCGAGGCTTGTACGTTATGTCAAACGGAAGGAGTTCGATGGCCCATTTAGCAATCCGGCCCGTGGCATCGCGGTTATTTATTATATCATTGAGTGGTACTTCGGAGGCCACCGTAATCGAACACTCTTGAAAGTAGTGTCATAGCTTTCGGGATGCCATGAAGACTGTGTATGCAATTTTTTGATAGTGTGGGTATCAGGATTTGCATGGGGTGAGGACCATGGATACGTAATAAACCGGCTTCTATAGCGGGAATTTGTATCCGTCAATGTCTCGTTCGACGACGAGTGCTGCGCTTACAACTTGATGTGTTGCAGCTATGTACAGCAGCATAGGTTCGCCGATAGTTGGCGCTATTAGGACTGGATTACTGGCCAATAAGGTCTTTATTTCATCTAGTCCGGCCGCGGCTGCATCCGTCCATACGAAGTGTTCAGTGCGCCGAAGGAGGCGATAAAGAGGCAATGCCTTTTCTCCTAACCTGGAGATAAAGCGGCTCAAAGCAGCCACGCATCCAGCTAATTTCTGGATGTGTTTGAGGTCTGTTGGTATAGCCAACTGTGACAAAGCTCGGATTTTTTCCGGATTAGCTTCAATTCGTCTACTGGAAACGATGAAGCCCAGCAGTTTTCCAGAGGGAACGCCGAAAACGCATTTCTCCGGATTCATCTTGATGTCGTATGTTCGTAAGTTGTCAAACGTAAGCCTCAAGTCATCAATTAGGGTTTCGACGTGTCTTGTTTTTACGACGACGTCGTCCATGTATGCCTCCACTGTTTTGCCGATTTTCTTTTCCAGGCATGTTTGAATCATGCGGTGATAGGTTGCTCTGGCATTCTTAAGCCCGAACGGCATAGTGTTGAAGCAGAAAGGGCCATATGGCGTTATGAAAGCTGTTGCAGCTTGGTCGGACTCTGCCATCTTTATTTGATGGTATCCATAGTATGCGTCGAGGAAACACAGCGAGTCATGTCCGGCTGTGGCATCGATAATTTGATCGATGCGAGGGATGGGAAAGGGATCCTTGGGGCAAGCCTTGTTAAGGTCTTTTAAGTCGACGCACAGGCGCCAGGATTTGTCCTTCTTTGGTACCATTACCAGGTTCGCCAGCCAATCCGGATGTTTGATATCCCTGATGAATCCGGCCTCAAATAGCTTGGCTAGCTCCTCCCCCATGGCTTGCCGTTTGGGCTCCGAAAATCTCCTTAGGATCTGTTTGACAGGTTTATATCCCTTCAGTATGTTAAGGCTGTGTTTGGCCAATCCACGTGGGATGCCCGGCATGTCCGATGGGTGCCAGGCGAAGATATCCCAATTCTCGCGTAAGAAGTCGCGCAGTGCAGCGTCCATAGCGGGGTTCAACTGCGTCCTGGTGGAGGCTGTCTTCATGGGGTCCGTTGGGTGGACTTGGAATTTGACTATCTCATCTGCGGGTTTGAATGAGGTGGACTTGGGTCACTTGTCGAGTATCACGTCGTCCCTGTCCACGGTGGCGCGTAGCATGGTTAATTCTTCTGCTGCTAGGGCTTCGGATAATGCTTCCAAGGCCAGCGCTGCGGTTTTGTTTTCGGCACGGAGTGCAACATCCGGATCACTAGCTAGAGTGATGATTCCATTGGGTCCGGGCATTTTAAGCTTCCTATAACCGTAATGGGGTATGGCTTGAAAGCTCGCAAATGCATCCCGCCCTAGAAGGGCGTGGTATCCGCTGTTGAAAGGAGCCACTTGGAAGGTGATTTCTTCGGACCTATAATTCTCTGGGGTGCCGAATACCACGTCTAGTGTGATTTTTCCCGCGCACCGAGCCTCCCGACTAGGGATAATTCCCCTGAAGGTCGTGCCACTTTTTTCAATGCGGCTTTTGTCAATCTCCATCTTCTTGAGGGTTTCTTCATAGATTAGGTTTAATCCGCTTCCGCCATCCATGAGTACTTTAGTGAGCCGAAAGCCATCCACTATTGGGCTGAGGACCAGAGTGGCCGGCGCCCGGACGGACTGGAATTGGGGTTCGTCACTGGTATTGAAGGTTATAGCAGTGTCATTCCACGGATTTACTTTTGCCACATGACAAATTTCAGCGGAGCTTCGATGCGCTCGCTTGCGCCTATTGTTTGAGGCGAAGGTCTCAAAGACTGTGAGCACCGTATTGTGTTCCTTGGCGGGATGTGGTTCCGCTTTACGGCTGGCGAGGAGATCCTCGCCACTCTTAGCTACCTGCCGGAGTATCCAACATGCTCTAAGGCAATGGGTCGGCGTTGCATCCGGCGTGCTGTGGAGCCTACACGGCCCGTTGAGCCATTCTTCCAATACGGTTTCACGCCATGGGGCGGGTTTTGGTTTCTTGGGAATTGAGTTGGTCGACTTACGAGATTTTGGCCGTTTAGTTCGGACAAAGGTTCCGGTGAGGGTCATACTATCCCACAATTCTGCTTGGGTTTTCCAGGCACTTTCCATCGCACAGTACTTCTATACTATGGTTGCTAAGTCTATAAAGTGCACTATGTCACGGCGACTTATAGCATTAAGGAGTCCTTTGTTCGTGCAGTTCCTGCAGAAAAGAGGGACTACGTCCTCCTTGTGGCATTCCTTGACCTTATTAAGAGCGAGGAAAAATCTGGCCCAGTAACGATGTACCGTCTCCTGGGGCTCCTACCGGACACGGGAGAGACGGATTAAGTCCGAGTGGGCATCATTGGCTGAATCCGGATTCTGATCCGATCTGACGCCCGGGGGCACGGGAAGTACCGTGCCTGACAGTTCGGGATCTGGAGTATACCTAATCCCTTTGGCCCAACGCCCGATTCTAAGTCCGGGATCTGGGTCATGTAGTCCTTTGGGTGGGTGTTCGGCTCACTGAATCCGGCGATCCGAACATAATTCATCTTCAAAGTTGAGGGGCGACCCATGTGTGATTCCTCTACTACCACTATCTCATGGGTGGCCGGCGAGGATCTAATGTCCCTCTGGTCGGGTTTAAGCCCAACCCGGTCATAGTCCGTAGCGACTCCCAAGGCGGAGATGCGATCCAAGAGCTCATTTGGAGAGGAGAGCTCCATCAGATCCATCTGTTCGGAAAGCTCTGAACCAATGCGAAGGTTATGCGTGATGACCTGAGAGGCCATCGTTGGCGCGACAACCGATGGGGCGGTCATAATGAAGCCGCCAAGCCGGAGAGTCTGGCCTACAGCCAGCGCTCCCCCAGAAGTGATATCGTCCTTGACAACGAGACGAGTCATCGAGCCCTTGCAGCGGCGACACAGAGGAACTCTCAATAAAAGCACCAATTTCGGTGTCAAAACCGGCGGATCTCGGGTAGGGGATCCCGATCTGTGCGTCTTAGGCTGATGGTAACAGGAAGCAAGGGACACAATGTTTACCCAGGTTCGGGCCCTCTCGATGGAGGTAAAACCCTACTTCCTGCTTGATTAATATTGAAGTTATGTGGAATACAAGAGTAGATCTACCACGAGATCGTAGAGGCTAAACCCTAAGAGCTGGCCTATGATGGTATGATTGTAATTGCGATCGGCCTTCTAAGGACCATGCTCTCCGGTTTATATAGACACCGGAGAGCTAGGGTTTACATGGAGTTGGTTACAAGGAAGGAAACATAATATCCGGATTGCCAAGCTTGTCTTCCACGCAAAGGAGAGTCCCGTCCGGACACGAGCCGAAGTCTTGATTCTTGTATCTTGACGCTTCTATAGTCCGGACGATGTATATAGTCCAGCTGTCCGGATACCCCCTTATCCAGGACTCCCTCACCCCCCCCCCCCCCCTTACTGGGCACGCCCCCTATCTCCTGGGCCCCCTGGTGGCCCTCCGGTGTCCATCTTCCGCTATATGAAGGCTTTTACCCTGGAAAAAATCATGGGCAAGCTTACGGGATGAAACTCCGCCGCCACGAGGCGGAACCAATCTAGAGCTCCGACAGAGCTGTTCTGCCGGGGACACTTCCCTCCGGGAGGGGGAAATCATCACCAACGATCCTCTCATCGGGAGGGGGTCAATCTCCATCAACATCTTCACCAGCATCATCTCCTCTCAAACCCTAGTTCATCTCTTGTATCCAATCTTGTATCCAAAACCACAAATTGGTACCTGTGGGTTGCTAGTAGTGTTGATTACTCCTTGTAGTTGATACTTATTGGTTTACTTGGTGGAAGATCATATGTGCAGATCCTTAATACATATTATTACACCTCTGATTATGAACATGAATATGCTTTGTGAGTAGTTACGTTTGTTCCTGAGGACATGGGTGAAGTCTTGCTAGTCATGTGAATTTGGTATTCGTTCGATATTTTGATGAGATGTATGTTGTCTTCTCCTCTAGTGGTGTCATGTGAACGTCGACTACATGACACTTCACCATTATTGGGCCTAGAGGAGGGCATAGGGAAGTAATAAGTACATGATGGGTTGCTAGAGTGACAGAAGCTTAAACCCTTGTTTATGCGTTGCTTCGTTAGGGGCTGATTTGGATCCACATGTTTCATGCTATGGTTAGGTTTACCTTAATACTTTTGTTGTAGTTGCGGATGCTTGCAATAGGGGTTAATCATAAGTGGGATGCTTGTCCAAGTAAGGGCAGTACCCAAGCACCGGTCCACCCACATATCAAATTATCAAAGTACCGAACGTTAATCATATGAGCGTGATGAAAACTAGCTTGACGATAATTCCCATGTGTCCTCGGGAGCTCCTTTCTCATTATTAGTAATTGTTCAGGCTTATCCTTTGTTACATAAAGGATTGGGCCACCTTGCTGCACTTTATTTACTTTGTTTACTTGTTACTCGTTACTATTTATCTTATCACAAAACTATCTATCACCTACAATTTCAGTGCTTGCAGAAAACCTTACTGAAACCCGCTTATCATTTCCTTCTGCTCCTCGTTGGGTTTGACGCTCTTACTTATCGAAAGGACTACGATAGATCCCCTACACTTGTGGGTCATCAAGACTCTTTTCTGGCACCGTTACCGGGGAGTGTAACGCTTTTGGTGAGTGGAACTTGGTAAGGAAACATTTATATAGTGTACTGAATTTTTTTGTTACTTGTTACTATGGAAACTAATCCTTTGAGGGGCTTGTTTGGGGCATCTTCGCCCTGACCAGTAGAGCAAAGAGTTGCTCCTCAACCTACTGAACTTTATGAAAATGTTTATTTTGAGATTCCTTCGGGTATGATAGAGAAACTGCTAGCTAATCCATTTGCAGGAGATGGAACGTTGCATCCCGATTTACACCTTATCTTTGTGGATGAAGTTTGTGGATTATTTAAGCTTGCAGGTATCCCCGATGATGTTCTCAAAAGGAAGGTCTTCCCTTTATCTTTGAAGGGAGATGCATTGACATGATTTAGGCTATGTGATGATACGGGATCTTGGAATTATAAGCGACTGAAGTTGGAATTTCACCAGAAGTTCTATCCTATGCATCTTGTTCATCGTGATCGTAATTACATATATAATTTCTGGCCTCACGAAGGAGAAAGCATCGCTCAAGCTTGGGGGAGGCTTAAGTCAATGTTATATTCATGCCCCAATCATGAGCTCTCTCGGGAAATGATTATTCAAAAAAATTATGCTCGGCTTTCCCTTGATAATCGCAACCTGCTCGATACTTCCTGTGCTGGTTCTTATATGCTGAAGACTATTGATTTCAAATGGGACTTATTGGAAAGAATTAAATGCAACTCTGAAGATTGGGGTTCCGACGATGGTAAGGAGTCAGGTATGACACCTAAGTTCGATTGTGTTAGCGCTAAGTATGGACTTGACTCTGAGATAGTAGCTTCTTTCTGTGAATCTTTTGCTACTCACGTTGATCTCCCTAAAGAGAAGTGGTTTAAATATAATCCTCATGTTGAAGTGAAAGTAGTTGCACCTATTATAGTTGAAGAAAAGACTATCACTTATAAATCCTATTGTTCCTACTACTTATGTTGAGAAACCACCTTTTCCTGTTAGGATAAAGGATCATGCTAAAACTTCGACTGTTGTTCGTAAGAGTAATACTAGGACTTATACACCTCCTGAGCAAATCAATGTTGAACCTAGTATTGCTATGGTTAAAGATCTCTTGGATGATAATTTGGATGGGCATGTTATTTATTT
The DNA here is from genome assembly GCA_963921465.1 of Triticum timopheevii. NCBI lineage: Eukaryota > Viridiplantae > Streptophyta > Magnoliopsida > Poales > Poaceae > Triticum > Triticum timopheevii. The sequence continues at coordinate 594,029,656 of OY997270.1, forward strand.
CTATGATGAAGCTGCTAATATTGCAAAACCAGACGCTAAGATACATAGGACCATTGTAGGGATGCTTGTTATTTCTGTTAAAATAGGAGATCATTATTATCATGGCTTATGTGATATGGGTGCTAGTGCCAGTGCAATACCCTATGACTTATATAAAGAAATTATGCATGATATTGCACCCGTTGAATTGGAAGGTATTGATGTTACTATCAAACTTGCCAATAGAGATACTATTTCACCAATTGGGATTGTTAGAGATGTTGAAGTCTTGTGTGGGAAAGTTAAATATCCTGCTGATTTTCTTGTTCTTAGTTCCCCACAAGATAACTTTTGTCCCATTATATTTGGTAGACCCTTCTTGAACACTGTTAAAGCTAAGATTGATTGCAAAAAGGATGTTGTTACGATTGGTTTAGATGATATGACTCATGAGTTTAATTTTGCTAAATTTCATAGACAACCCCGTGATAAAGAATTATCTAGTAAAGATGAAATAATTGGTCTTGCTTCTATTGCCGTGCCTCCTACTGATCCGTTGGAACAATATTTGCTAGACCATGAAAATGATATGTTTATGAAAGAAAGAAGGGAAATAGATGAATTATTCCTTAAACAGGAACCAATTTTGAAACATAACCTTCCCGTTGAAATTCTTGGGGATCCCCCTCCACCCAAGGGTGATCCCGTGTTCGAACTTAAACCTTTACCTGATAATCTTAAGTATGCTTATCTCTATGGAAAGAATATATATCCTGTTATTATTAGTGCTAACGTTTCAGAGCAAGAAGAAGAAAGATTATTGAAAACCCTGAAGAAGCATCGAGCTGCTATTGGATATACTCTGGATGATCTTAAGGGCGTTAGTCCCACATTATGCCAACACAAAATTAAATTGGAGGATGATGCCAAACTAGTTAGATATCCTCAACGACGACTAAATCCTAAAATGAAAGATGTGGTAAGAAAGGAGATACTAAAGCTCCTTGAGGCAGGTATAATTTATCCCGTTGCTGATAGTGATTGGGTAAGCCGTGTCCATTGTGTCCCTAAAAAGGGAGGTATTATTGTTGTTCCTAATGATAAAGATGAATTGATCCCCCAGAGAATTATTACAGGTTATAGGATGGTAATTGATTTTCGTAAACTAAATAAAGCTACTAAGAAAGATCATTACCCTTTACCTTTTATTGATCAAATGCTAGAAAGACTATCAAAACATACACATTTCTATTTTCTAGATGGTTATTCTGGTTTCTCTCAAATACCTGTGTTAGCGGGAGATCAAGCAAAAACTACTTTTACTTGCCCTTTTGGTACTTTTGCTTATAGACGTATGCCTTTTGGTTTATGTAATGCACCTGCTACATTTTCAAAGATGCATGATGGCTATATTCTCTGATTTTTGTGAAAAGATTTGCGAGGTATTCATGGATGACTTCTCCGTTGATGGATCCTCCTTTGATAATTGTTTGAGAAACCTTGATCGATTTTGCAGAGATGCGAAGACACTAGTCTCGTTCTGAATTGGGAAAATGTCACTTTATGGTTAATGAAGGCATTGTCTTGGGGCATAAGATTTCCGAGAGAGGTATTGAAGTTGATAAAGCTAAAGTTGATGCTATTGAAAAGATTCCATGTCCCAAGGACATAAAAGGTATACGAAGTTTCCTTGGTCATGCCAGTTTTATTAGGAGGTTCATTAAGGACTTTTTTAAGATCTCTAGGCCTCTGACTAATTTATTGCAAAAAGATATTCCTTTTGTCTTTGATGATGATTGTGTAGAAGCATTTGAAATACTTAAGAAAGCTTTGATCACTGCACCTGTTGTTCAGCCACCTGATTGGAAATTACCTTTTGAAATTATGTGTGACGCTAGTGATTATGCTGTAGGTGTTGTTCTAGGGAAAAGAGTCGATAAGAAATTGAATGTTATCCAGTATGCTAGTAAGACTCTTGATACAGCCCAAAGAAATTATGCTACCACTGAAAAAGAATTCTTAGCAGCTGTGTTTGCATGTGATAAGTTTAGACCTTATATTGTAGATTCCAAAGTTACTATTCACACTGATCATGTTGCTATTAAATATCTTATGGAAAAGAAAGATGCTAAGCCTAGACTCATTAGATGGGTTCTCCTGCTCCAAGAGTTTGATTTGCATATTATTGATAGAAAGGGAGCTGAGAACCCCGTTGCAGATAACTTGTCTAGGTTAGAGAATGTTCTTGATGACCCACTTCCTATTGATGATAGCTTTCCTGATGAACAATTAGCGGTCATTAATGCTTCTCGTACTGCTCCATGGTATGCTGATTATGCTAATTATATTGTTGCTAAATTTATACCACCTAGTTTCACATACCAGCAAAAGAAAAAGTTCTTTTGTGATTTAAGACATTACTTTTGGAATGACCGGCCCACACCTTTATAAAGAAGGAGTAGATGGTGTTATTAGACGTTGTGTACCTGAGCATGAACAGGAACAGATCCTACGCAAGTGTCACTCTGAATCATATGGAGGACACCACGCTAGAGATAGAACTGCACATAAGGTACTACAATCTGGTTTTTATTGGCCTACCCTCTTCAAAGATGCTCGTAAGTTTGTCTTATCTTGTGATGAATGTCAAAGAATTGGTAATATTAGTAGAAGTCAAGAAATGCCTATGAATTATTCTCTTGTTATTAAACCGTTTGATGTTTGGGGCTTTGATTATATGGGACCTTTTCCTGCCTCTAATGGTTATACACGTATTTTAGTTGCTGTTGATTACGGTACTAAGTGGGTAGAAGCTATTCTAACTAGTAGTGCTGATCATAACACTTCTATTAAAATGCTTAAAGAATTTATTTTTCTGAGGCTTGGAGACCCTAGATATCTTATGGCTGATGGTGGTTCACATTTTATCATGGTGCTTTCCGTAAGATGCTTGCTAAGTATGATGTCAATCATAGAATCGCATCTCCTTATCATCCGCAGTCTAGTGGTCAAGTAGAGTTGAGCAATAGAGAGCTCAAATTAATTTTGCAAAAGACTGTTAATAGATCTAGAAGGAATTGGTCCAAAAAACTTGATGATGCATTATGGGCCTATAGAACTGCATACAAAAATCCTATGGGTATGTCTCCATATAAGATGGTTTATGGAAAGGCTTGTCATTTACCTCTTGAACTTGAACATAAAGCATATTGGGCTATTAAAGAGCTCAATTATGACTTCAAACTTGCCGGTGAGAAGAGGTTGTTTGATATTAGCTCACTTGATGAATGGAGAACCCAAGCTTATGAGAATGCCAAGCTATTCAAAGAAAAAGTTAAGCGCTGGCATGATAAAAGGATACAAAAGCGTGAGTTTAACGTAGGTGATTATGTGTTACTATTCAACTCTCGTTTCAGATTTTTTTGCAGGAAAGCTTCTCTCTAAATGGGAAGGCCCCTACGTTATCGAGGAGGTCTATCGTTCTGGTGCCATAAAGATCAAAAACTTCGAAGGCACAAGTCCAAGGGTGGTAAACGGTCAAAGAATTAAACATTATATTTCAGGTAATCCTATTAATGTTGAAACTAATATTATTGAAACCGTAACCCCGGAGGAATACATAAGGGACACTTTCCAGAGCATTCCAAACTCCGAAAAGGAATAGGTATGTGGTACGGTAAGTAAACCGACCCCAAAACAACTCCAATGGCAATTTTTGTTAGTTTTGGATTATTTGAGAATTTTAGGAAGAAAGAAGTAGTCTAAAAGGGACACGAGGCCCCCACGAGAGTGGAGGGTGCGCCCACCCTTACTGGGCACGCCCCCCTATCTCGTGGGCACCTCGTGTGCCTCCCAGACTCCGTTTTCTTGCACTTTATGTATTTTGGTCGGTAAAAATTCATTATATATACTCCCGAAGGTTTTGACCACCGTATCACGCAAATATCCTCTGTTTTCGTTTCGAGCTGTTTTCTGTTGCAGACCTAGAGCATTATGGCATCTCCAAGCGCTCCCAAGGACAAGTTTTTCGAGAGGGTTATCAACCCCTATCTCGCGGAGGTGCTGCAACACCCTCAAACCATTGAGATGCGTGAGGGGGTGCTGCACATCCGTGATGTGGAGGGACCCAAGCGTACCGGAAGCATGGAGACAAAGCTCGAAGCTGTGGAGCAGCAAGTTTTCAAGTGCCAAGGGATGGTGGAGCGTGGACTCAACGCTAACCAGATGATGGTCACAGAGTTCACCAACAACCACAAGCTAGATGCCAAAGTAATTTGGGAAACCATCTTCAAGCTTCAAGAGAAAATCGAGCACCTCCAAGCCCAGATCTATGACCTGCAAAACCAGAACTGTGAGCATGAATATAGATTCAAAAGGATGAGTTTGGCTGCAGATTTAAGGATCCCGGAGACTCGATCATCCTTCTACGATGGTGAGCCTATGCCTTGGAAGACGGACGACAAGCCTACATCATCAACAACTCCTACTTCAGCACCTCCGAGGACATAATCACTTGAGTATGGGCACTCCCCCTTGGCAACTGCCAAGCTTGGGGGAGGTGCCCCGGTATCGTATCACCATCACACTCCTATCTTTACTGTTTTATTTAGTTCGATCCTTTTAGTAGTATCTTGATCTAGTAGATTGAAGTTTTGATATCAAGTAGTTTTGAGTTTTGCTTAGTGATCTCTTTTTGTAATCGAGTCCGTGAGCTATCTATAATAAAGATTAGTGTTGAGTCAACGGCTTTGCTTTGTTGCTATGATCTTGAGAAAAATAGAAAATATAAAAAGAATAAAAGAGTTCATATTGATCTTATGGATAGTAATAACTTCACACATAGAAAGTATTAGGCATAAAGGTTGTTGAGAGTTGATAAACTTAGTTTTGTTCATCGTTGCAATTAATAGGAAGTGATAAGGGAAGAGAGGTTCACATATAAATATACTATTTTGGACATCTTTTATGATTGTGAGCACTCATTAAGTATGACATGCTAAAAGAGTTGACGTTGGACAAGGAAGACAACGTAATGGTTTATGTTTTCTCACATCTCAGTTAAAGTATGTTGTCATTGACCTTCCAAATATGTTGAGCTTGCCATTCCCCCTCATGCTAGCCAAATTCCTAGCACTAAGTAGAGATACTACTTGTGCTTCCAAATACCCTTAAACCCAGTTTTTCCATGAGAGTCCACCATATCTACCTATGGATTGAGTAAGATCCTTCAAGTAAGTTGTCATCGGTGCAAGCAATAAAAAATGCTCCTTAAATATGCATGACTTATTAGTACGGAGAAAATAAGCTTTATACGATCTTGTTATGGAAGCAATAAAAGCGACGGACTGCATAATAAAGGTCCATACACAAGTGGCAATATAAAGTGACGTTCTTTCGTACTAAGATTTTGTGTATCCAACCCTAAAAGCGCATGACAACCAATGCTTCCCTCTGCGAAGGGCCTATCTTTTACTTTATGTTCTTACTTTATGTTTTTATTTTGCACTTGAGTCAAGGTGATCTTCACCTTTCCCTTTTTCATTTTATCCTTTGGCAAGCTCCTCGTGTTTGAAAGATCATGATATATATATCCAATTGGATGTTTGTTAGCATGGGCTATTATTGTTGACATCACCTAAAGGTGAATACGTTGGGAGGCAACACAATAAGCCCCTATCTTTCTCAGTGTCCTGCTGAAACTCCATAACCACAAGTATTGCGTGAGTGTTAGCTATTGTAGAAGACTATATGATAGTTGAGTATGTGGACTTGCTGCAAAGCTCTATTGTTGACTCTTTCTGATATCATGATAAATTGCGATTGCTTCAATGACTAAGATTATAGTTTGTTAGTTCTTAATGAAATTTTTGAACCATAGTTGATATTGTGAATTGATTGTTACTTGAGCATAAGAAACTATATAATGGAATCTACATATGTTGCTGTTATAAGAATGATCATGATGCCCTCATGTCCGTATTTTATTTTTATCGACACCTCTATCTCTAAACATGTGGACATACTTTTCGATATCGGCTTCCGCTTGAGGACAATCGAGGTCTAAGCTTGGGGGAGTTGATACGTCCATTTTGCATCATGCTTTTATAGCAATATTTATTGCATTATGGGCTGTTATTAAACATTATATCTCAATACTTATGGCCATTATCTCTTATTTTACAAGGTTTACCATGAAGAGGGGGAATGCCGACAGCTGGAATTCTCGCTGGAAAAGGAGCAAACATTGGAAACCTATTCTGCACTGCTCCAAAAGTCCTGAAACTCCACGAAACATGTTTTTGGATTTATTAAGAATTATTGAGCGAAAGAAATACATCAGGGGGCCCACATGTAACACCCCCAGTGTCATGCTATAGTAACCCTCTGTGATTAAGCTAATCATTTTACTAAACAGTGCGTGATCCCCCTTTGATTCAGATATCCTTTGAAAATTCCACTTTCAAAGCAAATGGAATTTGCAAGTGAAATTTGGAGTTGCATAAAAGTTGCTGCAAAATAGTTCATCATTTAGCCAAAATTCCTTAACAAATGATTGTTAAGGAAAACAACATCACCTCCAAGTTAAGATGGACTATAGCAAATAAAACAGTGCCGTTTCAGCATTTTAAGATGCTATTTTACTTGTGAAAAATCCAAATGAATTTAGTTGCCCCTCAAACTTTTTATGTCAGTGCCAATCAATACAAAGAAATTAAGTGGCCTAGTCCCACAATTTTCAAAGTACTTTGGTAGCCCAAACTTTTCCCTCTATCTCTGTTTTACAAAAAACAAAAAGAAAACAGAAACCTAACAGGAGAAAAGGCGAAAAGAAAAGAAAAGGACCCCCTGGGCCTCTTGGCCCGAAAGGCGAAGGTAGCCCAACTAGACCGACCGCCCAACCCTTCCCCAGGTCATCTCCCTCTCTTTCCCTGTACGACCGACCGGGACGGGGCTCCCGCTCGTCCCCGCCGGACCGGCACCGCGCCCCGTACACCACCGATGGGAAGATAAGGCCGCCCCCCTGGCGCCTCGGTTCCTCCCTGGCCTCACTCCCGCTCTCATCCACTCCCCCCCTCTCCCAGGCGATCCCCTCTCCAGTTTCGCCCCACTCCCGAACGCCTCCGTCGCCGCTGTTGTCGTCGACCTCGCGGCCATCATCGCCACCACGCTGAGCTGGGAGGTCCGGCGGAACCGCTGTCGTCTACTTCGTCTTCCTCGCCCACGAGGTCAAGCCGGGAGCCCCCACATCGACCGGATCGAGGTCATCTTCAACCTCCGCCCCGCTGCTTGCCGTCTTCGATTCGGCCTCATCAGAACCTCCCTGAGCCCGCTTTGCTCACCTACAGGCTCGATGTGAGCTCCTCTCTCCGTTCCCCATCTCTTTCCCCTCAAATTCGTCGTCGTTTGGCCGCCCCACACGTTAGCCGCCCTGACAGGGAGCTCGGCTTCGCGCGCCCGTGCTCCCCTGTCCGCTGCTCCATTGACGCGCCCCTAGCCGCGCTTGCAGGCCTCTGGCCGCGTCGGGCCGCGGCCTTGGTCGCCCAGCGCGCGCCAGCCCACACCTGCCTTGCCACTCCTGCTGGAAGCCACAGCAGCTGCCGCCGCTACTCCCGCGAGTAGTCGCTGCTGCTGCTTCTGCTCTACTGCTTGCCCCTACTAGTGCCACTTCCTGCTGTCTGTTATCGTGCTGCTAGCACCGCCGCATGCTATTGCCGTTGCAGGTTCAGCCACCGGCGCCCCTAGGTGCGCCCGTGCGTGGGCACGGCCTGGTGGCCGGCTGACTCTCTGCCATGGCCTTGTGTGGTGTGCGTGCGTGTATTCTGGGTATGAGGCCGGCCCTATCCAGATTAGTTAGTGCTAATTAGATTAGTTTAGGGCTGCTACTTCTTATGTTAAATAGCCTAATGTGTTTGTGACAGGTGGTCCCTCACACTATATCCCCCTTTAGTTAAAATAGTAGTCAATGACAAGTAGGCCCCACGGCCATTATTCACACTTTGACCAGGTCAAACATTGACTGTGGACTTGCTGACTCCGTATGCTGACACAACCACTGGACCCTACCCGTCTTTCTATTAGGCTAGCTGTGTGTGTATAAAAAGTAATGCACTATTTAAATTCGAATTTAGATATATTCCAGAAATCCAGAAAATGTTTTAAAACTTTGAAAATTCATAGAAAATAAACAGTATCTCGGATGAAAATGTTTTCTACATGAAAGTTGCTCAGAACGACGAGGAGAATCCGAATATATGGTCCGTTTACCTGTCAGATGCCTCTAACTATCTGAACATGGAACATTCCCCCTCCGGTCATCTGTGTGACACGGGTCCGGAACCGGGAATACATTCCCGGTTGAATTCCACCTTCACCTATATCGTGTAGCCATGCGTTAGGTCACACCCAGCACAACATATTGCCATGTTACGCTTTGTGATGCTATGTCTGCTTTATATTTACTGTTTCTTCCCCCTCTTCTCTCTGGTAGACCCCGAGACCGATGCCGCCCCTGTGATCGACTACGTCGACGACGACCCCTCCTTGCCAGAGCAACCAGGCAAGCCCCCCCTTTGATCATCCCGATATCGCCCATTCCATTCTTTTATGCTTGCATTAGATTTTGCTACTGTTATTGATTGCTCCTATTCTGATGCATAGCCTGCTTTTGTATCTGCTGTTGTACCTTACCTGCTTATCCTAAACTGCTTAGTATAGGTTGGTTAGTAATCCATCAGTGACCCCCACCTTGTCCTTGTTGCCCCTGCTTCATCATTGAAGACCCGATCAACGGGATTGAAGACCAGGCCCCGGCACCGCACATCACTTTCCCCTTAGTTGCTCGACACTGCTGGGTTACTATCGAGTGCCGAGGGTGAGGCCTCTACAGCACTTCTGATGTTAACCCTGTAGTGTAGCTATTCGGTCGTGGTCATCGAGGGTGATTCCGCCTTAACCACTTCCGATACGACTCTGTCGTGCAACCCCTCAAGTGTGAACCTCGGGGGTGATTCCTCTTACGTTCACCTTGATGATTACATCGAGTGGAATTCACCAGGGGTGATTCCTCGGGTTTCCCCTTGATGTTTAGACACACGGTTACTATGGTTACTATGACTTACACTGAACCATGTTACTAAAGACGGGTCGACCCAGAGGGGTGCCCGCGCGAGCATAATTGCGAGCGATGAGGAGACGGGTTGACCTGGAAGGTGCCCACGAGATAATTACGAGGCGTGGCCGGGCATTCCTAGCCCTTGCCGCAAGTCCTCGAGACGGGGCGACGGGGTCACATCTTTCGTGAGTCTCTGCTTGTTACCGCGCGTTCCTAATCCACTACGATTTGGATATTTGATCCGAGGGGCCTCTGGCCTGATAGCACTAACCATCACGTGGGCATAGTATGGGCGTTCTGCGTCGTATACATCAGCCGAAGCTTAATAGACGTCAGCGACTAAGCGGCGCGCGCCGGGTTGGACTGCGTAAGCGCCTGCCTTGTTGAAGGAGGTAGCTAGGTCTGCTCACCGGCCGCCCTCGCAACGTGCAGGAGTTCCCGGGAAGATGGCCCATGACCCCTGGGGGCATAGGTTTAGTCCGGTGTGCTGACCTCTCTATTAAGCCTAGGTCGGGTTGCGGCGTATTGTTTGACCGAGGCCGGGCATGACCCAGGAAAGTGTGTCCGGCCGGAGTTAATCGAGCGTGGTGGGTAAGTTGGTGCACCCCTGCAGGGAAGAAAACATCTATCGATAGCCTGTCCTACGGTAACGGACACTTGGAGTTGTATCCCGATCGATACAACTAGAACTGGATACTTGTGATGAGAATTGGATTGTGATGAGGTGATAACTGGATAGTATGGCTCTGGGATTGCTTTCTCGCAGGGAGTCGAGAAAGGATCTCTGCCGAGGTTGATAACACTACTACCACTTTACTTTATGCTACTCTACTCCCTCTTGTTTGCTGCAAGATGGTGGTTTCCAGAAGATGCTAGTCTTCGATAGGACTAGGCCTTCTCTCTATTCTGACATTTCTGCAGCCCAATCCACATATACAACCCCTCTTTGATAATGTTGCATATGTAGTGTAGATCCTTGGTTGCGAGTACTTTGGATGAGTACTCACGGTTGCTTTGCTCCCCCTTTTCCCTCTTTCTTCTTCTTTCCGGTTGATGCAACCAGAGATGTCGGAGCCCAGGATCCAGACGCCACCTTTGACGACGACTACCACAACCCCGAGGGTGCCTACTACTACGTGGAGGACGCCAACGACCAGGAGTAGTTAGGAGGCTCCCAGGCAGGAGGCCTTGCCTTTTCGATCGTAGATGCTTTTGTGCTAGCCTTCTTAAGGCAAACTTGTCTAACTTATGTCTGTACTCAGATATTGTTGCTTCCACTGACTCTTGTGTATTCGAGCTTATGTATTCGAGCCCTCGAGGCCCATGGCTTGTAATATAAAGCTTGTATTATTTTAATTTGTGTCTAGAGTTGTGTTGTGATATCTTCCCGTGAGTCCTTGATCTTGGTCGTACACATTTGCGTGCATGATTAGTGTACGATTGAATCGAGGGCGTCACAAGTTGGTATCAGAGCCGACTGCCTGTAGGTAGCCCCCTTTCCAACTCCTTCGCCGAAGTTGAGTCTAGTCACTGAAAAACTTTTACTAACATTAGTTGTCTGGCTTACGGGCCCACGTCGCCATTGGGTGGTATTAGGGTCTTTTATTCCTCGTCTATACTCTGGGACTCTGATCTCTCTTCTATTCGGGTTAACCATTTTACTAAACTCTGACATTAGGTTCTCGTACCCACTTCCTCCCGGAGAGCCTTGACATTATCGATGATGGCTTGCTTCGCCAGAAGGTTCTGCGGATACTCCTTGATGTTTCTCGAGACCCTGTACCAACTGCCTTGCAGTTCCTGACCACCGATAATCCCCTTGAATAACATCCTTGCCGCTTGTACCTTCATCCCTTGTTGCTTCTGATATTACAAGATGCCCCGAAATTCTCTATTGTTTCGAGAATCCTTTGAGCTTACTGCCTTGCAGTTCTTTGCCCCATGAATACCCCCCCTTCGAATAATTCCTCACACTCACCGAGGATCAGTTCATCCTCAGTTGTTCGTGTGATTCACAAAATTCTTCGAAATACTATTTGATCTTCTGAAAATCCTCTACAACCTGTTGCTCTTGGAATTCTTGCATACTTGCTTTCTGGTTAATTCCATTTGTCTAGCGATATTCGTTAAAATCCTTTGGGATTAACATTCTGATCCTATTGATTCAACATGTGTGAGAATGCACACGATCATCAATTAATCCTTGGAATTTTCTTTCCGGCTTAGACATTGTTTCGAATATGAGCTGGTTCTTGCCCAATCAAGATTTGATCGGGTGCACCTCTAAGTCTATTCAACTTACTCATCTTTTGATCAGAGCCTCTGCTTCTGATCCTTCGTCTTGAAATCATAATTCATGTGTACCCAAGCATCGAATCATTCAGACGTTTATATAAGACGATGCCTTTGCATCCCCTTCTTCATCTGGTTGATTACCGATACTCACGTCAACTCTGTCGTGAATCGCCAGATCCATTGCTGGGTCGTTATCCGACAGTGTCCTTCACATCCAAAATCTTATCAGTTTTTCCCTGATACATAATACCTTCAGTATATTGTATCATCTGCTTTGACTTTGATACTCTGCTTTTGAACTCGTATCTTTTGCTTGGTTGATGGTTGTATAGAATCGTAAAAATGCCCCGATGGGTTAAACTTATGCCTTCCATAATCCGAGTGAACCCGAGAGTTCTCACGAGTCTTACTCTTCTGGTACTTCGCCAGATAAATCATCTACACTACATTTCCTTTGAAAAACGAGGAGTGAATGAAAGGTTATGCATTGAAGAAGTGGGAGTCGACCTTGAACCCTTGTGTTCATGCCCATGGACCCGATGTAGAACTTATCGTGGAAGCTACTCGTAAAAATGATTACCCCTTGTTATAAGTTCATCTTGTATCGGTGGTTTGATCATTTGTAACCGTGGTTCCGACCATAGTTTCTCCTTAACTCCATTTCCCGGACAAGTTAAAATACTTGTCTTCTGCAGATCATTTCATATGTCTAACCTCTATTTTTGATCTACCTCAAGTATTGCCCCTTGTTATCTCAAGTATATTGTGTCATTGCACTACCACTTGTGAATTCTCATTGGAAGGATACTCCATCACATCATTCCTAGCTTGATCGGTTATGTCATTATCATGCTAAATTTTAACTGTGCTACTAGGTCCTTTCCGGAGCACAATTTTTGACGACGAGCTAAGCTTATGTCGATCTTCCTTGTCATACCATTTTGCCATGAACAGCAAGCTTGCTTTCGAGTTTGTGTCGTACTCGTGGTTCAATTTACCTTACGCTTCATCATTTCTTTTGCTTAATGTCGTCGTTGATCGATTACATCTTCATGAAACCTCTCGACAAATGTGTCATGATCATCATCATCATTCCAAACTTTTCTAGGATATCAACCAAATTCATGATGAGAAATACCATCCTTGCCCCCTCGATGAATTGTTGCTGAGCCCGTGGGCCCCATCCTCATCTTTTCCTTGCTGAAATTGTAAGACTTATTTTATAAGTTGTTTTGATGGATCCTTTGTGTATCCGAAGTCTGTCCTTTCCCCGATAACCATGTCAACACTATCCCGAAGCATGTGTGTGGTACTCCGATCATCAACAAGAACATTGGGAGCGCAATGCTAACTGTTCTTGATCAATTATCCAAACACCATTGTATGGGTAAACCTCATAAATTCCTTGCCCCTTTGTCTAAACGGCTTAATACTTGGAGCCCTATCATGCTCTGCCTTTCCTTGGGAAAGTTATACTCTAACACTTGGGTATAAACATCTTTCCTTTCCATTGGTATGGTTATCATATTAATCACATTTTCCTTTCCATTGTTTTGTTTCACCTTTCTTGTCATCTAACTTGTCTGAGCATAGATAAATCCCTGCTTAAGTAAGCACCTCGGTGTACAACTCTGTCAGTAAGACCCTGTTACTATTGTTGATGACATTCCGGTAACCACCGATGGACGAGAACTTTGCCTATTGGTCTGCCTCGTATTACGAGCAGGAAAATGGTTCTCTTCGTCCCTCGCCCTTGGTACCAACGCTGTTGCCCACATAATTGGCAGGCTATCCTCTGACCTGCCTTGCTATCATGGCCGTGCAAAATTTTAGCGCCTTCCTGCTTTTAACCCACACGTTGGGCCCATAACCCATAGTTCCACACGATCGAAACCTGACTCTCCTGTATATCTTTGATTCCGAAACATTCTTGCATTTGGCTTCGTATCATGTCACGAGCCACCCCCCCCCCCCCCGAGGGATGATCTATTCCTGATGCTATGAAACCTTTCTCACACTCTGTTCAGGTATCGATCGATTGTCCATCCGCTTGAAACTTCTTATTGTACCTTCATATTTTGCTCTCGACGTTATTCTTAAATTTCAACTCGAGAGATACTTCTGTCACATTACCTGCATTGTTCACCAGACAATTAAACCCATAAGGGTCAGTTCTCCCGAAGTTACTCTTTTCTTCCCCACTTAAATCTCGGGACGAGATTTCTTGTAGTGCAGGAGATTTGTAACACCCCCAGTGTCATGCTACAGTAACCCTCTATGACTAAGCTAATCATTTTACTAAACAGTGCGTGATCCCCCTTTGATTCAGATATCCTTTGAAAATTCCACTTTCAAAGCAAATGGAATTTGCAAGTGAAATTTGGAGTTGCATAAAAGTTGCTGCAAAATAGTTCATCATTTAGCCAAAATTCCTTAACAAATGATTGTTAAGGAAAACAACATCACCTCCAAGTTAAGATGGACTATAGCAAATAAAACAATGCCGTTTCAGCATTTTAAGATGCTATTTTACTTGTGAAAAATCCAAATGAATTTAGTTGCCCCTCAAACTTTTTATGTCAGTGCCAAACAAAACAAAGAAATTAAGTGGCCTAGTCCCATAATTTTCAAAGTATTTTGGTAGCCCAAACTTTTCCCTCTATCTCTGTTTTACAGAAAACAAAAAGAAAACAGAAACCTAAAAGGAGAAAAGGCGAAAAGAAAAGAAAAGGACCCCCTGGGCCTCTTGGCCCGAAAGGCGAAGGTAGCCCAACTAGACCGACCGGCCTAACCCTTCCCCAGGTCATCTCCCTCTCTTTCCCTGTACGACCGACCGGGACGGGGCTCCCGCTCGTCCCCGCCGGACCGGCACCGCGCCCTGTACACCACCGATGGGAAGATAAGGCCGCCCCCCTGGCGCCTCGGTTCCTCCCTGGCCTCACTCCCGCTCTCATCCACTCCCCCCCTCTCCCAGGCGATCCCCTCTCCAGTTTCGCCCCACTCCCGAATGCCTCCGTCGCTGCTGTTGCCGTCGACCTCGCGGCCATCATCGCCCCCACGCCGAGCTGGGAGGTCCGGCGGAACCGCTGTCGTCTACTTCGTCTTCCTCGCCCACGAGGTCAAGCCGGGAGCCCCCACATCGACCGGATCGAGGTCATCTTCAACCTCCGCCCCGCTGCTTGCCGTCTTCGATTCGGCCTCATCAGAACCTCCCCGAGCCCGCTTTGCTCACCTACAGGCTCGATGTGAGCTCCTCTCTCCGTTCCCCATCTCTTTCCCCTCAAATTCGTCGTCGTTTGGCCGCCCCACACGTTGGCCGCCCTGACAGGGAGCTCGGCTTCGCGCGCCCGCGCTCCCCTGTCCGCTGCTCCATTGACGCGCCCCTAGCCGCGCTTGCAGGCCTCTGGCCGCGTCGGGCCGCGGCCTTGGTCGCCCAGCGCGCGCCAGCCCACACCTGCCTTGCCGCTCCTGCTGGAAGCCACAGCAGCTGCCGCCGCTACTCCCGCGAGTAGTCGCCGCTGCTGCTTCTGCTCTACTGCTTGCCCCTACTAGTGCCACTTCCTGCTGCCTGTTATCGTGCTGCTAGCACCGCCGCATGCTATTGCTGTTGCAGGTTCAGCCACCGGCGCCCCTAGGTGCGCCCGTGCGTGGGCACGGCCTGGTGGCCGGCTGACTCTCTGCCATGGCCTTGTGTGGTGTGCGTGCGTGTATTCTGGGTATGAGGCCGGCCCTATCCAGATTAGTTAGTGCTAATTAGATTAGTTTAGGGCTGCTACTTCTTATGTTAAATAGCCTAATGTGTTTGTGACAGGTGGTCCCTCACACTATATCCCCCTTTAGTTAAAATAGTAGTCAATGACAAGTAGGCCCCGCGGCCACTATTCACACTTTGACCAGGTCAAACATTGACTGTGGACTTGCTGACTCTGTATGCTGACACAACCACTGGACCCCACCCGTCTTTCTATTAGGCTAGCTGTGTGTGTATAAAAAGTAATGCACTATTTAAATTCGAATTTAGATATATTCCAGAAATCCAGAAAATGTTTTAAAATTTTGAAAATTCATAGAAAATAAACAGTATCTCGGATGAAAATGTTTTCTACATGAAAGTTGCTCAGAACGACGAGGCGAATCCGAATACATGGTCCGTTTACCTGTCAGATGCCTCTAACTATCTGAACATGGAACATTCCCCCTCCGGTCATCTGTGTGACACGGGTCCGGAACCGAGAATACATTACCGGTTGAATTCCTCCTTCACCTATATCGTGTAGCCATGCGTTAGGTCACAGCCAGCACAACATATTGCCATGTTACGCTTTGTGATGCTATGTCTGCTTTATATTTACTGTTTCTTCCCCCTCTTCTCTCCGGTAGACCCCGAGACCGATGCCGCCCCTGTGATCGACTACGTCGACGATGACCCCTCCTTGCCAGAGCAACCAGGCAAGCCCCCCCTTTGATCATCCCGATATCGCCCATTCCATTCTTTTATGCTTGCATTAGATTTTGCTACTGTTATTGATTGCTCCTATTCTGATGCATAGCTTGCTTTTGTATCTGCTGTTGTACCTTGCCTGCTTATCCTAAACTGCTTAGTATAGGTTGGTTAGTAATCCATCAGTGACCCCCACCTTGTCCTTGTTGCCCCTGCTTCATCATTGAAGACCCGATCAACGGGATTGAAGACCAGGCCCGGGCACAGCACATCACTTTCCCCTTAGTTGCTCGACACTGCTGGGTTACTATCGAGTGCCGAGGGTGAGACCTCTACAGCACTTCTGATGTTAACCCTGTAGTGTAGCTATTCGGTCGTGGTCATCGAGGGTGATTCCGCCTTAACCACTTTCGATACGACTCTGTCGTGCAACCCCTCAAGTGTGAACCTCGGGGGTGATTCCTCTTACGTTCACCTTGATGATTACATCGAGTGGAATTCACCGGGGGTGATTCCTCGGGTTTCCCCTTGATGTTTAGACACACGGTTACTATGGTTACTATGACTTACACTGAACCATGTTACCAAAGACGGGTCGACCCTGAGGGGTGCCCGCGCGAGCATAATTACGAGTGATGAGGAGACGGGTTGACCTGGAAGGTGCCCGCGAGATAATTATGAGGCGTGGCCAGGCATTCCTAGCCCTTGTCGCAAGTCCTCGAGACAGGGCGACGGGGTCACATCTTTCGTGAGTCTCTGCTTGTTACCGCGCGTTCCTAATCCACTACGATTTGGATATTTGATCCGAGGGGCCTCTGGCCTGATAGCACTAACCATCACGTGGGCATAGTATGGGCGTTCTGCGTCGTATACATCAGCCGAAGCTTAATAGACGTCAGCGACTGAGCGGCGCGCGCCGGGTTGGACTGCGTAAGCGCCTGCCTTGTTGAAGGAGGTAGCTAGGTCTGCTCACCGGCCGCCCTCGCAACGTGCAGGAGTTCCCGGGGAGATGGCCCATGACCCCTGGGGGCATAGGTTTAGTCCGGCGTGCTGACCTCTCTATTAAGCCTAGGTCGGGTTGCGGCGTATTGTTTGACCGAGGTCGGGCATGACCCAGGAAAGTGTGTCCGGCCGGAGTTAATCGAGCGTGGTGGGTAAGTTGGTGCACCCCTGCAGGGAAGAAAACATCTATCGATAGCCTGTCCTACGATAACGGACACTTGGAGTTGTATCCCGATCGATACAACTAGAACTGGATACTTGTGATGAGAATTGGATTGTGATGAGGTGATAACTGGATAGTATGGCTCTGGGATTGCTTTCTCGCAGGGAGTCGAGAAAGGATCTCTGCCGAGGTTGATAACACTACTACCACTTTACTTTATGCTACTCTACTCCCTCTTGTTTGCTGCAAGATGGTGGTTTCCAGAAGATGCTAGTCTTCGATAGGACTAGGCCTTCTCTCTATTCTGGCATTTCTGCAGCCCAATCCACATATACAACCCCTCTTTGATAATGTTGCATATGTAGTGTAGATCCTTGGTTGCGAGTACTTTGGATGAGTACTCACGGTTGCTTTGCTCCCCCTTTTCCCCCTTTCTTCTTCTTGATGCAACCAGAGATGTCGGAGCCCAGGATCCAGACGCCACCTTTGACGACGACTACCACAACCCCGAGGGTGCCTACTACTACGTGGAGGACGCCAACGACCAGGAGTAGTTAGGAGGCTCCCAGGCAGGAGGCCTTGCCTTTTCGATCGTAGATGCTTTTGTGCTAGCCTTCTTAAGGCAAACTTGTCTAACTTATGTCTGTACTCAGATATTGTTGCTTCCGCTGACTCTTGTGTATTCGAGCTTATGTATTCGAGCCCTCGAGGCCCATGGCTTGTAATATAAAGCTTATATTATTTTAATTTGTGTCTAGAGTTGTGTTGTGATATCTTCCCGTGAGTCCTTGATCTTGGCCGTACACATTTGCGTGCATGATTAGTGTACGATTGAATCGAGGGCGTGACACCACACCCTGTCCAGGAGGGTGCCCCCCCTTACTGGGCGCGCCCCCTGTCTCCTGGGCCCCATGGTGGCCCTCCGGTGTCCATCTTCCGCTATATGAAGGCTTTTACCCTCGAAAAAATCGTGGGCAAGCTTACGGGACGAAACTCCGCTGCCACGAGGCGAAACCTTGGCGGAACCAATCTAGAGCTCCGGCAGAGCTGTTCTGCCAGGGACACTTCCCTCCGGGAAGGGGAAATCATCACCAACGTCATCACCAACGATCCTCTCATCGGGAGGGGGTCAATCTCCATCAACATCTTCACCATCACCATCTCCTCTCAAACCCTAGTTCATCTCTTGTATCCAATCTTGTATCCAAAACCACAAATTGGTACATGTGGGTTGCTAGTAGTGTTGATTACTCCTTGTAGTTGATACTTATTGGTTTACTTGGTGGAAGATCATATGTTTAGATCCTTAATACATATTATTACACCTCTGATTATGAACATGAATATGTTTTGTGAGTAGTTACGTTTGTTCCTGAGGACATGGGTGAAGTCTTGCTATTAGTAGTCATGTGAATTTGGTATTCGTTCGATATTTTGATGAGATGTATGATGTCTTCTCCTCTAGTGGTGTCATGTGAACATTGACTACATGACACTTCACCATTATTGGGCCTCGGAACACAGAGACCGAAAGGTCGAGCGTGAATCATATAGTAGATATGATCAACATAGTGATGTTCACCATTGAAAACTACTCCATTTCACGTGATGATCGGTTATGATTTAGTTGATTTGGATCACGTGATCACTTAGATGATTAGAGAGATGTCTATCTAGGTGGAAGTTCTTAAGTAATATGATTAATTGAACTTTAATTTATCATGAACTTAGTCCTGGTAGTATTTTGCAAATAATGTTGTAGATCAATAGCTCGCGTTGTTGCTTCCCTATGTTTTATATGTGTTCCAAGAGAAAACTAAGTTGAAAGATGATAGTAGCAATGATGCGGACTGAGTCTATAATCTGAGCTTTATCCTCATTGTTGCACAGAAGAATTATGTCCTTGATGCACCGCTAGGTTACAGACCTATTGCAGGGGCAGATCCAGACGTTATGAACATTTGGCTAGCTCAATATGATGACTACTTGATAGTTTTGTGCACCATGCTTTATGGCTTAGAACCGGGACTACAAAAACGTTTTTGAAACGTCATGGAACATATGAGATGTTTCAAGAGATGAAATTTGTATTTCATACTCATGCCCGTGTCAAGAGGTATGAGACCTCTGACAAATACTTCGCCTAAAAGATGGAGGAGAATCGCTCAACTAGTGAGCAAATGCTTAGATTGTCTGAGTACTACAATCACTTGAATCAAGTGGGAGTTAATCTTCCAGATAAGATAGTGATTGACAGAGTTCTCTAATCACCATCTCCAAGTTACTGGAACTTCGTGATGAACTATAGTATGCAAGGGATGACGAAAACGATTCCCGAGCTCTTCGTGATGCTGAAATCAACGAAGGTAGAAATCAAGAAAAGAGCATCAAGTGTTGATGATTGATAAGACCACTAGTTTCAAGAAAAGGGCAAAGGAAAAGAAAGGGAACTTCAAGTAGAATGGCAAGCAAGTTGTCACTCCCATGAAGAAACCCAAAGCTGGACCAAAACTTGAAACTGAGTGCTTCTACTGCAAAGGAAATAGTCACTGGAAGCGGAAATGCCCTGAATATTTGGTGGATAAGAAGGATGGCAAAGTGAACAAGGGTATATTTGATATATAGGTTATTGATGTGTACCTTACTAGTGTTTATAGTAGCCCCTGGGTATTTGATACTTGTTTGGTTGCTAAAAGTTAGTAACTCGAAACAGGAGTTACAGAATAAACAGAGGCTAGTTGAGGGTGAAGTGACGATGTGTGTTGGAAGTGGTTCCAAGATTGATATGATCATCATCGTACACTCCCTATACTTTCGGGATTAGTGTTAAACCTAAATAAATGTTATTTGGCATTTGTGTTGAGCATAAATATGATTTGATAATGTTTATTGCAATACGGTTATTCATTTAAAGTCAGAGAATAATTGTTGTTCTGTTTATATGAATAAAACCTTCGATGGTCATACACCCAATGAAAATAGTTTGTTGGATCTCGATCGTAGTGATACACATATTCATGATATTGATGTCAAAAGATGCAAACTTGATAATGATAGTGCAACTTATTTGTGGCACTGCCGTTTGGGTCATATAGGTGTAAAGCGCATGAAGAAACTCCATCAAGATGGACTTTTGGAATCACTTGATTATGAATCATTTGATGCTTGCGAACCGTGCCTTATGGGAAAGATGACTAAAACTCCGTTCTCCGGAACAATGGAAATAATACATACCGATGTATGCGGTCCGATGAGTGTTGATGCTCGTGGCTGGTATCGTTATTTTCTGACCTTCACAGATGATTTGAGCAGATATGGGTATATCTACTTAATAAAGCAAAAGTCTGAAACATTTGAAAATTTCAAAGAAGTTCAGAGTGAAGTGGAGAATCATCGTAACAAGAAAATAAAGTTTCTACAATCTGATTGTAGAGGAGAATATTTGAGTTACGAGTTTGGCCTTCATGTAAAAACAATGTGGAATAGTTTCACAGCTCACGCCACATGGAACACCATAGCGTAATGGTGTGTCCGAACATCATAACCGCACTTTATTGGATATGGTGCGATCTATGATGTATCTTACCGATTTTGCACTATCATTTTGGGGTTATGCATTAGAGACAACTGCATTCAATTTAAATAGGGCACCATCAAAATCCGTTCAAACGACGCCTTATGAACTGTGGTTTGGCAAGAAACAAAAGTTGTCGTTTCTTAAAGTTTGGGGCTTCGATGCTTATGTGAAAATGTTTCAACCTGATAAGCTCGAACCCAAATCGGAGAAGTGCGTCTTCATAGAATACCCAAAGGAAACTGTTGGGTACACCTTCTATCACAGATCCGAAGGCAAAATCTTTGTTGCTAAGAATGGATCATTTCTAGAGAAGGAGTTTCTCTCGAAAGAAGTAAGTGGGAGGAAAGTAGAACTTGATGAGGTAACTGTACATGCTCCCTTATTGGAAAGTAGTTCATCACATAAATCAGTTCCGGTGATTCCTACACCAATTAGTGAGGAAACTAATGATGATGATCATGAAGCTTCAGATCAAGTTACTACAGAACCTCATAGGTCTTCCAGAGTAAGATCCGCACCAGAGTGGTGCGGTAGCCCTGTTCTAGAAGTCATGTTACTAGACCATGATGAACCTATGAACTATGAGGAAGCGATGATGAGCCCAGATTCCGCAAAATGGCTTGAAGCCATGAAATCTGAGATGAGATCCATGTATGAGAACAAAGTGTGGACTTTGGTGGACTTGCCCGATGATCGGCAAGCCATAGAAAATAAATGGATCTTCAAAGAGGAAGACGGACACTGATAGTAGTGTTACTATCTACAAAGCTAGACTTGTCGAAAAAGGTTTTTGACAAAGTTCAAGGTGTTGAATACGATGAGATTTTCTCACTCGTATTGATACTTAAGTCTGTCCGAATCATGTTAGCAATTGCCACATTTTATGAAATCTGGCAAATGGATGTCAAAAACTGTATTCCTTAATAGATTTATTAAAGAAAAGTTGTATATGATGCAACCAGAAGGTTTTTGTCAATCCTAAAAGTGCTAACAAAGTGTGCAAGCTCCAGCGATCCATTTATGGACTGGTGCAAGCCTCTCGGAGTTGGAATAAATGTTTTGATAGTGTGATCAAAGCATATGGTTTTATACAGACTTGGAGAAGCCTGTATTTACAAGAAAGTGAGTGGGAGCTCTGTAACATTTCTAATACTATATGTAGATGACATATTGTTGATTAGAAATGATATAAAAATTCTGGATAGCATAAAAGGATACTTGAATAAGAGTTTTTCAAAAAAAGACCTCGGTGAAGCTGCTTACACATTGAGCGTCAAGATCTATAGAGATAGATCAAGACGCTTGATAAAGATTTTTCAATGAGTACATACCTTGATAAGATTTTGAAGTAGTTCAAAATGGAACAGTCAAAGAAGGAGTTCTTGCCTGTGTTGCAAGGTGTAAAGTTGAGTAAGACTCAAAACCCGACCATGGCAGAAAATAGAAAGAGAATGAAAAGTCATTCCCTATGCCTCAGTTATAGGTTCTATAAAGTATGCTATGCTGTGTACCAGACCTATTGTATACCTTGCTCTCAGTTTGGCAAGGGAGTACAATTTTGATCTAGGAGTAGATCACTGGACAGCGGTTAAGAATATCCTTAGTGAGGACTAAGGAAATATTTCTCGGTTATAGAGGTGATAAAGAGTTCGTCGTAAAGAGTTACGTCGATGCAAGATTTTACACTAATCCAGATGACTCTAAGTCTCAATCGGGATACATATTGAAAGTGGGAGCAATTAGCTAGAGTAGCTTTGTGCAGAGCATTGTAGACATAGAATATTTGCAAAATACATACGGCTTTGAATGTGACAGACCCGTTGACTAAACTTCTCTCACGAGCAAAACATGAGCATACCTTAGTACTCTTTGGGTGTGAATCACATAGCAATGTGAACTAGATTATTGACTCTAGTAAACCCTTTGGTTGTTGGTCACATGACGATGTGAACTATGGGTGTTAATCATATACAGATATGAATATTGGTGTTAAATCACATGATGATGTGAACTAGATTATTGACTCTAGTGCAAGTGGGAGACTAAAGGAAATATGCCCTAAAGGCAATAATAAAGTTATTATTTATTTCCTCATTTCATGATAAATGTTTATTATTCATGCTAGAATTGTATTAACCGGAAACATGATACATGTGTGAATACATAGACAAACTGAGTGTCACTAGTATGCCTCTACTTGACTAGCTCGTTAATCAAAGATGGTTATGTTTCCTAGCCATAGACAAAGAGTTGTCATTTGATTAATGGGATCACATCATTAGGAGAATGATGTGATTGACTTGACCCATTCCGTTAGCTTAGCACTTGATCATTTAGTATGTTGCTATTGCTTTCTTCATGACTTATACATGTTCCTATGACTATGAGATTATGCAACTCCTGTTTACCAGAGGAACACTTTGTGTGCCACCAAACATCACAACATAACTGGGTGATTATAAAGGTGCTCTACAGGTGTCTCCAAAGGTACTTGTTGGGTTGGCGTATTTCGAGATTAGGATTTGTCACTCCGATTGTCGGAGAGGTATCTTTGGGCCCACTCGGTAATGCACATCAATATAAGCCTTGCAAGCATTGCAACTAATGAGTTAGTTGTGGGATGATGTATTACGGAACGAGTAAAGAGACTTGCCGGTAACGAGATTGAACTAGGTATTGAGATACCGACGATCGAATTTCGGGCAAGTAACATACCGATGACAAAGGGAACAATGTATGTTGTTATGCGGTTTGACCGATAAAGATCTTTGTAGAATATGTGGGAGCCAATATGAGCATCCAGGTTCCTCTATTGGTTATTGACCGGAGACGTGTCTCGGTCATGTCTACATAGTTCTCGAACCCGTAGGGTCCGCATGCTTAAAGTTTGATGACGGTTATATTATGAGTTTATGTGTTTTGATGTACCGAAGGTAGTTCGGAGTCCCGGATGTGATCACGGACATGACAAGGAGTCTCGAAATGGTTGAGACATAAAGATCGATATATTGGACGACTATATTTGGACACCAGAATGGTTCCAGGTGAGATCGGGATAATACCGGAGCACCGGAAGGTTATCGGAACCCCCCGGGAGGTATATGGGCCTTAATGGGCTTTAGTGGAAAGGAGGGGAAAGGAGCAAGGGAGGGGGTGCGCCCCCCCCCCCCTCCCGAGCCCAGTCCGAATTGGGAGCCCCCCCCCCCTTTCCTTCCTCCCTCCTTTCTCTTCCTTCCCTCTCCCTCTCCAAGTAGGAAAAGGATGAGTCCTACTCACGGTGGGAGTAGGACTTCCCCCTTGGGCGCGCCTCCTCCTGGTCGTCCCCCTCCTCCCCTCCTTTACATACGAAGGAGGGGGCACCCCGTAGACACAACAATTTATCCCTTGGATCTCTTAGCCGTGTGCGGTGCCCCCCTCCACCATAGTCCACCTCGATAATATCATAGCGGTGCTTAGCCGAAGCCTTGCGTCGGTAGAACATCATTATCGTCACCACGCTGTCGTGCTGACGGAACTCTCCCTCAAAGCTCGGCTGCATCGGAGTTCGAGGGACGTCATCGAGTTGAACGTGTGCTGAACTCGGAGGTGTCGTTCGTTCGGTACTTGATCGGTCGGATCGTGAAGACATACGACTGCATCAACCGCGTTGTGCTAACGCTTCCGCTTTCGGTCTACGAGGGTACGTGGACACACTCTCCCATCTCGTTGCTATGCATCACCGTGATCCTGTGTGTGCGTAGGAATTTTTTTGAAATTACTACGTTCCCCAACAACCACCTCGTACACGACTTCGAACAGGCACAATTCCTTCTGTTAGTTACAAAACTAAATATGGCTTGGTTGTATCTGATACATCTACAGGAGAACCTCGCATTGTTCATGAAGCCCTTGCTGATCCAAAATGGAAACATGCGATGGATGAGGAGTCTTGTGCCCTTCAGAAAAATCATACATGGCACCTTGTTCCTTCCTCTCCGGGTACAAACCTTATTGATTGCAAGTGGGTCTTTCGCGTCAAACGGCGATCAGATGGTACCATTGATCGATATAAAGCACGTCTTGTTGCCAAAGGATTCAAACAGAGGTATGGACTTGACTATGAGGATACTTTCAGTCCCGTTGTTAAAGCAGCAACTATTCGCCTGGTTCTTTCTATTGTTGTTTCTCGTGGCTGGTGCCTTCGTCAACTAGATGTACAAAACGTGTTTCTTCATGGTGTTCTGGAAGAGGAAGTATATATGAAACAACCTCCTAGGTTTGAGGATCCAAACAATCCATTCCATGTCTGCAGACTTGATAAGTCACTTTATGGACTGAAACAGGCTCCACGAGCATGGTACTCTTGCTTGAGCTCCAAATTGCAAAGTCTTGGTTTTGTTCCTTCCAAGTCTGATACTTCTCTGTTTGTTTATCCCCGTTCCAACACAACTAATTTTGTGCTTATCTATTTTGATGATATTATTGTCACTAGTTCCTCCGATAAGGCAGTTACAGCTCTCCTGCAAGATTTACAGGCAGATTTTTCTCTAAAAGATCTTGGTGACTTGCATTTTTTCCTTGGTATTGAAGTCAAGTTAAACCAAGAAGGTGGTCTTCATCTCTCTCAAGAGAAATATGCCACTGATCTTTTGAGCAAGGCAGGATTGCAGGGCTGTAAGCCATCACCAACTCCACTCTCCAGTTCAGAAAGGTTGTCTCTCATAGAGGGCGTGCCTTTGGATCAAGAGGATGGTACTAAATACAGAAGTCTGGTAGGAGCACTTCAGTACTTGACACTCACGAGGCCTGATATTTCATTTGCTGTAAATAAAGTGTGTCAGTATCTTCATGCACCTACTTTTCTGCTCATTGGACTGCTGCTAAACGCATACTGAGATATGTGAAGAACACACTAAGCATTGGACTAACGTTCACCAAGTCAACCTCTACACTTGTTAGTGCCTTTTCTGATTCTGATTGGGCAGGTTGCTTAGATGACAGAAGGTCTACACGTGGTTTTGCAGTTTTCTTTGGACCCAACTTGATCTCTTGGTATCCAAAGAAACAAGCCACTGTGTCAAGATCAAGTACTGAGGCGGAATACAAAGCACTAGCCAATGCTACTACAGAAATTATATTGGTTAAGTCTTTGCTTAAATAACTTAGAATATTTCACACGCAAACTCCATGTCTCCGGTGTGACAATATTGGTGCTACTTATCTATGTACCAACCCTGTTTTTCATGCGAGAAAGAAACATATTGAGATTGATTATCATTTTGTTAGAGAGAGAGTTGGTAACAAAGAATTGCAGATTCGGTTCATACCTTCAAAGGATCAAGTGGCTGATGGGTTCACTAAGGCATTATCAACAGGACTGTTTGAAGAGTTTAAGTGTAATCTAAAATTGAGAAGTTCAGATTAAGGGAGGATGTTAAACACAATATTATGAGGCTGTTGGGCCGAATAGCTTATGTATCACGTTTGGGTAGTTAGGTGTTGTATCTCCTTCTATCTCCTGTTTATATCTCCTGTGATATCTCTTGTTGGTTAGATAAGACTCTGCCAACTCTTGTAACGCAAGTCATCAATCAATATATACCAATGCAGCTCCCCTGTTGGGAGTAGGAACGCTTACCCAATCTTTACAGCGTTCCCGTCAAAAGGTAGCACTTGCAAATTCCAAAAGTCGTAAAATAAGAGATCAAATAGCACACATTTAGTTCATAGCTTATTTTCCACAAGTCGGCTAAGAATTATTACATCCATGCATTCTCCTGTCAATCAGGCTACAGGCCAACAGGCCAATGTGTAAACCGAAGCATGGAGACTACTATAAACATGCATGAAACAAGCATCAAATGGAATGGACAAATTGCTCATGGTATTTAGTATTTTACTAATTTAAGCTTGGGTTGCAGGAAAGATTTGACACCTTCTTCCAATTCCAATCTTTCCCAGGTCTTAATAAAAATCTTTAGTACCTTCAGTTTTCATGGCAAGTTGTTCATCTTGAAAGGAAGCCTGAAGAATTCTCTATAATCACGAAGCTCCAGTCGCTCTAGGGATGGGAATATCACATAAGGATCCCCAATACAGACGAGTGATTTTCACCTCCAAAATCTCAGATATTTGAGGCAGGAAAATGTTTTCAAACTATCTTGTTCGCTGCACTTGTTATCACCATGGGGCTTCATAAATGCTTGTTGCATCTCATCACAGCCACCTATCTCGAGTTGTTCGAGGCAAGGCAGACACATGGCCCAGGAGAGGTGGTTTAGCTTTCCGCAGGATTGCACCTTCAAACAAGCTAGCCTTGGAAATAGAGATGCTGGAGATGTTACCATCCAAGTTATCTCTTTCAAGTCGTCCAAATGTACAAAACTGAGCTGATTGAGAATACGAAAGCAACAATACGGTTGTGCCAACTCGCGTCCAAATATTATTTCCTCCATGGCGCACATGTCAATTCGCAGTTCATACAAGGTCCTTGGTGCAAACTCATGTGATAGAATTTTAGAGAAGTAGAGGGCACGTGTCTCAAGTCTTCATAGATTTATATATCTGACGGGGAGATTGTTGCTTCCTCTTAGTGATATATACTGAGGAAAACCCATGGAAATGATACCAACTGCTTTCAAGTGGGGTAGGGTGCCCAACTCTTGAAGGATTCTACAAAGAAGGCCCACACCAACTAGACATAAATGATAGGTTCTGAAGTCCATTACTTGTAATGCTTGAAGGCTAGATATGACACCCTCCGGTATCCTTATAATGCCAGTTGATTCTAGGTACAAGAACTTGAGCTTAATTAGGTTTCCAAAGCAGAGAGGCACTTCATTTATACCATCATTATCCGACAAATCCAGGTACTCCAAATTTGCCAAGGAACATAATTCTTCAGGTATTCCCTTCAGGTCGTTCGAGTGCAAATCTAGATATGTCAATGACGTGAATTTCTTAATTACTTCAATTATTATGCTTTCATGCAACATGTTGTTTCCAAGGCATAACATCCTCATATGACGAGGGTTAGAGCCAACATGAGTAAGTTTCGACAAACGGTTCTTCATCAATGAGACACATTCAACTTGGCTCCAAGGGATGCTGAAATTTTCGTTCGGACCAACTGCTGCACGGACATACCATTTTCCATTGTTCTCCTTGCAGCCGCAAGAGATCCATAAAGCAATGTCACGAACCACATCATGCATTATAACAGAATCATATAGTTCTCCACAACCATCTAATAAACATGCAGCTGAAAGTTCACCCATCAGACTGTATGCTTTTGTGTAACAACTTTGTATATCTGACTCATCCACTAGGCCTAAGCCAATCCAGCATCGAGCAAGCTTTAATTTGGGAATCATCTCATCCTCTGGCCACAGTGCACAAGTCAAGAAACAATACCTCAAGGTGTTGTTTCGCAAACTATCAAAACTAAACTTGACCCGACTGAAAATGGCTCTTTCCATATCAAGTAGGTCATCACTATCACAACATGACCGTTTCATATGTTGGATGGCATATTCCCACTCAGCCGTATCAATTTTGCCATACATTGCCCTTCCAATCGTTATCAAAGCTAATGGCAAGCCTTTCATTTCCTGCACAAGTTCTCTTGCAAGTGCTTCAATGCGAGGACTATAAGATAGAGTTTCGTGTCCGACCTTATCTTGGAATAGCTGCCATGCCTCATCCTCTTGCAGGCAAGCTACTTTGCACTCTTTCCTCACCTCCATTTGACCACAAACTTTTCTCGATCTTGTTGTGATCACCACTTTTCTCCGAATATGTTTTGTACTTCCAAGGGGATATGGTATGCCAGTTGCTTGTAGATCAATTTGGTCCCAAAGGTCATCCAACAAGACAAGAAAGTTTGACTTCTTTAAGAAGTCAAAAATAACATTAACATCATTCTTCAAATTGAGTTGGCGTGCAATGTCAGCTTGGATCTTTTCCACTGAACACCCCCTTGAAGCTGTCACTCGTATGACATGATTGAAGGTTATGTCTCCATCAAGCGCGTTCTTAATATTGTTCAACAGGTGTGTTTTCCCCACTCCACCTGGACCCCATATTCCAATCACTCCCTTGGGATCATCCTTAATGAATTGGAGAGCGTTTTGAAGGTTACATTCCTCAGCAGACATAGATGGACCAGGCTCGATTGACATGATGTGAGGATTATCATTGAGACATTCCTTGGCCGCACGAAGTTTCTTAGCTGCCCCCTGCCCGACGGTAACATTATTCTCTGCGCTATCATCATATGACGAACATTATTCATCCTAATAAGCGGGTTGATGGTGTCATCATCCAGATTTTCCAACGTCCTTTCTACCTTCAAGGCACAAGTTTAAACATGTAAATTAATACTCAAATTGGCATTAAAAAGAGTTATACACTCCACGAATGAAGTTACCTGTGATACTGTTGAACTACTCGCATCAGTTACAAGGCATGTATTTTCGGTTTTACCAAGCCTATTGATTATATATGATGTATCTGGTCTGTTCGCTTGGTTACCATTAGTACACTCTATCCCTAGCCTGGTGCATAAACCAATCTGTTTCAACTGTGTGTCTCTCTGTGATTTCCCCAACTTATTCTTCCAACTTTCAAGTACCTATTTAGATAGGAGTCAAAGTGTATTAGATATGTAGAGAAAAAAAGACCAATCTATACCTGGGTATAGTGACCCACTATTGTACCTACAGACATACATATAGTAACACGTCTAATTTGCTCTATATTTTCAAGTAGTAGCATTTAAGAATCAATTCGTCAAAAGTAACCTTTTCTAGTTGAAATAATAATATGCATGCCCAATTATGAGAAAAATCTATTTTTTATAATTGTAGCATTTATTGATAGACTAAAATAACTGTAAAATAAGGAATTATTGTAACATGTTACTACTAGATTGCTGCATATTTAAAGTGGGTCATTGTACCTAGGTATGTATATGTGATGATATTGGACAAGTACATCTAGGAGTAGAGTAATCTTACTCTACACCTGAGCTAACTCAAAACACCATTTTATAGTGCAACCAACCCAACACATCCTATTAAACCACCACTTTCCACCCCATGGGTCAACCAAATCTGCCCATGAATTACTATCATTTGATCATGACTTTACAATCCCTTTAGAAATTATATGACTATAATTTTTCGTAATTATGACCATGTCTTATTGTCACATCTAGCTGTCACATGTTATGAAGGAGTGCCTTTTTAGTTGTTCACAATTGACTAGGAACAAAACAAATTGCATGAGGTGCATAGATTAAATCCATACCCGCTCTTTACTTTTAATTACAATATACAATTGTTCTCATGGCAGTAAAATCATGCCATATTACAATGATGACCTTGGCTTGGCATGTTACTAATTGGGCATGGTTGGTTTGGGCATAAGTATGACTGTTTTAAACTGTCATTTCCTACATCAAAAATTGTGAAGCATCTTATAAAACCACATAAAAGAAACAGTAAACTGCTAGTAAAAAAATTATCTACCTTGATGTACAATAAGTTATTCTACTCACAAACCAATACACAAACCAAGAAAATGCATTAATCTGTAGACCGCATCAATTCAAGCTTGAGCAGCAAAACATTCTCCAAAAACTACGGGGTTATACCTATAACCGCGTCTAGATGATCCACACAAGTAGCAATAAGAATAAAGTACAACTACAGTATTGCAAGTCTTGAAAATATATATGTGAAATCTACAAAGAACTGTTCAATCTAACTAGGTGTAGAAATCATCCTATTACCGACATTTTTTTGTCATTCATTAATCCGCATTTGGAAGATTAACATGCACTCTAATGTAATTTTATCATGTATATTACTCCTTGTCTATGTTGTGTCAATTATAAGATATAGAGTCGAGTTACTCTCTGTTCTGTCTATCTCTTCTTACTATGTAGAACAAAAAAGGTGGCATTAATGGATTTTAGATATTGCTTTGTGGAGCCTAGTAAGATCTAGCAGCATGTAAATTGCCCTTTCATGTTCAATTGAACACGTAGAAATAAAGGTTATCTTCCTAGAGATACTTTACTACATATGATTTGAAGAACAATGTTATGTAACGACTTAAAAAATGCAAGGTCAAAGCAAAATATGGTTATTTTGAAACCTAGCGTTTAGCCTTTTTTTGAGGGAGGTCCAGCCCTTTATCATGGAACAACCGCAGAAATATTGTTCTTACATTATCAACATCAGGATATGTTGGGTATGTTATGGCGCTGCTAGAAGGAGGGCGCGAGAGGGCCGGCCGGGGGCCTTTCTACCCACGGCCGAGCAAGAGGGAAGGGATTTCCTTCTTAATTCTTGCTTGATTAGATTGATACATCTCCTCTCTTTATATAGAGAGGTTTACTTGACTCCCAAGCAAGGCTTACTTGACCCCTAAGCAAGTGATCCTTATCTCTAATTAACCCTAAGACTAACGGGGCCCATTAGGCCCATTACGTACTCTAACACTACACCCCACCTGGACATGCAGCTTGTCCTCGAGCTGCAGCCTAACCAACTTATAACCATGACTCGATGCAACACAAACCTAACACCTAAAAACAAGCCTTTTACATCTCGGCTTGTGTTATTACTCTCAACCTGAAATAGACTGTGACGCTTTATCGTGCACGTGTACAGCCACCTGGATCCCATGGATACCACCTGGACAAAAGGAGTGCATGTGTATGGCTGTTGGTCTGCACTGCACAGGGAAGAGTGGAGGGCTTGCGATGGAGAATGTCGAGGAGGGGTGCGCCCCCCCAACCGCTGATGTCGCAGACTTTGAGGTCGCTGCCCACGGGGAAAACAGCATGCCCGCCGCCCGTGGGGGAAACCGCATGCCCAAGATCCCCGACACAGCGGACGAGATCGAGGTCATTTGCGCAGCGAAGGGCAACTTGGAGGAGCGGCAGCTGCAGACCACGCATCTCCTGCACACGCCGACGCGCTAGGAGGCCGCGCGCAGCAGCCTGCAGCCTCACCGCCGCCAACACGTGATGGGTAGCGATCCAAGACGGAAGCGGTGAAGGCGGTGGCGGGGACTTGATCTGCTGGATGTGGACGCCCTGGGATGGCGGCGGCGCTGATGGGAACAGGGTCGTCGCAGTCCCGTCGTAGGGCATCCCATACTGGGCGGCGGAGCTGACCGGCGGTGGCTGTTGCAGCTGCAGCGGCTGCTACGGTGTCGCGCCGGGCAGCGGCAGCGGAGCGCCGGGCGCGGCGGAGGCCGCCAGGAGCGGCCGCTACCACTGCAACCAGGGCTGGGCGGTGGTGGCGATGGATGGCAGCTGCAGCGGCCCGGCGAGCGCGGCGAAGGCTGCCTGGTGCGGCAGCTCCCATGGCAGCCACAGCGGCGCAGCCGGGGGCGGCCCGTAGGACCCGGCCAAGAACAGGTGGATCTCCTGGACCGCATGGGTTAGGTCCCACAGCACGCCGAACACCTCCTCCGGGGTGAGGACGGCGGGGGCGGGCGCGACGGAGGATCCCGGCGCGGGCAGGAGCAGGGTGACGGTCGTGGTGGTCGCCGGAGGCGACGAGGTGACCGGCAGCGGAAGAGATGGGCTTGACGGCGGTGAAGACATGATCAAACCGAAGCTAGCTGATACCAAATTGTTATGGCGCTGCTAGAAGGAGGGCGCAAGAGGGCTGGCCGGGGGCCTTTCTACCCACGGCCGGGCAAGAGGGAAGGGATTTCCTTCTTAATTCTTGCTTGATTAGATTCATACATCTCCTCTCTTTATATAGAGAGGTTTACTTGACTCCCAAGCAAGGCTTACTTGACCCCTAAGCAAGCGACCCTTATCTCTAATTAACCCTAAGACTAACGGGGCCCATTAGGCCCATTACGTACTCTAACAGGGTACCACTTCTTTCCCGTTAGCATCTCTATAATTATGACACCAAGACTATATATGTCCGACTTGTATGTGATCGTGTATATGTCCCCACTATGAAACTCTGGTGCAATATACCCCCCGCACCAAAATTTAGTCATATAAACAAATGGGAAAAATCAAATAATAAAATTTCTAACTAAAAGAAAAAGGAGAATTCAAGAGGCTTTGCCAACTTACAATGTGCCAGCCATATTTTTGGTACTAGCTCGGCTTTGCTTTTCATCAAAGCACCTTGATAGTCCAAAGTCAGTAATTTTTGGCATCATATTGCCATCTAGCAGAATATTTGCGGGCTTGAGATCTAAGTGAACAATACGATTCTGGTGAAGGTAATGTAAACCATCACAAATACCATTTATTATCGCATAGATCTTTATCCAGTCATGTCCATAAGATGCATCTATAAAGGAGAGAGAATTGAAGAAAGTAAGGTGTTAGTATTTGACATATATGAAGATTGAAACACTCAAATTTGTAATTTTAGATAGAATACGACACCACAAGTGTCACTATATGTGTCAGCTGCTTGAACTAAATGTCTGTAATATATTCATTAAAATGGAAACAAAAGTTGCAGGCCACATGATCTTACCTTTGATATACTCATCAAGACTTCCTTTAGGTACGTACTCAAAGCAGAGCAACCTTTGACGTACATCTGCCATGACAAAATCTCCATCATAGCCTACCATTTCGCCTTGTATGTTAGCACAATATCCCAAAAAACGTACTACGTTTTTGTGCTTCACCTTCATCAAACAACGAATCTCTTCATTAAATTTATTATCAGGAATATCAAGCCTTTCAAACAGCTTCTTCACAGCAACGGTCCCATTCTCAAGCATTCCCTACAAGTCGCAAGATGCCTTGTCAGCATTAATTCAGTTTTCGGATTAACCAAGGGCAGTTGAGAGTTGCCTTACCTTATAAACAACCGCAAACCCACCGCTGCCAATTTGACGCTTCTCAGAGAAACCATCTGTGATGTCTTCCAAAAGTGATAATGGAAAGGCCTTTGGCTGCTCGTTTTCGTGAGATAGCATGTGCTTGAGGTCCTTTCGCGCAGCACTGGCTTGGCGACCCATTAGCAGTTATACGCAGGACGGGAGTACCCTGAAACAAGAGCAAGCACATTATTTGGGAGGCCCACTAGATCAAGCACCCCAATTGCTCAAGTAATCACAAAAGATATAGCTATGGAATAGAGAACAATCTTCTGATTTTATGAGTAGAAAAAAATTCAACAACCACAGTCTTATTCCTTGAATGGATAAACATTGTAAAATAACAAAAACCCAGTTGCCCGGAAAAATGTTGTGAAACAGAGCAAGCACAAGCATAGCTCCTCCTCAAAACTCAACACGCACTTGACGGCATAGGTAACTGCAATAAGTTTGAAGCAAACATAGAGCTGCATGATGCAACTGGCCTGCACTTGATGAATGTCCAAAAGGACTAGGAAGCAGGTTGTTAATCTCAAAATTACCGATCTATAGCAGCAGCCAGTTAAATATCTGGAGAATATCTTCTCAAGGGGAAAAAATAAAACAAGTACTCCCTATGTCCGATAATGTAAGACATTTTTTGACATGTCGAAATGCAGAGGCCAGGGATACGCCTTCATTTCCAAAAAAAGTGTAGTGTCGAAAAACATC
This sequence comes from Triticum timopheevii, assembly GCA_963921465.1. Taxonomy (NCBI): domain Eukaryota; kingdom Viridiplantae; phylum Streptophyta; class Magnoliopsida; order Poales; family Poaceae; genus Triticum; species Triticum timopheevii. The sequence goes on from OY997270.1 coordinate 594,063,797, forward strand.
TTACATTATGGGAAGGAGGGAGTACTAGTGGTGATTACCTGGAGAAGAGATTATCTTCTCAAGGGAAACTCGCAAAAAAAAAAAAATCTTCTCAAGGGGAAGAAAAAAAAAGTACTAGTGATGATGATCACCTGGAGAAGCCTTTTGCAAGATTGTTGATTCGGAATAATCGCTCCAAATCGCCGCTACTAATCAGAGGAGCAGGAGAGGTCGCGGCAGACAGATTTGCAGATGGTAGGCCGGGGAGGGGGAGGACAATCTTTCTGCAGAGTGGAAGAAGATGTGGGAGTGGGAAGAAGACGGCACGGCAGCTAGTCGGCTGGTCGGAGGATGGGTGATCCTAGTCGCCGGCTAGTCGGGGGAATCGCGTGAGTCGAGCCGCTGCAGCTAGTCGGCTTTGCTCTTCAGATCTCAGGATCTCGTTTCGGAAAACAACAAGGGGGGAGGGAGAGATGATAAATCAGACCCATGCATACTCGCCGAGAGTTGAGACCTCAGATCCACTTTCTCATACCAGCTCATTATTTTACAGTTTGTGGCCTGAACATTAGAATATCCATCTGCTTTTGTCATCATATAATAGTACACAGCTTGCCTGCATCTAATCACACCGATTTTCAGCCAAAGAGAGAAGCCTGGCGAAGAAGAGGAATGAGAAGAGAAGAAACATTATTCCATGGGCGGTGGCGCCATTCCCGCGGCCGCACATGCCAAATCATTCATTCCTAAAACAGCTTTCTTTTTCTGCGATTGATAACTCCAAAAGCAGCCTGCTCGCACCTGGCTTTTGCCTTATTATATAACGTTCCTCCTCTGTATTAGTGTCAAAATGCGTCTTACATTTTGAGACAGAGGGAGAATTACATTCTGTAAAGAGAAAAAGCAGAGAGATATGGGAAGTATCAATCTTCATAGCTCCAATCACCATACATACATGTATTAAGACAAATATGTCCATGCCGAATAAGTTTCCTGACCTTTTGAAGCCTCGGTTTTTTTTAGAAAATAAAATCAATAACATGATGGTGCAACAATAGCAGGCACTGCCGCACTGGAGACCGAAAAATAATACTATAGCCTCTCTTTTTTTGGACAAGTAAACACACACCATCTCCCTCCCTCCCTCCCTGGTTACAAAAGGATTTCTGGCAGAGGGCATAATAGGCTATCTAATAGTTAAACTTTCCTTCAACTGTTATTATGTTGCTTGTGGCCTTCCTTTTTGCCTATGACGTTACCTTTGTAATCACACCGTGAGAAGAAGAGTGCCTTTAAATTGGAGGAGACAACATAGAACAGCAAAAAGTTGGACCATGGATCCAACCGAAAGCATCATTCTTCTGCGGATCAGTGAATGATTTCAAAGCTTTGTGCTGCAGACAACAAAAGACACAGTAATGTCACTACATCGATACATCTGGTAGTACAAGTGAATACTTACTTTATTCGTTCCGGTCAAAAAAAAATACTTACTTTATTTGGTGCATTTGCAAAATAGAGATGTGTGCCTAATCCATTGTATAAACTCAGTCTGTCGAATCAAATTAACAAACTCTCTAATTAGCAACACCTCTACGCAGTGTGCTTGTATGGCTGGCTGTATTTACTCCGTTCAGGCCATGAAATGTTATCAGCAGAACTCGCTCGTAAATTTCTTATCAGGACATCATCGATCATCACGAAGAGGCTGCATCATCTCACTGTACTCACCGGCTGCAGCCACCTTGCAGAGAAGCCACGCCTCCTGGAGATCGCATCGTGCAGCACACACATCATCGATCAGCGAATGCTTGCAAAAGCTTTGCTCTGCAGACAATCAAAGATGCACCGACGTCATCATATCTGGGAACTGGGAGACAAGCTGAAGAATAGGCAGGAGGAAATAGACACAAAACTAACCATGATCAATGCGACTTGCTTCGCTGCGTCAGGATCTTGGCCGTGCACGAGAAAAGATGCCCCCCATGATGGAGGCGGCGAATTTTCTCCCAACAGGTTTGGTCCGATTTACGATCTCCCCTGTTGCTTCACACGGCAGGGAGTCTCTAGGCGACGAGTTAGCATGATGGATAAACAAAACGTTGGGCCTATTAGGATGGTTCATTGCAGCTGCTTGCCACCCATCCTTTATCGTATCTTGTACTCCAGAATGGAGCGCGACTTCTTTTAGCCTTGCCATGCGTGTGATGTCGATTCCTGGAAGATCACCTAGAGCTTCACAAAGTACATGAAGTGACACAAGGTAGGGCATAGCTTCATCTTGGATTGTTATGCCCTCCATACTTTGCTCGCCCACGAGGCATAACCCCTTCAGGCTTCGGAAATGCTCTGGTTTTATGACCAAGTGACCAAGCTTATCTTCTACCAGCTTGAGATATTTCAGTGTCATTTTCAGTCCAGACAGGCTACTCAGGATTGTGTCACCGCTCAGATTAGTCCTTGAGAGGCACAACTCCTCGATGTAGTTCAACTTTGCACGGAACTGAGGGAGTTGCGTCAGCTTGCCTCGCAATTTGAGTGAGGTAAGACGGCCTGTAGCTTTCAGGGAATCGATGAACTGTTCTGAGCATTCTGTTGGGCATCCTTGGAAGTCGATAGATAAGGAACGATCAACTCTTGTCATATCCAGGCCTCCTCCAATGAATTTATTTGTGGCTCCTAAAACATGAACCAGTTTCGTCACATCTGCGGTGGAATCGCACCATATTTTCACCTTCCTCAACTTCCCCATGCAACTCATCAGCTGCGCAAACCCTTCGCTTTTGTCGGTGACAAATCCGGAAAGCCTCTGCAGTTCACTATCTTTTGACACGAGCTTCTTTACCTTCTTCTGTGTGCAGTCACCTTCAGCTAGCTGAAACTTTCCAAGTAGGTGTTTCAACCCAGGGAGCTGGAGGACTTCAATTGGTAGCATCACTACCTGGGTTCTCCTCATGTCGAGAGTCTCTAACCATTTTAGCTTCGCTATTTTCCTCGGAACCTTGTCAATACTGTCCCCGAGGCTCAGATATTTGAGCAGCAACAGGTCACATATTTTCCCAACATGTTCTGCTTTCACATCAGCACATTCTTTCAGATCCAAAACTCGCAGTAGCTTATACTTGGCATAATTCAAATTAGCCTGATGCCTGGCGACATTTGCATCATCAGGGAATACTGCCAAAGTATGGAGACGAGATAATTCCTTTGGCAAATCCAGTGGCCCATTTGCCGCACCGTTAAGATGGAGGGAAAGCCGGCGAATCTCCTTGCCCGGTGGATTCCTCTCCGTCGTCTGGCCGCTACCACACAGCATGGTGATGAAGTTCTGTGACTTGGATTTGCTGGAAATGGAGTTGAGCATCATCCCAAAAGTTTGGCATCTCTTCACATTTCCATAGTTCCTCACTTGAATGGGCTGAATGACATTGCGGGTGATGAGGCTCTCCAAATTCTTTGCTGCAACATCCTGCGAAAAACTCTCTGTTTCTGGTTGAGGAAACACAAGTCCTTCAGCCAGCCATCGCCTTATCAGGGGATTCCTCCTGACAGGATGGTCGCGCGGGAACATGCAGAAATACAGCAATAAGTCCTGGACAACAGGACTCGATAGGATCTCGTTGTTGCTGTGTTGCACTCTTGCTAGTGTGTCATCACGAAGATGGAGGCAGGCCTCCACAAATCCAGCCTCTGTCAGCTCTCCAATGAAAACCTGGCTTGTGCTATCCATGGCGAGTGGTGAACCGTTGCCACATCTGCAGCATGTCGCTTCTGGCAGCTGAATGGCCGTCGTCATGATAATTCTGCCGTCCACACCATCGGCCCAAGAGAAGGCGGATAGTACATCATACAACTCCTGTGTATCCACGCCATCAATTACAATCAAGTACCTACAAGACACATAATGAATGAATCTTTCAGAAAATAACAGTCATGATTTTAGTTTTTGGTTGAAGGCTTGCAGCTACCAATGTTTGCTTGCAATATTACTAGTCGATTTCAATCATAAGTTACTGAAAGTTTGAAATGCTGACACCAATTTAGCTCTCTGTTTCCTACTCATGAACTTCATTGAGTCAGTATACTCAAGATTGAACTCATCGGGACATCCTTCAACAAGTTTAACCTACAGTCCTAGACCACACTCCATCAATCTACTTTTATCAGAATCTATGCATGTATGTTTTAGAGCTTAAATTTTCCTCATTCCGCGGTTTTGCTTTCAAAACATATTTGCACTCTGCAATAGCCCTATGTACTCCATTTTCCCAAAAGAGGATATTCTAACAGAATCATGTCTTCAACAAGTTCAGATAAATAACACTGTTGAAAGCAAACATTACTAGTTAATCAATATAATCACCTTCCAGTAATCTCTAGCTATATTACTCAAGAGGCATGATACTAGTTAAGCTAAGCTATATAATCACCTTCCAGTCTTGAGTAATCCGGTGAGCCGGTGGTCAGTCGGAGCATGCTTGGTGACGTCTCCGTTGGCTTGTGGTGTGATTTTGGAGCTGGAGGCAGTGGCTCCATGATTCTTGGCAACACTAATTAGCAGCAGCTGGTCATGTATTTTCTGAAGAAGCTTGTGCACACTCATGCCCGGGGCTGCACGAACCCAGGCGTGCAGAGGGAACTGGCTGCGCACATCCCTGTTGCTGTACACCTTGTGGGCAAGGCGAGTCATACCTGCTCCACCGAAGCCGGCGACGGAGATCACCTTGAGGTTCCCCTCCGATGGGCTCCGCGCAAGCAGAGCAAGTAGCTGCTCCTCCGGATCCACGGTGCCCCCACCTGCAGCGGGGGGATCAGGTGCGCCGGCGCCGGCGATGCTGATGCAGTTCTGTAGCTGCTCGAGAGTCTCCTTTGACCGCTTCTTCAGTTTGGCGATCTTGCCGACGAAACGGATTCTGCTCATCTTCCCGACCTGGAATCGGTCGATGCAGTCTTCCATGTCGTCCGCCAGGCGCCTGAGATCTCGGACCCAGAGGTCCGTGATGGATCTGCCGCCAGTCGAGCGGCCAATGATTTCTTGGATCGACTGCAGGTCGCGCCGGATGAACCCGGCGTCCACCTCCAGGTTGTCCAGCTGCTTCCTTTTCCCATCTATCACCGATAGGAGCTTGGGCAGGAGCTTCACTATCGGACCGACGACCACCGCAACCTCCATCTCGATATGTCGCTAGCTAGCTAGTCTACCTGCGAGCCCCTCTCTCTCTCTCCCTAGGAGACTAGTTGTGCATCTGTTGTCAGAGCATCTCAGTGGATGCGGCAAACGGTTCCCCGTCGGTGAAATTGCACCGGCCGGAGTTGAGCAGGCGGCGGCAGTTTCGGGCGCCGGAGGTAAGAGACGAAAGGGTGGACTAGTAGTTTTGGTCCAGTGAGCGAGGAGAAAACCATTGTGGGATGCAGTGTGTGGATTAGCTTTTTTTTAATTCCTTTTACATATGGAAATTATTAATTGCAAAGAAAACCATTTGCAGGTGTACGGTATTCTTAGTTTTTTCAGACAAACTGGTTGTTTTTCTTTGGTAAATACTCTGAAATTATTTTTTATATATCTGTTTATGATATTTTTATAATGAGAAATGTCTTTTAGAACAGACACATGGGCATTCACAACACTCACGCGCCCTCGCCCCTATGAACGCGTGCAAGCACACCCTATCCCTATGGCACCTCCGAGACTTAGAGACTGAACTGGTATATCTTGAAATTAACATAGTCGCCACGCCCACACCTCATAGTCGCCAGACGCGTCATGCCACCAAAAAAATAGCATTGGAAAGTCTTAAATAAATATGGGGAAGTTTGATCTTGAGCTAGATCTACCTTCTACCAAGCCTATCGACCTCTCTATTATAGGGTATATGTGGTTTGTTTAAATACCCCTCACTAGATCTGATACGATCAGGAGGTGGTGCGGTTAAGTGTGTTGTGACCTCTCATAACTGCCCTAATCCTTAAATGTTGCGGCCGTCCGTGCACCTAACAAGTGTTTACTTGACCTTAGCCAGGCGCGATACTCGAGAGCCCCTATACACTTGTACATGTGCATCTTGGACTCGTCCTTCTGAGTCCTCCCGAATGTGTATCCTTACTCACCGACATATGCGTGTCTAGTGACTATGGGCCAGTTTGGATTGAGACCTAGGGTTCATGCCTAGAGAAAGGTATTGCCTGGGAGTAGCCTAAGAAAGGTGAGATTCTTGCCTGGTTAGGCATGCCTGAGTACGTGGTGCTTGGTTTGTGTATGAGAGGTTGCTGTTGTGTTACAGTACTACATTATAATTAGTTGCTTTTGCGGGCCAGGCTAGAGTCAGGTTCTCTATGACACCAACCAAACAAAGCTCAGGAAGATTCAGGGGAAACTTGTGCCCATGCAGTTTTGCTCTAAGCCTCCAACCAAACATGCCCTATATATGTTTTGCATCCTTTGCTAATATATCCAACCGCGTGGGAGGACTTCCTCTTGTCCTCCTACATAAACCCAACATATCCATAAAAAACCATACTTACCTAGTTATAGCATTTTCATAGTCATTCAGGATAATTTGTCATGCACTACCAGCATTTATGTTAAATGGCTAGATATGAGTTGTCATTGTCATATGCTTTGCATGATCATTGTTAGCTAACATTGTTTTTTTTCATGCATATGCCATTGGTTCATCATAATACATGCTACGATAGATCATTGCACTTCTTTGTACACTATCAGTCACATCATATATTGTTTTCTTTTCATGGTCATAGCTAGAGTTTGCATTTAGATGAAGTTGAGGAAAGTGTACCAATCATCATTGTAAGGTGTTTCTTCTACCTTGAGAGAACAAATGCAGCACGAAGGTGTCCAATAATGAATGATGTGTCATAGAGGCACCAAAAATAGTGAGAGAAACAAGGAGCAATAACATTTTCCCTTTTAAATTACACATATGAAGTGATTCAAAGTAGCACTACGTGTTCAAGTGTCAGGGCAACAGGGTTGGCTCGGCCTGTTGGGTTGGATTTCTTTTTCTATTCCTTTCTCTTTTATTTTTTATTTTTCTACAAGATTTGAATAGGCTCAAATTCATTTCAATTCCAATCCTTTAAACTTTAGAAAATTAAAACAAATACTAGGGTTCATGTAGATCATTGAAAAAACTCAGCCATGATGCAAATATTGAAAATATAATTTATGCAAATGGATTCAATATGGCTATTAAATAAATCCCAAAAATAATTTAGGATTTTCTAAAATAGCCAAATTAATCCCAAAAATTTCAAAAATGCACTGAAATCACTATGCATATGAATGTTATATTCACATCCTAATTTGGAAATTTTAAATGTGACACGGAGCTTGTCGGAGGCATCGCAACACCGTTGGTGGCCCGCTCGCGACACAGATGACTCCAGCTGCCTTCCGCTGCACAACCACCCCTGAAAAGCATGTGATTGGTTGTCTTCCTCCCTTACCCCTGGTAGTAGTGTGCCCCTAGACCCGAAGGTGGCAGCTGCCCGACCAGAGCTTTGCGCGTGACGCGGGGGGGGGGGGGGAGGGGGGGAGGGATTTGTGAGGGAGCGAGAGGATGTGGCACAGGGCGCGTCGCATTGCGGCGGGGGGGGGGGGGGAGGGGGGGATTTGTGAGGGAGCGGGAGGATGTGGCACAGGGCGCGTTGCATTGCATGGGCCGGTGTTGCGTGAAACAAGAAGATGCAGTGCGGCACGTGAGGGAGGAACATGTGGATGTGAGAAGGATAAGGCTCTACTTGCGTGAGTTCCACTTGACGCGTGGCCTGAAACTGATACGAGCGATGAGGTAGAGTAATCGGTCACCGGATCTGCATCATTTACCTAACCTAAGGTGGTGCAAAATATTTGTGGATTGATTTTATAGGTACAGCATAAGAAAAGTCCATGATTTTTCCTTTTTCATATTTTTTTGATGTTAACAAGTGCCGTATGCAACATGATTGTTCTTTGTGGGTTGTGTGGTGCTTCTTTTCCCACGCCAACCACCGGAGAAGTACCCCCATATCTTGCTCGTCGGGATTGAGACGATTCCTCACGGCCAGGCATGCTTTCTCGTGCTTCTCGATATTCTCATCCATGTTCTCAGAAAAAGAGAAACTTCCCATCCATGGCCACAATTAGTTAGGCAGATGCACACTTCAGGTGGGGATGCAAAGCCAACTAACTGCTGGCTTCCGGTGAAGACGGAGGACGACCCTGATACCTGATTCCGCTCCGCTTGAGGCGAAAATGGAGGATCCCATCACGGCTTCGCTCGGCCCCATGGGTCGCCTCCTCCGGCGACTCCATTCGCTGGCGGCTTCCGACCACCCTCTGCCGAAGGGGTTCACTGCGAACGGGATCCGGCTTCTGAGAGAGGGCCTAGAAGGATTGTGCGACCACCTCAAGGGTTTGCCGGAGGCAGATCTGGACAACCCTGGCTTCACGCCCAAATGGTGGACCAAGGAGGTCCGGGAACTTGCTTACGACGCGGAGGACTTCTTCGACGAGGTTATGCAGTCCGTTGCCGGCGGCGGCGGCGCCGGCATCAGCAGAAGCGCTCCTCTTAGTACTACTACTATATTTGGGGTTACCAGTAAGCGGAAGCAGCGCCTGCCCCAGATTGCACAAGATTTCTCACATTTAATGGCTCGTGTGGATGATGCGAGAGGAAGATGCAAAAATTTCCATCTTGCTCCGGGGACAGCCATCAAATCTGACCATGGACAAGCCAGTACCAGCGGCCACACACCTGAACTGCCTCTCAACCTGCCGGTGTCGACCGTGTCAACCGCCGGCCATAGCCTGGTTGGTGTCGAGGAACCCATGAAGAAGCTTGTCAACTTGCTTGCTTTCAGTGACGACCAGCAGAAACAGTTCAAGGTGATACCCATCTTTGGATCTGCAGGAGTTGGAAAAACGACAGTTGCCAGAGCGATATATCATCAGTTTGGAGGGGAATTCCAGTGCCGGGCTTTTGTACGGGTGTCCCGGAATCCTGATATGAGGAGGCTTCTCACCAACATCCTCTCACAAATTAAGGCACCAGGGGCAGGGGCTCACACCTTTTCTGATGCGCAGGACCTTATTGACTGTATCATCAAACATCTTCATCAGAAAAGGTATTTCCCTATTGTTTCCAAAACAAACTGGTATGTTTAGCCCAGGGCTCTTCGGATTGCTGGAAATGCATAGGAAAAATATGTGAATAAAGCATGGTGCTAACAGTTTTATGAACACACATGAATTTAGGATAAATGTTAGCACCACGCTGGCCACAATAAATATGTAGGGATTAGGAAATGTTCACTTGTTAGGAACATTCACCGGGTTGATTCAATGCATTTTAGTTTTATGAACACACGTGAATTTAGGATAAATCGATGATTTCAGATGTCAATAGGAGGAAGAATCGACATAGTTCAACTAATGTAGATTTTCCATGAGATCAAAACAGAGACTGTTGTAGGGGAATAGTACACATTTGCCCTTTTTCATTAATACTTCAATTTCCTTTCGGATTCATAAACTTAACATCTGAAATAAAAAAACCTTAACATATGTGCATGCGTGTAGGAGGTGGAAGTGTGGGGAAGTAGAACTTTATTTTTGTGTGATTTTCAACTGTTCAAGCACATTTTTATCGCAGGGAAGTTGATAAATTGGGAATAGTAAATTATCCAAATGTTTTTTTTCTAATTAAGGAAGGATAAATATAGAAGAAATCTTAGGTGATTATTTGGATTGTGAGATTTGTTACTGTATCTGGCTAGAATTTAGTTTCAGATATTTTTTATTAAAAAAATACTTTAAATGGTTAGCCAATTAGGGTCTGGTATCTTGAAAACTTTGTTTGGCCAAACATGGATATTTGTAAGTATCCTATTGTGGGTTTTATGAGAAACGGGTAAGAATGATTTTCTTATAAAAAGAACTCATTATTTGTCCCCTTTTTCTTGTAAAGGTGTACATGTATACCTATAAATTGTATGGCATTTTTTTGGAGATACACGCATACATTATCTTATCTAAACTCATGGACCCACCCTTTTCATATACATTACCTTATCCTCTCTATTTGGAAAACTGCAAAATTTAGGAGATCCAATGTTTTTCGTAGAAGTACCACTATTTACTCTTCTCTTAGTTTTATGTATCCTTCTTCTCATGTATTCCTTTCAGAGATAAATCATATCAATATTGATTGTGTTTCCTTACCCTTTTTTTGCGTGTGTGTAAGCTTGACTAAATATATCCAATATGAACAAAAATATCTCTCAGGTACTTCATTGTTGTTGATGATTTATGGACAGCATCAGTATGGGATATTATTAGCCGTGCTTTTCCTTATGGTGATTGTTGCAGTAGAGTACTGACAACCACACAGATTGAGGATGTAGCACTGGCATGTTCTGGTTATGAGTCAGAGTACATATTTAACTTGGAACCTCTTAATAATGGTGAATCTCGGAAATTATTCTTCGATACTGTTTTTGGCTCTGAATGTGAAACTGGTTGTCCTGAGGAGTTCGAAGTAGTTGTGGATAGGATTATCAGGAAATGCGGTGGTTTACCCTTATCAACTCTAAATATAGCAAGCCTGTTGCTACCAAGCAAACCAAACGCTGCATTTCAGCAATGGGAGAAGGTAGAAAGTTCTCTACCCTCCACTTTAAGGACAAATCCTACTTCCAATGGGATGAAAGATGTTATAATCCTTGTCTATGATAAGCTTCCACTTCATTTGAAGACATGCTTGCTCTATGTTGGCATGTATCCAGAGGGCTACACAATCAGTAAGGATGATTTGGAGAAGCAATGGGTTGCTGAAAGTTTTGTCACTGACACTGAGCATGGTTACTTTAACGAGCTTCTCAGAAGAGGTATGATCCAACCGGTGGACACTAACTATCACGGCGAGGTGTTGTCATGTACAGTTAACCACATGGTACTGGATCTTATCAGGCACAAATCCATGGAGGATAATTTCATCATCACTGTGAACTATCTTGAATCAACTATAGGGTTTCCTGACAAGGCTCGTCGATTGTCCATCCAATTCGGAGGTGCAAAAAGTGCGAAGATACCGGAAAGCATCATAATGTCCCAAGTCCGATCACTTTTCTTCTGTGGATTCTCTGGATGTGTACCTTCCATTCCGGATTATGGCCTTCTTCGAGTTCTAATTCTTCATATTTGGGCTGATCAAGACAAGATGAGCTTTGACCTCACTAGAATCGGTGAACTATGTCGACTGAGATATGTCCAGGTTGAATGTAATATCACTGTCAATTTGCCAGACAAGATTCAAGGGTTACGATACTTGGAGACACTGCAAATAGATGGAAGAATATCTGCTGTTCCATCAGATATTGGAAATTTGGAGAAATTACGGCACCTCCGCCTTCCCAACCAAGTTAATGTGAGGGACCTTGGCGGGCTGGTTAACCTCCAGGATCTTCATCTCACCTGTTCTACAGTACACCAAGTTGATAATCTGGAGGACAACATGAAATACCTGAGCACAGTTCTTGAGAAACTCAGCAACCTCAAATCTCTAACTCTGACATCTTTACGCTCATCTCCCGTAAATACTTCGAGGATGAGTATTTCCTGCCATGGCTTGAGCAGCGTGTCCCCTGCTCCAGCCCATCTTGAGAGACTTGAGTTACTGCCGTGGATTTGCATCTTTCCCAGCCTCCCAAAGTGGTTGGAAACACTCAGCAAACTCTACAGTCTAAAGGTAGCAGTTAGAGAATTCTCGAACAGTGACATTGATATCGTGAAAGGATTGCCTGCCCTCACCGCTCTCTCACTATATGTCCAGGCAGCACCGGCAGAGAGGATTATCTTTGGCAAGGCAGGATTTTCAGCTCTCAAGTACTTCACGTTGAAGTGCAGTGAACCTTTGCTGAATTTTGAGGCTGGTGCAATGCCTAATCTTCGGAAGCTCAATCTAGTCTTCAATGTCCATGAAGTGCAGCATGGTGCTGCACCTATCTGCATTGAGCACCTAGCAGGGCTTAAAGAGATCTCCGCAAAAATTGTGGGTGCAGGTGCTGCTGGCACAGAGTTTGCCTTGGGGATTTATGTTAGGAATGATCCAAAAAACCCGAAAATCAACGATCAACTGGTGAACTGGAAGTTCTTTGCGGACGAAGATAGAATTATGGCACCACCAAGGCATGCAGGACCGATTATAGAAGAACTAGGTGAGATCCTGGAGGAAAACACAGAATATGAGTACGAAGGGGAAGATGAAAACAGACAGCAACCTGATAGCGGGTATGAACTTTTCCTCCCTTCAGTTGATTGATTCTTCAACCTGTCTTTCTTTGATGCTAATCGGTTGCCGTAATCAGGATTTCTACGTTACTGGAGTCGTCACCCGTGCCACCTTGGAGACCCTCTGATGGGCGATATGGCTGGAGAATCCTCTCTGTGTGGGCCAGGGCCAGGCCCACCTTGAAAACCGGACCCCGGACCACCTTGAAAGCTGCCTATGAAGGCAGCGACAGCCTCCCCTGGTGGCACCATCTTGTGCCATCCAACACTGGTGAGCTCTCCGCCAGTCATACAGGCTAACAATCTGCTCGAGGACCCTGTCGAGTCGTCTCCTACCCCCGGCACCTTCGTCACGGCTGCCCAGAAGCCGCCCACCTTGCAGGGCAACCCCTCTGTTTTCAACCATATTCGTTTTGCCATAGTGCTTGATGCAGATAATTATCTATCTTTTGGGTCCAGAGCATATCACCACTCGCAGGAATCAACATTCCTGCTATGTTGCTTGTTATGCTGTTTGAAATGGTCTTCGCATTAACTTCTGGAACACAAGTTAACTAATTATCGCTAGAATTGTGTGGCACAGATGGCAATGGCTAATTTTGCATTCTCATATTGTTCAGATACTGGGCAGCTAACGATTGCTTTCTTCATCCAGTCCCTAGTTGTTGTGCAAAATTTCCTTTAAAAATCTAGAATCAACCATTCAGAACTTGCAATACGTGATTATCATACCATGTACCTGGGATAGATCAATGCAAAAACTTATTCATCAGATAATACTTCCATTTAAAACAGTGTCTTGATTTTGTAACTTTTATATGTAAGTATCATTCAGAAGATTCTTTACTGAAGACATGATCTGCAGGAATGTTCTCAAGGAGTCGTCGTAAACATGAGAGTAATCTTACTGCCAGCAGCAGTCCAACTTTTTTGGCTTCCAGACTTACTGGCGGCAGCAGTCAAACTTTTTCAGCTTCCAAGCCTTCAAGCGTGAACACTTTTTCAAGTGCGAACACTTCCTCAAGTGCTAACACTGGATGTGAAATAGTGCAGTCAGCCAAAGTTAAGGCCTTCAGCTATAATGCTCTGAGGTTTGCCACGAGGAACTTCCCTCCTGGCGGTGTGCTCGGTGAAGGAGGGTTTGGATCTGTCTATAAAGGATGGCTTGATGAGCGTACATTGTCAGCTTGCCAACCTGGTACAGGAATACCCGTTGCTGTGAAAAAACTCAACCCAGAGGGCTTTCAAGGGCACGGAGAGTGGTTGGTGAGCATAAAGGGCATTCTATTTCATTCTGTTGTCCTTGATATCATGTTTTTCTTTTTCTCGAATACACACCTAAGTGTACATCATTTTGTATTACAAGAAAACGTCTAAATGACGTCAAACTTACAGCCAACAAACAAAAGTGCCAAAAACTAAAGAAGTGAAAGAAACTATACAACCATCATACTGCTGCTATTGCCGATATCATGTTTGATTCATGTGTATTTGAAGTTCACTTTTGAATATGGCCATAGTTACGTGATGTATCTGAATTCCCTGTTTGCAACTTTATAAGTCCCATGGTTCGCAACTCTGTCCTTTATGTGATGTTTCTGCATTCATTTACACACAGCTTCATAAGTGTTAATAAAAAAATTGGATATTTTTCTCACATCTTCATGTTTCCATTTATAGGCCGAAATTAATTACCTAGGTCGGCTTTGCCATCCCAACCTTGTGAAGTTAATTGGGTACTGCATAGAGGATGAGTATCGGGTGCTAGTGTATGAGTGGATGCCACGTGGGAGCTTGGACAATCATCTTTTCAGGAGTAAGCTAAACTTGGACAATCGTTAGTTGTCTTTCCTAGGAGCAATTATTCATTTTGCATATGTCATTGCTGTAAAACTGTTTCTAGCTATAACTTGTTATATATGAATCCTTGATGTAGGAGGCTTTGAACCTCTTTCGTGGAACATAAGGATGAAGGTTGCACTTGGAGCTGCAAAAGGACTAGCCTACCTTCACAGTGCTGAGGTTAACGTTATCTATAGGGATTTTAAGCCATCTCATATTCTCCTTGACACCGTAAGTGAAAGTGAATCGTCAATATAGCATAGTTAACCTCTATGACCATCTGATCTCTCTACTTAGGGCCAGTTCTTTTGGGCAATTCTCCCAGAATTGACCCCCTCCCCAGCTTCTCCCAGAATTGCCACTCCATCTTTTTTTACAATTCCTAGCTAATTAGACCTTAACTAGCTAGGAATTGTAAAAAAGGATGGAGTAGCAATTCTGGGAGAAGCTGGGGAGGGGGTCAATTCTGGGAGAATTGCCCAAAAGAACTGGCCCTTAAATGAATGCATATTGTACTGCCCAGGATTATACTGCAAAACTCTCTGATTTTGGATTGGCAAAGGATGGTCCTGTTGGTGAAGACAGTCATCTGACCACAAGGGTAATGGGAACATATGGTTATGCAGCTCCAGAATATGTGTCAACAGGTAACTTTTGACTTGCAATTTTGTGTTTTATTAGGCCAGTATTCTGCGCATTTGCTTGTCTTGGATATAAAGCATCTGGCATATGACTGGAACAATCGAGTGTTAGTGAGCTTTTAGTGCACTAGTTAATAGCAGTCGGTCTAAGCCAGTACTCCCTCTATAAACTAATATAAGATCTTTTAGATTAGTGATGTACAAGTTAATTAAAAATGTACAAGTTGTCTCGTCTTCTGTCAATCTTCTGCTGTGCAGATACCAGTTTTGGAACAACATTACTTTCTTGAAGTTTCTACGCATGCAGTTGAAATGCATTCCATGTCAGGATCTGATACTGAAATCTAATTCCCCAGTGGCATCATGAAATTTATGATTTATTCATAGCTTTTCTTTGTGAGCTATGTACAATGGTGTGAATGCACAAACTATATCTTGGAAATGTTTTATGAGTTTTTTGCCTTGAACCATAATTTGTTCCATCAAATGACATGTTTTTTGAAGTACACTTAATTTAATGTGCTTTCAAATGTTGCAAGCTGCCCTTTGGTAAAGAAGTATACATTGACATTTTGTAAAATTCACCTAGAGCTCACATTCAGCGTGTGGTAAACATTCATTTAACCGGTCAGTAGTTTCAGCTCATCTTCTTACATTTTGAATTCGGCTGAATGTATTTTAACCGAACAAATGTTGCAATGCTGTGTTCTTGGCAAAGAACATATACGGATACACCTGCTTTTTATATTACCAGGAGCTCATATTCAGCATGTGATTAACATCCATTCAACTAATTTACCCATGTTCAGGCCATCTTACTGCAAAGTGCGACGTATATGGCTTCGGGGTTGTGCTTCTAGAGATGATGTGTGGTCGTCGCGCACTTGACACGAACCGTCCCGTGGCGGAGCTCAATCTTGTTGGATGGGCCCGACCGAATCTCACAAGTAAGCGCGGGATCTTTCGTGTCATTGATAAAAAGCTAGGAGGCCAATACCCGCTCAACGGGGCACGGAAAATCAGCAACCTTGCTGTCGCGTGCTTGCACGTCGAAGGTAATATGAGGCCGACCATGGATTACGTAGTCTCCATTCTAGAAGGGGTTCAAGACTCCAGTGACCCACGCAAGAAAGCAGCAGCAGAGAAGCATCAAGAGCCCAAGTCCGCCGGCAGAATGACAGCGCCAAGTGCGGATGCTGACACAGCACGCGGACGTCGCCCTAAAAGCTCAGGAGAGCTTGGAAACAAGGCCGCTAGTCATAGCAACGAAGAGTCTGAACCTGTTATCTACTCCCTCCGTTCCTAAATATTTGTCTTTTTAGAGATTTCAAATAGACTACAATGTATATAGACATATTTAGAGTGTAGATTCACTCATTTTGCTTTGTGTGCAGTCACTTGTTAAAATCTCTAGAAAATGTCTTGTGCATGGTAGCCTGGATTATTTGTATGCCGTTGAATTCTTGGCATTGGCAGTGGAGCTCATGCCGCATACTCTCTGTCCTGCCTGTGTGATCTTCACTGTATCGAACTATCAATGGCCTGTCAGAGTGGCGTCCTCCCCTACTGGCTTTTGCCGTGCATTTTGACTTTGACACATACGTAGGTGGTTATATGTGATCCTGCCGGGCGTCAGCCGATATCACCGGTGAGAGCAACGCTGTCCCTGTTTGTTTGTTTGACTCGGACCCGATGTGGACGATCTGCAAACTTGCTTCTGCCTTTCCCGGCGGATGTGGACGGCAACGAGATGAGGTCAGACAGGTAACGGCAAGGGGCAGCACAAGGACGCTACAGAACCATGATGCGTATGGACGTAATGGTGAAAACGGTATGCATGGTCGGTGGCGCGCCATGGCTCGTCCTTGGCGCCATTCCCTCGCGCGTCCGACCAAAAGCAGCAACCACAATCCGAATTCCGAAAGCAAAGCGTTCGCTTTTGTGCTCTGCTTTCATACTTTCCACGCGTTTTCAGTTACCACACTCAACTCCATCTAGCGTCTGTCCCGGCAGGACTGAAGGCCACGGCGCTGCAAATTTGCTCAACTCAAACATACAAACTGATGCAGAAGCACACACCGTAGACAGGTGATTGCACATGCCAGACATTACAACCGAAATCACCAAGCTGATCGATAGATAGACATATATATAAATCAGGTCCATGATTGATTGATTGATAAATACTAGTAACAGCCAGCAGCGTGCCATGGAGACAAAGATGACACGACACGGGACGGGACGACACCGGAGAAGCAGCAGCTGCGGGCTACACTCGCCGCTCCCATCTTCAGCTGCAGCTTTGCAGCCACTTCAGCCGCCACTCCACACAACCACTTTACTCATTTCCCAGCAACCATCACCCTAATCAAGACTAGACTTTTACTGCTACTACTGGTACTATCAACCTGCTTGCACCTTGCATCTGCATTCACAGGCCACGCACCACACCAACCTCGCTCACTCCCTCACTGTAGTAATTGCTCACCCACTAGTATGTAGTAGTACTCGATTATATATATAAGACGATGAACCTCCCACCCATGGCGCCGGCCGGCGCCGGAGAAGAAGGAGAAGAAGGCGAACTAGACCCTGAAGTTCTTGCCCTCGAAGGTCTGCCCGAAGCGCCAGCTCTGCGGCGCGGCGTTCCAGGAGGTGGAGGTGCGGCGGTCGCTGGCGGTGACGCGGAAGGAGAGGGCCTGGCCGACGAGGATGGCGTTGGACTGCCAGTTCTGGCCCCAGTTGCGGGACATGGGCATCCACCCGGTGCCGGACCCCTTCACGCTGGCGCGCACCAGGTCCCCCGCCCCCGCCACGTTGGTGATCAGCACCAGGTTGAAGTACCTGAACCCGTTGATCGTGAACCGCACCCCGCCCGACTTCCGGCACGCCACCCTGCAACACACACGTCCAACAACAACATCACACGTTAGCCAAATCGCGGCATTTTCCACGGGGGGGCATCCGGGGCACTACCAGAGCGCCGGAGCCCATGACAGAAACAGCGTCGAGATCACCAGACACCGACTACTCCTAAATAAACATTAAAGCCAGACGTGACAAAAACAGTGTACCCCTGATCAGCATTGACGCCCACTTTGACACGGAGACGAAAGAGACGTCGAGGCACATGGCGCCGGCCGGAGCGTTGGCTGGAACCAGCGCGGGCCGCCGTTTCCGGCTTCGCTCCAAGGCCGCTTTTACTCGTACCACGACACAAGCAAGTAATGGCGGGCCGAGTGCGACCGATCGTGTCACGTTCCGCTTTTAAAGCCCCGCGTGCGCCCGGTCCCGGCGGTGCACGTTCCCGGCCCACGTTCACGCTATCCCTCCCTCCCGGCCGTACGCATATATTCAGAAAAGAAACGCTACTACTTCTACTGGAAGGAGCGAGATTTAATGGGGATTTATCGCCATGCCGTGCCTCTTCTGTTCTGTTCTATCCTGGTGCTAAGTGCCACCCGTATCTGCCGTATCATATCTTCGGTTTTTGGAGGAAAAAAGCAGCCCATGTTACCGTATCAATTTCGACAGTACAGGATAGATAATACTTGCCCATAATGTTCAAGTGAAGAGATTTTGTCCATAATGAGTTTTATTATTCGCATGCTACTGTGCAAGTGACGGCGAGGATAAGGGAAATTAATTATCTGACGGGACGGAAGACAGATTTCTTTTCCTTTTTCCTTGATGAGGACGGACGGTGCAGCACCCCGTCTCAAAAGACGCGAAGGAAAAGAATCGCTGTGCCGGGTAAAGAGGGGCGCGGCGCAGGGCCTGCGCTCTCCCCATTGGCCGCAAAAGAAAATAAAAGAAAAGCAAATTTCAACCGAGGCGAATGTTTTTTACTATACTATGACCCAGAAACAGCATCCCATTGACTTCGGTAAATTTTCTAGGCAAGCGACTGGATAGGAAGGAAAGTTGGCGGGAGATTTCGGAGGTAGGGAGGGAGGGAGGGGTTACCGGCGGTAGGAGACGGGGACGATGCCGGCGCGGTACTGCGCCATGTGGAGGAACATGGGCATGGCGAGGTCGAAGTGGGGGCGGGGCGGGTTGCACCAGCCGCCGTCGTCCGAGGGGAGCGCGTAGTTGGGCGGGCAGAAGTTGGTGGCGGTGACGACGATGGACGGCCGCCCCGGGAGGCACCACGCCCACCCCGGCTGGTTCACGCACCGGATCTCGAAGCAGGCCCCGCACCTCTGCCCCTCGTTGAACAGCGCCGTGCTCAGCGCCGCGTTGTTCACCCCGTACCCCTGGCTGTACAGGTTCCCGTACCCGCACGCGCCACCTGCACCGCCAAATCAAGAACACGAGGTCAGATTGCTTGCTTGCTAGACATCATGGCGGAAAGAAACACACGACCAGCGGAGCAAGAAGGGCGTACCCATGGTGCCGGAGGCGTCGCTGCCGCCGTAGAAAGTGGCGTGCGCGCTCTGCCAGTCGCCGCCGGTGTACACGCCGGGGACGCGCGCCGCGGCCGGCGAAAGCGTCACCAGGAGCAGCAGCGCCGCGAGGGCGGCTGGCAGCGACGGTGGCATTGCGGCGGCCATCGTCGCTCCGGGCGCACGCACGCACGCGCTCGCGGTGAGCAGAGCAAGAAGGCGAGTGGACGGTGGCAGGGGTGTTGGCGAGTGGCGTGGGGGGTTGAAGTTGGAGTGTGGGAGCGAGCGGGGGCGGGGTATTTATGGAGGGGCAGGAGGGAGACCAAATAATGGCGCCGAGGCGAGCGGGGCTAATCCAATCCGCGGCGGCTAGGCCGGGCCGGGCCGGGTGAAGAAAAGAAAAGGAAGATGTACGCACACGCGGACACTCCACTCCAGCGCAGCGAAGCGGAAATTGGACGGGCGCTTCCGTTACGGAGCGCGTGATTATTGCTGGTTTTAGCCATTGATGGCGCAGGCCTGGCCGGCCACTGTGCCGTGGCCGAGCTCTGATGGAAAGCGCCGTGGACAGTTGGGACCTCTGCCTTTTTCTTTCTTCTTCCTCCCTGCTACCTGGCACTGTTTGGGCTTCAGATTTCAGAAACAGTACTGCCTGGCAGCGCCGGCCACGCCTTTCCCGGGTAAAAAAGAAATTTCAATTCCAGTATGTACAATGCTCAATAATTTGCTGGATTGTCCTAATTGTCAGGGATTTCGGATTATTTGCTGCATTCAAGTACAAAATCCTGGCGCATGATTTGTGCGATCCCAATCTAGAAAAGACCAATTGCGGACCTGCTTGCAGGAAATAACCACGAGTACTGCTGTAAATGATCGCGGTAAATGTTGGATCTACTAGGATTGATTGCCAGCCATGATTCTGTCTTCCGGGCCAGGAGCAGAGCAGAGCAGAGGCGAGCGGACGGACGGCCGGGATGGCGCGGCGCGCGTACGTTTACGGCGGGGAGATACGATCGACGATATCTCTCTCAAGGATGGGTGATTGGACGAGGAGACCAAAAGCGCGGCACGGCTGTGGCATGTTGGTGGGCATGGAGCACGGCTGTCCGCTTCCTCCCGCTTTGCTTCCATCGCACGTTGTGCCATCTCCATTCTTCTCTCTCCTTCCCCTGGTCCTCTCCCGGCCCCGCCGCTCGCTGACGCCGCCGGTCGGTGAGCAGCGAACGAACGAACCCGATCGATCGGCCGCAGCTTTACTTTCGCTGCAGCCGAGCCTTTTGGCTTTCGCTTTCACCGCTGCGAGTAGAAGTAGTGCTGTTGAAGTTCCGATGCGCCGGCGCCATGTTTCGTTCGGGTTCGTTCGAATGAAAGGCAGGCGCCCGCCGGCGGGAAATACGGAGCGAACCACGGCAAAAATCCCTTGCGCTTTTCCAGCGGCCGCGCGCGGCGTCGTGAACCTTCCATCTGTCGTCGGTATGGTGGGAATGGGATACCCGTGCCATGCACCGCACGTACTGTACGCACCGCCTACCGGTTCATCGCGTGGCCATACGGATACGTACGTACCAGAAGGATTTTTACTCGGGCGAGCTGTGTGGCGTGTGGGCGAGTGCATGGCGACGGCATGCATGTGTGCTTGGGCAAAACCGTGGGCACGCCACGCCATCATGCTGTCTGCGATATTCCTTTACTCCATCTTATCCTCTCCCATAAGAATTTCATTATTTTAGCACTGCCCATTCTGTTTTTTTTTTTGGGCAGCGAAAAGAGCTTGTGGTGTTACTCAATCATCACTTCATCAGGCCATTCATTCAGTAAAAACTTCGATTTTTATATTTTACATACGCACGGCACGTTGATGTCCTTCCACCCGAATATCTTCAGCAAATAATTGTCGGACGTACTACGTGCGTACCTGCGCTTGTGCTGACTGCAAAGTCTGCAGCGTGTTCCCGGCAGCCCATGGAACCAGAGGGAATGCCACCGTGGCACCCAAGGACCTTTGTCGCCTCCATCGGCCACAGAGCTTTTTTTCCCACCTACACGTGCTTTAAAGAAAAAACAGATCCCGAATTTTACAAAGAAATAATGCTGCCACAGCTAGGAAAAAAAGAAATAATATAAAGAAACTATTAGACGAGTCAGGAAACTGGTTAACGGATAGGATTTGACGAATCATATTACTGGATATTTTACAAAGCTTTTTACATCGGAAGTTCAGCACCCGAATCAAGATGTTTTATCACTTGTTCGAAGGAGAGTGTCAAATGAAATGAATGATGCTCTACTTGCCCCTTATACCGCGGAAGAAGTGCGTAAGGCTTTATTCGATATTGGGGACTTGAAAGCTCCAGGGCCAGATGGACTCCATGCTATCTTCTATAAAAGGTTTTGGCCCATGCTGGGGGAAGACTTAATTGAGGAGGTTCTCACAGCAATCAACACATGCACTATACTGAAGGGTTGGAATGATACGGCGATCGTGATGATTCCTAAAATTAATACACCAGAGAAGGTAACCCAATTTAGGCCGATCAGCTTATGTAATGTGCTATATAAAATAATTGCAAAAATGGTGGCTTATCGATTGAAGGGTTTTTTACCAGAAATTATTAGCCCAACACAGAGTGCATTTGTACCAGGCAGGTTGATAACGGATAATATTTTAGTGGCCTATGAATGCTTTCACACAATCAAGAACAAAAGAGAGGGTAGAGAGGGCTTGTGTGCTATAAAACTAGATATGCACAAAGCCTACGATAGAGTTGAGTGGACTTTTTTGAAGGAGATAATGTTGAAATTGGGTTTTCGTCGTGAGTGGGTTAACTTGATTGTGCAATGCGTCTCAACCGTAGAATACAAAGTAAGGATCAATGAAGAGGAAAGTGAGAGATTTAAACCTACGAGAGGGTTGAGACAGGGGGACCCTTTATCACCATACCTTTTTTTGCTGTGCACAGAAGGATTGACTGCCTTGCTTGCGCATGCTGAAGAGAATGGAAACATATCAGGAGTTAAAGTCTGTAGAGACGCCCCGCCAGTCACAAATCTTCTCTTTGCGGACGATTCATTGATATTAATGAAAGCCAACCAACATAATGCGGAAAAACTGAAATCAGCACTAGATTTATATTGTGCGGTGTCGGGACAGCTGGTAAGCGTTGAAAAGTCCAGTATTTTCTTCATCCCTAATACAAAGGTAGAGATCAGAGAACAATTGTGTACAATGCTAAATATAATGACGGAGGCTCTCACTGATAAATATTTGGGCTTACCAACAAATGTGGGTGTTGATAAAACAGACTGCTTTAGCTTTTTAATTGAACGTATTGTTAAGAGAATTAGTGGTTGGAAGGAAAAATTACTTTCTGCCGGGGGGAAGGAGATCCTATTAATGGCGGTAATCCAAGCCATACCTACCTATGCAATGTCGGTCTTTAAAATTCCTAAAAAGATTTGTAAAGGAATCATTGACGCGATGGCGCATTTCTGGTGGGGAGACGAGGAGAACCAGAAGAGGATGCATTGGATGGCCTGGTGGAAAATGTGTGTACCAAAAAACCAAGGAGGAATGGGATTCCGTGACATCCACTGTTTCAACTTGGCTTTGCTTGCAAAACAGGCATGGCGTCTCCTTGATAATCCCGACTCCTTGTGTGCTACTCTTTTAAGGGCCAAGTACTATCCTAATGGTGATTTGTTGAACTCCAAGCCAAAGCATGGTGCTTCCTTCACATGGCAAAGTATTATGGAAGGCATCACTACTCTCAAGCGAGGTTATATTTGGCGAGTGGGGGATGGACATAACATCAACATTTGGGAAGATGCCTGGATCCCAAATTGTGCCACTAGGAAGATTGTTACCCCTAGGGGAGGGCACTTGTTATCAAAAGTCGTAGATTTGATTGACCCGGTCTCCAACAATTGGGATGAGGATCTGATTAGACAAACTATGTGGACCATGGATGCACAACGAATTCTTTCAATCCCAATTTCGCAACATAATATGACATATTTTATTGCCTGGAGTTATACGAAAAATGGTATGTTTTCAGTACGGTCTTCTTACTCTGTGGAGTGGAACTATCAGTATGGGAGCAAACTAAAATATTCCAACGGGATGGGACGAAGCACACCTAACCCTATATGGTGTCAGATATGGAAGTTATCTTGTCCGGTAAAGTCAAAAATTTTGTATGGCGGACACTACATGGCACTCTCCCATGTCGGGCAACACTCACTAATAGGCACATGAAGGTCTCCCCCTCTTGCCCTACCTGCTCTCAGGGTCTAGAAGATACGAAGCACTTGCTTTTCCTTTGTAGAAAAGCGAAGGAGGTTTGGAAAAGGCTAGGGTTGGATTTGATTATTGAGAGAGCTTGTGAGATTGATCGTGCTGGAGAGGCAACATTGGAATACCTATTACTCCTTCCAGATCAACATCTGCGCATTATGGGGTACGAAAATGTTCGAGAAATGATAGCTATCTCAGCTTGGTATCTATGGTGGGAAAGAAGGAAATTAGTGCACAAGGAACTAACTCAAAATGCGACTCAAATCTCAATGGGGATCATAGCTCTTACATATAATTTTGTAAACGCATCATCTTCAAAGGCGTCCATGAAAAAGGGGGGTTGGCAATGTCCTTCTAGGGGCTTTGTGAAACTCAATGTTGATGCCTCTTTTGACCACGACTTGTTGGAGGGTACGATGGGGGCAGTATTGAGAGACGACAAAGGTAGGTTTATTGCAGGAGGAAATGGAAAGATAGACTACTGCGCGGATGTTCTCATGGCAGAGGCCTTAGCTCTCAAATTTGGCCTAAATTTAGCGCAAAGGGCAGGATGTAATCGTCTAATCATCAACTCTGACAATCTGGAGGTGATTGAGACCATGCAGGACGGAGGACAATCAACGAGAGCGGCGGCGGCAATCTTCGATGACTGCTATCACTATGCTTGTGATTTTATCATGGCTAAATTCGAACATTGTAATAGAGAGGCAAATAAAGTAGCACATGAACTTGCTAGATTAGCTAGGTTTTTTCCGACTTCGGATTGGTTTGAGGAGCCTATTACTGAAACTGTAACGTTTCTCACAAACGATGTATTGGTTATTGATAATGAATAAAATTTCGTTTTAATTCAAAAAAATAAAGAAAAAACAGATCCAAAATGTAGCTGCCAAAATTCATCATGGGTAGGGGAGAGAAGATTTGGGTAGGGAAAACATTTATTCATTTACAGCATATCCATATCTGCATACCCATAATCCAACTTTTATTTATATTTATATATAGATACGCAATGCTTCGAATAATATCGAACGCATGTATGAATCCAACGCAAATAAAACATAAACAATACTTGATTGTTAGATAGTTCATCGATCCACAACCTGAATTTGAACACAATTGTTTAACAAACGTAAAACATAGTGCATTAAACATAACATGAAACATGGAGGTAGAAATAGCGGCCTTGTAGCCCATTCCACTTCCACCACTCATCGACGAGATTTTGTTGAAGATGGTCACGAATAATTTCTGTATCTTGAATTTCACGGTGAACTTGAAAAAATTAACAAATACCGACTTCTCCCCTACATGGATTCACTGCCCTTCCCATGAAGACATATATAGTAGCAGTAGTCCAAATTTGGCATATTGTGCAAAATCCCACAAGTCCACTTTGTGTATATATCATCCGCTAGGTAGTAGCTTATGTTGTATGCGAGGCTATTTGCTTGGACCCCCAATTCGCCAACCATGCAAGTAGTGGTGATTAGTGGATCACACTGATGTCATTTCGAGCTCTAGGCATTACAAAGTAGGCATGACAAAACCAAGTCTCGTAATTTGCAATGGCTTCAGAGAGTGATGATTGGGTCTTTCACATGGCCAATGAACTGTCCATGCCATGTCGCGGAGCAGTTCTTCCACTTCCAATACAGTCAGTCGACCGAGCCGAGCAACCCTGGATACTCCCTTGATTTGTAATCTCCAAAAGCCCCTGGTTATCTTGAGCATTTGGTGCTCCCGAATACTATGAGCCAAAGACTTCAACCTTCGTGAATTGCCTCAAACACTTTGATGGAAGTGCTCTCTCACATTGCCAGGTGATCATCAATCAAATCTGCAATAATACCATAACACATCATGTGCAATGTCGCGGTCATCTTCTGGATAGTGTTGCGCCCAAGTGCTCCGATACAATTCCTCCTATGCTAAAACATGTATTGTGCCCTTTGATAGTGTTGGCAATTTGGAGAGGCCAATACCGCTATGTTTCGGCCACTTGCTTTTCTCTATGCCGGTCAAGGTGATCATGGCAATGTCCTCATTTTCATCCCATTCATATTCCTCGTTGGAGGAGGAATCATCATACATGGTCGAACCACGCCAACTCACCTACACAATGTATCAAGTTGTAGCCCCTAGCTCACAATAAACAACAAAAAAGCGAAAAATACCTGTTGGGAATTCCATCGAACACCTCGCGGGCACCGAACTCGATTACAGCCAACGGAGGGCGCGCAGCGATCAGGGTGGCCATCGTAGGCCCAAAGAAGCTGATGGGGCAGCACAGGAGCGGGCAGAGCCAAGGATGCTACCCAGTTTGGTGGCTTGGGTCGCCAACAGAGGCACAAGGAGAGCGGCGAGGGTGGCACGTGCAACCGGGGGGTTGGGGGGGGGGGGGGGGGGCTAGGGGTGCCGCCCAGTCCAATGGCGCATGAGCTTTGAGAGCTCGGCTAGGCTCGACAATGGATGAAGCGATCGTGTGTGTTGCCTGGCTACTAATCAAGCTCCGCGGGGGGGGGGGGGGGGGAGGACCATCTTGGTTGGCGATGGGTTTGGTGGACGGCCGAAATCAACATGAACGATGGCGACCATGGGTGGTGGGGCTGAAGGTGGCTGATAGAGTGGGAGCTGGGGCGCACAACCAGAATTGGCCAACAAGGAGTCTGGGTGGGACGACACGACATCGATGAAACTTCTCGTGCGGCTGATTTTTTGTCGGATGAGCGTTGTGGTAGGTTCGATCCAAATATGGGTCTTTGCTAGCAAAATATAAGTGACTACCCAAATATTTTGGTTCTCCGTGTGAAAACCCCAAATTTTTAGATTTTGCGTTTTGGGATAAAAATAGTTTCTCGGCTCACAAATATAAGATGTTCTAATTGTTTTCTAGATCAGATGTATATAAATATGTTTCAGTGTGTTTGTTCACTCATTTCAGTTTATATGTAGTTCACATTGAAATATCCAAAAACATCTTATATTTGTGAACGAAAAGAGTACATGCATGGTAGCATTGGAGATGCTCTTGCCAGACAGCGTCCAAAATTCATCTGTACGGAACCGCGGTGAGGAATACAGCCGTGAACAGGATACATACATAGAACGATAGATGATGATTGGGTAGCTGGCAGTGCTGCAAATGTGGATGGCAACACATGCATACTGATCATGCTTTGCTCGGTGGACAACTCTGAACGGACATGGGTGGCGCCGCGTGACATGTAGCCGTAGCGGTTGCAGTAGCGTGGACCAGGTTGGTTAACAAAATAAGGTTGGCGTATGAACCAATTTGCCCGTGCAGCCGTTGAATGCCAACAGTAGCGGTAGATGCATGTACATTGGGGCACGCGATTGAGTAGTGCCAAAAAGGTAGAGCTGAGAGTTGATTGCGGTCGAGCCCGGTACACACGTATGTACGCTCTCTCGGCTCTCAACCAAAAACATATAGTGCGCCATTTGTTTCGCCATAGCCTTCTCAGTAGGGTGCCGCTAAATGATCGTCTTCATAAATAGCCTGCTATAGCTGATTTGAAGGCCCGCCGCTATTTTTTATAGCCTGTTATTTAAAACATTGAAAAAAAATTGATCATAAATTGAGTTTCGAATAGAGCATGTTTTCACACTTGGGGCTGAATAAGGTGCTCATACACTCATTGAGTGAAGTGACAGTACGGTTGTTGTTGGTTACAGAGGGAATTGCATGGTGTCGGTGGTGCGCCCTTGCCAAACACGTCGTAGGTAGGGTGCGGCAAAGTGGAGGCCGTAGCAGGCGCACGGACGTACGTATGCGGCCTCCCTAGGATACCTCGGCCTTGTCCGTACGAGCAGGTTACACGCAGCACGTCCACCCCGGGGCGGGCTGCGTGATCGACTCGACTCGACTCGACCATGCATGTCCCACCGCGGGCCGATCGCCTCGAAGCCCCGAGCACCACCGGGCATGGCACCCGCACTTCAAAGCTGTCCATGCATGCGTCCCTAGCTATTTACTGCGTGTGCATGACGCACGCCTGCGCGCATAAATGGGGCCATCGATCCATCGCAACGCACGGCATGGTTGGGCTTGGAACGGGATACATCTCGTGCGTTCAATTGGATCCGAGGAGATACACGTACGTACTATAGTACTGCCAAGATACGGCTAAGAAGCTACGCCATGGAGGTACTGGTGACAGGATCGGTAGCGCCGGGATGCCTTCGTCCGTGCGAAATCCACGAGCGCGTACGTACGGGCAGTGAAATTGATTTGCATCGTCCGTGCCCGTTTCCTTCGTCGGCAGTGAAGGCGCGCGGCACACCAAGGCCAGCTTGCGCGGCGTGACGAGCGGGCGCTCCGGTGCGTGACTGGCGCTTCTCCGGCGTCCCCAGTCCACGCCGCGACAGGCGCCCGAACAAACAGACATGGCTGCGTCCACCGGGATCGATCTGCGCGCGGCCACGTCGCCTTGCGGGGTGGGGTTCACACATGCATCATGCATGCGCCCCCTGTTCGCTCAACTCTGTGGGCGTGCGCTGTGTGCGTGTCCGAACACCTCGGTCACCGCGAACGCGACGGCGGTCGACAGCGGCCGGGGCCATGCCGTACGCGCGCGGTGCAGCGCGCGCCGTGGTAGACAATAGACTAGCCCAGCTAGCAGATAGCCCGCCGCGCCGTACGCTCCGGCCTGCATGGCTGGCCATGTGGCGGCCGGCGATCGGCACGTACGGTACGGTACGTCGAGGGGGGGGATCGCCAGCCGGCCGGCCGGCCACCTACAACAACGGTTTCCTCGGGCGCCTCCGTGCGCGCGCGTTTACTCCGGTGGGTGGGTGGGACGGGCGGGTTCTCCTTCGCCTCTACGTTTCCGCTGTCCGTCCATCTCGAAGCCGATCGAGGTCAAACGCAGCATGCATGGCTACGCGCTCTACTCTACTCTACGCCGCCTACGTAACCCACTGCGCCTCTTTTAACTGTACGAACACACAGGTCAACTCTGAAAGCAAGCTTCAATGCTCGTACGATTCCTTTTTTGTTTTACGATCTCAATCATTGCATTGCCATCCTTGCTCATGTCTGCCGCTACCTCTTGGTTATCAGCATGCATGCTTATTACACTCGCTGCCTCACTGGTCATCACAGCTAGACCCGAGCCTGCGTTTTAGTGTCCGATTGCAAGTATCTTAACTAGCCATGCGATCGCCAAGGAGGTTGACCGCAAACTAGCTCGATCACTGGCCTCGCGCCGCGTTGTTTTTTCATACATACCTGGGCTGCACCCAGGGCGATTGTCATTTCTCGTTCCATTGATTTTCATGCATACCGTCACTTCCCCCAACATATACCACAACCTATCGCCAGGGACAAACCATGACAAAAACAATGGGATGCCGAATGAAAAGTATGCTGGGTTGGATTGGAAAAAAAATGAGACCAACCCAAGGGCTAACCCTCGTTGGTATTTTTTATAGGAGAAACTTCGCGAGTACCGCGCGTCCGAGTCAGGACTCAAACTTGGGTGGGCTAGCAGCTACCCCAGCTGCCCAGCCAACGGGTCGATGCCCCGTCCTCAATTGGAACAACAAAAGCTAACGGGGTAGAGGGTGGGTTAAGGCATGCCAAGACTCCCGTTAGAAAACGTGTAGTGTGGCAACCTCCCCCTTCTGATTGTACTACTCCCTCTGTTTCATCATTTAGTGCATATAAATTTTCTAAAATGTCAAACTTTACAAACTTTCACTAAATTTATAGAGAATACTATTTATATCTCAATATCAAATATATACTCCATCCGGTCCTTTTTAGTTTGCATATAAGTTTAGTCGGTAGTCAAAGTATCTCTTATTTGACCAAACTTATAGGAAAAAAACATCATCATTGCCGGTTTGCCTCACCATCGACGTTAGACGGATGGTTACAATCGGATCAAAGTATCACTTTATTTTCAATTCTTTATAAATTCACTTGTGATAATTGGCTATACTAACTTTAAATGGTAAGCTATGAATTATTACCTCGTTTAAAGTAAGATAACGAGAACTCTTGTATTATATCAAATTAGCGTCAAAATAATGATAAGAAAAAATGGTAACAATGAACCGGTATAATAAATAATTATTTTTATTAGCAATACAATTTGGTTAACAATAGTACAAACGATAGCTAGATAGGTTTATAAAATGGAAACTAATTAAGACGCGAAGGGAATATTTTGTATTGCAGGAGATCTTTCCTATATATTTTATACACTTTTGGACGATTTCTAAAGATTGCCTGTGGGGTAAATAAGAAGACGCATATCATTTTAAATATCAACAAAAAAAATTAAATCTACCTAGTATTTATCT
Organism: Triticum timopheevii; assembly: GCA_963921465.1. Lineage (NCBI taxonomy): Eukaryota > Viridiplantae > Streptophyta > Magnoliopsida > Poales > Poaceae > Triticum > Triticum timopheevii. The sequence goes on from OY997270.1 coordinate 594,093,557, forward strand.
GGTCCTGCCATATTTAAGTTTATTTTTTCTATGAAAAAATTAACTCACTTTATTTATCACTGACATATGATCATTACAAAAGCACTTCAAAATGTTTACGCTAATAGAGAGATCTTGCACTTCGATTAACTATATTATATATAATTACATGTTGGAAGTTCATACTGATTTTTAACTGAAACACATTTACATCCAACAAACTAAAAAAATCTCGTGTTTTAACAAATATGGGCATGAGTAAACCCATGACATATGTTCCTTTATATGATGTACCGAATCCATTGCAAAGAAAAAAAATAATCTCTACTTGGATGTGACAAACAAGGATTATGCTAGGTGATAAGAACACATGGCTTTTAATTTAGTGGATGTTTATGTCTTTATTAATATTTAGACCTAATAAATTAATTTGTGGCATACAAATGAATATTAATGTCTATACATGTTTTACAGTCGATTTTAATACCATGAAATATTTAACATTGTGCACTGAGCCGTCACATGTAATGTATATATAGATAGAGGGTTGTACAGAATAATAAATATATTAGATATTGGTATATAGGAAACCCTGGAGTATATCATTGTCTGTCTTTGGTGTGAGTAGATAGAAAGCTCTGGAGTGTATGATGGTCAAATATCTCTTCTACATTCATGTCAATTTGTCAATTGATTAATAATGTTAAAATAAACTCACTTGTTACGGACACAAACGAGAGTCTCTATTGTATTGTGCATCTGTTTTTTTCTCTCGGTTTGATATGCATGTTGCATAAAACTGTGGAACTCAAGGTAGAGAATAACAATGATTTGTCTACTGAGTGAATAAAAACTGATACACATATCAAGATTTGTGTATTCATGTGCTGGTTTGGTAATGTATCTACCCAACAGAATTCATGGATGTGAATTCTATTATATCGCTTTGGTAATTCAATTGTCTTTCCTATGTATATAGATAGTTGCTTTGTACATTCCTTAGAGAGGAAAGTTTACAAGATTGTGTAGAAAAAAATGGTAGAGATTATAATTTACACTTTCAATGAAAACTGCAGTCTTGTCTCTTTTAAAAGGTGGAATCCTGAAAATCAGCCTTCTGATGATCAAAGGGTCACGTAAAGCTTAAACCGTTATGTTTATTTGAAAATACACATGATCTCTTGCTACGTTCTGTGTAGGGTACGTTTGGCAGTCATACACAACTTAAGAGTCATTTTGGTTGGACACGTGCGTTGTATGGAGAAGCTTACGAGTTAGATGGAAATTCTTCGTTTAGAAACAGAAGTGGCCATTGGAGAAAGCTGCTACTAGAGAGGGGGTTGGGATTTTTTTGGAGCTTCCGTGGTGAGGGGAGGTCTGCAAGAGGAAGGGATGTGCATGTCTGTGGGAGTTTTTTTTTTTTGATAAAAGAAGGGCAGCCAGTCAACGTAACCAACCTAAACAGGCTACGACAGAAAGCAAAACGCGAAATAAACTACCATGCTCCTCCCTCTCAGCTCAATCCAGACCCCCACAGGGAGGGCAGTCAGAGCAAAGGTAGGAAGGAACACACCTACGACGATCACGGTAATATCCTTACATGTCCACCGCATTCAGATCCAGGCACCAACATTTTTGGAACATCTTACATGATTCCAAAAAACAACTACCAGAAGAGAATACCATAATGAACTAGCAACTTCGCCAGGTAGAAGGTTTCTTGGAAGCATGTAAGATATTTTTGAAATATCTTATATGCTTCCAAATGTCTGTGGGAGTTGGCATCGCCTTGGGATGGATTTAGGGTGGCGCACCTTGAGTGCACGAACGAGCTAGGCTTAATAGGGGCAGCAGCTCTACTGCGCAAGGAGGAGGGGTGCAATGCAACGACATGGTCACATGGAGCTTCTGATTGAACGGTGAAACGACGTGCCATGGAGCGAGCGCCAACCACGACGGTTCCCTGGAGCGCGCGGCACTCCGATCCTCCGCGCGGCGTGTTAACTCGGGCCGGTAGAGGGCTGGCTCTCCGTCCCTTTGCCTCTACGTCTCATCATTTCGGTGGATATATCTGCTATAGCCCAGGTCAAACGGTACTCTACTCTACACTGTCACTCACACACGTCCTCTGATAATCTACAAGATGGATTTATTACCGGTACGGACACGATTAGTTCTACTGGCATCAATCAATCATTGGCGTCGCTGGTCAGCTCTCCATGGCTCTAACAGACACCTCATCAAATAAACTAGTGCTAGACCATATCTTCCAAGCGTCTAGTAGTTCTTTCCCGTAGAGTCTGATCGCGCGCGGCCGGCCGAACTAGCTAGCCATGCCATGTGATGGATTACACCAGTCACCATGCATGTCGCCGAGCAGCGAACGGGGTCGCGAGGTCGTCGCCCGCACACCCACGCGCCGCATATCCTTCTCGTCACACCCATGCCATGCACCACGTACGTCCGCAGATCACACTGGAACCGGGAGTGGGAGGGACCATGCATGTGTGGCATGTAGAACCTGCTATTGGAATTGTTCGAATTGACCTCCAAGATGTCTGTAGTATACTAGACTTTGCCGTGGCAGCACGATACGGTGGAGTGGACTCTCGAGTAGAAGACGATGAATGCAAATTGTCCAGTGTATTAGTTTTTCTGTGTTCTTTTCGGCTGTTTTTTTGGACAGATCGAGACGGGGCTAGCTAGGGCTAGCTAGCCTCTCGGAACCCGACCCGAGCAAGCATATGGACATCCGCGTGACAACTCCAGCTACAAACAAGCGAACAATTGCGGTTGGCCCGGGCAATTATTCATCGTCGTCTCGTCACAGCACCACACGAGATGATATATATGTGGTGCGTACAGTGCTCCGTTGAAAGTTGGTAAAGGCTATAGCATAGTAGAGTCACAAAGAGACAAGCAGAAACGAAACCAAATATCTACTAGTAACTAGCTACAGCCACTTTCGCCTTTCTCTTGTTGGCCCTGTCCCCTGCGCGTACAATATATGCATTTGCGACCCACGATGAAAGCGAGATATCCCCGGTTGGTTGATCGATCGGGCGAGGCAAGTATGAAACCTACAGCTCGACCCGACCTTTGTGTGCATGTGATGTGATGCATGCATCCCTGAAATGAAAGCACGTTACCATGGGCGTTCGTTACAAACTTCTTTCGATCTCTTTGCATGCAGCCGGCGAGCGTGTGCATGTGCATGTGAAGCCGACAAGTGCATGCACCGACGCGTCAGTCCATCGCTGTGCCGTGTGCATCGGGCAGCTTTCGCATACGCGTTTCACACACAGTCCCTCCGTCCTCCGTCTAAACGGCACTGCCATCTTGAGAAGCGTACAGCGAGGTGTGAACCAGGAGGAAGTTTTGCCGACCGGGACGGAAGTCATGCATGGTCGACGACGCATCAGCAAGTTGATTGAGATGTCAATGGCATTGCTGCATCGTTCCTACACGTATGCGGTATGCTCATGACATAACACAGTTATGGCACTCCAGCCCAGGTGGCCGGCCATGTGCTGGGATCGATCGAGCAGAGTTCGCTCTCTTTTTCCCGTGTCCTTTTTTTTGTGGTTTGTGCATTACCACGGCGTTAGGTGAAGGTCGCGACGTACGGTTGCTGCTACTACTGTTGACACCGCCTGGACAGGTTGATACTAATTGAAAGGTTTGACCTCTCACCACCTGGCTTTTAGTGCGCTTCAATAGTTAGTAGGACTGTGCTTGCTGTTTTGTCCTCTGCTCTGGTCGATCATCATCAGCCGCAGAGCACATGGCGTCGGTCTCGGTTAGGGTGAGTACTAGTACGTCTGCGCGTCTGAAAATTCTTACACGAGTTGACCTGGGGGTGGAATTTTATCTGGGCTCTTGTCGGCGTGGTTGGGCACGTAGTAGGATCGGCTGAGCACTGAGCACTTGTACCTAACCCACCTACTCAGCAGATTGAGCGAGCATTTGGCGCCACCTCCTTGTCTGTGCTTGTGCTCGTGTCAGGCTTTCGGCCGCGGACAGGGCCCGGGGAGTAGGAATTGACCGGCGGGAGTGAGCAATCATGTTCATTCGATCGGATCAGATCACGCTCGCCGTGACCTCAACGGGGATACCGCCGCTGATCTGCATTGACCCTGGCGACGAGCATACAGGACACGCTGCAGCGCCACCTCGACCTCGATGTGCAGCCCGCGCCCATGACCGGTGACGACGCGACGACCACTTGCTTCGCCGCGCAATCGATCAATCGATGCGCAGTCGCAGGCGGATCGAAAGAGCGGCGGGGTCTAGTCGGGTGGAGGCAAGCGCCAAGGTCGTCGTCTCGGGAGTCGCGACGTGGGGTGGCAGGCAGGGCGGCGCGGTGGTGGTACGAGGCGACTGCCAGTGCGGCGCGCGTCTGTCTGTGCAGTGCGGTGCGGTGCTGGTACGGCGGGTGACGCCGGTCAGTTGGTGAGGCGCGGGCATGGGCCATGTGTCGTGCCGTTGCGCATGGCTTGCGGCCAGGGCCGGCCCTGGGGCATGGGCAGGGGGGCGACGGCCCAGGGCCCAGCCCAGGGAGGGGCCCATGATGTAGTGCACATATATAATATAGCCAAGCAAAAATAGGTGAGAAAAAAATTTATGAGAGAAGAAAAACGAGATGAGGTAGGCCCATCAGATAGCAGGTAGCGATTAGCGAAGCGTCACGCACGCCACACGGCAGGGCCGCTCGTTTCGATTGTGAAAAAAATCAATCGAAGATCTCGCGGACGCCTCGCTCGTCTGTTCGTCCACTCGTCGCTGTGGTCGCCTCGGTCACCGCTGTGTGCGTCGCCCGCTGTGCGGCAATCCAGCAGCCGCAGCCCGCAGCAGTACGTATACGTATGTATGTGAGCAGTGAGCGCAGCCCACAGCAGTACGTATACGTATCCATGCATAACTCTCTGTACCATGTTCCTGATCCATCCCTGCAAACCCCAATTTCAGTAATTTCTTTTATTTTTTAGAACGTATTCAACTATTCATCCATGATCCATCCTCTAATTTCAGTGTACACGAAGTTCCAAATTTTAATGTATAATTTTTAAATTCAATCTTTCATAGTATGTATTCAACCATCCTTTTTTTTGTCATTCTATGCACATGTCTAGGGTTCCAATCATTCAAATCATCCGATGTATAAATTTCTAATTCCTTGAATAATTTTTTCTTCATAATATTAGGACATTAGCCCGCCATGTTGCCTAAGAAGCATTTGTCAGTTGCTCAAACAAGGAGAAAAAAGATAGAAAGGGATCTGAAGATTCAACAACTGAAGGGTACTTAAGTATTATTGTTGTCGATGGAGTCAGTTGAATTTGGTTCTTATTTGAGGTAATCATATCATGTTACTTTCAATTTTCTATCTTTTTAGTATTTCTGTCGTAATATGACATTGTCCAACAATTATTATGTTTAAGTTTATGTACCACGCACGCGCATACATACATATATGATCTTAGGACATAGGGGCACAGGGCATCGAATTCGCCTAGGGCCTCCCGAAACACAGGGCCGGCCCTGCTTGCGGCCGGTGGGTCTCGGTTCGTGTGCTCCCGTCCATCTGCGAGGGTTTATGTACAAAGATGACAATAGTTTGCTTGGCATTCCAGGTTCATTTGTTTCAGTGAAAAAACGATAGGCTTCTGAAAAAAAATCATCCTTTTACAGTTTCACTAGGTGAATGTCCGTGCATTGCTAAGGAACAACAATATATAAGACGTAAAATAAGTAAGCTAAAGCAATTTATCAAAAGGCCAATGTAGTATGAAGTTACTGCATGGTGGTGCAACGTTTGGCCTTCAGACTCGTCCCCGAGCAATGCTACATCCACACAAAGCTACGTAAGGTTTACGTAATGATGCTGATTCGGCAAATTTAAATTGGAAGAAGGGGAGGGAGGGGCCCCCACACCCATGAAAATCAGGGGGGAGGAGAGAATTAGAGGGAACGTTACGTAGGATCACGTAACAGGTTACGCAGATGTAGTATTATTGCTCATCCCCAACCGACCCCGGAAGCAAGTAATACTTCCGTCATCCATCTCTTCTCGTCCATCCGTTTACCTGGCCATCCGTCCGGCCGGGCCAGGCTTCGGGCCACGCCTACCAAAGCCCGACGTAGAAAACCTAGGCCTGAGCTTGGCCCAGCCATTGGGCCCAAAAATCAGGCCCAAGCCCGACCCGTCAGTCAAAAAACCCGTCGGGCCTCGGGTCGGACCTCTTACTTAAACTGTAAATACGATAGGCCCGAGCTCGGCCCGGCCATCGGGATCGAAATCTAGGCCTAGGCCAGGCCCATCAGTCAAAAAGCCCATCGGGGCTCTTACTTAAACTGTAAATACGATAGGCCCGAGCCCGGCCTGACCATCGGGATCAAAATCTAGGCCTAGGCCCAGCCCGTGGGCAAGATCAGGTCAGGCCGTGCTGCCCATGGCCAGGTATATCCTTCGGCCTTTGCTTTGCACATGGTGGTCTGCCTTTTTCGGCTTGGCATAATGGGCCGAGACTAGGCATGGATGACGGTCGTGTGCGCCGGACCGAAGCGTGTGGTGTGAAGGGGAGATCATATATGTCCCATTTTGCAGCCCATTTGCGAACGTTGTAGCAAACACTTCCTACGGTGAAAAATCCCCCAAGAAATTAATTGCACTAGTGAGGGATCGGACACTAGCCCTCCCGCTGGTGTACGAGGGTTGTTAGCCACTTGAACTAATTAGCGGTTGTGTCTAAAAGGCATCACAAAAACATTAAGGACTAAACAGCAGTATTAGATCCGAAATTCTAAAATTTTAAAAAGGCGAAAGGCTTTTTGAGAAGTGTGCATATATTTTTAAACGTGAACATTTCCTAAAATTTGTGCCAATATTTTACAAAATTACACATATTTATTCCATGAACATTTTTTAAATCAGAACATATTGTGAAATTTTAAAAAAAAAATCAAAAATATATTATTTTTGAAAAAGTAAACATTGTTTGAAAACAGGAACTTTTTTTTGAAATGCCAATCAAAATATGTAAACATGGATATTTTTTTAATCAGTGAACAAAATTTGAAAACATGTTTTTTCTTAAATTTTGTGAACAGATTAAAAATACAAAAATATTTTTAAAACAATTAGAAAAAACAATGAAATCGTGAATATTTTTTATATTTGGGAGCTCTTCTAAAACACGAATTTATTTTAAATTTGTGTAGGAATTTAGAAAATGAGACCATACTTTTAAATTCTGAGCAATATTTGTGAAGTAAACTTTTTGAAAAGTAAAAACGAAAAAAATGAAAACCAAATAAAGGAAAACCAACAGAAAAAACCAAATAAAGGAAAACCAACTGAAGAAACCAAATAAAGGAGAACCAACAGAAAAAACCCAGCTTAGGATCCTTCTAGAAGGCTCACAAAATCGGTAAAAAAACGGGGCCCGAACATTTAATAGAAAAACCAGCGCAAATGTTTAAACGGGCTGGCCCAAGTATAGCTAGTTTGGTGCCTATGGGAACGTCCAACACTTTTTGAACTTGTGAACTTTTTCAAGTTCTTGAACTTTTTCAAAATATATGATATTCTAGCATGGATTTGTTTAATCTTAGTGAAAATTTACATATTTCATAAACTTTTTGAAAATATGAATATTTTAAAATCCTTGAAATTTTCTCAAATTAGTGCACTTTTTAAAATTTCACAAACTTATTCAACATCAGTGGACATATTCAAATACACAAAAAATTCAAAAGTGGGGTTTTTCAATTACATGAACCTTTTAAACCTGTGAAAAAAATTCTAATCCATAGACATTTTTCAAATCAGTGAACCCTTTCAATTCCATGTTTTTTTTAAATCTGCGAACGTCTTTCTAATCTGTGGAATTTCTAAGTTTCTGCATTTTTTTCAAATTCATGAACTATTTCCAATTTTGTGAATTATATTTCTGGACAACTACCAATGAAAGAAGACCATAAACGATCGAATGAAAGAAATAGTCGACCTGAACGAATGAATGAACGAACGAATGAAAGAAACAGTTCACATGTGGGCTTTGTGAATGCAGCCCGCTTACGCGTGTAGTGGGTGCGAGAGCTCTCAAATTTTGTGTGAAGAGAATAGATATATAACGCTTGTTGTGTCCAATTGTTGATGAAATGCATGAGGGCGTGCTAGTTCCCCGGGAGTTGTTTGGTTTCCCTAAAGCACAGAAGCAAAATATTTCTCTCAACTAAGAATCAATGTTTAATCGAATCAATAGGAGGCAACAAGCTAACAAGGTAAGCATCACCATCACAGAAACAAAGCAAATACACGCACCCAACTTGGCAAGGGTGTTGTCAAGTCCCTTGTCTTGCTAGTCACAAGGTTAGAAGCAAATAGAAGGATAGATAAAGGTATTGTGAAACGACAAATGGTAAAAGAAAAATAAAGAGGTAATTTTGTAGAAGAAAGTATTAATGGAGAATAACCCCGGGGCCATATGTTCACTAGTGATAAGTCTCTCGAAAATAGGCAAATGACATAGTAACAAATTACAGTTGGGCAATTGACAAGAGAAACAATCTTTATGACTCATTCATGTCATAATCTCATATAGGCATTACATACATGATAAGTAGATTGTTAAACTTACTGGCGTATACTACTAATACTCCACACCCAAGGACGCTATCCAGCATACATCTCAAGATATTATGTTTACAAGAAATAAAATATTGCAATAAGTAAGATGACATAATGTAGACAGAAAAATATAGCAACAAGATTGAACCCCGTCATCTTATCCTTAGGGCGTGTTCTAAAACTGCCCAGCTTCTTAAAAACTTCCTAGATTCAGCTTCTCGCATAGCTTCTCACTTCAGGTGGCGAACTAAAAAGCGTTCGGCATCATAGCTTCAGTTTTCTGTCGTTTGGCATGGGGCTGCCAGCCCATTTGAGCACAAATAAGCCCAACTCGGAGGGATTGGCAGGTCAGGTTGGGGCCCAAAACTAATTGCTAACGTGAGACAGCGAGAGTTTCGGGAAAGAAAATCAAACCGGTAGACACGAAGTCACTTGGCGGTGGCAACCTGGTGTAATTCGTCTCAACTTTAACTTCTTGGTTTTCACGGATCTGGTCCAGACCAGCTTCCCCAACCTCTCCTTTTTTATGCTAGACAAATCACTGGCTTCTCGATTTCCAACTTCTTGGAGCTAGAGCGTTCTGGTCAGCTTCACGTGTGGAGTTGACGAAGCCAGGAGCTGGAGCGTTGCAGAACATGCCCAATATTACAATACGTGTCTTGGCCCTTATTGTCACTGGATTAGAGCACCGCAAGATTGAGTCCACTGCTATGCACCACTCCCTCTGAGAAACTTGAAAAGATTTAATAATATTCAATAAACAATCCGATCATAAACTCATAATTCATCATGTCCAACAAACACACCATAGAATTACTTCACGTTGATCTCAATCACACATGGAAGAAGGGCAACATGGTATTGAAGATCCAAAAGAAAAAAGAGAGAACCATCTGGCTACTAGACCAGTGGGTCCTCAAGGAACTACTCACACATGATCATGGAGGCAGCAAGGTAGATGAAGATGTCTCCAGCAACGGCTTCACCCTCTGTTAGGGCTTCAAAATAGAGGTTTACATGGGATCTCTTCAGAACAGAGGCTTGCGGCGATGATAAGATTCTTCCGAAGGTACGACAGATGGTTTCGGTATTTATAAGAAACTATAGCGATGGAATTGGAGTAAGGCCATAACCGACGAGCCAACGGGCGCATCCTTGTGAGTCCATTAGGGCTTGTGTTGATCTCTTCTGAAGCTTCCTATGTTTGTCGGCAAAAAAACTCGTGTTAAATTGACAACGTATTTTGACCTTCGTAGATATTAGTTTCCCACAGAACCAAAAACAAACAGAAAACATGAACTGACAGTAGGCACCAAATTAATAGGGCAGTCCATAAAAAAATATAAATTGCTAGACAATATATAAAATTAATAACATAATAACATGAAATAATAAAAAATCGTAGATACGTTTAAGGCGTTTCAGTTAGCTCTGACTAGCTCATTCATCTGAGCACGCACTCTGATGGCCATGATTTTGTCCACAAGCTTGGGGAAAATATGGAGAATACCGATAGGCCGAAAGTGTCCAATGTCCTCGTCATCGGGTCTTTTAGGGATTAGTGTGATTAGGACCTTGTTCATGGAGGCAAATCTGTTGAAAATATTCCTTAGAGAAAGTAGGAAATATTATTATTTAGTTCCTGATTCATAATTATGTTTATGTTTTGTGTTATCATTGCAATGGTTCTTGAGTCTGTATATCCAAGAGGCTCAGAGAAAAACTCATGTGTATGTGTGGAATAATAAATGACAATATTGATTACTAGTCATGCCTCTGAGACTAACTCAAGTGTTGCATGATGATTTTGAGAAGCTTTAGAAGCTTCTGGCCGGTTTTCGGAAGCTTATGTCATTTTTTTTGTTCTTTCGTTTTGTTTCATGAACTTTTGTCTCCAACTAGAACAATGCCCGTGCGTTGCAACAGGATATAAATATTCTAGTGCGTTAGCTTGTGATTTACCTGCTCATAATATGTGATTGTGTAAATAAATGTTCATCAAATTATGTCTGTGATTTTTCTTATATTTTGATCGGAAGTGATTTACCTACCCAAAGCATGTGATTGTGTATATAAATGTTCATCAGATTTTTCCCATGATTAACCTTATATTTGATTAGAAGTTTGCTAAGTACATTGAAGTAGAGTTAGTTTAGAAGATAAGTAAATTAAGGTAATTAATTATTACACGGGGAAGGTTGGACGAAGGGGTGGTGGAAAGAAAAGTGAAATGAGAACCATATGTTCTTTTTAAGGAGTAGAGATGTATGAACTTGTTTCAATTTTGTGAACTTTTTTAAGTCCATGTACTTTTTCAAATACACAAACTTCTGTCAAAATCCACTACTATCTTTTGTACGCGTAAACTTTTTTCAAATTCGCCGACCTTTTGTTGAACTCTTGATCTTTTTCAAGTTCACAAATATTTTTAAACTTCATGATATTTTATCGTGGAGCTTTTTAATAAAAATTGTGAACCTTTTTCTTTCCAAATTTTTCAGAACTTTTTGAACATATTTGAACCTTTTCAAATCCGTGGTTTTCTCCAGTTAGTGCACTTTCTTCAATATCGTGAACTTTTTCAACATCATGAACTTATTCAAATCCGTAAACATTTTTTAAACTCGCGAACTTTTCAAATTCGTGAAATTTCCTTCATTTGGTGAAGTTTTTGAATTTCATGATTTTTTTTTCAAATCTACGAACTGTTTCTAATCCATGAACTTTTTCAAATTTATAAACCTTTTCAATTTCATGAACTTTTTTCAAATCCGTGAATGTGTTTCAAATTCGTGGACTTTCTAAATTTGTGTATTTTTTTTTCAAATTCATGAACTATTTTGAAGTTTCAAACTTTGTTCCTGGACAAGCTACCAACGAAAAAAGATCATGAACGACCGAACGAAAGAAATAGTTAACCTGAACCAACCAACAAAAGAAACAGTACACGTGTGAGCTTTGTGAATGCAACCCTCTCTGGCGTGCTATGGGCGCCAGATAGACTACTCAGCGCAAAGGCACTGATTAGGAGCTCTCAGAGTTCTGTGTAAAGGGAATGGATTTTTTTAGGCAAGTGCAAAGTGAATAGATATATAACGCTCGTTGTGTCCAAATGTCGATGAAACGCATTAGGTCGTTGCGACTGAGCTGGCCCTTTACAGCAGCATTGCTTCTCTGCACCCATGAAACAATACATTAGGTTTTTCAGAGGTTCAACTCTTTTCTTTTTCTTTATCCATTATTCATTTTTCTTTTCTTATTATTTAAGGTTCTATTTTTCCATTCTGGGTTTTTTTTGCCTTTTTATTTTCAGTTCTTCATTTATTTGGTTTTCTTATTTTTGTTTTTAAGTGTCCACGCATCTTTAAAAAAAAGATCAACACATTTTTTAAATATCAAGTGTTTTATTAAATTTTCCACAATTTATTTTTTAAAAATATTGTATTACTAAATTTATATGTTATTTCTTTAAATGCCCAAGAACTTTTTAAAGAGCCAAACATATTTAAAAAATTAAACATAGTTTAGAAAATTTTCACCGTTGAAAAAATGCTTTAGCAATTTTAGTAATTTGACACATTTAAAAAATCCCCATGTGATTTGTTGAAGTACATGTAATTATTCATATTTTTTTGAAATAAATGTCCAACACTTTTTATGAATATATTTATGTAATAAAAAATTAGTTACACATATTTCTAAATATTTTTTATTACAAAACGAGAACAGAATGAAAATCGGAGTAAAATTGAAAAAAGAAACTAGTAGGAAAATCTGCATATGCTCACTGCCAACGTTGAACTGGGTCGGGCCCATGGTAGGCACCTTGTGCGTCTGCTCTACTATCAGGCCGATGAGCACGAGTCAAATAGGTGGTAATCAGTGGGTATCAAATATGTAGTCTTGGGCCCGTTTGTCAATCATGTTGGTTAATGTGTCACATGTAGAGAGACTAATTTGTCTCAAAAAAAATGTAAAGAGACTAATAGATAAATATGGTATAGCAGAAGGATTGAAGTACAAAATAGCGAATACGACAATGATCTCTTTATTGCAGTTACCAATATATTCGAGGAAAAATAGAAAATTGCCGTCATCACCGAGTGAGAGGATGATGATGTTTGCCGTTTATTGGAGGGTGCCAATGCACACAGTGTTGGCCGTCCTAACTTCGGTCTTTTATAGATGTTGTGTGACGTGTGAGTCGATCTCTCCAAGACATTGGTGTGAAAGGCAATCGACAATACATAGCACATGGTTGAAATGGGATCAGGGAAGGAGAATAGACAACAAAAAGAGAGATCTCCGAAGCATGGGATTGTTCTTCTTCTTATTTTTTAAAGGGAAAAGCCTCTTGGCACTTTATTGCGGAACTGGCAGAGTTACATTATTCAGTACATGCGTAATCAGAAACATAGGTAGACCATCATCCCAAAAAACGTTGTGTTACTGTTGTACGCATGTCTGACTAAAAATTGTGCCAAGCCATTGGTTTTCCTAGGACAGTAGTGAAATCGAATCGACAATATTACACGAGTAGGTTGGAAGCAGTCTGCCATGATAGTTGAATATGGCGCCAAAACGGGGCGTTCCGAGCGGCGTCATGTCACGCTCTATTGAGAGCCACCCAACCGGAGATGGTGGAACTCCTGGCTTGCAAGAAGGCGATTGAGCTGGCGACAAGTGTTGGAGTTCACAAGCTCCATATTGAGTGCGACTCAGCAGGTGTAGTATCCATGCTTAATAACCATGAAAAGAATCTCTCTGCCGCAGGTCCTCTTGTTGAAGATGTCAAATCAAGGTTGAAGGAGTTTGATGATTTCAGAGTCTCGTGGGTTAGCCGGAGTGCTAACGCCGCTGCTGATAGATTAGCTAAGGTGGGAATGTGAGATGAACTTACATCTGTATGGCTCTCTTCACCGCCAGACTATATTTTGCGTTTTGTTTCGGATGAGATTCCAGTACTCTTTTGATCGTTAAATAAAGCGGCGAGTGTTTTACCCTAAAAAAAAGAATATGGCGCCAAAACATTAATGTCTCCATTCTTTGCGTGATGTACGGAGACTCGTTCCACGGGCAGGACAGATCGTTCGCTGCATCTAGTGTTCACGGTCCCGTGCTTTGCAATGGTAGACTGCCCTTCCGTTCCTCCCCGAGAATCGCGAAACGGATCGCTCTCGTGTTCACATGGATACGTGCACGGTCAACGGCGCCCCGGCCGGCGAGCACTGTGTCTGCCTACCCGGCGGCGGCGACCAGCCGGCAGCATCTCGCCCGGTGGTCCGCGCCGTGGAGGTGATGACTGATGACAGTGACGGCGAGCATATTTATTTTGATTTTTTCCCGACATGCGAACACGATGTGTCACTGTATACGTATAAGGCGTCGGCTGACTTGTGCCTGACTAGTGACTAGCCCCCCTCCACGTAAACGATAAAACGAGGCAGGTCGGGAAATACCAGAAAACAGAGCAATCTTTGTCGGTAGGTAGACAAGAGTGGTTTCGCGATGGTAGCTTGCAGGGTACTACGTATTTTTTTCTTAGAACAGGAGGTAAAAGATTTGCCTCATCTATCTATTTTTTTTAGAGAGAAATTTTCATTCATATCACGAATCAGTACAAAGTAGTTGACCCTTACAAGCACACTGAAACGCAAACACAAAGGGCCATGAACACCTAGAGTACCCTAAGACAACCATAACACAAGAAGATCTCCGGAGCCCAATGTCATCATCCCTGAATCTTGAGAGAAGACCCCTGCAGCAGATGGATCTGCAACCAGTCGCAAACTGGTCATCATCTTCGACCATAGTACAATTGTCGCCACGCTGCTTCCTTCTTTCTTGACACCAGCGCTGAGAGGGCATGGACATCAATCCAATGCACCTGCGACAGCCGTCGCCATCTTTGGCTTTGAGTACCGCGAAAAGTGTCCCTTCCGAAAGGAAGAGAACTCGAGTCATCCGACCGGTCCAGCACCGCGGCCGGGCCATCTGCCCAGGCAAAGCAGGATCTCCCACCAGCATCAGCGTAGAGGAAGAAGAAGAACAGCTGCAGCAAATCATATCAACAAGGAAGAAGAAAGGTCTTCGTCTCGCTGCATTCATCGTCCATCTGAGGACCCAAACGGCCAGTGCCGATGGACCTCCAGCCACCATAGCCCGCGACCTCGATGAGATCCGGGGATCCCCAACCCCGCTGGCTCCTAGACGCAGGCAAAAGCCTCGCCTGACCGCGAACGGAGCCCGGAGACCTTTTTTTTTGAGAGAGAAATTTTCATTCATATCACGAATCAGTACAAAGTAGTTGACCCTTACAAGCACACTAAAACGCAAACACAAAGGGCCATGAACACCTAGAGTACCCTAAGACAACCATAACACAAGAAGATCTCCGGAGCCCAATGTCATCATCCCTGAATCTTGAGAGAAGACCCCTGCAGCAGATGGATCTGCAACCAGTCGCAAACAGGTCATCATCTTCGACCATAGTACAATTGCCGCCACGCTGCTTCCTTCTTTCTTGACACCAGCGCTGAGAGGGCATGGACATCAATCAAACGCACCTGCGACAGTCGTCGCCATCTTTGGCTTTGAGTACCGCGAAAAGTGTCCCTTCCCAAAGGAAGAGAACTCGAGTCATCCGACCGGTCCAGCACCGCGGCCGGGCCATCTGCCCGGGCAAACCAGGATCTCCCACCAGCATCAGCGTAGAGGAAGAAGAAGAACAGCTGCAGCAAATCATACCAACAAGGAAGAAGAAAGGTCTTCGTCTCGCTGCATTCATCGTCCATCTAAGGACCCAAACGGCCAGTGCCGATGGACCTCCAGCCATCATAGCCCGCGACCTCGACGAGATCCGGGGATCCCCAACCCCGCTGGCTCCTAGACGCAGGCAAAAGCCTCGCCTGACCGCGAACGGAGCCTGGAGACCTTTTTTGTGAGAGAGAGAAATTTCCATTCATATCACGAATCAGTACAAAGTAGTTGACCCTTACAAGCACACTGAAACGCAAACACAAAGGGCCATGAACACCTAGAGTACCCTAAGACAACCATAACACAAGAAGATCTCCGGAGCCCAATGTCATCATCCCTGAATCTTGAGAGAAGACCCCTGCAGCAGATGGATCTGCAACGAGTCACAAACAGGTCATCATCTTCGACCATAGTACAATTGCCGCCACGCTGCTTCCTTCTTTCTTGACACCAGCGTTGAGAGGGCATGGACATCAATCCAACGCACCTGCGACAGCCGTCGCCATCTTTGGCTTTGAGTACCGCGAAAAGTGTCCCTTCCGAAAGGAAGAGAACTCGAGTCATCGGACCGATCCAGCACCGCGGCCGGGCCATCTGCCCGGGCAAAGCAGGATCTCCCACCAGCATCAGCATAGAGGAAGAAGAAGAACAGCTGCAGCAAATCATACCAACAAGGAAGAAGAAAGGTCTTAGTCTCGCTGCATTCATCGTCCATCTAAGGACCCAAACGACCAGTGCCGATGGACCTCCAGCCACCCTAGCCCGCGACCTCGATGAGATCCGGGGATCCCCAACCCCGCTGGCTCCTAGACGCAGGCAAAAGCCTCGCCTGACCGCGAACGGAGCCCGGAGACCTTTTTTTTGAGAGAGAAATTTTCATTCATATCACGAATCAGTACAAAGTAGTTGACCCTTACAAGCACACTGAAACGCAAACACAAAGGGCCATAAACACCTAGAGTATCCTAAGACAACCATAACACAAGAAGATCTCCGGAGCCCAATGTCATCATCCCTGAATCTTGAGAGAAGACCCCTGTAGCAGATGGATCTGCAACCAGTCGCAAACAGGTCATCATCTTCGACCATAGTACAATTGCCGCCACGCTGCTTCCTTCTTTCTTGACACCAGCGCTGAGAGGGCATGGACATCAATCCAACGCACCTGCGACAGCCGTCGCCATCTTTGGCTTTGAGTACCGCGAAAAGTGTCCCTTCCGAAAGGAAGAGAACTCGAGTCATCCGACCGGTCCAGCACCGCGGCCGGGCCATCTACCCGGGCAAAGCAGGATATCCCACCTGCATCAGCGTAGAGGAAGAAGAAGAATAGCTGTAGCAAATCATACCAACAAGGAAGAAGAAAGGTCTTCGTCTCGCTGCATTCATCGTCCTTCTGAGGACCCAAACGGCTAGTGCCGATGGACCTCCAGCCACCATAGCCCGCGACCTTGATGAGATCCGGGGATCCCCAACCCTGCTGGCTCCTAGATGCAGGCAAAAGCCTCGCCTGACCGTGAACGGAGCCCGGAGACCTTTTTTTTTGAGAGAGAGAAATTTTCATTCATATCATGAATCAGTACAAAGTAGTTGACCCTTACAAGCACACTGAAACGTAAACACAAAGGGCCATGAACACCTAGAGTACCCTAAGACAACCATAACACAAGAAGATCTCCGGAGCCCAATGTCATCATCCCTGAATCTTGAGAGAAGACCCCTGCAGCAGATGGATCTACAACTAGTCGCAAACAGGTCATCATCTTCGACCATAGTACAATTGCCGCCACGCTGCTTCCTTCTTTCTTGACACCAGCGCTGAGAGGGCATGGACATCAATCCAACGCACCTGCGACAGCCGTTGCCATCTTTGGCTTTGAGTACCGCGAAAAGTGTCCCTTCCGAAAGGAAGAGAACTCGAGTCATCCGACCGGTCCAGCACCGCGGCCGGGCCATCTACCCAGGCAAAGCAGGATATCCCACCAGCATCAGCGTAGAGGAAGAAGAAGAATAGCTGTAGCAAATCATACCAACAAGGAAGAAGAAAGGTCTTCGTCTCGCTGCATTCATCGTCCTTCTGAGGACCCAAACGGCCAGTGCCGATGGACCTCCAGCCACCATAGCCCGCGACCTTGATGAGATCCGGGGATCCCCAACCCCGCTGGCTCCTAGATGCAGGCAAAAGCCTCGCCTGACCGTGAACGGAGCCCGGAGACCTTTTTTTTTGAGAGAGAGAAATTTTCATTCATATCATGAATCAGTACAAAGTAGTTGACCCTTACAAGCACACTGAAACGTAAACACAAAGGGCCATGAACACCTAGAGTACCCTAAGACAACCATAACACAAGAAGATCTCCGGAGCCCAATGTCATCATCCCTGAATCTTGAGAGAAGACCCCTGCAGCAGATGGATCTACAACTAGTCGCAAACAGGTCATCATCTTCGACCATAGTACAATTGCCGCCATGCTGCTTCGTTCTTTCTTGACACCAACGCTGAGAGGGCATGGACATCAATCCAATGCACCTGCGATAGCCGTCGCCATCTTTGGCTTTGAGTACCGCGAAAAGTGTCCCTTCCGAAAGGAAGAGAACTCGAGTCATCCGACCGGTCCAGCACCGCGGCCGGGCCATCTGCCAGGGCAAAGCAGGATCTCCCACCAGCATCAGCGTAGAGGAAGAAGAAGAACAACTGCAGTAAATCATACCAACAAGGAAGAAGAAAGGTCTTCGTCTCGCTGCATTGATCGTCCATCTGAGGACCCAAACGGCCAGTGCCGATGGACCTCCAGCCACCATAGCCGCGACCTTGATGAGATCCGGGGATCCCCAAACCCGCTGGCTCCTGGACGGAGGCAAAAGCCTCGCCTGACCGCGAACGGAGCCCGGAGACCTTTTTTTTGAGAGAGAGAAATTTTCATTCATATCACGAATCAGTACAAAGTAGTTGACCCTTACAAGCACACTGAAACGCAAACACAATGGGCCATGAACATCTAGAGTACCCTAAGACAACCATAACACAAGAAGATCTCCGGAGCCCAATGTCATCATCCCTGAATCTTGAGAGAAGACCCCTGCAGCAGATGGATCTGCAACCAGTCGCAAACAGGTCATCATCTTCGACCATAGTACAATTGTCGCCACGCTGCTTTTTTCTTTCTTGACACCAGCGCTGAGAGGGCATGGACATCAATCCAACGCACCTGCGACAGCCGTCGCCATCTTTGGCTTTGAGTACCACGAAAAGTGTCCCTTCCGAATTAAGAGAACTCGAGTCATCCGACCGGTCCAGCACCGCGGCCGGGCCATCTGCCCGGGCAAAGCAGGATCTCCCACCAGCATCAGCGTAGAGGAAGAAGAAGAACAGCTGCAGCAAATCATACCAACAAGGAAGAAGAAAGGTCTTCGTCTCGCTGCATTCATCGTCCATCTGAGGACCCAAACGGCCAGTGCCGATGGACCTCCAGCCACCATAGCCCGCGACCTCGATGAGATCCGGGGATCCCCAACCCCGCTGGCTCCTAGACGCAGGCAAAAGCCTCGCCTGACCGTGAACGGAGCCCGGAGACCTTTTTTTTTGAGAGAGAAATTTCCATTCATATCACGAATCAGTACAAAGTAGTTGACCCTTACAAGCACACTGAAACGCAAACACAAAGGGCCATGAACACCTAGAGTATCCTAAGACAACCATAACACAAGAAGATCTCCGGAGCCCAATGTCATCATCCCTGAATCTTGAGAGAAGACCCCTACAGCAGATGGATCTGCAACCAGTCGCAAACAGGTCATCATCTTCGACCATAGTACAATTGCCGCCACGCTGCTGCCTTCTTTCTTGACACCAGCGCTGAGAGGGCATGGACATCAATCCAACGCACCTGCGACAGCCGTCGCCATCTTTGGCTTTGAGTACCGCAAAAAGTGTCCCTTCCGAAAGGTAGAGAACTCGAGTCATCCAACCGGTCCAGCACCGCGGCCGGGCCATCTACCCGGGCAAAGCAGGATCTCCCACCAGCATCAGCGTAGAGGAAGAAGAAGAACAACTGTAGCAAATCATACCAACAAGGAAGAAGAAAGGTCTTCGTCTCGCTGCATTCATCGTCCATCTAAGGACCCAAACGGCCAGTGCCGATGGACCTCCAGCCACCATAGCCCGCGACCTCGATGAGATCCGGGGATCCCCAACCCCGCTGGCTCCTAGACGCAGGCAAAAGCCTCGCCTGACCGTGAACGGAGCCCGGAGAACTTTTTTTTTGAGAGAGAGAAATTTTCATTCATATCACGAATCAGTACAAAGTAGTTGACCCTTACAAGCACACTGAAACGCAAACACAAAGGGCCATGAAAACCTAGAGTACCCTAAGACAACCATAACACAAGAAGATCTCCGAAGCCCAATGTCATCATCCCTGAATCTTGAGAGAAGACCCCTGCAGCAGATGGATCTACAACTAGTCGCACACAGGTCATCATCTTCGACAATAGTACAATTGCCGCCATGCTGCTTCGTTCTTTCTTGACACCAACGCTGAGAGGGCATGGACATCAATCCAATGCACCTGCGACAGCCGTCACCATATTTGGCTTTGAGTACCGCGAAAAGTGTCCCTTCCGAAAGGAAGAGAACTCGAGTCATCCGACCGGTCCAGCACCGCGGCCGGGCCATCTGCCCGGGCAAAGCAGGATCTCCCACCAGCATCAGCGTAGAGGAAGAAGAAGAACAGTTGCAGTAAATCATACCAACAAGGAAGAAGAAAGGTCTTCGTCTCGCTGCATTCATCGTCCATCTGAGGACCCAAACGGCCAGTGCCGATGGACCTCCAGCCACCATAGCCGCGACCTCGATGAGATCCGGGGATCCCCAACCCCGCTGGCTCCTAGACGCAGGCAAAAGCCTCGCCTGACCGCGAACGGAGCCCGGAGACATTTTTTTTGAGAGAGAAATTTTCATTCATATCAGGAATCAGTACAAAGTAGTTGACCCTTACAAGCACACTGAAACGCAAACACAAAGGGCCATGAACACCTAGAGTACCCTAAGACAACCATAACACAAGAAGATCTCCGGAGCCCAATGTCATCATCCCTGAATCTTGAGAG
The DNA here is from genome assembly GCA_963921465.1 of Triticum timopheevii. NCBI lineage: Eukaryota > Viridiplantae > Streptophyta > Magnoliopsida > Poales > Poaceae > Triticum > Triticum timopheevii. The sequence goes on from OY997270.1 coordinate 594,114,033, forward strand.
AAGACCCCTGCAGCAGATGGATCTGCAACCAGTCGCAAATAGGTCATCATCTTCGACCATAGTACAATTGCCGCCACGCTGCTTCCTTCTTTCTTGACACCAGCACTGAGAGGGCATGGACATCAATCCAACGCACCTGCGACAGCCGTCGCCATCTTTGGCTTTGAGTACCGCGAAAAGTGTCTCTTTCGAAAGGAAGAGAACTCGAGTCATCCGACCGGTCCAGCACCGCGGCCGGTCCATCTACCCGGGCAAAGCAGGATCTCCCACCAGCATCAGCATAGAGGAAGAAGAAGAAGAACAGCTGCAGCAAATCATACCAACAAGGAAGAAGAAAGGTCTTCATCTCGCTGCATTCATTGTCCATCTGAGGACCCAAACGGCCAGTGCCGATGGACCTCCAGCCACCATAGCCCGCGACCTCGATGAGATCCGGGGATCCCCAACCCCGCTGGCTCCTAGACGCAGGCAAAAGCCTCGCCTGACCGCGAACGGAGCCCGGAGACATTTTTTTTGAGAGAGAAATTTTCATTCATATCACGAATCAGTACAAAGTAGTTGACCCTTACAAGCACGCAGAAACGCAAACACAAAGGGCCATGAACACCTAGAGTACCCTAAGACAACCATAACACAAGAAGATCTCCGGAGCCCAATGTCATCATCCCTGAATCTTGAGAGAAGACCCCTGCAGCAGATGGATCTGCAACTAGTCGCAAACAGGTCATCATCTTCGACCATAGTACAATTGCCGCCACGCTGCTTCCTTCTTTCTTGACACCAGCGCTGAGAGGGCATGGACATCAATCCAACGCACCTGCGACAGCCGTCGCCATCGTTGGCTTTGAGTACCACGAAAAGTGTCCCTTCCGAATTAAGAGAACTCGAGTCATCCGACCGGTCCAGCACCGCGGCCGGGCCATCTGCCCGGGCAAAGCAGGATCTCCCACCAGCATCAGCGTAGAGGAAGAAGAAGAACAGCTGCAGCAAATCATACCAACAAGGAAGAAGAAAGGTCTTCGTCTCGCTGCATTCATCGTCCATCTGAGGACCCAAACGGCCAGTGCCGATGGACCTCCAGCCACCATAGCCCGCGACCTCGATGAGATCCGGGGATCCCCAACCCCGCTGGCTCCTAGACGCAGGCAAAAGCCTCGCCTGACCGCGAACGGAGCCCGGAGACCTTTTTTTTTGAGAGAGAAATTTTCATTCATATCACGAATCAGTACAAAGTAGTTGACCCTTACAAGCACACTGAAACGCAAACACAAAGGGCCATGAACACCTAGAGTACCCTAAGACAACCATAACACAAGAAGATCTCCGGAGCCCAATGTCATCATCCCTGAATCTTGAGAGAAGACCCCTGCAGCAGATGGATCTGCAACCAGTCGCAAACAGGTCATCATCTTCGACCATAGTACAATTGCCACCACGCTGCTTCCTTCTTTCTTGACACCAGCGCTGAGAGGGCATGGTCATCAATCCAACGCACCTGCGACAGCCGTTGCCATCTTTGGCTTTGAGTACCGCGAAAAGTGTCCCTTCCGAAAGGAAGAGAGCTCGAGTCATCCGACCGGTCCAGCACCGCGGCCGGGCCATCTGCCTGGGCAAAGTAGGATCTCCCACCAGCATCAGCATAGAGGAAGAAGAAGAACAGCTGTAGCAAATCATACCAACAAGGAAGAAGAAAGGTTTTAGTCTCGCTGCATTCATCGTCCATCTAAGGACCCAAACGGCCAGTGCCGATGGACCTCCAGCCACCATAGCCCGCGACCTCGATGAGATCCGGGGATCCCCAACCCCGCTGGCTCCTAGATGCAGGCAAAAGCCTCGCCTGACCGCGAACGGAGCCCGGAGACCTTTTTTTTGATAGAGAAATTTTCATTCATATCACGAATCAGTACAAAGTAGTTGACCCTTACAAGCACACTGAAACGCAAACACAAAGGGCCATGAACACCTAGAGTACCCTAAGACAACCATAGCACAAGAAGATCTCCGGAGCCCAATGTCATCATCCCTGAATCTTGAGAGAAGACCCCTGCAGCAGATGGGTCTGCAACCAGTCGCAAACAGGTCATCATCTTCGACCATAGTACAATTGCCGCCACGCTGCTTCCTTCTTTCTTGACACCAGCGCTGAGAGGGCATGGACATCAATCCAACGCACCTGCGACAGTCATCGCCATCTTTGGCTTTGAGTACCGCGAAAAGTGTCCCTTCCGAAAGGAAGAGCACTCGAGTCATCCGACCGGTCCAGCACCGCGGCCGGGCCATCTACCCGGGCAAAGCAGGATCTCCCACCAGCATCAGCGTAGAGGAAGAAGAAGAACAGCTGTAGCAAATCATACCAACAAGGAAGAATAAAGGTCTTCGTCTCGCTGCATTCATCGTCCATCTAAGGACCCAAACAGCCAGTGCCGATGGACCTCTAGCCACCATAGCCCGCGACCTCGATGAGATCCGGGGATCCCCAACCCCGCTGGCTCCTAGACGCAGGCAAAAGCCTCGCCTGACCGTGAACGGAGCCCGGAGACCTTTTTTTTGACAGAGAGAAATTTTCATTCATATCACGAATCAGTACAAAGTAGTTGACCCTTACAAGCACACTGAAACGCAAACACATAGGGCCATGAACACCTAGAGTACCCTAAGACAACCATAACACAAGAAGATCTCCGGAGCCCAATGTCATCATCCCTGAATCTTAGGGAAGACCCCTGCAGCAGATGGATCTACAACTAGTCGCAAACAGGTCATCATCTTCGACCATAGTACAATTGCCGCCATGCTGCTTCGTTCTTTCTTGACACCAGCGGTGATAGGGCATGGACATCAATCCAACGCACCTGCGATAGCCGTCGCCATCTTTGGCTTTGAGTACCGCAAAAAGTGTCCCTTCTGAAAGGAAGAGAACTCGACTCATCAGACCGGTCCAGCACCGTGGCCGGGCCATCTGCCCGGGCAAAGCAGGATCTCCCACCAGCATCAGCGTAGAGGAAGAAGAAGAAGAACAGCTGCAGTAAATTATACCAACAAGGAAGAAGAAAGGTCTTCGTCTCGCTGCATTCATCGTCCATCTGAGGACCCAAACGGCCAGTGCCGATGGACCTCCAGCCACCATAGCCCGCGACCTCGATGAGATCCGGGGATCCCCAAACCCGCTGGCTCCTAGACGCAGGCAAAAGCCTCGCCTGACCGTGAACGGAGCCCGGAGACCTTTTTTTTGAGAGAGAGAAATTTTCTTTCATATCACGAATCAGTACAAAGTAGTTGACCCTTACAAGCACACTGAAACGCAAACACATAGGGCCATGAACACCTAGAGTACCCTAAGACAACCATAACACAAGAAGATCTCCGAAGCCCAATGTCATCATCCCTGAATCTTGAGAGAAGACCCCTGCAGCAGATGGATCTACAACTAGTCGCAAACAGGTCATCATCTTCGACCATAGTACAATTGCCGCCATGCTGCTTCGTTCTTTCTTGACACCAGCGGTGATAGGGCATGGACATCAATCCAATGCACCTGCGATAGCCGTCGCCATCTTTGGCTTTGAGTACCGCGAAAAGTGTCCCTTCCGAAAGGAAGAGAACTCGATTCATCAGACCGGTCCAGCACCGCGGCCGGGCCATCTGCCCGGGCAAAGCAGGATCTCCCACCAGCATCAGCGTAGAGGAAGAAGAAGAAGAACAGCTGCAGTAAATCATACCAACAAGGAACAAGAAAGGTCTTCGTCTCGCTGCATTCATCGTCCATCTGAGGACCCAAACGGCCAGTGCCGATGGACCTCCAGCCACCATAGCCGCGACCTCGATGAGATCCGGGGATCCCCAACCCCGCTGGCTCCTAGACGCAGGAAAAAGCCTCGCCTGACCGCGAACGGAGCCCGGAGACATTTTTTTTGAGAGAGAAATTTTCATTCATATCACGAATCAGTACAAAGTAGTTGACCCTTACAAGCACACTGAAACGCAAACACAAAGGGCCATGAACACCTAGAGTACCCTAAGACAACCATAACACAAGAAGATCTCCGGAGCCCAATGTCATCATCCCTGAATCTTGAGAGAAGACCCCTGCAGCAGATGGATCTGCAACCAGTCGCAAACTGGTCATCATCTTCGACCATAGTACAATTGCCGCCATGCAGCTTCCTTCTTTCTTGACACCAGCGCTGAGAGGGCATGGACATCAATCCAACGCACCTGCGACAGTCGTCGCCATCTTTGGCTTTGAGTACCGCGAAAAGTGTCCCTTCCGAAAGGAAGAGAACTCGAGTCATCCGACCGGTCCAGCACCGCGGCCGGGCCATCTGCCCGGGCAAAGCAGGATCTCCCACCAGCATCAGCATTGAGGAAGAAGAAGAACACCTGCAGCAAATCATACCAACAAGGAAGAAGAAAGGTCTTCGTCTCGCTGCATTCATCGTCCATCTGAGGACCAAAACGGCCAGTGCCGATGGACCTCCGGCCACCATAGCCCGCGACCTCGATGAGATCCGGGGATCCCCAACCCCGCTGGCTCCTAGACGCAGGCAAAAGCCTCGCCTGACCGTGAACGGAGCCTAGAGACCTTTTTTTAGAGAGAGAAATTTTCATTCATATCACGAATCAGTACAAAGTACTTGACCCTTACAAGCACACTGAAACTCAAACACAAAGGGCCGTGAACACCTAGAGTACCCTAAGACAACCATAACACAAGAAGATCTCCGGAGCCCAATGTCATCATCCCTGAATCTTGAGAGAAGACCCCTGCAGCAGATGGATCTGCAACTAGTCGCAAACAGGTCATCATCTTTGACCATAGTACAATTGCCGCCATGCTGCTTCGTTCTTTCTTGACACCAGCGCTGAGAGGGCATGGACATCAATCCAATGCACCTGCGACAGCCGTCGCCATCTTTGGCTTTGAGTTCCGCGAAAAGTGTCCCTTCCGAAAGGAAGAGAACTCGAGTCATCCGACCGGTCCAGCACCGCGGCCGGGACATCTGCCCGGGCAAAGCAGGATCTCCCACCAGCATCAGCGTAGAGGAAGAAGAAGAACAGCTGCAGTAAATCATACCAACAAGGAAGAAGAAAGGTCTTCGTCTCGCTGCATTCATCATCCATCTGAGGACCCAAACAGCCAGTGCTGATGGACCTCCAGCCACCATAGCCCACGACCTTGATGAGATCCGGGGATCCCCAACCCCGTTGGCTCCTGGACGCAGGCAAAAGCCTCGCCTGACCGTGAACGGAGCCCGGAGACCTTTTTTTTTTTGAGAGAGAAATTTCCATTCATATCATGAATCAATACAAAGTAGTTGACCCTTACAAGCACACTGAAACGCAAACACAAAGGGCCATGAACACCTAGAGTACCCTAAGACAACCATAACACAAGAAGATCTCCGGAGCCCAATGTCATCATCCCTGAATCTTGAGAGAAGACCCCTGCAGCAGATGGATCTGCAACGAGTCGCAAACAGGTCATCATCTTCGACCATAGTACAATTGCCGCCATGCTGCTTCATTCTTTCTTGACACCAGCGCTGAGAGGGCATGGACATCAGTCCAACGCACCTGCAACAGCCAACGCCATCTTTGGCTTTGAGTACCGCGAAAAGTGTCCCTTCCGAAAGGAAGAGAACTCGAGTCATCCGACCGGTCCAGCACCGCGGCCGGGACATCTGCCCGGGCAAAGCAGGATCTCCCACCAGCATCAGCGTAGAGGAAGAAGAAGAACAGCTGCAGTAAATCATACCAACAAGGAAGAAGAAAGGTCTTCGTCTCGCTGCATTCGTCGTCCATCTGAGGACCCAAACAGCCAGTGCTGATGGACCTCCAGCCACCATAGCCCACGACCTTGATGAGATCCGGGGATCCCCAACCCCGTTGGCTCCTAGACGCAGGCAAAAGCCTCGCCTGACCGTGAACGGAGCCCGGAGACCTTTTTTTTTGAGAGAGAGAAATTTCCATTCATATCATGAATCAATACAAAGTAGTTGACCCTTACAAGCACACTGAAACGCAAACACAAAGGGCCATGAACACCTAGAGTACCCTAAGACAACCATAACACAAGAAGATCTCCGGAGCCCAATGTCATCATCCCTGAATCTTGAGAGAAGACCCCTGCAGCAGATGGATCTGCGACGAGTCGCAAACAGGTCATCATCTTCGACCATAGTACAATTGCCGCCATGCTGCTTCATTCTTTCTTGACACCAGCGCTGAGAGGGCATGGACATCAGTCCAACGCACCTGCAACAGCCGTCGCCATCTTTGGCTTTGAGTACCGCGAAAAGTGTCCCTTCCGAAAGGAAGAGAACTCGAGTCATCCGACCGGTCCGGCACCGCGGCCGGGCCATCTGCCCGGGCAAAGCAGGATCTCCCACCAGCATCAGCGTAGAGGAAGAAGAAGAACAGCTGCAGTAAATCATACCAACAAGGAAGAAGAAAGGTCTTCGTCTCGCTGCATTCATCGTCCATCTGAGGACCCAAACGGCCAGTGCCGATGGACCTCCAGCCACCATAGCCGTGACCTCGATGAGATCCGGGGATCCCCAACCCCGCTGGCTCCTAGACGCAGGAAAAAGCCTTGCCTGACCGCGAACGGAGCCCGGAGACCTTTTTTCGAGAGAGAAATTTTCATTCATATCAGGAATCAGTACAAAGTAGTTGACCCTTACAAGCACACTGAAACGCAAACACAAAGGGCCATGAACACCTAGAGTACCCAAAGACAACCATAACAAAAGAAGATCTCCGGAGCCCAATGTCATCTTCCCTGAATCTTGAGAGAAGACCCCTGCAGCAGATGGATCTGCAACCAGTCGCAAGCAGGTCATCATCTTCGACCATAGTACAATTGTCGCCATGCTGCTTCCTTCTTTCTTGACACCAGCGCTGAGAGGGCATGGACATCAATCCAACGCACCTGCAACAGCTGTCGCCATCTTTGGCTTTGAGTACCGCGAAAAGTGCCCCTTCCGAAAGGGAGAGAACTCGAGTCATCCGACCGGTCCAGCACCGCGGCCGGGCCATCTACCCGGGCAAAGCAGGATCTCCCACCAGCATCAGCGTAGAGGAAGAAGAAGAACAACTGCAGCAAATCATACCAACAAGGAAGAAGAAAGGTCTTCGTCTCGCTGCATTCATCGTCCATCTGAGGACCCAAACGGCCAGTGCCGATGGACCTCCAGCCACCATAGCCCGCGACCTTGATGAGATCCGGGGATCCCCAACCCCGCTGGCTCCTAGACACAGGCAAAAGCCTCGCCTGACCGCGAACGGAGCCCGGAGACCTTTTTTTTGAGAGAGAGAAATTTTCATTCATATCACGAATCAGTACAAAGTAGGTGACCCTTACAAGCACACTGAAACTCAAACACAAAGGGCCATGAACACCTAGAGTACCCTAAGACAACCATAACACAAGAAGATCGCCGGAGCCCAATGTCATCATCCTTGAATCTTGAGAGAAGACCTCTGCAGCAGATGGATCTGCAACCAGTCGCAAACAGGTCATCATCTTTGACCATAGTACAATTGCCGCCACGCTGCTTCCTTCTTTCTTGACACTAGCGCTGAGAGGGCATGGACATCAATCCAACGCACCTGCGACAGCCGTCGCCATCTTTGGATTTGAGTACCGCGAAAAGTGTCCCTTCCGAAAGGAAGAGAAGTCGAGTCATCCGATCGGTCCAGCACCGCGGCCGGGCCATCTGCACGGGAAAAGCAGGATCTCCCACCAGCATCAGCGTAGAGGAAGAAGAAGAACAGCTGCAACAAATCATACCAACAAGGAAGAAGAAAGGTCTTCGTCTCGCTGCATTCATCGTCCATCTGAGGACCCAAACGGCCAGTGTCGATGGACCTCCAGCCACCATAGCCCGCGACCTCGATGAGATCTGGGGATCCCCAACCCCGCTGGCTCCTAAACGCAGGCAAAAGCCGCGCCTGACCGCGAACGGAGCCCGGAGAAACTTATTCCGACGCGACACCACCGCAACGGCCTCGACAGTGTCTCCCTCAACCCTAACCCTACCACACACCCACCTAGCGAACAGACCCGAGGTTCCCCCTCCCTCCCACCGCCGGAGCGGCCGACGAAGAGAGAGGGAACCGGCGGTATCACCGGCGGCGCGCAAGGGAACGCCTGGTGCGATCCTACTATTCCAGAGCGGTTCGTAGCGATCCTCTCCGCTGTTGTCAGGGAAGAGTTTCTTTCCTGCTGTACCTCGACGCGCCTCATCTATCTATTAATTAAAGAAGAAAGAGTTGCCTAGTAGTTTAGATTTTTAGGCTGTTCATCGTCTTTGTTTCGGCAGCGACGATGATAGCGCTGAATAAAGATTCTTCGGATCCTTCCTTGACAAGGTCATCGGTCCTATGGTTGGGGATGGATTTGAAAAACAGTCTTTTCAAGTAAGGATGGTGTGGCGGCGGCGGCATCCTCGTGGTGGACCTGTGTCCTCGGGCTCCGCCGTTGTGACGTTGTTTGCTCCAGCATAGGCGCGGAGTTTGGGAGGTAGGCCAGGAGCGGATGCAGATTGTGGTCTGCATTGACGACATATGGAAGACGGAACATTTGCTGGGTTCGTGGTTCGTGAATGGCAGGTATGGTTTCCTTCTGCGACGTCTTAGTCGCGATGGGGTGCCAGATCTGGAGTTCGATGGCGTGTCCGGGGTGTTGCCCCGGTCTGATTCGTTCAACGGTAAGGGCTTCACTTTTGGTGAGCCACCTTGGAGGTCCGCAAAGCTGCATATCAACGATGGAGCCGCGTCGAGCTCGGGTGAGGAGGTGATCCATCATTCTTTTCTTCGGTGGCTGTTATCGTGGTGCGGAGGAAGGTGATGGGCGTTGGTTTCAAGCTCAGAGATGTTCTGCTATCTTTTCAGTTTTGTCATGTCGGTCCTTACGTGACTTGTACTTTAATATTTATGATATGAATAAGACACGTATTACCATGCAAAAAAAAGAGTTGCCCAGTTCCGCGTACTACGTATAAGTTCTTTGTATTTGAAGCTTCCTGCATAGTAATACACCTAGTTCTTGTGGGCTGTTTAAAATATATGTTGCCTCCTCCCAACTTTAAAAATAAGATGTCGTCTAATTTCTTAAGACTTCTAAATTGATAATTCTATAGTTAACTTCAAAGTCGCAGTGAATAAGAAAGCGGCTTAAAGAAAAAGCTAGAGAGGAGATGATTTATTTTTTAAGCTGCCAAAAGAACGGACCATATCTTTTTGGCAGCATGGTAGCAGACCTTCTCTCTCCCTCTGTGTGGGCTCGTTTGAGATTTGTTAAATCCCAATAGTTTTGCTAAGCCGTATTTTTCTGAAAAAGGTCGCTTTATTACTTAAAAAAATATTACACCCTGCCTTAGCTCTCATCGGATCGAAGAAATCCAAACCCGTGCCATTTGATTCGACTGCACATTGGACTAAGAAGACACGCGCAGGTGAAGCCAATTAGAGGAAGTTCCACACTATTGTTGAACTTCGCAACGTCCATTGGCCATTGGGAAGTTCATTCTTTGCATAATTTTCTCACCCAGTCTTCCCGTGTATCCATAGCCGTGAGGTTTTCGGATTCAGGGTTTGGGGAAGCAGTTGCGGAGCTAGACTAGATCTTCAGTGGTGGCGAAACACAAAATATAGATTGTTGGGGGGCTAGAAAATTTTCTAATCTAAGCAGCCTAGAAAAATTCCTTCAATTTTATTACCAAGGTTGGGGCCTGGGGGGCCATGGGCCCTGCAGGGTTGAGCATAGCCCTGCCCTTGAGGGGAAGGGAGCGAACTTAAAGTTCCAGGAGTGTAATCTGCAATGATTATCCTTATTGCTGTGCCGTCGTTGATGCGACATGGATGATTATTTTTTTAATAATTCAGTTGATTTGATTTTGTTCTATCGTAGTCCATCCATTTCAAAATACATGGTGTGTTTTGTGTCAAAGAAAAAGCCCTTGATCAACAATTACACACCCTCATGTGTTATGTCTTGTGATATATGAGAGGATTTCTTGTATTACTCCACCTGCAAAAGAAAAGGAGAGGATTTCAATAACAACTTTACGTCACACAGAAAATGTATGCTGATAGAGTAATTGCTCATCCTAACGAAACAAAATACGTTATGTATTTTTGGAATAAAAGAAGCACTGCAAATATTTGCTATGCATATGCATGTAGCTTGCCACGCGGTACACGCTGTAGTGGAAGGCGACGCGAGAGAATAACAGGCGTCAGGCGTGAGGCTGAGAGATGTCTACTTTCACCTCTCTCTCTCATTTTTGACACCTAAAATGTCTGGTCTCACCTTGACTTGACCTGGTGCCGTTGGCGTTCACATTCGTAGGTAGGGCACTTGCTCTGTCTCAAAATATAAAAATGTTTTTAATACTGAATTAATGTAAAAAACGTTCTTATATTAGGGGACTGAGGGAGTACCTAGTCAACACTCAACTCCCTGATTACCCCCTCTGTCCGACGGCGGTGGCAGCCAGCAGCCAGCAACAAGTAATGTGGATCTGGCGAGTAGTAGGATAAGAAGATGTGTCATTTGGGCATGGACCGAGTCGCCGAATACCGAAACTGAGCAATCGCCCCGCGGAGAGACTTGCTCGCGCACGTGGGCGTGGCGTATCGTGGCATGCACGGGGTACTTCTTCGCGCCTGCAGGCTTCCTCGTCAGCCTTCACACACGCCAGGTGCAGAGAACCAGCCCCAGATCACAATCCCCGTCTCTGTTTTGTTAATGCCATGGCCATCGATCACTCCTACTTTTGCCAGCAGTATCGTTTTCGTTTCCTTTTTGTTCCTGTACGTTGTTAGTGGTCATGGCATCGTGCTTTCCAGTGGAACCTCCCCGATGGTAATAATTAACGTACAAGGATGAGAGAGAAAAAAATCGCGTTCAGGTGCATGGTACGTACGCGATCAACGTCCCGGCGAGCCCTCTGCCAATCTGGTGTCTGCCACGCCAGCATCTCGCCCGGTTCGCACCCCGGCAAGTGATGGGTCAGCGAACGAGTGAATAGCAAAAAACTACCACATTACGGGCTATTGTTTCGAAAAACTACCGTTTTTTTTAATTTTTCAAAAAACTACCACAAAAATGGCTGGCTGTTCCAAAAATTCAAGTGGCCGAACGGTTAAGTTTTAACTGGGGTTATGACATGTGTGGCCCGCCCGTCAGGGTTTTGTCGGCCACAGTGCTCACGGCGCGCGGGTGACGGCCGTTAGGGCGCACGGGCCGTCCCGACCAGGTCAAAACGGATCCGGCCTGCCCTCACTCTGTCTCCCCCTCTTTGTCTCCCTCTCTCTCGTGCGCGCCTCCCTCTCCGATGGCGGCGGCGGCGGCGAAACTAGGCGAGGGCGGCCATTCAACGGGTGGAGGTGGAAGGGGGGTGGAGGCGGCGAGTTCTCAGAGGTTGATAACTGGCTGGGGAGCGGTAGCTTCGCAACCCAGCCGGCGCCGCCGCCGCCGCCGCCGCAGCGGACACCACAGGCTGCAGCTCTGATGCAGGCTCCTACGCCACAGGCTACACGGCCGTCGCCTGGTGATTGCCAGTTCTCGCTTGAGTACAGAGCAGCGAGGTCTCTTGCTAGCGCTGTGCAGGCAGATCCGGCCAACTCCCAGCACTGGGCCTCTGCATTTGGAGGGGTGGAGTAAGTTTTTTTCCCCTTATGAGCTCCTTCAACAGTTTCTGCATTTCTGCTTGTTCATTTCAAACAATATAGCATAATTTAGTTAGTTTTTTTTACCACACCCTAGGTTGATGCTGCTGTGATTCATCTTAGAACATGAACATGCACTGAATACTGTACTTTATAGTTAGTGTGCACTGAATTTTTGTAGCAAAAAACACTTAGTTAGTTGGGCTTTTCAAATAACATATTATGTAATGCAGGCTGGATGATGAAATTTGGGATGTTAGGCTGCATTTCCAGGGCAGAGATAATACGGAAAGGAGGTTTTCTGTTTCAGACGTCACATTTCTGAACTTGATAGCACTTACTGAGACTGAAGGCTATGGGTCAGATGACTACATGTACTGGGTAAAAGAACAAGGGATTGGACAGGAAGGTTTATTTCTTCTGGACAGTCAAGATGCAGTTGAAGAAATGATAGACCACTCAGATTTAACAGTGCTCAATATCATTGTTTCCAAGGCAAATGAAGATAGAGATGTTGAATGTAACAGGGCTCACAATGTTTGTGAAGAACAAATTCCAATAGGCAGTCCAGTGGGGGGGGGGTCCTGGTTTTGTGTTAAGTCTGTCACAAGATGGAGTGGTCCACCCTCTTGAAGTTAATTTGAACACACAGCAAAGCTGTAACTTGAACATTTCAGAAGCTCATGGTGGAGATGATGATGGACAGGCTGCTGGTGAAGAGGATGATGATATTGACAAATCATCCTCAGACTTTGAGATTGATAGGGGTGACTATAGAGGGATAAAGATGTCTTACAAGGCTTGGAAGAGAGGTGAAAAAAATATTGGAAATGAAGAAGAAAGAGATGCTGTAGAAGACAGACCACAATTTGAAGGTGACAGTGATGTTTCAGAGTTTTGGCAGGAGGAGAAAGAGGCTGACAGTGGAGAGGAAATAGTTGTGGAAAAATGCAGGCCTGAGAAACTCAAGCCTGTGAGAAGAGCAGCAGGAAATCCAGGTCCAACTTCCAGAGCTCACAGTCAGCCAGAGATCCCAAAGTTTCAAGATTTTGTACCCGAAGCTGATGAGTATTGCTTCCCTGGTGATGTGGGCATTTCTGGCTCAGATGGGGAGACTCCAAGACTACCTTCTGGAAGGAAGAGAAGATTGAAGAAGAAGAAAGAGAGGAAATGGTATGACCCAAAGGTACCTGATGCACATGAGCAGCTGTGCAAGGACCTTTGCTTCACCAATGTGTATGAGTTTAGAAAGGCATTGAGATATTTTCATGTTAGGACTTTGAGAAACTTTCAGTACCATAGGAATGAACCATCAAGGGTTATTGTTTGGTGCCCAGAGAGGAAGAATGGATGTGATTTTTTCATGACTGCATCCAAAGTAGCCCATGAAGATACATTCACAATCAAGAAGTGCCACATGGATCATAGTTGTGGAGCTTGTGGAGAGAGTACAAAGGTTACTGCTGAATGGATTGCAGAAGCTCTGGAGGACACAGTTAGATCAAATGTAAAGGCTGATGTAGAGACAGTTCTCAAACATACTAAGAAGAAGTTTGGGGTGCATGTACCTAGGAGTTTGGCATATAGGGCAAGACTGATGGCTGTTGATGTTGTGCAAGGTGATCATAGAAAGCAGTATCTGAGGTTGGGGGACTACCTACAATGTGTGCTTGACACAAACCCTGGAAGCAGGTGCATAGTGACAACTTTTGAGGATCCCTTGAACCCAGCCCCCACACCAAGGTTCAAGTACATGTTTTATTGCCTCCAGGCATCAAAAGATGGATTTCTTGCTGGTTGTAGGCCTTTCATAGGTACAAATCAGTGATTTAATCATGTTAGAAATGTAATCAAGTTATTCAATTTTGCCCTAACCATCTCTGTTTATGCAGGACTTGATGGTTGCTTCATCAAGTTATCCACAGGCCAGCAGATATTGGCAGAAACTGGGAGAGATGGGAACAACAATGTGTTCCCAATTGCTTTTGGGGTGGTTGACAAAGAGGATGGGCCTAGCTGGACCTGGCTTTTAAACCAACTTAGAATCTGCATTGGCACCAGCAACCAGTTTGGGAACTACACCATCATGTCTGACAGGCAGAAGGTATTTTCTCTGACTCTGTATTATTCTTATGCACATAGCAATGCTGCTATAGTTATCTCATTACTACCTTATGTAATCAAACAACAGGGCCTTCTTAAAGAAATTAATGAAGTATTTCCTCAATCCCCACAAAGATATTTCCTAAGACACATATATGCCAACTTCCAGTCGGCTGGCTTTAGAGCAAAAGAACTTAAGAAATGGGTTGACAAAGCTAGCTATTCCTTCACTGAACATGGTCACAAAGAAGGAATGGCAGGTTTGAAAGCAGCATGTGAACCAGCCTACATGTGGTTGAATGGCATCCCTAAGGAGTGTTGGGCTAGATATGCAATGGATCATTTGTGCAAGACTGACTTGGTAGTGAACAACCTTAGTGACGTTTTCAACAAAAAGATTCTAGATGTTAGGTCAAAACCAATTAAGACCATGTTTGAAGGGTTGAGGACCAAACTAATGGTTAAGTACCAGGGCATCAAAGAGAAAACAAAGAGCTGTAGGTGGGAAATAACCCCACATTACATGGAGAAGCTTGAGGAGAGCAAGAAGTGGGCTAAATACTGTGAAGCAAACATGGCTGGTCCCAACATTTGGCAAGTAACTAGTGGAGAGAACACATATTGTGTGAAGCTTGATGTAGGGAGCTGCTCTTGCAGGAGGTGGGACATGACTGGATCACCTTGCCACCATGCAATATCTGCAATGCAGAAGATAAAAGTTCACCCAGAAGATTATGTGCATCCATTCTTTAAGAAGCCAATGTATAAGGCTGCATACCAGCACATCATCTACCCTGTCCCTGGTCCTGAATTCTGGCCCAACACCAACACACCAGACATAGAACCACCAGTTTTTAGGGAGAAGAAAGGCAAGAAGTAGACAGCTAGGAGAAAGGGTGAATTTGAGGTGCCAGCTCCAAAGGATACATCAAGGATGGGCACAATAACATGCAGTAACTGTGGTCTGCAAGGCCACAGGTGGACAATGTGTGGAGATAGACTTAAGGCCAAGTTTATGACAAGGAAAAACAACACCAGGTAACTAAGCCAATTCAACAAGGAAAATCTGCTACTTGTTTTTAATGCATACAACTTGTGAGCTGCAACTTGTTTTTAATTTTAGAAAAATAGGGCATCCTACCCAGCAACTTCAGCACCAACCAGGCCACCTCCAGCTAGGGCCACATCATCAGGTCCAGCTCCAGCTCCAGCACCATCATCAGGTCCAGCTCCAGCTTCAGGACCAGTTAGGAAACCAGCAACAACTTCAACTAGGGCAAACACATCTGCTTCAACAAGGGCAACCACATCTACTGCAGTTTCAACAGGTGGATTAAGAAAGAGAAAGAACCCAGCACCTACTTCAGCACCAGCCAAGAACACCAGGTCAAGTGCATCATCTCCAACAAAGAACACCAGATCATCAAGAGCTGCAAAAGGTTTCAATGCTCCAAGGGCAGCATCAACATCAGGTCAAGCTGATGTTGGTTCTAAGAGGAAGAGGAAGGCCCCAAGCAAATTTGCTTTGTATTTCACAGCCAGGGGCAACCATTGAATGGGTTGCACTCAACTCTGCTTTATGCCTTGAACTCTGCTTGTTAGGCATGCTTGCTATCTGTGTTATGCCTTGAACTCTGCTTGTTAGGCACTCAACTCTGTTTTCATTTGAACAATTAAGTTATGTGGTCTATGTTTGAACTGCTTGAAACAATTAAGTTATGTGGTCTATGTTTGAACTGCTTGAAACAATTAAGTTATGTGGTCTATGTTTGAACTGCTTGAAACAATGATGTTATGTGCTCTATGTTTGAACTGCTTGAAACAATTATGTTATGTTATGTAGATCAAGTGATTTATTTTGTTGATAATTGATTGATATGATTAGGTCAATTTGGTCACTTTGGGGGGAAACTTGTCCACCAACCCCAAAGTGGCCAAATTTAGCCACTTTGGGTGGCTACTTGTCGACCAACCCCAAAAGTGGCTACTTGTCGACCAACCCCAAAGGTGCCAAATGTGGCCACTTTGGGTGGCTAGTTGTCGACCAACCCCAAAAGTGGCTTTGGCCACTTTGGGGGGCTACTTGTCGACCAACACCAAAAGTGGCTAGTTGTCGACCAACCCCAAAGTGCCCACATTTGGCCACTTTGGGTGGCTAGTTGTCGGCCAACCCCAAAAGTGGCTTTGGCCACTTTGGGGGGCTACTTGTCGACCAACCCCAAAAGTGGCTAGTTGTCGACCAACCCCAAAGTGCCCACATTTGGCCACTTTGGGGGGCTACTTGTCAACCAACCCTAAAGTGGCTATCTAGGACCAAAACCTAACATATCAAAGCTAAAACATCAAGATTTGCCCATCTAGGCACCAAACCCTAAGAGAGATCAAACCTAAAAGATTCACTCATAAATTGCATCATAGACAGATTGATTCATCACATAGATAGATCATTCAACATTTTTCACCAGCTTCATACATTGCATTGCATCATAGACAACTTGATTAATCACATACATAGCTCATTCAACATTGTTCTTACACCAACTTCAAACATCACATAGATAGAAAGACAGATCTAGGAACACATAAACATAACAGCAGCATCATGGGTACAGAATCCTAGTCCACCTCTGCCTAGTGACCTGAAAGGGATGGAAATTTGCCCTCCTCCTTGCCCAGTAGATGATATCATCATCACTAGGGTTGGAACCAGGGGGAATGCCTCCAGGAACTGCTCTATGTCCTTGCGGTTGCGTGCTGCAAGGATCATCTCAGCAAGTTGCCTTCTCGCCCTCCTCCTTGCATCTTGGCGCCTGGCTTGCCTGGGCACCTCTTCTTCTACATCTATGACCTCTCCAGGATCCATCTCTCCCTTGGATTCTAGGGTTTCTTTGGCGGCTGGGGGGTTGAGAAGGGTGGGGATGGGGGATTGACTGCGGTTTCACTCTAGGGGTGGGCTTTATAGACTACTAATGGTTGGTGGTAGGTAGGTGGAGTAATAAAACAACCCAGTCTAGGCCCACAATGTGTACATAATGGTTTTAGGCCCAAAAATATACTAGTTCAGCATTGCTACTTTCAGGAAAACAACCTAAAGAAATAAAACAGTTCTTCACTGCATTACTTAAGATAGATAGGTTCTTAACAGTACAATAACATAAGCCAGACTTAGCAAAGGTTCTCCACCACTCTAGTTACCATAACTTAAACAGTTCATATAGGACTGCACAAAATATACTCCTACCATCATCTTGCAAGGCCTGTTATATGTGTAGGCCACCTTACTTAACCACCATTGTCCAAATCTTCAAGCCTCCAGTATGGCCTTGATTTTCTCAAGCTTTTCCTTGCTCCCATGGCCAGCATTCAGCAGATCAGCAACTACTTTCTCAAGCTCTGTCTTCTCTTGTGCAAGAAGATCCCTGTCCACCTTTATCTCCTTCATTTCCTTCCTGGTGTTGTGAATTATGTCTGCCTGGGCCTGAAGGATACACCTCTGTTCTTTTGCTAGCCTTAGCTTCTCCATCTTCATCTCCAGCTCTAGCTCTTCCTTCTGCTTCTCAAATTTCTCAGCATCCATTGCTTTTTGGTAGTCAATCTTGCCAACACCATCCTGCCAGTCAAACATCTTGCTAACATCATCAATCATTTTATGATACTCAGTGCAGGGATGATCATAGTCCTTCTTCAACTTGGCAACCTCATCCTCATATGCATGCTTGTCTTGAATCCTTCCAAGGTTTTGCTCATGGAACATTTCCCACATGCAGTAAAAGGTAGATCAGAACCAATGCATCAACTAGTTCAACTTGAGTCAAGCTTTGCCTTGCTCAAGTTCAGATCAGAAATCACAGTGCCATCCATACCCTAGATCAAAACTAATAGATAACCAAACCAAACGAATCCATCCATACAAATATACAGCTCATCAACCCTCATTCCCAAATCGATTCAACCCTAACCCTAACCCTAGATAATGACAGAGAGGAGGAGGATGAGGCTTACAAAGTACTCCATGTCCATCAGGTTGCCCCCCATGCTGTCGTCGGAGCTCTCATCCCCATCATTCCAAGAAGGCATCCTGGCCGGCGACGAGGAACTGAGGTGGTCGGCGACGATGGAGAGCTCGGCCAGGGGAAACAGAGCGAGGGGGGAGAGTGAGAGTGAGTGAGCGCGAGGGAGACAGAGTAAGGGCCGAATCCGTTTTGACCTGGTCGGGACGGCCCGTGCGCCCTAACGGCCGTCACCCGCGCGCCGTGAGCACTGTGGCCGACAAAACCCTGACGGGCGGGCCACACATGTCATAACCCCATTTAAAACTTAACCGTTCGGCCACTTGGGTTTTTTGGAACAGCCAGCCACTTTTGTGGTAGTTTTTTGAAAAATTAAAAAAGCGGTAGTTTTCCGGAATGATAGCCCGTAATGTGGTAGTTTTTTGCTATTCACTCGTCTGCGAACACCTACGTGTAATCTTGCAAAAAAAAACCTACGTATAATAACATGAATAAAGTCTATTTTAAACTCACGTTTTGTTCGGATCAAACTCTCACATCAATCTCTGAAATCGACAAGATACACTCTTTTTCTTTTTTGAGGAAAGACACCTCACACTCTTTGATCTTGGTCATTAGTGCCCTTCACGCCGTTTTAGGAGTGGATTTGGTGATGTGGCACCATGTTTTGCTGACTCGACCGAATTAATGGTGCCACGTGTGTGATCTCTCACACCCAAACCATGGATTCATACCAGGCGAGGTGGGGAACAGAATTAGGGTTCCAACTCGGGCGGCGATTGGCGGCGACAATAACGATGGTGTTGCCCTCAAGTGCTTCATCATTATTTTACGGTGGAGAGTTTTGAAGGAGAGGAGGGCAAGCAAGGTTGTGGTATCCTATCAATAATAGCCAATGGAGTACGAGTCGATAGAGAACTACAGCCGGTGTGGAAGGAAGGGGCCACTGTGAATATTGAATATTCTGAAGTCCAACAAACCCTTGAAGGAGGTACTATGCATGCGCGGATGCTCAACTAAGCTCGATTTCATAATCGCCTTCTTTTGTCGCTACTTTGTTATTTTTCTCTAGTTCAGCATTTTTATATTTTGCATCAATTGAACAGCATGGGTTCATTGGGTGGCATTAGTGACCAAAGATGCAATTTCTGCATGAATTGTTGGGAGATCTTCGGGATAACATATGGAGACTGGAGGATGATGTTGCTACTTAGTCAAGTGAAGGAGAAATTGCTGCTGTGAGAGAGGAATTGGAGAAGAAGAATGCATAGTAATTTCAGAAATTAGGGCAATATGTGAGAGAAAAACATGATTCTGATGTATAGATGTGTGTTTTATGGCATGATGATCCTTCTGATTGATTTAGTTGCAGGGTTGTTATTATCTTAGTTGCCGGTTGACTGCTGCAATGTGATCCATTTGAGTGATCTTGCAATATATTGGACCCGAATCATGTTTGAATGAAATTGAAATTCCAAATATGTTGTGTATGTTGACAGTATTAATTGAATTATCACTTTTGACAACAAGTATGTGCTATGGAATGTTTAGCTGATGGCCTGCAAGACACACAGTGTCAATATTTCACCTTCATGTAAATATCCCAATATAGTATTGTTCCCAACGAACACCATAAGGAGAGTGTTAATGCGAATGTTTATGTCACATACAAGTGTCACTGGTCTTGTGTGAATTAGTTGTTTTAGTATCAACAAGAATTATGATGGTGGTGTAAGACAAGTAATTAAGGACTAAAATAAAGTGGCAAGAAGAGACAACAAAGAACAGAAAATAACCGTGACTTGTCTGCAATGGAAAGATTAGGCGCAGAGAGACTCAAGTCATGGTGGATATCAAATGTCATAGTGCAACGGTTATATACAACTATTCATGTGATTCTACCTCGAGTATTCTAGGTTCAATAGGCGAGTCACCCTTGAATAATCAAACTCCCCCCAGGATTGTTTGACTCTATTGTCCTGCCTCCCCATTACCATATTCATGGTCGGCTCGACAATTAAGGTCGCCAAATCAGGCCAATGCTTTACGTGTTGTGGCTTCCCATTATCCTCATATTGTCCTAGCTCATCATAGATACCAACACCTATCACTTGTAGGTCACTGATTCGCTGAACAATATGTGGTTACCTATATAGGTGTTTGGATCATGTCGTCGGCGCCCTTAAATTGAACAACAAGCATTATACTCTGCACAGATAATCAACCTAATAATTAATCATAGGGGTGGTTCACAAATAACATCATATAGATTAGGCACAGATGGATCTCATAAATCCCCTACTTCTCCAACGCCTATGGGGGGTTACGCGCATGAGAGAGGAATAATAACCAATCGCAACAAAGAGAAAACATTAAAATAATATTGTAGTTTGCCACAATTAGATGAATGGTTAAACCGATCTCAATCTGTAGACCAAATATGAATAGAGTTACAAACCAGATGCTTACAAGACGGAATATTTCTCTCTACGAACGGTAATGTCATCAATGAATGGGGTATACCTACTCTAGCACGGTTGCCGCGCCGTACATGCAGCAGTGAAAAGCAAACACAATAGCAAAGTGTTATTGTGAGCTCGAGCTCACTGGAGCTCGGATGATTAGTAAATTTCAAAATAAAAATAAAAAAACAGAAATCCCTGAATTTTCTTGGAAAGAAACATTGATGATTTTTCTACACCCATGCAAATTTTTGCAATGCAATCACATTTGTTGAGGTGTGGATAAAATAAATAAATATGATGCTCCAAAATACCTCCAAACTCTTTTTGGGGCATCAATTTTGTTTTTTTCCACACCTCCAAAAATGTGATTCCATCCTGAAAATTTGCACGCATGTAAAAAAACATCAATATTTCTTGCCAAGAAAATAAGTTTGTTTTTACATTTTCTCTGGATTTTACTATTCATACGAGCTCCTGTGAGCTCGAGTACACATACGCCATGTCCGCGAATAGAAACTTTTTCCCCATCAAAGGAGCTTCCAAGCCCCATTTTCATTTAAGAAAATAGAGCCTTTTACAAGCAAGATTATTTTTTTGGCGAATTTTACAAGTAAGATACCTCAACTCCATACACCCCATGACAAAATGCCAACCAGGAAAAAAGGTGCTAAACTAAAAACTGAACTCCCCTAAAAAAAACTAAAAACTATACTAGGGAAGATACACAGAGTGCAAAGTTTGTTAGGATGGGAATATGGGATCCAGTGAGCACGTTTTTTAAAAAGTAAATCTAAATATATTTAAAAGTTTTAGAAAAGTTATTTTTTTACAAATACATATAATTGTTCTCTAGGTATACGAAAAAAATTCACTAAATAATACAACGGTTTTGATAAAGCACATCTAGATGTGCCATAAGTATTGCACATCCTAGTCCTATGCAATTGATCTTACATGGAGATTTGTATGGGTATTTTCTTTTTATTTTTCTTTCTTTTTTATACTTAATTGAGTCATTTAGATGTGCAATAATTAGGGCACATTTAGATGTGCCGTAGACAAACCCATAATACAACTATTTGGATGCTAAACAAAAGAGATAAAAATCTGGCCCAAATACATTAAAGAGAAAACCCATTTCAATCAATGTATTTGTCTTTTTATGCACATCACATATAAACATATATGTTTTGCTAAAAAAAACATATATGTTCTTGAAATTTCGTATGTACATAGTACAACACACATATGCTTATGCATATACTTTTTTTTCAGATTTTTTTAATGGAGAAAATGTATTTTCTGTGAAAAAATTTAAAAGAACTCCGTGAAGCTCGGCCACCAAATGCACTTTGCGAGATACATACCCTCTTACACCCAGCAACTAGAAACCCACAATAACCATAACCACACGCTACTGATCGCAAACACTTTACTCAGAATTGCTTCATTGGTAGGCATATATCCTCTTAACCGTAGCCCCCAGCCATGACCTTTCCTGAAGACTTCGCCTATCACTTGAGCAAGCCTTCTAGACAACAGACGCAGCATCTTCTGCAATCCTATTTTTCTGGAGTATAGTCCAAGAGTGCGAGACGAGAAAGTAACAGGCGCGAGATTGAGACATAGTACTATATTTTTTCTTTTTTACCTTGATGACTTGACCTGGCGCCCCATATTCTCACATTCCTAGGTACCCGCTCCCCGCTCCCCGCTCCCCGGTCAACACTCAGCACGAAGATTAGGCGGGGGCAGCCAGCAAGCATCTGCCCTGACCGGTTCGCCCCGGGCCAGGAAGCGACCGTGATTTTTTTTTTTTTGAACAAGAGAAGGTCCCGAAGGACCCAAACACTGCATTAAACGTAAGGCAGGATTACAGAACAGTTTACAGCAAGACACCACAGAAACATGATATTGCATACAAGTCCCTGTCTTTTACGAAGAGGACCCCAAACTAAAAGATGGAAAAGCAAACGGGTCCTTCGCTGCGTTCCCATGGATTGAGCTACGCCGTCGCCGGGGACGTGCCACTTGGGACGGCGGAACCGCCATAGCCGCCGCAGCTCACCATGGCCTCCAAACGAACACAGCAGCTGCCTCCTATATGGCATCAAGGCCAGGAGGAATAACGATGGCCGCCTTTCGGCCTGAAGAAGCAGCAGTTCGCCTGCGGAGACCGGCGCCGTAGCTCCACAGAATCGAAGCCGCTGCTGATGTGCTCGACCCCCTGCTGCAAGAACCATCTGACTGCCTCTCCTCAGCTCCTTTTCCACCTCCATGGTGGCATCCGGCTCCAAGAAGAGGAAGAGAAGCCTCTTCCAGAGGCAGGGACACGTCGAGCTTATTACCGGAGACGCCGGTTTGACGCCAGCTAGCAGCAGCAAAAACCAACTCGCCACCACCATCAAGGTCAACTCCAGCAGCCACCGCACGCGGCTCGGGCGCGCCGGCGACACGGCCTCCATCGGCATAAAGCCAAACTCCGGCATCTCGCCAAACTCCACTAAGGAAACAACTAAACTAGACCTACTGCTTACAGTAGAGCTCCGAGCACCTTCCCCATCTCTTCCCCAACCGGCAGCGCCGGCGGCGGAGATCCGGAGTCGGGCCGGGCCCGAGATCTGGAGTCTTCCGGTCGCCTCCCTTTTCACTCCTCTCGAACAGAGGAGAAAGGGAAAAGTTGGAAGCGACCGTGATTATACTTTACTATATTTAACACTACTTACAGTAAAATAGTAGTATATACGAACAGGTGAACGACGGTGCGTCACTGTGTACGTGGTACTTCTCGGCCTAGTGTCTCCCACGTACTCCTGCACCAGACGAGACGGCCAGGCGCGGAATACCAAAACCGAGCAATCACCCGCAGAGAAACAGAATCTTCGCGACGAGCGATTCTGATTTGTCGTCGCGCACGTGGGCACTGTGCATACGGATCCATTGAACCAGCCCCAGATCACAGTCCCCGTCGCTATTTCGTTTCCTTAATTTAATGCCAGCCTCCGATCACTCCACGGCCAGTATGACTTCGCTTTTCCTTATTAGCTTTACGTTTTCTACTCTCACCGTCCATAATTTAAGACGTTTTTCGGGGCTGGTATAGTGTAAAAAAAAACTTCTTACATTATGGGACGAAGGGAGTAAATCTTAGTAGGTGCCTAATTTTTTTTCGAGCGTTAGCCTTTTCCTTTTAAGGATGTGAGGAGCAACAACGACAAGTGTCGGCCACCGTGGCGGTTCCTAAACTCGGTAGCTGAGGGGGCCCGGTTGCAGGTAACAGTAATTTTTGGGGAGTGCCGGGAACCCTTCTGGCCATCCCCTGTCTCCGCCACTGGTCAGCCATGGCAAGGCCGAGCGAGGACAAAACTTGAAAGGAGGGCGACATTGCAAGCCGCAGCGAGTTGCGGCGCCCCAAACAAAGGCGAGAAAGCAGGTTAACAGGTGCGGGTGAAGGCGCATTTGTCATTGGAGTTACCACGGATTTGGGAGGAGGGAGCCTTTAGAGGGATGGCAACGGCGGTGGGAGATGTTCAGGGGATTGCAGAGCGGCGAGGCTCGGAGGGCAGCATTGCGTCGGGAGGTGGAAGAAGCAGATCGGGCCGTTCACTTCCCATCCAACAACTCAAGAAATTTTACTGACACGCATGGTATGTGCCCCCGGTAGCAGCATCTCGCCGGTCCGCACCGCAGGAGCTATGGATCATTGTACTAGTACACAGTGCACCACTGCCCCTTGCCCCGTGCAAGGCGTAACCCGAAAGTCATTGGACGTACCGTGGTAGGCTGGCGATGATGTCCGCGGCGACGAGCACGGAATAGAGGACTACAGTGCCGGCGCTGGCGGCGCTGAGGCTCTGAACGGCGACATAATTACGAGAAGGCCGACGCGGTGGATGAAGAAGAGTGGAGAGGAGAAAATGGAATCGGTCAGTCGTGGGGTGGATTTGGTGTAATTTTTGGTGGAGTCGAGATGTCGGGTCCGGCATGGTGAAGATGCTCTTTGGTCTCTAAATTTTCTCTAGCGTTAGCCCTTTTCTTAACGATGTGAGGAGCAATAACGATGAGTGTCGGCCACTGTGGCAGAGGTAGGACTTCCTGAACTCGGCAACTGTGGGATCCCGGTTGTAGGTAGCAGTAAAAAGTTTCCACTGTTCATATGCATAGTAGCAAGTACTCCCTCTGTCCAAAAAAACTTCTCCCAAGCTTGTTCCTCAAATGGATGTATCTAGCACTAACTTGACGCTGGATACCTGACTCCGCCACTGGTTGGCCATGGCAAGGCCGAGCGAGCACTTGAGAGGAGGACACCAGAAACAAAGGCGAGAAAGCAGGTCAACATGTGCGGGTCAAGGCGTATGTGTCATCGGAGCCAGAGCATCAACAACCGGACTTTGTAAATCTGGCCCCTCAAACGCCCGCGGACACGTCCGCGTACACAGACATGTCAAGCCTCAGAGTTGCCTTCTCACAACCAGATACCTCAATTATCATATCTCAAATCCATACAAATTCATTCAACTACGTCCATGCATTACACACATCGTCCGGCTACTCCATCACTACTAACATGCCATCGAACTATCAAAATTTAGCATGTTTGGCTATGGTGGAGATCATCCGCGGCTACCCTTTCCCTTCCCGGTGCCCTTGTCGTCCTTCTCGCGAAAGTACCGGTCAAAGATGCAGTAGGGATCAAGCCAGATCCTGCTCGTCGCTGGAGTAGTCCTCGCCGTCGATGTCCTCCTCCTTCTCCTTCGGTGGTAGTCCGGCCATGGCACGAACCGTCCGATTATGCTTTCGGGTGAGAGCATGTTTGTTCCTCTGCTGATGCTTCTTCATAATGCGGGCGTAGGTGGCTTCCTCCTCTGCGGTCGCCCACGGTGCCGCATCGGCCGCCTCCTCTGCCGCCATTTCCGTTGTGATACGGGCTGCAACATCCCTTATCCTCTCCTTCCCATGACAGTCCGCCAGTTCCCGATGGGACTCATAGTCTGCCCGATCGGGGATGGGGAAGAAGAGGTTTTCCAGCTGCCGGGACCGCGATGATCCAGCTCCAGAGGACCGGAGCGCCCGTTGAGCCGACGCTATGAAGTCGCGCTGGACGGATCCTTCCGTCGGCCGCGCGATGCCCTCCCGGGAGCGACAAAGTGCAAGCGGACCGCCATTTCCTCCTCCAAACCACACGGGATGACACCTTAGTCGACGGATCCGGACTAGTCTGAGTCGATCCGCTACCCGCCATGCCCGAGTTGGGCGGAAATCGCTGGAGGTGAGCTTGGGTGGCGTAAGGAGTGGAGTGTGAAGTGGCTAGGGTTTAGTCCGGTGAGCGGATGAGGAGGAATATATGTGGGGCCGAGTGACAGTGTGGGCCAGGTCCGATGCGGTGCACGCGCTCGGGCGCCCTCATATCCTCCCCATATTTTGGCAGGATATAAGGCGTGTCGGTCAGTTCGGGCATTTGAGGCACATCTGAGATGTCCGTCTGGGTTTAAATTTTGTGACCGGACAGTGACCGGGCGGACCGTCCAGGCGTTCGAGGCGGGTTTGAGGCGCTCGCTGTAGATGCTCTTACCACGGATTGGGGGGAGGGATCCTCTAGAAGGATGGCCACGGCGGTGGGACAGTTCAGGGGAGGGCGGCATTGCGTCGGGAGGTGGAAGAAGCAGACCGGGTCGTTCATTTCCTATCCAACGTCTTAGAGCATCTCCAGCCGCGCCCCCAAAAGGCCGCCCCTAGCCATTTTTTTTGCCGCCGGCGCCCAGAAAATGGCCCAGTCGCGCCCCTAGGAGCCCGTTTTTCGCCGTTTTGGGCCGAAACTGGCGCCAGCGGACCCAGGCCGAACCCGACGCACTCGGGGGCGCCGGGGAAAGCGATTTTGGCACGAATGGGGATGGGCCCGCCTGGTCAGCGAGACGCCGGTTCATCGTCCTCATCGCCTCGGCTCTCGTAGTAATCAATGCCAAGGCTACGGTGCTGCCGCGCCGGTCAACCTCCATTGATGCCTCACGGGCGGCACAGTGAAGACGCCACCGACGCGCATCCCGTCCGCTCCCGCCACGCGTCGCCCGGCATGCAGGCTCTCGCCGCCCCCACTTCGGTTATAAAGCCGGCATCCCCGCCGGTGGACGCCACAATCAGCACAGCTCGCCTTGCCTCCCACCTGAGAGAGCAACTCTCCCCCCTCTTCCCCGCCGATGAGAAATGGCTGAGTTGTACCCCGGCGACTCCGCGATGGTGAACGGCTTCGGCCGATGCCATCTCCACAAGAACGAGGCGCGCCTCTTCTACGAGGCCGACTATCCCGCACCCCCGGACATGCGGGTGCCGGGCTCGTGGAAGCTGAGCGCCGGCGGCGTCCCGGTACCACCGGTGCCCGAAGGGGCTGCACAGCGGGCTGAGATCGCCCGCATCCGCTCGTCGCTGCCAGAGGCGCAGCGGAACAAGCCAAGTGAAAGGATCGATATAGTTGACTAGAGGGGGGGGGGGTGAATAGGCAACTAACAATTTTTAGCTTTTCTTTACCAAATTAAACTTTGCATCAAAGTAGGTTGTCTAGATATGCAACTAAGTGAACAACCTATATGATGCAGCAACAACAAGCACACAAGCAAGCAAGGGATACAACACAAGTAAGCTTGCAAAAGTAAAGGCACGAGATGACCAAGAGTGGAGCCGGTGGAGACGAGGATGTGTTACCGAAGTTCCTTCCTTTTGAGGGGAAGTACGTCTTCGTTAGAGCGGTGTGGAGGCACAATGCTCCCCAAGAAGCCACTAGGGCCACCGTATTCTCCTCACGCACTCACACAATGCGAGATGTCGTGATTCCACTATTGGTGCCCTTGAAGGCGGCAACCGGACCTTTACAAACAAGGTTGGGGCTCTCTCCACAACTTAATTGGAGGCTCCGAACGAAACCACGAAGCTTCACCACAATGGAATATGGCTCCGAGGTGACCTCAACCGTCTAGGGTGCTCAAACACCCAAGAGTAATAAAATCCACACAAGAAAGTATGGGGGAAGCAAATATCCTTTGGTGGAAGTGTAGATCTAGGTCTCCTCCTTCAATCCCTAGCAAATCAACAAGTTTGAGTGGCTAGAGAGAGATCGGGCAAAGAGAGCTTGAGAGCATCAATGGTGGAGTGAGAGAGGTAAGAGGTGAAAGTGGTAGGTGGAAGAACCACCTTATATAGCAACCCTAATAAATCCAACCGTTACTACGTTTCCAGCACTACAGCGGTACATCCGCTCCTTGTCCCGGTACAACCGGGACTCATGGTGTATCGGCAAAACCCTACCAGGCGGTACAACCGGGCCACCAGGTGGTAGTACCGGTTTTAGGAAATAACCGGACCAACCGCCCATCCACCGCTCAACTACCGCACTAAAACAGAAAGGAGTCATCCCTGAGGGCGGTAGTTGGGCGGTGCTGGGCCGGTGCAACCGCATGGCCTTGAGCGCTTGGGCGGCTAAGATTAGAGCGGAAGAACCGCTCGAACCACCGGTGGTACCGGTTGACGAGAACAACCGGACCAACTGGGCCACTACCGCCCGAGAACCGCATCAAAACAGAGGCTTGACCGGTACTTGGGCGGTGCATGGCCGGAACCAGCGCCGCAGGTCTTGGCTGAGCCTGGTGGCGATACCACCGCTCGGAGGTAGCGGTACTACCGCTCGATTAAGACAGGAAGGCGTCAAGAGCCAGCGGTACAACCGCTCTGGCGAGCGGTACAACCGCTGGGAAAGCACAGCAGACAGTTGGATGAAAAGGGAAACGCTCTCTCTCACACCTGAGGAAGACAAGAGAGGGGTGATGGAGGTGTACGTGAACAGATTCCCCCTACTCTTCTCAATGTGGATTCGCTCTTGATAGTACGGGTTCCCTACGACCAAAGAGATAAAAAGCGTAGAGTACTCCGTCTTTGATCTTTTCTTACGAGAGGGAAAAGCTATCCGATGTAAGCCTAAGCATCGAGAACCTAAAACATTTAGCACAAGATTAGACCAACAAAGGGTTGTCATCATCATCCAAAACATAATGTAGGGAAATGCCCTTTCAATCTCCCCCTTTTTGGTGGATGATGACAACAACACGAATTGCAAGAGAGAAGTCTATAGAATCTAGTTGGAGCTCCCCCTAGATGTGTGCCCCAATTTGAACTAGCTGTTAGAGAGCATGGGCACACTTTAAGGGCGAGACTCCCCCTAGGTTTTATAGACTTGCCACTATAAGCACATAATATGCAGGTAGACAATATAACGGATAGAGAGCAATAATACCAACAAAAACTAGCATACTAAAAATAAGATAACAGGAGTAGCACAAGTCTCACACAAAACAAGCCGAGAAATGAACAAAGTTCAACAAGAGACCACGAACGAACAAAGTTCAACACACATAAAACACACGCAAAACCCATGCAACTCCCGAGTCCTATAGAACTCTCTACCCCTTTGGCATCAAGACACCAAAAAGGAAAATAGCGAAGCTAGCGCCCCAGAGCTCAGTCATCCTCCTCTGACTCCTCGGTAGCATATGGATCTTCATCATCATCGAATTCTTCATCATCGTCCCAACCTGAGTCCTCCCTGATATCATCAGCGGCATCAAAGGAGATGGAGGGCTGAGTGGGGGCTTCATCATCATCAGTCCAGTTGCTATGGGAAGATATCCAATGCTCCTCCGGTGTGATGCTCTTCTCAGAGCCACTCTGAACCAGCATGTTGAGGTGCTTCATCATTGCAATTTGGCGACGCCGGGCAAACTTCTCATTGACATGTGCCTCATACATCCTCTTCTGGATGTCAGACTGAGGGCAGATAGTCTTCTTCACCTTGGCAGCGAGCTTGTCCACCCACGAGGGCTTGGCCCCTGGCTCCAACTCAAAGTCCTCATCGTCAGAAGTGGTATAGACATCCTCAGGAGCATTGGCAGGGAAACAAGGCTCGGCGTGCTTCTTCTTCTTAAGGAGCTTGACTTCATGAACTGTGAGATTATCAGGAGAGGAGAGAGGCTCTCCAGGACGGCGAACCTCCCACACTGAGTTCAGACAGCACATGACAAAAGGAGCATAAATGGGGACCTTCCTGTAGATGACCATGTTGTACATCTCGTGCCACAGCCAGTTGGACACATCAAACATCTCCCCAGAGCCCACCTTGGTCTTCATCATGACCATCAAGTCAACAAGATAGCCATGGATTTCATCTTGATTCCCCACCTTGGGTAGAAGCACATTGCAAAACACGCGATGCATGATGTCATAGACCTTCACCAAATCCTTAGATTCTCCAATAATACCATGGCCCCGAATGTACAGAGGGGCAAGCTTCTCCTTAGGCATGGAGTCAGGATGGTCATGGGGACGAATGCCACCCCTTCCTTCCAGACCAGTATCATCATACCCAATAGCATTGCAGAAAGTCCTCCAGGGAACTTGAAAGAGCTCATCACGACACATGAAAGTGAGGGTGCGCGCGTCATCTTCTCCAAAATGAACGGTGGCATAGAACTGATGGATGAGTTGAACATCAAAGTCACAGTTGACTGACATGAGCTTGACAAGATCAAACTCCTCACAGAGAGCCAAAGCCTCACCAAAATACTCCAGGTTGTTCCTCCAATGGTCAAGATCGATGGTCCACTGCTTGGCATATCTGTTCTTGTTGTGCTCAAAGAGTTCATGAACAATCCGCACTTGCATCTCATTCTGAAACTGAACGGTGGTCCAAGGAGGAGCTATGGGAACCTCATAAGGATTCTTTGAGCGGAAGGCTTCCCAACCCTTAGCTTTCCAACGGTGCAACGGCATTACCACACGTTGCTTTGCAGCGGCAGACATTTCACGGCGAGTGGGCTTGGTGGGAATCACAACCTCTTCTTCATCGGCATACACAGCCGGGCGCAAGGTCCTTCGAGCCCTCTTCTTGGTCTTGCGAGGAGCAGAGCGAAAACTAGAGCCACCTGAACACACACACGAAGAGAACACACGAAATCCAGCAAGAATGAGAGGAAAGCACACACAAAAAAATGCAACAGCAGAGAAGACAGAACAGTGTTGTGTGGTTAGTATATTCCGGTTGTACCGGATCTCCAACCGGTAGTACCGCTCCACCGGTTGTACCGCCTGTATAGGCGGTAGAACCGCTGGCAGTGGCACTACCGGGGAAGATAGATCTAACCAAGATATACGAATCACACAAGTAACATTCTGATTTCTAGGTACTGCAAACTAGACAGGAGGAAAGCAACGATCTCTCCCAACCAAAGTTCAAACACTAGTCTCAGAAGGTCAAGTAATGCCCTAGACAAAGAAAGAACCCTAGAACGAGGAACGAAGAACAAGGGCATTACCACCATCCATGGGAGGAGATCGGGAGGCCTCCACGGAGAGAATCCACGGAGAGCCCATGGATCCGAAGCGCGAGACGCACTCTGGGGCGGGGGCAGTGGTGACCGGCGGCTAGGGCAAGGAAAAGATGAACGGGGACGAAGGGGAAAAAGAAGAAAACCCTTCACCCCGTCGGATATAAATAGGCCCATAGACACGCAGCGGTAGAACCGCTCTGAGGAACGGTTGTACTGCAAGTCAGGTACTTACTGGTGGTTGCGGGCGGTACTTCCGTTGCCTGAAAGGCACCGGTAGTACCGCCCGGAATCAACCGGTAGTACCGGGCAATGGTAACCACGGGGATTGAGCGGTAAAACCGCCCAAGCACCAATTGCAAACTTACTGGGACAACACAACCAGGTACCAGCAGTAGAACCGCCCATGACCCCGGTTGTACCGCCCGTCCACCAATGCCCAAACTAAGGTCAAAAAGAACAAAACAAGAGAAACAACAACCTTGGAGAATCCAACACCTAGAACAAAGAACAAAACAAAAAAAACAAACACAAGAATGCAGAGCGAGCTCCAACCTCTCTCAAGAGAGGGCGGTGGCCGAAGCCACCTATGTTTGAGTCAATTGGTATGGCACCGCGAAGAATTATCCTTGGGCCCATGACCAAACCTTGTCTTTGAAACACAAGTACCATCTTGGATGGCGAATGTGAAAGAGAGGCTCAATTTATGCATAATGGGGGGAGGAAGAGTTCATTGAGAGAACAACACTCCCCCTATGTCCATGCCTACATCTAAACAAGACAACAAGTTGAGGATGGTGGGGTGTGCAAGGGTTCAAGCAACATTGCTCGAATCAATGATATTTAGCTCATGCCTTAACTCGCGAAATCTTGCTTCATCCAAGGGCTTCATGAAAATATCTGCAAGGTTATCATGAGTGTTCACATACTTGAGCTCGATCTCCCCTCGCCTAATGTGATCCCGGATGAAGTGATACTGAATCTCAATATGCTTCGTCTTGAAGTGTTGCACCGGGTTGAGAGAAATCTTCATGGCACTTTCATTGTCACACCAAAGAGGCACTTTGTCACAAATGACACCGTACTCCTTTAAAGTTTGCCTCATCCATAAGAGTTGTGCACAACAACTACCGGCCGCCACATACTCCGCTTCGGTGGATGAGAGAGACACACAACTTTGCTTCTTGGAAGACCAACTCACCAAAGAGCAACCAAGAAATTGGCACCCTCCAGAAGTGGACTTCCTATCCACTTTGTCTCCCGCCCAATCGGAATCCGTATATCCTTCAAGCTTGAAGTTTGCCCCTCTTGGGTACCATAAGCCAAAGTTTGGGGCATGAGCCAAATATCGAAAGATTCGCTTGACCGCCACATAGTGACTTTCCTTCGATGCGGCTTGAAACCATGCACACATTCCCACACTCAACATGATATCCGGTCTAGATGCACAAAGGTAAAGCAAGGAGCCAATCATGGAGCGATATACCTTTTGATCCACCGCTTTACCATTGGGGCACCACACACGGCTAAGAAACGATCACGAAGATCAACTTGTGTGTCTAGAGGTGCCCCCCTGCCCCCGTATATAAAGGAGGGAGGGGGGAGGTGCGGCCAGCCCCCCGGTACTCCGGTAAAATCCCGATTTCACCCGGAACGATTTCGATATCCAAATATAGGCTTCCAATATATCAATCTTATGTCTCGACCATTTAGAGACTCCTCGTCATGTCCGTGATCACATCCGGGACTCCAAACAACCTTCGGTACATCAAAACTTATAAACTCATAATAAAACTGTCATCGAAACGTTAAGCGTGCGGACCCTACGGGTTCGAGAACTATGTAGACATGACCTCAAACCATTCTCGGTCAATAACCAATAGCGGGACCTGGATGCCCATATTGGTTCCTACATATTCTACGAAGATCTTTATCGGTCAAACCGCATAACAACATACGTTGTTCCCTTTGTCATCGGTATGTTACTTGCCCGAGATTTGATCGTCGGTATCCAATACCTAGTTCAATCTCGTTACCGGCAAGTCTCTTTACTCGTTCTATAATACGTCATCTCATAACTAACTCATTAGTTATAATGCTTGCAAGGCTTAAGTGATGAGTATTACCGAGAGGGCCCAGAGATACCTCTTTGAAAATCGGAGTGACAAAACCTAATCTCGAAATACGCCAACTCAACATGTACCTTCGGAGACACCTGTAGTACTCCTTTATAATCACCCAATTACGTTGTGACGTTTGGTAGTACCCGAAGTGTTCCTCCGATAAACGGGAGTTGCATAATTCTCATAGTTACAGGAACATGTATAAGTCATGAAGAAAGCAATAGCAGAATACTAAACGATCATGTGCTAGGCTAACGGGATGGGTCATGTCAATCACATCATTCTCCTAATGATGTGATCCCATTAATCAAATGACAACACATGTCTATGGTTAGGAAACATAACTATCTTTGATTAATGAGCTAGTCAAGTAGAGGCATACTAGTGACTATATGTTTGTCTATGTATTCACACATGTATCATGTTTCCGGTTAATACAATTCTAGCATGAATAATAAACATCTATCATGATATGAGGAAATACACAATAACTTTACTATTGCCTCTAGGGCATATTTTCTTCAGTCTCCCACTTGCACTAGAGTCAATAATCTAGATTACATAGTAATGATTCTAACACCCATGGAGTCTTGGTGCTGATCATGTTTTGCTCGTGAGAGAGGCTTAGTCAACGGGTCTTCAACATTCAGATCCGTATGTATCTTGCAAATCTCTATGTCTCCCACTTGGACTTGGTCCCGAATGGAATTGAAGAGTCTCTTGATGTGCTTGGTCCTCTTGTGAAATCTGGATTCCTTTGCCAAGGCAATTGCACCAGTATTGTCACAGAAGATCTTCATTGGTCCCGATGCACTAGGTATGACACCTAGATCGGAAATGAACTCCTTCATCCAGACTCCTTCATTCGCTGCTTCAGAAGCAGCTATGTACTCCGCTTCACATGTAGATCCCGCCACGACGCTTTGTTTAGAACTGCACCAACTTACAGCTCCACCGTTTAATATAAACACGTATCCGGTTTGCGATTTAGAATCGTCCGGATCAGTGTCAAAGCTTGCATCGACGTAACCTTTTACGACTAGCTCTTTGTCACCTCCATATACGAGAAACATATCCTTAGTCCTTTTCAGGTATTTCAGGATGTTCTTGACCGTTGTCCAGTGATCCACTCCTGGATTACTTTGGTACCTTCCTACCAAGCTTATTGCTAAGCATACGTCTGGTCTGGTACACAGCATTACATACATGATAGAGCCTATGGCTGAAACATAGGGAACATCTTTCATTTTCTCTCTATCTTCTGCTGTGGTCGGGCATTGAGTTTGACTCAACTTCACACCTTGTAGCACAGGCAAGAATCCTTTCTTTGCCTGATCCATTTTGAACTTTTTCAAAATTTTGTCAAGGTAAGTGCTTTGTGAAAGTCCTATTAAGCGTCTTGATCTATCTCTATAGATCTTGATGCCCAATATATAAGCAGCTTCACCGAGGTCTTTCATTGAAAAACTTTTATTAAAGTATCCCTTTATAATATCCAGAAATTCTATATCATTTCCAATTAACAATATGTCATCTACATATAAAACTAGAAATGCTACAGAGCTCCCACTCACTTTCTTGTAAATACAGGCTTCTCCAAAAGTCTGTATAAAACCATATGCTTTGATCACACTATCAAAGCGTTTATTCCAACTCCGAGATGATTGCACCAGTCCATAAATGGAACGCTGGATCTTGCACACTTTGTTAGCACCTTTTGGATCAACAAAACCTTCCGGCTGCATCATATACAACTCTTCTTCTAGAAATCCATTCAAGAATGCAGTCTTGACATCCATTTGCCAAATTTCATAATCATGAAATGCAGCAATGGCTAACATGATTCGGACAGACTTAAGCATCGCTACGGGTGAGAAAGTCTCATCGTAGTCAACCCCTTGAACTTGTCGAAAACCTTTCGCAACAAGTCGAGCTTTATAGACAGTTACATTACCATCAGCGTTAGTCTTCTTCTTAAAAATCCATTTATTCTCAATAGCTTGCCGATCATCGGGCAAGTCAACCAAAGTCCATACTTTGTTTTCATACATGGATCCCATCTCAGATTTCATGGCCTCTAGCCATTTTGCGGAATCTGGGCTCATCATCGCTTCCTCATAGTTCGTAGGTTCGCCATGGTCAAGTAACATGACTTCCAGAATAGGATTACCGTACCACTCTGGTGCGGATCTTACTCTGGTAGACCTACGAGGTTCTGTAGAAACTTGATCTGAAGTTTCATGATCAATATCATTAGCTTCCTCACTGATTGGTGTAGTTGTCACAGGAACCGGTTCTTGTGATGAACTACTTTCCAATAAGGGAGTAGATACAGTTATCTCATCAAGTTCTACTTTCCTCCCACTCACTTCTTTCGAGAGAAACTCCTTCTCTAGAAAGGATCCGAATTTAGCAACGAAAATCTTGCCCTTAGATCTGTAATAGAAGGTGTACCCAATAGTCTCCTTTGGGTATCCTATGAAGACACATTTCTCCGATTTGGGTTCGAGCTTATCTGGTTGAAGTTTCTTCACATAAGCATCGCAGCCCCAAACTTTAAGAAATGACAACTTTGGTTTCTTGCCAAACCACAGTTCATAAGGCGTCGTCTCAACGGATTTTGATGGTGCCCTATTTAACGTGAATGCGGCTGTCTCTAAAGCATAACCCCAAAACGATAGCGGTAAATCAGTAAGAGACATCATAGATCGTACCATATCAAGTAAAGTACGATTACGACGTTCGGACACACCATTTCGTTGTGGTGTTCTAGGTGGCGTGAGTTGCGAAACTATCCCGCATTGTTTCAAGTGTAGACCAAACTCGTAACTCAAATATTCTCCTCCACGATCAGATCGTAGAAACTTTATTTTCTTGTTACGATGATTTTCCACTTCACTCTGAAATTCTTTGAACTTTTCAAATGTTTCAGACTTGTGTTTCATTAAGTAGATATACCCATATCTGCTTAGATCATCTGTGAAGGTGAGAAAATAACGATATTCGCCACGAGCATCAATATTCATTGGACCACATACATCTGTATGTATGATTTCCAACAAATCTGTTGCTCTCTCCATAGTACCGGAGAACGGCGTTTTAGTCATCTTACCCATAAGGCACGGTTCGCAAGTACCAAGTGATTCATAATCAAGTGATTCCAAAAGCCCATCAGTATGGAGTTTCTTCATGCGCTTTACACCGATATGACCTAAACGGCAGTGCCACAAATAAGTTGCACTATCATTATCAACTCTGCATCTTTTGGTTTCAACACTATGAATATGTGTATCACTACTATCGAGATTCAATAAAAATAGACCACTCTTCAAGGGTGCATGACCATAAAAGATATTACTCATATAAATAGAACAACCATTATTCTCTGATTTAAATGAATAACCGTCTCGCATCAAACAAGATCCAGATATAATGTTCATGCTCAACGCTGGCACCAAATAACAATTATTTAGGTCTAATACTAATCCCGATGGTAGATGTAGAGGTAGCGTGCCGACCGCGATCACATCGACTTTGGAACCATTTCCCACGCGCATTGTCACCTCGTCCTTAGCTAATCTTCGCTTAATCCGTAGTCCCTGTTTCGAGTTGCAAATATTAGCAACAGAACCAGTATCAAATACCCAGGTGCTACTGCGAGCATTAGTAAGGTACACATCAATAACATGTATATCACATATACCTTTGTTCACTTTGCCATCCTTCTTATCCGCCAAATACTTGGGGCAGTTCCGCTTCCAGTGTCCAGTCTGCTTGCAGTAGAAGCACTCAGTTTCAGGCTTAGGTCCAGACTTGGGTTGCTTCTCTTGAGCAGCAACTTGCTTGCCGTTCTTTTTGAAGTTCCCCTTCTTCTTCCCTTTGCCCTTCTTCTTGAAACTAGTGGTCTTGTTAACCATCAACACTTGATGCTCCTTCTTGATTTCTACCTCCGCGGCTTTCAGCATCGCGAAGAGCTCGGGAATAGTCTTGTTCATCCCTTGCATATTATAGTTCATCACGATGCTCTTGTAGCTTGGTGGCAGTGATTGGAGAATTCTGTCAATGACACTATCATCAGGAAGATTAACTCCCAGTTGAATCAAGTGATTATTATACCCAGACATTTTGAGTATGTGTTCACTGACAGAACTATTCTCCTCCATCTTGCAGCTATAGAACTTATTGGAGACTTCATATCTCTCAATCCGGGCATTTGCTTGAAATATTAACTTCAACTCCTGGAACATCTCATATGCTCCATGACGCTCAAAACGTCGTTGAAGGCCCGGTTCTAAGCCGTAAAGCATGGCACACTGAACTATAGAGTAGTCATCAGCTTTGCTCTGCCAGACGTTCTTAACGTCGTCAGTTGCATCAGCAGCAGGCCTGGCACCCAGCGGTGCTTCTGGGACGTAACTTTTCTGTGCAGCAATGAGGATAATCCTCAGGTTACGGACCCAGTCCGTGTAATTGCTACCATCATCTTTCAACTTTGCTTTCTCAAGGAACGCATTAAAATTCAACGGAACAACAGCACGAGCGATCTATCTACAAACAAACATAGATAAGCAAGATACTATCAGGTACTAAGTTCATGATAAATTTAAGTTCAATTAATCATATTACTTAAGAACTCCCACTTAGACAGACATCTCTCTGGTCATCTAAGTGATCACGTGATCCAAATCAACCAAACCATGTCCAATCATCACGTGAGATGGAGTAGTTTCAATGGTGAACATCGCTATGTTGATCATATCTACTATATGGTTCACGCTCGACCTTTTGGTCTCCGTGTTCCGAGGCCATATCTGTATATGCTAGGCTCGTCAAGTATAACCTGAGTATTCCGCGTGTGCAACTGTTTTGCACCCGTTGTATTTGAACGTAGAGCCTATCACACCCGATCATCACGTGGTGTCTCAGCACGAAGAACTTTCGCAATGGTGCATACTCAGGGAGAACACTTCTTGATAATTAGTGAGAGATCATCTTAACATGCTACCATCAATCAAAGCAAGATAAGATGCATAAAGGATAAACATCACATGCAATCAATATAAGTGATATGATATGGCCATCATCATCTTGTGCTTGTGATCTCCATCTTCGAAGCACCGTCATGATCACCATCGTCACCGGCGCGACACCTTGATCTCCATCATAGCATCGTTGTCGTTACGCCATCTATTGCTTCTACGACTATCACTACCGCTTAGTGATAAAGTAAAGCAATTACAGGGCGTTTGCATTTCATACAATATAGCGACAACCATATGGCTCCTGCCAGTTGCCGATAACTTCGGTTACAAAACATGATCATCTCATACAATAAAATATAGCATCACGTCTTGACCATATCACATCACAACATGCCCTGCAAAAACAAGTTAGACGTCCTCTACTTTGTTGTTGCAAATTTTACGTGGCTGCTACGGGCTTAGCAAGAACCATTCTTACCTACGCATAAAAAAAAACCACAACGATAGTTCGTCAAGTTGGTGCTGTTTTAACCTTCGCAAGGACCGGGCGTAGCCACACTCGATTCAGCTAAAGTGAGAGAGATAGACACCCGCCAGTCACCTTTAAGCATGAGTGCTCGTAACGGTGAAACCAGTCTCGCGTAAGCGTACGCGTAATGTCGGTCCGGGCCGCTTCATCTCACAATACCGCCGAACCAAAGTATGACATGCTGGTAAGCAGTATGACTTGTATCGCCCACAACTCACTTGTGTTCTACTCGTGCATATAACATCAACGCATAAAACCTAGGCTCTGATACCTCTGATACCACTGTTGGGGAACGTAGTAATTTCAAAAAATTTCCTACGCACATGCAAGATCATGGTGATGATATAGCAACGAGAGGGGAGAGTGTTTGTCCATGTACCCTCGTAGACCGAAGCGGAAGCGTTAGCACAACGCGGTTGATGTAGTCGTACGTCTTCACGATCCGACCGATCCAAGCACCGAACGTACGGGGCCTCCGAGTTCAGCACACGTTCAGCTCGATGACGATCTCCGGCCCTCCGATCCAGCAAAGGCTCCGGAGATGAGTTCCGTCAGCACGACGGCGTGGTGACGATGATGATGTTCTACCGGCGCAGGGCTTTGCCTAAACTCCGCGACGATATGACCGAGGTGGAATATGGTGGAAGGGGGCACCGCACACGGCTAAGGAACGATCCGTAGATCAACTTGTGTGTCTTTGGGGTGCCCCCCGCCCCCGTATATAAAGGAGCCAGGGGGGAGGAGGCGTCCGGCCTAGAGGGCGCGCCAAGGGGGGGAGTCCTACTCCCATCGGGAGTAGGACTCCCTCTTTCCAAGTAGGAGTAGGAGAAGGGAGGAAAGAGGAGGAAGAGGGGAAGGAAAGGGGGGGGGGGGGCGCCGCCCCCCTTCCCTTGTCCTATTCGGACTAGGAGGGGGAGGGGTGCGCGGCCCCCTCCTAGCTCCTTCCCTCTTCTCCCTCGTGGCCCATGTAGGCCCATTAACCCCCCGGGGGGTTCCGGTAACCTCCCAGTACTCCGGTAAAATGCCGATTTCACCCGGAACTATTCCGATGTCCAAACATAGGCTTCCAATATATCAATATTTATGTCTCGACCATTCCAAGACTCCTCGTCATGTCCGTGATCACATCCGGGACTCCAAACAAATTTCGGTACATCAAAACTTATAAACTCATAATAAAACTGTCATCGAAACGTTAAGCGTGCGGACCCTACGGGTTCGAGAACTATGTAGACATGACCTAAAACCATTCTCGGTCAATAACCAATAGCGGGACCTGGATGCCCATATTGGTTCCTACATATTCTACGAAGATCTTTATCGGTCAAACCGCATAACAACATACGTTGTTCCCTTTGTCATCGGTATGTTACTTGCCCGAGATTTGATCTTCGGTATCCAATACCTAGTTCAATCTCGTTACCGGCAAGTCTCTTTACTCGTTCTATAATACGTCATCTCATAACTAACTCATTAGTTATAATGCTTGCAAGGCTTAAGTGATGAGTATTACCGAGAGGGCCCAGAGATACCTCTCCGACAATCGGAGTGACAAAACCTAATCTCGAAATACGCCAACTCAACATGTACCTTCGGAGACACCTGTAGTACTCCTTTATAATCACCCAATTACGTTGTGACGTTTGGTAGTACCCAAAGTGTTCCTCCGGTAAACGGGAGTTGCATAATTCTCATAGTTACAAGAACATGTATAAGTCATGAAGAAAGCAATAGCAGAATACTAAACGATCATGTGCTAGGCTAACGGGATGGGTCATGTCAATCACATCATTCTCCTAATGATGTGATTCCATTAATCAAATGACAACACATGTCTATGGTTAGGAAACATAACCATCTTTGATTAATGAGCTAGTCAAGTAGAGGCATACTAGTGACTATATGTTTGTCTATGTATTCGCACATGTATCATGTTTCCGGTTAATACAATTCTAGCATGAATAATAAACATTTATCATGATATGAGGAAATAAACAATAACTTTATTATTGCCACTAGGGCATATTTCCTTCAGTAACAACTCGGTAAGGTGGTCAACCACGCACGTGGGGATCGAGTTGATACACATGATCCGGGAAGTAGGGATCCTCGAACCCGTGGGGTTGCTTGACATAGACCAACTCATTAATAGGACCATTAAGAAAAGCACTTTTCACATCCATTTGTTGCAACTTAAAGTTGTGATGGGAAGCATAAGTAATCAACAAACGTATGGATTCAAGGCGAGCAACGGGAGCAAAGGTTTCACCGTAGTCGATACCCTCGACTTGGGAGTAGCCTTGTGAAGGAAATATGCCCTAGAGGCAATAATAAAGTTATTATTTATTTCCTCATATCATGATAAATGTTTATTATTCATGCTAGAATTGTATTAACCGAAAACGTGATACATGTGTGAATACATAGACAAACTTAATGTCACTAGTATTCCTCTACTTGACTATCTCATTCATCAAAGATGGTTATGTTTCCTAACCATAGACATGTGTTGTCATTTGATTAACGGGATCACATCATTAGGAGAATGATGTGATTGACTTGACCCATTCCGTTAGCTTAGCACTTGATCATTTAGTATATTGCTATTGCTTTCTTCATGACTTATACAAAGTTCCTAGAACTATGAGATTATGCAACTGCCGTTTACCGGAGGAACACTTTGTGTGCTACCAAACGACACAACAGTAACTAGATGATTATAAAGGAGCCCTACAGGTGTCTCCAATGGTACATGTTGAGTTGGCGTATTTCGAGATTAGGTTTTGTCACTCTGATTGTCGGAGAAGTATCTCTGGGCCCTCTCGGTAATGCACCTCACTATAAGCCTTGCAAGCAATGTGACCAATGAATTGGTTACGGGATGATGCATTACGTAACGAGTAAAGAGACTTGCCGGTAACGAGATTGAACTAGGTATTGGATACCGACGATTGAATCTCGGGCAAGTAACATACCGATGACAAAGGGAACAACGTATGTTGTTATGCGGTTTGACCGATAAAGATCTTCGTAGAATATGTAGGAGCCAATATGAGCATCCAGGTTCCGCTATTGGTTATTGACCGGAAACAGTTCTAGGTCATGTCTACATAGTTCTCGAACCCGTAGGGTCCGCACGCTTAACGTTACGATGACAGTTTTATTATGAGTTTATAAGTTTTGATGTATCGAAGGTTGTTCAGAGTCCCGGATGTGATCACGGACATGACGAGGAGTCTCGAAATGGTCGAGACATAAAGATTGATATATTGGAAGCCTATATTTGGATATCGGAATCGTTCTGGGTGAAATCAGGATTTTACCGGAGTACTGGGGGGTTACCGGAACCCCCCGGGGGTTAATGGGCCTACATGGGCCCTGAGGGAGAAGAGGAGGGCCGGCCAGGGCAGGCCATGCGCTCCCTCCCCCTAGTCCGAATAGGACAAGGAAGGGGGCGGCGGCGCCCCCCTTTCCTCTTTTCCCCTTCCCCCTTCCTTCTCCAACAAGGCAAGAGGGGGAGTCCTACTCTCGGTGGGAGTAGGACTCCTCCAGGTGCACCCCTAGGGGCCGGCCGCACCTCCCCCTCCCTCCTTTATATACGGGGGCAGAGGGGCACCTCTAGACACACAAGTTGATCTTCGTGATCGTTTCTTAGCCGTGTGCGGTGCCCCCCTCCACCATATTCCACCTCGGTCATTTCGTAGTGGTGCTTAGGCGAAGCCCTGCGTCGGTAGAACATCATCACCTCACCACGCTGTCGTACTGACGGAACTCATCCCCGACACCCTGCTGGATCGGAGTCCGGGGATCGTCATCGAGTTGAACGTGTGCTGAACTCGGAGGTGCCGTATGTTCGGTACTTGGATCGGTCGGATCGTGAAGACGTACAACTACATCAACCGTGTTGTTCTAACGCTTCCGCTTTCGGTCTACGAGGGTATGTGGACAACACTCTCCCCTCTCGTTGCTATGCATCACCATGATCTTGCGTGTGCGTAGGAATTTTTTTGAAATTACTACGTTTCCCAACAGTGGCATCTGAGCCTGGTTTTATGCGTAGATGTCATATGCACGAGTAGAACACAAGTGAGTTGTGGGAGATACAAGTCATACTGCTTACCGGAATGTCATACTTTGGTTCAGCGGTATTGTGAGATGAAGCGGCCCGGACCGACATTACGCTTACGCTTACGCGAGACTGGTTTCACCGCTACGAGCACTCGTTGCTTAAAGGTGACTGGCGGGTGTCTGTCTCTCTCACTTTAGTTGAACCGAGTGTGGCTACGCCCGGTCCTTGCGAAGGTTAAAACAACACTAACTTGATGAACTATCATTGTGGTTTTGATGCGTAGGTAAGAACGGTTCTTGCTCGGCCCGTAGCAGCCACGTAAAATTTGCAACAACAAAGTAGAGGACGTCTAACTTGTTTTTGCAGGGCATGTTGTGATGTGATATGGTCAAGACGTGATGCCATATTTTATTGTATGAGATGATCATGTTTTGTAACCAAAGTTATCGGCAACTGGCGGGAGCCATATGGTTGTCGCTTTATTGTATGAAATGCAAACGCCCTGTAATTGCTTTACTTTATCACTAAGCGGTAGCGATAGTCGTAGAAGCAATAGATGGCGTAAATGACAACGATGCTATGATGGAGATCAAGGTGTCGCGCCGGTGATGATGGTGATCATGACGGTGCTTCG
Source organism: Triticum timopheevii (assembly GCA_963921465.1). NCBI lineage: Eukaryota > Viridiplantae > Streptophyta > Magnoliopsida > Poales > Poaceae > Triticum > Triticum timopheevii. Next base: position 594,156,988 of record OY997270.1, read on the forward strand.
GAGATGGAGATCACAAGCACAAGATGATGATGGCCATATCATATCACTTATATTGATTGCATGTGATGTTTATCCTTTATGCATCTTATCTTGCTTTGATTGACGGTAGCATTTTAAGATGATCTATCACTAATTATCAAGAATTGTTCTCCCTGAGTATGCACCATTGCGAAAGTTCTTCGTGCTGAGACACCACGTGATGATCAGGTGTGATAGGCTCTACGTTCAAATACAACGGGTGCAAAACAGTTGCACACGCGGAATACTTAGGTTAAACTTGATGAGCCTAGCATATACAGATATGGCCTCGGAACACGGAGATCGAAAGGTCGAACGTGAATCATATAGTAGATATGATCAACATAGTGATGTTCACCATTGAAACTACTCCATCTCACGTGATGATCGGACATGGTTTAGTTGATTCGGGTCACGTGATCACTTAGATGACTAGAGAGATGTCTGTCTAAGTGGGAGTTCTTAAGTAATATGATTAATTGAACTTAAATTTATCATGAACTTAGTACCTGATAGTATTTTGCTTGTCTATGTTTGTTGTAGATAGATGGCTCGTGCTGTTGTTCCGTTGAATTTTAATGCGCTCCTTGAGAAAGCTAAGTTGAAAGATGATTGTAGCAATTACACGGACTAGGTCCGTAACCTGAGGATTATCCTCATTGCTGCACAGAAGAATTACGTCCTGGAAGCACCGCTGGGTTCCAGGCTTGCTACAGATGCAACTGACGACCTTAAGAACGTCTGGCAGAGCAAAGCTGATGACTACTCGATAGTTCAGTGTGCCATGCTTTACGGCTTTGAACCGGGTCTTCAATGACGTTTTGAACGTCATGGAGCATATGAGATGTTCCAGGAGTTGAAGTTAATATTTCAAGCAAATGCCCGGATTGAGAGATATGAAGTCTCCAATAAGTTCTATAGCTGTAAGATGGAGGAGAATAGTTCTGCCAGTGAACACATACTCAAAATGTCTGGGTATAATAATCACTTGATTCAACTCGGAGTTAATCTTCCTGATGATAGTGTCATTGACAGAATTCTTCAATCACTGCCACCAAGCTACAAGAGCTTCGTGATGAACTATAATATGCAAGGGATGGACAAGACTATTCCCGAGCTCTTCGCAATGCTAAAGGCTGCGGAGGTAGAAATCAAGAAGGAGCATCAAGTGTTGATGGTTAATAAGACCACCAGTTTCAAGAAAAAGGGCAAAGGAAAGAAGAAGGGGAACTTCAAGAAGAACAGCAAACAAGTTGCTGCTCAAGAGAAGAAACCCAAGTCTGGACCTAATCCTGAGACTGAGTGCTTCTACTGCTAGCAGACTGGACACTGGAAGCGGAACTGCCCCAAGTATTTGGTGGATAAGAAGGATGGCAAAGTGAACAAAGGTATATGTGATATACATGTTATTGACGTGTACCTTACTAATGCTCGCAGTAGCACCTGGGTATTTGATACTGGTTTTGTTGCTAATATTTGCAACTCGAAACAGGGACTACGGATTAAGCGAAGATTGGCTAAGGACGAGGTGACGATGCGCGTGGGAAATGATTCCAAAGTCGATGTGATCGCGGTCGGCACGCTACCTCTACATCTACCATCGGGATTAGTTTTAGACCAAAATAATTATTATTTGGTGCCAGCGTTGAGCATGAACATTATATCTGGATCTTGTTTGATGCGAGATGGTTATTCATTTAAATCAGAGAATAATGGTTGTTCTATTTATATGAGTAATATCTTTTATGGTCATGCACCCTTGAAGAGTGGTCTATTTTTATTAAATCTCGAAAGTAGTGATACACATATTCATAATGTTGCAGCCAAGAGATGCAGAGTTGATAATGATATTGCAACTTATTTGTGGCACTGCCGTTTAGGTCATATCGGTGTAAAGCGCATGAAGAAACTCCATACTGATGGACTTTTGGAATCACTTGATTATGAATCACTTGGTACTTGCGAACCGTGCCTCATGGGCAAGATGACTAAAACGTCGTTCTCCGGAACTATGGAGCGAGCAACTGATTTATTGGAAATCATACATACTGATGTATGTGGTCCAATGAATATTGAAGCTCGCGGCGGGTATCATTATTTTCTCACCTTCACAGATGATTTGAGCAGATATGGGTATATCTACTTAATGAAACACAAGTCTGAAACATTTGATAAATTCAAAGAATTTCAGAGTGAAGTGGAAAATCATCGTAACAAGAAAATAAAATTTCTACGATCTGATCGTGGAGGAGAATATTTGAGTTACGAGTTTGGTCTACATTTGAAACAATGCGAAATAGTTTCGCAACTCACGCCACCCGGAACACCACAACGAAATGCCGTGTCCGAACGTCGTAATCGTACTTTATTAGATATGGTGCGATCTATGATGTCTCTTACTGATTTACCGCTATCGTTTTGGGGTTATGCTTTAGAGACGGCCGCATTCACATTAAATAGGGCACCATCAAAATCCGTTGAGACGACGCCTTATGAACTGTGGTTTGGCAAGAAACCAAAGTTGTCGTTTCTTAAAGTTTGGGGCTGCGATGCTTATGTGAAGAAACTTCAACCAGATAAGCTCGAACCCAAATCGGAGAAATGTGTCTTCATAGGATACCCAAAAGAGATTATTGGGTACACCTTCTATCACAGATCTGAGGGCAAGATTTTCGTTGCTAAATTCGGATCCTTTCTAGAGAAGGAGTTTCTCTCGAAAGAAGTGAGTGGGAGAAAGTAGAACTTGATGAGGTAACTATACCTGCTCCCTTATTAGAAAGTAGTTCATCACAAGAACCGGTTCCTGTGACAACTACACCAATCAGTGAGGAAGCTAATGATATTGATCATGAAACTTCAGATCAAGTTACTACTGAATCTCGTAGGTCTACCAGAGTAAAATCTGGACCAGAGTGGTACGGTAATCCTATTCTGGAAGTCATGTTACTTGACCATGGCGAACCTACGAACTATGAGGAAGCGATGATGAGCCCAGATTCCGCAAAATGGCTTGAAGCCATGAAATCTGAGATGGGATCCATGTATGAGAACAAAGTATGGACTTTGGTTGACTTGCCCGATGATGGGCAAGCCATTGAGAATAAACGGATCTTTAAGAAGAAGACTGACGCTGATGGTAATGTAACTGTCTACGAAGCTCGACTTGCTGCGAAAGGTTTTCGACAAGTTCAAGGGGTTGACTACGATGAGCTTTCTCACCTGTAGCGATGCTTAAGTCGGTCCGAATCATGTTAGCAATTGCCGCATTTTATGATTATGAAATTTGGCAAATGGATGTCAAAACTGCATTCCTGAATGGATTTCTGGAAGAAGAGTTGTATATGATGCAACCGGAAGGTTTTGTCGATCCAAAAGGTGCTAACAAAGTGTGCAAACTCCAGCGATCCATTTATGGACTGGTGCAAGCATCTCGGAGTTGGAATATACGCCTTGATAGTGTGATCAAAGCATATGGTTTTATACAGACTTTTGGAGAAGCCTGTATTTACAAGAAAGTGAGTGGGAGCTCTGTAGCATTTCTGATATTATATGTAGATGACATATTGTTAATTGGAAATGATACAGAATTTCTGGATGGCATAAAGGGATACTTGAATAAAAGTTTTTCAATGAAAGACCTCGGTGAAGCTACTTACATATTGGGCATCAAGATCTATAGAGATAGATCAAGACACTTAATTGGACTTTCATAAAGCACATACCTTGATAAAGTTTTGAAAAAGTTCAAAATGGATCAAGCAAAGAAAGGGTTCTTTCCTGTATTACAAGGTGTGAAGTTGAGTCAGACTCAATGCCCGACCACAACAGAAGATAGAGAGAAAATGAAAGATGTTCCCTATACTTCAGCCATAAGCTCTATCATGTATGCAATGTTGTGTACCAGACCTGACGTATGCTTAGCAATAAGCTTGGCAGGTAGGTACCAAAGTAATCCAGGAGTGGATCACTGGACAACGGTCAAGAACATCCTGAAATACCTGAAAAGGACTAAGGATATGTTTCTCGTATATGGAGGTGACAAAGAGCTAGTCGTAAATGGTTACGTCGATGCAAGCTTTGACACTGATCCGGACGATTCTAAATCGCAAACCGGATACGTGTTTTTATTAAAAGGTGGAGCTGTAAGTTGGTGCAGTTCTAAACAAAGCGTCGTGACGGGATCTACATGCGAAGCGGAGTACATAGCTGCTTCGGAAGCAGCAAATGAAGGAGTCTGGATGAAGGAGTTCATTTCCGATCTAGGTGTCATACTAGTGCATCGGGACCAATGAAGATCTTCTGTGACAATACTGGTGCAATTGCCTTGGCAAAGGAATCCAGATTTCACAAGAGGACCAAGCACATCAAGAGACGCATCAATTCCATCCGGGACCAAGTCCAGGTGGGAGACATAGAGACTTGCAAGATACATACGGATCTGAATGCTGCAGACCTGTTGACTAAGCCTCTTCCTCGAGTAAAACATGATCAGCACCAAGACTCCATGGGTGTTAGAATCATTACTGTGTAATCTAGATTATTGACTCTAGTGCAAGTGGGAGCCTGAAGGAAATATGCCCTAGAGGCAATAATAAAGTTATTATTTATTTCCTCATATCATGATAAATGTTTATTATTCATGCTATAATTGTATTAACCAGAAACATGATACATGTGTGAATACATAGACAAACTTAATGTCACTAGTATGCCTCTACTTGACTAGCTCATTAATCAAAGATGGTTATGTTTCCTAACCATAGACATGTGTTGTCATTTGATTAACGGGATCACATCATTAGGAGAATGATGTGATTGACTTGACCCATTCCGTTAGCTTAGCACTTGATCGTTTAGTATATTGCTATTGCTTTCTTCATGACTTATACAAAGTTCCTACAACTATGAGATTATGCAACTCCCGTTTACCGGAGGAACACTTTGTGTGCTACCAAACGTCACAACGTAACTGGGTGATTATAAAGGAGCTCTACAGGTGTCTCCAATGGTACATGTTGAGTTGGCGTATTTTGAGATTAGGTTTTGAAACTCTGATTGTCCGAGAGGTATCTCTGGGCCCTCTCGGTAATGCACATCACTATAAGCCTTGAATGCAATGTGACCAATGAGTTGGTTACGGGATGATGCATTACGTAACGAGTAAAGAGACTTGCCGGTAACGAGATTGAACAAGGTATTGGATACCGACGGTCGAATCTCGGGCAAGTAACATACCGATGACAAAGGGAACAACGTATGTTGTTATGCGGTTTGACCGATAAAGATCTTCGTAGAATATGTAGGAGCCAATACGAGCATCCAGGTTCCGCTATTGGTTATTGACCGGAAACAGTTCTAGGTCATGTCTACATAGTTCTCGAACCCGTAGGGTCCGCACGCTTAACGTTACGATGACAGTTTTATTATGAGTTTATAAGTTTTGATGTACCGAAGGTTGTTTGGAGTCCCGGATGTGATCACGGACATGACGAGGAGTCTCTAAATGGTCGAGACATAAGATTGATATATTGGAAGCCTATATTTGGATATCGAAATCGTTCCGGGTGAAATCGGGATTTTACCGGAGTACCGGGGGGCTGGCCGCACCTCCCCCCTCCCTCCTTTATATACGGGGGCAGGGGGGCACCTCTAGACACACAAGTTGATCTTCGTGATCGTTTCTTAGCCGTGTGTGGTGCCCCCCTCCACCATATTCCACCTCGGTCATATCGTAGCGGTGCTTAGGCGAAGCCCTGCGTCGATAGAACATCATCACCGTCACCATGCTGTCGTACTGACAGAACTCATCCCCGACACCCTGCTGGATCGTAGTCCGGGGATCGTCATCGAGCTGAACGTGTGCTGAACTCGGAGGTGCCGTATGTTCGGTACTTGGATCGGTCGGATCGTGAATACGTACGACTATATCAACCGCATTGTTCTAACGCTTCCTCTTTCGGTCTACGAGGGTACGTGGACAACACTCTCCCCTCTCGTTGCTATGCATCACCATGATCTTGCGTGTGCGTAGGAATTTTTTTGAAATTACTACGTTCCCCAACACCTTGTGCTACCAATCTTGCCTTGTTTTTTTTTGAGACCTGTGACAGTGGGAGAGGCTCCCACTGTGATATATATTACCTTTCAGACATTTACATTACATTGTACATGGTGTTTTACAAAGAACAACCCTGGCCACTTTGTGGCAAGGGGTGGCAAACTAGCAAAAGTAAACTAGTCTGAAGGAAGGGAGTCTAATAAAAGAAAAATGAAGACTTTCATATTTTCTTTGACCCTATAATGAAGAAGACCAAAGTTAGTTTTAAATCTATCTAGCCAAGATTTGTAGGAGGGGTTGATGTGTCTGAATAGCTTGTCATTCCTCTCCTTCCAAATACTCCAAGATGCCTGAAGGAATGTCTCCATGAACATAGGTTTATTCCTGTTTTTCTTGGCCGTTTCCAACCAGGGTAGTCGCATGGTGTGTTGATCTGGATTCATCCCAAGCCTTGACCAGCAGTATTTACTAAATGGACAGTTGAGGATCATGTGATCAACATCCTCTTGGGCATGACCACAGAGGAGGCAGCTTAGATCGTCTCCAACATTATAATGCCTTCTCTTGAGCATGTCTCTAGTATTGAGGCGATCGAAGAGTAGAAGCCAGCCAAAAACTTTTATCTTGACTGTGACCTTTTGATTTCCACAACCAATGATATGTTTTGTGATCTTTGATGTCTCTGAAGTAGAATTTATAGAACCTTCTAGCAGTGTACTCAGTTGTCCCCCAGGCATAAGACCAAATATCTCTTATGTTGTGACCATTGTCTAATGTGACATGAGCCACAAGGCTTTGAATGTTTCTGACCTCATCATGCTCTTGCATGGATAAAGGAAGGTGGAATGCCTCGTCGAGTGAGTTGGTACTAAGAAATTGTTGCACCGATATATCTTCATTTTTTGCAAAGGAGAAGGCCCTTGGGTGAGAGTCAGATAAGATATCTTCAAGCCATAAATCTTTCCACATGAGAACTTTGTCGCCACGATAAATCTCCACTCTAGATATGCCATGATAGATTGGAGTTAATTTAAGAACGTCTCGCCACCAAAATGAGCCACAAGGGTCGGAAGCATGTGGTATCTTATCTGAGTAATAAGTAGACCAAATGAGGTCAACCCAAGGTAGATCATGATGGTTGTAGAATTTGTGTAAGTATTTGAGGAGGACGGCGTCACTTTGTATCTTTAAGTTGATGATCCCAAGGCCTCCACTTTATTTTGGGCGACAAATCCTATCCCAGGCAACCAAGGAGTTGCGTTTCTCCCCTTCCTCAGTTTTCTTAGTCCAGACGCATTTCCGATGGATCTTATCAAGTAGCTCCAAGATTTTCGGGGGAAACTTCAACGTGCATAAGGCGAAGATGGTGAGTGAGGTGATGACCATGTTTAATAAACACAACTTTGCTCCGTATGGCATCATCGCCAAAGTAGAAGTCATTCTTCGTTCAACAGAGCACACTAGTGGCATTAAGTCATGAATGGAGGGTTTATTAGTGCCAAGGGGTAGGCCAAGGTAAGTGAAAGGCATGTTTCCAATCTTACATTCAAAAATACCAGCTAGCTCACTTGTAAGATCATCCTCGCAGTTCATCGGAATAAGTGTTGATTTATGAAAGTTTATTTTGAGTCCAATGGAGATGGAAAAATCATTTAGGATCCCTTTCATAGTGTTTGCTTGGTTGGGGCATGCCGGCATGATTATTATTGTGTCGTCAGCGTATTGAATAACCGGGTAATCACACTGACCCTGCCTATCAAAAGGTAGTCTAATCTTCCCCTGCCAGAACGCATCATTAATGGCAGCTTGAAGCAGATCTGCGGCGATGACAAATAGGAGGGGGGACAGGGGGTCACCTTGTCGGACGCCACTTTTGCAAACAAACTGTCTGCCTGGGACACCATTAAGTAGTACGGAGGATTTTCCTGTGGAGAATATGGTTTTGATCCAAGACAGCCATTTATCGTTAAATCCCATATGTTTCATAATTTGAAGCATAGCACCGTGTTGTATTGTATCAAATGCTTTAGCGAAATCAAGCTTGAGAAGAACAATTTTTTGCTTGGAAGTTTGGCACTGGTGGATATATTCAAAGGCCCAAGCGAGACAGTCTTGTATAGTTCTTCGCTTAATAAAACCATATTGATTGCGATGAACTATTTTTAGAATGATCTTTTGTAGACGGTTAGCAAGAAGCTTAGTTATCACTTTAAGACAACAATTTAAGAGAGTGATAGGTCGAAAATCATTAACTGTTTCAGGTGAGGAAACCTTAGGTATAAGAGTGATGAAGCCTTCATTGATGCTTTCCAAATTTAGAGTCCCTTCATGAAACAGATCACACAGCCTATAGAAGTCCTCTTTAATAATGTGCCAACAAGACTTAATGAAATGCCCAGTGAAACCGTCCGGGCCAGGTGCTCTATCAGCTGGCATTTCTTTTATGACATCGTCAATTTCTTGTCTTGAGAATGGTGCCTTGAGTTGATCCAAATCTTCACTTCTTTTAATGATATTGGGAAGGTCAAATTTCATTTGATAATTACCAGAGGTTCCTAGCCTTTCTTTGTATGTGTGATAAATTAGGGCTTCTTTTACTGCATGGTCTTCCACAGTTGTACCATTATCAAGCCTAAGAGAAGTGATAGCATTTCTTCTGTATCTCTCGTAGGCAAGAGCTTTAAGGAATTTTGGGTCTTCATCCCGAAATTTAACCCAACGGATGGTGCATCGCTTCTTCCAATATTGTTTCTGATAATTTAATAACCGAAGGATGTGCTTCTTCAGGATTTTCCGAAGATTTCTCTCTGGAATAGTTAAGGATCTTTTATTTTCTCTAGCATCAAGATCTGTCAAAGTGGAGTTTGAATTATGTATAGCAGTGTTAAGCTTTGAAATATTTCTACTCCAGTGCTTGAGTTCATATCGTAGCATTTTAAATTTTCAGCAGAGAACTGTGGCAGCATTTGTGGAGTTGACTGGTCTAGTCCAAACGTCAGAAACCAAATCCATAAACCCTGGATGTTGCACCCAGAAAGATTCAAACCTGAACAAGTTGCTTTTTGGTATAGATGTTTCTATTATGATCACACAAGGAATGTGATCGGAAACAGGTTTGCCTAGGGGTTTAACCATGGTGTTTGGATATGAAATAGTCCAATTATTAGAGGTGAGGAACCAATCAAGTTGTTCTAACAGTGGCTCATCCTGCATATTACTCCAAGTATATGCTCTGCCTTTTATTGGAAGTTCAATCAGGCTTTGAGATCTAATGAAATCATTGAACGTTATCATGTCATTAAAGTTACCTCCTGGTTTATTACGATTTGTAGGGCTTCGAATATAATTGAAGTCACCAATGAGTAGCCAATCTTCAGTAGAAGGGATATTTAGGTTTAAAAGCCAGTTTGTATAATCCACTCGAAGATCACCTTGACAAGGCCCATATATATTTACAAGAGTCCATTCTTGGGCCGACTGGGTGGACTTAAATTTGGTAACCAATGCAAATTCTTCTTGAATAATTACTGTACCAGTAAAAATGGAGCTGTTACAAATGGCCACAATACCTCCAGAGGCCCCTCGAGAGGGTATGTAAGCAAATTTATCAAACCTTCTAGGACAACAAGATTTAAGGAACATATTATCAAAGGAGGGTTTTTTAGTTTCTTGCAAGCAAATAATAGCACAACCACTATATGATATAGCGTTCGGAAGTGCCAAAAGCTTAGGATCGGAGTTTAGGCCCCAGACGTTCCAACAGAGGACGTTCCAATTTGAGAGAAGTACCATTACAAGCTTAAAATGAAAAGCAAGAACACTTAAGCAGTAGAGGGACCACCCGCCTGATCATCCAGGAGCATTTCTTCAGTAAGTTCTTCAGGAGGGATTGCACACTGGTGAGATCCAATCATCTGAATCTCTGAGATTGACAGTGGTGGTGGCACATCAGCATCCTGACCTTCAGACAGATCAATGATAACAGCAGATGTCGCATTGGGGATGACCCTAGGTTTAACTTTTGATGCATTGGCCTTGCTGTCAGTGATGAGAGGCACTCTACATCCATCATACTTGTTGGAGCGGCTACTGCGACGAACTTGTGAGATAGAAATTGGGGCTTTGGATTTGTTGCGTCTGCTCCTAAGCACTTCGGCCGAGGATCCACCGCACACCAGAGCAGAGTCAGAGTGTTCCACGCTATCAGAAGGAACCAGTGAGTCAGATGAGGTGTCATCAGAGGACTGAATCTCAGGAATTTCAGATATAGTCACATTGCTATTCTGAGCTTTGGAGGGCACATTACTATCAATGAGCCAAACCTGAGTGGAAGAACTATAAGAGCCTGTGGCATCAAAGCAGGATACAGTAGCAGAAGCATCAATCTGCCCATTGTCAGTTGTGTTCATCACAAGTTGGATATTCAGACTAGCCGGCCTTATACCATAACCCTGTGCCCAAGGTCCAAAAGTGGCCAAGGTGGGCATGATTTTGCTTGACAAAAAGTTGGTGACATGCACATATGACAATGGTTCATTCAGTAGCATAGAGTTGATCAATTCATTGTCAGCAGAGAAGTTGATGTTAATACCAGCATTGGAAACCTGAATGTTGAACTGAAGGTTGTGCAGCTGAGTTGCAGAGCCAGTAGCTGTGTTAGTAAAGCCATGAGAAGCCACCAGGTCATGAGAAGTAGCAGGACTGAAAACAAGAGAGCTATTTCTCTGCAGAGCTTGCATGATAGTGACAGGAACAAGGACCAAAGCCTGAGACCCCGAGCTGGAATTAGAACTGCTGTGAAGAGAGATAGCATCATTCCATGCAGCAGCTGGGCTGTCCAGAATGTTATCAGTAGGATGAATACCATCCTGCACCTGCAATCCCTCGTTTGCCAGCCACTCCTAAAAATTGTACAGAACAGGCGGAGCTTGTGGTGGAGGAGCTGGCCATTCACCCCAGTTAGGCTGAAACTCCACCTCCACATTCGGCACGTCCACCCCCTCATTGGCAACTTCAACATTGTTTGCAACCCCTTGCTTCCCGTACATGGAGTTACTTTTCTCTCTGGAAAAAAAAATTCTATGAGACCAGGTCTCACGGATTAGCAGGTGAGACTCATCCTAATGGATGACACGTGGCATTCACAATCTTGCCTTGTTGCGAATGATGTTCCCATGAGTATCTTGCTTGTTCTTGAATATCCACTTGGTTCCAATGACATTGTGGTTCCCCAACGGCCTTGGCACCAATCTCCACACCTTGTTGTACTCGAAGTTGTTGAGTTCTTCATGCATGTCATTGAGCCAATCCAAATCTTCGAGCGCCTCATAGACCTTTTGAGGTTCAACACAAGAAACAAACGCGTGATGCTCACAATAGTTTGCTAATTGTCTACGAGTGCTTACCCCCTTTCTTAGGCTTCCAACCACATTCTCCATGAGATGACCTTTGGTGGTGAGCTTGGAAGCAATCTTCGCGGCACGACGCTCTAATTCCTCCTCGGATGTGGAAGAAGGAGGGTTAACTTGATTATCTTGAGCGTCGTCTTGAGCTTGTTCTTGATCTTGAGCTTGCTCATGATCTTGAACTTGCTCGAGGGGAAGAACTTGACCTTGGGCATCAATTGGTGGTTCACCACCATCTTGAGGTTGATCTTGCCCTTGGTCTTGTTCACGAGGTTGAGGGCCTTCACTTTGTTCATCGGAAGCGTGTGGGTCTTGGGAAGGTGATGGCTCCACTTGAGTGGAGCATTGTCCTTCTCCTTCTGCCACAAGGGGTTCCTCAATGGGTAGAATATGACCAATACCCATTCTTCTTATGGCTTGGGGAGGAATTTCATCACCTACATCACAAGTACCACTTTGCTCCACTTGGGAGCCGTTATTTTTGTCAAACTCCACGTTACACATCTCCTCAAGGAGTCCGGTGGACTTGTTGAGGACACGGTAAGCATGAGAGTTTGTAGCATAACCAACAAATATGCCCTCATAAGCTCTAGCCTCAAATTTAGACAAACGAACACCTTTCTTGGGAATGAAACACTTACACCCGAACACCCGGAAGTACTTGAGATTGGGCTTGTTACCGGTGGTATTTCATATGGAGTCTTGTTCAAGCCCTTGCGGAGATAGAGCCGATTGGATGCATGACATGCTGTGTTGATGGTTTCGGCCCAAAAGTTGTATGGAGACTTGAACTCCGCCATCATGGTCCTTGCCGCATCCATCAACGTCCGGTTCTTCCTCTCCGCAACACCATTTTGTTGAGGGGTATATGGTGCAGAATATTGATGCTTGATCCCCTCATCACTAAGAAACTCATCCAAGGTGTAGTTCTTGAACTCGGTGCCGTTGTCACTTCTTATTGTCAAGATCTTTGCATTATGTTGACGTTGAGCTTCATTTGCAAAGTCGATGACGGTTTGTTGAGTCTCACTCTTCCTCTTGAAGAAGTAAACCCAAGTATATCTTGAATAATCATCCACAATCACCAAGCAATACTTTCTACCTCCAAGACTATCAAAAGATTGGGGCCCAAAGAGATCCATGTGAAGGAGCTCCAAGGGTCTCTTCGAGTAGATGATGGTCGTGGGAGGGTGAGCCTTCTCATGAAGCTTTCCTTCAATACAAGCACTACAAGCACGATCTTTGGCAAAACTAACATTTGTTAGTCCACGGACATGGTCCCCCTTGAGAAGACTTTGCAAAGATCTCATATTGACGTGGGCTAAACGGCGATGCCAAAGCCATCCCACGTCAACTTTAGCCATTAGGGATGTCGCGGTCTTAGTGGGTCGCTCCGAAAAGTTTATCACATAGAGACCGTTCTCGACATGCCCAACAAAGGCTACTTTAAGAGTCTTGCTCCACAAGAGGGCCACGGTATCAATGTCAAAGAAAGTGGAAAAACCCATGAGTGCAAGTTGACGAACGAAAAGTAAATTGTATGCAAGGGACTCAACAAGCATGACTTTCTCGATCATCAGATCATGAGAAATGACAACCTTGCCAAGACCCAATACCTTAGAATGTGAGGCATCACCCCACTCGACATTGGTGGGCATAGATGGAATCTTTTGCACGTCCACCACCAAGTCCTTGCTCCTGGTCATATGATTTGTTGCTCCACTATCGAGCAACCATGATCTCCCACCGGAAGCAAACACCTACAAGAGATCAATGCTTGGTTTTAGGTACCCATTTAGTAATGGGTCCTTTGATGTTAGTAACAAGGGTCTTAGGAACCCAAATAGACCATTCAATGTACTCATAAGGAGAACCAACAAATTTAGCATAAACATGCCCATCACTAGCACGGCATAACACATATGATGGGTTAAAGTCGCCGGCTTTGTTGGAGGAGATGGTTTTTCCCTTTTTGACATCAACACCCTTCACATTTTCCTTCTTCTCCTTAGGAGCACCCTCTCCCTCTTTCACAAAAGTTTGCTTGAGAGGAGGAGGTCGTTTGGTCTTGTCGTTCTTCTTCTTATTCTTGGACTTGGGTGCAAACCCAATTCCCTTCTTGGCCACAACTTCCTTTCGATTGCTCAAAAGATCGTTGAGGTTCTTCTCACCTTGAATGCATGTCACAAGACCTTTCTCGAGTTGATCCTTCAACTTGGCATTCTCCTCCACAAGATGCACATGCTCACAACACGGGTTAGTAGCATATGCATTATCAATTAATACCATATGAGGAAAGGCGGCCTTTTCCTTGGTTAGCTTAACTTGGAGTTGAGCATGAGACTCCTTGAGGTTAGCGTGAGCACCCTTCAAGACCTTGTGGGACTTGTCAAGCACATCAAACTCCTTGAGTCTAGCATGATCAACCCCAAGTTTAGCCTTCTCGGAGGTTAGCACACGAGACACGACAAGAGCATGATCAAGATCTTTCTTTAACTTAGCATGGTCATCATTGTATGACTCCTCAAGAGTCAAATGATGCCCACGCTCTTCCTCAAGAGCATTAGAGAGATCCGATATCTCATCAGCATAGTCACGACTATGACTTTCCATCTTAGAGATGGTTTCTTTGTGAGCCTCGATCATGTCATTGGCTTCACCAAGTTGTTCCAAGAGAGCAACAAAGTGCTTCTTGGATTTGCCCTTGAGCTTACTCATAAATGACTCAAATTCATTCACTTCCTCATTAGACCCATCATGTTCATCAATGCAACTATCCAACGAGGGATTAGTAATGATGGTGGTTTTGATGTTGGGGGGTACCTTGTTAGAGGCTTTAGCCATGAGGCACTTGGCGGTGATTTTCTCGTTGGGTGAACCAAAGAGAGACACCCGGAGAGAGGTAGCAATGGCAACGGAGGCCATGACCATTGTTTCTCCATTTTCATCATCATCATCATCATGGTATTCTTCTTGAACCACCAACCCACGAGTAGGAGTCTTTTTGGTGAAGTTGTTCTTGTTGGGGAAGGACTTGGCTTTGTCTTTTCGGATGAACTTGCCACCATTGTCTTCCCGCTTCTCGCAAGGACAATCCGCAACGAAATGGCTCACATTGCCACAGTTGAAACAAGTTCTAACTCGTTGCTTGCCCTTGAAGCCACTTGAGTTGTTCTTGTTGAAGTTGGGTCTTGAATTTTTCTTGCTCCAAAATTGTCTTGAAGCAAGAGCCATGTGCTCATGATAATCATATTTCGTATCTTCGGGGCTGCTCTCCTCGTCCTCCTCTTCTTCCTCTTCTTCCACAATAACCTTGGCCTTCAAGGAAAGATTGGGCTTCTTTGCCCTTTGAGAACGGAGCACCGCATTGTCGGCGGTCTTGTCCAAGATGCTCATTGCAACAAACTCATCCAACACTTCACTTGATGTCATGGAGTGGAAGTCCGGTCTTTGACGAATGACGGAGGACATGGCCTTGTTGTAGGGCATCATGGCCTTGAGGAACTTGCGCTTGATCCAATTGTCATCCGTGTCCTTGCTCCCATGATCTCGGAGTGAGACCGCGAGTTTGGTCACTCTTCGAAAGAGCTCACGAGGTTCTTCATCTTCTTTCATTGCAAACTCATCGGCTTCATCTTGTACCACTTCATAGTTGGAGTGTTGAATGCTAGCACTTCCTCGATAGAGAGACACAACGCATTGCAATGCATCTTTGGCCATGGCATGGGGTCGAAGATTAGGGAGATCTTCGGGAAGGATTGCATCTTGGATGATGAAGAGAGCACTCTCATTGAATTGATTATCCACCACTTCTCTCGGGGTGAAGTTGCTTCGGTCATGTGGATAAAAACCTTCTTCAATGATTCTCCAAAGATTAGTATTCACATGATTTAAATGACGCTTGAAGCGATACACCCAAGAATCAAAATCCTCATTTTTCACAATCTTAGGGGGGAGGACCAGCATGATTTAAATGAGTAGATGGAATCGGTCCTCCATAAGTTGGAGGTTCCACATGGGCAAAGATGCCGGTGCCATTTCTACCACTAGTAGAAGGACCCTTCTCACTATTAGCTTCCCCCTTATCGGAGTTAGCATCCGTCACCTTGTTAGTGGGATCACCCACTTTCAACGGCGAGGTAGGTAGTTTAAGTCCTTCTAAGAATTTATTAAACATGCTTTCTACCGTGGTTGTCATGGAGGTTTTCAATGTGTCCAAGGCCACATTGAATTCCTCACGGGACACCGCGGTTTCCCCATCACCCGTAGACGAGATCGGATTCACACCGGAGTGCTCCTCCTCCCCATGGTCTACGGTGTCAACCATACTCTTCGGATGGCAAAGTCCTTAATAAAGAGACGAGGCTCTGATACCAATTGAAAGGATCGATATAGTTGACTAGAGGGGGGGTGAATAGGCAACTAACAATTTTTAGCTTTTCCTTACCAAATTAAACTTTGCATCAAAGTAGGTTGTCTAGATATGCAACTAAGTGAACAACCTATATGATGCAGCAACAACAAGCACACAAGCAAGCAAGGGATACAACACAAGTAAGCTTGCAAAAGTAAAGGCACGAGATGATCAAGAGTGGAGCCGGTGGAGACGAGGATGTGTTACCAAAGTTCCTTCCTTTTGAGGGGAAGTACGTCTCCGTTAGAGCGGTGTGGAGGCACAATGCTACCCAAGAATCCACTAGGGCCACCGTATTCTCCTCAGGCCCTCACACAATGCGAGATGCCGTGATTCCACTATTGGTGCCCTTGAAGGCGGCAACCGGACCTTTACAAACAAGGTTGGGGCTCTCTCCACAACTTAATTGGAGGCTCCCAACGAAACCACGAAGCTTCACCACAATGGAATATGGCTCCGAGGTGACCTCAACCATCTAGGGTGCTCAAACACCCAAGAGTAATAAAATCCACACAAGAAAGTATGGGGGAAGCAAATATCCTTTGGTGGAAGTGTAGATCTAGGTCTCCTCCTTCAATCCCTAGCAAATCAACAAGTTTGAGTGGCTAGAGAGAGAGATCGGGCAAAGAGAGCTTGAGAGCATCAATGGTGGAGTGAGAGAGGTAAGAGGTGAAAGTGGTAGGTGGAAGAACCACCTTATATAGCAACCCTAATAAATCCAACCGTTACTGCGTTTTCAGCACTGAAGCGGTACAACCGCTCCTTGTCCTGGTACAACCGGGACTCACGGTGTATCGGCAGAACCCTACCAGGCGGTACAACCGGGCCACCAGGCTGTAGTACCAGTTTTAGAAAATAACCGGACCAACCGCCCAGCCACCGCTCAACTACTGCACTAAAATAGAAAGGAGTCACACCTGAGGGCGATAGTTGGGCGGTGCTGGGCCGGTGCAACCGCATGGCCTTGAGCGCTTGGGCGGCTAAGATCAGAGCGGAAGAACTGCTCGAACCACCGGTGGTACCGGTTGACGAGAACAACCGGACCAACTGGGCCACTACCGCCCGAGAACCGCATCAAAACAGAGGCTTGACCGGTACTTGGGCGGTGCATGGCCGGAACCACTGCCGCAGGTCTTGGCTGAGCCTGGTGGCGATACCACCGCCCGGAGGCAGCGGTACTACCGCTCGATTAAGACAGGAAGGCGTCAAGAGCCAGCGGTACAACCGCTCTGGCGAGCGGTACAACCGCTGGGAAAGCACAACAGGCAGTTGGATGAAAAGGGAAACGCTCTGTCTCACACCCGAGGAAGACAAGAGAGGGGTGATGGAGGTGTACATGAACAGATTCCCCCTACTCTTCTCAATGTGGATCCCCTCTTGATAGTACGGGTTCCCTACGACCAAAGAGATAAGAAGCGTAGAGTACTCCGTGTACCTGCCTCAACAACATCGAGACCGGGAACATGCCGCGCCTCGTGTACCTGCCTCACCCGTCGTTCTCTCTCCGCCGTGGCAGCTCCTGGACGCCGCGGCGAATGGAGCAGGAGACGTCCTCCTCGTCGGGCTCCGGCTCGCTGGCGCTCCGCCCCGTCAAGCCGGAGCCGGAGGAGGAGACACCGCTACGTCTCCGCACCTGTAGTGGCGCCCTCGTCATCAATGAGGGCGCCCGCGCCTCCCCTGCTCTCTCCGCCTTGTTCGACCGAAAACCGAGTCAGGGCTGCTCCCTGTGAAGCCAGAGCACGTGGAGGTGGCCGCCGCCGCTGAGGCCGTCCTCAAGTGGGTGAGGGACGACTACGTCCGCGAGCAGGTGTTCCGCCAGTGCCGGGCATACGCGGAGCTCCAGGCCCGGCGTCAGGTAGCGCGCCGCGGACGCGAGGAGGGCAGCGTCGTCGTCCTCGACAACGACGAGGAGGACGAGTTTGGTCAAGCCAGGGGTCAAGTAGGGACGGCGACGGCTTCGGCGGGGCGCGCGACGACGACGACAGTGGCGGCGACTACACCCGCTTCTACAAGCTCCTGGCATGTAGAAGGCGGGCGGCGGCCGCGGCGTAGCAGTAGTTTGCATGCTTAGGCGTAGTTTAGGCGTAGTTTGCATGTTTATACAAATTTCTATAAAATATCGCCGAGTTTGTGCCAGGTCGCTGAGTTTGCGCGAGTTTGTATGAAAGATCGCCGAGTTTGTGCCAGGTTGCCGAGTTTGCGCGAGTTTGTATGAAAGATCGCCGAGTTTGTGCCAGGTCGCCGAGTTTGCGTGATTTTGGAGGCGACCTGGGGGCGACGATTGGGAACCCAATCGCCCCCAACGCGCCAAGAAACATCGGTTCAGCCCCAGGCGGCTCTTTTTCGGTGTACTGGGGTCCCGAACGGCTGGAGATGCTCTTAGGCATTGATATTTGACTGAGACGCATGGTGTACGCCCTGGCGGCAGCATCTCGCCCGGTTCGCACCGGGGAAGTCATGGGCCAGCGTACTGGGGAACCGAATCCTTTAACATCCTCAAGGGATGCCACGTAAGCTACAGTAACTGTGACATCCGCTCTTTCACATCCATATGATTAAGCCTAAAATAATTATAATTAATTTACAATTTACAAATCTACTGTATACATCTACAAAAAATACATACAAACAAAATTATGATGCAATAAACTTATTTTTTGATTTATTTTTTACATGCTACAGTAAACCACATAGTGGTTGCTACAACACCCTGACATCCCTTTTTTATTTTACACACGCATAACACACTTCGCTGTAGCTTCATGACACGTTAGAGGATCCACTTTCGTGGACTAGCACAGTGCACCACCGCAGCTTGCCCGTGCAAACGAGGCAAGTAGCGTAACACCAAAAATGGGCCATCTCCCGCCGTTTCACCGGCGAGCGGAGAAGATTGGTGGTGCACGTGGCACATCATGTGGCCGCCCCCATTCCTTCTCCCCCGCCATCTCCTCTCTCCACTCCGAGACGACCAGGTCGCAGGTGGCGCAATCCCCGTCGCCACCCGCCCTTCTCTCTGCTCGGTTTAGTTTAATTTAGTGCCGGTAATGTGATCAGATCAGATGAGATCACTTCGCTCCACTAAACAAAGCGGAAAAAGACGCAACTTTTGTAAGCGGCTGCCGATCAAAGCGCACGTCGCCATCCCACTCCCACCCAGACCAGCAGCACGCTCGGTTGGAGACTCTCGTCGGCGTCGCCGTGCGTCTGCGTCCGCTACCCACCAATCACCCCCGCTTCCTTCCTTCCTCCTCCCTCCCTCCCAACTCCCGAGCCTCGGGGTTTCTAGCTGCTGCCCGGCCGCTTCCCGCAAGGTACTCCCGCGATTTCTTTTCCTTTTCCGCCGCCGCCTCTCCCACGCTACCGCTCGCTACTGGCCTACTCGGTCCTCCAAGAATCGCCACCGGGCTGGATTCATTTTTCCTGCGCCCCTTTCTTGTCCAGTTCGCCGGGAGCCAGGAATCAATCTTCATCTGCCGCCGCCGCCGGGAGAGCTAGCTTGGATAATACGTACACAGGAGGGGGAATTTCCGTGTGATCTCGCGAGATCTTGCACCGGGAAGAAGAAGAAGAAGCGGAAGTGGGTCGTGGCGCCATGGGTTCTTGCGAGGACGTGGAGTACGGGGACGTCTTCTCCGTCCCCCACCCGGCGGCTGCCCCCGCCTACGCGCTCGACTTCTCCCTCCACCACCACCACCACCACCACCAGCAGCAGCAGCTGCGGTTCCCCCCTTCTTCCTTCGGCTTCCACGGCCTTCCTGCCGGTCCCGCCGCCCATTACCAGCCGTCTCCGCCGCAGTCGGCCCTGATTGGCAGCACGCCGAGCCCCGTCTCCACCACCACCGAGCTGGGGAGCCCCGAGGACGCGTCCGACGACGCCGTGCTCGCCTACATCAACCAGTTCCTCCTCGAGGACGACGACGACGACGAGTCCTCTGCTCCCGGCACAGCCGCCGCGCCGGCGCGGGACTCGGCGCTCCTCGCCGTCGCCAAGCCCTTCGTCGACATCATCGCCGACGCCAAGCCGGCGTACCAGCACAGTTCCTGGACGGATCCCTGCTGCGCTTTCGCGGGAATTGGAGGAGGATCCCCTGACATGTTCGTCAGCAGCAGGCAGAGCTCCTGCCAGTTGGTGCCCTGCGATTCCGTGAAGGTGGAGGAGGAGTGCGCCGTCCACAAGGGCCGAAAGAACCGGCACGGCGACGACGACCTGGAGCCGGAGGACGAGAGGCGGCGCAAGCAGCTGGCGCTGTCCGAGGAGGAGACCGTCCGTGAGATGTTCGACAAAGTGCTCCTCTGCAACGGTGTCAACTGCATCCTTCAGTCGCCGCTGCCGGCCGAAGCGGAGATCAGCACCGTGTACGTGAAAGGGTCAGGGAACCGGAGAGGCCGCAAGAAGGGCAAGACCGGAGTGCCCACCGTGGAGGAGGAGTCCGTCGATCTGACAACCCTGCTCATACACTGCGCCCAGGCCGCGGCTATCGATGATCACCGCGGTTCGGGCGAGTTGCTGAAGCAGATCAGGCGGCATTCTTCGCCTCATGGCGATGCCGGGCAGAGGCTGGCGCATTACATTGCTAACGGGCTCGAGGCTCGCCTTGCCGGCACCGGTAGCACCGTCTACCGCTCGCTTGTCGCGCGGCGAACTTCTTCCGCTGACATGCTGAAAATATTCAAGCTATATGGGACTGCATGCCCGTTCATCAGAATGTCCAGGTTCTACTCCAATGAAGCCATCTTGGATGCTGCTGCCAAGGGTGTCACAAGCGTGCACATTGTGGACTATGGTATAGACTGGGGCTTCCAGTGGCCAATCTTCTTGCAGCGGATCTCCAAGAGAGATGGCGGCCCCCCAAGAATCCGGATCACCGCCATCGACTTACCGCAGCCAGGGTTCCGGCCTGCGGAGCGTTTAGAGGCGACAGGCCGGCGGTTAAGCGAGTACGCCAAGATGTTTCATGTTCCCTTCGAGTATCGTGCAATTGCTGCCAAGTGGGATGCCATCCGGGTTGAAGATCTCAGGCTGGACAAGGATGATCTTCTTATTGTCAACTGCTTGTTCAGAATGCGGCACATGATGGACGAGACGGTGACCGACGAGAGCCCGAGGAAGACGGTCTTGAACACGATCAGGAAGATGAACCCGCATCGGTTCATCCACGCGGTTGTCAACGGCACCTACAACGCGCCATTCTTCGTGACGCGCTTCAAGGAAGCTCTGTTCTATTTCTCCTCGCTCTACGACATGCTCGAAGTGACCGCACCGCCGGATGATGAGCACAGGCAGCTGATCGAAAGGGAATACTTCGGACGGGAGGTTCTCAACGTGGTCGCTTGTGAGGGCACGGAGAGGGTCGAGAGGCCGGAGACCTACAAGCAATGGCAGGTAAGGAACCTCAGGGCAGGGTTCAGGCAGGTGCCTCTGCTTCAAGAGTCGGTGAAAAAAGCAAGATACAAGGTAACCAAGAGCTATCACAGGGATTTTTTCGTCGACGAAGATAACAAGTGGATGCTGCAAGGTTGGAAGGGCAGAGTCATCGGCGCCCTATCCACATGGAAACCTAGCTAGAACTTTAGAGACATATTGCCTGGTACATTTCATCACTTTTTTTTCTGTTCTGTTGTATCTGATATTCTGATGCTTATGTTGTTGAATTTTGACCCTTTGCTGGGAGCAGAGTTGATGGATTTTTTTTGCTAAACTTGACTAGAACAGAAGCCTCTTGCATATGTTTTGTACCAAATGAAGCATGTGTATTGCAAACTGTTTGTTTGTTCCTTGAATCGGTAGCGCTGATGTTTCATTTCTCAGTTGAATGGAAGGTGCATATGAGCTGCTGAGTGATATATTAGCTGTTGCGTAAATGATAAAATTCGTATGGATTATTGGTGTGCGTCAGATCTGAGTCGAGTGTGTGAAAAGAAGATAGTCATATCAGTTAAACTGTATCAATGTATTCTCAATTGTTTGCTGACTTCTTCTCCTCGGAGAAAATCTCGGGAAAATGCATAAATTGCTTCTCCAATCCCCATGCATCGATAGGAGGCTATTTTCAGCATTATTGATAAACCGATTGTGCAATTACATCAGTCAGCAACTTCACAGTGCACAAGGCTACACACTCAGGACATTAAGATCCTTATAAGCTAGAAATGTACTTATGATCCTTAACCGATGACTCAAAACCGGGCTGTGACCTTGGAGAACAGCGCTTTGAAATCTTTCGTTGGGGTGCCCTCACCTTCAGGTTTCGAAGCCAAATCGAATGCCTTGAACTTCACCTCTTCATACTGCAGGGCCTGTTTCAAGAGAAGTATATAATCAGGATGGTTGTCCTTAAGTGTCTGTCCACAGAATAAAGTTGCAGCAATTGTCATATAGGTTATACCTGAACACAAACTTCGGCCACATCAGCTCTAGGGATTGCCTTAGTGTCAGTCTGGAGAAGCTCATCATCCTTGCCAACAATCAGCTCCCTCACTCCCCCATCTTTGTCTTGCAGACCACCAGGCCTAAATTGAAGGAAAAGAAGAAAATGATAGCATATTATGTATCAGCGAAGAGTTAACCTGTTCTAGTGTTCTTGTACATATTAGCACAATGCACTTTTATTCTAGCTTCACAAAAACTACCTCTCCAACAATGAAACATTTAGCACAAATATTAGACAATTCAGAGAGATGATAATTAGATGGGAGAAAAGAAACTAGAACCTCTAAATATAAGATGTTTTTCCAGTTCAATTATACTTGGTTACAGAGGGAGTACTAGATGGCACTGAGTGTTTGCTTCACCCCTTTATATGCCACTCATGGTCTCATTAAACGTGGAGCTGGATCCACCTTTTCGCTGAGGGATTCACAGATATTTAGTGGTATATAAGGAACTATTCCAAACTTCTATAGCAGATCTTCAGTCTTGTCCAAAGTGATTGATATTTAGTGTAATTAAGTTACACCACTTCAGAAAGGTGAGCAACTCTTTCTCAAGAATAATTGATCTAAAGGATACCTTTTTATCCAAACTAGTTCATGTTCTTTATGTACCTTATGATTGTATACGGAACTCCACTGTCTGCCAGATACTGTTCAGACTTGCGCTTCCAGACCTACAGCAGATATCAATAATCAGGATTTCACATTTTCAATAATATAATCGTCCGGATTTGCGAAATGAATTTGTCTCAGTGGATTACTAGATTAACGATACCACGAGTATGACTAAGCAATGCTCCTTGTGTTTCTGGCATACAAGTTGCTATCTTTTATCCAGTGCTTTATTTGTATGAGATAAAATAAAGCTTCAACGAAAATAAAACAAAAGCAAGACTTCTGACATGAACATTTCAGCCCAATAGAGAGGATACAAAACTTTTAAATCTTAGCTACGATGGGAACTTAATATTCAGAATCTATTGACTGAACATTTCTATGGCAAACCTGCCAATAGTTAGAACTTAGAAATCTATCAAGTAAACATTTCTGTAATGAACAATCCTTCAGACTTGTG
Organism: Triticum timopheevii; assembly: GCA_963921465.1. Classification (NCBI taxonomy): domain Eukaryota; kingdom Viridiplantae; phylum Streptophyta; class Magnoliopsida; order Poales; family Poaceae; genus Triticum; species Triticum timopheevii. The sequence goes on from OY997270.1 coordinate 594,180,393, forward strand.
AGACAAATGGCTCATCTGCTGGCTGCTGCCAATCAATGTTCACAGAATAGTAGTGTTCCAGATAATAAGTTTTTAGTGAAAGCTAGAGCAAACGAACTGCAATGAAGTAAAGGTGAACAGACTTATCGACTCATCTCCAAGAACTTACCAATATATTGCCATTGCCAAGGCTGTTGAGTGGATGGTTGGGATTTGTTCCCCCCATGGATCCCACCAACACTATGTGCTTCACACCGGCTGCTTTGGCTGTCCAACACAAGATCCCACTCAATAAACATCCAGATAAACTTATGCACATATAAAATGCAGTACCAAGATGAAGCTTACCAGCATCAATCTGATTCTTCTGCCCAATCCAGTCCACCTGCCACACATCCACACCAAAATTCATCACTATTTAATAACCGATACAGATTTCAGGATATGGCATGTCAGTGAAATACAGAGGAGACACATCCCGAAACTGTACTTACTATGGGAGCGGCACACTCTGAATCCAAATTGTGGTACAGTACAGGAAAGGAAACCCAACCTGCTCAGGGTAGGCTCCGTCCTCGTAGTAGAACTCGGGCCGGCCGCCCTTGGTGGGGTCGAACCCCGGCTTCATCTTGGGGGAGGCGCTGGTGAGGATGACGAGCGCGTCGGCGCCCTGCAGGGCCGGCGCGAGGTGGTCCGCCTCCCTGATGTCGGCGACGTAGACGTCGTCGGCTCCCCCGATCTTCTGCTTGCTCTCCTCGGACCTCACCAGGCCCCTCGCCGCGAACTGGTCGGATCTCTCCCTGAGCTTGTCGAACACGATTTGGCCTGCGATCAATTCGAGCGTCAGGGGCAGTTCTAGTGACGCTCTCCTGAACCGGAATTGCCCGCCGCGACGGGCGAATCCGTCGGGGTTTGTTGAACAAGAGTGTTAGGGGTAGTACCTGTGCGGCCGCCGGCGCCGGTGACGAGGACGGTGGGGCGGGGCGCGGCCATGGCCGGTGGCTGGTGGCGCAGAACTGCAGAGCGCGTCGACGCAGCCAAGTGCCGATGTGTCACGAGAGAAGCGGCGAAGGATGAGAGACGACGCCGATACTCTCTCTGGATTTGTCTACAAGGCCGTGCCGACCGACCTGACATGCCAGGACGGCGCGCGGCGTGGAGGGCGGCCACGTCGCGCCTGGCTGCTATACGCTTTCTTCGAAGCAAGGCGCCTTTCGCTCCCCACACACGGTCAACATACCATAGAGATCAACATCTTTATTCGTTATTACACATGTTTAAGATTTCATGCACATCAAATGTAACCCATGGTTTACCATACAAACCGAGCGACTTACACACCGAAACAAGAGCATTACATTTACAACGGACAATGAATAAAAGCTCCAGCTCTTGTGACCACAGACTCTAATGATCTCAGCTTCTACTGCTCTTCTCTTGTGAATGAAGCCTAGCTCACCGCCACTCGCACGTAGACCCAATCACACACGCGGTCGAGGAACAAGAACCAAATAATTCTCCAGCTCCTCTTGAATAAGAAGCCGCAGAAGATGATCCAGAGACCCGCTACGAATCCCGTGCCAATGCCGAGGTACAATGACAACGCATCACTCATGCCCTCATGCTGATTTTCAGGAGTCCATGGAGTGATTTTCGTTCCTGAGCAATTCCTTGATACAGGTGGACCACAAAGACCTGGATTGCCGGCATAGACTGACGCACCATCTAAAGTTTGTAACTGATTGCCAGAAGGTATGGTTCCTGTCAGATTGTTGTAAGACAAGTTCAAGTGGGCAAGTGAAGTTAGATTTGCCATGCTCGTCGGGATTTCACCAGAGAGCTCATTGTGTGAGAGGTCCAAAGATTCCATTGCCCGTAGCTCCCCAATAGTCACAGGGATTGTGCTGCTAAGGTGATTCCGTGACAAGTTCAAGTTTGTCAATGCAGTGAGCATGCCGATTTCATGAGGAATCTTCCCTGTCAAACTGTTGCAAGAGAAATCAATGTTTACCATATATGCGATTCCTGTTGTGTATTCCAACTGCTGACCTTTTGTGACCACCGATAAACTATCAGTATAAGCATTAGTGTACTTGTAGACGGAGACAAACCCAAAGTTGACAATTTTGAAAAGGGCACCTTCTTGATCGGGAGTATGAGCCATAGCTATGAGATTCCCAAGCGACTGTGGAATGTTCCCTGAGATGTTGTTGCTTGCAATGTCTAGATATTGAAGCCCATGCATCCTGGTCAGTTCGCCAGGGATGCCACCAGAGAGCATGTTTGACCGCAACCGCAGAAATGCCAAGGATGGTAGCTTTGAGCCGATCCATGTCGGTAAGCTCCCATAAATTTCATTGTATGCGAGATCAAGGAATTTTAGCTCTTTACACCTCTGAAGAAATGACGGGATTCTTCCTGAAAGATTGTTGTTATTCAAGTTAAGCATGGTCACGTTTGAAGTTTTGGGTGCACGGAGGCAATTGGCCAATGTCCCATTTAGTTTGTTCTCCGATAGATCTAGAAACTGCAAATTTTGCAGCTCAAAGAGGGAGCATGGAATGGTCCCAGAAAAGGAATTTCTGAAGAGCATGAGTATTTCCAGCCCCGGTGCTCCGATATCTGAAGGCAATGCACCGGATAGGTTGTTCCCAGAGAGGTCCAACAAGCTGAGGTTCATTGGGAGTGTTGGAATCGGGCCAACGAGCTGGTTAGAACTAATATCCAGTATAACAGCTTCCATTCCACCAAACAGAAAATATGTGGGCAGCATGCCATAAATCTGATTTTCCGATAGATCCAGAACTCGACAACGGTACATTCCAATCCAAAAAGTACCAGGAATGGAGTCATGTATGCTTGTGTTTGAAATATCAAGGGTGTATAGTGTTTGTTGGATAATCCATGCCGGAAACTGGGGGCCTAGGATGCAAGATCTAAAGCCCGCTGAAGTTAAGCTGAATGGAGTGCTCCATGTGTTGTTGACCAACATAGTTATGGAATTACCAGAGAGCCACAAATTTTGCAGGCTAGTCATATTGGTGAAATGGTCTTGGGTGACTATACCATGCAGATTGTTTGAGTCCAACCACAGGTCCACCAAATTTGTGAGTTTTCGTATACCGACAGGTATCTCTCCGAATAGTTTGTTATCATTGAGCCAAAGTGTGGACGGGCTGCTAAATTTTTCTAGCCGATCTGGAAGAGTCCCTGTCAAATTGTTGTGGTCCAAATACAACTCTTGTAACTCATCCCCTGGCAATCTATAAAATAGATCTTGCGTGCCTCCGCTAATGAAGTTTTCGGATAGACGGAGCGCTTGTAGTCTCTTGAGTTTCTTGAAGGTCGATGGCACCATGCCAAAGAAGTTGTTTTCTATGAGGGACAATGATTGAATGGAGGTCAAGTTTCCCACTGCGTCAGGGATAGAACCCCACAATTCCGCATCTATCCATGTTAAAAAGTTGGAGTGCAGGTAGCTCCCAAGCCAAGTAGTTGGCTCCAAAGGACGAGTTAAAGGAATTGGAGTCGAGGTCAAGGGTTTCTAGTGACGTGAGATTTGAGTGCAACGGTAGAGGCATAATGTTACGAAGCCCACAAGATGTTAGCTCAAGGGTTACCAGAGAGGGGATCATGTTGACAGCATGAGTCCAGTTGACGGCAGTGCTCAGGTCCACCTCAGCCATGTCGAGGTGTTGTAGCTTTTGCAGGTGTGTCACCCATACGAGATCAGGCGAGTAACAGCCCAGAATGGAGAGGTCAAGACTGACCAGATTCGAGAGGTTCCCGAGGTGAGGAGGGATTCGCCCACCGAAGAACGAACCAGTGAGGGCGAGATGAGTCAGGCTCCGGAGGTCACCGATGAATTCAGGAATGGATCTCCCACCAAAGTAGTTTGATGAGAGGTCCAGGTGCTTGAGATGTCGTAGAGTGAGCAAGGAGGAGCTTATCTCACCTCCGATTGCTCCGTAGCTGTTGACCTGGAGCTTGACGACGTGGCCCGTCCGGTTGCTGCACCCGACGCCCATCCATCGGCAGCAGTCCTCCTCGGCCCGCCACGACGAAAGGTAGTTGCTCGGATCGGTGAGGCCGGCCTTGAAGGCGAGAAGCACATCTCGTTCGCCGGGGATGCAGAGGGTGCCCGGTGCTGATGGTGGTGGCGGTGGCCGGAGTGCAGGCAGGGCTGGGGCTGACGAGCTCCGGAGGAAGATGAGGCACCACGTCGCTAGGAGGATCGCCGGCCTTGGGCTGGCCATTTTGGGTGGTGGACGTACGAATGGGTAAGTACGAGTGTGTGTAGTACTTACTTGCCTCGGCCATGCACGTCCGGATTTAAGGAGCGAGCAGAGTTCGTTCGGTCCACCCTTGTGAGCGTCAAAGTGCCCTGCGCGCTACGCCAGGTCGATCGGCAGGTAGTAGTAACATCGAAACCCCGTCCACCGGGTCGAGAACTGTGAAGAGTCCATATGAGTTGACTGACCCAGCGCATAAAAATTCCACAGGCCAACTGTTGGGTGACGGCGAAGCGCGCCAAACCTTGAACTCCGAAGAGACAAGAAATAGAGTGTACTAGTGAAATTGCATGTTTCCTATCAATAGAGTTTAGCTTTAGCGAATGAGCCCGGTCAATACGTGCTATACCCACTCGGCGTGTAGGAAAAGCTTGTGGTCACCCGGCGGATCTTTCCGAGCACGTCGTCCGCCTCCCTGAGCGTTCCATCTGTTGTTGATCGGATGGTCAGGTGTCACCTTCACCTACTTGCAACTTCACCCTTTTTTCAGAATCGTTTCTGCAACTTGGCACTTGCTGCAAACAGACTACATGGCTAGGTACGCTCGTGCTCGCTATCGTTCGCTCCAGCAGCCGTCATTCGGCGGCGGGGCGGGCCTTCACAACCCCACTTTCATGCCTCCGCTTTTCTTTCGCCGCCTCACTTGTCGCTGGCCAGGCAGTCGGCCGCCCCTGCCGCTCACATCTCTCCTGCTGCCCTGCACCTACATCGGAATCGCCAAGCCACCACCCGACGTCGGCAACATCGCCTCAGATCTGCGCAGCCCGGCCATCGTTCCAGTAGCGCGCGGCACAGCACATGGCCTCACCGTCAATGTTGTCGGTGTCGGGGGAGCCCTCCGGCCCCTGCGCGATATATTTTTTGAAACAAAGCCCTTGTCGCAATAGTTATTTCTGAACAAAGCTCTTGTTGTAAAGTGGGATCATACGCAAAGATGTTTTTGCAACGGCACCAATGTTTCCAAAACAAAACTCTTGTTGCAATAGTCACCGATGTGTTTCTGAAGCAAAGTTTTTGTTGCAATAGTCACCGTTGTTTCTGAAACAATACTCTTGTTGCAAAGAGAAATTGTGCGCTAGCAATATAGATCACATGGCTCGCCATGCGGCGGATCTTTAAAAAAAAATCCGCCGGCAGATGCGTAGAACTCCCTATAAAGTTTAGGGCCAGTTTGTTTGCAAAGTATTTTTGGAGTATTATGGGAATACCGTGCTTTCTAGAAAAATTATGGTATTGAATACTTTGAAGTGTCACCCGCAAAAAAATAAGACTACTTTGAAGTGTTTGGATGAAAGTAGCACTGCACTTTAAGAAGTCCGTGGTAATTTTGAAGTATTTAGAAAACAACCCCGAACCTCTTTATTTTTTACCGAGCATGAAGAAAAAACGTTGTCTCTATCTTTCACGGCTAGCTGCCTTCTTCATCTCATCGCCACTTCTCCGGCCAATGACGCGTCTCCACAGCCATGTAGAAAAAAAGGAGTGTACGGGCCTTGTGGTTTGTTTTCTTCTACAAATTTCATCCTTTTGAATTTGGGTTTGCATACCTACGGTTTGTTTGTCAGCCCACCGGCCGGCCACGTCCGCATGCACAAAGCCCCCGGCGTCTGACGTGTCACCATCAGTTTGCTGATGAGTTGCCGTGGCGAGTGAAAAATTTATAGAGAAGCTGCGAGTCATCTCTTTGTTTTTCCTTGACGTGTTCTGTTTCTTGTAGAACAGCTTGTAGCTGCAGCACGGCTAGCAAAGTCTTTATGGTGGCGCGTGATGGCCGGATGCCAAGTAACCTCAATGGATCGTCACGCGTACGTCCAGCATACAGGCTGCAAATTATGCACACGCTCATACAAATTTATTTGAATTGATATTTTAGCGGCTAGTTACATCTCATAACTCCAAACATAAAAAAAATACTCTAGCAAAGCAACGGCCAAACGCCTCTCGGTTTTGCCAATACTGCAGGATAACAAATTATTTGTATACTTTGGTATTTCTTGCCTATAGGTTCTAATACTGTGGTTTCTGAATACTATGGTTTTCTAAATATTGTGCATCCAAACATAGCCTTAGTGACCAATGTGAGTCTTTGCTTCACTTTGATTATTGAATCATGGGAGTGCACAACCACCAAATCTTTTTTTTTTGTCGAATATGCACGAATGTGCATATCATATACAAGAAGGAAAGGCAAAGAATGCCTCCACACAAGTTTACATATACAAGGACACCACTATACCAAAACGCCATTGAATCTTTTTTTTTTTTGAAAATACTCAGACTTTATTCATTTGTAATAAGTAGTACATCGTTTATGAGGATCATTACAATTTGATTTAAAGGCTCCTCAAACCAATCAGAAGTCAAAGAAAATCTAGCTAATCTAGCAAGCTCATGAGCTACTTTATTTGCTTCCCAATCTAATATAATCCTCCCCAATCACCCGTCGTTCTATCCTACCAAAGAAAGGTTCTACGTTCCCTTTTAACAATCCCGCCGACACCAACCTCCTTCAAATACGATTGCATTCCGATGTTTCCATAGCTCCCAAAGTGTCAGCACAAAAAGAGTGTGGACGCTCTTACGAAAAAGGGTTTCCCCCCGCTTTGTATTACAAAGCAACCACCGAAACATCCAGATAGGTGCTGGGGCCGCGGCACAAACAAGCCCAAAAAATAGAGAAAAAAAAGGAAGAGAAACAAATGCCAACAACGGCAGATCAACGAACGAAGATGACCGGCGACCGCTGCACCCTCCGGAGAAGTACCACCACGTTTCCAACACCCGAAGCGCCGCATACCAAGCAACACCTTCAAGAAGGAGGCGACGACGACGCCGCTGCTGCCCGGACTAGTCCTAGGGTTTCCCCCGGTACGCGGGAGGCAGTGAGGGGAAGGGGTGTACCCGACGCCCTTCAGGAAGGTACGACGGCACCCACAGGCGCCGCCGCGTCGGGGCCAGACGAGACGCCAGAGATTTCTCCCAACCCAAACTCCCACCACCACCCCGACGAATCAAAGTGCACCGCCCATCACGTCGCCCACCAACATGTGCCACCACGGTCACCGAATCAACTGCACCGTCTCCCTGAGGTCACCGACACGAGACCTGGAGGACGGGAGAAGGGAGAGTGGCCACGGGGGCATCCGCAACATCGGCGACGTGAGGGGACAACCACCACCGACACCGCGGAGCCGACCGAACGCACGGACAAGGGGCCTGCCAGGCGCCGAGGCCCGGCCGGACCCAAAAGGGTCCGGACAGCCCCTGCCGTCATGCTGCAGCTCGCCGGCCGACGAAGCCGCCACCGCCCGCAGACCACCACCACTTCACCACCAACAAGGGAGCAGCGTCGCCACGCACCGAGTCGCCGGCCCGCCCTAGCCCAGATGGAGCCCGATAGGGCCCAGATCTGGGCCCCGCGGGCGCCGCCGGCCACCAGCACCGCCACGCCGCCCCGCGGCCAACGGCCGCGCCGCCGCACCGAGACCACGAAGCTCGCCGGGATCCCGCCGCCGAACCACACCGCAGCCAGCCGAGCTGCACCGCCGCCATCAGGGGGGGCCCACGCCCCCCATGAGTGTGCGGGGAAGGGACGGCCCGCCGCCGCCAGCGCCGCGCGGGCCAGGCCCGGTGGAACCAGCCGGCGGCGGCGGGGAGGAAGACGGACGGGGAGGGGGCCGAAGGAGAGCAGGTAGGGGTCCGCCCGTCGCCCGCGGGGGGGGGGGGGGGGGGGGGGGGAGGGGGGGGGGGAGGGCGAGCGGGCGGACGGGAGCGTGAGGGAGGGGAAGGGGAGGGGGAGAGGGAGGTGGGGCGCGCGTGGCCGGCGGCCGGCGGCGACGACGGGAGGAGAGGGGAAACCCTAGATGCGGGGGCGGGAGCGGAGGGAGCGGAGCGGAGCGGGGCTGGGACGAAAGTTGGTATCAGTGTGGACGCTCTTCCTGCTCATGTTACCAATCCCTTGCTTACTGCATAACCAAGCCTATAAGGAGTCTTGAGGTGTGGGTGTCCAAATCTTAGTGCATGAAATTCCACAACGGAAGGAGACCGAATCACCAAAGTCGCAAGAACATTGCTATACACACGACGCCATGTGCACGATTTATGGACGACACTGTTAATCAAGCCGTTGGTGTTAGAAGGCAAACTTCAGTACATCGTTAGATTTTGCATCGTCCCTGAATTGGCCACTCATCTGTCGTTCGCAAAGTAGTTTCGAAGTCTCAAAGCGTGTTGCTGCGCTGCATGTCACGCGGTAGATTTGGGTACATCTCACGTCCATGTTGAACCGTAGAGCTCAGCTCCTCTACGATAGAAAGAACAACGTGATGTCTTTATTGATTCACGATGATGTCAGAACATACGGTTTTCGTGTCAGGGGATGAGCTTCAGTATTCAAGAGACAAGGCATGATGACCAGGCTCAAGAGACGAAGCTTGCTTAACCAGGCGACGAGCGTCAGAATTCAGTCTCCGTCCTTCATGGCTGATCCTCATCAAAAGGTCACATTCGATCCGTTCCTTCTTTCAAACGATTTTACTGTTTTTACTACCCCTAGAAAGACTTTTATTCTACAGGTAATCCTGGCCATCCTAACCAGTCGGTCTAAAATTTCATGTTACATTCACCTTTTGAGTTTCAAGTGCAGTTGACATTTTTTTTGGGGAAAAGAAGGTTAAGACCCCCGGCCTCGGCATCCATCGATGCATACGCTCATCTTTATTTATTATCCAACATAGGTCTAACAAGACATACATCAAGCCACCCGAAGCCACCACTCACACCTACAAAACTCGATAATATGGAGTGCTCTCACTCACCATATCTAAAACCGGCGCCGTCGCTGATCCATCCACATAACGTATTGGAACCCACAGCCGGTGCAGCAAACCTAAAGCGTACACCACATGCACACGTTTTAGACGCCGCCATCATCATCGAACCGCCGACCCATCTTCGGGAGAGAGATCTGCATCATCCTTGCCAGCCCGTCCACCCATCGACGCCACCACGGCGCCCAACGGCGCCACCGCCCCGCACTCGTCTGTCCAGACACGAAGATTATGGAAGATCTGTCGTGCGTAGCACCTGTCGGCCAGGCATGACTTGACATCTCCACCGAAAGCTCCGTGCAAGACGAAGCTGCTCGACCACCTGCCTTTGTCTTCCAGCTCTGCTCCACAAACGATGCTCCCAAGAGAGAAAACGACACCACAGTACCGTCATCGTCCGATCTAGAAGACCAAATCCTAGGGTTTCCCCGCAGCAGCATGAATAGGTCCATAGTAGTTACACGCCGATGCCTTCATCAAGGTAACGACGCAGAACGCCGCCATCGCTTGCCGTCGGCTCGGTTTTCACCGGCAACTATGTCTTCCCGACTTGTAGCCGGAACTAGATGGCAGATCTTTAGATCTGACCATCCAGCCTCAGGCCGACCACCCTCGACGGAGCAGATGGTCACCACCGCCAGCGGCACCGGTCAGCTCAGATCTGACCGGAGACGCCGACGACCAGTCAACCATGGCCACATCCCCTTCTGATCCACCCTCCCCAGGAAACCGCCGGGGCAGCGTTGAACCGCCGGGAAAGATGAAGACCGAAGGATGATCTCGCGCCGCCGGTCCGTCCAGACCGCAGGGCTGTAGCCTAGATTCCCGCCGTCCCCATCACCCGCGGCGCCTGGGCTTAGTCGGCGCACGTCTCTAGGGACGACGAGGTGGAGTAGAGGGGGGAGGGGGCGGCAGCCGGGGTGCTGGGGTTGGCCCCATGATCACCCTGGAACGATACGAGGGAGCCCTACGATACGAGCGGCCGGTGCAGTTGATATATAGACCTAGCAAAAGATGTTCCAACAATGCATGTCAATCAACTCACACGCCAAACTCCAAATCTCAAAAGGATAAGTAGATGTCTTGGGCCACATTTGTCACGCCCAATCGTTTGCTGACAGCGAATAATTTGGGCGAGGATTGGTGAAGGGTTGGAGAGAGGACGGTAAGTTATATATGGAAATAATCACTGATGGGTTTGTGAAACAGAAGAAAGAGATTGGGATTCGGCACAGCCCATAGGGCGGCCGGGGAGGAGTTTATATATGCAGCCTCTAGGGCACGGCATAGTCGAGATTACAAGTATTGTTACAAGAGATAAGGAGATAAGTACAAATACTAACAGCCTCCTGATCTATAACAATATTCTGTTTAACACCCCCCCTCAATCTAAACTTCCCTCAAGAAGATTCAGATTGTATCTATTTGAGACAAACATTGTCTCAGCCAATGGCTTTGTGAATATATCAGCAACTTGCTCTTTAGAAGAGATGAACCGGACATCTAGTGCATTGGCTGCAACTCTTTCTCGAACGAAGTGAAAGTCTACCTCTATGTGCTTAGTCCTTGCATGAAATACTGGATTAGTAGATAGATAAGTAGCTCCCAAGTTATCACACCACAACACAGGTGGTCTTGCCAAGAAAACCCCAAGTTCACCAAGGACTGATTGGATCCAGATTATCTCAGCTTTTCCATTTGCAAGTGCTTTATATTCAGACTCTGTGCTTGAGCGAGAAATCGTGGCTTGTTTCCTCGAACTCCAGGACACAAGATTAGGACCAAGAAAGACAGCAAAACCACCAGTAGATCTCCGATCATCACTGCACCCTGCCCAATCTGCATCAGAAAAATAGCTCAACAACATTGAAGGAGACTTCCTTATAGAGAGACCCATGCTCCGAGTATACTTTAAGTATCTCAAAATCCGTTTGGCTACTGAGAGATGTGTAGTTGTGGGTGCATGAAGAAACTGGCAAACACAGTTTACTGCAAAGGATATATCTGGCCTGGTAAGTGTTAGATATTGAAGGGCTCCAACCAGGCTAGGATACTTGGTGCTATCATCTTGAGACAATGGCGACCCACTTTCCTTGGTGAGCTTCTCGGCCGAAGACATGGGTGTGGTGGAGATATTGCAATTATCCATATTTGCTTGATGAAGAATGTCGCCAATATACTTCTATTGAGAGAGTACAATCCCCCTGGCGACGACCTCACCTCAACTCCAAGGAAGTAATGCAGAGGGCCGAGATCTTTGATAGCAAATGACGCCTGAAGATCAGCAAGCAACTTGGTGGTAGCAGTAGGCGACGAGCTGGCCACAATGATATCATCCACATAAACAAGCATAAACATGGTGACACGAGCACGATGAAAGACAGACAACGAGGTGTCCGCCTTAGACGCCACAAAACCAAGTTGAAGAAGCCGAGCACTAAGCCTGGAATACCACGCCCGAGGAGCTTGTTTAAGCCCATAGATTGCCTTTCGTAGCTTGCATAGATGTCGCGGTGCCCGTGGGTCCACAAAACCAGGTGGTTGTCGCATGTACACCTCCTCCTGAAGCACACCATGAAGAAAGGCATTTTGGACATCCAGCTGACGCAAACACCATCCACGAGAGACCGCAATGGAGAGAACCAAGAGAACAGTGACCGGTTTGACGACAGGACTGAACGTATCATCATAGTCCAAGCCATATCGTTGTTTGAACCCTTTTGCAACGAGTCGTGCCTTATGACGATCAACTGTGCCATCCGCCTTGTGTTTGAGTTTAAAAACCCATTTGCAGCCAATGACGTTGACATTAGACGGCGGTGGAACCAGAGACCAAGTGCCATTGTGATGAAGAGCCGAAAGCTCGAGTTGCATGGCCGCACGCCACGCGGGAGAATGGAGAGCTTCACGATGATCAGTAGGTTCCCGCGAGGCGAGAAACGCACGTCGAGATGGGTCATACACGACCGTGCCATCGGTGCGTTGCATGGTCTTGCATGTGTTGTCACGTAGGCGAGTCACCATGGTGTGGCCGGGCGGAGCATTGGATCCGCGCGGAGCAGAAGATGCAGGCGGGAGATCCTCCTGGGATCCCGTACCGGCGGCAGAGCATGCGGGATCGAGATCTTCCTGGGATCCCGAGCCGGAAGCTGGCGGGGCGGCAGAGACGGCAGCAGCCGCCTGCCTGGAAGCCACGTGTGGCTCGGCCCGAGGCCTGTCGGGCTGGAGGGAGGCTGGCCCAAGTGTGGACCCCGCCACTGGCGCGGGTGGAGCCGCGGGTGCGGGTGGAGGTGAGGCCGGCCCGTCAATGGGCGCCACGCGGCCCACTGGGGAGGCGGCTGCACCGCCGCTGCCAGGCGCGGGGGAAGGCGCGTCGCTTTCCGCTGACAGCGCGAGATCCAAGACCGGATCAGCCTCGGATCGATCACCAGGATCCTCCTGGGATCCCGTGGTGGTTTCGCCTGGGATTTTCTGCGCCGTGGGGGATCCTGCATCCATGTTAGCATGCAAACCAGGTGTATAGGTCATGTGGTCATGCGGAAATAATAATATGGCATGTTCGGCTACTCTAGGTGGTACGGGAGAGGGTAGAGTACTAGCGAATGGAAAAACTGTTTCGTCAAACGTGACATCGCGAGAAATGTACACGCGGGCAGTGGGCAAGTGTAGGCACTTGTAGCCCTTGTGACGAATGTTGTACCCAACAAATACACACTGTTGAGATCGAAAAGCTAGTTTATGCGTGTTGTATGGGCGCAAGTTGGGCCAACAAGCACACCCAAATGTACGGAGAGATGTATAGTCGGGTTTGGTGTTAAACAGTTTTTCCATAGGACTTGTGTTGCCAATGACACGACTAGGGAGGCGATTGATGAGGTAGCAGGCTGAAAGATATGCCTCATCCCAAAAACAAAGAGGCATGGACGCATGTGATAACAGAGATAACCCCATCTCAACAATGTGACGGTGTTTTCTTTCGGCAGAACCGTTCTGTTGATGTGTCACTACTAGGGAAAACCTTATACACAGAATGTTACCAGTAGCGCTGTACAAAATCATACGCTACTGCTACTTAGTAGCAGCGCGTGTAAAATAACCGCGCTACTGCTATGACTTTGGCAGTAGCGCGTACTAGCAAAAAGCGCTACTGCTATGTTTGAACTGGGCGCACATGGCTAGCCCAACCTAGCAGTAGCGCGTATACTGGCCCAGCGGTACTGCTACTCTCCTTAGTTGTAGCGCGCTTACGTGTAAGGCGGTACTGCTAATGGAAATAAAATAAAGTGAAAAACAAGTAGAAAAGTAAATGAAAATGAAAGAAATAGAAAAAGGAGAAAGGAAAAAAATAAAATGTAAAGAAAAATAAAAGAAAAAGGGAAAAAGGAGAAAGGAATATCAGTAGCGCGTTTCCAAAAACGCGCTGTAGCTAACTTAGCTATAGCGCGTTTTCGGAAACGCGCTACCGTTACGTTTCACTTAAACAACGGTTTTCCCCCAGCCCCTGGCCGCCACACTTCTTCCCCAAATCCCTCGCCCTCGCCGCCGTCTCCCCAATTTGCCGTCGCCCCACTTCGCCGCCGTCTCCTGCCGGCGTGGACGCCCGCAACCTCACCTTCTCCCCCTAAGGCCGTCGTCATCCTCACCGCCGCCGCCCGAGGCCGCCCTCAGCCTCACCGCCGCCGCCCGATCAAGGCCGCCCTCAACGTCACCGTCCGCGCCCTCCACCTCACCACCGCCCGAGCCCGCCCAGGACCGCCGTTGCCCGTGCTCGAGCCCGCCCTCTCCGCCCCTGCCTCCATCACTGAGCACCTCCCCGCCACCGTCTCTCCCCTCTCTGTAAGTCCCCCACCACCTCCCCCCACTCCTCTCTCTCTGAATTTTAGAGAAAAAATTAGTAGAGCAAAAGTTTGTTTATAGCAAAAAATTTAGTTTAGAGCAAAGGTTGTTAAGTAGTAGATGTTAGAGCAAAAATTAGTTTAGAGCAAAAAAATTGGTTTACAACAAAAGTTAGTTAGGGCAGTAGGGTTTAATTAGGGTAGATGCTGCTTGTATAGTATATAGTGATACTAGTAGATGTTAATTAGGTTAGGGCAATAGTGGTACTAGTAGATGTTAATTAGATGTTTTTCAGTTAGGGCACTAGAGTTTTGCTAGGTTAATTAGGTTAGTAGTGCTGCTAGTAGTAGTGGTACAGCAGGTTAATTATGTGATGTTAAATGAATAACCTAAATAAATGAAATTAGTAGTTAACTGATTTTTTTTTCTTTCAATCATTATAGAGCACTAAAGTTAACTGAATTTTGTTCTATTAGTAGTTAAATGAATTTTCTTCTACATTTTGTTTTTGAATTAGCTTGTGAAATTTGGACATGTGGTAGCTCGTGTATATTTGGACATGTGTTGCGGTGTCGAAGAGGGATATTTGAACACTGTTTCCAGGGAATGATGCTGAGTGGCCTATGTTTTGCCGGAATGTTGATTCATTTCTGTTCCGACAAATTTCAGGTTCTCGATTTGTCCACTTTTTAGCAAAGGTCATGCCGAAATTTTCCGTGAATTTCGGCATGACTTGTGCTACAAACTAGGACATATCGAGTGCCCGGGATTTGCCGCACCAGGAAGGAGTCAACATTCCTGCAAAACAATAGTCCTTTTTTATGTCATTATTCATTTTATTAGGTCTAGAATTAATTGACTAGATTTAATCATAGGAAACATGGCTAGCAACGATGAAGGACAAGGTTCTGGTGATTGCGACGACGTCTACCGGGCGGCAGACGAATTTTTTAGCCTTACCGACGATCAACAGATGTTGTTGCTGGGCCCACCGGTGGCATCGGGGACTGAGACCGACACGCAGACCGGTGCTGAGACCGACACGCAGACCGGTGCTGAGACTGAGACCGGCGCTGAGATTCTCACCGGCGCTGAGATTCAGACCGACATCGAGACCGGCGCTGAGACCGGTGCTGCCTCGGGGAGCGGAGCCGGTGTAGAACCGAAAGCAAAGAGGCAACGGCTTCCTAACAAACTCAGGACTACTAGACTGGTGGTCACGGAGGTGGACGATGGCAATTTTGAGCCAAAGGCGCCCGAGGAAGCGCGCGCGTGCTACAGTAATCAAATAGGCTGCATCATACGGACAACCGCCACCATCAACGATGAGAAACTAGAAGATAGAAAATATGAGGAGCTCCCTCCTAAAGAAGTTTCACCAGATATTCTTGTTCCCGGGCCGGAATGAGAAGGATTATGAAGATCCAGACAAGGACCCGGCAATGAAGAAGATAAACAAACACGCCATGACCAAGTTTAGCGACGCGTTGGCCGCCTGGAAAAATCGAGTGAAAGCAAAGATCAACGACGGGGAACCCTACTCCGAGATTGTAAAGGATAATCCGACAATCAGGGAAGAGCAGTTTCAAATATTCAAGGAGGCTTGGTGATTGTTGCAATGGGTGGGTCCTGTTGTGGCCAAAGAGTCTGCTTCGTCTGGAGGCGGCCGGGAGCACACCCACGAGCACGCAGCCTCAGCAAGGTATGAACATCAACACCCCACCTACCCAATTAGCGTCGGGTGTCGGGTTGGGTGATAGCGGACGGGGTAAGCAGGTGGCTCCATTAGTCGCTGATGACGTCGCCATGGATGAGGATGAGGATGACGATGGCGCTGAACAGTATGTCTATACTGGCGCCTCCTCAGGGTTTGAGCGTCATGAGTCGGTGCCTGAATTACCGTCTCAACGTATTATTGACGACCATCCGGTGGTAAAGAAGTCTAGGAAGAGAGCGAGGAAAGGCAAAAAAGCTGATTCTATGATCCAGCCGCCTCAGCAGCCTCAGCTTCAGGACCGTGTAGATATCCCCGATGCGGATAAATGGCATATCCCCAGTCGACCAATCCTACCTGAAACAGCGCTACGGGCCAGATTCGGCGATCTAAGGAGACTTCATGATGATGTGCTGCGGGTAGAGAAAGGCCTCATCGCCTCGAAAGATCCAGGATACCCACTCTACGTGGTTAACGTTCCGCGGCAAATGTCGTACGTCGACGGCTTCCCTGCGGATAAGTTCTTCCTCTGATTCGATTACATATTCGACATGTTTCACGTGAAGAAGCTGGATTTTACGTTTGTCCGCCTTTATGCCTTGCACATGAACTACATCATTGGGGTTGAGCAGATACATTTTATCTGTGTCGCTGACCCGTACTACATGCACGAGGGCTTCTTGGGAGTCTGTGCACAGCATCGTGAATACGCGAGGGATTACATCATTAGTTTCATGCTCGCCAATAAGGACAAGGAGGCGATTCTTGTGCCTTATCATCCCGTGTAAGTCATCCGCGCTGCTATCCTTCCTTCGATTTCAATAATTTATTTGCACGGTGGAGGCTAATTAATTTGAGGTGTACTTATTTTGCGCAGCGGCGGGCGCGCCGTCCTCATCATCCTCTACCCCCGATTCTCCCACGCTCTTTACTTGGACTCGTCGAAGAACATTCACAAAAAGGATTACACCCACATCAAAGATGTTCTCGACAGTGCTATGTTTTACTACCAAGCAAGGGGTGGAGAGGTTAGGGACAAGAAGAGAAGGGGCGGCAGGGCCGCCTTCAGCCATAAGACCGACTTCTGCTGCATCCAGCAACCGAACGATTCTCTTAATGATGGATTCTATGTCCTACACCACATGCTGGAGTACAGACGGGATCACCAGAACCTTCACATGGCGCCTAGATCTGGCGATGCCCATATTCTGCAATGGGCAAAGGACATAGGAGATATCGAGGATCATCGACTTCGAGCTGAGTTCTATAACATCGGCGCGAACTTGCCCAAATCATCATGAATGAGGTCGTCGGAAAAACAGGGATGTTCCATGTAGAAGGACAAATGTTGCGGGAAGACGTCCGAACATGGATAGCCTCTCAGCGTCTCGACATGAAGCCTTTCACTAAGCTCGATGACTATCTCCCTGGCATGGATGGATGGCACGACATGATGGAGTGATTGTCGATATATGACAATGTGTCCGTTTAGTCCATACTTTCTTTTATGACAAAACTTTGAGTTATGCACGGTGAAACTTTATTTGTGATTTAATTAAACCATCCTCCTCCTTGACTAGCGAAAATCACTCTAGTTAGGTCATTTTGGGTACGATGAACTTTGTTATTTATGCTTATGATATGTTGTTTCTATTTTTGCCAAGTCTATCTCTTTTTGTTGCTCAACTATATATGTTGCATATCATCGACTCATGTGACGATGCAGGTGCATAGATCATAGATGGCGAAGAAGTGCTACGTCAGGAGTATATATACGACAAGTGGTCGGAGTGTCAGGCCCAGGTGTACCGGTTTTCGGTTTCCGAGCGACACACAGTACTTAGTTTAGGTTCACGCTAATGCGAGAGAGGGATACGAACTCATGTACTCAAAGTGATAGCTATTCTCGCGTATATCATTGTTTAGATAGATAACGATGTATTTGCAAGTAATTGAGACTTGTATCGCTATTTTCGAGATTGATGACGAGAGACCACTTTGTGTTGGATGATGATTATGATGATGACATGATTTGATGAGACTAATTGTATGTATATGCTATGATTACATTTGTATGTGGATGATATGCTAAAGATTATTGTATAAAGCCTATTCAAATACAAAACAAATAAAAAACAAATATGCAGGAAAAAAACTAATAAAACTAGTAGTAGCGAGGGGGAAATTTAGCAGTAGCGCCGACTTACCAGTAGCGCTTCCTGCTAAACAGCGCTGCAGATAATATCAGTAGCGCCCTTTTTCAAAGAGCGCTACAGCTATTCATCAGTAGCAGTAGCGTGGGTCAACAGGCGCTACTGCTATACGTTAGCTGTAATGCCTTATTAGTAGCGCCGGTACCCGTGCTACCGAGAGGGCCAAAACCCGCGCTGCTGCTAGGCTTTTCTCTAGTAGTGTGTGTGTGGACAGGAAACGTGATGCATAATACCAAGTTGACGAAAAAAGGTGTTGCTGAGTTTCTCGTACTCACCACCCCAGTCGGACTGGACACATAGAATTTTGCGAGACAAGAGGCGTTCAACGTGAGCAAGAAAATCACGAAAAACATCAAACACATCACATTTCCGTTTGAGAAGGTAAATCCAAACAAACTTACTATAATCATCAATGAATGAGACATAGTACTGGAACCCGCCAGAAGAGGTTTTGGCGGGTCCCCACACATCCAAAAAAATAAGTTCTAAGGAAAAGGAAGAAACACTCGATGATCTAGGGAAAGGTAGCTGGTGTGCTTTGCCTTGCTGACAAGCATTACACACATGGGTCAAAGACCGACTAGATGAAGCTAGCTTATTTGAAGATAAAACTTGCTAAACAACTTGCATGGAGGGATGGCCAAGTCTTGCATGCCAATCTTCAGCAGATAACCTAACCGAAGACAAAGAACGAGGAGGTGATGGCCGAATGGGATAGAGCCCATTCTCACATCTGCCTTGAAGTAGAACCCTCTTGGTGATCAAATCCTTCATAAGAAAATGAGTAGGGTAATACTTTAGATAACCATGATTATCAATGGCAAGGCAATTAACGGAAAGGAGATTTTTGTCAGCATTAGGAACATGCAAGATATTTCGAAGTTTCAGATTGGCAGAAGGAGTAGGAAGGATTGCATGACCACGATGAGCTATGTGCAAACCTGAGCCGTCGGCTGTGTGGATACGATCCCTTCCTGGGTACTTCTCCCGGATCGTGAGGCGATCGAGGTCGCCGGTGATGTGGTCGGTGGCGCCAGTGTTCGTGAACCAGGCGGGATCTCCTAAGATGGAAGGAGGAGATGCAGCAGCGAGACCAGCCATCTTGGATTGTTGTGGTTGAAAGGCGTGGTTGAAGCGCTGGCCGCACTCCCAGGCATAGTGCCCAGGGCCGCGGCAGAGCTGGCACTGGACGCGGTTGTCACCGCGATCACCGTAGTCACCGCGTTCACCGCCGCGATTGTCGCCGAAGTCGCCTTGCTGGCACGCACCACCACCACCACGATTCCCGCGGTCACCGCCGTTGCCGCGACCCTTGCCACGGTAGTTGCCCTTGCCCCGGTTGGGAGGGTTGTTGTTGGTGTTGCCGTTGGAGTCCCGAGCGATGTAGTTGACGGAGGAGCCGCTGGGATGAAGACGAGCGGCGTTGTACTCACGACGGCGTTCGAAAGCGATGGCGTGGGAGTAAAACTCCCCAAGGGACATGCCATCAAGACGAGTCGTGGCAGCAGTGATGAGAGGTTCGTAGTCACTGTCGAGGTTGGTGATGACGGCGGTGATGATGTCCTCATCACGCATGGCACGGCCAACGGCAGCGAGCTGGTCGGCGTTAGCGCGGATCTTGGCGAAGTAGTCCGCCATGGAGAGGTTGCCCTTCCGGAAAACCGCCATGTCCAGCTTGATCTGGATGATGCTGGCATGGCAGTGGATGTTGTACATCTCCTCGACATGCGCTCAGATGGCGCGAGAGGTTTCAAAGCGATGCACCTGCTGCAACACTTCATCGGAGATAGATGCGAGGAGGTAACTAAGAACAATCTGGTCCTGACGGTACCAGTTTGCATATGCAGGGTTTGGAGCGCGCTCACCCTTGTCATCTGGTTCCAGGAACTTGGCGGGGGCTGGGAGGGTGCCGTCGACGTAGCCCGTAGCCGCGGCGATGCACAGAGGAGGAAGAACCTGGGCTCGCCATAGGAGGAAGTTGGAGGTGGTGAGCTTAGCGGTGATGAGGCTAGCAGAAGGCGGAGGGACGGCGGATGCCGGCGGCCCGTTGAAGGCGGCGGGCAGGGATAGGGTTGTGGGAGCAGCGGAGGAGGAAGCGGAGGCCGTCGGGGAACCCATCGTGCGATTACGCGTGATGGCCTGATACCATGTGAAACAGAAGAAAGAAATTGGGATTCGGCACAGCCCATAGGGCGGCCGGAGAGGAGTTTATATATGCAGCCTCTAGGGCACGACATAGCCGAGATTACAAGTATTGTTACAAGAGATAAGGAGATAAGTACAAATACTAACAGCCTCCTGATCTATAACAATATTCTGTTTAACAGGGTTGAGCACCCAAGAAACAATCGGCGAGACTCCTAAATATTCCCAAAAAAAATTCCGACAAGTACAAAGTAAACAAATATTATTGTCTCTTATTTATTAATAGCTCTTCTTTCATCATGAGAAAACACACATCCAGTACATTCTTCAAGCTAATGAGGAAATGCGGAGGAGGTGGCTGCGTCTGGAGGTGGGCAGTGGGCTTTGCAAATTTCCATTGTCGGGTAGCACATATCATAGGGGCGGCAGCTATAGCACGTTGCAGAACCATAGCACCCGTATTGGTAGTCAGGTTGCACGCTTATTCCTCGACCTGTGAAAATGCCAAGAAATATATACTATTACCATATAACCATATGATTACACGGTGTATTAATCGTTGCGTCGCCAGGGTTCGGGTAATCAGACAACCTATAATTAAGAAAATAATCGAATTACATAAAAAGAGAACTGGACAGCTTGGCAGCTTGGAATGAGCTACTCATACGTCTAGAGGCTATTCAGCTGTCAGATAAACCGGACATCTTTCGATGGAATTTGCATCAGAATGGCAAGTTTACAGTCAAATCCATGTATGATGCAATGGTTCATTGTGATGTTCCGGTTGATAACAGGAAATTGTGTAAGCTTAAAATCCCTCTAAGAGTGAAGATATTCCTCTGGTTCCTAAACAGAGGGGTCATCTTAACTAGAGATAACCTAGCACGTTGCAACTGGCAATGCACCAAGGCGTGTGTCTTTTGCCAACATGACGAGTCTATTAAACACTTATTTTTTGAGTGTAAATTCGCTCGGGCGGTTTGGGCCATTGTTCAAGTAGCTTCAAATTTATACCCACTAAGTAGTGCTTATAACATGTTCGGCAATTGATTGAGGGGTATTGATAAACAATTTTCTGTACATATTCTTGTGGGGCGGCTGCCTTATGCTGGGCATTGTGGCTTATCAGGAATGATGTGGTTTTTAATAAAAAATGTGTTTCATCTCCTATGCAGGTTATTCATGTATATGTGCGATGGCTCCGTACTTGGTCTATCCCGCAGAGGCCGGAGGACAGGGACCTTTTTATGATGGCGTCTACACGGCCGGAGCATACGGCCAGGGAGATTTTCTCCCCCCATGGTTGGCGGTGTGATCTCCGGATAGGATCTGCCACATCATAGGCTGGACGAATTTATCTTTTTAAGTTGTAAAACGTTTTTATTTTTTTGGGTCGGTTGGACTTTTTGGCTGTGTGCATCAAGTTATGCAGAGGCCGGGCATTCATTAAATGCGATTGTATCACCTCGATATATCAATTCAATGAAGTGTCCTTTATAAAAAAAAACATAAACAAGAGAAGGAGGCCGGTGTTGCGTCTGTGTCACTTACATTGTGCATGGATAGCAAAGCATACGAGAAGGAACAATATTGCGTGGACGCGCATCATGCACTTCTCCATGATGCTAGGTAGCCGAGTACGGTTTCAGCGATTGTTGGCAGGCTGGATTTGGTTGAAACTAATGGCCGGATGTGTATATATAGCGACAGCTTGGTGCGCATATATGGAGGAGCTATTAAGTGCTATAAAGATTGATTGGATATTGGCAAGGATTAATCCCCCTTTATTTCTTTCCAAAGTTAGTACATATTTGGCCCCTACGCACGAATGGATTGATTTCCCTTTATTTCTTTCCAAATTTAGTACCTATCTCTATTTTTAATGGAGCACTTGGTAACCTGATATGGTTTATTTTCGTCCGGTTTTTCTTTGTCCTACCTCTCATCACCCCATCCCTCAATGATGTTTTTCTCCCATTAAAAAACCAAATCTTATTAAGAGAATCTTGTTTCGTGCTTGTTTTGGCACGCTCTAATTCAATTCAATCCCGCAAATCTCTATTTCTAATGGAGCACTTGGTAGCCTGGTACGGTTTATTTTCGTTCGGTTTTTCTTTGTCCCACCTCCCATCACCCCATCCCTCAATGATTTTTTATTTCTCCCATTAAAAAGCCAAATCTTATTAAGAGAATCTTGTTTCGTGCTTGTTTTGGCACGCTCTGTTTCAATTCAATCCCGTAAATAAAAAGTAATTAAGTATTTAAAAATCACACCATATATGTGAGATCACCTTCCTAAAGGACACACATAAGATTTTTATCGATAACCTACCAAAATAGAATAAGATATTCCTCCATAACAAATCGCTAATCCCGCGTGTTATTTCCTCGTAATTCCGATCTTGGCCCTCTAGAGAAATGAAAGTATTTCTCCCCTGATTGCATGTATTTCTCCTTGTAGAGAAACAAAAGGAAACTATCTCTCTCCCGATTGTGTGTATCTCTTCTTTTCCTAGCCTAAATGATTTATTGCCGCTAATCTATGAATTAGACAAGGGTGATTTTGTCGGGGAACGTAGTAATTTCAAAAAATTTCCTACGCACACGCAAGATCATGGTGATGATATAGCAACGAGAGGGAAGAGTGTTGTCTACGTACCCTCGTAGACCGAAGCGGAAGCGTTGACGCAACGTAGAGGAAGTAGTCGTACGTCCTCCCGGTCCAACCGATCCAAGTACCGTTACTCCGGCACCTCCGAGTTCTTGACACACGTACAGCTCGATGACGCACCCCGAACTCCGATCCAGCAGAGGTACGGGGAGGAGTTTTGTCAGCACGACGGCGTGGTGACGATCTTGATGTTCAACTGTCGCAGGGCTTCGCCTAAGCACTGCTACAATATGACCGAGGTGTAATATCGTGGAGGGGGGCACCGCACACGGCTAAGGAACGATCACGATGATCAACTTGTGTGTCCATGGGGTGCCCCCTACCCCCGTATATAAAGGAGAGGAGGAGGGGAGGGCCGGCCCTCTACTATGGCGCGCCCTGGGGAGTCCTACTCCCACCGGGAGTAGGATTCCCCCTTTCCTAGTCCAACTAAGAGTCCTTCCATGTATTAGGAGTAGGAGACTAGGAAGGGGAAGAGAGAAGGGAAGGAAGGAGGGGGTGCGGCCCCTCCCCCTAGTCCAATTCGGACTAGGCCATGGGGGGGCGCGCGGCCTGCCCTAGGCAGCCCCTCTCTCTTTCCCGCAGGGCCCAATAAGGCCCAATACTTCTCCCCGGCGAATTCCCGTAACTCCCCGGTACTCCGAAAAATACCCGAATCACTCGGAACCTTTCCGAACTCCGAATATAGTCGTCCAATATATCGATCTTTACGTCTCGACCATGTCGAGACTCCTCGTCATGTCCCCGATCTCATCCGGGACTCCGAACTCCTTCGGTACATCAAAACTCATAAACTCATAATATAACTGTCATCGAAACCTTAAGCGTGCGGACCCTACGGTTCGAGAACAATGTAGACATGACCGAGACACGTCTCCGGTCAATAACCAATAGCGGGACCTGGATGCCCATATTGGTTCCTACATATTCTACGAAGATCTTTATCGGTCAGACCGCATAACAACATACGTTGTTCCCTTTGTCATCGGTATGTTATTTGCCCGAGATTCGATCGTCGGTATCCAATACCTAGTTCAATCTCGTTACCGGCAAGTCTCTTTACTCGTTCCGTAATACATCATCTCGCAACTAACTCATTAGTTGCAATGCTTGCAAGGCTTAAGTGATGTGCATTACCGAGAGGGCCCAGAGATACCTCTCCGACATTCGGAGTGACAAATCCTAATCTCGAAATACGCCAACCCAACAAGTACCTTTCGAGACACCTGTAGAGCACCTTTATAATCACCCAGTTACGTTGTGACGTTTGGTAGCACACAAAGTGTTCCTCCGGTAAACGGGAGTTGCATAATCTCATAGTCATAGGAACATGTATAAGTCATGAAGAAAGCAATAGCAACATACTAAACGATCGGGTGCTAAGCTAACGGAATGGGTCATGTCAATCAGATCATTCAACTAATGATGTGATCCCGTTAATCAAATAACAACTCTTTGTCCATGGTTAGGAAACATAACCATCTTTGATTAACAAGCTAGTCAAGTAGAGACATACTAGTGACACTCTGTTTGTCTATATATTCACACATGTATTATGTTTCCGGTTAATACAATTCTAGCATGAATAATAAACATTTATCATGATATAAGGAAATAAATAATAACTTTATTATTGCCTCTAGGGCATATTTCCTTCAAATTTCGTCCTAAATAGTACATAATTATGTGCCTCGGTTAACGTGCTGAAAATAATACACCTTAGATATTGGAATGGAGGGAGTATTATAATTATCTTTACTATTAATTGACAATCACAAGTTTCCTAATATAGCATATAATAATATATCTTTTTTCTTATGAGAGTATGCATCCGCGCACCCCTGCGGAGGGAAACCGTACACGACACCATGTAAGACGTCGTGGCTGGGCCTAGCACTGACGGGTTGCTTGAGAATGCCAGGGTGTGGATCACAGTGTTGAGGACGGCCGTGGCGGAAGGCCGGTCGTCATACCGCCACGTATATACGTTCGTGGACGAGGTCATATTATATTTCTTGTCAGTTTTACAGAGTGCCAGACAGAATACATTCTCAAATCAAGTGTGTCTATTCAAATGTCAAAAAAATCATGAATGAAATGTGTCATACAATACTCGGCCGTCGTCGTCGTTCGTAGCAGCCATTCATGCGAAAATATATTGAAAATCAAGCACTGAATCAATTTGTAAATCAAATCATTAATGCAATTAATTAAATAGACATTTAATTACGTATGCAATTCATTTGGTCCATTTAAATAAGATTTTTTTACACTGGATCAATTTGGAAATTGAGTCATTAATGCAATTAATCAATTAGATACAATTATTTATGCCTACAAATAATTATAAGTAGGGAATTTTTCCCACTTAGGCCTCCTTTGGTTTGTAGGAATCTTGTAGGAATTTCATAGGGTAGGATTTTCAAAGGAAAAATTCCTATGGAGCCTTTTGGTTTGTAGGAACGGATTCCTATTTGTATGTAGGATAGGAACCAATCACATTTCAAAGGAAATTATTTTAGCCTAGACTCAATGAAAGAATTCCTATGCTATGTATCAAATGACATGTTTTTCTTTATAGGATTTGAGATGCATGCCATCCCATTTCCTATGATTTTTTTATTCCTATGAAATTCTTATCCTATGAACCAAAGGAGGCCTTAGTCCGATAACTAATTGATATGGTTGATAGTTAATTAGGCACGCAGAGAATTCGGTATGTCATTAATTATTTGTGTACTTAATCAATTAATCAAGTGGTTAATCATGCCAAATTATTTTGAAAGCGCTCGTGGGCAAGAACGATCAACACACTCTCAGCGACATGGTCGAGCACCGCTTGCCAACATAGCAACGACGTATTTTAGTGAAATTTTCAAAATTTCACATATATGAATGGGGTCCGGAATATTTTTAATCCTGAAACTTCGAAGTGGATTCAAACTTCTTTCAAAGTAAATTTATATTATTTTAGAATTCATTAAAACTAAGTGATATTTGAACCCTCAAAGTCAAAAATAATTTTCGAAATATGCGAAATTTTTGAAAATTTGCATATTTCGGTGAGGTCCGAAATTATTTTGTTTCCAAAATAAAAAACCTTGACAGCCATAATGCGCTTGGGACATCGGCGACCTAGCATTCACCAAGATGCATGACGACTATGCTCTGCAAGATGTTCACATGTTGACTGTTGTCGAAACGTTCGCGGGTGAGGACAACACGACACAACAGTGAAATTTTGGTTCATGCTATAGTAGAAAGGAAGAGTGTTTCAAGAATTAGAAGGAAAAAAACTAAAGTTGGCGAGGAATTAAGAAGATGAGGTGTCCATGATAAATACACTAATGTTGACATGGTGCTTGTTGGCCAATAAAATGTCTTGGCGAAGAGGCTAAGAGTAGAAGATGTAGGGAAGGACAAGAAAGAGAAAAAACGACAATTATCCATTCTAGCATATGTGGGTTGGAAGCGGAGCTTATTGGTGACTAGAATACGTTCATGTTGCCACACGCCTCCAAGGTCAGTGTGCATTTGTTGAATGGACCTTTGGGAATGATCACTATAATCATTTGTTGTTTTTGTGTCAATAGTATAACTTAATTTCACCCAATATATTATATTGTAAATATGAATTTTTCATCTCTATTACAATGCATGAAAAAGATGAGGTAAACGTCATCTGTTTTTAAAGGAGGTGGCTCCAGCAAGAAATGTCCTGCTATGGCGGGAAACCGAACGGAAAGTGGAGGTTTCGATAGAAAAAGAGAAGATGCATGGATGGGATGGTTTTTTTTTTGTCTTGGACTCGAATGTTAGAGATAACATGGTGGATAACCCGTAGCAACGCATTGGCGTTCTGCTAGTTTGGCCTTGGGTATGAATAGGGGTGTTTATGGACTACTTGGACTGTACCATTTTTGTTATTTGTATATTATTATTATGCTGTATCTTTTTTTGCCAAAATATACATGCATTTTTTTATATGGTAATACATGTCTCATTCATATCATAAAGATACAAATCAAGTAAAGACCGACATGATAAAACTGAAAAGACAGCAAAACGTCTCTGAGCTTGACACCAACATCCTTCGCCTGCCTCCGGCACTACCACAACAACCAACAAAAGAACAAAATGATGGATCACCTCCTCATCCGAGCTCGACGCGGCTCCATAGCCGATATGCAGCTTTTAGGACCTCCAAGATGGCTCACCAAATGTGAAGCCATTGCCGTTGAACAAATCATACTGGGGCAACACCCCGGACACGCCATCAACTCCAGGTCTGGCACCCCACCATGACTAAGACGCCGAAGGGGAAAACCATATCTGTCATCCATCAACCACGAACCCAGCACATGTTCGCTCTTCCAGATGTCGTCAATGTAGATCACAATCTGCATCCGCTCCTGGTCTACCTCCCAAGATCCGCGCCGACGCTGAAGCACATGCCATCGCAACGGCGGAGCCCAAACACAAGTATACCACAAGGATGCCGACGCCGTTACAATATCCCCGCTTGAACAGATTCGTTCCCGAATCCATCACCGACCATAGAGACGATTGCCTCACCGGAGAAGAATCGGGAGCTTCTTTATTTAGCATCGTCGTCGCCATCGCTGAAGCCAAGACGTCGAACGATCCGAAAACCTAAGCTACTAGGATCCTAGAACCTAAAACTAAAACAATCCGCACTCGCAGGATCCGGCAACTCGCCTCACCACCGACGACCACATTTTTGCACGAAATTTTGTACGCATATATTTTCATATTTAGTACACACTTAAAACATTCGTATCCACAATACTCTTCTTTATATATTTAGCTCTGATTGTTTTTTGAAGCGACAAATGCATAGGATGTGGGGATGATTATTGGAGCCGTGACACCACCTCCAAAAAGATCAATTATCGCACGGGGCTAGCAATTTGTCGTGCTTGACCGTGCACTGGCAGCGGCGAATTGATGAGTAGGTTGGAGAGGGGATGGATCCATGAGTTATACTATATGGAAATAATCAATGAGACGTCCTACAAATCTCTCGCATCACAATACCGGAGGGAAGGGTTCCCAAGAAAGTTGCCTACATCCCCTAAAAAAAAAGTTGCCTACAACAATCACAAAGTATAAAAAACATAATATTATTGTCTCTTATTCGTTTATAGTACTTTTTTCAGCAACACATAACACATATCCAGTACATTCTTCAAGCTAATGAGGAACCACCAGCTGGGAGGTGACTGTGACCAGGAGGTCGTTTGCAGTGGGCTTTGCAGTCGGCCAATGTCGGATGGCACACCTCGAGGGGTAAACAGGTATAGCACCCTGTGTGTGTTTTACTCTTGTGGGTGCACCCTTGGTATCCATAATCTTGCACGCTTATTCCTCTACCTATGAAAATGTCAAGAAATTTCCTCAAAAAAAAAATTGTCAAGAAAAACATACTGTCAACATATAACCGTATGATTAAATGGTATATCACGTTCGTAATCAAGTTCGAGACTGGTTATAATTATGCAATGAATCAAACAAAAACACGAGAAGAAGGTGTCGCGTCTGTGCCACTTACATTGTGCATGGATAGCAAAGCATACAAGAAGGAACAATATTGCCTGGACGCGCATCATGCACTTCTCCATGTATAGATAGATGAGTACGGCCTCAATACTTGTTGGCAGGCTGATTTTGGTTGAAACTAATGGCCGGATGCTAGCAATATATATAGCGAAAGCTTGGTGCACATATATGGAGGAGCTATTAAGTGCTATAGAGATTGATTGGCATGGATTAGTACCCTTTATTTCTTTGCAAAGTTAGTATTTGGCCCTCCGGGCGAATGGATTGATTACCCTTTATTTCTTTCCAAAGGTTGTGATTCACCCGAATGGATCGATTCCCTTACTTTTATTTCCAAAGGCAGTATTTGGCCCTGCGTGTGGTGGGTGTGGTTATGCTGGAATAACATTGGCTGCGCCATACACAAATTCACATAGACTGTACTCCCTCTGTAAATAAACTAATATAAAATCGTTTAGATCACTAAAGTAGTGATCTAAAAGAGCTTATATTAGTTTACAGAGGGATTACCATTTTGTTATTTTTATACATGTCATAACTTCATTTTTGCGAAAATATTCATGGCATATACAACCATATTTTTATACAGCATACTTCTGTATTTGGCGGACATAAAAAAGATCACTTTTTCATACCATTTTGAAGTGATTCCAAAGAGAGAAAATATATTGTGTAAACCAACTGAGTGCATAAAATCCACAATAATTGTTTTTATACATTTAGCTATAATTACTTTTGGAAGCGACCAAACTTTATTGACCAATTTCGCATATATGATATAACCGATAAAAAGACTGAAAAAGGTAGTATGGGTTAAGTGTTCCTGATAAAACAAAAAATTTAATTAAGTATATACTACTTCAAAAATTGTCTTATATAGTTTTGTTCTGTGAATCTCAGTGCTCCTGGATGCCTCCCATGAAGAAACGATTGAACACAAATGTTGCAATAATCTCAAAGGTTTCAAAGAGCCAAGTGAGTCGTCTTGTGCAACATGCTAAAAACTAAGCAAACTGATGCATTGGATAAAACTTAGCACCTTCCCTAAAAAAGGATAAAAATTAGCACCTACTGTACATTAAAAGCAGTCAATCCACCATAAATCATTACTATTTTCTCCACATGTTGATAGCGGCAAGCCCACATGGGGCGGAGCTACTTGTTGCGAAAAAAAGTTGTGGCCTGCCTAGCCCATAGCAAATGATGTGAAGGGAGGGGGTTGAAGTACACTAGGCCATGAGTGCAAAACTATTTGTCTTTCCCTTCTATTAGACAAAACGTAGGACACCTTTATTTCATACTGTGACATCTATACCATCAAAACTCAGTGCCAAATACACGCATAGATGTGCTGAGAGAAAAATTCACTACAGGGCTTATAACTTGCGTTGGTGGCCACTTTAGTCCCTGTGATTAGAAATACCCGAAATACAATCACTAAACTTGTTCTAGAGGTCACATACAGTCCATTATACGGCATAGTCTATGTATTCGCTGATTTGGCAGCCGTCAACTCGTGCCACGCGGGCGCTGACTGCCACGTCCTCTCCAGCCGCTTGAATACCCAAGAAAGCAGGGAGTATTGGACAAACGTAGGACACCTTTATTCCATACTGTGACATCTATACCACCAAAACTCAGTGCCAAATACACACACAGATGTGCTTAATATACTTATCTACACCGAAAGTCCCCTTATACTAAGTAAATTCCAAAAAAAATCTGAATTTTTTGGGTGCAAACTTTGACACATGTTCTCAGTGCATAAAAATTTTCATCCCGAAATAACACTCGTGGAAGTCATGGAAAAAATAATCAGTACTCCAAAATGTTTTCGAAATAGCATTTTTGGAGCATCGCTTTTATTTTTTTACCACGACTTCTAGGAATGTCATTCTATGATAACTTTTTGCAAGCACACAAAACACTCAAACTTTGCATAAAAAAATTTCAGCATTTTTTGAATGTTCTTACTATTATTTTTTATTTTGCTGTTCATTAGAGAGCATTTGAGCTCGGGAGTAGATACTCCGCGCCCTATCTACACAACGTATGTGAGGTCTCTCTGTGCTGGATAGGTTAACATTTACAGATGTGGCTGAAAACCCTATTTGCCACCCATTTTGGCAAATGAGGGAGCCAATGTGCACCTTTTTACACTGGTGGGCTGGCCTAAAAAATATTTAAAGATTTAAAGTGATACCTACAAAAACTATTTAAAAGGTAAAATATAACCTATTGTATACTAAAATCACAATACAGACAAAATTGCTGAAAAATCCACTTCACTTGGAAAGAGGATGGGTCACTTAACTATATCTAGCAAATGGCTTGTTTTTTTCGTACGAATCAACACTGGACAGATTGCTTGAAATTATATAGTATGGTCTGACCATGTATCATTCTAGAAGCTATTTGTCTTTAATCTTTATACTTATCAAGTTTCTATGTATGTTTACGTGCTACTTTCGTTGTCCTTATTTTTTGTCCATAGACAAAAGATGACTCCTAATTGTTGTAGTCGTTCATCCATTAGAAAGCTGCTCTACTTGATGCTGAAGTTTTTGCTCTATTTTTCCAACAGCGGGCAGCAACAGAGATTGTGCTAGGCATAGTGGAAAGCGCGATGCATGGAGACACTCGTCCAGATGGAGTAAGAGAGGAACATGATGGTAGCCAGATGGGGGATATGAATTATTGACATAAAAAAGCTACATGCCAAAACAGGGTGAAATGGAGTGAAGTGGCGGGGAAGAGAGACACACATAGTTACTATGCAAACAATTTGTTTTTCTAATTGCCAATTTGTAATGACTTACATAAATGCAATGGTACGTGTTTGGAATTTGAAGTGTGGATCTAGAGTGGGTGGGGGAGGATTGTCAGCCTTTGACGGCAGCTGTGAGCTTGGATTGAGAAAGTGGCACATTGGGTGCAATCAGAAGAGTGATACAGTTCCTAAAAACAGCTAAATTAAGAATCATCGCACCTTAATTACACCTGCATTAGAAAATAAACCGTGATACCATATATCCCATAATTGAAAAAACACATTAGCCAAAAATGACGCTGCCGGACACCTTCCACCACCATACATCCTCCTCAAAAACTGCCTCCGCTCAGATAAAAAGACTTTCGCACCGTATCCCCATGCTAGCGCCGCCAGTGCCAAACCTGCGCCTGCCCAGCTCACTCAAATCGCATGCCGCCCCGACTCAACATGTTGTTGGAGAATACTAGAGTTGTAGAATGCAACAACATCCCTCAAAAGTTTCAATATATACCTTTTGCATAAGAAGTTTGGATATGTTGGTGACTCTTCTCCATACAGGAAATCTCCTCCACTCAGAACAACAAATTAAATCATTATTCATGTGCCAAAAGAAAATCATTACTTCATTATTAGTGCATTACTATGATCTATTGTTCCTTTTCAATATTTCGTAGTACATCACTAAACTTTTATTATTTATTTTTGCTGAACCTATTAACTAATATGAACATGTTTTTTCTTTGTAAGAAAAACGTGCATTGCACGTGCATGCTAACTAGTATCAATGGGTGGACAGATGCAACACCTTGTGTTTGTTTCACCCTTGGGTAGCACCCATGGTCAATTTCGTGCTCATGTACTCCTATCCCTCTACCTGTGAAAATATAGAGAAATTTATTGCTCTTACCATATAACAATATGATTACACAGTAATATGTCCACTAGGGTCCACGCAATTAACCTTGAGATTACTTAATTAAGCAGTGAATCGAGCAAAAGCACTGGAAGAAGGTGTTGCATCTGTGCCACTTACATTGTGCATTGATAGCAAATCATATGAGAAGGAACAATATTGTTTAGGTGTGCTTGGTGTACTTATCCATGTATAGATGGCTAACAACTGGGAGGGGCGTTTTGGTACTGGGGTCCAAATCAACCCTATATCTCGGACGTCCATCTCAGCGTGGGGATCTGTGCTGTCAAACTATAAATTCCATATACGGTCAGTGGTAAAAACCTTATGCATTGTGTACATAGACCGGTTGTAGCGGGCGGGTGGGGCTAGCAATTATGTGGACGGATAGGTGGGAAGTACGGTTAAACGCCTTTGCAAAGAAATGGGTACTCTACTTGTCACCATGAAAGAAATGGCTACCCTCTAATTATTTAAGACAAACCCTCTAATTGTAGTTGTTAGTTTCTTTTTTTTTTTGAGGAAAAGCAAAGCTTTATAGATCAACCGCGTACAGGCATATCGCCCGACACACAAGCAGCCACTTTGGGCGGTACAAAGTTATCCCACTCGACACACATGTTCGGGGGGCAGTTACAACCAATCTGTGCTAGCTCATGAGCCACAGAGTTCATAGTACGTCTACATGCGCTAACGCTCCATTTCGAAAACCACAACTTAAGTTGATACTTTGTGTCTTCAATTATTGCTGCATAAGGCGAGGAATCAACACGATGGGGATCCATAGCCTCTGCCAGCAGCTCGGAGTCCGTCTCAAAGTTGGCCCGGACAATCCCCATCTCGGCCGCTGTGGTCACCGCCGCCGCCAGGGCATTGACTTCCGCGCCGAAGGCATCAAAGACCTGCTCTTGACGACCTGCTCGAGCGGTGAGGACCGACCCTGAGCTGTCCCGAACCACCACTCCCCATCCATTAAAGGAGTTTCCCGGAGAGAAAGCCCCGTCCAGATTAATCTTCGTGGTATCCTCCATCGGCGGTTGCCATTTCCCGGGAGAAGGTTTAGGCTTGCCCAGAATAAAGAGCTGCTCATATTCAATCGCATCGCACCGGGATCGCCTCACGATTTCTGTGATCGGCAGTGGAAGTTCTCCCTCTCTAGTCTTGTTGCGATTATTCCACCAGTGCCACCAGAAACATCTAATGAGTACCCTGCTCTTCTCCTCTAGTCCCCATAAGCTATCAAGCATATCATGCACACTCCCAATACCTTCAAGTCGGCTGCGCTCCATTTCCATCCCAGCTGCCTCCATCCTTCCTTTGCCAACTTGCATTTAATAAACAGATGCCCACCATCTTCATCCACTCTCCCACACAGGAAGCATTTTTGTGAGTCAAGTTTCATACCACGTCTGGCCAGATTAGTACATAGGGCGAGAGACTCATGGCGGATACGCCAGACAAACATCTGTAGTTTTGCTGGGCAAGGAATTTTCCATATCCGCTTCCAGCTCGAGTCCATGCATCTGTCCAACTGGCCTGACCCTCCTTCACTCGTGCTTGGTCCACCCGTCGTTCGCTGTTTCTGCAGTTCCATCTGCAGTTTATATGCACTTCTGACCGAGTGTCTGCCTTTTGAATCAAAGTGCCATGCAACAAAGTCCTCGATGCCTTCCCTTAATGGAATCTGCAGAATGTGGCGTGCGTCCTCCATACAGAATGTTTCCACGACAAGGCGTTCATCCCATCCACCCGTGGCCGGGTCTATCAGCTCATTCACATATGTCAACAGATTGGCGCCCTTTGGAGTAATCACCTGCCGGGACCAGGCCCTAGGTATCCACGGGTCGGTCCAGATATTGATCCTAGTCCCGTCCCCCACCCGCCAGATATAGCCTTGTTTCACCACCTTGAAACCCTGGAGAATGCTGCGCCAAGAGTAGGAGATGCCATCCTGCTCAGTTGCCCCGAGCGCTGTACCGTCCGGGAAGTATCGTGCTTTTAAGATCCGTGCACACAGACTCGTGGAGTTTTGCAGAATCCTCCAACCCTGTCTTGAGAGCATGGCGAGGTTGAAGGTATGCATGTCTCGAAACCCTAATCCGCCCATGGCCTTAGGCTGCGCAAGCTTCTCCCAGCTGAGCCAGTGTAAGGAGTGTTGTTTATCTTGCTGGCTCCACCAGAATTTACCAAGAAGTGCATTAAGCTCCGCACAGAAGGACTTAGTCAGATCAAAGCATGACATTGCAAATGTAGGAATTGCTTGTCCCACCGCCTTCACTAGTGTTTCCTTGCTCTCCTTTGCTAAGAGCCTTTCCTGCCAACCATACACCCGTCTGCACATATTCCGCTTGAGATAACTAAAAGCTTTTTTCCTAGACCTACCCACATGGACTGGGAGCCCAAGATACTTCTCATTCCAATTCTCGCTGTGTATGCCCAACGCAATTTTCACTTCCCTCCTGTCATTATCACATGTATTGGGGCTGAACATAATAGCCAACTTCTTTGTGTTTATGCACTGCCCCGAACAGGCCTCGTACAGTTTTAGCATATCATGTAGCGCCATGGCCTCCTACTGCTCAGCCCGGATCAACAGCATGGAATCGTCTGCAAATAGTAGATGTGACACAGAAGGAGCCCTCGGGCAAACTTTCACACCATGTGTGATTCCTCGTTGTTCAGCATCTATCAGCAACGCCGACAGTCCTTCCGCACAAATGACAAAAAGGTATGGGGAGACCGGGTCCCCCTGCCTTAGACCTCGCTCAGGAGTGAACTGTTGTGTCAGCTGGCCATTAACCTTGATTTGATATCGCACCATGCGCACACATCTCATGACTAGGGCAATCCACCTCGAACTGAATCCCATCTTCTGAAGCATGGCCTCTAAAAATTGCCACTCTACTCGGTCGTACGCCTTACTCATATCTGCTTTAATAGCCGCGACTCCATTCCTTCCTTGCCTCTTGTTCATGAGGTAGTGTGAGACCTCATAGGCTGTGAGAACGTTATCCGTGATTAATCGCCCCGGCACGAATGCACTCTGATGCTCAGAAATCACTTCGGGCAGGATTAATTTGAGTCTATTGGCAATCACTTTTGAGACAAGCTTGTATACAACATTGCACAAACTGATGGGGCGTAGGTCCTTGATCCGCTTCGGATTTTTAACCTTGGGAATAAGTACAACCATAGTGTCATTCCACCCCTCTGGAATCTCTCCACCATTCAGAACCATCAGAACTTCCTCAACAACTTG
This sequence comes from Triticum timopheevii, assembly GCA_963921465.1. Lineage (NCBI taxonomy): Eukaryota > Viridiplantae > Streptophyta > Magnoliopsida > Poales > Poaceae > Triticum > Triticum timopheevii. The sequence goes on from OY997270.1 coordinate 594,215,597, forward strand.
ATCCCCCATAAAGTGCCAGTGACGTTTGAAGAAAATCGCCGGCATGCCATCTGGACCAGGTGCCTTGAGGTCACCAATGTGGTCAAGTGCAGCTTTCACCTCCTCTCTGGTGTATTCAGCCTCAAGGACTGCGTTCATAGCCGCAGAGACGCGAGGTTGCACCTTTTCCAAAAGCTCGTTTAGGCGCTGGGGGTTGGAGGATGTGAACAAATCCTGAAAAAAGGAACAGACATAGTTAGTTAGAGCCTCCCCTTCCTCCACCACTGTGCCATCCTCCCTCCGAATCTCCTTGAGTCTGTTCGATCTCTTCCTTCCCGATGCTACCGACTGCAAGTACTTGATATTTTTGTTCCCACCTCGCAACCACCACATGTGAGCCCTTTGCTTCAATTTCGTGTATTTCTTCTCTTTCAACTCCTCTAATGCTCCCCTCAACCTTGCCTCCTCTCTAATTTTCGCTTCAGAGACCGGTGATTTCATGCATCTTTCCAATTCGCCCCGGGTCCTTTTAATTCTCCCGTCTAGCTCACCCACTACTTCTCTACTCCATCTACTCATATCCCTAGCTACATTCCGCGGACCACAACTGACATTACCCCTTCCTTCCAGGTCTCTCTTCTCCCACGCATTGCGCATGATCTCTTCACATCCCTCCTCCTGCAGCCAGCGGGCTTCAAATTTGAAGCTACAGTCACTTCTCTTCCACCCTCGGTCATTGCCATTAAGGTGCACAATCACAGGTCTATGGTCCGAGTGTCTTGGTTCTCCATTCACGACTATGTGTTCCGAGAAAGCATCGCACCATTCATTGTTTGCAGTGGCCCGATCCAGCCTCTCGCAGATATATGTCTTCAACTCCCTACTGTGGTTCCTCCAAGTATACATATCTCCTTCAAATCCTACATCGCGGAGCTCACACACATCCAATGCTTGCCGAAAGTCGTCTAGGTAGTGTTGCGGACGATCAGCGCCTCCCAGCTTCTCACTACTTGTAAGTACTTCGTTAAAGTCGCCCAGACAGAGCCACGGATGCCCACTTTGATGTTGCTGCTTCAAAATCCGTAATAACTTCCACGTCTCCTTCTTCCTCTCCAGCGCCGATTCTCCGTAAACCCCCGTCATACGCCAGAGCATACCATCCTCCCGTGCTATATCCACATCCACATGCCTCCTACCATATGATCTCAAGGAAACATCCAAACCCTTCCTCCAAAAGAGAGCTACACCTCTCCCACTGCTTTCATCTTTCCAAGCTACCATGTTGGCTAGCCCCAACGTCCACCTGAACTGCCCCAACTTCTTTTCATTCAAACGAGTTTCACACAGAAATAAAAGATCGGGATCCTCCACTCTTCCTAATTCAAGAAGAGATCGAACTGCCGGGCCATTCCCGAGTCCCCGGCAGTTCCAACTTATGATTTTCATTGCTCCCGGCGGGGCTGTTCCAACAGCCCGGCCGATATGTTCGAGTTAACATGCACTTCCTCCGTAACCTCGGTTGCCATCTCTCTGTTTTGTGTCTTCTTCTGCTCCTTTTCTTCCTCCCCACGTCCTTTCTTTGCATTAAAACCCCCATCCACCTCCATCCCCTTACCCCTTCTCTTGCCCAGACTGACCTCCAGTCTCTCCTGACTGCCGGAATTTCCCGTGCGGTTCAAGCGCTTAAACTTACTGCAACTCTTCAATGGTGCCACGGGCTCAATTGCTACTTCCTTCTCTGCCCGCACTACCCCATCTCCCTTGCCAGAATTGTCACGCACACACTGTGTCTCCGCATCCATCGCATTAATTGTAGACGATCCCTCCCCTCCATTTTGCTAGGATTTTGATCCACTACCATCAGGGACTGTTCTTGAGCCTTCTGCACTATCGGGGGCTCTGAGAATTGGATGTTCTTTGCTACTTTGCTTCCCACCTCACCCCCTCCCACTGCCGGGGTTTTGAGAGGACTAGTGACTTCCTTGTCTACTCCATCCCTCTCCTTCTCACTGCTTTTAGAAACTAACTCCTCCTTCCTCCAAGAAAGGACATTGCTGCCTGAGCCCCTCGACCCACTCCCCCAGCCATATTTCCTTCTCCTCTCCTGACTATCCTCACTTCCACTCAGGCTCCTGCTACCCTGCCCTCTCCCGTAAGCCACCGCACCCAGCTTCTTGTGGTTTGTCTCCTCCGCTCGTAGCCATGGCCCATACTGCGGTGTCTCTCCTCTCGGAGGTTTCAGCCTGCATTCCTTCTCTCCGTGTCCGATCACACCGCAAGTGTAGCAAAAGTCAGGCATATATTCATACTCAAAGCGGCACCATAGTAGATCCTTCTTCTTCTTCTTCCGACCCTCCTCACCCTCTTCTGCCCCAACCCCCTCTGCACCCTTCCCCTCCTCCTTCTTGTCCCGATCCAGCACAAATCCTCTCATCAAGGGTTCACGTATGTTCAGCCTGACCTTGATCCGCAGGTATTTCCCTATAGCTTTACCATCCGGCCCAACATCCACATCAATAAGCTCATGGAAATCAGCACCGATCCGCTCACCCGTCGCCCTGTTCATCTGGCCCAGAGGGAGACCAAACACACGGATCCACATAGGGATTAAGTTGAACTCATATTCATCCACCGTCTTGTCCGGATCAAACTCCTCCATTACCAGTAATTCTTTGTCGAACCACCACGGGCCCTCCTCCAGCGCTCTCCTCCATCCAGACGTTTGCCGGAAAGTGAAGAGGAAGATATTTGTTTCCAACTCCTTGCATTCTATCCCTTTGATCGGGCACCAGATTCGCCCCAGGGTTTGTCCGATCACCCCCGCATGCACTGGCTTCTCCGAGAATAGCTTCCCTACTGCCTGGGGATCATCTGCACCCCATGTACTGGCCTTCCCCTTCTCCACTTCCCCGATCTTCATTCCCCTCCTCTCCGCCGCGGACAGCTTCAGACCCCTCAACAACCCCTCAACATCCTCCATCTCCTCTACACCTCCTTGCGCCCTTACTAGGGAACCCTAGGGACTGATCGTGGTGTACGACCGCGATCCCTAGCTCGCGGAAGGCTTATGGTGGATGGGACAGATTTGGTTGTGTGATGGCTATGGAGGGATCCACGAAGACGGAGCACGACGGCGCAAGCTATGGCCAGAAACCCTAGCGCACTCGGGATCGCCACCAGATCGCCTCTCCGTAAGTTACGCCAACCGCCACCAAACCGGGGCGGACTAGTTTCTTTTTTTGAGATAAAGTAGTAGTAGTCGTTTCCTTCAAAAAAAAAAAGTAGTAGTAGTCGTTTTTTTTCCAGGAGAACGGTTGAAGAGGAAAGGACGGCAAGCCCAGATGGTTTTGGTCCAACTAAAACTAGCCGAGCCCATATCTCCTCACATTCGCAGCCCATCCAGGTATCGCTCAAAAAAAAAAAAGCAGCCCAGCCATGTAACTGCGGACGGCAAAGGCCCAACGGCTCCCGCGAAATGGCATTCCCCCTGTCGCCACTTCTCTTGGCTCGGCGGCGCGCAACGAGCGGCGCGACGGGCTCCGCCGACTTCCTCTACCGCCCGCCCTCAAGGTCAGCGACTCACCTCCTCTCCAACCCACGCGCGCGCGCGCTGCGCTCCCCGCCTTCAGTGAATTTCCTACTGACCCGCTTCGCTTTGCCCTCGCAGCTGATCCATGTACAGAGACATCACGAGCTCATCGCCCCCGGAGCCGTCCTACTCACCAGCGGATGCGCCCCCGACGTGTGGCTCCAGGTGAAGGACGAATCATCCGATCTGTGATTCATGGCCGGGATGCTCGTCTGATGTGGCACTCGGTTGCTGCGGCTCGTCTGATTCGGCGCGGATCCCCTCGTGACACTGCAAGTCTGCAACTCACGGGTCAGTACAGTCAGTACGTGCCCGTATGAGGCTCTGAATTCTGATGAAGCAGCGAGCCTGGGCAATGTCGCCGCAGGTTCGAGAGCCTTCTTTCCTCTATTTATTTATTACTGGAATTTGGTCATACAGTCATACACATGTCTGAGTTCATATACATGTCTGGATTTTATCATGCCATAACTTGGATACTACAAAAGAAGAATATTACAGAAGACAAGAAAGTTTAATGCTAATCCCAGATTCATAGTACTATGAAGAACAGAAGTTCCTGCCAGCGATGAGCTCAGCCAGCCCCTGCTGATCTATTTGTTGCCATTGAAGCCCAACTCAGTGCCACTTGCAAATAAACCCAATCATACACTCTGTCAGAGAACAAGAACCAACGAATTCTCCAATTCCTCTTGAATAACAAGCCACAAAAGACAGTCCAGAGACCTGCTACCAACCCCGTGCCAATGCCGAGGTATAATGACAATGCATCGCTCAGGCCCTCATGCTCATCCTCAGGAGCCCGTGGAGAGGTTTCAGTTCCTGGACAGTTCCTTGAGATGGGTGGACCACACAGACCTGGGTTGCCGATGTAGATGGATGCTGGGTCGTCCAAAATTTGTAGTTGGTTGCCGGAAGGTATGCTTCCTGTCAGATTGTTATACGACAAGTTCAAGTGGGCCAATGATGTCAGGTCAGCCAAACTTGTAGGGATTTCACCAGAGATCACATTATGGGAGAGATCCAAAGATTCCACTGCACGAAGCTCACCAATAGTTTGGGGCATTATGCTACTAAGGTGATTCCATGACAAGTTCAAGCTTTTCAATGCAACGAGCATGCCGATTTCCTGAGGAATCTGCCCTGTCAAACTGTTGCTGGAAAGATCAATGTTTACCATGTAATTGATTCCTGTTGTGTATTCAAGCTGCCGACCTTTTGTGACTACCCAAAAACTATCACTATTAGTAGCATCAACAGTTCCCGAGGAAGGCAGTTGAATTTGGACATATTGGGAAAGGCCATCTTGTTGATTGGGAGTATGAGCCATAGCTATGAGGCTCCCAAGTGAAACTGGTATGTTCCCTGAGATGTTGTTGCTTGCAATGTCTAAGTACTGAAGCCGATTCATCTTGGTAATTTTGGAAGGGATGCCACCAGAAAACATGTTTGACCGCAACCGCAGAAATGCCAAGTATGGTAACTTTGACCTGATCCATGTTGGTAACCTCCCAGAAAATTTATTGTATGCCAGGTCAAGGAATTTTAGCTCTTTACACCTCTTGAGAATTGATGGGAATTCTCCTGAAATATCATTGCTATTCAAGTTAAGCATGCTGATATTTGACCTTTTGGGTGTCTCAGGGCAATTGGGCAATGTGCCGTTCAGTAGATTCTCTGATAGGTCGAGGAACTTCAGTTGCTGCAACTCAAACAGGGAGCATGGAATGGTTCCGGAAAAAGAATTTTGGAAGAGCATGAGTGTTTCTACCATCGGCGCTCCAATATCTGATGGTAGTGCACCCGATAGGTTGTTCCTAGAGAGGTCCAGGTAGACTAGGTTCTTTGGGAGTGTCGGAATCGGGCCATCAAGCTGGTTTGAACCGATATCCAACACGACAACTTCCAATGCACCAAATATAGAAAAAGTGGGAAGCTTGCCAACAAACCGATTTTCCGATAACCCCAAAACTTTCACATTGTGCATTGCCATCCAAAACTCAACGGGAATGGAATCATGTATACTTGTGTTTGCAATATCAAGAATGTCGAGTGTTGGTTGGCTAATCCATGTTGGAAACTGGGGGCCTAGGATGCAAGATCTAAAGCCCGCTGAAGTTAATTTGAATGGAGTGTTCCACGTGCTGTCAACCAGCATAGTTAAGGAGTTATTGGAGATCCATAGAACCTGTAGGCTAGTAAGATTCCTGAAATGCTCTTCGGTGATGATACCATGCAGTTTGTTTGAATCCAGTTTTAACTCCTTTAACCTTGTGAGTTCCCTTATACTGATCGGTATCTCTCCGGATAGTTTGTTATTATGGAGCCAAAGTATGGACAAACTGCTAAATTGCTCTAGCCAATCTGGAAGGTTCCCTGTCAAATTATTTTGGTACAAGTATAGCTGTTGTAACTCATCCGATAACCCCAATTCGTTTGACTGACTCAAAACGTTCTAGAGTACAGTAGTACTATCCAGTGGCTAGTTTTGGGGATGGTTTGGTCTCTGTCTCTTTCAGTATACTTAGAACATTTCCATTTTTTCAGGTTTCAGTATATCACCTAAACTGATTTGCAGCTCTGCTGGTTTGGCAAGGCGGCCCTACCCGGCCCGACGGCATATCCTCAGGGTACCAGCTCCATGTAGTAAGCGTGTGTTCATGCGTGTATAGTTTTGTGCCAAAGGTGTGGTCTTCGGCGTTGGTGCCAAGGTGAGTCGTTCGTCTCCAGGGTTTTTTCGGTCGCCATGATTCGCGGGTGAGATAATCGTCTGATTTGCTGCTCGATCGGTTGTTGCAGAGCAGACTGAAGATCCCTTTGTCACATTGCAACTCACTGGTCAATACCGTACGCGGCAATGCGAGGCTCTGAATTCTGATGAGGCAACAAGCTTGGGCAATGTCGCCTTAGGTTCGAGAGCCTCTGAATTCTGATGAGGCAACTCACAGGACAATATTTATTATCACTGAAATTTGGTAATACAGCCATACACATGTCTTGGTTCATATACATATCCATAAGATGAAAACATGCACATTTTATCATGCTACAACTTAGATGGCAAAGAAGAGCATTACACAAGACAAAAGGGGCTTAATACATATCCCAGATTATACTATGTAAGAACAGAAGTTCCAGCTAGCTAGCCATGATCTCAGCCAGCCCTTACTGGCATTTTTCTTGCCAGTGAAGCCCGACTCAGTGCCACTTTCACATAAATCCAATCATACACGCTGTCACAAAACGAGAACCAACGAATTCTCCAATTCCGCTTGAACAAGAAGCCACAAAAGACAATCCAGAGACCAGCTAAAAACCCGGTGCCGATACCGAGGTATAATGACAACACATCGCTCATGCCCTCATGCTGATCTTGAAGAGCCCGTGGGGTGATTCCAGTTCCTGAACAGTTGCTTGATACAGGTGGACCACAGAGACCTGGGTTGCCAACATAGATGGATGGCTGGTCATCCAGAGTCCTTAACTGATTTCCAGATGGTATTGTTCCCGTCAGATTGTTATATGACAAGTTCAAATGAGTCAATGATGTTAGAGATGCTAAACTTGTAGGGATTTCACCATAGAGCTCATTATGAGAGAGGTCGAAAGATTCCATCGCCCGTAGCTCACCAATAGTTTGGGGTATTATGCCACTGAGATGATTCCAAGACAAGTTCAAGTTTGTTAATGCTACGAGCATGCCAATTTCCTGGGGAATCTTCCCTGTTAATCTGTTGCAGGAAAAATCAATGTTCACCATGTACGCGATTCCTGTTGTGTATTCAAGCTGTTGACCCTTTGTGACCACCACCAAACTATCCATATCAGAGGGATCGATGAGGTACATACATGTGGAAGCCAATCGAAAGTGGACAATTTGGAAAAGGGCATCTTGTTGGTTGGGAGTATGAGCCATAGCCACAAGATTCCCAAGTGACATTGGTATGTCTCCTGAGATGTTATTACTTGCAATGTCTAAATACTGAAGCCCCTTCATCCCGGTGAGTTCAACAGGGATACCACCAGAAAACATGTTTGACCGCAAACGCAAAAATGCCAAGTATTGTAACTTTGAACCGATCCACGTCGGCAAGCTCCCAGAAAATTGATTGTATGCTAGATCAAGGAATTTCAGCTCTTTACACCTCTGAAGAAACGATGGAAATTCTCCCGAAAGATTGTTGTTATTCAAGCTAAGCATGAAAAGATTTGAAGTTTCTGGTGCGTGAGGGCAATCCAGCAATGTCTCATTTAGTTGGTTCTCTGATAGGTCTAAGAACTTCAACTGTTCCAACTCAAACAGGGAGCATGGAATTGTGCCATAAAAGGAATTCTTTAAGAGCATGAGTACTTGCAGCTCTGGTGCTCCAATATCTGATGGCAGTTCACCTGATAGGTTGTTCCCTGAGAGGTCCAAGTAGAGAAGGCTCTTTGGAAGTGTTGGAATGGGGCCAACAAGCTGGTTAGAACTGATGTCCAGTAAAATAGCCCCCAATCCACCAAACAAGGAAAATGGGGGAAGCCTGCCAACAATTCGATTTCCCGACAAATCCAAAATTCTAGCACGGGAAACTGCGATCCAAAACTCATCAGGAATGGAATCATGTATACTAGTGTTTGAAATATCAAGAGTGCCAAGTGTTCTTTGGCCAATCCATGTTGGAAAATTTGGTCCTAGGATGCAAGATCTAAAGCTAGCTGAAGTTAATTTGAATGGAGTGTTCCATGTGTTGTCAACCAACATAGTTAAGGAATTATTGGAGAGCCACAAGACTTCTAGCCTAGTCAGGTTTGTGAAATGGTCTTCAGTGATTGTACCATGTAGGTTGTTTGAGTTTAACCGCAACTCCTTTAAATTTGTGAGTTCCCGTATGCTGACTGGTACCTCTTCAAATAGTTTGTTGTCATTGAGACGAAGTGTGGACAAGCTGGTAAAGTGATCTAACTGATCCGGGATTCTCCCTGCCAACTTATTGTGCTGCAAGTGCAACTCTTGTAACTTATCTGTTGGCAATCTATGCAATATATCTTCTATGCCCCCGCTAATGAGGTTATGTGACAACCTGAGCATTTGTAGTTTCTTTAGTTTCTTGAAGGTAGATGGCACCATGCCGGAGAAGTTGTTATTGTCAAGGAACAATGATTGGATGTAGGTAAAGTTTCCGACCGCGGCAGGGATAGGACCCCAGATTCCGCAGCTATGCATTTTAAGAATTTTAAGAGCAGGTAGATCCCAAGCCAAGTAGTTGGCTCCGAAGGACGAGTTAAAGGAGTTGGAGCCGAGGTAGAGGTTCTCTAGTGATGTGAGGTTGGAGTTCAACGGTGGAGGCATAGTGCTCCGAAGCCCACAAGATTGTAGTTCAAGAGTTACGAGGGAGGGGAGCATGTTAACAACATGAGCCCAGTCAACGGCGGCGCTGAGGTCCACCTGAGACATGCCAAGGTATTGTAGCTTCCATAGCTGCGAGACCCATGCGAGATCAGGCGAGTAACAACTGTGCAACTGATTTGAGAGGTCAAGGATGAGCAGGTTGGAGAGGTTTCCAAGGTGTGGAGGGATTTGCCCGCCGAAAAATGAGCCGGAGAGGAGGAGATGCGTCAGGCTCCGGAGGCCGCCGATGAACTCCGGAATGGGCATTCCACCAAAGTCGTTGAACGAGAGATCAAGGTGCCTCAGATGTCGTAGAGTAAGCAAGGAGGGGTTTATCTCACCTCCCATTGTCCAACCCATGGTGTTTGACCCGTCGAGCTCGAGCTTGATGACGTGGCCGGTTCGGTTGCTGCACTCGACGCCTATCCATCGACAACACTCCTCGTCTCGCCACGACGAGAGGTAGTTGCCCGGGTCGGTGAGGCTAGCCTTGAACGCGCGAAGTGCATCCCGCTCGTAGGGGATGCAGAGGGTGTCCGGTGGCTGTGGTGGCGGCGGGAGTGCAAGCATGGCCGGAGCTGACGAGCTCCGGAGGAACCATGTCGCTAGGAGGAGGATCACCGTAGACTGGACCAGCTGCCTTGGCCTGGCCATTTTGGGTACTTGTGTGGTGTGTTTGTAGTGTCTTGTGGAGTGGCGATGGCTATATTTAAGGACCTGGCAGCAGTTGGATCATCCACTCGATCGGGGGCGTAGTGACAGCGAAATTCACCATATGTGGTTCGTGTAAGGAATCTCCACGACTGAACTACCACCACCTAATTTTAGCGCGTGAAATTCCACAACCAACGACTGGTATCGAATCAAAGTCGTGGAAGTCAAAAGCAATGAGGAATTCAGATCAGAGCACTCACGCACTGCGTGCATGTCGGCAGCTCACGTCCAGTTTCTCTTTTTCCAAATAAACAACGCTTTATTAATTTGAAATAACCGTTATATCATCTATGAGGAGGGTTTACAATATCATTCAGAGGCTTCTCAAACCAATCATAAGTCAAAAAAATTTAGCAAACCTACCAAGCTCACAATCAACCCTATTTGCTTTCCTGTTACAATGTTCGAAACTCGTGCTAGGGAAATCACAAGACATACGTCATGTGAGATCCGTACGAAGAATGCAAAAGAAATCCTACGTACTACATCTACGTACTACCCTAGCTACTCTTCATCGTCAGAGATGTCCATGACGAGGGTGCCGGACGCCGGATGGACGGGCGGGTAGGAGGGCTCCGGCTCATCCCCCTCTTACTCGACCTCATATATATAGACGAACATATTCGCCTCCTCCGCGGCCTCTTGCGCCTCCATCTCCTGCCGACGACAGTGTCTTGCCTCCGCAGCAACCTCCGACCGGAGGGAATCGAGGATTATGTGCTGCTCCGCCTCTAGATCCCCGTCGCTAGCATCCCCCACATCCTCCTCCTCAAAGTCCTCCTCCTCTTCCTCCTCCTCCTCCTCCTCCTCCAATTCCTCCTTCGGATCCACTGCATCCGAAGGTAGCTCTGCAGTTATCCGGAGTTCGTGCCTAGCCCGGATCTGCTCAAGGAGCTCGAGCTGGCGCTTCGGCGTCAGAAATGGCTCGCTCCTCACCCGGCGGCGTGGGGGCATGGCTACTAGCTAGACGAGTGGAGTGGAAAGTGGCGGCGGCGGCGGACATGAGGAGAAAAATGTGGATGGATGGTAGGGTTTCGGTGCCGCCGGTCGAATTAAATAGCCGGGCAAATGTGCTATGCGGCCCGTCGGAGCTACGCCACGCGGCACCACCGGTCCGATAGAGGATACGAGTTTCGGACCGCCGGGTTTGAGGGCGTTTCCAGTTGGGACCCATTTGTCAGTCCGACGCGGCGGACGTGCTCGGACGTCCCCATATCCGCCCTCATATGGCGGGTGCCGGTCAGCCCGGGCGTTTAAGGCCGTTTGAGGCGTCCACCTGGGTAAAAAAAAACATGACCGGTCAGTGACCGGACGGCCTACCCGGACTCGTATGAGGCATGTTTGAGAGGTCTGGCTGTAGATGCTCTAACAAGACGGTTGAACTCCCGCCCTTTGCCTCGGGGATATTCTGAATCTTAATGCCAATGCTTCAGCTGTCAGGCCCGCACAACGATCAGTAAGCCAATGAGCACTTGTGCATGGAGTGAATTGCAAAAAACATCGACATTGAAGGCTAGAGTTGCAGAAATGACAAGTCTGTAGTTTTGTGCCCCAAAACACTAATTCCCAGGCTAATTTTTTGCAGAAACCACAAGTGGCTCTGTTCAGTCATTTTAAGTGGGATTATGACAGGTAGGTCCCTCTGTTGTCGACGTGGCGTCACTGTTGATCCGTTTGGCTCGTTAGACGCCGTCAGAAGCCGTTCGCAGCCCGTCTCGAGCCGGAACCCATTTGACCGGTGCACCCCCGCGACTCGTTACAGGCCCACCCACCCCAAACCTCATTCGCCCCCACTCTCAGCTCGAACTCATTCACCGCCGTCGACCCGTCCACATCTCCGACCGCCGCCGCCGCCGCCACCGCGTCGCCATGGTTTCCTGGAGTGAGGATGATGACAGCAGTGAGAACTATTACCAGTACGCCACCTCTGGTTCAGACGACGGCATCGTGAAGGTGAGTTGGTAGAAATAGGGTTAGGGTTAGGATTTGGGGATTTTCCTGTTGAGCTAAATCTGAACTTTCCTTCCCAAATCTCTTGCTCTCCTTTGCACGTGCAGATGCCTGCTACGACGGATGACTCTGAATTTGAGGGCAATGATTTTGTTTTGTGCCATGAACACGGGGTGCGAGCAGAAAGACTTGTTGCTTTCGAGGGCATCCATACTGGCAGGAGGTTCCTTGGCTGTGCTGTGAAGGTATGTGTCAAATTTCTGCTGATTAGGTGTTGTGGTCTAATCATTTGGTCATTGTTTAGTACTTAATTTGGTAGTTAGCAGATCTGGCTTGTTAGTTAGGTTGTTTAAATATTTGCCCAATGCTTATTGGGTCAGTTAACTCATTGTATTTATGTGAGCATATGTGCATAGTGTTGTGGCATGTTCATTTGTTTATATGTGAGCATATGACAGTGTGGATCAGTGAGGTCATTTGTTAATATGTCAGCATGTGACAGTGTGGAGCAGTGAGGTTTGTTTATATGTCAGCATGTGGATGGGGTTGGAAGCAGTCATTAAAAATTCTTATTAAGTGCTGCTGGCCTAGTTGCTTTTAGTTAGTAAGCACTCATTTAGATTGCCTAATTGTTGGTACTTGTTGGAGTGCCTACTTGTTATTAGTAAAGAAATCATCTTGGCATGTAGCTTTTATCTTGCTGTTTAACACTGTAATTGAACAGGATGCTAAAAACTGTGGACTTGTTGAATGGATTGATCCATCTTGGCCAGCTACAATGGAGAATGCACTGTCCAAGTTGTGGGATATGTATGAACAGTCCAAGAGAGATAGGACTGAGGACAATCTGATGAACTCATTTGCTGTTCACTCAGTGACACAAGAGAAGATCAAGCTGCAGGCCAGTTATGACAAGTTGGTTGGAGATGTTCATTCCCTTTTGGATGAGAATGAGAGGAGGGCCCAGATGGAAAGGAAGCCTGATGAGAGCAAGCTCCAGGAAAAGTATGACATGGTTAAGGAGCTAACAGTATCTCAAGCCACTGTCATTAGGAACATGAAGTTTAAGCTTGCTGAAGAGAGGACTAAGTTGCAGGCCCGCATTGATGAGCTTGAGAAGGTTGTGGAACAGAGCAAGGCCAAGATGAATGGGATCAAGGCAATCTTAGCTGAATGAGCCACACTGGGCAGTAATGGTCATGGAGTTCATGGTCATGTATGGATCTCCTCATTAGTTATGTAATGGTCATGTATGGATCTCCCAATTATGCTACTTATTAGTTATGTATGGATCTCCAAATTATGCTACTTATTAGTTATGTATGGATCTCCAAATTATGCTACTTATTAGTTATGTAATGTTCATGTATGGATCTCCCAGTTATGGTACTTATTAGTTATGTAATGGTCATGTAGTATGGACCCCCCAATTATGGTACTTATTAGTTATGTATTGCTTATCTATGGATCTTCCAATAAGATTAATGTGATGAATTTAAGTGGTTTTTCGACGTCGAGGCACCCTAGACTCATTTAGGTGGTTTTTCAACATCGAGGCACCCTAGACTCATTTAGGTGGTTTTTCGACGTCGAGGCAACTCATTTAGGTGGTTTTTCGACGTCGAGGCACCCTAGACTCATTTAGGTGGTTTTTTCGACGTCGAGGCACCCTAGACTCATTTAGGTGGTTTTTTCGACGTCGAGACACCCTAGACTCATTTAGGTGGTTTTTTTGACGTCGAGCCACCCTAGACTCATTTAGGTGGTTTTTTCGACGTCGAGCCACCCTAGACTCATTTAGGTGTTTTTTTCGACGTTGAGCCACCCTAGACTCATTTAGGTGGTTTTTTCGACGTCGAGCCACCCTAGACTCATTTAGGTGGTTTTTTCGACGTCGAGCCACCCTAGACTCATTTAGGTGTTTTTTCGACGTCGAGGCACCCTAGACTCATTTAGGTGGTTTTTCGACGTCGAGGCACCCTAGACTCATTTGGGTGGTTTTTTCGACGTCGAGGCACCCTAGACTCATTTAGGTGGTTCAACATCATGCATTCAAGTTCAACAACCATCAACAAGATGCATTCAAGTTCAACAAGCATCAACATTATGCATTCAAGTTCAACAACCATCAGAAGGCAACAAAAGGCATCTAGTTCAGCAGCCAACATAGGCATCAAATTCAACAAACCTGCCAACAAAAGGCATCTAGTTCAACAACCAACATAGGCATCAAATTCAACAAACCTGCCAACAAAGGCATCTAGTTCAACAACCAACATAGGCATCAAATTCAACAAACCTGCCAACAAAGGCATGAAATTCAACATTTAGTTCCTAGAAGCATATAGGTACTCCTTCATCTTGTAGGAAACTGTCCTCTTCCTTCCAGTCTGTCTTGGAGCATGAAATGTTCCCCTAGGGCCTGCAGCAGATGTAGAAGATGCACCAGCTTGGGTAGTTTTCTTCCTGGGAGACCTCCTTGGAGGAGCAGTAGGTGCTGGGGTAGCATTCTTCCTTGGAGACCTCCTGGGAGGAGCAGTAGGTGCAGGTGCAGCTCTCCTCTTTGGAGGAGCAGTAGGTGCAGTAGCAGCAGGTGCAGCAGGTGCAGCTTTCTTCCTGGCAGGAGCAGTCCCAACATCTGTAGATGGAGATGGCCTCTTCCTTGTTGGTGCAGCAGCTGTAGATGAATCAGAAGCATTTGACCTGTTTGGTTGCATTTAAAAAACAAAAACAATCATTCATACATAACTACAATTCAATTTGTGCCCACATTGAGACATAACAGCAAAAACACAAACAAAGATTCTTAGCTAACCTGATGTTGGTTTTGTCTCATTGTAAGAGCTAGTTGCAAGGGCTTGGAGCACACAGTGTATTTGTGCCCCACAAGTTTGCAGTTGCTACAAGTAATGGATGCCATCCTAGATGTATCTCTTGGTGCTGGCTTCTCAAATGGGTTTTTCCTCCTCTTTGTTTGTTGCTTCCCTACTTTGTCTCTGAAAACTGGAGGCTCTATGTCCTGAGTTCTTGTCCTTGGCCACAGATTTGAACCAGGGACAGGAAATATGATATGCCCATATGCTTTTTGGTACATTGCCTTCTTGAAGAAATCATCAACAAAGTCTTCAGGTTGCAACTTAGCCTTCACAATTGCAGATACTGCATGATTGCAAGGCATAGCAGTCATATCCCATTTCCTACATCCACATGTTCTGTGCAGCAAGTTGACTGAGTAGGTGTTATCTCCACTACTAACTTGGTAAATGTTAGGACCAGCCATCAAAGATTGGCACCACCTTGAGTTGTACTTTGCCTCCTCTAACATCTTTGCATATGTTGGGCAAATCTCCCAATTTGCTGTCTCTGTCTTGGTTCTATTTGTGTTAAACTTCACCATCAATTTAGTCCTAATTCCTTCCAGCATGGTCTTTATTGGCTTGCCTCTAACATCTAGGATCATTTTGTTAAACACCTCACTGATGTTGTTCACAACTAGGTCTGTCTTGCAGGTTAAATCCATTGCATGTCTAGCCCATGTATGAACTGGTACTTTATTAAGCCATGCCAAAGCTGCCTTACACTCTTTTTTCAAATCATTCATTGCAGCTAGGTGTTCATTCTTAGTATAAGAGTAGCTAGCTGCATCCATGTGTTTCTTTAGTTCATCACCTCTAAAACCAGCTGTGGGATTAATCATTTCTTCTGGGGTCGGGCCTTGTAAGCTGTTGTTACTGACCCAGCTCGATGGCGTGTGTTATTTGGTGGCTTGCCAGAACTTGGGTTCCGCTCAAGGAAGGTGGCGTGGTTCGCCGGTGTTGGTGCCAAGGTTCGCCGTTCCTGTCCGGACTTTCGTTGGTCGCCTTGATTCGTGGGTGAGTCTGATTTGGGCTTCGGTTGTTGCAGAGCAGACTGTGTAGATCCCCTCACATTGCAACTCACAGGTCAGTATGGTACGTGGCAATGTGAGGCCCTCAATTATAATGAGGCAACAAGCCTGGGCAATGTTGCTGCAGGTTCGAGAGCTTGCATTGATCTATTTATTATTACTGAAATTTGGTCATACAACCATACACATGTTTTATTCCCTCTGTACCATAATATCTGTAGTTGGGGAGAACTAGTCAGTATGTCTTAACTGATACAATAAGCAACCCAGGTGATGCGAAGCTCCTTCGCCGGGTGAGTGTTCGCCCGTGGCGCCGCCAAATCCGTCCTTCTCATGTGGCCGCCGAGGCCAGATCCGGTGCCCCTGCTCAGCTGCATCCTGCATGCCTCATGTGAGGAGATGGGCACCCCCCGTTCGCGCTCGCCGGTGGGCGCGCGGCGCGGCCACCCGCTTCTTCCTCGGCAGACCTCTGGTGCAGCGGCCTCGTCCGGTTACTGCTGCTCCGCCTCGACCTCCATTCGCTCTACGTGTGGCGGCCAGGCTCCGACGCCTCCTTCCCCGGACCGATTCATGGCTACCTTCGAGCCGGCCTCGCCCTCCTGCTGCTCCGACGATGGGAGTCGCCCTGTCCTCTGTGGCTGCTCCTGCTGCCTGCGTCGCCCCCGCCCATCTGCCACCGCCATCTGTGCGTGGCTTCGCTGCGGCCTCCCTTGCCTCCTGCAAGGCTAACTCGACCGTGCATGGACGACTGGTCTTCTGTGAGGTTCCGTCCACGCCCGAGTCGCCGGCCAGCTCCAATCTGGTCCTCCCGACGCCAACACGTACCGCATCGCCCGTCATTGCTGCTGGAGATGGCAGTCATGTCACTGGGCCCTCTTACCGAATGAGGGCTGGAGAGCTGCTGGCTGCCTCGGGTGCTTTTGATGCTTTGGCTACGGACATGGTGCGGTCTTCTTGGAGCTCCCTTGATGACGACATTATGATGAAGATGATGAGGATGGAGTAGAGCTGTCCCCGCAAACGCTGCTGGTTTCCAAGTGCTCCAACAGGGTGAGCGTTGAGCGTGAGGCAGCTACCTGCAAGGGTTGGCAGGAGGTGCGGCTGCGGCATGGTCCGCATCGTCTAGTGTCACCAGCTCCGACTTCGTCCCCTCGGCCCATCCCCGCGTGGCTCCATGGTCGATGATGTAGGTGCCTTGTTACTCGACATCACACGGTGCAGGGATCCCTTTCGATGCTCGTGTTGCTTGGGGAACGGTCATCGGGCCCGTGAGTGTTGGAACGCTTGGCGTCCCCTCAGCTTGCTCAATAACCGTTGTGCTTCGTCATTGTCCCACCTCGACACCATCATCTGTTGGGGAACGTAGTAATTTCAAAAATATCCTACGCACACGCAAGATCATGGTGATGGTATAGCAACGAGAGGGGAGAGTATTCGTCCACGTACCCTCGTAGACCGTAAGCGGAAGCGTTAGCACAACGCGGTTGATGTAGTCGTACGTCTTCACGATCCGACCGATCCAAGCACCGAATGTACGGAGCCTCTGAGTTCAGCACACGTTCAGCTCGATGACGATCTCCGGCCTCCGATCCAGCAAAGCTCCGGAGATGAGTTCCGTCAGCACGACGGCGTGTTGATGATGATGATGTTCTACCGGCGCAGGGCTTCGCCTAAACTCCGCGACGATATGACCGAGGTGGAATATGGTGGAGGGGGGCACCGCACACAGCTAAGGAACGATCCGTAGATCAACTTGTGTGTCTATGGGGTGCCCCGCCCCCGTATATAAAGGAGGGAGGGGGGAGGTGCGGCCGGCCCCCTAGGGGTGCGCCTGGAGGAGTCCTACTCCCACCGGGAGTAGGACTCCCCCCTCTTGCCTTGGTGGAGAAGGAAAGGGGGGAGGGGAAAGAGGAAAGGGGGGCGCCCCCCCCTTCCTTGTCCTATTCGGACTAGGGGGGGAGGGGGCGCGCGGCCTGCCCTGGCCGGCCCTCCTCTTCTCCCTCTTGGCCCACTAAGGCCCATTATCCCCCGGGAGGGTTCCGGTAACCCCCCGGTGTTCCGGTAAAATCCTGATTTCACCCGGAACCATTCCGATGTCCAAACATAGGCTTCCAATATATCAATCTTTATGTCTCGACCATTTCGAGACTTCTCGTCATGTCCGTGATCACATCCGGGACTCCGAACAAACTTCGGTACATCAAAACTTATAAACTCATAATAAAACTGTCATCGTAACGTTAAGCGTGCGGACCCTACGGGTTCGAGAACTATGTAGACATGACCTAGAACTATTCTCGGTCAATAACCAATAGCGGGACCTGGATGCCCATATTGGTTCCTACATATTCTACGAAGATCTTTATCGGTCAAACCGCATAACAACATACGTTGTTCCCTTTGTCATCGGTATGTTACTTGCCCGAGATTTGATCGTCGGTATCCAATACCTAGTTCAATCTTGTTACCGGCAAGTCTCTTTACTCGTTCTGTAATGCATCATCCTGCAACCAACTCATTTGGTCACATTGCTTGCAAGGCTTATAATGATGTGCATTACCGAAAGGGCCCAGAGATACCTCTCCGACGATCGGAGTGACAAAACCTAATCTCGAAATACGCCAACTCAACATGTACCTTCGGAGACACGTGTAGTACTCCCTTATAATCACCCAGTTACGTTGTGACGTTTGGTAGTACCCAAAGTGTTCCTCCGGTAAACAGGAGTTGCATAATTCTCTTATTTTCAGGAACATGTATAAGTCATGAAGAAAGCAATAGCAGTATACTAAATGATCAAGTGCTAGGCTAATGGAATGGGTCATGTCAATCACATCATTCTTCTAATGATGTGATCCCACTAATCAAATGACAACACATGTCTATGGTCAGGAAACATAACCATCTTTGATCAATGAGCTAGTAAAGTAGAGGCATACTAGTGACTATATGTTTTGTCTATGTATTCACACATGTATCATGTTTCCGGTTAATACAATTCTAGCATGAATAATAAACATTTATCATGATATGAGGAAATAAATAATAACTTTATTATTGCCTCTAGGGCATATTTCCTTCAGTCTCCCACTTGCACTAGAGTCAATAATCTAGATTACATAGTAATGATTCTAACACCCATGGAGTCTTGGTGCTGATCATGTTTTGCTCGTGAGAGAGGCTTAGTCAACGGGTCTGCAACATTCAGATCCGTATGTATCTTGCAAATCTCTATGTCTCCCACTTGGACTTGGTCCCGAATGGAATTGAAGCGTCTCTTGATGTGCTTGGTCCTCTTGTGAAATCTGGATTCCTTTGCCAAGGCAATTGCACCAGTATTGTCACAGAAGATCTTCATTGGTCCCGATGCACTAGGTATGACACCTAGATCGGAAATGAACTCCTTCATCCCGACTCCTTCATTTGCTGCTTCAGAAGCAGCTATGTACTCCGCTTCACATGTAGATCCCGCCACGACGCTTTGTTTAGAACTGCACCAACTTACAGCTCCACCGTTTAATATAAACACGTATCCGGTTTGCGATTTAGAATCGTCCGGATCAGTGTCAAAGCTTGCGTCGACGTAACCTCTTACGACTAGCTCTTTCTCACCTCCATATACGAGAAACATATCCTTAGTCCTTTTCAGGTATTTCAGGATGTTCTTGACCGCTGTTCAGTGATCCACTCCTGGATTACTTTGGTACCTTCCTGCTAAGCTTATTGCTAAGCATACGTCAGGCCTGGTACACAGCATTGCATACATGATAGAGCCTATGGCTGAAGCATAGGGAACATCTTTCATTTTCTCTCTATCTTCTGCTGTGGTCGGGCATTGAGTTTGACTCAACTTCACACCTTGTAGAACAGGCAAGAAACCTTTCTTTGCCTGATCCATTTTGAACTTTTTCAAAATTTTGTCAAGGTATGTGCTTTGTGAAAGTCCTATTAAGCGTCTTGATCTATCTCTATAGATCTTGATGCCCAATATGTAAGCAGCTTCACCAAGGTCTTTCATTGAAAAACTTTTATTCAAGTATCCCTTTATGCTATCCAGAAATTCTATATCATTTCCAATTAATAATATGTCATCTACATGTAAAATCAGAAATGCTACAGAGCTCCCACTCACTTTCTTGTAAATACAGGCTTCTCCAAAAGTCTGTATAAAACCATATGCTTTGATCACACTATCAAAACGTTTATTCCAACTCCGAGATGCTTGCACCAGTCCATAAATGGATCGCTGGAGCTTGCATACTTTGTTAGCACCTTTTGGATCAACAAAACCTTCTGGCTGCATCATATACAACTCTTCTTCCAGAAATCCATTCAAGAATGCAGTTTTGACATCCATTTGCCAAATTTCATAATCATGAAATGCAGCAATAGCTAACATGATTCGGACAGACTTAAGCATCGCTACAGGTGAGAAAGTCTCATCGTAGTTAACCCCTTGAACTTGTCGAAAACCTTTCGCAACAAGTCGAGCTTTATAGACAGTTACATTACCATCAGCGTCAGTCTTCTTCTTAAAGATCCATTTATTCTCAATGGCTTGCCGATCATTGGGCAAGTCAACCAAAGTCCATACTTTGTTTTCATACATGGATCCCATCTCAGATTTCATGGCCTCTAGCCATTTTGCAGAATCTGGGCTCATCATCGCTTCCTCATAGTTCGTAGGTTCATCATGGTCAAGTAACATGACTTCCAGAATAGGATTACCGTACCACTCTGGTACGGATCTTATTCTGGTAGACCTACGAGGTTCAGTAGAAACTTGATCTGAAGTTTCATGATCAATATCATCAGCTTCCTCACTGATTGGTGTAGTTGTCACAGGAACCGGTTCTTGTGATGAACTACTTTCCAATAAGGGAGTAGATACAGTTATCTCATCAAGTTCTACTTTCCTCCCACTCACTTCTTTCGAGAGAAACTCCTTCTCTAGAAAGGATCCGATCTTAGCAACGAAAATCTTGCCCTCAGATCTGTGATAGAAGGTGTACCCAATAGTCTCTTTTGGGTATCCTATGAAGACACATTTCTCCGATTTGGATTCGAGCTTATCTGGTTGAAGTTTCTTCACATAAGCATCGCAGCCCCAAACTTTAAGAAACGACAACTTTGGTTTCTTGCCAAACCACGGTTCATAAGGTGTCATCTTAACGGATTTTGATGGTGCCCTATTTAACGTGAATGCGGCCGTCTCTAAAGCATAACCCCAAAACGATAGCGGTAAATCAGTAAGAGACATCATAGATCGCACCATATCCAGTAAAGTACGATTACGACGTTCGGACACACCATTTCGTTGTGGTGTTTCAGGTGGCGTGAGTTGCGAAACTATTCCGCATTGTTTCAAGTGTAGACCAAACTCGTAACTCAAATATTCTCCTCCAGGATCAGATCGTAGAAACTTTATTTTCTTGTTACGATGATTTTCCACTTCACTCTGAAATTCTTTGAACTTTTCAAATGTTTCAGACTTGTGTTTCATTAAGTAGATATACCCATATCTGCTCAAATCATCTGTGAAGGTGAGAAAATAACGATATCCGCTGCGAGCCCCAACATTCATTGGACCACACACATCAGTATGTATGATTTCCAACAAATCAGTTGCTCGCTCCATAGTTCCGGAGAACGGCGTTTTAGTCATCTTGCCCATAAGGCACGGTTCGCAAGTACCAAGTGATTCATAATCAAGTGATTCCAAAATCCCATCAGTATGGAGTTTCTTCATGCGCTTTACACCGATATGACCTAAACGGCAGTGCCACAAATAAGTTGCACTATCGTTATCAACTCTGCATCTTTTGGTTTCAACACTATGAATATGTGTATCACTACTATCGAGATTCAATAAAAATAGACCACTCTTCAAGGGTGCATGACCATAAAAGATATTACTCATATAAATAGAACAACCATTATTCTCTGATTTAAACGAATAATCGTCTCGCATCAAACAAGATCCAGATATAATGTTCATGCTCAACGCTGGCACCAAATAACAATTATTTAGTTCTAAAACTAATCCCGATGGTAGATGTAGAGGTAGCGTGCCGACCGCGATCACATCGACTTTGGAACCATTTCCCATGCGCATCGTCACCTCGTCCTTAGCCAATCTTCGCTTAATCCGTAGTCCCTGTTTCGAGTTGCAAATATTAGCAACAGAACCAGTATCAAATACCCAGGTGCTACTGCGAGCATTAGTAAGGTACACATCAATAACATGTATATCACATATACCTTTGTTTACTCTGCCATCCTTCTTATCCGCCAAATACTTGGGGCAGTTCCGCTTCCAGTGTCTAGTCTGCTTGCAGTAGAAGCACTCAGTTTCAGGCTTAGGTCCATACTTCGGTTTCTTCTCTTGAGCAGCAACTTGCTTGCCGTTCTTTTTGAAGTTCCCCTTCTTCTTCCCTTTGCCCTTCTTCTTGAAACTGGTGGTCTTGTTAACCATCAACACTTGATGCTCCTTCTTGATTTCTACCTCCGCAGCTTTTAGCATTGCGAAGAGCTCGGGAATAGTCTTGTTCATCCCTTGCATATTATAGTTCATCACGAAGCTCTTGTAGCTTGGTGGCAGTGATTGGAGAATTCTGTCAATGACACTATCATCAGGAAGATTAACTCCCAGTTGAATCAAGTGATTATTATACCCAGACATTTTGAGTATGTGTTCACTGACAGAACTATTCTCCTCCATCTTGCAGCTATTGAACTTATTGGAGACTTCATATCTCTCAATTCGGGCATTTGCTTGAAATATTAACTTCAACTCCTGGAACATCTCATATGCTCCATGACGTTCAAAACGTCGTTGAAGACCCGGTTCTAAGCCGTAAAGCATGGCACACTGAACTATCAAGTAGTCATTAGCTTTGCTCTGCCAGATGTTCTTAACGTCGTCAGTTGCATCAGCAGCAGGCCTGGCACCCAGCGGTGCTTCCAGGACGTAACTTTTCTGTGCAGCAATGAGGATAATCCTCAGGTTAAGGACCCAGTCCGTGTAATTGCTACCATCATCTTTCAACTTTGCTTTCTCAAGGAACGCATTAAAATTCAACGGAACAACAGCACGAGCCATCTATCTACAAACAAACATAGACAAGCAAAATACTATCAGGTACTAAGTTCATGATAAATTTAAGTTCAATTAATCACATTACTTAAGAACTCCCACTTAGACAGACATCTCTCTAGTCATCTAAGTGATCACATGATCCAAATCAACTAAACCATGTCCGATCATCACGTGAGATGGAGTAGTTTCAATGGTGAACATCACTATGTTGATCATATCTACTATATGATTCACGCTCGACCTTTCGGTCTCCGTGTTCCGAGGCCATATCTGTATATGCTAGGCTCGTCAAGTATGACCTGAGTATTCCGCGTGTGCAACTGTTTTGCACCCGTTGTATTTGAACGTATAGCCTATCACACCCGATCATCACGTGGTGTCTCAGCACGAAGAACTTTCGCAACGGTGCATACTCAGGGAGAACACTTCTTGATTATTAGGTGAGAGATCATCTTAAAATGCTACCGTCAATCAAAGCAAGATAAGATGCATAAAGGATAAACATCACATGCAATCAATATAAGTGATATGATATGGCCATCATCATCTTGTGCTTGTGATCTCCATCTTCGAAGCACCATCGTGATCACCATCGTCACCGGTGCGACACCTTGATCTCCATCGTAGCATCGTTGTCGTTACGCCATCTATTGCTTCTACGACTGTCGCTACCGCTTAGTGATAAAGTAAAGCAATTACAGGGCGTTTGCATTTCATACAATAAAGCGACAACCATATGGCTCCTGCCAGTTGCCGATAACTTCGGTTACAAAACATGATCATCTCATACAATAAAATATAGCATCACGTCTTGACCATATCACATCACAACATGCCCTGCAAAAACAAGTTAGACGTCCTCTACTTTGTTGTTGCAAATTTTACGTGGCTGCTATGGGCTTAGCAAGAACCATTCTTACCTACGCATCAAAAAACCACAACGATAGTTTGTCAAGTTAGTGCTGTTTTAACCTTCGCAAGGACCGGGAGTAGCCACACTCGATTCAGCTAAAGTGAGAGAGACAGACACCCGCCAGCCACCTTTAAGCACGAGTGCTCGTAACAGTGAAACCAGTCTCGCGTAAGCGTACGCGTAATATCGGTCCGGGCCGCTTCATCTCACAATACCACCGAACCAAAGTATGACATGCTGGTAAGCAGTATGACTTGTATCGCCCACAACTCACTTGTGTTCTACTCGTGCATATAACATCAACGCATAAAACCTAGGCTCGGATGCCACTGTTGGGGAACATAGTAATTTCAAAATATCCTACGCACACGCAAGATCATGGTGATGGTATAGCAACGAGAGGGGAGAGTATTCGTCCACGTACCCTCGTAGACCGTAAGTGGAAGCGTTAGCACAGCGCGGTTGATGTAGTCGTACGTCTTCACGATCCAACCGATCCAAGCACAGAACGTACGGAGCCTCCGAGTTCAGCACACGTTTAGCTCGATGACGATCTCCGGCCTCCGATCCAGCAAAGCTCCGGAGATGAGTTCCGTCAGCACGACGGCGTGTTGACGATGATGATGTTCTACCGGCACAGGGCTTCGCCTAAACTCCGCGACGATATGACCGAGGTGGAATATGGTGGAGGGGGGCACCGCACACGGCTAAGGAACGATCCGTAGATCAACTTGTGTGTCTATGGGGTGCCCCCCGCCCCCGTATATAAAGGAGGGAGGGGGGAGGTGCGGCCGGCCCCCTAGGGGTGCGCCTGGAGGAGTCCTACTCCCACCGGGAATAGGACTCCCCCCTCTTGCCTTGGTGGAGAAGGAAAGGGGGGAGGGGAAAGAGGAAAGGGGGGGCGCCGCCCCCCCCTTCCTTGTCCTATTCGGACTAGGGGGAGGGTGCGCGCGGCCTACCCTGGCCGGCCCTCCTCTTCTCCCTCTTGGCCCACTAAGGCCCATTATCCCCCGGGAGGGTTCCGGTAACCCCCCGGTGTTCCGGTAAAATCCCGATTTCACCCGGAACCATTCCGATGTCCAAACATAGGCTTCCAATATATCAATCTTTATGTCTCGACCATTTCGAGACTCCTCGTCATGTCCGTGATCACATCTGGGACTCCGAACAAACTTTGGTACATCAAAACTTATAAACTCATAATAAAACTGTCATCATAACGTTAAGCGTGCGGACCCTACGGGTTCGAGAACTATGTAGACATGACCTAGAACTATTCTCGGTCAATAACCAATAGCGGGACCTGGATGCCCATATTGGTTCCTACATATTCTACGAAGATCTTTATCGGTCAAACCGCATAACAACATACATTGTTCCCTTTGTCATCGGTATGTTACTTGCCTGAGATTTGATCGTCGGTATCCAATACCTAGTTCAATCTCGTTACCGGCAAGTCCCTTTACTTGTTCTTTAATGCATCATTCTGCAACCAACTCATTTGGTCACACTGCTTGCAAGGCTTATAATGATGTGCATTACCGAGAGGGCCCAGAGATACCTCTTCGACGATCGGAGTGACAAAACCTAATCTCGAAATACGCCAACTCAACATGTACCTTCGGAGACACTTGTAGTACTCCTTTATAATCACCCAGTTACGTTGTGACGTTTGGTAGTACCCAAAGTGTTCCTCCGGTAAACGGGAGTTGCATAATTCTCATAGTTACAGGAACATGTATAAGTCATGAAGAAAGCAATAGCAGTATACTAAACGATCAAGTGCTAGGCTAACGGAATGGGTCATGTCAATCACATCATTCTTCTAATGATATGATCCCACTAATCAAATGACAACACATGTCTATGGTCAGGAAACATAACCATCTTTGATCAATGAGCTAGTCAAGTAGAGGCATACTAGTGACTATATGTTTTGTCTATGTATTCACACATGTATCGTGTTTCCGGTTAATACAATTCTAGCATGAATATTAAACATTTATCATGATATGAGGAAATAAATAATAACTTTATTATTTCCTCTAGGGCATATTTCCTTCATCATCTTCATCCACCTTCATGTCAGGCCTAGTCTGATGCCACACACGCTTCCCTCCAAGGAGATCCAGCGTGACTCCTGGGTGTCGTTTGTTTCTTCTTCTGCTGGTTCTCCAGCCTTAGTTGAGGTGACACTTTAGCCTCTCTTTGCTGCACAAGCCGAGCTGCTACACTCTGAGCTGCAAGGCATGGCTTCCTTGCAAACGGCGATGGTGATTCAGCCTCTGAGTGATGTGGTTGATTCAATGCACGGATGGTTGCTGCGGCTGGAGAGCCTTCTGGAGCGTGTGGAGGTTGCTTTGGGCAGGCTATCTCCTGTGACGGCTGAGGCGCCACTCCCTCCTATGTCGCCTCCTCTGCCAAAACTTGTTGTTGACTTCGAGGGCGACAAAAATGTGGATCTCTATGTCTGCTTATCCCCTCGTGCTTCGGGATTCTTGCCCTGTGTTGGGTCTAGTTTGACGCCTCATGTGTTGCCGAACTTCGAGCATGAGGCCACCGCTGAGGTTGTGTCCCCGGTGCTACAAATCATGCATGAGCTACAGGTGTTGTGTGGGGAACCTGTTTCGCCTTTGTCGATGGAGCAACTCAAGTTGGACTCTCTCCAAACTTTGGAGGTGGACCTGGTGTCCTCACCCCCCCATGGAGCCTTGTCAGGCGTCAAAGAACCTACCTCTCGGCATCATGGAGCGCGACATTTTAGATGTTGTCGCCATTCCCTCGTATGTGACCATCGGGCAGGTGATGCTTGTGAGTGGCATGACCATTGAGCCACTTATGTTAGCACCTACCTCAAATTCAAATGCTCTCTTCGCGAAGGAACTTTGTGACTTGCTAGCCAGCGTGGATGTTTCTAGACCTGGTTTGGGCAGGTCAATTGCTTGCCTCCTGATGGGGGCGCCAATAAGGGACAAACAAAAGAAGGTGGGCAAAACCAAGAGTGGCGCCAAAGGCAAGACGTCTTTGGCTACTTGATCAGTTTGACGTTCTGGGTTCAGAGGTGCCTCGGGGTTTGTGGATGTTGTGTATTCGGCGAGTGTCTCGTGCTGTTGTGGGGTTTCATGCCATGTGAGTAGTTTGTCTGTGCTCCGTTTGTATTGGTTTTCGCTTGATTTTTCATTAATTAACTGGGCAATTCTCTTCATCTTAATTAATTGATGAGGCAAAACTTTTGCCTCCATTTCATAAAAAGACAATAAGCAACCCAGGTATATCGTCAACACATCACTCATACCCTCACACAACATCATGGTCTTAGCGGTGTTAGCTTTATCTGTATTTTTCTTATAGAAATGCACCGCCATGTCAACTTTTATTTCAATGAATCAACTACTCCCCCCGTCCCATAATATAAGATCATTAACACTCTTATATTATGGGACGGAGGGAGTACTTCGCAAACCTTTCTTTTTGGCATTTCCATGCACATGCATATTTTTTGTTTCCTAGTTGTTTTTGTTGTTGTTGCCAAATTGCATAGGCAACACGTTGCCTTTGTACCGGATTATTTTGGTGTTTTTATTAAACCTCGAGCACTATTTATTTCGTCGTTCGTCTGGAAAGGTGAATAGTATCCTCTCCCCTTTTGCCCGTTTCTTCGAGACTCACTGGACACATTGCACATAGCCGTGTGGCACCATTTAAACTTATTTTGTAAATAGGAATTAAATGTTCTCAATACAAGTCGTAAGTTTGCATGTGGCCTAATTATATTATACCAAGGCCGCACATTGAATTCGTGTGATTTGAAGTCCGTTTTCTCCCAAATATTTGAATATGGGAGGAGATAGTAGGCGGATAAATACTAAATAATTTTGCTAAATAAAATGTCATGGGCCTTTACTCCCCCTCTTCTCTAAGCCTAGCCATCTACACAGCCCAATCAGCCCACCTAAATCCTAGTCCAGTTAGCCCATCTAAATCCTAGCCCAAATAGCCCCATTAACCCTTCCTATAAATAGTAGCCCCTCCTACCAAATATAGACTAAACCCTAACCCCTCCTCATTTTTCGCGCTCCTCCTAACCCTAGCCGCCACTTGGCATCTGCCAACCAGCCAACTACCTCTTCCCTTGATCCGGCGGCTCCAGATCGAGATCTGATGGCCCCTGGCCGCGCAGTTCGACCCCTGCAGCCGAGGGCCCGCCGCAGGCCAGCCGTCGGCGCTCCCGAAAGCCGTCTACGCCCGCTCGCCTCACCCAAGCATTTGTTTGCCTCTCCACCCGACCGAGTGGGAGCTCGCGCCAACGCCAGCCCTTTTGGGGACACATTGCACATCGCCACCGGCGAGCAACTAGCATCGAGCGCCGCCGCCGCCGGTAAACCCTGCTCCTCCTCTCCCGGTTTCCCTCCTATCCCTCACATTCTAATCCACGCGAGCTGCCGCCGTTTTACAAATCTCGCTAGTTTTATATAGAGATGTCAATATCCATACATTAGCTATATAGAAGTCTATATATATGTGGGTCTAGCTACAATATATAAAATGTGTACATGAGCTGATTTTAGTGGTTATATTCTAGCAAATTTTGCCCGACTTTTTGGATGGCCAAGTTGTATGTCGTTATCGTAATAATTTATGAGGCGTTTTACCCCAAAGATGCTAGTGAATATTGGGGAGGGTTGGAGGCCGGGAAGCAATCTAGATAGATTCTGAAAGAGATGGGGCGGGGCAATTTCTCTTCTCGGGACCAGGACATGGGGGAGAAGAAGGGTGAAGGAGGGGCACGCAGGTTGAGCGAAGGAAGAAGATTAAGCCTTTGCTTGCAAAAAAAGAAGGTCCAGAGGAGGTTCGGCGGTGGGAAATTCACTTTCATTCGAGTCAGAGGCCCATGGGCTGACACGAGCACCTCACGACTCGCAATTATCGTCGCATGGTGGGCGTCTTCTATGTCATATGTAGGGTGTTGTCATGTCATCATGTGGGGAGGGTCTCTTTCAGTCGTGTGTTTCCTTCTCGATCATCTATGCCACACACCTCGTGTCGAGGGCAAGCATGCACACCCCTCAATAACAAACAATTTTGCAGCCACACATGGCATTCTGGTCCCCTTCGCTACCCTATAGGGTCGAGAGCGAGCACACACACATTGCCTTGCATGAACCCAGATCCTTCCTCTCCAATGAGCCAGTGCTAGAGAACCATAGAAATAAATAACAAGGAGTTGGCATCGAGGAGGTGTGTGTCGGGCATGAAGCGTAATAGTAGAGGCAAAAAATGGAGTGGGAAAACACCGGTGGGCCTCCCAAGATTCAAAATACTCTCTATGGACGCCACATCCCCTTCTGCCACCACCTTTATGTCACACAATGCTTGTGTTGTGTTGCACATTGGATGGCCAACATTCTACCACTCTGGAATAAGAGATCTTGTACACGCATTTTTTGGTGCTTCGGGGGAAAAAAGATTTTGTTCCAGGACATTATATTGGGTAAATAAACTTTGTATAATTGCTCCGGTGGTAAATTTTTAGAATGGCATACAACCAAAATAATATTAATAGAGATGAGACAAAGGCATATTTTGAGATTTTAGTCAGACCCAAGTAAAACAAGAAAAGGAAAAAGATGGTTTCACCCTTATTTACTAACCCCTTTCGTCAATAATGATAGACATGCACATACATTGATGAACGAGGGAAGTCGGGGCAATGTCACACAAAATGAATGATTTCTAAATAAGATTAGGGCAACTAGCTGGTGGCATCAGTTACTACTAGCCTCTCCTACTTCTTTTAGAGGCACACGCGAGCCGATATTTATCTCTTCATTCCCATGCCTATTTTTTGTCAAAGATTTTAGGCTTCTCCCCCTTGCTCTGCCAAACATCTGGAGCTCTTCCATGGACATCATGGTCCCTTGCTCCCTTGAGTGGAATGGCGTCGGCGGCATGGTGAACGTCTCCCCTGAGAGGGATGATGCCCATGGCGAGGAGAACAATTACACCTATAGCATGGAGATGGTCGCCACAAAGACTAGCAAGGGTGCCTACAGCATGGAGAGCAACGGCGTTTTGCTGCAGATCGAGAAGACCTGCCACCAGGTGAGCGAGTGACCACCTATTACCATTGGTACTCCCGCCTCTTTTGCACTGGCAACTCCTCGTGGATTTTGACCACCTATTACCATTGGCCCTTCCCCCTCTTTTACACTGGCAACTCCTCGTGGATTTAATACTTTTCCGTTCTGCAGTGCCGTCAGAAAATGGCAATCAACATTATGGCAGCTTGCAAGAATATGAAGAAGTCTCGGTTGTGCTCACTCAAGTACTGTCGAAAATGCTTGCGTAATAGGTATTACAAGAGTTTCTGCTATGTAATTTTTGTGTTTCCATGGGGCCGACCAGATGATGTATTGTTCTTGTTTCTTATTGGTTTGTTTATTAGGTACGGCGAGAATTACTCCCTCCGTTCGAAATTACTTGTCTCGGAAATGGATGTATCTAGAACTAAAATACGTCTAGATACATCCATTTCTGCGACAAGTAATTCCGAACGGAGGGAGTATATAAGAGTGGGGCAGCGAGATGCCTGGAGCTGTCCAAAATGCAGGGGAGAATGCAATTGCAGTGTATGCATGTGAGCGATGAGAAGCTAATACAATACAATACAGGAGAGATTATGGAAATTTGAATTTTAGGTAAATTTCACAGTATTATGGTTTTTATTGGTAGGACCAACAATGGAGAGAAGCCGACCGGGAATTTAACCCGAGCTGCCAAGGCATCGGGGTGCTCCTCCGTCCATGAGTTTCTAAACAAGGGGGCGTACGTGGTGGCTGCAGCACAGAATTTGGTAACCCCTCTCAAGGTGAATGCTTCCTCCTCTATATTAACTCTTAAGTCTATATTTAGTTCTTTCAATCATTTGACTTCGTATTTATAGTATAAGAATCCATCCATCCTCCTCAAATATATACAAGACAGTAATAACATATCACATTTGCAATTAGCTGTCTGACAATTTGACCAGCTCCATGCCGTATGTAGGTCATCAGTACAAATATATCTCTACCTAATAGTAAAGTGAGGAGTGCTTCTACCCGTCCGTCGTCACTTTTGCCAAAAAAAAAGCCATGTACTCCTTCAAAATCAACCTGCGGTAGATTGTTAAGTGAGAAAAAACGATTGGCTTTTTTTTAGAAAACCTTCTGATCTTTAGTTAATCAACCCGTGGAAAAAAATGATTCACTTTTTCTCGGAAACCCCCCTGATCTTTTGGTTAATCAACCTGTCATCCATCTATTATTTTTGGCAGTTTTAAATGATTTTTTTTTAATATCCATATCTTTGAAATCGTAGCTCTAATTTAGACATGTTATATATGGAAATTGATTAGAAAAATGTGCACAATCTATGGTGTTATTTTACCTGTTAAATACTTTAAAAATGTGATTCAAATGCTTTTTTAAAATATTCATATCTTCTAAACCCTAACTCCAATTTTAACATGTTATATATGAAAATTGATTAGAAAAATGTGTAGAATTGAATATGATATTTTTAACTGTTAAATATTCTTAAAAACTATTTAGGGGACAACCTTAATCAATAGCGCATGATTCGTCTTTCTTTCGTACTTGCTACATCCGGTTTGGAAATCAACACCTCGGCAAATCAGTTTAGAGAAGAAAGAAACCATCTATAACCACGAATGCACGCCTCGGCAAAACCTCCTGGTGAAAATGTAGATTTCTCATTTTCTGGAGAGAAAGAAAGACACCTTAGAATTGGCCACATCCTAATGTGTTGTGATTGTGTGAGCACTGAGGCCACTATCGACAAGGGTGGGAGGAGGATAAGCAGCATCATATATGTGATGCATGTGGACCCGTTGAGGTCTTCAGTCATGATTATTGTGCTAGGGACATGTGGTTTTTTCCTGTTACAACGCACGAGTTCTTTTACTAGTGTGAACTAAATATGTGAATGCATAAGTGCATGCACCCACCCTAAAATTAAGATTTCTTGCACAGTAAAAAAATTAAAGACCATGTTTTTAGGTGAATGAAACATATAATTTCCATGTAAAGTATTCTTGCATAGTTGAAATCTTCGACAATGTGTGGAAGTGTGTCCACCTTAACTCACCTAGTTCTATGTAAGTATGTTATTACCTCAGTTCCGATTTTTTTAACATGGTAAATAGTAATTTATTTCCTTTCATATGTAAATCTATCATGGTTCATTATGATAAATTCATCAATTAATTCCAAACATAGTGCATAGCAACATCTTATTTGTTAGTTAGAGTGCATTTTTATCATATGCCACTTCGTTTTTGTGGTGGATATACATGTATATTTATAGGCTAGGTAAAAGCCTTTAGTTATTGATTTCCTAGTTTCTTGCTTGCACTTTTAGGGATAAATCTTCTCCTAATATTTTCTCCAGCATTCATCTTATTTATGAATTGGATAAAGCATAGAATTTTGGTAAAAAATTAAGGTGTTGTTTTCATTTTTGTTGTTGTTGTTGAAAAAACAGTAACTTACTCCTTACTCTTGCCTTCTCAGAGTGCAGACGTTGCTAAATTTGAGGCTAGTGCAGGTGCATTAAATCTATTGGGCCATACCAAACATATGTTTAATCGCCTGCCAGATTTAAATTTACCTCTTGGTCCCTCAGAGTTTGGGTTTCAAGCCTTCCAGGCCCATACCAATGCTGATCTGAATATGAAGAAAGAGCAAGATATTTTGGATATTGATCTCAACATGACAGTGCAGAGTAATCATTTGTATATTTTACCAAAGTTGCAAAATGTTTATTTTCCTTTATTTCAAGAGCCTATCCTAATACAAGGTGTTATTGTCGTTGTAGATTTTTTTGTGAATTATGCACCCAATGCTGATGAAAGCGAGCTTGTGGATGACAGTATTGAAATCCTAAATGAAGGAGAACGTAAAATCCAATCTCTTGCTTTGGCACCTATCCAGGTGGGAATCATTCACTCCCATTCCGTTAATTTCCAAACTGTTCCTCCCTCCATAGCACAAACTAAAGAGAAGCTTATTCAGGAGAACAAGGTTCTATCATTCAATGAACTGATTCAACCTGACAAGTTGGACACTCAGCCTAATATCACTGATGGTTCTTCAAAGAATGTTGTTGTGGCCACTAGGGAGGAATCTTCTAACCCCAGGTTGGAGATGGCTCCCCTTGGTTTCTGTATAAAAGGTGAATATTTGGTCAACCAAGATATTTCATTTAATTTAGATTCTAACTCGGGTCATGCTTTCATAGACTTTCATGTGGTTGGAAGAAAAGCAACCCTCATTTCTGAAGCTCGTTTTGCTCCTGGGGTTGATATCTCTAAGGTGGTTCAGGTACCTTTAGATTGGGCTAATTTCATTTCCAATGCTTCTTTAACTCCAGAAAAATTTGACTGTGTCACAAAGTTCATGTCCTCTCAAATGTAGGGAATTATTCAACAAGGCCTTGAAAGTTAGTAGTTGCTATTTTTTTCCTGACTCTCGTCAATCCTCTCAATCCTCACAGGCCCCCACTTCCAAGATGCAGCTACCTAATGTGGAAAAGGATGATGTTGATATTACTTTTTCCACCCATCAAAACAAACGTACTACCCCTCTAACACCAGGAGAAACACCAGAGCAGATCTCCACCACAAGTAAATTGCGCGTGAAGGGAAAAAGGATGAAGAGAGCTCCCCTTGTGGATCTTATTGCATCTGGGGTAAGAAGAAGTAGTAAAATTCAACATCTAATCAAAGAATTTAATAAGAAAATATGTGTGGATAAAAATTGTATGTCTTTTCACTCATACCAACATGTGAT
This sequence comes from Triticum timopheevii, assembly GCA_963921465.1. Taxonomy (NCBI): domain Eukaryota; kingdom Viridiplantae; phylum Streptophyta; class Magnoliopsida; order Poales; family Poaceae; genus Triticum; species Triticum timopheevii. Next base: position 594,248,949 of record OY997270.1, read on the forward strand.
TGCTAGTAAAATCATCAATAATTGGAATACTTACTTTTGCAAGGTGAAACCAAAGGAAAAAACCGAGGACATTCTCAACAAGAAGCCTAATAGGAGGGTGGGTAAAGTAGCCACCATGAAGGGTGACACCACTGCTGCACAATGAACCTAAATCTAGAGCTTTAGTATTGTTGTATAAATCTTAGTTCATGCCATGATCTCTTTAATGACTATGTCTCAAACTGTGTGGATGATGGATGTAATAGAATTAAGTATGCCTTTCATAATTATTGATGGATTTCACATGTTTGATAATCATTTGCATAGGAAAATCTTTTATGAATTTATTGAACATGGTAAATAGATATTTAGTACGGTGATATCGGGTACTGTGCTTTAGTCTGGTTCCCAAGGCTTGGTGAAGACGTCGCCAAAACGCTGAGGTGGACTGAGAACCTCGGTCTGATATGATGGATCTGGGTACCCCATGGAGACTAACAATCCTTGACATGTACAGTTGAGCCAACTGTCTTCTCAGTATGTGGTCTTCATTGGGATGAAGTGAGCAACTTTGGTTAGCCTATCGACGATGACCAATATGGACTCATGGCCTCTGGCGGTCTTGGGTAACCCCATGATAAATTCCATGTTGATGTCGTCCCACTTGCTCTGTGGAACTTGTAAGGTCTGAAGCATTCTGGCAGGATTCTGATGTTCGACCTTGGTTCTGTTGCATACATCGCAAGAGTATGCAATGTCTTTTCGCATACCCTCCACCAAAATACCTCTCTCAAGTATCGATTCATTTTGGTGCCTCTAGGGTGGATAGAGTATGCAGGCTCATGCGCTTCTTGGAGTATCTGTTATTTAAGCTTGGCTTGATTGGGTACGCTTATACGGTGCCAAACCGTAGTATGCCTTATTCATCAATTTGGAAGTGCTTGGACTTCCCCTGACGAGGTTTCTCCTTGAATTCCTCCAAGCTAGGATGATTTTCTTGATCTCCTCATCCAAGGTAGGCTTGATTTCAAGGATTTTCAAGCTTATCGGGCCGTAGAGGATCATGTTGAGTTTAGCAAATTCATATCGCAGAGTCGGGTTTGTATTGGATTACTCCTTTAACTATTCCTGCCATTCGATTGAGCGCATCGGCGACCACATTTGCGTTCCTTGAGTGATAGTCAATTCCAAGGCCACAGTCTTGATCGAATCAAGCCATCTTTGTTGTGGGATGTTGAGGTTGGGTTGAGTGAAAATATACCTAAGACTCTTGTAATCTATATATATTTCACACCTTTGTTCGATGAGGTAATGCTGCAAAATTTTCACTGTGTGCACCACGGCTGCTAATTCCAAGTCGCGGGAGAAGTAATTCTCTTCATGTGATCGGAGTTGTCAGGATGCATATGCCATGACCTTTCCTTCTTGCATGAGCACACAGCTAATACCATGTCTAGATGCATCGTAGTATATATCGAAGCTCTTGTGGATGTCGGGTAGGATCAAGACCGGTGCTATGGTTAGCATGGTCTTTATTTCCATGAAGTTAGATTCACATGACTCTGTCAAGGCAAACTTGCGGTCCTTTAGTAGCTCCATCATGGGCTTCGCTAGTTTGGAGAACCCTTTGATAGAGCGGCAGGTAGCCTGTGAATCCCAGAAAGCTGCAGACCTCGGTTACTATGGTCAAAGCTCTCCAGTTTAGCACATCTTCAACCTTTCTTGGGTCGACATGCCTTGCTTTGACCGAATATGACCCAATAATCCAACTTCCTTGAACCAACATTCGCACTAGCTGAATTTGGCGTACAAGTGGTGGGCTTGTAGCATTTCTAACACTGTGCGGTGGTGTTGGCGGTGATGTTCTTTTGGAGTAGATGAGAATGTCATCTATGAATATGACCACAAACTTGTCCAAGAATTAGATGAACACCTTGTTCATCATGCTCATGAAGTATGTGGGGGCATTGTTCAATCCCAACAACATGACCGTGAACTCGTATAGGCCATATTGGGTGGTGAAAGCAGTCTTAGGGATATCTTATTGCTTGATATTTGGTTGGTGATATCGGGTTCGGAGGTCAATCTTGGAAAATACTCGGGCACCACTCGGTTGATCGAAGAAACCGTTGGTGCAGCCGTGCAGGTGAGCGGATATTTGTTCTTGATTGTGACCTGGTAGTGTACACACATTCTCATGCTACCGTCTTTCTTCTTAACAAAGAGATACAGGTGATCCCTAGGGTGAGATGCTTGGGTGGATATATCCCTTCTGTTGCAACTCGTCCAGCTGTTTCTTCAACTCGACCAATTCGGGGGATGACATGCGGTATTACTTCTCGACTATTCACTAGTACAGGACCCCCCCCTATTAGGGGTGTTCGGGATGGCCTACTTGTAGCGTTCGAGGGGAGTGCTTCTAGTACGATGCCACTGGTGACACCCTACTAGCAGCGCCAACACTACTAGTTTGTATGCTGCTAGCAGTTTCCCGCGTGAACACCGCTAGTAGTTTACATAATAGCAGCGTGTACTACATAAGGGCGCTGAAAACAGTCAATAAAAGCTATATTGTTTGACCAAGCACAAACACTGCTGGTAGGGTTTGCTCGGAAAAAGAAATCATTTCTTGCATCCAGTAGCACATTGGATCATAATTAACCACAAAGTGCAACATGTCACTAGTAGAAAAATACCTATTAGTCCCGGTTGGTGAGGCCCTTTTGTCCCGGTTCTTGAACCGGGACTAAAGGGTCGTTACTAATGCCCTAGACCTTCAGTCCTGGTTCTAACACGAACCGGGACAGATGGGCCTCCACGTGGCCGGTGCGCCAAGCGCAGGCAAGAGGGCCTTTGGTCCCGGTTGGTGGCACCAACTAGGACCAAAAGGCATCCACGCGTCAGCATTTCAGTGGCTGGGGTTTTTGTTTTTTTTGAGGGGGGGGGGGGGGGGGGGGGTTGGGGGTTTTGGGAGGTTAATTTAGGTGTTTCATATATTGTGTTAGCTAGCTAATTAATAGAGAGAAGTGTCCTCTCTTATGTCCGTGCTTGGTCGATGCTACGTACTATACATAGAGAGGCCCTCGACCGCTAGCTAGTAACAAAATGAAGGAAACCATTAAGTACAGAAGTTCGTCATGCATACCGAGAGAAGTGATTGATCGACCTCTCCTTCTCCGAGAGATTGGTCGAACAACAAGTTTTCGTATTATCTATCCGACGCTACTGGCTACATACATATACAATATGTAAGATCTCTTAATTACAATCCCCTAGCAATTGAAATCAACTTCCACATGGTATTCTCCGGCTTTATTGATAACGTGGTCAAGAAAGAATCCCGCCAATTCCTCTTGAATTGCTTTCATGCGATCTTGTTCTAGGAGTTCATTCCGCATCTGCCACATCTAATTTGAAGAAGAGGGTTAATTAATACATATATATGAATGAAACTCAACAGAAATGATGGTGTAATAAAATGAAATTGTGAATATTATTGCTTACGCACTTCATATTATCTTTTAGAGTAGCCCCACTTATTTTTCAAAGTCGCGTTGTAGATGAACTCGCACACGTAGTATCCACAGAAATCATTCCCTTGTTCCTGCCACAAGCACTTTATGAGAAATAGAGGTCAATCAAACTGATAATGAAGCATTATAAATGGCATTAATGAAAGTATAGTTATATAATCAACGGGAGATGCGCGCAACTAGCTAGCCAGTAGTACTTACTTTCGGGGATGTATATCGCAGCTCCTTCGGCAGTCTCGGAGCTTGTGCGGTGAACTGTTTCCAAACCTGCAAGGCAAAGAAAATAATTATTATTACTTGAGATATCAGGAAATGAACAAAAAGTTGCCGATATGGTGCGATAATGATCGATTGAACTTACTTGTTGAGCATTTTAGTCATGTCCGCATAGGTTTCGGGAGCTTTTCGTCTCGAGTCTAAGATGATTACTAGTCCCCGCTCAAGCTTAATCTCCAGAAGAACATAGTGGAAGCTGCGCACGCATGCATAACTCATCAATTACATTACTATAACCTCGCTCGAGTAATAAGGGAAACCGAATATGCACACGACAGTAACACTCACTCGAAGTTGTAAGGAAAGAGTATGGTATCTTTGTTTTGATTTTTGATCAACGATTCTAGCAAGTTGGCCTTGGCCCCTTCGGCGCGCTTTTTAACCTGAATTTCATCTATGATATTTGTGTTAATGAACCCAATATCATACATTTCTTGTTTTCTGCACTCGACGATCTTCAATCTGCATAATATATTGAGGATAATTAATTATAAATACATGCAATGAAAGAGCCGAGCTATATATAGAGACTTAATGACAGAAATAGTGAAGGAAATATGCCCTAGAGGCAATAATAAAGTTATTATTTATTTTCTCATATCATGATAAATGTTTATTATTCATGCTAGAATTGTATTAACCGGAAACATGATACATGTGTGAATACATAGACAAACATATAGTCACTAGTGTGCCTCTACTTGACTAGCTCATTAATCAATGATGGTTATGTTTCCTAACCATAGACATGTGTTGTCATTTGATTAATGGGATCACATCATTAGGAGAATGATGTGATTGACATGACCCATCCCGTTAGCTTAGCACTTGATCGTTTAGTATTCTGCTATTGCTTTCTCCATGACTTATACATGTTCCTGTAACTATGAGAATTATGCAACTCCTGTTTATTAGAGGAACACTTTGGGTACTACCAAACGTCACAACGTAACTGGGTGATTATAAAGGAGTACTACAGGTGTCTCCGAAGGTACATGTTGAGTTGGCGTATTTCGAGATTAGGTTTTGTCACTCCGATTGTCAGAGAGGTATCTCTGGGCCCTCTCGGTAATACTCATCACTTAAGCCTTGCAAGCATTATAACTAATGAGTTAGTTATGAGATGACGTATTACAGAACGAGTAAAGAGACTTGCCGGTAACAAGATTGAACTAGGTATTGGATACCGACGATCAAATCTCGGGCAAGTAACATACCGATGACAAAGGGAACAACGTATGTTGTTATGCGGTTTGACCGATAAAGATCTTCGTAGAATATGTAGGAACCAATATGGGCATCCAGGTCCCGCTATTGGTTATTGACTGAGAATGGTCTTAGGTCATGTCTACATAGTTCTCGAACCCGTAGGGTCCGCACGCTTAACGTTTCGATGACAATTTTATTATGAGTTTATAAGTTTTGATGTACTGAAGTTTGTTCAGAGTCCCGGATGTGATCACGGACATGACGAGGAGTTTTGGAATGGTCGAGACATAAAGATTGATATATTGGAAGCCTATGTTTGGACATCGGAATGGTTCCGGGTGAAATCGGCATTTTACCGGAGTACCGGGAGGTTACCGGAAACCCCCGGGGGGTTAATGGGCCTACATGGGCCAAGAGGGAGAAAAGGAAGGAGCAAGGAGGGGGCCGCGCGCCCCTCCCCCTCCTAGTCCGAATAGGACAAGGGAAGGGGGGCAGCGCCCCCCCCCTTTCCTTCCCCTCCTCCTCCTCTTTCCCCCTTCTCTCCTACTCCAACTTGGAAAAGGAGAGTCCTACTCCCGGTGGGAGTAGGACTCCCCCTTGGCGCGCCCCCTTAGGCCGGCGGCCTCCTTCCCCCTGGCTCCTTTATATACGGGGGCGGGGGGCACCCCATAGAGACACAAGTTGATCTACGGATCGTTCCTTAGCCGTGTGCGGTGCCCCCTTCCACCATATTCCACCTCGGTCATATCGTCGCGGAGTTTAGGCGAAGCCCTGCGCCGGTAGAACATCATCATCGTCACCACGCCGTCGTGCTGACGGAACTCATCTCTGGAGCTCAGCTGGATCGGAGGCCGGAGATCGTCATCGAGCTGAACGTGTGCTGAACTCGGAGGCTCCGTACGTTCGGTGCTTGGATCGGTCGGATCGTGAAGACGTACGACTACATCAACCGCGTTGTGCTAACGCTTCCGCTTACGGTCTACGAGGGTACATGGACGAACACTCTCCCCTCTCGTTGCTATATCATCGCCATGATCTTGCATGTGCGTAGGAAATTTTTTTGAAATTACTACGTTCCCCAACAGTGGCATCCGAGCCTAGGTTTTATGCGTTGATGTTATATGCACGAGTAGAACACAAGTGAGTTGTGGGCGATACAAGTCATACTGCTTACCAGCATGTCATACTTTGGTTCAGCGGTATTGTGAGATGAAGCGGCCCGAACCGACATTACGCGTACGCTTACGCGAGACTGGTTTCACCGTTACGAGCACTCGTGCTTAAAGGTGGCTGGCGGGTGTCTGTCTCTCTCACTTTAGCCGAATCGAGTGTGGCTACGCCCGGTCCTTGCGAAGGTTAAAACAGCACCAACTTAATGAACTATCGTTGTGGTTTTTGATGCGTAGGTAAGAACGGTTCTTGCTAAGCCCGTAGTAGCCACGTAAAATTTGCAACAACAAAGTAGAGGACGTCTAACTTGTTTTTGCAGGGCATGTTGTGATGTGATATGGTCAAGACGTGATGCTATATTTTATTGTATGAGATGATCATGTTTTGTAACCGAAGTTATCAGCAACTGGTAGGAGCCATATGGTTGTCGCTTTATTGTATGAAATGCAAACGCCCTGTAATTGCTTTACTTTATCACTAAGCGGTAGCGATAGTCGTAGAAGCAATAGATGGCGTAACGACAACGATGCTGCGATGGAGATCAAGGTGTTGCGCCGGTGACGATGGTGATCATGATGGTGCTTCGAAGATGGAGATCACAAGCACAAGATAATGATGGCCATATCATATCACTTATATTGATTGCATGTGATGTTTATCCTTTATGCATCTTATCTTGCTTTGATTGACGGTAGCATTTTAAGATGATCTCTCACTAATTATCAAGAAGTGTTCTCCCTGAGTATGCACCATTGCGAAAGTTCTTCGTGCTGAGACACCACGTGATGATCGGGTGTGATAGGCTCTACGTTCAAATACAACGGGTGCAAAACAGTTGCACATGCGGAATACTCAGGTTATACTTGACGAGCCTAGCATATACAGATATGGCCTCGGAACACGGAGACCGAAAGGTCGAGCGTGAATCATATAGTAGATATGATCAACATAGAGATGTTCACCATTGAAACTACTCCATCTCACGTGATGATCGGACATGGTTTAGTTGATTTGGATCACGTGATCACTTAGATGACTAGAGAGATGTCTGTCTAAGTGGGAGTTCTTAAGTAATATGATTAATTGAACTTAAATTTATCATGAACTTAGTACCTGATAGTATTTTGCTTGTCTATGTTTGTTTGTAGATAGATGGCACGTGCTGTTGTTCCGTTGAATTTTAATGCGTTTCTTGAGAAAGCAAAGTTGAAAGATGATGGTAGCAATTACACGGACTGGGTCCATAACCTGAGGATTATCCTCATTGCTGCACAGAAAAGTTACATCCTGGAAGCACTGCTGGGTGCCAGGCCTGCTGCTGATGCAACTGACGACGTTAAGAACGTCTGGCAGAGCAAAGCTGATGACTACTCGATAGTTCAATGTGCCATGCTTTACGGCTTAGAACCGGGTCTTCAACGACGTTTTGAACGTCATGGAGCATATGAGATGTTCCAGGAGTTGAAGTTAATATTTCAAGCAAATTCCCGGATTGAGAGATATGAAGTCTCCAATAAGTTCTACAGCTGCAAGATGGAGGAGAATAGTTCTGTCAGTGAGCATATACTCAAAATGTCTGGGTATAATAATCACTTGATTCAACTGGGAGTTAATCTTCCGGATGATAGCGTCATTGACAGAATTCTCCAATCACTGCCACCAAGCTACAAGAGCTTCGTGATGAACTATAATATGCAAGGGATGAACAAGACTATTCCCGAGCTCTTCGCGATGCTGAAAGCCGCGGAGGTAGAAATCAAGAAGGAGCATCAAGTGTTGATGGTCAACAAGACCACTAGTTTCAAGAAAAAGGGCAAAGGGAAGAAGAAGGGGAACTTCAAAAAGAACGGCAAGCAAGTTGCTGCTCAAGAGAAGAAACCCAAGTCTGGACCTAAGCCTGAAACTGAGTGCTTCTACTGCAAGCAGACTGGACACTGGAAGCGGAACTGCCCCAAGTATTTGGCGGATAAGAAGGATGGCAAAGTGAACAAAGGTATATGTGATATACATGTTATTGATGTGTACCTTACTAATGCTCGCAGTAGCACCTGGGTATTTGATACTGGTTCTGTTGCTAATATTTGCAACTCGAAACAGGACTACGGATTAAGCGAAGATTGGCTAAGGACGAGGTGACGATGCGCGTGGGAAATGGTTCCAAAGTCGATGTGATCGCGATCGGCACGCTACCTCTACATCTACCATCGGGATTAGTTTTAGACCTAAATAATTGTTATTTGGTGCCTGCGTTGAGCATGAACATTATATCTGGATCTTGTTTGATGCGAGACGGTTATTCATTTAAATCAGAGAATAATTGTTGTTCTATTTATATGAGTAATATCTTTTATGGTCATGCACCCTTGAAGAGTGGTCTATTTTTATTGAATCTCGATAGTAGTGATACACATATTCATAGTGTTGAAACCAAAAGATGCAGAGTTGATAATGATAGTGCAACTTATTTGTGGCACTGCCGTTTAGGTCATATCGGTGTAAAGCGCATGAAGAAACTCCATACTGATGGGCTTTTGGAATCACTTGATTATGAATCACTTGGTACTTGCGAACCGTGCCTTATGGGCAAGATGACCAAAACACCGTTCTCCGGTACTATGGAGAGAGCAACAGATTTGCTGGAAATCATACATGCAGATGTATGTGGTCCAATGAATGTTGAAGCTCGTGGCGGATATCGTTATTTTCTCACCTTCACAGATGATTTGAGCAGATATGGGTATATCTACTTAATGAAACACAAGTCTGAAACATTTGAAAAGTTCAAAGAATTTCAGAGTGAAGTAGAAAATCATCGTAACAAGAAAATAAAGTTTCTACGATCTGATCGTGGAGGAGAATATTTGAGTTACGAGTTTGGTCTACACGTGAAACAATGCGGGATAGTCTCGCAACTCACGCCACCTGGAACACCACAACGCAATGGTGTGTCCGAACGTCGTAATCGTACTTTACTTGATATGGTGCGATCTATGATGTCTCTTACCGATCTACCGCTATCATTTTGGGGTTATGCTTTAGAGACGGCCGCATTCACGTTAAATAGGGCACCATCAAAATCCATTGAGACGACGCCTTATGAACTGTAGTTTGGCAAGAAACCAAAGTTGTCGTTTCTTAAAGTTTGGGGCTGCGATGCTTATGTGAAGAAACTTCAACCAGATAAGCTCGAACCCAAATCGGAGAAATGTGTCTTCATAGGATACCCAAAGGAGACTATTGGGTACACCTTCTATCACAGATCTGAGGGCAAGATTTTCATTGCTAAATTCGGATCCTTTCTAGAGAAGGAGTTTCTCTCGAAAGAAGTGAGTGGGAGGAAAGTAGAACTTGATGAGATAACTGTATCTACTCCCTTATTGGAAGGTAGTTCATCACAAGAACCGGTTCCTGTGACAACTACATCAATTAGTGAGGAAGCTAATGATATTGATCATGAAACTTCAGATCAAGTTTCTGCTGAACCTCGTAGGTCTACCAGAGTAAGATCCGCACCAGAGTGGTACGGCAATCCTATTCTGGAAGTCATGTTACTTGACCATGATGAACCTACGAACTATGAGGAAGCAATGATGAGCCCAGATTCCGCAAAATGGCTAGAGGCCATGAAATCTGAGATGGGATCCATGTATGAAAACAAAGTATGGACTTTAGTTGACTTGCCCGATGATCGGCAAGCAATTGAGAATAAATGGATCTTTAAGAAGAAGACCGACGGTGATGGTAATGTAACTGTCTATAAAGCTCGACTTGTTGCAAAAGGTTTTCGACAAGTTCAAGGGGTTGACTACGATGAGACTTTCTCACACGTAGCGATGCTTAAGTCTGTCCGAATCATGTTAGCTATTGCTGCATTTCATGATTATGAAATTTCGCAAATGGATGTCAAGACTGCATTCTTGAATGGATTTCTAGAAGAAGAGTTGTATATGATGCAACCGGAAGGTTTTGTTGATCCAAAAGGTGCTAACAAAGTGTGCAAGCTCCAGCGTTCCATTTATGGGCTGGTGCAAGCATCTCGGAGTTGCAATAAACGCTTTGATAGTGTGATCAAATCATATGGTTTTATACAGACTTTTGGAGAAGCCTGTATTTACAAGAAAGTGAGTGGGAGCTTTGTAGCATTTCTAGTTTTATATGTAGATGACATATTGTTAATTGGAAATGATATAGAATTTCTGGATAGCATAAAGGGATACTTGAATAAAAGTTTTTCAATGAAAGACCTTGGTGAAAGCTGCTTATATATTGGGCATCAAGATCTATAGAGATAGATCAAGACGCTTAATAGGACTTCCACAAAGCACATACCTTGACAAGATTTTGAAAAAATTCAAAATGGATCAGGCAAAGAAAGGATTCTTGCCTGTGCTACAAGGTGTGAAGTTGAGTCAAACTCAATGCCCGACCACAGCAGAAGATAGAGAGAAAATGAAAGATGTTCCCTATGCTTCAGCCATAGGCTCTATCATGTATGCAATGCTGTGTACCAGGCCTGACGTATGCTTAGCAATAAGCTTAGCAGGAAGGTACCAAAGTAATCCAGGAGTGGATCACTGGACAGCGGTCAAGAACATCCTGAAATACCTGAAAAGGACTAAGGATATGTTTCTCGTATATGGAGGTGAGAAAGAGCTAGTCGTAAGAGGTTACGTCGACGCAAGCTTTGACACTGATCCGGACGATTCTAAATCGCAAACCGGATACGTGTTTATATTAAACGGTGGAGCTGTAAGTTGGTGCAGTTCTAAACAAAGCGTCGTGGCGGGATCTACATGTGAAGCGGAGTACATAGCTGCTTCTGAAGCAGCAAATGAAGGAGTCTGGATGAAGGAGTTCATTTCCGATCTAGGTGTTATACCTAGTGCATCGGGACCAATGAAGATCTTCTGTGACAATACTGGTGCAATTGCCTTGGCAAAGGAATCCAGATTTCACAAGAGGACCAAGCACATCAAGAGACACTTCAATTCCATTCGGGACCAAGTCCAAGTGGGAGACATAGAAATTTGCAAGATACATACGGATCTGAATGTTGCAGACCCGTTGACTAAGCCTCTCTCACGAGCAAAACATGATCAACACCAAGACTCCATGGGTGTTAGAATCATTACTATGTAATCTAGATTATTGACTCTAGTGCAAGTGGGAGACTGAAGGAAATATGCCCTAGAGGCAATAATAAAGTTATTATTTATTTCCTCATATCATGATAAATGTTTATTATTCATGCTAGAATTGTATTAACCGGAAACATGATACATGTGTGAATACATAGACAAACATATAGTCACTTGTGTGCCTCTACTTGACTAGCTCATTAATCAATGATGGTTATGTTTCCTAACCATAGACATGTGTTGTCATTTGATTAATGGGATCACATCATTAGGAGAATGATGTGATTGACATGACCCATCCCGTTAGCTTAGCACTTGATCGTTTAGTATTCTGCTATTGCTTTCTTCATGACTTATACATGTTCCTGTAACTATGAGAATTATGCAACTCCCGTTTACCGGAGGAACACTTTGGGTACTACCAAACATCACAACGTAACTGGGTGATTATAAAGGAGTACTACAGGTGTCTCCGAAGGTACATGTTGAGTTGGCGTATTTCGAGATTAGGTTTTGTCACTCCAATTGTCGGAGAGGTATCTCTGGGCCCTCTCGGTAATACTCATCACTTAAGCCTTGCAAGCATTATAACTAATGAGTTAGTTATGAGATGACGTATTACAGAACGAGTAAAGAGACTTGCCGGTAACAAGATTGAACTAGGTATTGGATACCAACGATCAAATCTCGGGCAAGTAACATACCGATGACAAAGGGAACAACGTATGTTGTTATGCGGTTTGACCGATAAAGATCTTCGTAGAATATGTAGGAACCAATATGGGCATCCAGGTCCCGCTATTGGTTATTGACCGAGAATGGTTTTAGGTCATGTCTACATAGTTATCGAACCCGTAGGGTCCGCACGCTTAACGTTTCGATGACAATTTTATTATGAGTTTATAAGTTTTGATGTACCGAAGTTTGTTCGGAGTCCCGGATGTGATCACGGACATGACGAGGAGTCTCGGAATGGTCGAGACATAAAGATTGATATATTGGAAGCCTATGTTTGGACATCGGAATGGTTCCGGGTGAAATCGACATTTTACCGGAGTACCGGGAGGTTACCGGAAACCCCCGGGGGGTTAATGGGCCTACATGGGCCAAGAGGGAGAAGATGAAGGAGACAGGAGGGGGCCGCGCGCCCCTCCCCCTCCTAGTCCGAATAGGACAAGGGAAGGGGGGCGGCGCCCCCCCTTTCCTTCCCCTCCTCCTCCTCTTTCCCCCTTCTCTCCTACTCCAACTTGGAAAAGGAGAGTCCTACTCCCGGTGGGAGTAGGACTCCCCCTTGGCGCGCCCCCTTAGGCCGGCGGCCTCCTTCCCCCTGGCTCCTTTATATACGGGGGCGGGGGGCACCCCATAGAGACACAAGTTGATCTACGGATCGTTCCTTAGCCGTGTGCGGTGCCCCCTTCCACCATATTCCACCTCGGTCATATCGTCGCGGAGCTTAGGTGAAGCCCTGCGCCGGTAGAACATCATCATCGTCACCACGCCGTCGTGCTGACGGAACTCATCTCCGGAGCTCGGCTGGATCGGAGGCCGGAGATCGTCATCGAGTTGAACGTGTGCTGAACTCGGAGGCTCCGTACGTTCGGTGCTTGGATCGGTCGGATCGTGAAGACGTACGACTACATCAACCACGTTGTGCTAACGCTTCCGCTTACGGTCTACGAGGGTACGTGGACGAACACTCTCCCCTCTCGTTGCTATATCATCGCCATGATCTTGCGTGTGCGTAGGAATTTTTTTTGAAATTACTACGTTCCCCAACAAATAGTACTTACAGACAGTAGCAAAAGACCGTTAATTTATCGAGGTCCTTTTGATTGAAGAACGTGAAGAACTCAAATGGAACAGTCAATAGATCAGTTCCAACGAGGTCGTGCTCCTCTTTAATTCTCAGATACAAACTATTCGTCCCCCTAGACTCTCTGCAGGTTTTCATGTACCAATTATGGAATCTTTGCATCATCGTTGTTAGAGATTTTTCATCTTTGACGAGAGGCTTCCCGTACTCGTATCTGTGTTCGTCCACCTCCATGAAATCAGGAAGTTGATCGTCAGTCAGGTAATCTGCAAGATTGCCATAACCGGCCACCGTCCCCGGAGCATTAGCGACGATGTCGCCGCTAGACACATTGAGCGGGGGGCACGATTGATTTGCTTGTTCGTCGAGCTGGGCAATTTTTCGCAGCTGCTCATTCTTTTGACCTTTGATGTCTGACAGTACTTCCCGACCGCTCCGCTTGGAGATATGTCTGTTCAGTAATGCGCTCATAGTTGGTTCTCGGTGGAGACTTTGCTGGTTTCCTCAGGGCATCAAGAGTGCACTTTGCTTTCACCGGATCTACCTTCTCCTCCGGAGGTGGGTGTCTCTTTGCTTTCAACCCTTCAAAGAAGTCGTCCACTTCCGCCCGCACGATCTTCGCGTTTTCCTCCTCGGTCCTCTCGTATGGTAACTTCTCTAGAGGCTTGAGAGAAGGACCGTATCTGTATTGCCTCCCGCCTCTGGCTGTACTGCTAGACGCCGGAGCAGACGGAGCGGCTGCGGCGTCTGTCTTCTTTCGTGCTTGCTTACGAGGTGGAGGAGAAGGACTACGACGCGCCGGAGCAGCCGAGGTGGCGGCGGATCTCTTCCGCGCTTGCTGGCGAGGCAGAGCAGGAGGAGGCTGCTGGCTGCTTGGGCGCGCCGGTGCAGGCAGAGAAGGAGGCGGAGTGCCGCCACGCGCCGGAGAAGGAGGCCCAGTGCCCTGATCGTCACTCGCCGGAGGAGGAGGCGGTGGAGGAGGCGGAGTGCCCTGACTCGCCGGAGGAGGAGGAGGAGGCGGAGGCGTCCAGTTCGGAAGGTTGATGACCTCCTTCCGCCATAGGCATGGAGTCTTCAGAACAGAACCCAGTCTACTCTCCCCTTCACTGGTAGGGTGGTCAAGCTGGAGGTCCTCAAATCCCTCCGTTGTTTCATCCACCATCACCCTAGCATATCCTTCTGGAATCGGCCGGCAGTGAAAAGCGTTGGTAATATGCCCTAGAGGAAATAATAAAAGGATTATTATTATATTTCCTTGTTCATGATAATTGTCTATATTCATGCTATAATTGTATTATCCGGAAATCGTAATACACGTGTGAATACATAAACCATAATATGTCCCTAGTAAGCCTCTAGTTGACTAGCTCGTTAATCAACAGATAGTCATGGTTTCCTGACTATGGACATTAGAGGTCGTTGATAACGGGATCACATCATTAGGAGAATGATGTGATGGACAAGACCCAATTCTAAGCATAGCACAAGATCGTGTAGTTCGTTTTGCTAGAGCTTTTCCAATGTCAAGTATCTTTTCCTTAGACCATGAGATCGTGTAACTCCCGGATACCGTAGGAGTGCTTTGGGTGTACCAAACGTCACAACGTAACTGGGTGACTATAAAGGTGCACTACAGGTATCTCCGAAAGTGTCTGTTGGGTTGACATGGATCGAGACTGGGATTTGTCACTCCGTATGACGGAGAGGTATCTCTGGGCCCACTCGGTAATGCATCATCATAATGAGCTCAAAGTGACCAAGTGTCTGGTCACGGGATCATGCATTACGGTACGAGTAAAGTGACTTGCCGGTAACGAGACTGAACGAGGTATTGGGATACCGACGATCGAGTCTCGGGCAAGTAACGTACCGATTGACAAAGGGAATTGTATACGGGGTTGATTGAATCCTCGACATCGTGGTTCATCCGATGAGATCATCGAGGAGCATGTGGGAGCCAACATGGGTATCCAGATCCCACTGTTGGTTATTGACCGGAGAGCCGTCTCGGTCATGTCTACGTGTCTCCCGAACCCGTAGGGTCTACACACTTAAGGTTCGGTGATGCTAGGGTTGTAGAGATATGAGTATGCAGCAAACCGAAAGTTGTTCGGAGTCCCGGATGAGATCCCGGATGTCACGAGGAGTTCTGGAATGGTCTGGAGGTAAAGAATAATATATAGGAAGTGCAGTTTCGGCCATCGGGAGAGTTTCGGGGGTCACCGGTATTGTATCGGGACCACCGGAAGGGTCCCGGGGGTCCACCGGGTGGGGCCACCTATCCCGGAGGGCCCCGTGGGCTGAAGTGGGGAGGGGACCAGCCCCTGGTGGTCTGGTGCGCCCTCCCCCTGGGCCCCCCTCTGCGCCTAGGGTTGGGGACACTAGGGGAGGGGGCGCCTCCACTTGCCTTGGGGGGCACTCCACCGCCCTTGGCCGCCGCCCTCCTAGAGATCCCATCTCTAGGGCTGGTGCCCCCCTGGGGGCCTATATAAGGAGGGGAGAGGGAGGGCAGCCGAACCCTGAAGTCTTGGCGCCTCCCTCCCCCTGCTACACCTCTCCCTCTCGCAGAAGCTCGGCAAAGCTCTGCCGGAACTCTGCTGCATCCACCACCACGCCGTCGTGCTGCTGGATCTTCATCAACCTCTCCTTCCCCCTTGCTGGATCAAGAAGGAGACGTCATCCGCTCCGTACGTGTGTTGAACGCGGAGGTGCTGTCCGTTCGGCACTTGGTCATCGGTGATTTGGATCACGACGAGTACGACTCCCTCAACCCCGTTCTCTTGAATGCTTCCGCTCGCGATCTACAAGGGTATGTAGATGCACTCCTATCACTCGTTGCTAGATGAACTCATAGATGGATCTTGGTGAAACCGTAGGAAAAATTTTATTTTCTGCAATGTTCCCCAACAGTGGCATCATGACCTAGGTCTATGCGTAGTTCTCTATTGCACGAGTAGAACACAAATTTGTTGTGGGCATAGATGTTGTCAACTTTCTTGCTGCTACTAGTCTTATTTTGCTTCAGCGGTATTGTGGGATGAAGCGGCCCGGACCGACCTTACACGTACGCTTACGTGAGACAGGTTCCACCGACTGACATGCACTAGTTGCATAAGGTGGCTAGCGGGTGTCTGTCTCTCCCACTTTAGTTGGAGCGGATTCGACGAAAAGGGTCCTTATGAAGGATAAATAGAAGTTGACAAATCACGTTGTGGCTTTTTAGTAGGTAAGAAAACGTTCTTGCTGGAACCCTATTGCAGCCACGTATAAGATGCAACAACAATTAGAGGACGTCTAACTTGTTTTTGCAGCAATTGCTTTCTGATGTGATATGGCCAAAAGTTGTGATGAATGATGAATGATATATTGTGATGTATGAGATCATGTTCTTGTAATAGGAATCACGACTTGCATGTCGATGAGTATGACAACCGGCAGGAGCCATAGGAGTTGTATTAATTATTGTATGACCTGCGTGTCAATGATTTAACGCCATGTAATTACTTTACTTTATTGCTAAACCGTTAACCATAGTAGTAGAAGTAATAGTTGGCGAGCAACTTCATGGAGACATGATGATGGAGATCATGATGATGGAGATCATGGTGTCATGCCGGTGACGAAGATGATCATGGAGCCTCGAAGATGGAGATCAAAGGAGCTATATGATATTGGCCATATCATGTCACTACTATATAATTGCATGGGATGTTTATTATGTTTATGCATCTTGTTTACTTAGAACGACGGTAGTAAATAAGATGATCCTTTATAATAATTTCAAGAAAGTGTTCTCCCCTAACTGTGCGCCGTTGCTAAAGTTTGTTGTTTCGAAGCACCATGTGATGATCGAGTGTGATAGATTCTTACGTTCACATACAACGGGTGTAAGACAGTTTTACACATGCAAAAACACTTAGGGTTAACTTGACGAGCCTAGCATGTACAGACATGGCCTCGGAACATAGAGACCGAAAGGTCGAACATGAGTCGTATGGAAGATACGATCAACATGGAGATGTTCACCGATGATGACTAGTCCGTCTCACGTGATGATCGGACACGGCCTAGTCGACTCGGATCGTGTAACACTTAGATGACTAGAGGGATGTCAAATCTGAGTGGGAGTTCATTAAAATAATTTTATTAGATGAATTTAATTATCATGAACTTAGTCTAAAACCTTTGCAAATATGTCTTGTAGATCAAATGGCCAACGCTCATGTCAACATGAACTTCAACGCGTTCCTAGAGAAAACCAAGCTGAAAGATGATGGCAGCAACTATACGGACTGGGTCCGGAACCTGAGGATCATCCTCATAGCTGCCAAGAAAGCTAGGTGAAGCACCCATCCCAGAGAACCAAGACATTATGAATGCTTGGCAGTCACGTGCTGATGATTACTCCCTCGTTCAGTGCGGCATGCTTTACAGCCTAGAACCTGGGCTCCAAAAGCATTTTGAGCAACACGGAGCATATGAGATGTTCGAGGAGCTTAAAATGGTTTTCCAAGCTCATGCCCGGGTGTTGTGGTTCTATGTTTGACAGTAGAATAGGGGGTAGGTATGGAGAGGCAAGATCCTAGCTATGGAGCAGTTGTAAACACAAGGGATGTACGAGTTCAGGCCCTTCTCGGAGGAAGTAACAACCCTACGTCTCGGAGCCCTGAGGCGGTCGAGTGGATTATGTGTGTATGGATTACAAGGGTGCGAACCCTTTACACTGAGGAGGGGGATGGCTTATATAGTGTCCGCCAGATCCCTCCGGCCCTCAGTAATGCAGGGTTTAAAGTACGTTAAAGCTAGGCGTTACTGGTAACACCTTACATAAAGTGTCCTAAATGCCATAAAGACTACTTAATTACAGACCGTTTGGATGCTGAGTGTCTCTTGATCTCCTGGTGGTCGAGTGAGTCTTCATGGTCGAGTCCTTCGAGTCCGTCGAGTGTAGTCCCTCTTGGTCGACTGGAAGGCAGTTTCTTCTGAGGGTGTCCTTGGGAAGGGTACTTAGGTCAGGTCTATGACCCTACCCTAGGTACATGACCTCATCATTAGCCCCCGAATGGATCGAGGTTTGAGTGAGGAAGGAGTTGATAATATTTCCGACCTGCTTTTGTGTTCTGGACATGCATCATCTTGGACCAATAATCTCTTTGTTGATAACATCAACTTTTCTTTCAGTTGCCTTGATCCATTCTTTTCTCTCGTCGAGTGAACTTTCGAACTTGATAATTTCCGAGCGACGGGTCGCAGGAAATCTCTCATCTGACAGATTGATCTGCTGTTAGCGGATTTCGCGGGATCCGAATTTTGGGAAGAGCGCGAAGCGGGGCGGACCGCGGCGCTCGGGTGGGATAGGGCATAGACGCCTCAATTTCCGCGCCGCCTTTTTCGCCACGTATCGCGTACGCGTGACTGTTTCGGGATGTGATAGGATCGTCCGGGCCCACTCGTCAGCCACTCGGAAGTGACCTTATAAAGGCGCCCGATGAGGGTTTTTGAACAGTATCTTTCCATTCTTCCCTCTGCCCTCTCCGCCTCCGCCCACAGCGCCTGCTTTCGCCTCCACCCAACCACTCCTCGTACGCTTCACCGGCAACAATGGTGAAGGAGAAGACGGCGGCTCTGGAGCGCGCGAAGAAAGCGACGGTGACGGGGAAGGCGAAAGGGAGAGCGACCAGTCAGGGCGGATCCTCGTCAAGGTCCCGCCTGCCGCACGGTTGGGTTCAAGGGGATTGGATCCGCTCGACCATCACCGAGAGGGATCTCACTGAGATGGCCAACGAGGGTTTGATCCCCCATGGAGCAGCGAGGCTCCCGGGGAACGAGTGGCAACCACAGCCGCAGGAGGGTGAGTGTGTTCTTCTGGCTACCCACGTCGACCGTGGGTTCTCCCTGCCTCCGAGTGTTTTCTTCCGTGGTTTCTTGAATTTCTTTGGGGCGCAACTCCACCACTTCAATCCAAATTCCATCGCCTACCTTGCTGCCTTCGTGTCCATGTGCGAGAACTTCCTGGGCTGCCAACCGCACTGGGGTCTGTTCAAGCACATATTCACTTGTCGTTCTCAGACAGTGAAAAAGGCGAGTCCAGATGACGATAGGACCAAGGTTATTCAGATGTGTGGGGGTCTGGGGATTCAGATGAGGAGCAAGAGCACCTTTCCGGCCATGACCCTCCCTGAGTCGGTCAGAGGATGGCAGTCGACTAGGTTCTACTGACAAGACGAGTCGACGCCGGGGCAGTCGAGTGGTCTCCCTCCGTTCTCCATGGACCGAGCGAACAAGCCCTCTTCTCTGAAGGTGCTCCCTGAGGAGAAAGCCCAAGTGAAGATGTTGATGGAGCGTGTAGTCCAGTTAGTTCGGGAAGGAGTGATGGGTATGGACCTTCTAGAGGTCTTCCTTAGGCGGCGCATCCAACCACTTCAGTACCGAGGCCATTGTATGTGGCTGTATTGTGGAACCGAGGATGAAACTCGGGTCCATCCAGAAGCGGTCGACGACGCCACACTGGAGAGGTGGATGGCCGCGATCACAGGGAATAAGGACAACCCTCGAGGAGCCAGGAGGATTCCGCCACTCGACCATTCTAGCACTCCAGACAAGGTATGCCCACTTTATCCTCAATTGTAATCTTGCCATACTTATTCTGCTTTCGCTGCAAATTGGTCAATTGATCTTTATTTTGCTGTCTGTCAGGCCACCACCGAACTATACTCAATGCCCAATGGAGCACAGACGCCGACTGAAGAGGAGGAAGTGAGGGTGTAAGCCAGGAGGAGTGGGACTCGGACGCTGATGATGATGATGATGATGATGACGACTCTGATGGGGAGGAAGAAGAGGAGGAGGAGGAGGAAGTTGCACCGTCACGCTCGGAAAGGCGATCGAAGCTCCTTCATGACCCAGCGACTGAACGTGGCAAGGGGGTCGCGACTGTCGCGCAGTCGACTAAGCGCCCTCGGACCACTTCTCTGGCGCCGACTGGGAAGGCTCCGAAGCAATCTCGAATGGCGCCATCGAAGCCGGCGAAGGTCTTGCCGAAGATGAAGGTGTCGATCCCCACCATATCAGGGTAAAATGCTACTTGAGTCTTCTTGCTCTACATGAGTTTATTTTTGGTCGACTCATGAGTTAACCGACTGATTTTTGGAATTGCAGTGCTGCTACTTCTGATACCTCGGCCAGGGCTGACGATCATGAGATGGAAGATGCTGCTACCTCAAAACCTGGTATGACTTTCATAATCTCGTCTTCAGTCGATTGGCTCTTTGCTTCTGATTTTGATTCTTGTCTGTAGCTCCGTCCAATGTCGTTATTACCCTTCCTGACGACGATGATGAAGAACCACTAAGGCCAAGGAGGAACAGGAAAGCGTCTGCTGGCAAGGTGACTCAGGATGTGCCAGCCTCCGAGACACTGGTCGCGGAGGGAGAGAACACCACTCGGCCCACCATATCTTTCGCGGTGCCGTTGACGAGTGCTCACCCCGCATCGTCGAGTGCTGCACAGCCTTCACTTTTCTCGACCCACTACGTCCCAGAGGATCAAGCCAGTGCTGCGAAAGAAGCGATACGCCAGGCGGGAGTCATGATGGAGCAAGTAAAGGCCATCCGAGAAGCCAGCCAGGCAGCCTATGACGCCAGTTCCGCTCTTCAAAGTAACGTTCAGGTCAGTCGGTCATCGCCTGTTTTGTTAGGATATCCTATCTGAAAATTCTTCATTCTGAAATCCATAGTGATTGTCGTCCTACACCCACTGGGTGTGTTGGTTGGAATTCCGGGTTAATGGGGGCACGCTGAGTGCACCCACTGGGTGTAGTCCCCAAGGCTATGGTGGACTGCTGGCAGTCGACCATAGTCTTTATGTCTTGAACTTTTTCCTTCATTCGATTAGGTCGAACGGATTTCCAGACCGGTGGGGGCATGCTGAGTGCACCCACTGGGTGTAGTCCCCGAGACTGTGGTCGACTGCTGGCAGTTGACTACAGTCTGAAGAATACGTCCTGTTTTTTTTGTTGGTCGACTGGTCGACTCTATCTTGATAGAACTAGTGGGGGCACGCTGAGTGCACCCACTGGGTGTAGTCCCCGAGACTATGATCGAATGTTTGCATTCGGCCGTAGTCTTAGAAACGTATGGTTTTTCCTTATTCACTCGGAAGCGAATTGTCTTTGACATCTGTCGATTGGTTCTTCGTAGAAATCCTGCGACCTTGCGGCTCGTTACACCGAGTTGGAGAACAAACATATCCAGCTCGAGCTTGATCTGAAGCTGGTCCAGGAGAATTTGGCAAAGGCGAAGGAGGAAGCTAAAGGTATGTTTGGTGAGGCTTTCGACGATAGCTTTTGCTCCTCATTTGTTTCAAAGTCTTACCTTGCCGTAACTTTGCAGGCAACGTGAAGGAGGCCCAGAAGAAGAAGGACCTTGAGTTGGCTGAGATGCAGAAAACAGCTTGAGAGAAGACCAAGCTCGTAGATGAGAAGTTCGCTTCGGTCACCAAGCTTGAAGAAGAGAACACCAATCTGAAAGCTGCTCTTGCCATTGCCAACAAGGAGGTCAGTCGACTGAAAAGTGATAAATTGCCCTGAATGACAAGGCCAGTGAGTTGGCGGGGAAGAAGAACGATCTGGAGGCTTATCTGGGCGGACTGGCCAAGAAGTTGTTCCTCATGCTCGAAGGTAATCTTTTGCACCAAACAGGTATTCCAACTGTGATCTTTGCATTCGACTGTTGTCTTGACTCGGTGGTTGTGCTTGCATAATTTTGCCAAAACTTTGAAGAGGAGACTGGTCGACTGGAGCCTAACCACG
This sequence comes from Triticum timopheevii, assembly GCA_963921465.1. NCBI lineage: Eukaryota > Viridiplantae > Streptophyta > Magnoliopsida > Poales > Poaceae > Triticum > Triticum timopheevii. Next base: position 594,270,876 of record OY997270.1, read on the forward strand.
ACCCCATCAACTCTCCGGTGAATGATGAAGTCGCCATGAATGTGCTCCGGCTAGAATCTCGTGTTGCTGCCATTGTTGATTATCTTGCAAGGCTGAAGGTCGCCACTTCCCGCATCGACGCTACACTCTGGCCCAAAGAGACGCTCCAGAATGACCTCGAGTCTCTGATGACTCGACTGAACACAGCCCCAAGTCGAGTGCAGGAGTGGAAGAAGTCTTCTGCCAGGTGTGGCGCAGATGTTGCTCTATCTTTGGCCCGAGTCCATTGCAAGGATGCACGAGAAGACAAGTTGGGGGCTCTTCGGGTGGCTAACACCGAGAAGCACGATTTCCGGTCCTTCATGGAGACCTTCATCGCCGCTGCCACTCGGATTGCTGATGGGATCGACCTTGACGAGTTTGTTGCACCTTCCAGCCCTCCACAGGAGGGGTAAAAAACTTCTTGAGCTTGACACTTTAAATTTGCCTCGGTATGCCGAGTGATTTTGTAACCGACAAACCTTAACAGGCTTAGCGCCTGAGCACTTTCGGTTCCGTTAGGTATTTATCCGAACTTGGATTCGACATTTGAATATGCTTGCATTTGGTTTGAGATGTCTTTTGCAGGTTAAAGCGAGGTGCTTATTGCAATTGACTTGTTCCCCAATTCACATAGGCAGGCACTGGGCTGCAGCTAAGCCTCCGAGTGGGAGGCGTGCTTTCCACTCGGTAAGATTTTCAAAACTTAGGCGAGCACTGGGCTGCAGCTAAGCCCCCGAGTGGGAGGTCTGCTCTCTACTCGGTAGGATTTTTATAACTTAGGCGAGCACTGGGCTGCAGCTAAGCCCCCGAGTGGGAGTTCTGCTCTCCACTCGGTAGGATTTTTATAACTTAGGCGAGCACTGGGCTGCAGCTAAGCCCCCGAGTGGGAGGTCTGCTCGCCACTCGGTAGGATTTTTATGACTTAGGCGAGCACTGGGCTGCAGCTAAGCCCCCGAGTGGGAGGTGTGCTCTCCACTCAGTAGGATTTTTATAACTTAGGCAAGTACTGGGCTGCAGCTAAGCCCCCGAGTGGTAGTTCTGCTCTCCACTCGGTAGGATTTTCATGTTGTACTTGTGGCGTAGCTCGAAGGAGAGGGTAGCAGTTGACCTGCACCTCGTCCTCCTTGCAACCGCACGTTGTACTTGTGGCGTAGCTCGGAGGAGAGGGTCGCAGTCGAACTGCACCTCGTCCTCCTTACGACCACACGTTGTACTTGTGGCGTAGCTCGGAGGAGAGGATCGCAGTCGACCTGCACCTCGTCCTCCTTACGACCGCACGTTGTACTTGTGGCGTAGCTCGAAGGAGAGGGTCGCAGTCGACCTGCACCTCGTCTTCCTTGCGGAGCGCACGTTGAATTTGAACTTAGGCGAGTACTTGGACTGCAGCTAAGCCTCCGAGTGGGAGGTGTGCTCCCCACTCGGTAGGATTTTATTGAAATTTAGGCGAGTACTTGGACTGCAGCTAAGCCCCCCGAGTGGGAGTCTGGCTCACCACTCGGTAGGATTTTATTGAAACTTAGGCGAGTACTTGGACTGCAGCTAAGCCTCCGAGTGGGAGTCTGGCTCACCACTCGGTAGGATTTTATTGAAACTTAGGTGAAACGGATTCGCAGCTAAGCCCCCGAGTGGGAGGCTGGCTCGCCACTCGGTAAGGATTTTTTCTTACAAACTTAGGCGAAACGGATTCGCAGCTAAGCCACCCACTGGGGCAATTTTACTGAATAAATAAAAGTGACAAAAAATCATCATGGAAATTATGACACTATTATCTTGCAAAACATGAACTACAGAAGTTCTTTTATTACAACTCATCCGAGTGAAAACTTAAGTGTAAAATGGGCGGAGTAGCTCCGCGTTCCAAGCTCGGGGCTCGTCAATTTTGTGCTCGACGTTATAGAGACGGTACGCTCCGTTGTGGAGAACCTTGGTGACGATGAAGGGTCCTTCCCAAGAAGGATCAAGCTTATGTGGTTTCTGCTGATCCACTCGGAGAACCAAATCTCCTTCCTGGAAGGCTCGACTCTTCACGTTTTTGGCGTGGAAGTGACGCAAGTCTTGTTGGTAGATGGTTGATCCGATCAGAGCCATCTCCCTTTCTTCTTCTAAAAGGTTGACTGCATCTTGCCGCGCTTGTTCCGCTTCAGCTTCGTTGTAGAGCTCAACTCGAGGAGCATTGTGGAGCAGATCACTCGGCAAGACCGCTCAGCTCCATAGACCAAGAAGAATGGAGTCCTTCCGGTCGACCGATTAGGCGTGGTCCTTAGACCCCAAAGCACCGAGGGAAGTTCATCGACCCATGCTCCAGCCGCATGCTTAAGGTCACGCATCAGTCGGGGTTTCAACCCTTTGTGGATCAAGCCATTGGCTCGCTCCGCTTGTCCATTCGACTGTGGATGGGCGACCGAAGTGTAGTCGACTCGTGTGCCTTGAGATGTGCAGAATGCTCTAAATTCCTCCGAATCAAAGTTTGATCCATTGTCTGTGATGATGCTGTGCGGGACTCCATATCTGAATATCAGTTCCCTGATGAGGCTAACAGCAGTACCGGCGTCAAGGTTCTTGATGGGTTTAGCCTCAATCCACTTGGTGAACTTGTCGACTGCCACCAGTACATGCGTGAAACCGCTTCGACCTGTCCTCAAGGGGCCCACCATATCCAACCCCCATACTGCGAAGGTCCAGACGAGTGGTATGGTCTTCAGAGTTGACGTAGGCTTGTGTGACATGTTGGAGTAAAACTGACATCCCTCGCACTTGTCCACTATCTCCTTTGCCATCTCATTCGCCCTTGGCCAGTAAAATCCGGCTCGGTATGCTTTGGCCACGATGGTCCGAGAGGACGCATGATGGCCACAGGTTCCCGAGTGGATATCATCAAGGATGATTCGACCCTCTTCTGACGTTATACACTTCTAACCAACTCCAGTCGCGCTTTCTTTGTATAGCATCCCTGAGGGAGTCCTGGACTAGGGGTGTCCGGACAGCCGGACTATCATCGTCCGCCGGACTCCAAGACTACTGAGGGAGTCCTGGACTAGGGGGTGTTCGGACAGCCGGACTATCATCGTCCGCCGGACTCCAAGACTACGAAGATACAAGATTGAAGACTCCGTCCCGTGTCCGGATGGGACTTTCCTTGGCGTGGAAGGCAAGCTTGGCGATACGGATATGTAGATCTCCTACCATTGTAACCGACTCTATGTAACCCTAGCCCTCTCAGGTGTCTATATAAACCGGAGGGCTTTAGTCCGTAGGACACAACATCCATTACAACAATCATACCATAGGCTAGCTTCTAGGGTTTAGCCTCCTTGATCTCGTGGTAGGTCCACTCTTGTAATACACATCATCAATATTAATCAAGCAGGACGTAGGGTTTTACCTCCATCAAGAGGGCCCGAACCTGGGTAAAACATCGTGTCCCTTGTCTCCTGTTACCATCCGCCTAGACGCATAGTCCGGGACCCCCTACATAACACCACTACCAAGCCTTTACTTGAATTGTTTTTATTATACCACCTCAGCGTGTTTAGCGAAGCGGTTTCCTTGGCACGTCTTTGTAACGCCCCAGATTCGATGCGCCAGGTGTTCGCCAGATATTTGCTGTTGTTGCCATGTCATTTGCTTGCGTGTTGCACTTTGCCATGTCATCATATGCATTTCATATCATGTCATCATGTGCATTTCATTTTGCATACATGTTCGTCTCATGCATCCGAGCCTTTTCCCCGTTGTCCGTTTTGCAATCCGGCACTCCTATGTCATCCGGCGTTCCCCTTTTGTCTTCTGTTGTGAGCGGGCATTAAACTTTCTGGGAATGGCCCGAGGTTTGCCAAGCGGCCTTGGTATAGCACCGGTAGACCGCCTGTCAAGTTTCGTGCCATTTGGAGGTCGTTTGATACTGCAACGGTTAACCGGGTAACCACAGAAGCCTCTTTTGTTTGCAGCCCAACACCCCTTCCAAAGTGGCCGAAAACCCATCTAACTCCCCTCCATGCTCTCGGTCGTTCGATCACGATCGCGTGGCCGAAAACCGCTCCTCATTTGGACTCTCCTAGCTCCCTCTACCTATAAATAGGCCTCTCTCCCCGAAATTTCCGCCGCCACCGCACCGCGTCGCCGGCGGCCTCTCCGCCGTCCGTCGCCCGCCCCTCTCGCCGGCGAGCCGCCCCTCCGCCGGACCTCCACCGCGCCCTCGCCGGAGTTCGCCTCGCCGGAGCTTCGGCCGGATCCGAGGGAGTGGATCAGATCGACCCCTCCCTCCATCCAAACGCGCCTCCACCGTCCCGATCCGCTCCGTCCCGGAACGCCTCCGTCCCGGGTTGACTTTTCCCGAAGGTAAAAATCTGCTAAGTCCCGAGATAGTCATATTAACATGCCATGTTCGTTGCATCATATCTCTGCGTCCGTAGCTCCATTTCGTGCGTGTAATATGTCAAATTGTTCGTATCGACGAGTAATTCATTTCATTCCATTGCATCATTTTCATTTGAGCTCATCTTGATGCCCGAAATGCTGCTGGAAGAGTGCAAGTTCATGTTAATCTGCTGAAATTGTTATAACTTGCTCATTTATCATTTTTGCCATGATTGATGTGTGCATCCTATGAGGTTGATGTCTACATGTATGTTGATCTATGCCATGCCATCTTTCCAGTGGTGTCAACCATGTATTTTTGTGAGTTGTGTGCTGAGTGCATCAAGCTTGTTAAGGAGGGTACTTGCTGTTGCTGTTTTGCTAGGCAGATTCTGTTATATTTTGTTGCCATATTAACATGCTTCTACAAGTCATTTCGTGCATAATCTGGAGATGTCCTATAAACATGTTTTGATCTACATGTCTTGTTATATCAATTCATGCCCTTGGTTGCAATTATAGCCTGCTGGAACATGTTGTTATCTTGCTCTAAAGTTTGCTAAATGATGTTGCTGTCAGCCTGTTTACATTAAGTTCAATGTTTCCATGATTGTTTGCTAGTGATCCATGCACCCTATGACCTTGCTCTTGCCATGCTTAGCTTCATAAACATGCCTTCTTACTGTTGGTTGCCTTGCGATGCCATGTATTGCTCTGTGGTGAGTGGTTCGAGCTCACGAACATGCCTACTTATTGTTGTTCCTACCATGTATGAATCTGTAATATAACTTGCCATGTTTACATGGGTGCCATCATATTTTCTGATCCTTTTTGGCTCATGGTCAGTAAGGGACTCTTGATCTATGCAATTAGTAGATTCATGCCATGCCTTTGTTTGCCATGATAAGTTCCTGTAACATGTTGTTTGCTTGCTCTAAACATTGCAACCTGATGTTATTTCTGCTAAAGTCTGAAACTGTTATTATTTGCAATCTTACCATGTGTTTTGGAGCATGTTCTAGTGATTTCTGGAGATAGCTCAGTGTTCATGTTTTGTTATGCTTTACCAGTACTTCATGCTCATGCCTTTTGTTCTTATGTTGAGATGCTGTAGCATGTTGTTTTCATGCTTGCAATATGCCTAGTTGCTGTTTTGGACAGATTGTTGCTATGACTTGTATAGAGTGTATGTGTTGCACCGTTGCTCCGTTTTGAGTGTGCTCTATATGAAACTTTCTTGATTTTTCATGTAGCTTCATATTATCATGTTGCATTCTTGTTTTGGTGTGTTTGCTTGATGTTTGGGTGCATTTTGCATCAATGCCATGTTTAACTTGTTTTGCTCATATCTTCTAGGCCGTAGCTCCGAATCTAATGAACTTTATATGTAACTTGACTAGAATTTCGTGTAGATCATCTTGGTGCATCCTAACTTGCTGTTTAACAACTTGAACATAAGGTTTATTCAGTTCTGGACCAATTTCGAAATTTGCATATGAGGACTTACCGGAATTGTTATATGTTGTTCCCGACCTCATTTAAACTTGCCTTGATGTGTTGTTCTTGTTTGCATCATCTCTTGCCATGAGTAGCTTCATGTAGCTTGGTCATTCATCATGCTTGTTGTGCATCATGCCTTGTTCATGTGTGATGTGTTTACCATGTTGTGTGTTTCTTCTCGATAGTTTCCGTTTTGTTGCGATCGTGAGGATTCGTTCATCTACGTGTGGTTCGTCTTCGTGGCTTCATCTTCTTCATGGACTCGTTCTTCTTCCTTGCGGGATTTCAGGCAAGATGACCGCTACCCTGGATCTCACTACTATCATTGCTATGCTAGTTGCTTCGTTCTATCGCTATGCTGCGTTACCTATCTTTTGCTCTTCAAGCCTCCCAAATTGCCATGAACCTCTAACCTTTGACACCATTACTAGCAAACCATTGATTGGCTATGTTACCGCTTTTGCTCAGCCCCTCTTATAGAGTTGTTAGTTGCAGGTGAAGTTGAAGATTGCTCCATGGTGGACAGGGTTATGTTGGGATATCACAATATCTCTTATATTATTAATGCATCTATATATTTGGTAAAGGGTGGAAGGCTCGGCCTTATGCCTGGTGTTTTGTTCCACTCTTGCCACCCTAGTTTCCGTCATACTGGTGTTATGTTCCCGGATTTTTGCGTTCCTAACGCGGTCGGGTGATTTATTGGACCCCCCTGACAGTTCACTTTGAATAAAACTTGCCAGCAAGGCCCAACCTTGGTTTTACCATTTGCCTCACCACCACCTACCTTTTCCCTTGGGAGTAATTAACCCAAGGGTCATCTTTATTTTAGCCCCCCCCCGGGCCAGTGCTTGTCTAAGTGTTGGTCCGAAATGAGCAACCTGCGGGGCCACCTCGGGGCAACTCGACGTCTGGTTTTACTCGTAGCTTGACTTATCCGGTGTTGCCCTGAGAACGAGATATGTGCAGCTCCTATCGGGATTGTCGGCGCATCGGGCGGCTTTGCTGGTCTTGTTTTACCATTGTCGAAATGTCTTGTAAACCGGGATTCCGAGACTGATCGGGTCTTCCTGGGAGAAGGTCTATTCCTTCGTTGATCGCGAGAGCTTGTCATGGGCTAAGTTGGGACACCCCTGCAGGGTATAAACTTTCGAGAGCCGTGCCCGCGGTTATATGGCAGATGGGAATTTGTTAATGTCCGGTTGTAGATAACTTGACACCTGATCCGAATTAAAACGCATCAACCGCGTGTGTAGCCGTGATGGTCTCTTCTCGGCGGAGTCCGAGAAGTGAACACGGTTTCCGTGTTATGATTGACGTAAGTAGGTGTTCAGGATCACCTCTTGATCATTGCTAGCTTCACGACCGTTCCATTGCTTCTCTTCTCGCTCTCATTTGCGTATGCTAGCCACCATATCATGCTTAGTCGCTGCTGCAACCTCACCACTTTACCCCTTCCTTTCCCTTTAAGCTTTGCTAGTCTTGATACCCATGGTAATGGGATTGCTGAGTCCTCGTGGCTCACAGATTACTACAACAACAGTTGCAGGTGCAGGTTATGCGATGATCCTGACGCGAGAGCGATGCTTGCTTGCGTTGAGTTTCTTCTTCTGCTTCTTCGATCAGGGGATAGGTTCCAGGTCGGCAGCCTGGGCTAGCAGGGTGGATATTGTTTGAGTTTCTGTTTATGATTCATCCGTAGTCGGATGTTGTTCTTGTATGTTGTATTGTTGTATTCATGTGACATTGTATGTATTGGATGTATCCCCACTATTATGTAATGTTGATGTAATGATATCCACCTTGCAAAAGCTTTCCAATATGCGGGTCTATCCTTGGTGGGACCTTCGAGTTCCTTTTGGATAGGGTCGCATATTGGGCGTGACAGTCTTGTCGAAGCAGAGATCGTGCTCCCCTTATTCCGGGATTCTAATCAATACGGACGTGGGTAACCCAACCGCGCCATTGATGGTGGCGCTTGGGAGATAAGCGAGTTTTACCAGGCCGGTGGGGACGTATAGTCTTCGTCCGCCTATATATAAGGGGATAAGGATCCGCCTTTTTACCTACGCCTTCTTCCTCCTTTGCTTATCCATCTCCGCGCACTCGAGCTCCAGCGCCCAAGTTCGCGCATCTCATCTCAACCTTCTCCGACCATGTCCGGAGCAGGAGGTAAATGGTTGGCCTCCACCGTTAAGGAGGAGCACATCGCCAAACTGCGCAGCGCCGGATACCTTTCCGGCGACATCGCGCACCGGCTGCCCGACAATGGGCAGCTCATCCCCACTGCCAGGCCCCATGAGAGGGTCGTATTTCTCCCCCACTTCCACCATGGACTGGGATTTCCACTTCACCCCTTTGTCCGGGGGCTCTTTTTCTACTACGGCCTGGATTTCCATGATCTGGCGCCGAACTTCATCCTCAACATCTCGGCGTTTATCGTCGTGTGTGAGGCCTTTCTCTGCATCCAGCCCCACTTTGGCTTGTGGCTCAAGACCTTCAATGTCAAGCCGAAGGTAGTGAAGGGCACGCAGGCGGAGTGCAGAGGCGCCATGTTGGGCAAGATGCCCAACATCCTCTGGTTCGAAGGGGCCTTCGTGGAGTCCGTCAAGGGGTGGCAGTCGGGGTGTTTCTACATCACCGAGCCGCGCGACCCTAAGTGGGCGGCGGCCCCCGAGTTCAGATCTGGTATCCCTGTGCAGCTCACCTCCTGGAAAGAGAAGGGCTTGCTATGGGGTAGTTCGAAGGAGCTGACGGGACTTTAAGCCTGTATCCAGAAGCTGGTGAACAAGAAGCTCAGGCTAGTTAATGTGGTCCAAGTCATGCTCGTCCGCCGGATTCTCCCATGCCAAGAACGGGCATTCAACCTGTGGGAGTTTGATCCAGCATAACACCAGGCACTGAGCGGGCTCTTCGACACCACGTACGAAGGCGCCTGGAGGGTGCTGTTTAAGGGCACCGAAGCCCCCGCATCCGCGACAGAAGATCGCGGATTTCACTCGCAGCATCCAGCTGACGAGGTAAGTGATTCTACCCCTTTACGGGACACTTGTTGTTAATAGTTCGACCCTAAGCGGGTTTCAATCTCCCTTTTCCTGTGACAGGAATGGATGAAGAAGGCCGAGCAGCTCATCTGCCCGGCTCCCATGCCAAAAGACCCAGTGGACGCCCGTCTAGCGGGGCTGCTGGTTCCGGCACCGCACGTGGTGCCGGAGAAGAAGGCCAAGAAGGTGGCCACGGGTACTCGAAAGAGTTCCCGTTTTCAGGTATCCGACGACTCCGAGGCGGATTCCTCCCCCGAAGATGAGGAGGAGGAAGAAGACTCTCTCCCAGAGGAGGGAGAGAGAAAGAGGAAGGCCTCCCCAACAGGGGAGGCCGAAGGGTCCAAGAGGGGAAGAACTATTCCCCCGGACAGCTCCGCCAACACCAACGTTGGCGATGAAGAGTGGCCCTCAAGGTCCAGGCCTCCGGCGAGATCGTAAGTATCCGGATTCCAGAATGATCTGCAATTTCTTTTGTGTCACATAGTGTCCTTCTAATGCCACATACTGCCTGCAGTCCGGCCGACGATGATCTCCCTGCTTCGTCGAGCGAGTCGTTGGCTGCGTCGGATGTGGATTCCATTCCGAATGCCTCCACCCCTCGCGCCGCTGAGGATGCCGAGGTGGGATCCCGGGAAGGGACCCATCAGGAGGAGGTTCCGGAGGCGCCGCAAGGCAGCCTCCCGGACTTTTCACCGGACTCCACGCCGGAACCCGCAGTGGTTCCAGAGTCTGGCAGGCGGCCCCTTCGCAAGAAGGGCAAGACCGTGACGCCGGTAGCCCTCGTCCAACCGGAGGCGCCGGACAACTTGTTGGAGGCGCTCAAAGGCGCTTCCATCGAGGAAGAACACCGCACTATCATGAGTGCGGTGATTCAGAAGGTTCAGCTCGCCAAGAGCGGGCTGACCGAAGCCTGCAGCAGCCTTCTAACAGGCTTTGAGGTAAGAAGTTAAAATTATGTAATGTAATACCGCATAGACAGTAGCCCCTAATGCTCGGTTCGGTGTTCGGAAAGAAAAGCCGGACTGAGGATCTAAAAAGATATACGTAGGGTTACTAAAAAATTATGTCAATATGGGTTTGCAGGCTGCGCTGCTGACCTCTGCCGCACTGACTGCGGAGGTCGGTGCTTTGAAGCAGGACCTCGAGCGGTCCGAGCAAGAGCTCGACCGTGCCAAGAAGCAGCTCGAGGACAAAGAAGGTGGGTACTGCAGGGGCCACGAACGAGGTGGCAACCCTGAATGAGGCTGTGTCCGCGGCCGAACGCGATGCGGCCGCGGAACGGGAAGAGAGAGAGAAGCAGGAGGCGCGGGTGGCGGAAGTGCGGCAAGAGCTCCAGGCTCTCATGGAAAAGCATGAGAGTTTGGAGCGCGACTCAAAGACTCGAGAGTCCGAGCTTGCCTCGGCTCTCGAAAGTGCCAAAGCCGCCAAGGCCGAGGGCCATAAGGCCCTTCAGGAGGTTGAGGATGTGAAGAAAATAGCGGCGGGTAAGGCATTTTTCATGCAAAGCAAGCATGTTAATGTAAACTACCTGACACTTACCCGAATTCGGAGCTCTCCAGGGGCGTTTGCAGATCTGCCTCACAGTGTATCCGATGCCGCCGCATTCTACCGTGGCGAGGAGGGGAGCTCAATGGAGAAGGCCTTCTGGTCTCAGTACGCTGAGGCCGGCCATCCGGTGCCCCCTAGCGACCAGCTGAAGCAGCTGGTCGACCTCCATAAGGTAGCCGAGCAGGCCATGAAGGGCTTCATAGTCCGGCTGTGGCCTGGAGAGGCCATGCCTGGGAGCTACTTCGGCCTCGTGCGGCGGCTGGTGGATGCGTGCCTCTTGTTGGAGGTCGTCAAGCGCTCCGCCTGTATTGAAGGTGCTCGTTGGGCCCTTGCCCGCGCAAAGGTGCACTGGGGCAGGCTGGATGCGGAGAAGCTTATCACTGACACGCCGCCAGCGGGCAAGGAGTATTGTACGCCCGAGATGTACTATAAGACTGTCCTGAAGGGTGCCCGCAAGATTGCGGATGAGTGCCCCAGAGATGTAATTATTGAGTAGACTCGCTATGTATTATCCTGTGCGCTGAAAACTTTGTTCATATGCGCTAAGCAACGCTTGTTTGATTTAAAATATTTGTCACATCCCTAGCTTCTGGCTTTGCACTAGGCTAGCTTCATGTGTGCATCATGTTTAAATTTTATTTAACTTGAAATTGGGGATGTTCAAACCCTAGCATTAAATCAACTCAACTAGGGTGGATTAAAATCTTTTTCAATAAACCCAAAAAAAGTCCCTAAGAAAAGTTCATGATTTCTGGTTAAGGTGGAAACCTCTGCCAAAAATGTTGAATATATTCTTAGATCATTTTTGGATTTTTGAATTAAATCATATTGTATTTGACCTTGGGCATTTAAACACTATAAATAATTTAAATGCTCAAATAATGTTGGAATTAAATGTGGGCCACTGGAATAATCCAGAGAGTGTCTACAAATTATTCCAGCATTTTACAAAATGCTTTAGTATTTTTACTAAAGCCAAAACAGCAGCAGAGAAATAGAAAAGAGAAATAAAATAGAAACAACAGAGAGAGATAGTACCTGGGCCACTTACCTGTGCGGCTCAGGAGCCGGCCTAGCCCACCTGGCCGTTGCCAGTCGTCTCCCACCTCTGCCAGTAGGCAGAGGCAGAGACAACGCACGGGCGCGCGCGAGCGCCACGCCACCAGGCTGCCTGCCTGCGTCCGAGGACAGCGCGACGCCGCGAATCTCCTCCTCAGTGCCGTCCCAATCCGTCCGAATCGCTCACTCGATCCCCTGTTCTCTCCCTCGCCTCTGCACCATCACACCCGAGTTTCACCGTCACCGTCTCACCGTAGCCATGGCTATCGCCTCTCCCTCGCCCTCTGGAGCTGACCACGAGCTCCACCTCGACCACCTCTTCCTCCTCGCCGAGCAATGCACCGCGGGAGACCCTGAAACGCCATCCATGCCGTCTTCTTCAACCTCGGCTCGTCGGAGATCCGCTTCGCCACCCTGCTCAGCTTCGGCCTCCCCCGAGATGGCTGACCTACTCTTCATCTCCGCCGTGAGCTCCTCCCCCGAACCTCCTCTTCCCCGTCTCGTTCTGCATGCTATAGTTGCCGTCTTGCCCGAGACCGAACCGCGCCGCCGCCCGAGCTTCTCGCCGCCGTGCCTACAGCCACCGCGACTCCCAACCGAGCACACCCACGTGCTCACCGCGCCGCGCAGGTGCCGTAGGAGCGAAGCACGCCACCCCACGGCCATCGCAGCCTCGTTTCGGAGTGTGCCCGAACTCCGGCCGCCGCCGAGGTCAACGCCGCGCTCAACTCCAGCCGCCGGAGCCCATCCCGCTTGCACAAGGAGATGCGGAGCACTCCCAGCAGCACGCAGCGCCCCTCCGCCCTCCTTTTGGTCGCCGGAGGGCGAAACCCGAGCCCCCGCCGCTCCTGCTGTCGCCGGCGACGAGCCACCGGCGTTTTACGCCCAGTTGACCAGGGGTTTGACCTCCCCTGGATTTATGACATGCGGGCCCCTCTCAGCTAATTAACCTAGTTTAGGTTTAAACTTAAATAGTTTAACCTAGATTAGCGCTAATTAAACTAGGATAGTTTAGTTAGCCACTGACAGTGGACCCCACTAGTCAGTTTGACCTGGACCGGCCCTGTTGACCGCTGACATCACAATGACGTCATGCTGACGCAGTAACTCTTCTGGAATTTAAATAAATCTTAAATGGTTTATTTATTTCAGAAAATGTTATAAACTTCTAAAAATCATATAAAATCAACCGTAACTCAGAATGAAATAAATTATATATGAAAAATGATCAGAAAAATCCAATCTATCCATCTGTACCATTTCATGCATGTTAGAACAATTTATGGCTATTGTTTAGGTCAATTCAATTAAATGGCATATAATAAATCACATATGGAGTTTGAATTTGAATCTTTGATTCAAACCAACTTCATTTAATCTGGTTTTAGTTGCATCAGCTCAAATCATAGCATATTGCCATGTCATGATCATGCATCATATTGTTGCATTGCATTGATTGTGTTCTTCCTTGTTTGTCGGTATTTGTCCCCTCTCGATAGACGTGTATCAACGATGTGATCAATGACACCGATGAAGAACTATACTATCTTTAGAAGTGCCAGGCAAGCAAACCCCCCTTATTCATTCCGATACAATCCCACTCTCTCGCTCCTGCTCTATTTTACTGCATTAGCACAACAATGATACAACTGTTACTTGCTGCGGTAGTTGAACCCCTTTATCCTCTGCATGACCTGTCATTGCCACAGTAAATAGATGAAACCCACTAGCATGAGTAGGAGTTGTTTGAGCCCTAATGTGCCTACTCATTCATGCTTGTTGTCATGCCTGCTACTGCTTAGAGTTGAGTCAGGTCTGATTCATCGGGGATGAATTGGAATGTGGTGAACATGTCCTACTGTGTGAGAGCTAAGTGTGTGAACACGATTTGGTAAAGGTAGCGGTGAGAGGCCATGTGGGAGTACATGGTAGGTTGTCTCATTGAAGCCGTCCTTAGGAACTGAGTGATGTGTTTGTGATCCATGAACAGTTACTACCACACATTGGGTTCCGGTAACTCGGCCCCTCTCGGCTTATTAATCAACTTGATCTCTGTCCAGGAGTTGCAACTAGTTTCTGGTGTTTGTAGGTAGTGTTAGTAGTCTACCAAGTGGCACCCGGTACAGGTGGGCTTGGGACAGACTAGGCACAGTGGCACGGTGTACCAAGTGGCACCCGGATGGTGGGCTTGGGAACCCTGCTCACATCGTTTGGTGCCGTGAGCGACACCCCGGCCGGATCTCCTTGTGGATGGAACCCGAATAGGCGAACCTGGACTAGAGACTTGTGTGGTTAGTCAGGTCGTGGCCGACTCCCTCGCCAGGCTTCCGCTTGAAGGTTGCCGAGGTAAATGACGTGTACATGGTGGTAAGTGGCGAGAGCGTGTGTGAAGAAGTACACTCCTGCAGGGTTATCATTATCTATTCGAATAGCCGGATTCCTCGGATATGGAAACTTGGACCCCTTGTACAGTTCATAGACAAGTGAAAGTGGATACTCTAAAATGCGCAAGATAAGTGTGAGTGCTATGGATGGCGTTCTCGTAGGGAGACAGGAGCAGATCCATAGTGGTGTATTGATATGGTGAATATGTGGACTCGTGTGCGCCACCTCAAAGAGTTACTTGCAGTCGTAGTTCAGGATAGCCACCGAGTCAAAGCTGGCTTGCTGCAGTTAAGCCCCACCATCCCTTTGTTGATAATGATGCATATGTAGTTAGTTCTGATGTAAGTCTTGCTGGGTACATTTGTACTCACGTTTGCCTATTTTACGTTTTTGTAGAGAGACTTCAGTCTCACTAGTAGTTCCGCATGGACTTCAACGTTTAGCTTGTTACCTCAGCTACGATCTTGTGCCCTCGGCGGGATCTGGTAGATAGTCAGGCTTTTCAGCCTTTTTCATTTATAGATGTCTGTACCCAAACATGTTAAGCTTCCGCTTGTGCTTTGACTTGTATGCTCTGAATGCTGGGTCGAGAGACCCATGTTTGTAATATCTCGCTCCTCGGAGCCTATTGAATAAAATACTTGAGTTGTAGAGTCATGTTGTGATGCCATGTTGTATTTGCACATATCGAGCATATTGTGTGTATGTTATTGAAATGCTTGGTATGTGTTGGATCTGACTATCTAGTTGTTTATCCTTAGTAGCCTCTCTTACCGGGAAATGTCTCCTAGTGCTTCCACTGAGCCATGGTAGCTTGCTACTGCTCCGGAACACTTAGGCTGGCCGGCATGTGTCCTTCTTCGTTCCTGTGTCTGTCCCTTCGGGGAAATGTCACGCGATGAATACTGGAGTCCTGTTAGCCCGCTACAGCCCGGTTCACCGGAGTCCTGCTAGCCCAGTGCTACAGCCTAGATTCACTTGCTGATGACCGACATGTTCGATGCTGGGTCATGGCTGCCTGTCCCTGTAAGTTTGTGCCACTTTGGGTTTACGACTAGCCATGTCAGCCCGGGCTCCTTATCATATGGATGCTAGAGACACTATCATATACGTGTGCCAAAAGGCACAAACGGTCTCGGGCAAAGGTAAGGCGACACCCGTGGGAATACCGTGCGTGAGGCCACAAAGTGATATGAGGTGTTACATGCTAGATCGATGTGGCATTGAGTCGGGGTCCTGACAGCTTTGGTATCAGAGCTTGACTGCCTGTAGGACTACCAAGCCAAACTGGTCGAAGTTGAGTCTAGAAATTCTTTAGTTATATGTAGGGGAATTGATTGTGGGATGGAACGTAAGGCTCTTTTTACTCCTTATACCTTATGCCCTTCTGATTTGAGTCAGCCTCTTCTTTTCTACCGGGATTAAGAACTAGGCTTTCTCTTCTTTCTAGCAGATCACGTGTTACTAATCCGTAGACTTATAGGATTGTTGGTTTCAAGCCTCAATTAAGTTCCTACTATTTCCGTATGTTAATTGTTGATCTCAAAACCTTGATATTGTGCTTCTGAGTGGCGATGCCACCATTTTTGTAGCATGTCTAAATTCTTTTGAGCATTTACAGCTGTTATGCTATCCGAGTCATCCCAGGTTTCTAGACAATCTGATGCACTTGCAAAATCCTTTTCCTCTTATTACGATGTTCCTTTAGGCCAGGTTAACCACACTAATTGTTGAGTTGAGGTATTCTATTGCCTCGACAAATATGTTGGAATTATTATTATGACCCTAGGTGTCTTAGGGGATCATCTAGTAAGCTAGCCATGATTTGTGTTCCCAGTATGATGATTCTGGCCTTTATTCTCGAAAGCATCCCGTGATGCCACTTAGTAGTAGGTATTCTACTTCCGGGTTTTTGAACCTGAGATTCACACTACTTATTTCATGTTGATAGTGTTTGCTAGCTCCCTTAGGTTATTAGTAACCTTTGTGTTAGTCCTCAATGTCCGTGGTATATCAATCTTCCAAATACCATGAACCATTCTTGGCAGAAGTTCTTTTGAACCAAGAGATCACAACCAGAGTGCTCTTGATGAATTCTCCATTCTATATTGTGAATCTGCCAGTTCTACCTTTCTGCATGGGTTATCCGGAAGAAACCCGTTGAACTTGGTTCGACATGCTAATCCATGCATCCACAACTCATAAAACATATGTTCTTTTGAGTTGTCCCATTTTAGTTGTCTTCTGACCCTCGTCTATCAATTGATAGTCAAGAGTATGCGTGCATTCGTTCATCGATGCCTATTAATCTTGTGGTCCGTCAAGCCATTCTATTCCGGAATGACTAGGAGAAACAAACTCCAGAACCCCATCCATATCCAGGATTGGGTCAAAGCAGTTGTACTCCGCAGATCAAAATGCCAACCCAACTTTTGATTCTGTTCTACCCTGAAGTATTACCCACTTTATGTCAGGAATCTCATGAGAATTGCACCTTCTCTTATGAATTCTTGATGTAGTAATACTTCTTGCCATCAATTCTCATTCCTCGGTCCCGTGTTATTGTAACCGGAACACCGACAAGTGAATCGTGATGTGTGAAATCTATACTCCCAGCAACTCCGTTGCTTGGTAGTTAATGGACAATAACTTCATCCTTAGCGTGTTGGTTATGGAATCACCATCCTAAGGTTGATCGTGCTACCTAGTTCATATTTCTGGTGCACTCTTCGATCTTTGAGTTAGGATTTTGGCAAACCCTCGCTCTTCTGGTCATATCGTCTTGCCCTGAAAAGCAAGATTGTTCTCGAGCTTAGTAGCACATCGGTGGTTCGTGATTCTCCGAAAGTCTTCTCGGAGGTATCACCAGGATGTCACCTGACCGCTATGTTGAGCTCGTGATCAAGTTGGTTTTCGAACCACCCTTTCTCCAAGAATCCGTGTTGGATACCCCTGAGCTGGTTGGTTAAGCTAAACAACAACTTGGAGAGTTGGAAGATGAAAGCTTGTCCGACTCAGTTCATTTCCAAAGGGATATCTTGTGTTTGTGTGTTTGTTGTAGAAAGATGATTTCTTCATCGATTGGTCCTCGTGATCAGTTGTTGAACCTATCGTCTTGCCCAAACCTTGATTTGAGTGTGGGCCATCGTCAAATCAAGTTAGAACCAACGATATTCGTAATGTTGTCTTACTCGTGGTTAATTCCTCGAGCATACACCATTACATCTTTTGGTCTGACCAATACTATCACATTGTTCACATAATGGTGGAAGTCCAGTGATATGGAAATTCCGATGAGTTGCTGTTGAGCCCATCAGCGGCATTTTGTCTCCACTACGATTCGTGTTGAACAACCAGCTGGTGTTGGAAACTTCTATAAGCATTATCTTCATGTTCCGTTCATTAAGCTTATGTTGGATGGAAGAAGTGACTTCCTCGAATTCATGTGCATTTGGTGCAAGTTGCCGCCATGAGTTCGAGAAAGATTTTTTGTTTCTTTTGGTACCATCCCAAGTCAGTCGTGCATGTGCAAGCTATACTATGGTTTGGTAGATTAATTACCTCCACTCCACCTGTATTCCGTAGCACACCAAGCCACTAACTGATTTGTTCAAGGACAAGAAGTTCCTTCATAAGAGCTAATCATGACTTATGTTAGGACTTCGTTATCCTCGATGATGGTTCCGCACCTGAACTCGATAGTGTTTTATTTATAAGACTACTACGTGGTCATGCTTGCCTTGGACAGCGTGTTCACAGGTTTGTAGCAGAACCAGCTATTGTTTTGGAACATGCTATCGTAGTTCATTTTCCTGAGAATCTCGCAACGTCATCTCTTCGGTTTGTGTTGCAAATTTTCTTTTCCAGACATGTTGTCTGAAATGTCCTATTACCAACCAGATCTGAATCTCAGGCAGATATGATGGTTGGAACATTTCCAAGATCTATGATGTAGGTCCCGAAAAGGTTGATGTTCTGGCCGACACACCTAGCCGGGAGATCTATTATTGTAGTATCTTGAATGAGCACTTCAACCATTTTCTCCATAAGGATTTGGTATGACTTATTCCACAAGTTGTTTCTTATGGATTTTTGTGCTTCCAAAGTCCGACCTTTACTTGATGGCCATGTTGATGTTTTAAGCATTTACCATGGTACCTAGTACATCAAGGAGAATATTAGAAGCGGAGTGCTAAATGTCTCTCGGTCGATTATCCAGATTTGCTTCTTTGGCATTGCTAAGGAAAAATCTGAGAAAGTGATGTCCTCTTTTGCACCGGCATCCTCCGTCACTGTTCTTCATGGTAGTATGATGTGTTGCCAGGATCCTTGGCACGGATGTTGGTAAAACCTTGATGAATCTGGAAATGCTCAAGTTCTTGACAGCACGCTCAGCCACTAGGTTATATCCTTGGTGTCAACTGGAATGTGCCTTCCATTTGCCGAATTGCCCTACAACCGTAGTTTCCTTTGCAAACTGAGTATGCCATTTCTTCGAATTCCTTCAAACGATCGTTTGTGAATTGCCATTAGCCTGGTATGAAGAGCTTCAATAATCCTTTTCGATAGAGTTTCTTTCTGTCGTCGTCGTGTTAGATGAAGATCTCGAAAGCAAAGATGTCAAGATCAATTTGGAGCAATGAATCAATATCAACGATGAGGGCAGTTGGATCATGAAGATCGTGATAGCTTTGTATCCCCTCTGTCTTCTTACCTCACGTCTTGAATCTCGGGACGAGATTCTTGTTTAGTGGGGGTGAGTTGTCACATCCCTAGCTTCTGGCTTTGCACTAGGCTAGCTTCATGTGTGCATCATGTTTAAATTTTATTTAACTTGAAATGGGGATGTTCAAACCCTAGCATTAAATCAACTCAACTAGGGTGGATTAAAATCTTTTTCAATAAACCCAAAAAAAAGTCCCTAAGAAAAGTTCATGATTTCTGGTTAAGGTGGAAACCTCTGCCAAAAATGTTGAATATATTCTTAGATCATTTTTGGATTTTTGAATTAAATCATATTGTATTTGACCTTGGGCATTTAAACACTATAAATAATTTAAATGCTCAAATAATGTTGGAATTAAATGTGGGCCATTGGAATAATCCAGAGTGTCTACAAATTATTCCAGCATTTTACAAATGCTTTAGTATTTTTACTAAAGCCAAAACAGCAGCAGAGAAATAGAAAAGAGAAATAAAATAGAAACAACAGAGAGAGATAGTACCTGGGCCACTTACTTGTGCGGCTCAGGAGCCGGCCTAGCCCACCTGGCCGTTGCCAGTCGTCTCCCACCTCTGCCAGTAGGCAGAGGCAGAGACAACGCACGGGCGCGCGCGAGTGCCACGCCACCAGGCTGCCTGCCTGCGTCCGAGGACAGCGTGACGCCGCGAATCTCCTCCTCGGTGCCGTCCCAATCCGTCCGAATTGCTCACTCGATCCCCTGTTCTCTCCCTCGCCTCTGCACCGCCACACCCGAGCTTCACCGTCACCGTCGCTCACCGTAGCCATGGCTATCACCTCTCCCTCGCCCTCTGGAGCTGACCACGAGCTCCACCTCGACCACCTATTCCTCCTCGCCGAGCAACGCACCGCGGGAGACCCTGAAACGCCGTCCATGCTGTCTTCTTCAACCTCGGCTCGCCGGAGATCCGCTTTGCCACCCTGCTCAGCTTCGGCCTCCCCCGAGCTGGCTGACCTGCTCTTCATCTCCGTCGTGAGCTCCTCCCCCGAACCTCCTCTTCCTCGTCTCGTTCTGCACGTTGTAGTTGCCATCTTGCCCGAGACCGAACTGCGCCGCCGCCCGAGCTTCTCGCCGCCGTGCCGACAGCCACCGCGACTCCCAACCGAGCACACCCACGTGCTCACTGCGTCGCGCAGGTGCCGTAGGAGCCAAGCACGCCACCCCACGGCCACCGCAGCCTCGTTCCGGAGTGTGCCCGAACTCCGGCCGCCGCCGAGGTCGACTCCGCGCTCAACTCCGGCCGCCGGAGCCCATCCCGCTTGCACAGGGAGATGCGGAGCACTCCCAGCAGCACGCAGCGCCCCTCCGCCCTCCTTTTGGTCGCCGGAGAGCGAAACCCGAGCCCCCGCCGCTTCTGCTGTCGCCGGCGATGAGCCACCGGCGTTTTAGGCCCAGTTGACCAGGGGTTTGACCTCCCCTGGGTCTATGACATGCGGGCCCCGCTCAGCTAATTAACCTATTTTAGGTTTAAACTTAAATAGTTTAACCTAGATTAGCGCTAATTAAACTAGGATAGTTTAGTTAGCCACTGACAGTGGACCCCACTAGTCAGTTTGACCTGGACCGGCCCTGTTGACCGCTGACATCACAGTGACATCATGCTGACGCAGTAACTCTTCTGGAATTTAAATAAATCGTAAATGGTTTATTTATTTCAAAAAATGTTATAAACTTCTAAAAATCATATAAAATCAACCGTAACTCAGAATGAAATAAATTATATATGAAAAATGATCAGAAAAATCCAATCTATCCATCTGTACCATTTTCATGCATGTTAGAACAATTTATGACTATTGTTTAGGTCAATTCAATTAAATGGCATATAATAAATCACATATGGAGTTTGAATTTGAATCTTTGATTCAAACCAACTTCATTTAATCTGGTTTTAGTTGCATCAGCTCAAATCATAGCATATTGCCATGTCATGATCATGCATCATATTGTTGCATTGCATTGATTGTGTTCTTCCTTGTTTGCCGGTATTTGTCCCCTCTCGATAGACGTGTATCGACGATGTGATCGATGACACCGATGAAGAACTATACTATCTTCAGAAGTGCCAGGCAAGCAAACCCCCCTTGTTCATTCCGATACAATCCCACTCTCTCGCTCCTGCTCTATTTTACTGCATTAGGACAACAATGATACAACTGTTACTTGCTGCGGTAGTTGAACCCCTTTATCCTCTACATGACCTGTCATTGCCACAGTGAATAGATGAAACCCACTAGCATGAGTAGGAGTTGTTTGAGCCCTAATGTGCCTACTCATTCATGCTTGTTGTCATGCCTGCTACTGCTTAGAGTTGAGTCAGGTCTGATTCATCGGGGATGAATTGGAATGTGGTGAACATGTCCTACTGTGTGAGAGCTAAGTGTGTGAACACGATTTGGTAAAGGTAACGGTGAGAGGCCATGTAGGAGTACATGGTGGGTTGTCTCATTGAAGCCGTCCTTAGGAACTGAGTTCTGTGTTTGTGATCCATGAAACAGTTACTACCACACATTGGGTTCCGGTAACTCGGCCCCTCTCGGCTTATTAATCAACTTGATCTCTGTCCAGGAGTTGCAACTAGTTTCTGGTGTTTGTAGGTAGTGTTAGTAGTCTACCAAGTGGCACCCGGTACAGGTGGGCTTGGGACAGACTAGGCACAGTGGCACGGTGTACCAAGTGGCACCCGGATGGTGGGCTTGGGAACCCTGCTCACATCGTTTGGGGCCGTGAGCGACACCCCGGCCGGATCTCCTTGCGGATGGAACCCGAATAGGCGATAAACCTGGACTAGAGACTTGTGTGGTTAGTCAGGTCGTGGCCGACTCCCTCGCTAGGCTTCCGCTTGAAGGTTGCCGAGGTACATGACGTGTACATGGTGGTAAGTGGCGAGAGCGTGTGTGAAGAAGTACACCCCTGCAGGGTTATCATTATCTATTCGAATAGCCGGATTGCTCGGATATGGAAACTTGGACCCCTTGTACAGTTCATAGACAAGTGAAAGTGGATACTCTAAAATGCGCAAGATAAGTGTGAGTTCTATGGATGGCGTTCTCGTAGGGAGACGGGAGCGGATCCATAGTGGTGTATTGATATGCTGAATATGTGGACTCGTGTCCGCCACCTCAAAGAGTTACTTGCAGTCGTAGTTCAGGATAGCCACCGAGTCAAAGTTGGCTTGCTGCAGTTAAACCCCACCATCCCTTTGTTGATAATGATGCATATGTAGTTAGTTCTGATGTAAGTCTTGCTGGGTACATTTGTACTCACGTTTGCCTATTTTACGTTTTTGCAGAGAGACTTCAGTCTCACTGGTAGTTCCGCATGGACTTCGACGTTTAGCTTGTTACCTCAGCTACGATCTTGTGCCCTCGGCGGGATCTTGTAGATAGTCAGGCTTTTCAGCCTTTTTCATTTATAGATGTCTGTACCCAGACATGTTAAGCTTCCGCTTGTGCTTTGACTTGTATGCTCTGAATGCTGGGTCGAGAGACCCATGTTTGTAATATCTCGCTCCTCGGAGCCTATTGAATAAAATACTTGAGTTGTAGAGTCATGTTGTGATGCCATGTTGTATTTGCACATATCGAGCATATTGTGTGTATGTTATTGAAATGCTTGGTATGTGTGGGATCTGACTATCTAGTTGTTTATCCTTAGTAGCCTCTCTTACCGGGAAATGTCTCCTAGTGCTTCCACTGAGCCATGGTAGCTTGCTACTGCTCCGGAACACTTAGGCTGGCCGGCATGTGTCCTTCTTCGTTCCTGTGTCTGTCCCTTCGGGGAAATGTCACGCGATGAATACTGGAGTCCTGTTAGCCCGCTACAGCCCGGTTCACCGGAGTCCTGCTAGCCCAGTGTTACAGCCTAGATTCACTCGCTGATGACCGACATGTTCGATGCTGGGTCATGGATGCCTGTCCCTGTAAGTTTGTGCCACTTTGGGTTTACGACTAGCCATGTCAGCCCGGGCTCCTTATCATATGGATGCTAGAGACACTATCATATACGTGTGCCAAAAGGCGCAAACGGTCCCGGGCAAAGGTAAAGGCGACACCCGTGGGAATACCGCGCGTGAGGCCACAAAGTGATACGAGGTGTTACATGCTAGATCGATGTGGCATTGAGTCGGGGTCCTGACAATATTACCTTCTGTGCGGCCGTTTATAAATTCTGAGAGATGGCAAGTCGTCAGCTTCAGCCCCCAAGCCACAAGTGCTGGGGTGTTTGGGATAAATTTGAGCACTCTTGTTCCCATTCTTGGGTCCATCTAGGGAGGCGCTCAACACAACGAACAAGGCAACCGGACTTATAATGCTTGAACACTCTCACTTAGCCATAGAATTCTATAATTTTAAATTTTGGCGAAGCCCCTAGTATTCGGAAGACCGAGTTCGAGGCACTATCCACGCCTTGGCCGGACATTATCCGGTTCTTCGCTTGACGCGGCATAAGTCTTTAAGGACTCGAAAAGACCTCTCGAACAGCGACCAGTCTCTCGCCTTATCATGACAGTTAGTTTTATCTTTCTCCACTGAGGCGCTCGCCCAGCTCAACCGGGGCGCAATCGCAGTGGTTCTCCCAGTGCCACCTTAGCCGACAGAACGGAACGTAAGGTACCAAAACGTGGGAGCCGGGCAAACCCAACTATTGACCCAAGACATGATTCGGAGCCGATTCATATAATGCTATAAGTTCGGGGTGCCGCAATTGTGAAAGTGTTCGGACTTATCACACCATAATGCGGGGAACATAAGCCCCTGGTGTATTCGGCCGTACCAAAATATACGGGTGCAAGATGTCATTAGTGAACATATATTTAAAGTAATGCAATTACAGGCAAAAAGTGCTGCATTATTTATTCAAGGGATTCTGCTATGAGTGCGGAATGATACAAATAGTGCGGTAAGCAAGGGATTGGACTAATTAAACATGTCCCCCTCCAGGGGTGGGCTGCGGACTGGTGTATATAATCAAATTTAATGCTCGTAATGGAGACCACCTGAGTGTTCGTCGCGGCCTTCTTCCCTCCCTGGCTGTTGCATCGTGAGTTCGGCGGGTTCACCGCCGGACAGGGCCTCTGGTGAACGGAGTCCTGTGTATACAAAGAAGGAAAATAATAAAAAAGAGCGACACACTTGTGAGCCCCTGGTGTGGTCGAGCTGCACTCTGGGTCTGTTGTGGTCGTGCCCCTCCCCCTAGGCCCATGGTATCTCCAGAGCGTAATGGTGTACGCGGAGGGTTGGTCTTGCAATTATGCAGGGGCTGGGGTTGGGGCCGCATTGCTACGCGTGCTCGTATCGTGCCAGGTTGTCTTGGTTGATGTTGCTTCGGGCGCGTTTGGCCGTATCCGGCCGTTTAACGGCCGGACTCGAAAATTGCCTTAGAAGGCTGCTCTGTACTTCTGCCGCGAGAGCCGCTGTGTGTTCCTCCGTTCGGAGGGAGCGTTCTGTATTTCCGTTGACCGTGATGACTCCACGGGGGCCTGGCATCTTGAGCTTGAGGTATGCGTAATGCGGCACCGCGTTGAACTTTGCGAACGCGGTTCGTCCGAGCAGAGCATGATAGCCGCTGCGGAATGGGACTATGTCGAAGATTAACTCCTCGCTCCTGAAATAATCCAGGGATCCGAAGACCACTTCCAGTGTGACTGAGCCTGTACAATTGGCCCCAACACCTGGTATGATGCCTTTGAAGGCGTCTTTGTAGGTTTAATCCTTGAGGGGTCTATGCCCATCTTGCGCACTGTATCCTGATAAAGCAGGTTCAGGCTACTGCCGCCGTCCATCAGGACTCTCGTGAGGTGAAATCCATAGACGATTGGGTCTAAAACCAATGCGGTGAATCTGCCATGGTGGATACTGGTCGGATGGTCTCTTCGATCGAAAGTGATCGGGCAAGAGGACCATGCATTGAACTTAGGGGCGACTGGCTCCATCGCATACACGTCCCTTAGTGCACGCTTCCGCTCCCTCTTGGGTATATGGGTTGCGTATGTCATGTTTACCGTCCGCACTTGTGGGGGAAAACCCTTCTGTCCTCTACTGTTTGGCGGTCGGGTCTCTTCGTCGTCGTCACTGTGCAGCCCCTTGTCGTTGTTTTTGGCAATTAACTTGCCTGCCTGCTTAAATATCCAACAATCTCTGTTGGTGTGTGTCGGTGTCAAAACCGGCGGATCTCGGGTAGGGGGTCCCGAACTGTGCATCTAGGCGGATGGTAATAGGAGACGAGGGACACGATGTTTTACCCAGGTTCGGGCCCTCTTGATGGAGGTAAAACCCTACGTCCTCCTTGATTAATATTGATGATATGGGTAGTACAAGAGTGGATCTACCACGAGATCAAGGAGGCTAAACCCTAAAGCTAGCCTATGGTATGATTGTTGTAATGTATGTTGTGTCCTACGGACTAATGCCCTCCGGTTTATATAGACACCGGAGGAGGCTAGGGTTACACAGAGTCGGTTACAATGGTAGGAGATCTACATATCCGTATCGCCAAGCTTGCCTTCCACGCCAAGGAAAGTCCCATCCGGACACGGGACGGAGTCTTCAATCTTGTATCTTCGTAGTCTTGGAGTCCGGCGGACGATGATAGTCCGGCTGTCCGGACACCCCCTAGTCCAGGACTCCCTCAGTAGCCCCTGAACCAGGCTTCAATGACGATAAGTCCGGCGCGCATAATGTTCGGCATTGCAAGGCGGGTTCCTCCCTTGAATAATCCAGAGAAGATCATGAACACCAGGATAGTGTCCGGCTCTGCAAAACAAATTCCACATTCCACCGTAGAGAGAATAAAATGTACACCAGTCCAATCTGCTGACGTATTATGCGGCGTGACATCACACCGCTACCAAGCCTTTGTTTGAATCTTTTTTTACTATACCACCTCAGCATGTTTAGCGAAGCGGTTTCCTTGGCACGTCTTGTCGAAGCAGAGATCGTGTTCCCCTTATTCCGGGATTCTCATCAATACGAACGTGGGTAACCCAACCGTGCCCGTCGCCACGCCTCCTCCATCGAAGGTGAATCCCGAACGGTCACGGAGACGACCCTTGGTATTTTCCCCCTTTATAAGAGGACCAAGGACCATTTCTTTTCTTCAAACTCGCATCAAATCTCCTTCTTGATCCTAGCTCCAACACCCAGAGCCCCAGATTCGAGCGCTTCGAATTCTCAATCATGTCCGGCTCCGACCTTCAGGGCCGGTGGATGCCTTCCTCCGTCACGGGGGAGGACATATTGAAGTTACGTGAGGCCAAGTACCTGACCTACGAGATTTCGCACAGGTTGCCTGCCCAAGGGCAGGCCGTGCCCGCCCCCGAGCCCGGCGAATACGTCGTCTTCGTATCCCACCTCCGTCGGGGTTTAGGCTTCCCGACGGACCCCTTCGTGAGAGGGCTCATGTTCTACTACGGGCTGGATTTTCATGATTTGGCTCCGGAGTCCATCCTCCACATCTCCGCATTCATTATCGTCTGCGAAGCCTTCCTCCGCATCACTCCCCACTTCGGCCTGTGGCTGAAGACCTTCAATGTGAAGCCGAAGATGATCGGGGGGCGTCAAGCGGAGTGCGGCGGGGCGGCCATAAGCAAAAAGGCCGATGCCCCGTGGCCCGAGGGTTCCTTCCAAGAGGAACTTGGACTGTGGCAGCAGGAGTGGTTCTATATCACCGCTCCGAAGGGCAGCAAGCAAAAGCCCCCGCCTTCATTCCTCCCGGGACCTCCACGCCAACTGATGTCGTGGGTCAACCAAGGGCTCAATTGGGGGCCGTCCGAAGACGTGCCCTCACTGCAGGGCCGGATTCGAGACCTCCAAGCGAGGGAGATCAATCTGGTCGTGGTGATGCAGGTTATGCTAATCAGGCATCTTCTGCCCTGCAAACGTCGTCCTCTCCGTCTATGGGAGTTCAACCCGGAGGGACCTCGGATTCTCCAACACTTCATGGGTGCAACACCCGTGGAGATGTACAAGTTGTTCTTCGGACCGCAGGTGGCATGTCCGGATTTAGCCGAGGACGCAGGCCTAAGCCGCAATCGCCCGGATACTCAGGTAAATAGCTCAGAGTCCGGACATTCTGTTTATCTGCCTTTCTAGAGTTCGCCTCCTGACCCATTACTCTTCACAGGAGTGGGTGGCGCGATTAAGGCTGATAAGGTGTCCGGCCCCCCTCCCAGAGACCGCACTGGAGCCCGTGCTGGTCAGAATGTTGGAGGTCGCGCCCACAGAAGGGAGCGATTGGGAAAATAGAGGAGCTAATATTTCGCCCAAAGGGGCGTCTGAAGAGGGGGGAATCAAGAACCCCTCCTTCCAGGGGGAGAAGAGGACCGCCTCCGAGGATCCGGAGGCCAAAGCCCCTAAACGGGGGAAGAGATCTTCCCCGGGGGATCCGGCGTCCGGGGAGAATCCGGGCGCACAACCATTGCCAAAGAATCAGCCCTCCAGCGAGCCGTGAGTATGAAAAGGGAATTTCATCAGTAAGAAAATACCTCCATTTGTGCTTCTGTGGGTGACCGAAATTTTTATTTTGCAGTTTGGATTTGCAGCCTTCGCAGATGAGTTCGTCTTCGGGGGACCTTCTTCCGGAGGTGATGGAGAGCGAAACGCCCTCGTCTGCTGCGCCATCAGATAAGGCAGACGAGCCTGAAGTATCGTCACGGAGGGTATCCCCAAGTCCGGAGGGGCCGGAGAGTTTGGCGCCCGCTAGTATCCGGTCGGGAGGACTGAAGAATCTGCTTGAGAGGGCGTTCATCTCAGAAGATCATCGTGCGCTAATGCACATTGTGATTGGAAGGATTTCGTCCGCCGAGAGCGGATTGCGTAACACCGCTATGAGTTTGCTGGCGGGATTTGAGGTACGCGAAAATGACGCACCTTTCATTTTTGACAGTTTTGCACATAAAAGTGTGCCCTGTATAGATAGTAGCCCCTGAGACTCGGTAGGTTGTCGAAAACGACAGCGTGCCGAGGATCGAAATTGCGAGTAATGAATGTCGCCGTTCCTATGCAGGTGGCAGATAGTCCGAGGGCTAGCCGGACTAGTGGGGTTGCCGAGTTAATGCGGCAACTTGACGCGGCGGATGCGGACATCGCACTTGTCAACCGGCGACATGACGAGTCGCAAGGTAAATGAGTTCTCCACGGTTGCTTTATTAATGGGGTCAAAGCCCTCCTCTTATAAATTGTATGTTGTTATACAGACAAAGCTGCTGCTGTGGAGAGCCTTCGGGCTGAACTTGCTCAAGCTAAGGAGCAAGCCCGAAGGGGTGACGCGGCTGCCTCGAGGGCGGCCGAGGAGTTGAAAGCCGAAAAGGCTGCTCACTGCGTAAGTAGGGAAGAGGTGGCCGAATTGGCCGTAAAAGTGAAAGATGCTGCCGACCGCAATGAGGCTCTTGAAAAGGAGCGCTTATCGAAGCGGGAAGACCTGAAGAAGGCCACCGCCGAGGCCAAGGATGCCCGCTCTGCAATGCGGGCCATGAGGGAGGAGCTGCGCCAGGCCGGAGATATCATGGCTGGCAAGCCTTATCTGCTGCGTCGCCGGTTTATGGATCAGAAGTATGCTCAATTTGATCGGCTGTGGAGTCCGGAGGATCTGTATATGGACTTAGTGGCAAGTGCGGCTGATGCCGTTGAGCACTTCCGGAGCCAGAAGGATCACAAGACGGAAGAGCTATTTTGGTCTCAATTCCATAGTCCGGATCGCTCACTTCCGTTGACCGACCGGTTGACCGAATGGGCCGAGCTAAATAGATTATCCGGACTTGCCATGACTGACATCGTGGCTCATGTCTGGCCAGAGAGGCCCAAGGCGACGAGCTACTTCAGCTTACTGCAGCAATTCCTTGGAGCGGTGCCGCGTATCAAGGAGATGAAGCGGTCGGCCTGCATCGAAGGCGCGCGGATGGCACTTGCCCGCGTAAAGGCGCATTGGACAGAGATGGATGCCACCACTGTTGCCGCCCAGGGTTCGGATGAAAGCCGGCTCCCCGCCGAGCACTATTTCAGGGAACTTATGCGTGGTGCTCGTGTAATAGAGTCGCAGTGCTCAAAAAATGTCACGTTCAAATGAACGTTTTAGCTTGTAAAACAATGATTATGTAATAACTGCTTTTTATACTTGTGTGTCCCAAGTGGTAAAACTGCTCCTGAGCGGCCGTTTTCGTATACATTTGTATAACCTGAAAGATTGCAGTCTTCGGCTTCAGCCCCCACGCACAAGGTGCGGGGGTGTTCGCAAAAATAGCATGTGTTCACACTTAATTCGATGTCTCGGTCCTGTTTAGGAGGTGGTAGCGTAGCAAACGAGGCAATCCGGACTATAATGCTTTATCACTTTCACTTAGCCAGTGGAGCTCGAGGGTGGGGCTACGATATAGCCCCTGGGGGCACCGCACTTCTCCGATTGCGGGGCGCGTGTGTGCCTAACCGGGAAACGGTCCTTCGTCAAAGCGGGGAATTCTAAACATTCCGGTAGTCGATCGAGTGGTTGACCAGTCTCTCGCTATATCATGACAGTCAGTTTTTGGCTTTCTCTACTGAGGTGCTCGCCCAGCCGAACTGGGGCACAATCGCAGTAGTTCTCCTGGTGCCGTGTTGGCCGATGATACGGAACGTAAGGCAGCAAAACACAGGAGCCGGGCAAACCCAACATTTGACCAAAGACATGATTCGGAGCTGATGCATATAATGCCTAACTCGAGACGCCGAACACTCCCTAAGGTGTTCGGTCTTTATGATAATGGGCAGAATAATGCCCTAAGCCCCTAGTGTCCAAGTACGGGCATGGTCTTCTGACGCGGCCAATGCCAAAACGTCAGGCTCCGCTTTGGTTATAGGAAGAAACCAAGGGAGAATAACAACAAGAGACATTAAAAAAAGGTTTACGCAGGGTCTTAATCTGAAAAGAATCCTCGCAACGGGTCCCTACTGCACGTCTGCGCCTGTGTCTCCGTTGTGCCGTTATCCTGGACGGGTATGCACGTTGTTCATATGTAAAAAGGGAGGAACGCTTAGTTTGGAAACAATTCGTGCGAAAAAAAAGGAGAAGAAACATAAATAAGTAAAGCGGGATTCGTATGAACTCGCGATTCTTTGTGCGCGCAACCCCTTATCAAGGGTTGTGCGGCTAGGGAGCCCCTAGCCAACCAATTCCAGACTCGTCTATCCGTGTCTGGGGTCTTCAGGTGACCCTCGCACTGAAATGATGCCTCGAGGACCGGGTATCTTGAGTGTAAGAGACGCGTAATGCGGTATGGGGTTAAAACGGACAAAAGCCTTTCGTCCCAAGAGTGCTTGATATTCACTTTTAAATGGGACGATATGAAAAATTAGTTTTTCGCGCCGAAAATTGTTCGGTGATCCGAACACGACTTCTAGTAATAGGGAGCCTGTGCACTTGGCATAAGGGCCTGGCGTCACTCCTTTGAAGGAAGTGCGGCTGTGTCGAATTTTGGTAGGGTCTATCCCCATCCTGCGGATTGTGTTTGAATACAGCAGGTTTAAGTCACTGCCTCCGTCCATTAGGACTTTACTAAATTGTAATCCGTCGATTATGGGATTCAATATCAGGGCAGTCCGTCCCGCGCTTCGAACGCTTCTAGAATAGTCCAGGTGGTCGAAAGTGATTGGTTTTGATATCCAATCTCTATGGTCTGCTGGGTTGGACCGTGCCGCACTATTTTTAGGAAGTGCCGCACTATTTTTCCGTATTATCACATGAATTCAGTTTACTGCTTTGACCTCTTGTGGGAAAGTCTTTTGTTTTTCGGTGCTCTGCTGGTGGGGTTTATCTTCTTCGCTTGACGCGTCGAGCCCCTTGTGTTTGGTGTTTAGTCGGCCGGACTGTTTAAAAACCCAACAATCCCTGTGGGTGTGATTTGCAGGCCTTTCGGGGGTACTGTGGATTTGACATATCCGACCCAAAATCTTGTTTAAGTTGGACAACTCATCGCTGTCATCCTTAAGAGGCGGTGTTTTGTTGTTTGGCCGCGAGCTTTTGAATCTGGCGTTGACTGCCGTGCTCTTTGGGCTTTTCTCTTTATTCCGGCGCTGCTCTTTTCCACACCATGATTTTCCGTTTCCATCTCTTATCTCGGATGTACTTGGGTCGTTGGTGCTGCATCTTGCTAGCCAGCTATCCTCTCCCACACAGAAGCGGGTCATGAGGCTTGTTAGTGCAGACATTGTCCTCGGTTTCTCTTGGCCGAGGTGCCTGGCAAGCCATTCGTCTCGGACATTGTGTTTGAAAGCTGCTAAGGCTTCGGCGTCCGGACAGTCGACTATTTGGTTCTTTTTGGTGAGAAACCTGTTCCAGAATTTCCGCGCTGACTCTCCGGGCTGTTGAGTTATATGACTTAGATCAGCTGCATCCGGAGGGCGGACATAAGTCCCTTGAAAATTTGCTCTAAACGCGTCCTCGAGCTCTTCCCAACTTCCAACAGTGTTTTCAGGGAGGCTTTTAAGCCAATGACGGGCTGGCCCTTTAAGCTTGAGGGGTAGGTATTTTATGGCGTGGAGATCGTCTCCTCTGGCCATGTGTATATGCAGTATATAATCTTCTATCCAGACTCCAGGGTCTGTTGTTCCATCGTAGGCCTCTATGTTTATGGGTTTAAATCCTGCTGGGAATTCATGGTCCAGCACCTCATCGGTGAAACATAGTGGGTGTCCGGCGCCCCTGTATTTGTGTGTGCCGCTATCTTCGGACACTTGACGTGTTGCCTTGCTTCTTGGGGCCTTCTTCTTTGGCCCGTAGATGGACCTGGCTGGGCCATCTGTCCTTCCAAGTTCGCTGGTTGGTTTATGTGTGGCGCCGCTTTCCGAATTTGGCCTGTCATCCGGCCGTCTATCCAACCAGGCTGCCTCTTTATTTTTTGACTGTGGGGGCTCTATGGCCTCGTCGTCGAATTCTGGTAGCAGCTTGCGCTTTGGGTAGCTCTTTGATTGATGGCCATTGCCGTATTTATCCGCGGTTTTGAGTACTTTGCTCCACCTCATTCTGAGTGTGTCTTCCGCTGTTTTGAGGTTCCGTTTTTCTTTCTTCAAGCTTCTTGCAGTGTTGACGAGTCTTTTCCGAAGGTTTTTACCTTTCGGCGGCGTGTCCGGCGTGAGATCGTCCAAACCGTCGTTTTCGCCGGGCCTGGACTGATTATCTGACTCGTCCTGTTCGGACGGTTGCTTATCCACATGCTCGTCGTCCACTTCTGTGCCCTGCTGTAATGCGGGGTCCTTAGGAGCGTTGTTGTTGTCGAGGCGGGGCTTAGGGCGGCGTCTGCGCCGCCGTTTTGGTTGTTTATCCTCTGCCGCGGCCCGTTGGTCCTCGTTATCGCTCTCTTTTGGGGTATCCACCATGTATATGTCGTACGACGAGGTGGTCCTCTCATGCCCTATAGGCGTTGTTTCTTGTTCGTCTCCGTCGTCGTCTATAGCGTCGATGTCTTCGGAGTCGTAGTCTAGCATGTCAGTTAAGTTGTCGACAGTGGCTACAAAGTGGGTGGTGGGTGGGCTCTGGATTTCTTCGTCGCCCGAATCCCAACCAACCTGGCCATAGTCCGGCCAGGGCTCTCCTGATAACGAGAGATGCTCTAGTGAGTTCAGGATGTCGCCAAAAGGCGAGTATTGGAAGATGTCTGTGGTGGTGAATTCCATAACCGGCGCCCGATCTGATTTGATTGGTAGGGGCGCGGGAGGTTCGGAGTCCGGCAAGGAGTCCGGCACCTCGGAATCACGGGTTTTGCAAGGGACAAGATTAGTGTTCGGCTCCATCGCCGTAGCAGTTGAAGCCCCCGAGGCAGCGTCCATGCACCGATCCCCTATCTGGGCAGTCTGCTCCGGACCAATGGCCGGAGCGGATTCGTGTGCGGCCACCAAGGCACTGTTCGGCGGCAGAGCTAGATCATGCCCATCGCAACAGTGCGGCGCGCTCGGCTGTGGCTCGGGTCCGTCGAAGATCAAGTCTCCGTGGATATCGGCCGTGAAGTTTAGGCTTCCGAATCTGACCCGACGGCCAGGGGCGTAGCTTTCGATCTGCTCCAGATGGCCAAGCGAATTAGCCCGCAGTGTGAAGCCGCCGAATATGAAGATCTGTCCGGGGAGAAAGATCTCACCCTGGACAGCATCATTAGTTGCAGATGACATCAAGCCTATCGGTGACGACACAGAGCAACTCTCAATGAAAGCACCAATGTCGGTGTCAAAACCGGCGGATCTCGGGTAGGGGGTCCCGAACTGTGCGTCTAGGCGGATGGTAACAGGAGACGAGGGACACGATGTTTTACCCAGGTTCGGGCCCTCTTGATGGAGGTAAAACCCTACGTCCTCCTTGATTAATATTGATGATATGGGTAGTACAAGAGTGGATCTACCACGAGATCAAGGAGGCTAAACCCTAAAGCTAGCCTATGGTATGATTGTTGTAATGTATGTTGTGTCCTACGGACTAATGCCCTCCGGTTTATATAGACACTGGAGGAGGCTAGGGTTACACAGAGTCGGTTACAATGGTAGGAGATCTACATATCCGTATCGCCAAGATTGCCTTCCACGCCAAGGAAAGTCCCATACAGACACGGGACGGAGTCTTCAATCTTGTATCTTCGTAGTCTTGGAGTTCGGCGGACGATGATAGTCCGGCTGTCCGGACACCCCCTAGTCCAGGACTCCCTCAGTGTGATTAGCTGGCTTTCCGGGGGTGCCATGTATCTGGCATGAGCGGTCGAGTATTCGGTCCAAATTGGACGGACCCGGAGTGGTTCTTTTGAATGGCTTCTTCCGCTGACCGGGTTTAGAGCCTCGGAATCCGGCGTTGACTGCCGTATCCTCATTGTTGTCGCCGTTAACATGGCGTTTGTTTTTGCTTCGACGCGACCTGCCGTTGCGGTCCTTAGTATCCGGACTGCCAGCATTTATACTGAGGTTGTTGCTGCGAGCTAGCCAGCTATCCTCTCTCGCATAGAAGCGGGTCATTAATGATATGAGGGCTGCCATCGATTTCGGCTTTCCTTGTCCTAGGTGCCGGGCTAGCCATTCGTCACGGATGTTATGTTTGAAGGCTGCGAGGGCTTCTGCATCCGGACAGTCGATGATTTGATTTTTCTTTGTTAAGAACCTTGTCCAGAATTGCCTGGCCGATTCGTCTGGCTGCTGGATTATGTGGCTTAGGTCATCGGCGTCTGGTGGCCACACATATGTGCCCTGGAAGTTGTCGAGGAATGCGGCTTCCAGGTCCTCCCAACACCCAATTGACTCTGCGGGCAGGCTGTTAAGCCAATGCCGAGCTGGTCCTTTAAGCTTGAGCGGGAGGTATTTGATGGCGTGGAGATCGTCGCCGCGGGCCATATGGATGTGAAGGAGATAATCTTCGATCCAAACCGCGGGGTCTGTCGTGCCATCGTAGGATTCAATGTTTACGGGTTTAAACCCTTCAGGGATTTGATGATCCATTACTTCGTCAGTGAAGCATAGCGGGTGTGCGGCGCCTCTGTATTGAGCAATATCACGACATAGCTCAAGGGAGCGTTGTCTGCTGTGTTCGGCCCGGCCGGAGTTGTTGTATCCGGCTCGACGGTATTCGTCGTGGGTCGTGGGGCGCCCGCGTGATCCATAGATAGATCTGGATTGTCTTGCCTTATCCTCCAATATGTCCCGCAAGTCCGGCGCGTTCCCTCGTGGCTTCGTACTTTTCGAGCGATGCCGGGGTACGGTCTTGATGGAAGGCCTGGATGCCTCTCGATCGCGACCACGGGGTGGTCGGTCGGCCGTATTGTGCGCTGGTGATGAAGGTATGTATGCTCCCTCCTCTAATCGGGGGAGCAACTTGCGTTTTGGGTAGCTTTTGGAGGGGCGTTCGAATTCATACTCTTCGTCCGAGAGGACATCGGTCCATCTGTCGGCCAGCAGGTCTTGATCAGCTTGAAGCTGCTGCTGCTTTTTCTTTAGGCTATTTGCTGTGGCCATTAGCCTGCGTTTGAAACGCTCTTGTTCGACGGGATCCTCGGGCATGATGAATTCGTCGTTGTTGAGGCTTGCCTCGTCTTCGGAGGGAGGTATGTAATTATCATCCTCGACCTCTTCATCTGCCGCTCTCTCGTGAGGGCTTGCTTCTGCATCCTCCTGCGCTGAATCTTGCTGGGGGGGATTGTCTTCGGCACTTTCTGGGGTCTTATTATCTCCTGTGCTGGAATCTCCATTCTTGCTGTGGCGGGATTTAGAGTGGCGCCGCTGACGTCGGCGCTTGGGCTGTTTCTTTAAGGAATCTGCCTCCGCTGCTTCTTCGCCGTCCCCATCTTTTGGGGCGTCCACCATGTATATGTCATATGACGAGGTGGTCTTCCAGTGCCCTGTAGGCGCTGGTTCTTGTTCGTCTCCGGCATCGTCGTCCATACCGTCGATGTCTTCGGAGTCATAGTCTGGCATGTCGGTTAGATCGTCGACAGTGGCTACAAAGTGGGTGGTGGGTGGGGTTTGAATTTCTTTGTCGTCCGCATCCCAACCCATCCTGGCCATAATCTGGCCAGGACTCTCCGGATAGCGAGAGATGCTTTAGCGAATTTAGAATGTCGCCAAAGGGCGAGTGCTGTAAGATGTCCGCAGCGGTGAACTCCATGATCGGCGCCCAATCGGATTCGATTGGCAGGGGCGCAGGAGGTTCGGAGTCCGGCAGGGAGTCCGGCACCTTGGAGTCACGAGCTTTATAGGGGACAAGGTCAGTGTTCGGCTCCATCGCCGCTGAAGTTGCAGCGCCCGAGGCGGTGTCCAGCCACCGGTCCTCGATCTGGGTGATCGGCTCCGGACTGAGGGTCGGAGCAGATTCGTGTGCGGCCACCAAGGCACTGTCTGGCGGCAGAGCTAAATCATGCCCATCGTGACAGTGCGGCACGCTCGGCTGTGGCTTGAGTCCGTCGAAGATTAAGTCCCCGCGGATGTCGGCCGTGAAGTTTAGGCTTCCGAACCTGACCTAACGGCCAGGGGCGTAGCTTTCGATCTACTCCAGATGGCCAAGTGAATTAGCCCGCAGTGCGAAGCCGCCGAAAACGAAGATCTGTCCAAGGAGAAAAGTCTCAGCCTGGACGGCGTTGTTGTTGATCGAAGAAGCCATCGAGCCTATCGGTGACGACAGAGGAACTCTCAATGAAAGCACCAATGTCGGTGTCAAAACCAGCGGATCTCGGGTAGGGGGTCCCGAACTGTGCGTCTAGGCGGATGGTAACAGGAGACAAGGGACACAATGTTTGACCCAGGTTCGGGCCCTCTTGATGGAGGTAAAACCCTA
Source organism: Triticum timopheevii (assembly GCA_963921465.1). Classification (NCBI taxonomy): domain Eukaryota; kingdom Viridiplantae; phylum Streptophyta; class Magnoliopsida; order Poales; family Poaceae; genus Triticum; species Triticum timopheevii. The sequence goes on from OY997270.1 coordinate 594,306,796, forward strand.
CGTCCTGCTTGATTAATATTGATGATGTGTATTACAAGAGTGGATCTACCACGAGATAAAGGAGGCTAAACCCTAGAAGCTAGCCTATGGTATGATTGTTGTAATGGATGTTGTGTCCTACGGACTAAAGCCCTCCGGTTTATATGGACACCGGAGAGGGCTACGGTTACACAGAGTCGGTTACAATGGTAGGAGATCTACATATCCATATCGCCAAGCTTGCCTTCCACGCCAAGGAAAGTCCCATCTGGACACGGGACGGAGTCTTCAATCTTGTATCTTCGTAGTCTTGGAGTCCGGCGGACGATGATAGTCCGGCTGTCCGGACACCCCCTACTCCTGGACTCCCTCAACGACCTTCAAAGGCGTCATACCAGGTGTTGAGGCCAATTGTACAGGCTCAGTCACACTGGAAGTGGTCTTCGGATCCCCGGACAATTTCCGGAGCGAGGAGTTAATCTTCGACATAGTCCCGTTTCGCAGCGGCTATCATGCTCTGCTCGGACGAAACGCGTTCGCAAAGTTCAACGCGGTGCCGCATTATGCATACCTCAAGCTCAAGATGCCAGGCCCTCGTGGAGTCATCACGGTCAATGGAAATACGGAACGCTCCCTCCGAACGGAGGAACACACAGCGGCTCTCGCGGCAGAAGTACAGAGCAGCCTTCTAAGGCAATTTTCGAGTCTGGCCGTTAAACAGCCGGATACGGCCAAACGCGCCCGAAGCAACATCAACCAAGACCACCTGGCACGATCCAAGCACGCGTAGCAATGCAGCCCCAACCCCAGCCCTTGCATAATTGCAAGACCAACCCTCCACGTACATCATTACGCTCTAGAGATACCATGGGCCTAGGGGGAGGGGCACGACCACAACAGACCCAGAGTGCGGCTCGACCACACCAGGGGCTCACAAGTGTGTCGCTCTTTTTTATTATTTTCCTTCTTTGTATACACAGGACTCCGTTCACCAGAGGCCCTGTCCGGCGGTGAACCCGCCGAACTCACGATGCAACAGCCAGGGTGGGAAGAAGGCTGCGACGAACACTCAGGTGGTCTCCATTACGAGCATTAAATTTGATTATATACACCAGTCCGCAGCCCACCCCTGGAGGGGGACATGTTTAATTAGTCCAATCCCTTGCTTACCGCACTATTTGTATCATTCTGCACTCATAGCAGAATCCCTTGAATAAATAATGCAGCACTTTTTGCCTATTATTGCATTACTTTACATATATGTTCACTAATGACATCTTGCACCCGTATATTTTGGTACGGCCGAATACACCAGGGGCTTATGTTCCCCGCATTATGGTGTGATAAGTCCGAACACTTTCACAAGTGCGGCACCCCGAACTTATAGATTATATGAATCGGCTCCGAATCATGTCTTGGGTCAATAGTTGGGTTTGCCCGGCTCCCACGTTTTGGTACCTTATGTTCTGTTCTGTCAGCTAAGGTGGCACTGGGAGAACCACTGCGATTGCGCCCCGGTTGAGCTGGGCGAGCGCCTCAGTGGAGAATGCTAAAACTGACTGTCATGATAAGGCGAGAGACTGGTCGCTGTTCGAGAGGTCTTTTCGAGTCCTTAAAGACTTATGCCGCGTCAAGCGAAGAACCGGATAATGTCCGGCCAAGGCGTGGATAGCGCCCCCAACTTGGTCTTCCGAATACCAGGGGCTTCGCCGAAATTTAAAATTATAGAATTCTATGGCTAAGTGAGAGTGTTCAAGCATTATAAGTCCGGTTGCCTTGTTCGTTGTGTTGAGCGCCTCCCTAGATGGACCCAAGAATGGGAACAAGAGTGCTCAAGTTTATCCCGAACACCCCAGCACTCGTGGCTTGCGGGCTGAAGCCGACGACTTGCCATCTCTCAGATTTTATAGACGGCCGCACAGAAGGTAATATTTTAAATCAAACAAGCGTTGCTTAGCGCATATGAACAAAGTTTTCAGCGCACAGGATAATACATAGCGAGTCTACTCAATAATTACATCTCTAGGGCACTCATCCGCAATCTTGCGGGCACCCTTCAGGACAGTCTTATAGTACATCTCGGGCGTATGATACTCCTTGCCCGCTGGCGGCGCGTCAGTCATAAGCTTCTCCGCATCCAGCCTGCCCCAGTGCACCTTTGCGCGGGCAAGGGCCCGACGAGCACCTTCAATACATGCGGAGCGCTTGACGACCTCCAACAAGGGGCACGCATCCACCAGCTGCCGCGCGAGGCCGAAGTAGCTCCCAGGCATGGCCTCTCCAGGCCACAGCCGGACTATGAGGCCCTTCATGGCCTGCTTGGCTACCTTGTGGAGCTCGACCAGCTGCTTCAGCTGGTCGCTAGGGGGCACCGGAAGGCCGGCCTCAGCATACTGAGACCAGAAGACCTTCTCTGTTGAGCTCCCCTCCTCGCCACGGTAGAATGCGGCGGCATCGGATACACTGCGCGGCAGATCTGCAAACGCCCCTGGAGAGCTCCGAATTCGGGAAAGTGTCAGGTAGTTTACATTAACATGCTTGCTTTGCATGAAAAATGCCTTACCCGCCGCTATTTTCTTCACATCCTCCACCTCCTAAAGGGCCTTATGGGCCTCGGCCTTGGCGGCTTTGGCACTTTCGAGAGCCAAGGCAAGCTCGGACTCTCGAGTCTTTGAGTCGCGCTCCAAACTCTCATGCTTTTCCATGAGAGCCTAGATCTCTTGCCGCACTTCCGCCACCCGCGCCTCCTGCTTCTCTCGCTCTGCCCGTTCCGCGGCCGCATTGTGTTCGGCCGCGGACACAGCCTCCTTCAGGGTTGCCACCTCGTTCATGGCCCCTGCAGTACCCACGATTATCCTTGTTATTTTTCTCGCAACCTAAATCCTTTTCTGTAAGGTAACTATTCAAAGTGGTGTTACTCACCTTCTTTGTCCTCGAGCTGCTTCTTGGCACGGCCAAGGTCTTGCTCGGACCGCTCGAGGTCCTGCTTCAAAGCACCGACCTCCGCAGTCAGTGCGGCAGAGGTCAGCAGCGCAGCCTGCAAACCCATATTGACATAATTTTTAGCAACCCTGCGTACATATTTTTAGATCCTCAGTCCGGCTTTTCTTTCTGAACACCAAACCGAGCATAAGGGGCTACTATCTATGCGGTATTACATTACATAATTTTAACTTCTTACCTCAAAGCCTGTTAGAAGGCTGCTGCAGGCTTCGGTCAGCCCGCTCTTGACGAGCTGAACCTTCTGAATCACCGCACTCATGATAGTGCGGTGTTCTTCCTCGATGGAAGCGCCTTTGAGCGCCTCCAACAAGTTCTCTGGCGCCTCTGGTTGGATGGGGGCCGCCGGCGTCACGGTCTTGCCCTTCTTGCGAAGGGGCCGCCTGCCGGACTCCGGAACCACTGCGGGTTCCGGCGTGGAGTTCGGCGCAAAGTCCGGGAGGCTGCCTTGCGGCGCCTCCGGAGCCTCCCCCTGATGGGTCCTCTCCTGGGATCCCACCTCGGCGTCCTCAGCGGCGCGAGGGGTGGAGGCAGTCGGAATGGAATCCACATCCGACGGAGCCAACGACCCGCTCGACGAAGCGGGGAGATCATTGTCGGCCGGACTGCAGGCAGTATGCAGCATTAGAAGGACACTATGTGACAGGAAAAGAAATTATAAATCATTCAGGAATCCGAATACTTACAATCTCGCCGGAGGCCTGGCCCTTGAGGGCCACTCTTCATCACCAACGTTGGTGTTACCGGAGCTGTCCGGGGGAATAGTTCTTCCCCTCTTGGACCCTTCGGCCTCCCCTGTTGGGGAGGCCTTCCTCTTTCTCTCTCCCTCCTCTAGGAGAGAGTCTTCTTCCTCCTCCTCACCTTCAGGGAAGGAATCCGCCTCGGAGTCGTCGGACACCTGAAAACGGGAACTCTTTGGAGTACCCGTGGCCACCTTCTTGGCCTTCTTCTCCGGCACCACGTGCGGTGCCGGAACTAGCAGCCCCGCTAAACGGGCATCCACTGGGTCTTCTGGCATGGGAGCCGGGCAGATGAGCTGCTCGGCCTTCTTCATCCATTCCTGTCAAAGGAAAAGGGAGATTGAAACCCGCTTAGGGCGGAACTATTAACAACAAGTGTCCCGTAAAGGGGTAGAATCACTTACCTCGTCAGCTGGACGCTGCGAGTGAAATCCGCGATCTTCCATCGCGGATGCGGGGGCTTCGACGCCCTTAAAAAGCACCCTCCATGCGCCTTCGTACGTCGTGTCGAAGAGCCCGCTTAGCGCTTGGTGCTGTGCCAGATCAAACTCCCACAGGTTGCATGCCCGTTCTTGGCATGGGAGAATCCGGGGGACGAGCATGACTTGGACCACATTAACTAGCCTGAGCTTCTTGTTCACCAGCTTCTGGATACAGGCTTGGAGTCCCATCAGCTCCTTCGAACTACCCCATAGCAAGCCCTTCTCTTTCCAGGAGGTGAGCTGCACAGGGATACCAGATCTGAACTCAGGGGCCGCCGCCCACTTAGGGTCGCGCAGCTCGGTGATGTAGAACCACCCCAACTGCCACCCCTTGACGAACTCCACGAAGGCCCCTTCGAACCAGAGGACGTTGGGCATCTTGCCCAACATGGCGCCTCCGCACTCCGCCTGCGTGCCCTTCACTACCTTCGGCTTGACATTGAAGGTCTTGAGCCACAAGCCGAAGTGGGGCTGGATGCAAAGGAAGGCCTCACACACGACGATAAATGCCGAGATGTTGAGGATGAAGTTCGGCGCCAGATCATGGAAATCCAGGCCGTAGTAGAACATGAGTCCCCGGACAAAGGGGTGAAGTGGAAAGCCCAGTCCGTGGAGGACGTGGGGGAGAAATATGACCCTCTCATGGGGCCTAGGGGTGGGGATGAGCTGCCCCTTGTCGGGCAGCCGGTGCGCGATGTTGCCGGAAAGGTATCCGGTGCTGTGCAGTTTGGCGATGTGCTCCTCCTTAACGGTGGAGGCCAACCATTTACCTCCCGCTCCGGACATGGTCAGAGAAGGTTGAGATGAGATGCGCGAACTTGGGCGCTGGAGCTCGAGTGCGCGGAGATGGATAAGCAAAGGAGGAAGAAGGCGTAGGTAAAAAGGCGGATCCTTATCCCCTTATATATAGGCGGACGAAGACTATACGTCCCCACCGGCCTGGTAAAACTCGCTTATCTCCCAAGCGCCACCATCAATGGCGCGGTTGGGTTACCCACGCCCGTATTGATGAGAATCCCGGAATAAGGGGAACACGATCTCTGCTTCGACAAGACGTGCCAAGGAAACCGCTTCGCTAAACGCACTGAGGTGGTATAGTAAAAACAATTCAAGTAAAGGCTTGGTAGTGGTGTGACGTCATGCCGCAGAATACGTCAGCAGATTGAACTGGTGCACATATTATTCTCTCTACGGTGAATGTGGAACTTATTTTGCAGAGCCGGACACTATCCAGGTGTTCACAATCTTCTATGGATTATTCAAAGGAGGAACCCGCCTTGCAATGCCGAACATTATGCGTGCCGGACTTATCGTCATTGAAGCCAGGTTCAGGGGCTACTGAGGGAGTCCTGGACTAGGGGGTGTCCGGACAGCCGGACTATCATCGTTCGTCGGACTCCAAGACTACGAAGATACAAGATTGAAGACTCCGTCCCGTGTCCGGATGGGACTTTCCTTGGCGTGGAAGGCAAGCTTGGCGATACGGATATGTAGATCTCCTACCATTGTAACCGACTCTATGTAACCCTAGCCCTCTCCGGTGTCTATATAAACCGGAGGGTTTTAGTCCGTAGGACACAACATCCATTACAACAATCATACCATAGGCTAGCTTCTAGGGTTTAGCCTCCTTGATCTCGTGGTAGATCCACTCTTGTAATACACATCATCAATATTAATCAAGCAGGACGTAGGGTTTTACCTCCATCAAGAGGGCCCGAACCTGGGTAAAACATCGTGTCCCTTGTCTCCTGTTACCATCCGCCTAGACGCACTATTCGGGACCCCCTACCCGAGATCCGCCGGTTTTGACACCGATAATCCCCTTGATCACGGTAAAGGCTTTGGATCGGCGGACGATCTGTCGAGCCTCTTCTTCGTCCTCTGGGAGCTCTTTTCTTAGGATATACGCGATATACAAAACTGTCCAATCGGGAGTGATCACTAAAGCTTCCATGATCAAGTCGACCACCGCTGGAACTTCAACCTCAGTCGGATATGTGGCACTCTTGGGCTGCAGAGCTTCTTCAGTAAAAGGATCTTCCTTGACTGATGGAGTATGGATATGCTCCAAGAACACACCACTAGGAATGGCTTCTCTCTTGGAACCTATCTTTGCCAAATCATCAGCCGCTTGATTTTTCAGTCGGGGTATATGATGGAGCTCTAACCCCTCAAACTTCTTTTCCAGCTTCCTCACTGCATTGCAGTATCTAGTCATGGCTGGGCTTCTAACGTCCCACTCCTTCATCACTTGGTTGACCACCAAATCTGAGTCGCCACAAACCATAAGGCGACGGACGCCGAGTGAAATGGCCATGCGCAACCCATACAAAAGGGCCTCGTATTCTGCCTCATTGTTGGAGGAATCAAAGTGAATCTGGAGCACATATCTGAGCTTATCTCCTCTGGGGGAAACCAGGACAACCCCAGCACCGGAACCATTCAACATCTTAGAGCCATCAAAAAACATGGTCCAATGCTCCGAGTGAACTTGAGTCGGCTGCTGTTGTTCGATCCACTAGGCAAGGAAATCTGCTATTGCTTGGTACTTAATGGCTTTCTTTGCCTCAAACTTGATATCAAGGGGAAGGAGTTCAATCGCCCATTTCGCCACTCGACCAGTAGCATCTCTGTTGTGCAGAATCTCTAAAAGTGGAGCGTCGCTGACGACTGTAATGGAATGATCAGAGAAATAATGAGCAACCTTCTTTGTGGTCATGTAGATCCCATACACAAGCTTCTGATAATGAGGATATCTTTGCTTTGATGGAGTCAAAACTTCAGAGAGATAATACACTGGGCGTTGAACTTTGAAGGCTTTCCCTTCTTCTTCCCGCTCGACCGTAAGTACTGTACTGACGACTTGTCCTGTGGCTGCAATATAAAGCAATAGAGGCTCTTTGCTGATTGGAGCAGCAAGCACCGGCTGGGTGGAGAGCAGAGCTTTTAGCTCGGCAAACGCTGCATCAGCTTCTGGAGTCCACTCGAACTTGTCTGCCTTCTTCATCAATCGGTAAAGAGGTAATGCCTTTTCACCGAGTCGAGAGATGAATTGACTTAACGCGGCCAAGCATCCAGTAAGTTTCTGGACGTCGTGCACTCGCACAGGGCGTTTCATTCGGAGTATAGTGCCAACTTTTTCTGGGTTAGCATCGATTCCCCGTTCGGAAACGAGAAAACCGAGTAACTTTCCACCTGGAATTCTGAATGTGCACTTTGACGGATTGAGCTTGGTATCATACCTCCTGAGATTGGCAAATGTTTCAGCTAGGTCAGTCAATAGGTCGGAACCCTTTCGTGACTTGACCACAATATCATCCATGTACGCTTCAACGTTCCGACTGATTTGAGTGAGCAAACACTTCTGAATCATCCTCATGAACGTGGCTCCGGCGTTCTTGAGGCCGAATGGCATGGTGATATAGCAGAAGCACCCGAATGGAGTGATGAAAGCTGTTTTGATCTCATCCGGTCCATATAGACGGACCTGATGGTATCCGGAATAAGCATCTAGAAAAGACAATCTCTCACACCCCGCGGTCGAGTCGACAATTTGATCGATGTGAGGGAGAGGAAAATGATCTTTCGGGCAGGCCCGATTGATGTGCTTGAAATCAATGCACATGCGGAGTGAGTTGTCCTTCTTGGGAACCATGACGACATTGGCGAGCCGCTTGGAGTGGTATATCTCTCGGATAAATCCTGCCGCCAATAGTCAAGCTACCTCCTCACCAATGGCTTTTCTCTTCTAGAAGGCGGACCACCGAAGATGTTCTTTTACTGGTTTTGCTGCTGAGTCGACTCTAAGGCGATGCTCAGCCAGTCCCCTGGGAACACCCAGTTCTCACGGAGGAACTGGACGAGCGCTTCTTCCTATTTAGGGTCGAGTGTTGTGGAGATATGGGTCGGAGCTGCATTGGGGTCGGTCGGGTGGATGTGAACGGGCTTCGTCTCACCGGATGACTGAAACGCTGACTCTGTGGCAGGCTTCTTAGCTCGCAACAAATCACTCGGATCTGCATTTTGCTTATATCCTTCTAGCTCGACCGTTGTCACCTGGGAATCGGCAATCTTTGAGCCTTTCTGGAAACACTCTTCTGCTTTTTTCCGATCACTAGTGATAGTGGTCACGCCTTTGGGGCCGGGCATCTTCAGTTTGAGGTACACGTAACATGGTCGAGCCATGAACCGTGCGTAAGCTGGTCTCCCCAAAATAGCGTGGTAGGCGCTCTGAAAGTCCACGACTTCAAACGTCAGCCTCTCTTTGCGGAGATGTTTCGAGTCACCGAACACCACGTCCAGAGCTATTTGGCCGAGTGATTCAGCTTTCTTTCCAGGTATAACTCCATGAAAACTCATGTTACTGGTGCTCAGTCGGGACATCGGAATGCCCATACCTTTCAGTGTGTCCGCATACAACAAGTTCAGTCCGCTACCACCATCCATTAGCACCTTCGTCAGTCGAGTGCCTTCGATGATCGGGTCGACCACCAAGGCTTGCCTCCCAGGGGTGGCTATATGAGTCAGGTGATCAGACTGGTCGAATATAATGGGAGTTTGGGACCATCTCAGATAGCTGGGTGTCGCCGGGGCAACCATGTTCACCTCACAGTTGATAACCTTCAGTCGGCTTTTACTTTCCACATCAGCAAAAATCATCAAAGTGGAGTTAACATGAGGATATCCTCCCTCACTGTCCTCCTTGTCTTCGGCTTTGTCCGACTCCTTTTCCTTGTCCTTGGGCTGTTTACCTTGGAACTGCTGGATCAAGAGCCTGCACTGCCGTGTGGTATGCTTCGGGTAAATGAAATTACCCTCTTCGTCTTTCTTCGTGTGAATGTGACACGGCAGATCCATCACGTCATTCCCTTCTTTATCCTTCACCTTCTTGGGGTTCCAGGATACTTTGGGTTTTCCTTTGAACTTGCCCTGAGTCACGGCCAGAGCCTCTCCAGGAGCCGCTGGTTTGGCTTTCCGTTTCAACTTCCGACTGGAGTTTCCTTTCTCCGACTGACTCGGCTTGTACTTGCCGCTCCGGAGTCGGTCCTCCTCTTCACCGTTGGCGTACTTGGTAGCAATTTCCATCATCCGAGTCAGGGTCATATCTCCGGTCCGACCAAACTTCAAACTTAATTCTCTGTTCTTAACACCATCCTTGAAGGCATAGACTGCCTGATGATCAGACACGTTCTCCACGGTATGATGCAAAGTGATCCATCTTTGAATATATTCTCTTAAGGTCTCATTCGACTTCTGTACACAAACTTGCAACTCTGTCAATCCAGCTGGTCGCTTGCAAGTTCCCTCAAATGTTCGGACAAACACTCGGGAAAGATCTTCCCAAGTGTAAATGCTACTTGGAGTTAACCGATTCAACCATGCTCTGGCCGAACCTTCCAACATGAGTGGTAAGTGCTTCATAGCCACCTCGTCATTCCCGCCGCCGATCTGTACAGCCACTCGGTAGTCCTCAAGCCAAGTTTCAGGCTTAGACTCACCGGTGAACTTGCTTACTCTAGTCGCCAATCTGAAGTTGGGGGGAATCACCGCGGCTCTGATAGCCCTGCTGAAACATTCCGGACCTGAAACATGCACTCGGCTTCTAGTGGGCGCATCTCTGTCGTGGCCACCTCGATGAGCCCTGTTCTGATCAACCAAGCCTTGCACGATGATGGATCGCGCATCAAAGCCTGGTTCTCGGGGGTCGACCGGAGCTCTTCGCCCCACACTGAGTTGACGCCTGTCATCTTGTTGCCGAGGAGCGTAAGACCCGCCTCTCGGAGGAGGAGTGGGCACTCGACGCCTATCATCACGATCATAATGGTCACCATATTGGTCTCGTCAATTCTCGCGTCCTTCACGCCGCGGAGGCGATCTAGGGCTATGAGCCGACTGAACCATATTCGCAGCGACGGATCGACTGTGAATCCAGTTGCGTGACTGAGACACGGCTGAATTCTGATCTCCTGCTACCCGGAGCAAATCTCTAATCTGCATCAAGCCTCTGCCAGCCTCCGACTGAGAGGGCTGAATTGACTCTGCTATACGGGTTGCAGCTGCTAAATTCTGAATCGGGGTTCGATATACCTGAGTCGGCGGGAAGAGTTGACGTCGACTGGAGTCGGGTACTCATTGCCGTGCGCGCTCGTCGAGTGCTCGCTAGAGGTTCTCCAGACGAGCGCGTTCAGCCAAGTTGGCCAAACATGCCTCCTCCAAGGCGCGAGCCTCGGGGGTTTCTCCTGTGATGGGAGTATACAGGGCATCCATGTTCCTGCGGCGAAGTTCTTCTCTTTGCAGGGAATTAAGTGGCTCGGGTTGGTACTCCTCATGGACTTGTGCGGGATCGCCTCCACCGTCTACCCCGTCGTCGCGGGGGAAGCCGGGAGGGCTACGAGTTCCGTTGACCATCAAGACCTCCGCCGCTGGATCACTGCTATCGCACTCGGATGCAGTCTCTACGGAGCCAGTCGACAGATCGAACAGGCCGTAGAGGGATTCGTCGGGCTCGATTGCCACGACTTGGGTGGTGGCCGTCTGGCGAGCCACCACGTGCCTCACCCACCGCTGGAGCCTCGACCGACCAGAGCGCTTGCGTTGGCGAGAGACAGGGAGAGTGGACGATAGGGGAGTCGACCGATATGGAGTCGACGGTTGCCGCAGCAGAACGCCGCGGACACATGCGCGAAAATGCGTCGCACCGCGGACGGGGAGCGCATTGATGTCGAGTGGAGCCTCCTGGAGCCAAGCGGAGTCATCGGCGATGAAGGTGAGAGCGCCAAGACGGATCTCACGGCCTTCGACCAAAACTCCACCAGAAACCATGATGAAAGCAATCGGAAACATTGCAACTTCTCCAAAAAATCGCTAAGACACCTGCCCCACGATGGGCGCCAACTGTCGTGGTTCTAAGTCTGACAGTAGAATAGGGGGTAGGTATGAAGAGGCAAGATCCTAGCTATGGAGCAGTTGTAAACACAAGGGATGTACGAGTTTAGGCCCTTCTCGGAGGAAGTAACAGCCCTACGTCTCGGAGCCCTGAGGCGGTCGAGTGGATTATGTGTGTATGGATTACAAGGGTGCGAACCCTTTACACTGAGGAGGGGGGTGGCTTATATAGTGTCCGCCAGATCCCTCCGGCCCTCAGTAATGCAGGGTTTAAAGTACGTTAAAGCTAGGTGTTACTGGTAACGCCTTAAATAAAGTGTCCTAAATGCCATAAAGACTACTTAATTACAGACCGTTTGGATGCAGAGTGTCTCTTGATCTCCTGGTGGTCGAGTGAGTCTTCATGGTCGAGTCCTTCGAGTCCGTCGAGTGAAGTCCCTCTTGGTGGACTGGAAGGCAGTTTCTTCTGAGGGTGTCCTTGGGAAGGGTACTTAGGTCAGGTCTATGACCGTACCCTAGGTACATGACCTCATCACCGGGTCGAGAGATATGAAGTCTCCGACAAGTTCTATAGTTGTAAGATGGCGGAAAATAGTTCTGTCAGTGAGCACATACTCAAAATGTCTGGGTTGCACAACCGCCTGTCCCAGCTGGAGATTAACCTCCCGGACAAGGCGGTCATTGATAGAATCCTTCAGTCGCTCCCACCGAGCTACAAGAGCTTTGTGATGAACTACAATATGCAGGGGATGGTGAAAACTATTCCTGAAGTATTTTCAATGCTAAAGTCAGCAGAGGTAGAAATCAAGAAAGAACATCAAGTGTTGATGGTCAATAAAACCACCAAGTTCAAGAAGGGCAAGGGTAAGAAGAACTTCAAGAAGGACGGCAAGGATGTTGCCGCGCCTGGTAAGCCAGTTGCCGGGAAGAATTCAAAGAATGGACCCAAGCCTGAGACTGAGTGCCTTTATTGCAAAGGGAAGGGTCACTGGAAGCGGAACTGCCCCAAATACTTAGCAGACAAGAAGGTCGGCAACACTAAAGGTATATGTGATATACATGTAATTGATGTGTACCTTACCAGTACTCGTAGTAACTCCTGGGTATTTGATACCGGTGCCGTTGCTCATATTTGTAACTCACAGCAGGAGCTGCGGAATTAGCAGAGACTGGCGAAGGACGAGGTGAGGATGCGCGTCGAGAAGGGTTCCAAGGTCGATGTGATCGCCATTGGCACGCTACCTCTACATTTACCTACGGGATTAGTTTTAAACCTCAATAATTGTTATTTAGTGCCAAGTTTGAGCATGAACATTGTATCTGGATCTCGTTTGATACGAGATGGCTACTCATTTAAATCCAAGAATAATGGTTGTTCTATTTATATGAGAGATATGTTTTATGGTCATGCCCCGATGGTCAATGGTTTATTCTTAATGAATCTCGAACGTAATGTTACGCATATTCATAGTGTGAATACCAAAAGATGTAAAGTTGATAACGATAGTCCCACATACTTGTGGCACTGCCGCCTTGGTCACATTGGTGTCAAGCGCATGAAGAAGCTCCATGCTGATGGACTTTTAGAGTCTCTCGATTATGAATCATTTGACACATGCAAACCATGCCTCATGGGCAAAATGACCAAGACTCCGTTCTCCGGAACAATGGAGCGAGCAACCAACTTATTGGAAATCATACATACCGATGTGTGCGGTCCAATGAGCGTTGAGGCTCGCGGAGGATATCATTATGTTCTCACTCTCACTGATGACTTCAGTAGATATGGGTATGTCTACTTAATGAAACACAAGTCTGAGACCTTTGAAAAGTTCAAGGAATTTCAGAATGAGGTAGAGAATCAACGTGACCGAAAGATAAAGTTCCTATGAACAGATCATGGACGAGAATATTTAAGTCACAAATTTGGTACGCACCTAAGGAAATGTGGAATCGTTTCACAACTCACGCCGCCTAGAACACCTCAGCGTAACTGTGTGTCCGAACGTCGTAATCGCACTCTATTGGATATGGTGCGGTCTATGATGTCTCTTACCGATTTACCGCTATCATTTTGGGGATACGCTCTAGAGACAGCTACATTCACTTTAAATAGGGCTCCGTCTAAATCCGTTGAGACGACACCATATGAATTATGGTCTGGGAAGAAACCTAAGCTGTCGTTTCTAAAAGTTTGGGGATGCGATGCTTATGTCAAGAAACTTCAACCTGAAAAGCTCGAACCCAAGTCGGAAAAATGCATCTTCATAGGATACCCTAAGGAAACCATTGGGTATACCTTCTACTTTAGATCCGAGGGCAAGATCTTTGTTGCCAAGAACGGATCCTTTCTGGAAAAAGAGTTTCTCTTGAAAGAAGTAAGTGGGAGGAAAGTAGAACTCGATGAAGACTACCTCTTGAACCGGAAAGTAGTGCAGCTCAGGAAAATGTTCCTGTGGTGCCTATACCAACTGGAGAGGAAATTAATGATCAAGGTACTTCGGATCAAGTTGCTACTGAACTTCGTAGGTCCACAAGGACACGTTCCACACCAGAGTGGTATGGCAACCCTGTCCTGGAAATAATGTTGTTAGACAACGGTTAACCTTCGAACTATGAAGAAGCGATGGCGGGCCCAAATTCCAACAAATGGCTTGAAGCCATGCAATCCGAGATAGAATACATGTATGAAAACAAAGTATGGACTTTGACAGACTTGCCCGATGATCGGCGAGCGATAGAAAACAAATGGATCTTTAAGAAGAAGACGAACGCGGATGGTAATGTTACCATCTATAAAGCTCGACTTGTCGCTAAGGGTGATCGACAAGTTCAAGGGGTTGACTACGATGAGACTTTCTCTCCCGTAGCGAAGCTGAAGTCCGTCCGAATCATGTTAGCAATTGCCGCATACTATGATTATGAGATATGGCAGATGGACGTCAAAACGGCATTCCTTAACGGCTATCTTAAGGAAGAACTGTATATGATGCAGCCGGAAGGTTTTGTCGATCCTAAGAATGCTAACAAAGTATGCAAGCTCCAGCGATCCATTTATGGGCTGGTGCAAACATCTCGGAGTTGGAACATTCGCTTTGATGAGATGATCAAAGCGTTTGGGTTTATGCAGACTTATGGAGAAGCCTGCGTTTACAAGAAAGTGAGTGGGAGCTCTGTGGCATTTCTCATATTATATGTAGATGACATACTCTTGATGGGAAATGATATAGAACTTTTGGACAGCATTAAGGCCTACTTGAATAAGTGTTTTTCAATGAAGGACCTTGGAGAAGCTGCTTACATATTAGGCATCAAGATCTATAGGGATAGATCGAGACGCCTCATAGGTCTTTCACAAAGCACATACCTTGATAAGATTTTGAAGAAGTTCAAAATGGATCAGTCCAAGAAAGGGATCTTTCCTATATTACAAGGTGTGAGACTGAGCTCAGCTTAATGCCCGACCACGGCAAAAGATAAGGAAGAGATGAGTGTCATCCCCTATGCTTCAGCCATAGGATCTATTATGTATGCCATGCTGTGTACCAGACCTGATGTAAACCTTGCCGTAAGTTTGGTAGGTAGGTACCAAAATAATCCCGGCAAGGAACATTGGATAGCGGTCAAGAATATCCTGAAGTACCTAAAAAGGACAAAGGACATGTTTCTCGTTTATGGAGGTGACGAAGAGCTCGTCGTAAAGGGTTACGTCGATGCTAGCTTCGACACAGACCTGGATGACTCTAAGTCACAAACTGGATACATGTATATGTTGAATGGTGGAGAAGTAAGCTGGTGCAGCTGCAAGCAGAGCGTCGTGGAGGGATCTAAATGTGAAGCGGAGTACATGGCAGCCTCGGAGGCAGCGCATGAAGCAATTTGGGTGAAGGAGTTCATCACCGACCGAGGAATCATACCCAATGCGTCTGGGCCGATCAAACTCTTCTGTGGCAACACTGGAGCTATTGCCCTAGCCAAGGAGCCTAGGTTTCACAAGAAGACCAGGCACATCAAGTGTCGTTTCAACTCCATTCGTGAAAATGTTCAAGATGGAGACATAGATATTTGCAAAGTACATACGGATCTGAATGTCGCAGATCCGTTGACTAAACCTCTTTTGCGAGCAAAACATGATCAACACCAGAACTCTATGGGTGTTCGATTCATCACAATGTAACTAGATTATTGACTCTAGTGCAAGTGGGAGACTGTTGGTAATATGCCCTAGAGGCAATAATAAAAGGATTATTATTATATTTCCTTGTTCATGATAATTATCTATATTCATGCTATAATTGTATTATCCGGAAATCGTAATACACGTGTGAATACATAGACCATAATATGTCCCTAGTAAGCCTCTAGTTGACTAGCTCGTTAATCAACAGATAGTCATGGTTTCCTGACTATGGACATTAGATGTCGTTGATAACGGGATCACATCATTAGGAGAATGATGTGATGGACAAGACCCAATTCTAAGCATAGCACAAGATCGTGTAGTTCGTTTTGCTAGAGCTTTTCCAATGTCAAGTATCTTTTCCTTAGACCATGAGATCGTGTAACTCCTGGATACCGTAGGAGTGCTTTGGGTGTACC
The DNA here is from genome assembly GCA_963921465.1 of Triticum timopheevii. Classification (NCBI taxonomy): domain Eukaryota; kingdom Viridiplantae; phylum Streptophyta; class Magnoliopsida; order Poales; family Poaceae; genus Triticum; species Triticum timopheevii. Next base: position 594,322,484 of record OY997270.1, read on the forward strand.
AAACGTCACAACGTAACTGGGTGACTATAAAGGTGCACTACAGGTATCTCCGAAAGTGTCTGTTGGGTTGACACGGATCGAGACTGGGATTTGTCACTCCGTATGACGGAGAGGTATCTCTGGGCCCACTCGATAATGCATCATCATAATGAGATCAAAGTGACCAAGTGTCTGGTCACGGGATCATGCATTACGGTACGAGTAAAGTGACTTGCCGGTAACGAGACTGAACGAGGTATTGGGATACCGACGATCGAGTCTCGGGCAAGTAACGTACCGATTGACAAAGGGAATTGTATACGGGGTTGATTGAATGCTCGACATCATGGTTCATCTGATGAGATCATCAAGGAGCATGTGGGAGCCAACATGGGTATCCAGATCCCGCTGTTGGTTATTGACCGGAGAGCCGTCTCGGTCATGTCTACGTGTCTCCCGAACCCGTAGGGTCTACACACTTAAGGTTCGGTGATGCTAGGGTTGTAGAGATATGAGTATGCAGCAAACCAAAAGTTGTTCGGAGTCCCGGATGAGATCCCGGATGTCACGAGGAGTTCCGGAATGGTCCGGAGGTAAAGAATAATATATAGGAAGTGCAGTCTCGGCCATCGGGAGAGTTTCGGGGGTCACCGGTATTGTACCGGGACCACCGGAAGGGTCCCGGGGGTCCACCGGGTGGGGCCACCTATCCCGGAGGGGCCCGTGGGCTGAAGTGGGGAGGGGACCAGCCCCTGGTGGGCTGGTGCGCCCCCCTAGGCCCCCCCTCTGCGCCTAGGGTTGGGAACCCTAGGGGAGGGGGCGCCTCCACTTGCCTTGGGGGGCACTCCACCCCCCTTGGCCGCCGCCCCCCTAGAGATCCCATCTCTAGGGCCGGCGCCCCCCTTGGGGGCCTATATAAAGGAGGGGGGAGGGAGGGCAGCCGCACCCTGAAGTCTTGGCGCCTCCCTCTCCCCTGCTACACCTCTCCCTCTCGCAGAAGCTCGGCGAATCTCTGCCGGAACTCTGCTGCATCCACCACCACGCCGTCGTGCTGCTGGATCTTCATCAACCTCTCCTTCCCCCTTGCTGGATCAAGAAAGAGGAGACGTCATCCGCTCCGTACGTGTGTTGAACGCGGAGGTGCTGTCCGTTCGGCACTTGGTCATCGGTGATTTGGATCACGATGAGTACGACTCCCTCAACCCTGTTCTCTTGAACGCTTCCGCTCGCGATCTACAAGGGTATGCAGATGCACTCCTATCACACATTGCTAGATGAACTCATAGATGGATCTTGGTGAAATCGTAGGAAATTTTTTATTTTCTGCAACGTTCCCAACAAAAAGTTGCGCCGGGTTCAGTAGGATAAACAGAGCCAACAGCCGCCTTGACCTTCAAATTCATCCATTGCGTCATAATGTGGAAATTTTGAGACTCCGTGATAGCTTCCACGGGAGAGCTGGCAGGAGCAGTCAAGACATGCTCCGGCTGAAGCAGCTCGGTGGAAGCCATGCCGCTTCTCTGCTGAGATGGCGGGGTAGCTTCGGGGGAAGCTTCGGCAGGTCGTTTGCTGCGATCTGCTTCTTGTTCCTCTAGCCCCATTACCCTTTCGTGCAGCGCCTGCAGTTGGCTCTGCTCCAGTTTCTTCCTCCTCTCCTGGGTTTTGTAATCCCATGCGTCCGGAAAACCAACCTTCCATGGAATGGAACCTGGCGTGCCTCGTGACGGTCCAGGCTGCTCAGGATTCCCGAGGGCCATTGTGAGCTCGTCCTTCTCCCTGTCTGGAACGAACGTCCCTTGCTGCGCTGCATCGATATAGTGCTGAAGCCTCTTGACTGGTATTTTTAGTTGCTCATCCGTCCAACGGCACTTCCCTGATATAGGGTCCAAGGTTCCGCCAGCCCCGAAGAACCGAGCCGGCAACGGTCTGGCCAGTTCATTATCTCTGGTTCGATCCCTTTATCAAGCAGATCATTCTCAGCCTTGGACCACTTATGCCGGGCTTTGAGGTAGCCACCTGACCCCGTGCGATGGTGAAACTGCTTCTTCGCAGCATTTTTCTTGTTTGTCGCCGACATCTTCTTACTCTTTTCCAATGTCTTGTGGGCCACAAATGCGGGCCAGTGATCTTTGATCTTCTCATATTTGCCGATGAATTCTGGTGTCTCTTCTTTGTCGACAAACTTGTTCAGCCCTTTCCTCCACCTCCTGAATAGGCTTGCCATCTTCTTAAGAACACGAGACTTGATTAATTTCTCTTTAACTAGCTTCTCCGGAACCTCCTTTGGCGGTAGGGTGAAATTTGCCTTTAGCTCAGTCCAAAGATCATCTTTCTGCATATCATTGACATAAGACACCTCAGGGTCTTCCTCCTTAGGCTTATACCATTGCTGGATGCTGATCGGGATCTTTTCCCTAACAAGAACCCCGCACTGAGCAGAAAATGCGTTCTTTGTCCGGATGGGTTCAATCGGTTCGCCGTCGGGCGCGATTGCTGTGATCTCAAACCTTTCATCCGAGCTCAACTTTTTCTTCGGGCCACGTCTCCTTGCCGAAGTTGTGCTCGATCCGGAGGGCTAGAAAAAGGAAGAAAGACGAGAGTTAATTAATATGTGTACATATACCAAAACAATGAATGCTTCAATTAACTAGTCTGCACGGGCTTAACTAATATATATATACCTGGCCGGACTCGGTTCGGTCACCGGAGCAGTCAGCACGGTCTCCTTCTTGTACCTCCATTGGGTCACAGGAGCCATCATGAACATAGCCCTCTTCTTGTACCGGCATTAATGGGCCGGAGCCATCATGAACATAGCCCTCTTCTTCACCCAGTCCTTCCTGACCATCGGTGTCGTTGAGAAATGACGCAAAGACATCACTTCCTTGTGCGATTATGTCCCGCAACATCGCTTCTGTTGCTTCGTCTCGGGAGTGCTCCATAGTTTCTGCAAATATTTAGAACATGTCAATTATTATTCAAACATGGTACAGATGGATATATATTAGTGGCAAACGTAGAACTAGCTAGCTAATCACAATAAGGAATCATGTTAGTGGCATCGACGCTGCTTCTCTAGGGTTTGGGGTGGCCTCGACATCCCGCTTCAAGGGTTTGGGTGGCCTCAACGACAACGCTCTTTTAACTTGGGAAATTTAGGTGGCCTCGAGAGAGTTTGTCGGGTAGGGGCGCGCACTACTAGAAAAAGGGCTATAGATGGGATTGACACTAATGGCGCACCAGACAAGAGGTGCGCCATTAGTATATACTAATGGCGCACCACCTTCTGGTACGCCATTAGAGTTGAAACTACTAATGGCGCACCTGGCCCAAGGTGCGCCATTAGTATAAAAAAAATTGAACTAGTGCGCCTATCCAAACATACTAATGGCGCATCCAGACGCAGTGCGCCATTACTAGTTGTAACTAGTAATGGCGCACCTGTCGGAAAGTGCGCCACTAATGTTGTTTTTTTATTATATTTTTTATTCCTTTTTGTGCAAAACTACTAATGGCGCACTGTGGAACAGTGCGCCGTTAGTATGTTTTTTTTTGCAAAACTACTAATGGCGCAAAGGTGCGCCATTAGTAACCTGGATTACTAATGGCGCATTTAGGGTTGGTGTGCCATTAGTAAGTGGGCAGCAACAAGATATTTTGGACAGCCTCTCCTACCCACTCACTTTCTAAACACTTCATTCTCTCCACCGCCTCCTCCTTGTCTCGGGTGCCTCCTCTTTTTCACCTCATTTCCACCATAGATTCATTCAAATTAAGTGGTTAAATTACCTTGTTTTGATAGGTAAGTAAGGGGGGAAGCTATATTTATGTTGTTCTCCCTACAACAATGTGCACATGCACTTTTTATGGCCTAGCTAGATCTATGTATGTTCGTGGTGTTGCATATGTTTGTGGTGTTGCATATGTGTTTGTGTTTGGAGGTGTACCGGTATTTGAAATGCGATAGTTGCCAATATTTTGCCGGAATGTTGATTCATTTCTGTTTCGGCGAGAATTTTGGCATTAAGCATTCTTTTTGGTCCTATTTTTAGGGAAAGTCATGCCAAATTTTTTCTTGGTTCTAAAATATCATTTTGCTCTACCCCGCAGGCGACCATGGTCCGCACGATGACCGAAGGCATCGTGAATAGGTTTTTGAGGTCCGCGAAGGCCGAGATGCTTCAAAAGAACGAGACGGAGATAAGATGTCCGTGTCGAAGATGCAAGCTGAAGAGCCTTATTGCGGACCCGGATTCCGGGCAGGTGCGGGACCACCTGCTCTTGCGTGGTTTCATGGATGGCTATCGGTGGCAAGGTGATGAAGATGACTACGAAGTCGTCCATGGGGGCCGGGCAAGAAATGAGGAAGGGCAGCAAGACAACCACCGTGGCTCGGGCGGGCGAGAAGACGAAGAATCCCCAGGAGATGATCACGACGGTGATGCTATACACAGTCATCATGTAGAAGATGCAGGACATGATGATGAGGAAGATGCCGGAGCAGACGACGGGCATGATCATGAAGATGATGATGCCGGCGGAGCAGACGACGCTGGACCATCGATGGGCTGGGTGCAGGACCCTCATATTCAAGAGCTGCTTCTCAAGCAGACGGATAATGCAAGAGCTGCCGCCCGAGAGAAAGCCAAGATGGATCAACTTGAGTTAGACGCGGTTACTCCATTGTATGAAGGATGCAGGCCCGAGGATACCCGCCTGAAAGTAACGCTCATGGCTCTGGAGATGAAGGTAAAACACAAAATGACCGACGCATGCTTCGATGAGAACATGTCATTCTGGCACGAACGTCTTCCCAAGGGGAACAAGTGCCCGACCAGTTTGGAGGAGGCGAAGAAAATCGTGTGTCCTCTGGATTTACCGCACGTGAAATACCATGTGTGCATGAACAATTGCATCATTTATCGGGACGAGCACGCGGAGTCTACCATATGTCCGGTGTGCGGCGTCACTCGATACAAGAAGAGGAAGAAAGCTCCTCGAAAAGTGGTGTGGTACTTTCCGATCACTCCTCGTCTGCAGCGGTATTTCGCGGACCCTAAGGTAGCAAAGCTCCTGCGTTGGCACGCAGATAGGGAGGAGAAGAAGCGAGAAGATGACGCAAATGATCCGGAGATACATTAAAAAGACAAGATGCTGAGTCACCCTAAGGATGCGAGCCAGTGGCAAGCGTTAAACTGCGAAGACCTAGAATTTGGGAACGATCCAAGGAACATCGTGCTGGGCGCGAGCACCGATGGAGTCAATCCGTTTGGCAGCCAGAGAAGCACACATAGCACCTGGCCTGTGTTTGTGTGGATGTACAACCTTCCCCCCTGGTTGTGCATGAAGAGGAAGTACATTCACATGAGTATGCTAATTGAAGGACCGAAACAACCTGGGAACGACATCAATCTGTATCTGGGGCTGCTGAAAGAGGAGCTTGACACGCTGTGGAAAATGCCAGCCAATACGTGGGACGCCGCAGAGAAAGAATATTTCCCTATGAGAGCCGCACTACTCATGACGGTGCACGACTATCTCGGTTATGGATATCTCGCGGGGCAGGTAGTCCACGGATTTTCTGGATGCGTAAGGTGCATGGATGACACAACGTATCGCCAGCTAGATAGAGATCCCGGGTCTTAGAAAACCGTGTTCATGGGACATAGAAGGTGGCTTCGCGACGATGACCCGTGGAGGAAATGCAAGGATCTGTTCGATGGTGAAACTGAACCCCGAAAACGCCCGTGTAGGAGGAACGACGAGGAAATAGACAAGCTGTTGAAAAATTGGAAAGACTGCCCACTGCCGGGAAAGAAGCAAAAGGCGCTAGAGCCGGGAAAGAAGCGAAAGGCGCCAGAGCCGCTGCTGAAGGTATGGAAAACGAGGTCTGTTTTCTAGGACTTGTCGTACTGGAAGATCCACCGCGTGCCTCACAGCCTTGATGTCATGCATATCACGAAGAACGTGTGCGAGAGTCTGCTTGGTACCCTGCTCAACATGCCAGAGAGGACCAAAGATGGGCCGAAAGCAAGGGCAGACTTGAAATCAATGGGCATCAGGCAGGAGCTTCACGCTAATGATGATGATGATGATGATGATGATGATGATGATGATGATGATGATGATGATGATGATGATGATGATGATGATGATATGGCGAAGCAGGACACAGAAAGTCGTCGCAAAGGCAAAAAGGCCAAGAAGACCGGAAATGACTACCCTCCCGCGTGCTTCACTCTAAGTCAGGAGGAGATCGAGAAGTTTTTCACCTGCCTCCTAGGAGTAAAACTTCCTTACGGTTACGCGGGGAAGATAAGCAGATACCTAGACCCAGCGAAGCAGAAGTTCAGTGGGATGAAGTCTCACGACTGTCACATGCTGATGACGCAGATACTTCCAGTTGCAATCCGTGGGATCATGGACGCGCACGTCCGTGAAACGCTATTTGGCCTATGCAACTTTTTCGACGTCATCTCTTGGAAGTCGATTGGCGTGAGGCAACCTAGAAGGCTACAGGAAGAGACCGTGGTGATACTATGCGAGCTTGAGATGTACTTCCCGCCCGCATTCTTCGACGTTATGGTGCATCTGCTGGTCCATATAGTGGAGGATATCATCCAACTCGGGCCGATGTTCCTGCACAGCATGATGCCGTTCGAAAGGATGAATGGTGTCATCAAAGGATACGTTCGCAACATGTCACGTCCAGAGGGAAGTATAGCCAGGGGCTTTCTGACCGAAGAGTGCATCTCCTACTGCACGAATTATCTAGGCATCGAGAAACCCGTTGGTCTACCCGTCAACAGGCACCTCGGCAGGCTCGCTGGATGGGGTCACCGTGAGGGTCGCCGTGAAATGCATGTCGACTTAGAGGGTCGACTCGCCGACTTTGAAAGAGCAAACCTAGTCGCGCTACAACACATAGACGTGGTCGATCCTTGGGTGGTAGAGCACAAAACCTTTATTAAGAAGACGTACAATGACCGGGGCCAACAGAGGACGGACAGAGATATAATCAAAGAGCACAACTCATGTTTCACGCGTTGGTTCAAGCAGAAGCTTTTGTCGTACCCTTTACATGAGGATTCTTCCACGGAAGAACAACTCATATTCGCCTTGTCACAGGGCGCCGAGCACAACCTGATGACCTATGAGGCGTACGATATCAACGGCTACACATTCTATACCGAGGCCAAGGACATGAAGAGCGCTGGTTATCAGTACTCCGGGGTAACGATGGAATCCTACACCGGTAACGACAAGGACAGATACTACAGATGGATCGAGGAGATCTGGGAGCTGAGCTACGCTGGAGAGAAGGTCCCAATGTTCCGTGTCAGATGGGCGAAGAGCATCCTAAAAGAAGACCGGTATTTCACCACCATGGTTATACCCGAAGCCAAATCCAAGACCGCGGGCGCAAACGTCACCGCGAAAAATGAGCCATGGGTACTGGCTTCCCAAGTGGACCAATGCTTCTTCATTACCGACCCGTCAAAGCCCAGTCGTGTTGTCATGAGGAGAGGCAAAAGGAAGATCATCGGAATGGACGGGGTAGCCAATGAGCAAGACTTCGACAAGTACGGCGACCCGAGGATCGAACATGACGACGATGATGAAGTAGCAGCATACACCACAAGAAGAAGCAGGACCACCCTACCTAAAGGACGTCCGTTCCACAGAAGAACTCCATTTGCGAAAAAGAAGGGCAAGAAGATTGTGAACAGATAGCTAGCTAAGATCGATTGTATTTAAATTGTAGCCTTCATTTCTCGATTGTATTTCATGGGCACGTTTTGAACTATCATGAATATTTTTAAATTTCATGGACACTCGATCTCGATCCCCCTCCGTCTCGATGGCTATCCCACCTCGCCAGATCCGGTCCCCCTCGCCGCCGAGCACCCCCCGGTCCATCGGCCGCCGCCGCCGACCCCCCGCACCCTCGATTCCCCTACTCAACCGCCGCCGCCGACCCCCCGCACCCCTCCCCTACTCAACCTCCACCGCCGACCCCCCGCACCCCGCGCACCCTCCCCCGCTCCACCGGCATTACTGTTTGATGATATTTTTTTAAAAATTATTACTGTCTTATAAAAAAAATTATTGTTATGATTTAAACAAGTTTGAACATATTTAAACACAAATAAGTACCAAACAGCATTTTAAATGCATAAAAAAAATTGTGGAGCCTGGGAATCAAACCCAGGACCTCCTGGTGTGAGAACTGGCTGCTGACCAGTCGAGCTAGTAGAGGGAACTTGGTGTGGATCAGGTCAGGTGGAAGATAACCTGTTGGCTCGAGCAGAAATAAAAAAAAATACTAATGGCTGCGCCATTAGTATTGTGCCGCCCCCATCCATATTTCCTCCCCGGCGGCCCACCTAGCTATCCCCTCTCTCTCCCTCGCCCTCGCCCTCGATCCCCTTCCCGACGCCGCTGCCCCGCCGCCTCGACGTCGCCCCGACGCCGCTGCCCCGCCGCCTCGACGCCGCCCCGACGCCGCCCCATCGTCCTCGTCGCCGCCCTGACGCCCCAACGCCGCGACGCCGCCCTCTCCTCTCCCGACGCCGCCGCCCCGCCGCCCCATCGTCCTCGCCGCCCTCGTCTCCGCCCCGACGCCCCGACGCCGCGACGCCGCCCTCTCCTCTCCCGCCGCCGCCGCCCCGCTGCCCCGCCGCCTCGACGCCGCCCCGTCGTCCTCCACCGCCTACCAGATCCGCACCACCGCCGTCGCCGCCGACCAACTCCTCCACCAGATCCGCCGTTCAAGGTAAACCCTAGGCCTTTCCTGCTTCTGCTCACGCCCCTACAGTTCGCCCATTGGATTAATTAGCTGCTAAATCAGGCTTCTTTTCCTGAATGACACTAGATTTAAGAGACACCAACCAGTTTGAAGTCATTTTTCTGCATCTTTACTTCGTCAGTTCTATCTAATTTCTTCATCAAAATCGGATGGTGGTTGAGGCCTTTTTAACTTTGATGCGACTACCTTAGCTCTTTTTTTTCTCTGGTTTGACTGGTCAGCATCCTATCTTCTTAGTTAGCACGCATCCTAGTCACCTTGTTGTAAGCAAAACAGGGACAGGCAGGAATTTCAGAGACTAGCAACATGGAAGGTAGCAAACATTTAAATTGGCAGATTTGGACAGGGCTTTACTTTAATTGAAGTACTCTGCAGTACGTGAACCATTCTTTTTTAAACTGCATTATTGACCACACGGAGTTAAATTTCGATTTTAAATAAATTTTTGACAAAAGTTTTGGTACACAAGACTGCGGCTCGTTTTTGACAAAAGTTTTAGTACAAACTTTCACCATCCTCCACCCAAGATAGTTGTTATTACCCGTTAAATAAATTGACAAGCAAGCCCAAAAGTTTTGTTACAAACTTTCACCACCCTCCACCACAGAAAAGAAACGTTGCAAAATTAGAAGCTACTTGAAACAAAGACCAGTTTCTTACACCTTCTCCACACCGGAGCTCACGTGGTCTGTTACTAGAGCAAACAAGATCGAATCAGTCCTGGAAAAGGGCCGGAGGCTGTCCACTGATGGCTCAAAGCTTTCAACGGATTTCTGGTTGTTGCTGACGAAACGGACCTGCATTTCCGTTTGTCTGATGTTCTTGATCATGATGAGATGCCTGGTTTGGTGGAGATGGTCCATGCCATGCATTGCCTTACATATGGACGGTTGAGTATCCAGTATTTCCCTTCCTCTTTTTATCGTATTCTGGGATTTTACTTGTTAGATACAATGTGTCGACTGGATATAACATAATCAAGTTATACCTCTGCATATTCATCCAGCAACTGCAACTCTGCTGTGAAGATGCATCCAGTGTTTTCTCATGTTTAAAATAGTTTACATGCCCTTTTTTCTTGACATGCAATTGCTCAATTCGTTTAGCAGTCATCGTATTAAAGTGCTCTGTTTTGGCAAACCAGTGCATGCATGCCTTTTTTCTTCTTCATTTTTTTTCACTGACAACGAATGCTGGCAACTCGACAGCAGCTAGCTAGCAGGTGTTCCTTTACAAGCACAGTAGAGCATTGTATGGATTCTAATGTTCAACTCTGACTAAACAGGTTCTGCAAACGGTCTTTTACTGCACTTGACTGAAGAAGTAGGTGTCTGCTATATCCTGCACTTGAGGTGAGTTGTGTTCTCAGGTTTACATTGCAATGGGCACTCTTCTTGTAAACACAAATTCAGATTTATATACTATATGCTGGCATGACTGTTTTTATTAGGCAGGACAGTGCAGTAGTTGATGTATCTTGGTTTGATTATAAAGTTGCTTGGGTTTAATATTACCCAGCATGATGATGTATCAATATAGCGTTAGCATATGATCCAAGTGCTAGTACTGCTAGTAAATAGCTATATACAGTTAATGCATATATTGTTTCACCTCTTCACATGCCAATGTATTTTCCATGTTGTGATGGAGGCCTTTTTTGCCTTGTCCACCCGAGAGGCCCTTGAGTTTGCTGGAATGTCGATTAACTTCCTTCCAGCAAATTCGGGTACTCCATATGTCCTATTTTCAGCAAAGGTCATGCTGAAATTTTCCGTGAATTTTAGCATGACTTTGCTAAAAATAGGACATATGGGGTACTTGTGACTAATGATGAAAGCTTAGGCTTTTAGGGTGCCTCGGCGTCGAAAAACCCTCAATGATACAAGCTTAGCTTTTAGCATGCCTCGGTGTCGACAAACCCTAAATGATGAGACCATGATCTTGTTCCTTGACAATAACCAACTTTTTGACCAAACTTTGTTCCTATTTAGAGAGAAACATGGCCAACAACGATGAGGCCGGGGGTTCGGGCGGCAAGGCATTCTGGGAGCTGTCCCAGGAGATGGAGGAACAACCTCACTTGTATGAGGACTCCGCCTTCCCCACCGATCCTGAGACCACTGATGGTACCGCCAAGGATGACCCCACTGATGCCACCACTGATGGTGCCGCCGAGGATGCCACCACTGATGATGGCGGCACATGCACAGATGGCAGCCAACCGAAGAGGCAAGGGAAGGACCGGCGCTCGATCGTGCTCCTCACCCTCAAGGAGGAAGTTACTGAAGTGGACTCCGACGGGAATCCAACGGCGCCCGAACGAATAGTCAAGGGGTACTCGCTTCAGCTCGGGTACATTCTCCGGAGCACCGTCTCGATCAACACCGAGAACCTGAGGCATCCTGATCGAGGGAATTTGCGCAACCTCCTCTTCACGAAGCTGCACGAACGATACAAGTTCCCCGCTGAATTTGAAAACACAAGCCTCAAAGGGAATAAAGTGAACAATGCTTCCCTCACGAAGATGAGCAAGGCCCTGTCTACTTGGAAAAGCAATGTGAAGAGAATGATCGAGAAAGGTGAGAGTTATGAGAATATCAAGGAGAAAAATCCTTCAATCACCGAAGATGACTACAACGACTTCAAGATCAATTGCTCGAGCACCGCAAACTCCCAATCAAGTCAGTGGGGGAAAGAAATGCGGGAGCTGAACATAGGGGAACACACACTCGGTCCCGGCGGTTACAGAGTGGCGGAGCCTATATGGGACAAGGAGGAGGCGGACCGTGCCGAGCAAGGCCTACCGCCCCTCTTCGATAAATACGGTGACAAGCAGACTAGGAACTTTGTCAGGGCCCGGTACAAGAAGGACCCGAAAACAAAGGAGCTTACCACGGATCCGAAGACCAGGAAGCTTGAGCTGGTTCTGGTAAGGAATACACCCCCGCGTAATTAGCTCCATATGGTTGCATTCTAATTAATGAAGCCAAATGTCTAAATGGTTCACATTCCTTCCGCAGGCGACTGAAAGCAGTAGCGCGGGGTCGACTAAGAGCAACCCTTGGGACACCACTCTAAATAGGGCGTTGAATGTAATGAAGAACAAGGATAAGCTCAGTACGCCGACGTTAGCTGGTCGTGTGGCCGGCAAAGGCTTGTTGACAAAATGGTCATCATATTATAACAATGGTGGGCGAAAGGAGAAAAAGACCAGCTCGGAAAGCCAGGCGCGCGAGGTTCAAGAACTCAAGGCACAGGTGGCGCGGATTCCGGAGATTGTCCAAGAGCAAGTGCAACAACAACTCAGAGTGACGATCACCGCCATTGTGCCTACCTTGATCGAGGGGTTGAGTGCGTGGATTGCGGGCGGCCAATAGGGGCCGCCCCCGATTCCTAGCTTCACGGCCAGCAACTCGCAGAATGCGATGGCGGGGCCATTGGTGCCTCCGGCGGAGGTGGCATTGGTGTCTCCGACGCCGGCACGGGAGCTTAATGCACCCGGGTGTACGCCGGCCGGCACCTCTGTAGCAAGCGGCCCCTCCGTCAATGGCACGCCCGCCGTTGGCGGTGCCTCGACATTAGCCGAGCTCGACGCCATCATCACGGTAACTAATTAAGCCTCTCTCGGCCGAGGACTTCATCTCCTTGCCTTTGACTGGGCATCCTGACGCCCTACATGTTTTCGCAGGGCGCCGCCGACGTTCCGTGCACTCTCCTGCACTTCGTGAACAACGAGTTGGTCGATGTCGCCAAGGGCAAAATCGTTCAACCGGGCAACCCCTTGTTCCACGGTACCCAGATGCCACCCAACTTGTTTAGGGTTCAACTGGTTCGGGTGCTGCCAGGCTGCGACGAGTTGTTACCTCCGATTCGACCCGTCGGGGCCGATGATGATGACGTGATGACCCTCAGCGCCTGCCTGAGCTGGCCCCTGCTTTGGCCGAAGAGCCAAATTCATTTGGGGGCGGGGGACACCACCCCAAAGACAACACCGCCAGTCATGCCGGCGCCAAGTCGGCCCCATGGCAAGTCCGCCGCAACGGTGCCGGACATCTCTATGCCACTGGATCCAAACATGCATATGGCACAGGATCAGAACGACGACAACGACGATACATTTGGCAACGTCGATCAGTACTTTTCCGATCATGGGTACGATGGCGACTTCATGGGGCCTCCTTCTCAAGAACCCAACCCAACAAAAGACGTGCGCGATCTAGCTGGTACCACAGAGAAGCCAAGTTGCAACAGGCGTCGTCTGGCGTTCAGCTCTCAGGAGACTCCTCCAGCTGCCGACTTCACCGAGCCTCAGATAGGCGAGGTGAGAAATATTATCAGCCCCAACACACTCAAGAAGGCGGTCTGTGAGCAGAACTCGGTCCCATTACAGGAGAAGAAGAAGGCACGCAAAAGAAAGACTAAGAAGGGTGCGAGCCAGTCGGCACCGAGTACGATCCATGCTCAGGACGGGCCACCTTCACCTAAGGATATCTCGAGGAGGGTGCATGTGGCGGGTAGGGCGATGCTACCGACAAATATGCTCAATGCTGCAACCGGTGCTATGCGGAGTCTGCATGACAGTGTTCTTTCTTTGGAGAAGCGGCGTCTCAGAGAGAAGGATGTGGCATACCCGGTTTTTGCGGCCAAGGTCCCAGAGGGCAAGGGCTTTGTGGATAACTCCATCGGGCGTACGATCGTCCTACGGTTTGATGACATCCATGCTATGTCGAACCTTCATCCGCTGCACTACACCTTCGTTCGGCTATTTTCGCTGAGTATGGAGATGCGGATCATTTGCGACAAGACCCCGGACATCGTGATAGTCGACCCCTTCTACATGCGTGCCAAGATCTTGGGCAGCGCTGGGGACCGGCAAGTCGCGAGTTCTTACCTCGAAGGCGTCATTCTGGAAAACCAAGATAAGGATAACTTCCTCGTGCCTTACTTTCCCGAGTAAGTCCTCCCCTCAACCAACCCGTAACATATGAATTCTTAGATTTCGATCATTTTTCTTTTAACATTCCGTGTTTTCTGCAGTGACACACATTGCACGCTCATCCTCCTAAGCCCCAAATATTCTATGGCCACGTATTTCGACCCGGACCGTCAGTCGAACGTAGACTACACAAATGTCAAGAAGGTTCTTGATGATGTTCTCCCGGGCTACGCCAAATCTGGAGGCACCTTCACCAAGCCTATTCGTAAGTACAGCAAGCACGTGTTCTCCCACAATACGACGTTCTGCTGTGTCAAGCAACCGCCTGGCAGTCAGAAGGGTGCCTACTACGCCATCCATCACATGTGGGCGATCGTACGGGACCATCATCAACTTCTGCTACCGAGTAAACTCAAAGATTGGGCAAAGAGCGTGTCGGTAATCCACGACGCGGACCTCCGACAAGAATTCTTTCGCATCCAGTCAGAGTTTGCGGAGATCATCCATCAAGATGTCCTTCGTACCTCGGGGCAGTTCTACCTCAGAAATCAACCGTCCAACAGTGACATCGACACAATGCTACAAATGCAGGCTGACAACGACCATTATTTCATGACTCCCACGATAGACGGCGGCTTTATCCATGCTTCGGTCCCTTGAGTCGAGTCGAAAGCAGTGATGCTGTGTCTAGTTCTGAAACATCGATTGGCTCATGTTGCAATTAAACTTTAATGAACTTGTAGTATGTCTCTTTGGTTTCGAGAGTCGTTCAACTTAGATGTAATCGATGCTATTAATGTCTTGCTTTTCTCTTCCGATTGTTCTGTTGCATACTTATATATTGCTTATGCATTGTCTGTGAATTGGTACTAACGTTTCGTTTGGCTAGTGCATAGCGATGCTATCGTATGTCATGTACAAGGGTAAGGTTCCCGGAGTCTACGACGACTTGGAGGAGTGTCAGAGACAGGTTCACCGATTCAGCGGTAACAGTTACAAAGGGTACACCACTAGGGCCGAGGCCGAATCTAGATACGCCCACTATCTAGCGGGAGAGGGGAGGGAGCGTTGGAGGAACCAGATGAAGACGAGTTTCATCGTGATGATGCTCATCGTGATGACCGCAGCTCTCTTCTATGTGATGGTAGTTTCGATGATCGATATCGACTTGTAATGTGAAGACAAACTCGCTACTCGCAGTCTCGAGACTTGTAATATAATGTTCTATCTTTGTTCGGTCTTTTCAATTCGGAGACTAATATGATGAATTGTATTCGGAGGCTAATATGATGAATTGTATTCAAAGACTAATCTTCTATTGTATTTGATGAATCTGTTGTTGATGTGTGCTGTCTATATTTTGTCCAATTATACATTTTGTAACCTATGAAAAAACAGAAAATAAAAAAAATAAAAAAAACCTAATATTCATACTAATGGCGCATCACATCACAGTGCGCCATTAGTATGCCAAAGGATACTAATGGCGCATCATTAAATAGTGCGCCATTAGTAAGCCGAAGTTACTAATGGCGCATCTTGTTGTTGTGCGCCATTAGTATGCCAAAGCACCTGGGTATACATGGCCCCCTGGGAGGCATACTAATGGCGCACTGCTGTATATAATGATAGCGCATCTGAAGTGCGCCATTAGTATACCAGATACTAATGGCGCACCAGTGGTGCGCCATTAGTAAAATATACTAATGGTGTGGCACTAATGGCGCACCACTAATGCGCCATTAATGGCCAAATTAGGTGCGCCATTAGTAGGCCTTTTCCTAGTAGTGGCGGCGGGAGGGGGTAGGAGACCAACATCGTTTTTTCTCCAGGGTTTGGGTGTCCTCGAGAGTTTTGCTCGAGCGAGAGGGACGAGGGGGGTGATGCCGTGGTATAAGTTATCACGGTCGAGAGGGGTATATATATCGACCGCCCCTCATGTCGAAGTTATCCAGGAGGGGGTTATATCGACAACGACACGACATACATATACATGGGAAAATAATGTTATCGGGGAGGGGGTATATCGACCCCCCCCCCCACGTGTTGAAGTTATTGGGAGGGGGTATATCGACCCCGGCCCCCTCGTGTTGAAGTTATCGGGAGGGGGTATATCGACCCCCCCACGTGTTGAAGTTATCGGGAGGGGTATATCGACCCCCCCCTCGTGTTGAAGTTATCGGGAGGGGGTATATCGACCCTCCCCCCACGTGTTGAAGTTATTGGGAGTTTATATCGACATGACATACGTACATGAAAATAATATTATCGGGGAGGGGGTATATCGACCCCCCCACGTCCTTCTTAATATCACTTAGCAACTTTTGCAACGATAGGGAGGGGTGCTCCCATGGTCTAAAATCCGTCTATGCACGATAGAAAATTCTGAAAAAATACATCTATGATCCCTCGACGTCCCCGCCTCTCTCATAAACAAAAAAAAATCTGTGAATAAAAAAACATCATGTTCTATGAACAAAAAAACATCATATTTCATCCACATCCGTGCATACATCATATATGTAATCATCTATGAAAAAAACATGATATTCTATAAAAAATCATTACATATATATATGAAAAAAACAATTATGATATCAAGCATATATATCATCATATATATAAAAAACAAGCATATATATGAAAAAAAACAAGCATATATATGAAAAAAAATGCTAGGGAGGGCGCCGGCTGGACCAAGGTGAGGATGACCGCGGGGTCGGCGGCGAGGATGGCGATGGGGCAGTGGGCATGTGCTCAGGGTAGGGGGCGACGTAGACGAAGGGCGAGGCAGGGCGACGACGACGACGTACGGGGGCGGGCCGGGGCGGCGCGCATTAGGGCAGGGGCGCGGGCGACGGTGAGGGCGGGCCGGGGCGGCACGCGTCGGGGCAGGGGCGCGGGCGACGGCGACGGGGGCGGGCCGGGGCGGCGCGCGTCGGGGCAGGGGCACGGGCGATGGCGACGACGGGGGCGGGCAGGGGCGGCGCGCGTCGGGGCAGGGGCGCGGGCGACGGCGACGATGGGCACGGGCGACGGCGACGGCGGGGGCGGCGGGCAGCGTCGGGGCAGCCTGGCGGCATCAGGGCAACTCCGAGATGAGAGTGAAAATTTCCCAAGTGTGAACTTACATAGCAAAGCCTTTAGTCCCGATTCGTGGCAGCAACCGGGACTAATGCACCCTTTAGTCCCGGTTGGTGCCACCAACCGGGACCAAAGGCCTCTTTTCAGCAGCCCAAAGGGCGGGAAGCGGCGCCCTTTGGTCCCGGTTGGTGACACGAACCGGGACTAAAGGGGGGGCATTGGTCCCGGTTGGTGCCACGAACCGGGACCAAAGGGTGGCATTGGTCCTGGTTCGTGCCACCAACCGGGACCAATGGCCTTGCACAGCGGCATGGTGGTGGGAGTTTAGTCCCACCTCGCTAGTTGGGAGCGCCGATGACCTGTTTATAAGCTCTGTTGTCTCGTCTCTCTCGAACTCCTCTGAACTGCAGGCCTATGGGCCTAATCTGACACTACTTTGCCTGTGGGCCTGCTGGGCCTTCTGCGGGCCTGAATCCTGGCCCATGGTAGGTTTTCTAGTCGTATTCAGGCCGTGGGGGCCCAGTAGGAGGCACTTTTTTTTCTTTACTTATTGTTGCTATTTTTTATTTTTATTTCCAGTTTTTTTTGTTTTGTTTTCTGCATTATTTATTTTCTTTTGTTTTTTGCTTTATTTTTTAATTCCTTTTGCTTTTAGTTTTAGAAAAATTATAAACATTCTGTTAGTGCCATTAGTTTTCAAATTTGAAAACACTTTTTTTGTTTTTTTGTTTTCTTTCTTGCTTTATTTGTTTTATTTTGTTTCTACTTACAACAAAATACTTGTTGTTGCTATTTTTATTTTTTTCCCAGTTTTTTTGTTTTGTTTTCTGCATTATTTATTTTCTTTTGTTTTTTGCCTTATTTTTTAATTCTTTTTTGCTTTTAGTTTTAGAAAAATTATAAACTTTCTGTTAGTGCCATTAGTTTTCAAATTTGAACACACTTTTTTTGTTTTTTGTTTTGTTTGTTGCTTTATTTATTTTATTTTGTTTCTACTTACAACAAAATACTTATTGTTGCTATTTCTATTTTGTTTCTAGTTTTTTTGTTTTGTTTTCTGCATTATTCATTTTCTTTTGTTTTTTGCTTTATTTTTTAATTCTTTTTTGCTTTTAGGTCAGCAAAATTATAAACTTTTTGTTAGTGCCATAAGTTTCAGAAAAATTATAAACTTTCTGTTAGTGCCATTAGTTTTCAAATTTGAATAGTTAAAATTTGAATTCTTTGAATGATTGGTCACGGGCCAGGGCGAGGCGCATTGGTCCCTGTTCGTGCGTGGAACTGGGACCAAAAGGTCCAGACGTACCGGGACCAATGGCCCACGTGGCTGCCCTCTTGAGAGTGTTCTTGGTGAGAACATAGTTGACAAGGAGCGAATCGGGATTAATGGTATTACGAGGGCCGAACCATAAGACATTAAAGCATTTCAAATGAACTCTGAAAAAGTTGAAAGTTGGCATGGTATCATAATTTCACCCAGATAGCATGTGCATGTATAAAATGGACAATGGTATCATACTCGTCTGTTACAAAGTTGGCATGGTATCATCATAATAGTTGCAGGAGAAAGTCTTCAGTTTTTCTTCGCTTGTGTCATTTGCTTATTGCGCCGTAACCATGGATAATCTTCATCGTTTATCAGGATGTTGGGGTCAGCCTTGACTTTGAAGGGAGGAATTTCATGAAACTTTTCAAAATCTTCAGACATGTCTGTCTTACTCTCCACTCCCACGATGTCCCTTTTTCCTGAAAGAACTATGTGGCGCTTTGGCTCATCGTATGATGTATTCGCTTCCTTATCTTTTCTTTTTCTCGGTCTAGTAGACATGTCCTTCACATAGATAACCTGTGCCACATCATTGGCTAGGACGAATGGTTCGTCAGTGTACCCAAGATTTTTCAGATCCACTGTTGTCATTCCGTACTATGGGTCTACCTGTACCCCGCCTCCTGACAGATTGACCCATTTGCACTTAAACAAAGGGACCTTAAAATCATGTCCGTAGTCAAGTTCCCATATGTCCACTATGTATCCATAATATGTGTCCTTTCCTCTCTCGGTTGTTGCATCAAAGCGGACACCGCTGTTTTGGTTGGTGCTCTTTTGATCTTGGTCAATCGTGTAAAATGTATTCCCATTTATCTCGTATTCTTTGTAAATCAATACAGTCAAAGATGGTCCCCTGGACAACAAGTACAACTCATCACAAACAGTGTTGTCACCTCTGAGACATGTTTCCAACCAACTGCTAAAAGTCCTGATGTGTTTACATGTAATCCAGTCGTCGCACTGCTCCGGGTGTTTGGAGCGCAGACTGTTCTTGTGTTCATCGACATACGGGGTCACCAAGGTAGAGTTCTGTAGAACTGTGTAGTGTGCTTGAGACCAAGAATATCCGTCCCTGCATATTATTGAGTCCCTTCCAAGCATGCCATTTGCAGTCAGTCTCCCCTCATACCGCGATTTAGGGAGACCTATCTTCTTAAGGCCAGGAATGAAGTCAACACAAAACCCGATGACATCCTCTGTTGATGGCCCATGGAGATGCTTCCTTCTGGCCTAGCGCGGTTACGGACATATTTCTTTAGGACTCCCATGAACCTCTCAAAGGGGGACATATTGTGTAGAAATACGGGCCCCAGAATGACAATCTCGTCGACTAGATGAACTAGGACACGCGTCATGATATTGAAGAAGGATGGTGGGAACACCATCTCGAAACTGACAAGACATTGCACCACATCACTCCTTAGCCTTGGTACGATTTCTAGATCGATCACCTTCTGAGAGATTGCATTGAGGAATGCACATAGCTTCACAATGGCTAATCGGACGTTTTCCGGTAGAAGCCCCCTCAATGCAACCGGAAGCAGTTGCGTCATAATCACGTGGCAGTCATGAGACTTTAGGTTCTGGAACTTTTTCTCTGGCATATTTATTATTCCCTTTATATTCAATGAGAAGCTAGTCGGGACCTTCATACTGAGCAGGCATTCAAAGAAGATTTCTTTCTCTTCTTTCATAAGAGCGTAGCTGGCAGGACCTTCATACTGCTTCAGAGGCATGCCGTCTTTTTCGTGCAAACGTTGCAGGTCCTCCCGTGCCTCAGGTGTATCTTTTGTCTTTCCATACACGCCCAAGAAGCCTAGCAGGTTCACACAAAGGTTCTTCGTCATGTGCATCACGTCGATTGAAGAGCGGACCTCTAGGTCTTTCCAGTAGGGTAGGTCCCAAAATATTGATTTCTTCTTCCACATGGGTGCGTGTCCCTTAGCGTCATTCGGAACAGCTAATGTGCCGGGACCCTTTCCAAAGATTACGTGTAAATCATTGACCATAGCAAGTACGTGATCACCGGTACGCATGGCGGGCTTGTCCCGGTGATCTGCCTCGCCTTTGAAATGATTTCCTTTCTTTCGACATTGATGGTTGGTCGGAAGAAATCGACGATGGCCCAGGTACACATTCTTCCTGCAGCTTCCCAGGTATATACTATCGGTGTCAAGTAAACAGTGCATGCATGCGTGGTATCCCTTGTTTGTTTGTCCTGAAAGGTTACTGAGAGCGGGCCAATCGTTGATGGTCACGAACAACAACGCCTTTAGGTCAAATTCCTCCTGTTTGTGCTCATCCCGTGTACGTACATCGTTTCCATTCCACAGCTATAAAATTTCTTCAACTAATGGCCTTAGGTACACATCAATGTCGTTGCCGGGTTGCTTAGGGCCTTGGATGATAACTGGCATCATAATGAACTTCCGCTTCATGCACATCCAAGGAGGAAGGTTATACATACATAGAGTCACGGGCCAGGTGTTGTGATTGCTGCTCTGCTCCCCGAAAGGATTAATGCCATCTGCGCTTAAAGCAAACCATACGTTCCTTGGGTCACTTGCAAACTCATCCCAGCACTTTCTCTCGATTTTTCTCCACTGCGACCCGTCAGCGGGTGCTCTCTCAACTTCCCGTCTTTCTTACGGTCCTCACTGTGCCATCGCATCAACTTGGCATGCTCTCAGTTTCTGAACAGACATTTCAACCGTGGTATTATAGGAGCATACCACATCACCTTCGCAGGAACCCTCTTCCTGGGGGCTCGCCGTCAACATCACCAGGGTCATCTCGTCTGATCTTAAACCGTAATACACCGCATACCGGGTATGCGTTAAGATCCTTGTACGCACCGCGGTAGAGGATGCAGTCATTAGGGCATGCATGTATCTTCTACACCTCCAATCCTAGAGGGCATATGACCTTCTTTGCTACGTATGTACTGTCGGGCAATTGGTTATCCTTTGGAAGCTTCTTCTTCAATATTTTCAGTAGCTTCTCAAATCCTTTGTCAGGCACAACATTCTCTGCCTTCCACTGCAGCAATTCCAGTACGGTACAGAGCTTTGTGATGCCATCTTCGCAATTGGAGTACAACCCTTTTTTGTGATCCTCTAATATGCGATCGAACTTCAGCTTCTCCTTTTGACTTTTGCATTGCGTCCTTGCATCGACAATGACCCGGCGGAGATCATCATCATCGGGCACATCGTCTGGTTCCTCTTGATCTTCAGCAGCATCGCCCGTTGCAGCATCATCGTGCACATCGTCTGGTTCCTCTTGATCTTCAGTAGCATCACCGTATTCAGGGGGCACATAGTTGTCATCGTACTCTTCTTGTTTGCTGTCTTCCATCATAACCCCTATTTCTCCGTGCCTCGTCCAAACATTATAGTGTGGCATGAAACCCTTGTAAAGAAGGTGGGTGTGAAGGACTTTCCGGTCAGAGTAAGACTTCGTATTCCCACATATAGGGCATGAACAACACATAAAACCATTCTTCTTGTTTGCCCCAGCCACTTCGAGAAAATCATGCACGCCCTTAATGTACTCGGAGGTGTGTCTTTCACCGTACATCCATTGCCGGTTCATCTGCGTGCATTATATATAATTAAGTGTGTCAAAAATCATTACAGAACATCATGAATAGATAATTAAGTGATAAAATTAATAGAAGTTCATCATCACATTAAAACCAAAGTACATACATAGTTCTCATCTAACAACATAAAGCTTTGCAGAGCATCTAAATTAATTAAACCATACATTGAAACTATGTAAAACATTTCAATGTGAAAACAAATGCGATCATAATCGCAACCAAGGTAACAACTGATCCAACGGCATAATGATACCAAGCCTCGGTATGAATGGCATATTTTCTAATCTTTCTAATCTTCAAGCGCATTGCATCCATCTTGATCTTGTGATCATCGACGACATCCGCAACATGCAACTCCAATATCATCTTCTCCTCCTCAATTTTTCTTATTTTTTCTTCAAGAAATTGTTTTCTTCTTCAACTAAATTTAACCTCTTGACACTAGGGTCGGTTGGAATTTCCGATTCAACAACCTCCTAGATAAATAAAATCTATGTCACGTTGGTCGGCATAATTTTCATAAACAATAAATGAACCAATAGTTATGAAAAGATAATATATACCACATCCGAATCATAGACAGGACGAGGGCCGACGGGGGCAGATACCAAAACCATCGCACTATATAAGATGCAATAATTAAAGTAAGAAAATTATACAATTATTTATATAAACATACAAGTAAGAATTTTTTTTCCTTTCAAAAAGAAGATAAGAACAAGAGGCTCACCACGGTGGTGCCGGCGACAAGATCGGCGCGGGCGATTGACGGCGGTGAAGACGGGGACGGGACGTGATGGACCGCTAAACCTAGACAAATATTGAGGAAAATGGAGCTTGGAGGTTGAGCTTGGAGAGGAGAAAGCTTAAGTAGTGTGGCTCGGGCATTCCATCGAACACCTCGTGTGCATAGGAGGTGAGCTAGAGCACCACAAAGCTCTCCCCTCGACGGCCAGGAAAAACAGAGCAGTGGGAGTGCTCTGCTCGCGGGCGAGGGGTATATATAGGCAATTCATTGGTCCTGGTTCATGGCATGAACCGGGATTAAAGGGCAGCCTTTGGTCCCGGTTCAAGCCACCTACCGGGACCAATGGTGGTGGGCTAGGAGCGAGGCCCATTGGTCCCGGTTCGTCCCACCAACCGGGACCAAAAGGTCCAGATGAACCGGGACCAATGGCCCACGTGGCCCGGCCGTCCCTGGGGCTCACGAACCGGGTCCAATGCCCCCATGGGTCCGGGTTCTGGACTAAGCTGGGACTAATGGGCTGACCCGGCCTGGACCATTGCCCCCTTTTCTACTAGTGTGTTCAACACAGTTAACTATCACATAGTACGTACACCGGAGGTAAATTAAGTGCCCTAATTTTGCTGCCATGGCATCATTGTGAGCATAATGCCACTTTTGTAGCCCTAATTGGTGCCATGGGAGCTAATCGTTTGAGCCAAAAGGTCTCATTATATATGCTGCCATGACACCTTTTAGGGCTACCAAAATCTAATGTAACATTAACTAGCAAATAGTCATAATCTAAAAATACACGTTAGACACACTTAACTGACATGCATAGTACTACTTATACCAACTAGATGATGCCCCGCACGTTGTTGCGGAATGTTTTGCAATATTCTAGTGAGGTTTTGGTTAATTATATGGAACATGAATATTTGAAATAATAATTTTTAAACTAATATATTAATTAAATGTAAATACCATAAATTCGTAATATAATGGAATTGTTGATGCATGCATGTTTGCATGTTGAATTGGATTTAGTATGCATAATGACATGTATAGGTGGACCTTTTTATGCATGTTGAATGATGAGGTGGCATGCTTGCATGTTGAGAGAAATGTGTCAGTGGGTGAAGGAAATATGCCCTAGAGGCAATAATAAAGTTATTATTTATTTCCTCATATCATGATAAATGTTTATTATTCATGCTAGAATTGTATTACCCGGAAACATAATACATGTGTGAATACATAGACAAACATAGTGTCACTAGTATGCCTCTACTTGACTAGCTCGTGAATCAAAGATGGTTAAGTTTGCTAACCATAGACATGAGTTGTCATTTGATTAACGGGATCACATCATTAGGAGAATGATGTGATTGACTTGACCCATTCCGTTAGCTTAGCACTTGATCGTTTAGTATGTTGCTATTGTTTTCTTCATGACTTATACATGTTCCTATGACTATGAGATTATGTAACTCCCGCTTACCGGAGGAACACTTTGTGTGCTACCAAACGTCACAACGTAACTAGGTGATTATAAAGGTGCTCTACAGTGTCTCCGAAGGTACTTGTTGAGTTGACGTATTTCGAGATTAGGATTAGGTATCTCTGGGCCCTCTCGGTAATGCACATCACTATAAGCCTTGCAAGCAATGTAGCTAATGAGTTAGTTACGGGATGATGCGTTACGTAACAAGTAATGAGACTTGCCGGTAACGAGATTGAACTAGGTATTGAGATACCGACGATCGTATCTCGGGCAAGTAACATACCGATGACAAAGGGAACAACATATGTTGTTTTGCGGTTTGACCGATAAACATCTTCATAGAATATGTGGGAGCCCATATGAGCATCCAGGTTTCGTTATTGGTTATTGACCGGAGACGTGTCTCGGTCATGTCTACATAGTTCTCGAACCCGTAGGGTCCGCACGCTTAAAGTTCGATGACGGTTAAATTATGAGTTTATGTGTTTTGATGTACCGAAGGTAGTTCAAAGTCCCGGATGTGATCACAGACATGACGAGGAGTCTCGAAATGGTCGAGACATAAAGATCAATATATTGGACGACTATATTTGGACACTAGAATGGTTCCGGGTGAGATTGGGACAATACCGGAGCACCGGAAGGTTATCAGAACCCCCCAGGAGGTATATGGGCCTTAATGGGCTTTAGTGGAAAAGAGGGGAAAGGAGCAAGGGAGGGCCGCCCCCAAGCCCAATCCGAATTGGGAGGGGGGCCGCCCCCCCCCCCCCCCTTTCCTTCCTCCCTCCTTCCTCTTCCTTCCCTCTCCCTCTCCAAATAGGAAAAGGAGGAGTCCTACTCCTGGTGGGAGTAGGACTCCCCCCTTTGGGAGCACCTCCTCCTCCTGTCCGGCCCCCTCCTCCACTCCTTTATATACGTGGGGGGGGGGGCACCCCATAGACACAACAATTGATCCCTTGGATCTCTTAGCCGTGTGCGGTGCCCCCCCCCCCCCCCTCCACCATAATCCACCTCGATAATATTGTAGCAGTGCTTAGGCGAAGCCCTGCATCGGTAGAACATCATCATCGTCACCACGCTGTTATGCTGACAGAAATCTCCCTCAAAGCTCGGCTGGATCGGAGTTCGAGGGACGTTATCGAGCTGAACGTGTGCTGAACTCGGAGGTGTCGTGCGTTTGGTACTTGATCGGTCGGATCGTGAAGACGTATGACTACATCAACCGCGTTGTGCTAACGCTTCCGCTTTCGGTCTACGAGGGTGCGTGGACACACTCTCTCCTCTCGTTGCTATGCATCACCATGATCTTGCGTGTGCGTAGGACTTTTTTTGAAATTACTATGTTCCCCAACAGTGGGGGCTAGCTATTTAGATACAGAAGATGCCTGTCGGTGTCAAAACCGGCGGATCTCGTGTAGGGGGTCCCGAACTGTGCGTCTAGGCGGATGGTAACAGGAGACAAGGGACACAATGTTTTTACCCAGGTTCGGGCCCTCTCGATGGAGGTAAAACCCTACGTCCTGCTTGATTAATATTGATGATATGGGTAGTACAAGAGTAGATCTACCACGAGATCAAGGAGGCTAAACCCTAGAAGCTAGCCTATGGTATGATTGTTGAGATGTATGTTGTCCTACGGACTAAAGCCCCCCGGTTTATATAGACACCGAAGAGGGCTAGGGTTATACAGAGTCGGTTACAATGGTAGGAGATCTACATATCCGTATTGCCAAGCTTGCCTTCCACGCCAAGGAAAGTACCATCCGGACACGAGCCGGAGTCTTCAATCTTGTATCTTCGTAGTCTTGGAGTCCGGCGGATATTGATAGTCCGGCTGTCCGGACACCCCTAGTCCAGGACTCCCTCAGTAGCCCCTGAACCAGTCTTCAATGACGATAAGTCCGGCGTGCATAATGTTCGGCATTGCAAGGCGGGTTCCTCCCTTGAATAATCCAGAGAAGATCATGAACACCAGGATAGTGTCCGGCTCTACAAAATAAATTCCACATTCCACCGTAGAGAGAATAAAATGCACACTTAGCTCAATCTGCTGACATATTATGCGGCGTGGCATCACACCGCAACCAAGCCTTTGTCTGAATCGTTTTTTACTATACCACCTCAGCACGTTTAGCGAAGCGGTTTCCTTGGCACGTCTTGTCGAAGCAGAGATCGTGTTCCCCTTATTCCGGGATTCTCATCAATACGTACGTGGGTAACCCAACCGTTCCCGTCGCCACGCCTCCTCTATCGAAGGGGAATCCCAAACGGTCACGGAGATGGCCCTTGGTATTTCTTCCCCTTTATAAGAGGACCAAGGCTCGCCCTTGTTCTTTAATCTCGCATCGAATCTTTTCCCCGCTCCCAGTTCCAACACCCAGAGCCTCAGATTCGAGCGCTTCGGATCCTCAATCATGGCCGGCTCCGACCTCCAGGGCCGGTGGATGCCCTCCTCCGTCACGGAGGAGGACATATTGAAGTTGCGTGAGGCCAAGTACCTGGCCTACGAGGTTTCGCACAGGTTGCCTGTCCAAGGGCAGGCTGTGCCAGCCCCCGAGCCCGGTGAATACGTCGTTTTCGTATCCCACCTCTGCCGGGGTTTAGGCTTCCCAACGGCCCTTCGTGAGAGGTCTCCTGTTCTACTATGGGCTGGACTTTCACGACTTGGCTCCGGAGTCTATCCTCCATATCTCCGCATTCATTATCGTATGCGAAGCCTTCCTCCGCGTCATCCCCCACTTCGGCCTATGGCTGAAGACCTTCAAGGTGGAGCCGAAGATGATCGGGGGGCGTCAAGCGGAGTGCGGCGGGGCGACCATAAGCAAGAAGGTCGATGCCCCGTGGCTTGAGGGTTCCTTCCAAGAGGAACTTGGACTGTGGCAGCAGGAGTGGTTCTATATCACCGCTCCAAGGGGCAGCAGGCAAAAACCGCCGCCCTCATTCCGCCCGGGACCTCCACGCCAACTGATGTCGTGGGTCAACCAAGGGCTCAACTGGGGGGCGTCCGAAGACGTGCCCTCACTGCAAGGCCGGATTCAAGATCTCCAAGCGAGGGAGATCGACCTGATCAAAGTGATGCAGGTTATGCTAATCAGGCATCTCCTGCCCTGCAAACACCGTCCTCTCCGTCTATGGGAATTCAACCCGGAGGGACCTCGAATTCTCCAACACTTCATGGGTGCGACACCCGTGGAGATGTACAAGTTGTTCTTCGGACCACAGGTGGCGTGTCCGGATTTAGCCGAGGATGCAGGCCTAAGCCGCGATCGCCCGGATACTCAGGTAAGTAGCTCAGAGTCCGGACATTCTGTTTATGTGCCTTTCTAGAGTTCGCCTCCTGACCCTTCGTTCTTTACAGGAATGGGTGGCGCGATCGAGGCTAATAAGGTGTCCGGCCCCCCTCCCAGAGACCGCACTGGAGCCCGTGCTGGTCAGAATGTTGGAGGTTGCGCCCACAGAAGGGGGCGACGGGGAAAATAGAGGAGCTAATATTTCGCCCAAAGGGGCGACTGAAGAGGGAGGAACCAAGAACCCCTCCCTTCAGGGGGAGAAGAGGACCGCCTCCAAAGATCCGGAGGCCAAAGCCCCTAAGCGTGGGAAGAGATCTTCCCCGGGGGGTCCGACGCCCGGAAAGAATCCGGACGCACAATCATCACCAAAGGACCAGCCCTCCAACGAGCCGTGAGTATAAAAGAGGGAGTTAATTAATAAAGAAATACCTTCATTTGTGCTTCTGTAGGTAACCGAAATATTTATATTGCAGTTCGGATCTGCAGCCTTCTCGGATGAGTTCATCTTCGGGGGACCTTCTTCCGGAGATGATGGAGAGCGATACGCCTCCGTCCGCAGCGCCGCCAGATGAGGCAGGCGAACCCGAAGTGTCATCACGGAGGGTATCCCCGAGTCCGGAGGGGCCAGAGAGTTCGGCACCTACTAGTGTCCGGCCAGGAGAACTGAAGAATCTGCTTGAGAGGGCGTCCATTTCAGAAGATCACCGTGCGTTAATGCGTATGGTGATTGGAAGGATTTCGTCCGCCGAGAGCGGATTGCGTAATGCCGCCATGGGTTTGCTGGCGGGATTTGAGGTATGCAAAAACGATGCACCCCTTCGTCTTCTAATAGTTTTGCATATAAAAAATGCGCCCTGTATAGATAGTAGCCCCTGAGACTCAGTAGGTTGTCGGAAACGACAGCGTACCGAGGATCGAAATCTAAAGTAATGGATTCCGTCGTTCCTATGCAGGTGGCGGATAGTCCGGGGGCTAGCCGGACTAGTGGGTTTGCCGAATTAAGTCGGCAACTTGACGTGGCAGATGCTGACATTGCACTTGTCAACCGGCGACTTGACGAGTCGCAAGGTAAATAAATTCTCCGCGGTCGCTTTATTTGAGGGGGTCAAAGCCCTCCTCTGATAAATTGTATGTTGTTTGTACAGACGGTGCTGCTGCTGTGGAGAGCCTTCGGGCCGAACTTGCTCGAGCTAGGGAGCAAGCCCGAAGGAGTGACGCGGCTGCCTCGAAGGCGGCCGAAGAGTTGAAAGCCGAAAAGGCTGCGCACTGCCTAAGCAGGGCGGAGGTGGCCGAATTGGCCATGAAGGTAAAGGATGCTGCCGACCGCTATGAGGCTCTTGAAAAGGGGCGCTTATCGGAGCGGGAAGACCTGAAGAAGGCCACCGCCGAAGCCAAGGATGCCCGCTCTGCAATGTGGGCTATGAAGGAGGAACTGCGCCAGGCCGGAGAGATCGTGGCTGGCAAGCCTTTTCTGCTGCGTCGCCGGTTTATGGATGCAAGGTATGCTCAATTTGAGCGGCTGTGGAGTCCGGAAGATCCGTATATGGACTTAGCTGCAAGTGCAGCCGATGCCGTGAAGCACTTCCGGAGCCAGGAGGATCACGAGACGGAAGAGCTATATTGGTCTCAATTCCACAGTCCGGATCGCTCACTTCCATTGACAGACCGGTTGGCCGAATGGGCCGAGCTAAATAGATTGTCCGGACTTGCCATGACTGACATCGTGGCCCATGTCTGGCCAGAGAGGTCCAAGGCGACGAGCTACTTCGGCTTACTACAGCAATTCCTTGGAGCGGTGCCGCATATAAAGGACATGAAGCGGTCGGCCTGCATCGAGGGCGCGCGGATGGCTCTTGCCCGTGTGAAGGCGCATTGTCCAGAGATGGACGCCACCGCTGTTGCTGCCCAGGGTTCGGATAAAGACCGGCTCCCTGCCGAGCACTATTTCGGGGAAGTTATGCGTGGCGCTCGTGTAATAGAGTCGCCGTGCTCGAAGAATGTAACGTTCAAATGAATGTATTAGCCTGTAAATCGATGATTATGTTATAACTGCTTTTTATATTTGTGCGTCCCAAGTAGTAAAACTTCTCCTGTGCGGCCGTTTACGTATACTTTTGTATAACTTGAAAGATTGCAGTCTTCGGCTTCAGCCCCCACGCACAGGGTGCGGGGGTGTTCGCAAAAATAGCGCGTTTTCACACTTAATCCGACGTCTCGGTCCTGTTTAAGGAGGTGGTAGCGTAGCGAACTAGGCAATCCGGACTATAATGCTTTATCACTTTCACTTAGCCAGTGGAGCTCGAGGGTGGGGCTACGATATAGCCCCTGGTGGCACCGCACATCTCCGGATTCGGGGTGCGTATGTGCCTGACCGGGAAACGGTCCTTCGTCAAAGCGGGGAATTCTAAACATTCCGATAGTCGATCGAGTGGTTGACCAGACTCTCGCTGTATCATGATTGTCAGTTTTCGGCTTTCTCTACTGAGGTGCTCGCCCAGCCGAACTGGGGCACAATCGCAGTAGTTCTCCTGGTGCCGCATTAGCCGATGATACGGAACGTAAGGCAGCAAAACACAGGAGCCGGGCAAACCCAACATTTGACCAAAGACATGATTCAGAGCTGATGCATATAATGCCAAACTCGAGACGCCGAACACTCCCTAAGGTGTTCGGTCTTTATAATAATGGGCAGAACGATGCCCTAAGCCCCTAGTGTCCAGGTACGGGCATGGTCTTCTGACGCGGCCGATGCCAAAGCGTCAGGCTCCGCTTTGGATATAGGAAGAAACCAAGGGAGAGTAACAACAAGAGTCAGTAAAAAAGGTCTACGCAGGGTCTTAATCTGAAAAGAATCCTTGCAACGGGTCCCTACTGCACGTCTGCGCCTGTGTCTCCGTTGCGCCGTTATCCTGGACGGGTACGCACGTTGTTCATCTGTAGAAAGAGAGGAACGTTTAATTTTAGAAACAATTCGTGCGAAAAATACGTAAAATAAGAAATATAAATTATTAAAGTGAGGTTTATATGAAACCGCGATTGTTTGTGCGTGCAGCCCCCCTGTGAAGGGGTATGCGGCTAGGGAGCCCCTAGCCTGCTGAGGCCATATTCGTCTATCCGAGTCCGGGGTCCTTAAGTGACCCTCGCACTGAAATGGCGCCATGCGGACCGGGCATCTTGAGTGTAAGAGACGCGTAATGCGGTATGGCGTTGAAGCGGACAAAGCCTTTCGTCCCAAGAGTGCTTGATATTCACTTTCAAATGGGACGATATGAAAAATTAATTTTTCGCGTCGAAAATTGTTCGGCGATCCGAACACGACTTCTAGTAATATAGAGCCTGTGCACTTGGCGTAAGGGCTGGCGTCACTCCTTTGAAGGAAGTGCGGCTGTGTCGAATTTTGGTAGGGTCTATCCCCATCCTACGGATTGTGTTTGAATATAGCAGGTTTAAGTCGCTGCCTCCGTCCATTAAGACGTTAGTAAATTGTAATCCGTCTATTATGGGATTCAATATCAGGGGGGTCCGTCCCGCATTTCGAACTCTTCTGGAATAGTCCAGATGGTTGAAAGTGATTGGTTTTGATATCCAATCTCTACGGTCTGCTGGGTTGGACCGTGCGAAGCTCCTTTTAGAAAGTGCCGCACTGTTTTTCTGTGTTATCACATGAAGTGAGTTTACTGCTTTGACCCCTTGTGGGAAAGTCTTTTGTTTTCCGGTGCCCTGCTGGCAGGGTTTATCTTCTTCGCTTGACGCGTCGAGCCCCTTGTGTTCGGCATTTAGTCGGCCGGACTGTTTAAAACCCCAACAATCCCTGTGGGTTTGATTTCCAGGCCTTCCGGGGGTACTGTGGATTTGACATATCCGACCCAAAATTTTGTGTAAGTTGGACAATTCGTCACTGTCATCCTTGAGAGGCTGTGTTTTGTTATTGGGCCGCGAGCTTTTGAATCCGGCGTTGACTGCCGTGCTCTTTGGGCTTTTCTCTTTATTCCAACGCTGCTCTTTTCTGC
Organism: Triticum timopheevii; assembly: GCA_963921465.1. Lineage (NCBI taxonomy): Eukaryota > Viridiplantae > Streptophyta > Magnoliopsida > Poales > Poaceae > Triticum > Triticum timopheevii. The sequence goes on from OY997270.1 coordinate 594,353,757, forward strand.
GCCGTGATTTTCCGTTTCCATCTCTTATCTCGGATGTACTTGGGTCGCTGGTGTTGCTTCTTGCTAGCCAGCTATCCTCTCCCGCACAGAAGCGGGTCATGAGGCTTGTTAGTGCGGACATTGTCCTCGGTTTCTCTTGACCGAGGTGCCTGGGGAGCCATTCGTCTCGAACATTGTGCTTGAAAGCTGCTAAGGCTTCGGCGTCCGGACAGTCGACTATTTGGTTCTTTTTGGTAAGAAACCTGTTCCAGAATTTCCGCGCTGACTCTCCGGGCTGTTGAGTTATATGACTTAAATCTTCTGCATCCGGAGGACGGACATAAGTCCCTTGAAAATTCGCTCTAAACGCGTCCTCGAGCTCTTCTCAACTTCCAACAGTGTTTTCTGGGAGGCTTTTAAGCCAATGATGGGCTGGCCCTTTGAGCTTGAGGGGTAGATATTTTATGGCGTGGAGATCGTCTCCTCTGGCCATGTGTATATGCAGTATATAATCTTCTATCCAGACTCCAGGGTCTGTTGTTCCATCGTAGGCCTCTATGTTTATGGGTTTAAACCCTGCTGGGAATTCATGGTCCAGCACCTCATCGGTGGAACATAGTGGGTGTGCGGCGCCCCTGTACTTATATGTGCCGCTATCATCGGACACTTGACGTGTTACTTTGCTTCCTGGGGCCTTCTTTTTGGGTCCGTAGATGGACCTGGCTGGGCCATTTGACGGTGGAGGCTCTATGGCCTCCTCGTCGAATTCTGGTAGCAGCTTACGCTTCGGGTAGCTTTTCGATTGGTGGCCATTGCCGCATTTATCTGCGGTTTTGAGCACTTTGCTCCATCTCATTCTGAGCGTGTCTTCCGCTGTTTTGAGCTTCCGCTTTTCCTTCTTCAGGCTTCTTGCTGTGGCGATGAGCCTGCGCTTAAAAAGCTCTTGTTCGACGGGGTCCTCGGGCACGACGAGTTCGTCGTCATTGAGGCTTGCTTCGTCTTCGGAGGGAGGCATATGGTTATGATCCTCAACCTCTTCGTCTGCCGCCCTCTCGTGAGGGCTTGCTTCTGCATCCTCTTGCGCTGAGTCTTGCTGTAGGGGATTGTCTTCGGCACTCTCTGGGGTATTGTTATCTCCTGTGCCGGAATCTCTATTCTTGTTGTGGCGGGATTTGTAGCGGCGCCGCTGACGCTGGCGCTTGCGCTGTTTCTTTAAGGAGTCTGCCTCCACTGCTTCTTCGCCATCCCCTTCTTTTGGGGTGTCCACCATATATATGTCGTATGACGAGGTGGTCTTCCAGTGCCCTGTAGGCGCTAGCTCCTGTTCGTCTCCGGCATCGTCATCCATAGCGTCGATGTCGTCGGAGTCGAAGTCTAGCATGTCGGTTAAATCTTCGACAGTGGCTACAAAGTGGGTGGTGGGTGGGCTCTGAATTTCTTCGTCGTCCGTACTCCAACCATCCTGGCCATAGTCCGGCCAGGACTCTCCCGATAACGAGAGATGCTTTAATGAATTCAGGATATCGCCAAAAGGCGAGTGTTGGAATATGTCCGCGGCGGTGAATTCCATAACCGGCGCCCAATCCTGATCGATTGGTAGGGGCGCAGGAGGTTCGGAGTCCGGCAAGGAGTCCGGCGCCTCGGAATCACGAATTTCGCCGGGGACAAGATAGGTGTTCGGCTCCATCGCCGTGGATGTTGAAGCCCCCAGGGCGGCGTCTATCCACCAGCCCTCGATCTGGGCGATCGGCTCCGGGCTAATGGCCGACGCTGATCCGTGTGCGGCCACCAAGGCACTGTTCGGTGGCAGAGCTAGATCATGCCCATCGTCGCAGTGCGGCACGCTCGGCTGTGGCCCGAGTCCGTCGAGGATCAAGTCTCTGCGGACATCGGCCGTGAAGTTTAAGCTTCCAAATCTGACCTGACGGCCAGGGGCGTAGCTTTCGATCTGCTCCAGATGGCCAAGTGAATTGGCCCGCAGGGCGAAGCCGCCGAATACGAAGATCTGTCCGGGGAGAAAAGTCTCACCCTGGACAACGTTGCTGGTTGAAGATGCCATCAAGCCTATCGGTGACGACACAGAGGAACTCTCAATGAAAGCACGAATGTCGGTGTCAAAACCGGCGGATCTCGGGTATGGGGTCCCGAACTGTGCGTCTAGGCGGATGGTAACAGGAGACAAGGGATACAATGTTTTTACCCAGGTTCGGGCCCTCTCGATGGAGGTAAAACCCTACGTCCTGCTTGATTAATATTGATGATATGGGTAGTACAAGAGTAGATCTACCACGAGATCAACGAGGCTAAACCCTAGAAGCTAGCCTATGGTATGATTGTTGAGATGTATGTTGTCCTACGGACTAAAGCCCCCCGGTTTATATAGACACCGGAGAGGGCTAGGGTTACACAGAGTCGGTTACAATGGTAGGAGATCTACATATCCGTATTGCCAAGCTTGCCTTCCACGCCAAGGAAAGTACCATCCGGACACGAGCCGGAGTCTTCAATCTTGTATCTTCGTAGTCTTGGAGTCCGGCGGATATTGATAGTCCGGCTGTCCGGACACCCCCTAGTCCAGGACTCCCTCAATGCCCTTGAAGCTCGACTCTCAATACATCTATTCGTTTGTCGAATCCGATGTTGGTAGGGGAACTGACGATCCCCATCGAGCTTTCTAAACCAAATTGTAGACTTCATCTCCTGCAACGCTCATGAGGACCAATTCCGGTCTGCTCCTAGTTGGTATTCGAGCACGCCCTACATTAGTGGCCTCCGAGACGACAACCCTCTGCTGCATTCCTTAATTTACACTTCATACAATTTTGCATAGTTGGAAGCCCTTCGCTAGGTCTAGGTTCTCGGACGCGAGACGCACATCCTTTTCAGCTCCTCCATGCACCCCCCCCCCCCAGTTGAACACTGTGTGGTGAATCCTTGCTTCCTGCACAACCCACCCATTGAGGCACCCACGGCTCCTCTTATGGAGGAGGGAAGAATGATGGTGCGGTACGGGAGACATGATGATGACGACGAGCCATGTAGTGAACGACAGATGTCCTAAAATTCATCAAAGAGCCTTAATTGTAGTATTAGCATGTCCGCAATGTCATATTACGTACATATCAAATAACAAAGCATTATTTTTCATGTGGGTTGGTTTCGGTCAAAGAGGCTTCCTTCAACAACACTCATATCTCATATGGTAGTGTATATGGTGGGCTCTCCCTCATGGATATTTCGAATGTTGGTGATGGTTTCTGTTGTACTCCCCCTCCTAGTTTACCAATATCTTAGCAGAGGAAGGAAAGGACAATAGTAACCACCTACGATAACAGTCGGGATGCTTGAAAAACTCTAATCTCTTTAGTGGTGGTGTATACATGGTGGGCTCTCCCTCACGGGTATTTTTTCGTGTCGGTGATGGTCGTTCCTTCTCTTTCTTCCTTGTTACAAAGGTTGGCAGAGGAAGGAAAAGGAAGGAACGACCCCCCTACGACAACAGTCTGTATCACAAAGGTAGCCACATCCGACTAGAAAGTCAACTCACAAATCAGATAATGACCCTAACACATGTGCCCTAAACCCTAAACCACCCATTTTTAAATGGGTTAATTATCCTTTTGCCCTTAGTGGTGTCCATCTGCTCAGTTTTGCCCTCAGATGCAAATTGTGCTCAGTTTTGCCCCTAGTCCATGCGCACCGACTCGTTGTGTGAACTTTGGCGTCTCCGTCAGGTCAACGTTTTGACTCGGCCCTTACAGGTGGGACCAGGCGGCAGAGGCGGCCAATTTTATTCAGACCATTGCACGCGTGGCTTGCGGGACCCAGCAGAGAGCCGTTGAGCTTAGAGCCGTTGCGGGTGTGCTATATTAGCGGGCGACAGCGGCGGTGACCACAGCGACAGAGAGCACGGCGCTGACCACGGCGAGAGAGCGAGAGCACGACGACGGTGGGAAGCTAGCTGTGGAGGGCACGGTGGTGGGAAGCTAGCTGTGGAGGGCGCGGCGGCGTTGAGATCCCGTTCGGCTCCGAGCTCCATGTCTTCCGCAAGCTCCCGCGCCACCTCGCGGATGCAGAGCCAGGCGCGTGTGGAGATGCCTGTCTTCGTCTGTCCGCGGTGCCGGGCGAGCATTGATCGGAGGGTTTCTCACACACCGAGGAACCACAATCGTCCGTTCTACGTGTGCAGCGAGAATGGGGTAAGAATCGGGGCGATTGCACCATTTTCGTGGTCGGGATCTTTGAGCAATCGGTTGATCTGTTCCGTGTTCATGCAGGTGACATGCTTCTTTCTTTGGGTCGACGCTCTGGCCAAGTCTCTGATAAATGAACTACAAGAAGAGCATGGCGAATGGTTGCGCATGCTGCCACAAACCGCAGTGGCCGCAGCACGAGCTCCGGAAGAAGAGATGGAGGGCAAAGCAAGCACTGACAGAGAGCTAGCTGTTGAGCTGAGGATGTTGAAGAAGAAGGTTAGGAAGCTTGAAGATCAAGCACTACCAATACCCATTTGCAAATACTTTTGGGCATTTGTAGGTATGGTAATCGCACTGGTTGTAATGTTGAAAATGTATGGAAAGGCATGAATTATGGAGGAATTTGTAATCTTGAAATTGTATGAGAAATTCACCTAGTTTAAATGTTGGTCAAATTTTTTTAAATGTTGAAAAAAAAGAGAAGAAGTGACCAACATTTAAATATGTTGAAAAAAAGGAGAAGAAATGAAGAATTCAGAAACTTTTGATCAATGAAATGCAGCTAATGAATTATTCCAGAGCCAAACAATTAAGGTTAGAAATTTTTTGGAGCTGTTAAATATTTAATAGCAATTTAAGTAATCCAATTCAAATACACCGTGACTTAAATCAAAGACCAAAATGTCATGGAAAATGTTCCTCGGCTCTGGTAGATGTTTACACCTAGTGCCAAAATAAATGAACATTTTTAAGGGCATTACATTGAGTAGAAACTATTTTTTCTAAAACTGAAGGGTGGAAAATGCAAAAAAAATATTGGTGCGGCTGGGGACTCGAACCCAAGACCGCGTGGGTTTGTGGTGTTTAGGGCTGCTGTGGTAACCGCTAGGACAGATGGCAAGAGTTTGACATGGGTAGGGAAGAAACGTATACATAGTGAGACTGTGAAATTTGTCAAAAAAATGTGAGACCGTGAAAACGTATGTTTGCACTGCCATGTGGTTTTGGTTAGAGTGGCACTTGGTTTAGTGTTAGAGTGACACTTGGTTTAGGATTTAAACGGATTAAATTTGCATGTTAGTTCATGACTTATTTTTTTTAATAAAACGGAGGGCTTCTCACCCCCTCTTTTGGATGACAACCACAAGTTCTCGAGCTTCATGACTTGGTTTAGGGAAGAAATTATATGCTTGGGCACGGACATATTTTAACACACATAATAAACCCTAATAAATAACTTAGATAAGATGCAACACAAGTACCATTACAATAATAGAAGTTCACGGACAGTTCACGGACACATGACGAAACATGACACGACACGACACGACATAGAAAAGCAAAAAATAAAAAACGAATCAATCTTCATCTTGATCTCCTCCTTCCACTTTGGCTGCGCGCGCCCCTTCAACACCATCTTCATCTTCACACCTCCTCCTCCTCGTCGTAGGGAAGGGAGTGCATCCCGGCTGGAGTGGGGAAGATGTTCTCGTAGTTGGTGTAGATGTTGTAGACGGTGAAGAAGATGGCCTCGCAGCCGCACCAAAAGACTTGGCCGAGGAGCTCACGCGCGTCAAACGGGTTGGTGAAGGTGACCGTGAGCAGTAGGAGGATACCGCCGCGGTCATGAACCTCGTTGAGCGTGAACATCCTCGGCGAGCCCCGTGGGAGGTGGGCATAGCCGGCTCTGAGGAAGGCGCGGGTGAGTTCGACGGAACCCCTCCACCCTGAAAAAACCCACATGCGGAGCTCCCTCTCCACGAGCACGCCCGGTGGGTAGCGCCGCTCCGGCACGACAGGCGAACGGCTGAAGGTCGGCCCGTTGAACTGCATGGTCTCGCTTGGGGAGGGCTCGGTCGATTGGGTGTTTGAAGTTGGAGAGAATGGATCGGATCTGGCTTATGGGTGGGAGAGGAAGATAGGCACCCCATTTATAGGCCTGTGTGTGGGAGAGGAAGAGAGAAAGGGTGAGAATGGTGCGTGTGTGAACCCGAACGCGTGTGTGTATCCATTACACTTTGCACTCTTAAATTTTTACACAAAAACGATGCATGCATGGGGCGCGTGCGTGCATTTGAATCACTGCATAGCTCTTTGACCGGACGGTGCATCTGACTCGTTGAACCAGCTAGCTGGCCTCGCTAGCCTAGCGCGCCTAGCACGCCTCGCTCGACTCGCTCGCATGCATGCACGTCGCAGCCTCCCGCGCATGCAAACCCACATCGCAGCCTATGCACGTCGCCGCCTCCCATGCATGCATGCAAGGCCTAGAAAGGCTGAGACGGGCTATTTACTGCGGTCTCAGGCCCAGACAACGAGACGGCCCAACGGTCCATCCAGCGCGCCCGATATTTGTTTAAAAAAAAGAATCTCCCAGCCAATCAGATTGCATCTCGCGGATCGCCCCCCTCCTCCCCACAGATTCCTTCTAGAAGGGTTAGATCGACGGCCCTTGTTCAACGCTAGGGTTAGATGAACGGTCCTGGTTCAGCGCTAGAGTTAGCGGGGTTTGGGAGGGGTTTGGAGCAGTCAAAGCTATGTTTGACCAGATTTCAAACGAGCATAATAAATTAAATAAAAATTAGAAAAATAAAAAACCAGTGCACATAGTCTTCTTATGTCATATACTAACGATTTAAGTTGATAAATAAGGTTTACATACATTTAAACGATAAGTTCATGTGTATTTGTATGATATCTCGAGTATCTCAAACTCTTTTGTATGAAGTGAAGAGAAGTGTTTTGGGGAAATAAACATGAAAATTTCAAAAAAAACCCACCACAGATTCATTTTAGAGTGACTAAGAAGGATCCAGGCTTAGTTTTTCGTTTTGATGTTTTACACTTATTTAAATCTTGGTCAAAGTTAAGTTTGACCAGAATTCAAATGAGCAAAACAAATTTAAAAAAATCAAAAAATGAAAAAACCAGCGCACATAGTCCGTATATATGGAATATATGTTTAGGAATGTTATTTGGCTGATTTAGACAAGGTCGAAAAAAACCTTGCTTAGAGATGAGGCCGTTTACCCTACCTTTGGACCCTCATTTTAGCACATTTTTCATGAAAAGTTCAAAAACCTCACCATAGCTTCATTTTGGATTGACTAAGAAGGATCCAGGCTTAGTTCTTCATTTTGATGTTTTAGACTTGTTTAAATCGTGGTCAAAGTTAGGTTTGACCAGAATTCAAATGAGCAAAACAAATTCAAAAAAATCAAAAAATGGAAAAACCATGTGCTCATTCAAACATCATCCAACAGATTTAACCATCATGTCAAACATAGTTCTAACATCATCCAACAGAAATACAACATTATTCATAATGTTTCATAATTATTCACATATAGCGTTCGGGCTTCTGTCTGTTCCTTGAGCTTCTTGCCATCACTTTGCTCCTCGTGCACCTTGTGCTCATTGCTTCTTATCTTCTCCTCTTGGTTGTCGGTACCTTGTGCGTCTTCTTCAAACCTATCATAGAGTTGTGCAAAGCATAAAGGGTAATGAGATCATGTCAAGTGACCCATAAATGTACAGTAGTATTTGACCCTTGCAAGATTTACATACCTAGCAGAACTCACAACAACAGAAGGTTGGTCACCATTTAGAGCCTCACTTGGATCATCATTTGGAGCCTCACTTGGATCACCAAGATCATCATTTGGAGCCTCACTTGGATCACCAAGATCATCATTTGGAGCCTCACTTGGATCACCATGATCATCATTTGGAGCCTCACTTGGATCACCATGATCACTATTTGGAGCCTCACTTGGATCATCGTCAAAATCATGCGGCTGTTGACCATCATCATTTCGAACCTCGTCAAAATCCTCATCTGATGCAACCGGCTGCTGTCCATCATTTTCATCGAAGCCTTCATTGAAACTCTCTCCGAACGCTGGATCTAGTGTGTTATCACAATACTTAACAAAATGACCAGACCCACCACATCTTGTGCACTTACGCTTCCTCGCTCCAAGTCCAGCTCCTTCGCTGCGAGGTCTGATTCGACTCTTCCTTGGTCTACCTGCTGCTCTTTTCAGAACTGGAGCGCAAAGCTTGAAACCAGGGTCCACCGTGTCCCATTGTTGTTTTCCCTCCATAGTAGGCAAGGCATAAGCATATGTGGCTTTGAACCTTGCAACAGAGTAGTAATCATGCACATACTGCTGAATGTTCCCTGCTGGACCAGGGAGAGAAGTGATGAAAAACAAGGCATGAATGTATGGCAACCCAGTTATCTGCCATTGCCTACAACTGCAAGTTCTAGCTTCTAAATCCACCGGATATCTCCATTCCCTCTTCTCTTTATCCAAATATGATATCTCTGCTGTGGTACCCGAGCAAAGAGTCATATTCATTTCCAAGCCTGTTGTTTTCTGCATCAGCTCATTCATCACGGCAGGGATGATAATGTGGCCCATGAATTTTGCCTCGGCTATTCCTGCACGATAATGAAATTTCTGCATGTATTCTATCCTTATCCTGTCCAGCAAATCCACCACATAATGACCCTTTAGTTTCCGGATCGTTGAGTTGAAAGACTCTGCTGGATTATTGTGCACATAGTCAACTTTGCTCAGTTCACTAAATTGGCTTCTGGCCCATAACTTGGAGTGATGTGTTTCCAAGTATTCTTTCACTTTGGGATTCAGGTATAACTGCCTCAAGTGGTAGTTGTGCTTCTTCACACTGCAAGTCAAAGATGCTGGCCATAAATTGTCGGTATACACCTTTCCTTTGAATTTCTTCATGAAATTTGCAGCAAGGTGACGCATGCATTCCCTATGCTCTACTCCAGGGAACACATTGTCCACAGCCACTTCTAAACCTTTGCAGGCATCTGTATGAATGACCAACCCATTGGGAAGTGCAATAGCCCGACGCAGATTATGCAAAAACCAAGTCCAGCTCTCCTCAGACTCTGTCTCCAGCACACTGTAGGCAACTGGAAATACAAAACTGTGTGCATCAACTGCACAAGCAGCTACTAACTGTCCTTTAAACCTCCCTGTGAGAAAAGTGGCATCAATAGCCAAATAAGGCCTGCAACCTGCCAAAAAACCCCGACGACAAGCCTCAAAGCAGACAAAAACCCTCCTAAACCATTCCTTGGTCTTTTTCACTCCCCTGAATGTGTACTCCACGGTGTGGTGATCAATATCTACAATACTACCTGAGCTTGTCCTCTCCACTTCACCTTTGAATGAATACAACAATTGAAAACTTTCCTGCCAGTTACCATACATAGAATCCATAGCCTGTTGTTTACCATTGAACAACCTCATGTATGGTAAATATATCTTGAATTTATCTTTGATGTTCTTCTGCAATTCCTTTGGACCCACTTGCTGGTTTTCTTTCACCCACTTCTTTACTTCTTTTGCCACCCATCTTGACTAGGCTCTACTGATTGTATCCTTCCTAAGGGTTGATTCCTGGCATGTGTGCTTAAAAGGGTTCACTTTGACCTGAACATTAGTGCTATTTCGCATTTTAGATGTGAGCAGCCTCCATGGACAACCCTCAGTCGGACAGTGCACTCTGTAACATACTTGATCGCTCTTGTCAACTTTGAAAGTACGTTCTACCTTGATGCAGTATGTCACAACTGCATTTCTACACTCATTCATGGATGCAAAAACTGTACCTTCTTCCAAATTAGGGTTCAAAGGGTCCCATTCAACAGCTGCAAGGTCTTCGTCCTCACCCACCGCGTCATCATCCACACGGACTGCATTGTGAGCCTCATCTTGGTTATCAGCCCGAGGTGCCCGTTGTAAATTCCGAATAACATCAGAATATAGCTTCTCTTCATCAACCCCAGAATTGTAGTCATCATGCTCCACTTCAAGGGGGACCCTACTGCTATTGCCCACACTTGTCGAGCCACCACGTCGCCGTGCACCAACTGAGCTGTTCTGGCTAGAGATGCCATTACGACGACTTGGTTCTCCCCGAGATGTTACACCCGTCATCCTAGGTCCAAATGCCTGCTCAAGCACATCAACTTGCAGCCTCACATGAAAATTATCTTTCTCTTTATGCCTAACAAACATGGTAGCTAGCTCTTCATCATTACTAACTGTCACCCATTTCTTTTCCCCATCATAGTATTTGTATACCACTTCATCAAGCAAACCCCAAGGATATTGGCTACAAATTACCTCCCCAAATTGTCTGAAACTCCAATTACTAGCCATTGGCAACCGATAATCAACACCTCCTTGGTATTTCTTCTGATCCTTTGCATCGAACGTGTATCGGTCCCTTCTAATGTGCATCAAGAAAGCAAACCGCAACTCCATCCTAACCGGCGAAAAACAGAGACGCAATCAGCACACTAATTGGGAAACCTACTCGAATCGAGTGTTCAAATGCACAACTAAGCTCAATCTAAACAGGAGGCAAGACTTACCCCTCGGGAACCCAGTCGTGGACGCGGCGGATCTCCGGCCCGATGCCTGCCTCGCCAGATACTCAGGGGTCGCCGCTACTCTCCATTTCGGCCCAGGGTTCTTCCTCCTAGTTCAAATAGCTCCAGCAGCCCCCCACCTTTGAGCGCTCCGGCCGGGCGCACGGAAGGAGGCCACGCCGCGGGTCGAGCAGGTGGCGGGCGCCCCACCCGTGGCGTCGTAGGAAGGTGGCGGGCGTCGCAGGCAGCCGTGGAGCGTAGGCGCTGAAAGGTAGCGGTAGAGTAGGCGTGCAGCTGGTGGCGGGGCAGGTCCTGGCCGCGGCGCAAGTGCCGGCGGCGGCGCAGGTCAGCCGGCCGGCGGGGAAGCGGATGGGCAGAGAGCAGCTACGAATGATTTGGGGATTTAGTTGCACGGGCCTACATGTCAGCTCCGGACCCACATCCACGCGGTCCCACGTGTAAGCTTCGGACCCACGTCCACGCGGTCCCACGTGTAAGCTCCGGACCCACAACTTAACACTGGCGGACGGAATGGACTCAAATATGGCCGTTTGGCCTCGTCATAGTAGCTGTGCATGGACTAGGGGCAAAACTGAGCACAATTTGCATCTGAGGGCAAAACTGAGCATAGAGACACCACTGAGGGCAAAAGGATAATTAACCCTTTTTAAATAAGTGTTTATTAGATAAATTAGAAGAGAAAATTGAGGCTTTCTTCTCTCTTTTTCATTTTCTTCTTATTTACTCTTCTCAAAGTATTTATTTCTCCTATCTCTCTTCTACAACCTTTCTTATAAAAACTTCTGTCACTAAAACAAATACTAATTTGGTATCATATATTTGTGTTTAAGTAACAAGTAACAACTAAACTACACTATGAAGTAATCTATATAACTAGGTAAACTATAAATTAATCCATCTAACTCAAAATAATGAATCGATCAACTAATTGATCTATAGAGCACCCATGCCCGAAGAAAGAATAGTCCGACTCTCGTGTCGCCTACGTCTGGGCAACCCGGGAGACCCTCCCGCCGCCACCGCCCAGGCCCCGACTCCTTGCCCTCCTCGCTGTCGTCGCCGCCGACCCTTGCCGTGGCAGCAGCGGGCCCGCACCTAAGGTAGTAGGGTTGTTCTTCCCTATGTTGTTGGTGATCTACTGGTGGATAGCTTGGGCCTCAGATTCAACCAAACCTTGAATCCGGTCAGCAGCGTGCGATGGCTGCTCTATTGTTGCTGGCCATAGCCTCACATGTAGAGGGGCACAGATCTGGTTCACCATGGTGTGGGCACACCGCGTCTAGATCCGATCATGACTCGCAGCCGCCGCCAGCAGGGATGCCATGGCTCCGTCCTTGTGCGGAGCTGGCTCCTGCTGAGGAGATCGGAGATGAGGTCCCGCACCTATTGCTGCCAGACTTAAGCAGGGGCTGGCGATACCTCTTGTCGCATCGGTGGTCAGGACACCGACATTGCCCGCTGGAAGCAGTGTCAGGTTCCACTTGCCCCAAGCGGCCTTGGACAGATGCATGGCTCCCGGACCATTGAAAGATCTTCGTGAGGCTTACTCCAGATCTGATGGTTCTCTACGGAGGTGAGATGCAACCTATGGACCATGACTTGATGCAAAGGTATGGTTGTGCAGCGGCTGACACATCGCATTAGCTGTTGGGATCGTGGAAAAGCGGTGGCGACATCACATGAGTAACGTCATGGTGGTTCTCAACTACTCGAGCACCCGGTCTCAAGCTCCGGGGTGAAAGCCTACGTCTGACCAGAGGTGGTTATGCTTCGCAATGGAGATTACCTTGTTGAAGGCATCATTTGGATATGCTCGGATTGCTTCTTCAGGGTGAAAACCTAAATTCCGGCCTTGGTGGTTGGATCCGGTGATGACGGCGCTTGAGTGTCGCTCCCTTTCTGAAGGCGTTGCTATTGAAGAATCTCGTCGTTCGTGTGGTGTCATTAAATGATTGGTGTGGATATGATTTTTTCTGTAGTTTGCGATCCTGGGTCTGAATGCTTCTGTCTTTTTTCCTCGCCTACACGCGTAGCTCTGGTCGTATATGACTTTGCTATTTACTGGCGTGTTTTTTGCGTGTGTTGGTGTTGGCTGTGTGCATCCTTACTATGCAGAGGTCGGGAGTGTGCTCATTGTGTTTGTATCCACTTGATGCTTCATTTTGAGTCAACAAAATCCACCCTTTGTCAAAAAATTGATCTATATAACTAGGTACACTACCTAATCGACCAACCAATGCCCTTCCACACACTGCCTGTCGGGACCACGATCCTAAGTCACACCGATCTAGCATGTAACACATCATATCACTTTGCGGCCTCACGCTCGGTATTCCCACGGCTGCAGCCTTACCTTGGCCGAGATCGTTTGCGCGTTTTGGCTCACGTATATGATTGTGTCGCTAGCCTCCATGTGATAGAGAATCCGGACCGACATGACTAGTGGTAAACCCAAGGTCACACAAACTTACAGGGACAGGCATACATGACCCAGCAATGCATGTGTCGGTCATCAGCGTGTGCAATCAAGTCGTAGTAAGCTACAAGGACTCCAGTAAAACACCATGTGACATTTCCCTGAAGGGACAGACACAAGAGCAAAGAAGGACACATGCCGATCATCCCGTGTGTTCCGGAGCAGTAGCTACCATGACTTGGCGAAAGCACTAGGGGAATTTTCCCCATAAGAGAGGCTACCAAGAATAAAGAACTAGGCGTTGAATCCCACACATACCAAGCATTTCAATAATATACACACAATATGCTCGATATGTGTAAATACAACATGGCAACACAACAAAACTCTACGACTCAAAGTATTTATTCAATAGGCTTCGAGGAGCCAGATATTACAAACATGGGTCTCATGACCCAGCATTCAAGTCATGCAAGCAACAAGCACAGGTGGAAGCATATACATGTCTGAGTACAGACATCTGAAAAGAACGAAGGATAATAAGCATGTCTACCTACAAGACCCTCCATAGGAACCAGACCTCTGTCTGGGATTCCCAAGCTAATTGTCGAAGCCCACATGGAACTACTAGTGAGACTGAAGTCTCTCTGCAAAACATAAATTAAGCAAATGTGAGTGCAAATGTACTCAGCAAGACTTACATCATAACTAGCTACATATGCACCAGTATCAACAAGGGGTGGTGGAGTTTAACTGCAGCAAACCAGCTTTGACTCAGTGGCTATCCTGTACTACGACTACCAATTTTTTCATTGAGGTGAGAAAGCGCACACGAGTCCACATATTCACCAGATCAATACACCACTATGGATCTGCTCCCGTCTCCTTACGAGAAGGCCATCCATAGCACTCACACTTATGTACCAGCGTCCAAAATGGTAGGCACGCTGCCAGAGTGCGTACATCTAGCGACATTCCCCTGATCAGTGCTAGAAGTTTCGGGTTGGAATGCCTGGATGGTGCACCTCACTAGTTGTGATCCATTTTAGCAAACGCTGCTAGTATCAAAATATCAATGACGTTTCCTCTTTGACTGGACGCTGCTACTAGTTTGAGAAAATAGCTGTCACTTTCTCTTATGATGGCATGCTGCTAATAGCAAGATCCTATAAGGGGTTTCTGCACCAGTGATCGCCATTCTAGGGACCAAATCAATAGTGAATTCCAATTCTTTATCTAGTGGCATTCCCAAGATTTCTTCTGGAAACATGTATGGGAGTTCACAAACAATTGGTGCCCAGATCATATCTCTGACCGTGGCTGTGCAGGCCATGCCCTTGGTCAGTACCGTTTTAGTTTGCTGAAACTCTAACAACATGGAGGGTGACCCAGGGTGGGGATTATGTCCAACTATTGCATGTGTGCTTCTCAGAAAACACAAAAAACCCTGGTTTCTTCTTTCCTTAACCATATGTAGTCGGTCCTTTGTTGTGGAGGAGGTGGGGCCATGGGGGATCCTCTCGTGACTTCCTTGCCTGACAGGCGGATCGACACGTTGGGGTAGCATTGCCATCACAGTTGTTGTTGTGGTTCCCCATCCTATATCCGTTCCCAATATAAAGAGCCAAAATATGAGCACTATTCATAGGGGAAACTAGGGCAACATCATAGAACCAACTAAGCTGCAAATGAAACAACATAACTGAAAAAAGGGAAACAACATCACATAAAAGGTGTAAATTCACACACACAGAAAACATCACAATTTATTGCTGCCCATGGAAATTCACAACATGCAGGGTTACTACAACTTATGCAATGCAAAACTTTGCATGCACTTAGATACTACGACCTAGTTATGCTGAGACGAGGTGCCGGAAGGTGGAGGTGGAGGGGTTGGTATAGTCAATGTGTTGTGTGTGCTCTTCTGTCCCGAGTTGCATCTCTGGCTAGCTCGGTGACGAGGACATACTCGGTGATCATGTAGCGGTGAAGGAAATATGCCCTAGAGGCAATAATAAAGTTATTATTTATTTCCTTGTATCATGATAAATGTTTATTATTCATGCTAGAATTGTATTAACCGGAAACATAATACATGTGTGAATACATAGACAAACATAGTGTCACTAGTATGCCTCTACTTGACTAGCTCATTAATCAAAGATGGTTAAGTTTCCTAACCATAGACATGAGGTGTCATTTGATTAACGGGATCACATCATTAGGAGAATGATGTGATTGACTTGACCCATTCCGTTAGCTTAACACTTGATCGTTTAGTATGTTGCTATTGCTTTCTTCATGACTTATACATGTTCCTATGACTATGAGATTATGCAACTCCCGTTTACCGGAGGAACACTTTGTGTGCTACCAAACATCACAACGTAACTGGGTGATTATAAAGGAGCTCTACAGGTGCCTCCGAAGGTACATGTTGAGTTGGCATATTTCGAGATTAGGATTTGTCACTCCGATTGTCGGAGAGGTATCTCTGGGCCCTCTCGGTAATACACATCACTTAAGCCTTGCAAGCGTTGTAACTAATGAGTTAGTTACGGGATGATGTATTAGGAACGAGTAAAGAGACTTGCCGGTAACGAGATTGAACTAGGTATTGGATACCGACGATCGAATCTTGGGCAAGTAACATACCGATGACAAAGGAAACAACGTATGTTGTTATGCGGTTTGACCGATAAAGATCTTCGTAGAATATGTAGGAGCCAATACGAGCATCCAGGTTCCGCTATTGGTTATTGACCGAGAATAGTTCTAGGTCATGTCTACATAGTTCTCGAACCCATAGGGTCCGCACGCTTAAGGTTTCGATGACAGTTATATTATGAGTTTATGAGTTTTGATGTACCGAAGGAGTTCGGAGTCCCAGATGAGATCGAGGACATGACGAGGAGTCTCGAAATGGTCGAGACGTAAAGATCGATATATTGGACGACTATATTCGGACTTCGGAAAGGTTCCGAGTGATTCGGGTATTTTTCGGAGTACCGGAGAGTTACGGGAATTCGCCGGGAGAAGTATTGGGCCTTATTGGGCCATACGGGAAAGAGAGAGGGGCTGCCTAGGGCAGGCTGCGCGCCCCCCCAAGGCCTAGTCTGAATTGGACTAGGGGGAGGGGCCGCACCCCCTCCTTCCTTCCCTTCTCTCTTCCCTTTCCTTCTCTCCTACTCCTATTACATGGAAGGGCTCCTAGTTCTACTAGGAAAGGGGGAATCCTACTCCCGGTGGGAGTAGGACTCCCCTAGGGCGTGCCATAGAGAGGGCCAGCCCTCCCCCTCCTCCACTCCTTTATATATGGGGGCAGGGGGCACCCCATAGACACACAAGTTGATCTTCGTGATCGTTCCTTAGCCGTGTGCGGTGCCCCCCCCCCCTCCATGATATTACACCTCGGTCATATTGTAGCGGTGCTTAGGCGAAGCCCTGCGATGGTTGAACATCAAGATCGTCACCATGCCGTCGTGCTGACGGAACTCCTCCCCGAAGCTTTGCTGGATCGGAGCCCGGGGTGCGTCATCGAGCTGTACGTGTGTCAAGAACTCGGAGGTGCCGGAGTAACGGTGCTTGGATCGGTTGGACCGGGAAGACGTACGACTACTTCCTCTATGTTGCGTCAAAGCTTCCGCTTCGGTCTACGAGGGTACGTAGACAACACTCTCCCCTCTCGTTGCTATGCATCACCATGATCTTGTGTGTGCGTAGGAATTTTTTTGAAATTACTACGTTCCCCAACAGTGGCATCCGAGCCTAGGTTTTATGCGTTGATGTTATATGCACGAGTAGAACACAAGTGAGTTGTGGGCGATACAAGTCATACTGCTTACCAGCATGTCATAATTTGGTTCGGCGGTATTGTTGGATGAAGCGGCCCGGACCGACATTACGCGTACACTTACGCGAGACTGGTTCTACTGACGTGCTTTGCACACAGGTGGCTGGCGGGTGTCAGTTTCTCCAACTTTAGTTGAACCGAGTGTGGCTACGCCCGGTCCTTGCGAAGGTTAAAATAGCACCAACTTGACAAACTATCGTTGTGGTTTTGATGCGTAGGTAAGAACGGTTCTTGCTCAACCCATAGCAGCCACGTAAAACTTGCAACAACAAAGTAGAGGACGTCTAACTTGTTTTTGCAGGGCATGTTGTGGTGTGATATGGTCAAGACGTGATGCTATATTTTATTGTATGAGATGATCATGTTTTGTAACCGAGTTATCGGCAACTGGCAGGAGCCATATGGTTGTCGTTTTATTGTATGCAATGCAATCGCCCTGTAATGCTTTACTTTATCACTAAGCGGTAGCTATAGTCGTAGAAGCAATAGTTGGCGAGACGACAACGATGCTACGATGGAGATCAAGGTGTCGCGCCGTTGACGATGGTGATCATGACGGTGCTTCGATGGAGATCACAAGCACAAGATGATGATGGCCATATCATATCACTTATATTGATTGCATGTGATGTTTATCCTTTATGCATCTTATCTTGCTTTGATTGACGGTAGCATTTTAAGATGATCTCTCACTAATTATCAAGAAGTGTTCTCCTTGAGTATGCACTGTTGCCAAAGTTCGTCGCGCCCAGACACCACGTGATGATCGGGTGTGATAAGCTCTACGTCCATCTACAACGGGTGCAAGCCAGTTTTGCACACGCGGAATACTCGGGTTAAACTTGACGAGCCTAGCATATGCTGATATGGCCTCGGAACACGGAGACCGAAAGGTCGAGCGTGAATCATATAGTAGATATGATCAACATAGTGATGTTCACCATTGAAAACTACTCCATCTCACGTGATGATCGGTTATGGTTTAGTTGATTTGGATCACGTGATCACTTAGATGACTAGAGAGATGTCTGTCTAAGTGGGAGTTCTTAAGTAATATGATTAATTGAACTTAAATTTATCATGAACTTAGTCCTGGTAGTATTTTGCAAATTATGTTGATCAAATAGCTCGCTTTGTTGCTTTCATATGTTTATTTTGATATGTTCCTAGAGAAAACTGTGTTGAAAAATGTTAGTAGCAATGATGCGGATTGGATCCGTGATCTGAGATTTATCCTCATTGCTGCGCAGAAGAATTATGTCCTTGATGCACTGCTAGGTGACAAACCTATTGCAGGAGCAGATGCAGACGTTATGAACGTTTGGCTAGCTCAATATGATGACTACTTGATAGTTTAGTGCACCATGCTTAACGGCTTAGAATCGGGACTTCAAAGACGTTTTGAACGTCATGGACCATATGAGATGTTCCAGGAATTGAAGTTAATATTTAAAGCAAATACCCGAGTTGAGAGATATGAAGTCTCCAACAAGTTCTATAGCTAAAAGGAGGAGAATCGCTCAACTAGTGAGCAAGTGCTCAAATTGTCTGGGTACTACAATCGCTTGAATCAAGTGGGAGTTAATCTTCCAGATAAGATAGTGATTGACAGAGTTCTCTAGTCACCATCACCAAGTTAGTAGAACTTCGTGATGAACTATAGTATGCAAAGGATGACGAAAATGATTCCCGAGCTCTTCGTGATGTTGAAATCAACGAAGGTAGAAATCAAGAAAGAGCATCAAGTGTTGATGATTGACAAGACCACTAGTTTCAAGAAAAGGGCAAAGGGAAAGAAAGGGAAACTTCAAGTAGAATGGCAAACAAGTTGTCACTCCCATGAAGAAGACCAAAGCTGGACCAAAGCCTGAGACTGAGTGCTTACACTGCAAAGGAAATGGTCACTGGAAGCGGAAATGCCCTAAATATTTGGTGGATAAGAAGGATGGCAAAGTGAACAAGGGTATATTTGATATACATTTGATGTGTGCCTTACTAGTGTTTATAGTAGCCCCTGAGTATTTGATACTTGTTCGGTTGTTAAGATTAGTAACTCAAAACAGGAGTTACAGAATAAACAGAGACTAGTTGAAGGGGAAGTGACGATGAGTGTTGGAAGTAGTTCCAAGATTGATATGATCATCATCGCACACTCCCTATACTTTTGGGATTAGTGTCAAACCTAAATAAATGTTATTTGGCGTTTGCGTTGAGCATGAATATGATTTGATCATGTTTATTGCAAGACGGTTATTCATTTAAAATCAGAGAATAATTGTTGTTCTGTTTACATGAATAAAACCTTCAATGGTCATACACCCAATGAAAATAGTTTGTTGGATCTCGATCGTAGTGATACACATATTCATAATATTGATGCCAAAAGATGCAAAGTTAATAATGATAGTGCAACTTATTTGTGGCACTGCCGTTTGGGTCATATCGGTGTAAAGCGCATGAAGAAACTCCATAAAGATGGATTTTCGGAATCACTTGGTTATGAATCATTTGATACTTGCGAACCGTGCCTTTTGGGAAAGATGACTAAAACTCCGTTCTTCGGAACAATGGAATGAGATACTGACTTGTTGGAAATAATACATACTGATGTATGCAAACCAATGAGTATGAAGGCTCGTGGCAAGTATCGTTCTTTTTTAACCTTCACAGATGATTTGAGCAGATATGCGTATATCTACTTAATGAAACATAAAGTCTGAAATAGTTGAAAAGTTCAAAGAATTTCAGAGTAAAGTGGAGAATCATCATAACAAGAAAATAAAGTTTCTACGATCTGATCGTGGAGGAGAATATTTGAGTTATGAGTTTGGCTTTCATATAAAACAATGTGGAATAGTTTCACAGCTCACGCCACCTGGAACACCACAATGTAATGGTGTGTCCGAACATCGTAATCATACTTTACTAGATATGGTACGATCTATGATGTATCTTATCAGTTTACCACTATCATTTTGGGGTTATGCATTAGAGACAGCTGCATTCACGTTTAATAGGGCACCATCTAAATCCGTTGAGACGACACCGTATGAACTATGGTTTAGCAGTAAACCTAAGATGTCGTTTCTTAAAGTTTGGGGCTGCGATGCTTATTTGAAAAAGTTTCATCCTGATAAGCTCGAACCCAAATCGGAGAAGTGCGTCTTCATAGAATACCCAAAGGAAATTGTTGGGTACACCTTCTATCACAGATCCGAAGGCAAGATATTTGTTGCTAAAAATGGATCCTTTCTAGAGAAGGAGTTTCTCTCGAAAGAAGTGAGTGGGAAGAAAGTAGAACTTGATGAGGTAACTGTACCTTCTCCCGAATTGGAAAATAGTTCATCACTGAAATCAGTTCTAGTGATTCCTACACCAATTAGTGAGGAAGCTAATGATGATGATCATGAAACTTCAGATCAAGTTACTACAGAACCTCCTAGGTCTTCTAGAGTACGGTCCGCACCAGAGAGGTACGGTAATCCTGTTCTGAAAGTCATGTTACTAGACCATGATAAACCTACGAACTATGAGGAAGCGATGATGAGCCCAGATTCCGCAAAATGGCTGGAGGCCATGAAATCTGAGATAGGATCCATGTATGAGAACAAAGTGTGGACTTTGGTGGAGTTGCCCGATGATCGGCAAGCCATATTGTATAAATGGATCTTCAAGAGGAAGACGGACGTTGATAGTAGTGTTACTATCTACAAAGCTCGATTTGTCGCAAAAAGGTTTTTGACAAGTTCAAGGTGTTGACTACAATGAGATTTTCTCAACTGTAGCGATGCTTAAGTCTGTCCGAATCATGTTAGCAATTGCCACAATTTATGAAATCTGGCAAATGGATGTCAAAACTGCATTCCTTAATGGTTTTCTTAAAGAAGAGTTGTATATGATGCAACCAGAAGGTTTTGTCAATCCTAAAGGTACTAACAAAATATGCAAGCTCCAGCAATCCATCTATGGACTGGTGCAAGCATCTCGGAGTTGGAATATACGCTTTGATAGTGTGATCAAAGCATTTGGTTTTGTACAGACTTTTGGAGAAGCCTGTATTTACAAGAAAGTGAGTGGGTGCACTACAGCATTTCTGATAAGTATATGTGAATGACATATTGTTGATCGGAAATAATGTAGAATTATTCTGCAAAGCATAAAGGAGTGTTTGAAAGGAGTTTTTCAAAGAAAGACCTCGGTGAAGCTGCTTACATATTGAGCATCAAGATCTATAGAGATAGATCAAGACGCTTGATAAGTTTTTCAATGAATACATACCTTGACAAGATTTTGAAGTAGTTCAAAATGGAACAGACAAAGAAAGAGTTCTTGCCTGTGTTACAAGGTGTGAAATTGAGTAAGACTCAAAGCCAGACCACGGCAGAAGATAGAAAGAGAATGAAAGTCATTCCCTATGCCTTGGCCATTGGTTCTATAAAGTATGCCATGCTGTGTAGCAGATTTATTGCATACCCTACCACTGAGTTTGGCAAGGGAGTACAATAGTGATCTAGGAGTAGATCACTGGACAGCGGTCAAACATTATCCTTAGTAGAATAAGGATATGTTTCTCAATTATGGAGGTGACAAAAGGATCGTCGTAAAGGGTTACGTCGATACAAGTTTTGGCACTGATCCAGATGACTCTAAGTCTTAATCTGGATACATATTGAAAGTGGGAGCAATTAGCTAGAGTAGCTCCGTGCAGAGCATTATAGACATAGAATATTTGCAAAATACATACAGCTCTGAATATGACAGACCCGTTGACTAAACTTCTCTCACGAGCAAAACATGATCATACCTTAGTACTCTTTGGGTGTTAATCACATAGCGATGTGAACTAGATTATTGAATCTAGTAAACCCTTGGGGTATTGATCACATGGCGATGTGAACTATGGGTATTAATCACATACAGATGTGAATATTGGTGTTAAATCACATGGCGATGTGAACTAGATTATTAACTCTAGTGCAAGTGGGAGACTGAAGGAAATATGCCCTAGAGGCAATAATAAAGTTATTATTTATTTCCTTGTATCATGATAAATGTTTATTATTCATGCTAGAATTGTATTAACCGGAAACATAATACATGTGTGAATACATAGACAAACATAGTGTCACTAGTATGCCTCTACTTGACTAGCTCATTAATCAAAGATCGTTAAGTTTCCTAACCATAGACATGAGGTGTCATTTGATTAACGGGATTACATCATTAGGAGAATGATGTGATTGACTTGACCCATTCCGTTAGCTTAGCACTTGATCGTTTAGTATGTTGCTATTGCTTTCTTCATGACTTATACATGTTCCTATGACTATGAGATTATGCAACTCCCGTTTACTGGAGGAACACTTTGTGTGCTACCAAACATCACAACGTAACTGGGTGATTATAAAGGAGCTCTACAGGTGCCTCCGAAGGTACATGTTGAGTTGGCATATTTCGAGATTAGGATTTGTCACTCCGATTGTCGGAGAGGTATCTCTGGGCCCTCTCGGTAATACACATCACTTAAGCCTTGCATGCATTGTAACTAATGAGTTAGTTACGGGATGATGTATTACGGAACGAGTAAAGAGACTTGCCGGTAACGAGATTGAACTAGGTATTGGATACCGACGATCGAATCTTGGGCAAGTAACATACCGATGACAAAGGGAACAACGTATGTTGTTATGCAGTTTGACCGATAAAGATCTTCGTAGAATATGTAGGAGCCAATACGAGCATCCAGGTTCCGCTATTGGTTATTGACCGAGAATAGTTCTAGGTCATGTCTACATAGTTCTCGAACCCGTAGGGTCCGCACGCTTAAGGTTTCGATGACAGTTATATTATGAGTTTATGAGTTTTGATGTACCGAAGGAGTTCGGAGTCCCGGATGAGATCGAGGACATGACGAGGAGTCTCGAAATGGTCGAGACGTAAAGATCGATATATTGGACGACTATATTCGGACTTCGGAAAGGTTCCGAGTGATTCGGGTATTTTTCGGAGTACCGGAGAGTTACGGGAATTCGCCGGGAGAAGTATTGGGCCTTATTGGGCCATACGGGAAAGAGAGAGGGGCTGCCTAGGGCAGGCTGCGCGCCCCCCCAAGGCCTAGTCTGAATTGGACTAGGGGGAGGGGCCGCACCCCCTCCTTCCTTCCCTTCTCTCTTCCCTTTCCTTCTCTCCTACTCCTATTACATGGAAGGGCTCCTAGTTCTACTAGGAAAGGGGGAATCCTACTCCCGGTGGGAGTAGGACTCCCCTAGGGCGTGCCATAGAGAGGGCCGGCCCTCCCCCTCCTCCACTCCTTTATATACGGGGGCAGGGGGCACCCCATAGACACACAAGTTGATCTTCGTGATCGTTCCTTAGCCGTGTGCGGTGCCCCCCCTCCACGATATTACACCTCGGTCATATTGTACCGGTGCTTAGGCGAAGCCCTGCGATGGTTGAACATCAAGATCGTCACCACACCGTCGTGCTGACGGAACTCCTCCCCGAAGCTTTGCTGGATCGGAGCCCGGGGTGCGTCATCGAGCTGTATGTGTGTCAAGAACTCGGAGGTGCCGGAGTAACGGTGCTTGGATCGGTTGGACCGGGAAGACGTACGACTACTTCCTCTACGTTGCGTCAACGCTTCCGCTTCGGTCTACGAGGGTACGTAGACAACACTCTCCCCTCTCGTTGCTATGCATCACCATGATCTTGCGTGTGCGTAGGAATTTTTTTGAAATTACTACGTTCCCCAACAAGTGGGACATGGGTGCAATAGTTGCATCACTATCCAGGTGAGCGGGAGGGAACCGTATTCGCCTCTGTGTTGGTGATAGAGTAGGATAGTAGTGGAAAGCATGGTGCTCTTGCATCTCTGCTTCTTGGTACGGAAGGCCTATGATCGCTAATAGAGTTGTGACCTAGATGGCTAGATCCTGGGTGGATGCATATATACCACTGGACATATATAGGTGAATTTGCAGATGGGTAGGTTGGCTGCCAGGAAGACATTGGCATGATATTCCGTAAGTGGTGTCCGGAAAACTTGATACCGTGGCACCTCTCCACTATGATGGAGACGGTTCCAGACACCAAAGAGCGGGTATGCGAAGCTAAGGGGTGCAGGATCCGGGTTGTGGCGGATCAGAATGGATTCCATCTACACTTAAATGACCAAACTGTTAGCTCAAAACAAATAATCATCCATGCTATGCAACAAGAAAAGGGGCAAACAAGCTAGACTATAGACCGCCGCTAGACTCTAACTCCCGTGCTAACTAGCGTGTCCTACCATCATCTCAGCTTTGATACCAAGTGTTAGTGGCACCCTGGCAACCAGTCACCATGTGTTCTAGCCCAGAGATCCATGTCTTCTCGAAACTGAGTACAACTTGGCATAGAATGGAACCATGATATATTACAAATCCTCAGGGTACAAGGTTCAGATATTAAAATACTCTTTCGAGACAAGCTCCGCTAGATAATTTTCAATAAAGCTATGTGTTAACAACAAGCTTTGATTAAGGACAGTCGCCTGAAAGGACATGTCACATCTAGCTTTCCTCCTCCATGAGCAACTCCGCTCAGAACGAGGGTCTTTTCGCCTCCCGTCGATGCTGCTACTGATCCGCCTTGTCTCCGGTGGCCTTAGGGCCATGGAGGCGTGGTGGATCTCGGTCCTTGCCAGTGGGAGGGCTCCTACTCCATTTTAGGTCTTTTTAGGGTTAATTAGGGTTTGTGTCTTGCTCAGTAAGACGAGACAAGGACGACTCCCTGTAGTTGGAACAATGTCCTCCTCACCTAGTCCCCCTTCTGATGGTGCATACAACATCGTCGGAAGGCGTGTGGAGGTATGTCTTCGGTGGATCTCGTGGAATTCGGTCGGTCTTGGTTGGATCTTCCTGGATCTAGTCTTGGTGCGTCTATGTTCATGTGTCGATAGGTTGGAATATTCTGATCTACGCTTCTCTTCATCGGTGACGGTTGCTATTCTGGTGCGTTGATGAGGTGAGACCTTAGCACGACGACTTCTCGACTGTCTACTACAATAAATTTCCCTACGCTCCAGTGAAGAAGGGGCGATGACGGCGGCGCGCCTTCAGCTCGCTCCAGTGCTTGTAGTCGTTGCTAGGTGGTCGATTGACCTAGACGTAATTTTATTATTTTTGATGTTCTTTGTATTGTCATGACAGTTGATGAATAGATTGAAAATTTTCTCGAAAAGAAAAAACGAGCTTTGGAGCAGACACGAATTTTAGGGCATCTGCAGCTCATCTGGTTTGGCATGTCAGCCCAAACCAGGCCTGTGAGACATGCTCATGTTAGCAGCCCATCCATGCGGCCCGCCCGCTCCCGCGAAAACGGCCTAAAACCCTAGCAAACCCGCGTTCGCGGCCGTCCGTTCTCCGCTCGCCGCCGCGCCGCAATCGTCGGGAACATGAGCGGCGCGACGGGCACCGCCGACTTCTTCTACCGGGAGGCGCTGCGCCTCGGCTACGTCGCCCGCTCCGCCTTCAAGGTCAGCACCGCCTCGCTCCTCCGGCCCCGCTCTCCCTCCCCGCGCCCCGCCTTGGATCAATCTCTCACGCGTCACGCTTCTACTCCCCGCCGCTGCAGCTGATCCAGATACAGAAGCAGCACAAGCTCATCGCCCCGGGCGCCGCCGTGCTCGACCTCGGGTGCGCCCCCGGCGCGTGGCTCCAGGTGGCCTGCCAGAACCTGGGCCCGCTCGAGAAGGGCGGCCTGGTCGTCGGCGTCGATGTCAAGGTCCGCCAATCTGCTGATTGTGTGATTGACGGGCGGGGTGTCGGGTCTGATTTTGGTGCTCGGTTGTTGCAGAGCAGAAGGTGAAGGTCCCCTCGGCACACTGCGACTCGCGGGTCAGGACGGTCTGCACAGATGTGATGGCTTTGATGAAGCAGCAAGCCAGGGCGATGTCGCCGCAGGTTCGATAATAGCCTGCTTTTTTTAATCTACTCGATGAAATGGAATTTGGTTTGATGTGTATTTTGCTTAGATTAGTGGAATTATATATGTACTGATCAAATTTGTATTATTCTGAATTTGAGATGTGGCTTGATTGGTTCAAATTCATGACATCTTTGCACTATAAATCCATATATTGGGACTACTAGCAGAAGGGCCCGTGCGTTGCAACGGGATAATAATATTATGTCTTGAAATCAAACCACTAACATATTCAATAATTAAAGGGGCACGCTACGCATCGATCGGCGGATCCGTTGCAACAACGACTATGTTGCAGAAGCTTCTGCAAGAGAGGTCATGTTGTGGATTTTTTTCTTTTTTGCAGAATCTTTTTGCAACATAGGTCCTGTTAGCTTGAGGGTGTGCCCAGGAGGTCATGTGGCAAGTGGAGCAGGCGGCGGAGGCGGCCGAGCGATCCGCTGGCTGATTAGCGTTTTCCATAATTAAATTTCAGAAGCTTCGTTCCTCGTCCGGTGGACATTGGCAGATTTTTAGTAGATGTTTGGGCCACTACGCAGCGGATGGCCGGATGGGCTGAGGCCCAAGTGGCAATGCTTCAGCCACGTGAGACGATCTCAGGGCAAGGCCCAGGTAGTAGTGCGGACGACAGATCACGGGGTTTTTCCTATTTGGCGCTTCAACGCCTGAAGAGCGCGTCTTGGTGGGCTCAGCACATCTTAATTTTTCTCCTTTTTCTAAAAAAGCTCAAAAAGGTGCGGGAGTAAGGAGATTCGAACCTGCTACGCATCCGTTGTGACCACTGCGCTCAAACCTTTAGATCATCACCACGCTGGTGTTTTGTTATTTTTTGTTTTTTATTTCGTTCTTCAGTTCGGTTTATTCATTTTGTTTTTTATTATTCTCATCCTTTTTTATTTTCTTCAATGCGTGGTTATTTTAAAATTCGTGAACCTATTTTGAAAATTGATGAACTGTTTTTCAGAATTTGATAAACTTTTTCAAATTCGATGAACTTTTTCTAAATCTGATGATTTTTCCTTAAATTTTGATTAACTTTTATCAAAGTCTATGAACTTTTTTCAAAATCAATGAACTATTTTTCAAATTCAGTGAACTATTTTTTAAATTCAATGAACTTTTCTAAAAGTTGATGAACTTTTTGTTGACTTGATGTTTTTTTAAAAAAATCACGATCTTTTTTTAAATTTCGTCAATTTTTTCTCAAATTAGTGAACTTTTTTCAGTTTGCTTGAACGTGTTTATATTTCGTAAAAAATTTCAAATCTGCAAACTTTTTTTAGAATTCTGAACTTTTTTCAAACTCATGAACCTTTCTTAAATTAGTGATCTCTTTTAAATTTCGTGAACTGTTTCCAATATTCGTGGACTTTTTTGAATACGTGAGCTTTTTCTTTTTGTAAAAAATCCGAAAACTTTTAAAAATTTGTGAACTTTCACTTTTTGGAACCACGTAAGCCAACATGGTCTTTAAGAATTATCGAGGTACTACGGAGCAGTAGCGTCAAGTGGTTGTACTGGTTATACGAACGGGTATGGCAAACCTACGGCGTGTGCTCGATTCTTGGGAGCAACAATATTTATTTTTAGGGTTATTATTTTCCGCTGGCGTTGCGCGTTAGTGGGCTGGCCCGACAGGGCGCTGCAGCGAGCGGCAGGTTGGTTAGACGGCGCTGAAGGCGTAAATTCACGAAAATTTTGCGACGTCGTTCCCCGAATTAGTACCACCTCGCGTATATGTGTAAATTTAAACTGAAAGCGTAATTCACGGGAAGAAGCGTATTGTGACGGTGAACCCGGAGACCCAATCCGTGCTTTATTATTAGGGAGAGATTTTCACAGCAGAAATATAGTTCCGAAGAGTTCTCCCAAAATGGTATCGGGGTTTATTGGCTGACAGCCTGACAGCGCTTGTTAGAAAAGAACTGTTAAGTAAACCAAATTTAATGCCATGAGTCATATATGTTGCATAACAAATGGCAAAACACATACCTACAAGGTCGAACAATATTTACCAGAGAATGAAGCATCAGTTGGAGATATGAGAATGTAGCTGCATATGATGCTGCCTATTATGAAGGGCCAACATGTATTAATTAAACGGCAGTTTCTAGCCTTCTGTCAAAATCACAATATTTAGTTGATTGCTAGAACTTTTGAGACTGGTCTGTTTTATTTGTCATCAAATATTTGGCCCACCTATCTGTCGTGTCCACCCCTTAAAACTATGAAGCTTCACTAATCTCAACATTGAAATCGCCAGTGCCTGATTTCATGGTGGATGATTAGAAATACCAGATCAAGGACTGTCAGCTATATTTGTGCTGTTGATCTTGATAGTAGTTGCTCTGTTCATTTGTTAATTAATCGATGTTACTCTGTTGTACAGGAACGAGGATTTTCTGTGATATTATCCGACATGTGTCCGGTAGTTTCAGGGATCACAACCAGAGACGAAGCTATATCTTGCGAGCTGGGCATGCGTGCGCTCTCGTTGGCAGTTGGTAAGATAAAAGTCAAAGAATCGGCTGACTATCGTGAGACTATGGAGAGGTTTCAGAGCTCCACGGGCCCAGATCCTGATGAGGACGGTGTTCTTAGACGTGGAGGCAGCCTAGTAATCAAGTTTCTTGAGAACGAGGATATACCAGGTAGATCTTACAAGTAGATTTTGCTTTATTATTGCTGCAGTTGATATCATAGCAACGTGAATGATTGTCTGTTGCCCTGCTGCAGGGTTTAACAAATTTTGCAAAGAGAAGTTTAAGAAAGTATCTCTCCTGAGGCCTAAGGCGACGAGGTCTAGTTCGAGGGAGATCTACATGATCTGCGAAGGGTTGCGGTACAAGATTGGCCACCACTCACCTCCCATGAGATCCTGCAAGCTTGTGCTGAGCAGAGTGGCTGGGCCGAGAACTCTACAAATTTGCCGGTGAGCTGTAGGCGTGTAGGCCTGAGATGATGCTAACTTCATCGGCAATTCATCATTACTGAGTTGAGGAAACTCAATGGTATCTCTCCTGGAGGTGATTTGGTTTGGTGCCTTTGTTAAAGAACAGCTGTATTGGCTTTGCGTTCGTGCTTTTTGAAGAAAAAAGGTTGTACCTGTTTTGATAACCGTGTTGATTCGTCTCTAACCTGTGTGCAGTATCATTTGTCTTCCAAGGCATCGTTTTTTAATATCGTTTCTTAGCGAATTTGCTACAGTACATGTTTAGATAAAACATTTTGGTGAGAAACAGAGAAACAGAACGATTGCTCTGAAATTTCTCTTGAGCACGCGTGGAATCGTGCTTAGAAATGACTTGGCGGTGCCCCCTTCTGGTTGCTTGGAGGCTGTTTTTTTTAAACAGTACAGTAGAAATCGATCACATACACGAGCCTACACTCACCCCTATGAATTAATGTATGCACTCACATCCTACCCCTATGAGTGCTTTCGAGAGATCGAGCCGGCATAGCATTTTGAGATAATAATAATAGAATTAAACTGGATAATCCAGCGATTTTCCCTAATTTTGGAAATTGTTTTCACTTGCAATGACAATTTACCGGGAGACAGCACGTGTAATTAGGGATCCTATTGGGTAAACATCTGCGTGCCCCGTTTTTTCTGCCGCATTTACCGGGACGTTTCACAAACTGGGGCGACCGCCCTCTCCCCACCGTGTTCTGCCTTTTCTTCCTCTAAAAAGATGCCTGAAACTGAAAGCCAGCGGTCCGTCGGTCCAAGAACCAACAACCCTACAGCCGGTGGTTGGTAAATTTCCAGCCCTGTCGTGTTCCCCTTCTGTTAGTTCTTTTTATTGACCAGCGAGCAAATTGATTAACAAACTGCCATTCTGTTAGTTCTTTCTTATTTCTATCAATCAACTAGCCTTAAACTGCCAAAAAAAGTTATACTGATTAACTTTTGGTGGCATATCTGTAACCATTCATTTCATAATGCAGCGTACCATCATCAGGTTGCCTCTGATGGAGGGCCCCCTCTGACACACGTTCGATTTCAAGTTCACTGTTTCAATTGGGAGAATATGGGAACACTGGAGCGCTGATCTACTATGCTGTATGGTCTGAACTTCATCATGCTACTAGACATCAGGTTGTTGGTTATATCATTATTCTAAATTTCTAAATGAACTTTGCTTTCTTCTACAGATAACACAAAACTTTCGCATTGATGAGAACGATTCTTAACATGGACTGCTAGGGATCAGGACAAATTTTGATACCGAGCCACATTACAAGCATTCAAACCACTTTTTTATTTAGATGGTTGGTGTTTCCTCTGTCGTTGAGACTTAATATGCATGGGATTCATTTTGTGCCTGCGGCAACATACAAGGCATGTACAAAATGGGTTTCTATACATTATTCTATTTTACTAAAAAAATTGCATGGAATTTTGTAAATAGGTTTCTACAAATTTCCGCAGCCATGCGCAGGGGTATTATCTAGTTTTACATATTTCTTGGGTGAGGTAACCAAACTAATGCGATCACCATTGCGGCAACATAAGACTTTTTCAATGATTATTTTTTGTGTATCATTGGGTTCGCAACTTATGTTTTACAAGTTGTGCTAGACACATGTTTTTTTGTTGTTAGTTCTTATGTCGCAACTAAACACTTATGCCATCGTGAAGGTAAGATTATGCTTTTTAGTTCATTTTGCATTTTGGATGGCAACTTGTGTTTTAAACCTATTTGCTCATCCATTTGTTTTTGCTACCGTTCCGAGTTGGTAACTCAACTTTTCTCATACAAAGTGGCAACCCAGTAATTTGACATTATTAATTATTGTGTGCAAATTAGGGTTGGAACTCCCTCAAGAAATGGATGGAAACTTTAGGTTCTTGTTTGATGGATTCTATGTGTTAACAACATGGTTAATATTTTTGAAATACATGTGCAGTAGTGTTTAATAAGAGGAACATTTTTTGTAGACTGGGACATCAGAGAAGTGTGAAGGTTGAAATTTTTTAAAATATAAATCATGGCAAAATATTTCACACCCACACCATCATCTAGGAAATACAAATGTCATTGGCTTTAACTTGTTTTGGAAATTTTCTTAAGCACTTAGTGGCAAAAATGTTATATCCATGGTGGTAAACTTATTTTCCTCTTTCTTATATTCAAGTATTGTGTGTGTCTCAATCATTGAATACACAATCCAATCTCTAGCATGAGAGCGAAGCATGGCAACTTCAAAACTAGTAATGAACTAGTGATCATACAAGTCTAACTACCTTTCACCTTTTTTGTCGACTTGTTCAAGTATTTTGTGGCAACTTTAGGGCCTTAGTGGTTTCAAATTTATATGTATATTTCTAAATGCACTTCCATGACAACTTTTATAGCAATCAATTAGTTCCTTTACAAAATCGTTTTTGGCATTTCCATGCACATTATTTGGTTATGACATCTCGGTGGTAAATGTGCGTAATTGTAGTGACAATTTTTACGTAGAAATAGAATGATCAAATACTAGCTCATGATTTTTGCATGATTGACAGCGACAATTTTTTTGGCACAAATATCGTAATTAAGCATTACATAGTAATTTTTTGCATGATTTCTAGTGGCAACTTAATAACAAAATAGAGTGGCCAAGCACTAGATTTTTAGGTAAAATTGCTTGATTGTTAATGCAATTTAGGCACAAATAGCATGAACATTTATTGCATACCAAATATAACTATCATACAAAACAATGGCAACATCCCCACATTCGTGTGTTAGCTATGTGGAACTCGTGGACATGTGATAATTTAACTTTTCTAGGATCTTTTATGTGGTAGCTTTTACATATGAAATCCCTCAGACATGGAATTCATTGGTAGATGGTAGTTTTATTGTGTAGATTGGCAAGTTATACTAATTAGCTATACACATCGACCTCCTTTGATATTTTGCATTTATTTTATCAAGATCCATGGCAACTTCTTTGTATTAGCCATATACATCGAATTTGTTGATACATGCATGGTAGCTTTCTTTATATATAGATTTGAAATATTTGCGCATTGGATATACACATGGCGGTTTATTTTCACTTTTAGCAGCATGACTATTCATGTGTGGTCCCTTTGATACGACCGGTTCTAAGTGTACCGACGACAATGACGACGCACAAGCTAATAGTCAGAATCAAGTTGTTACTACGCCATCAGTAATCACAGTGGGCGAGGTATATGTTTCAACCTATCTACGGCAGAAATACGAAGAGGTCCATAAGCTAGTTGAAGTTACGTGCATGCATGTTGATGTGTTGCATGGCTTAGCTACAGATCAATCAAAGAAGTTTTGGCTGCATGCATGCAAGGTTAGCCACCAAAAGAAACACTCGTTCGTGCATGTACAGGAGATATGTTTTGTTGAGACTAATCCAAGAATCCTGCTCCGCTACTACTTCTCACGTTCAAGACCACCAGAGATACATGCGCATGTCAAAAGGATTCAGTGGTGGAGATTATTTTCTTTAAAGGAAATTGGATGGGGCCCACCAAGAGAGACCTACGTGATTAGAGTTCAAGTTTTATTTAACAACTTCTACGGCCGGTGTCTAGTTGTCGTTTGTTTTTCAATTCAAGTTGGTTGTTTGCTTAGATTTGTTATAGGCGTGTGCGTGCGTGACGGCCATAGGTCAAACTTGTGTCCGGCTATTAAAAATAGCCATGGTGCGTTCAATGTAAAAGCAGGTTATTGTTTTATGAAATAGACACGATGTGTTTTTCAGGGTAGACACCCGTATCAAGTTTTGGAGGGATCTTTAGAAAACCTCTGTGTTGCGATTTCTTTTCGTGGAAATTGTTTTGCGCGTGAGTACCTTCGTCGAGATTGGTTTTCTCGTGCTGGGCCGCAAGGTTCAAATCCTCTACTTCGTGTACATCGCGTGCGCGGGCGAGAGGTTGCTGCTACTAAAGGTGGAGTGTCGTGAAAAGTCGGGCCGCAACAACGGATCGGATCTCGCCACGAGGTTTGGTCTACATCACCCTTGATATAAATTCTATGGCAATGGATATAAATCTTTTCGTAAATATTTATCATGCATACAAGGATTCTACGAAACCGGTAAAGCAAGATGTTACATATTTTTGGTTATAAATTAAAGTTTTGATTTAGTAACGTTTAGAAAAAGGTAGTAGCCCACTCCTGGCCTTTCCTTATAAGAGGGATAGTGGAGGCACATTGAATCAGTTGGACTAGACACAACATATTTTTTATGGCCTGTCAGATTTAAATTTACCTCTTTGTACACTGAAAGTTGGGTATCATGACTTCCATGCATAGATCAAAGCTGATGTGAACATGGAGCACGAGCAAGAAATTTAGAATGGTGATCCCAATAGACTATAGGTAATCATTTGGAGATTTTTTACCACAGAAGTGAATTAGTTCTTTGCCTTTATTTCAAGATCCTATCATAGAACAGGTTGCTCAAAATAGTGTTCACACATTTATAGAAATGTTCATATCATTTAAATGTGGGCACCATTCAGGAAAAATGTTCACATGTCTGAAAATTTGTTCATTAATGTTTCAAAAATGGCCAAGAAATGTAAATATTTGCTCATAATATTTAAAAAATGTTCAAGATATATAAGAAGTGTTCTCAAACAATTAAAAATTGTCTTCAACAAATAAACAATTTGTCATGCAATTTCTAGAAAGTTCTTAACATATAAAAAATTGTGCCCTTAAAAAAAATCTTCATAACACTTTTGAGATGGTAGTGTCAATTTCGTCTACACTAGTGGCAGTGTCTAGGATGACGATCTATTGGTACTTTTTGCAACCTAAACTTGGAATCTATCTTCGAGATCATGGCAATATTATGGTGTGATGAACCAATTTCCATCTGATTTAGGAAACCAATATATGTAAGTAAAACTTTGTCTAGGAGGACCTAGGGGTAGAGCTCAACCAATGTGATAGTGCCAATTCATTTATTTTTTTCTTGTGGTTAACAATGTGTCATTAGGATGGAAATTGTGATTTACATAGTTCTTGGGTGAGGTAACCAAACTAACGCGATAAACATTGCAACAACAAAAGACTTTTTCAAAATTATTTTCTAAGTATCATTGGGCTGGCAACTTGTGTTTTACATAGTTGTGCTAGACACATGTTTTTGTGTTGTTAGTTCTTATGTCACAACTGAACACTTCTCACATTGTGAAGTTAAGAATTTAATTAGTTCATTTTGTGTGTCGAATGGCAGCTTCTGTTTTAAACTAATCTTCTCATCCTTTCTTTGCTATCATTTCGCGTTGTAACTCAAATTTTGTCATAACAAAGTGACTATCCAATAATTAACATGATTACTTATTGTCTATGAATTAGGGTTTGAAACTCCCTCGAGTAATGGATGGCAACTTTATGGTGTCATTTGAGGGGATCTATGTGTTAACAAAATGGTTAATCTTTTTTCCAATACATGTGCAATAGTGTTTAATAAGTAGGAACATGTTTTGTAGACTGGGACATTCGAGAAGTGTGGAGTTTGGTTTTAAAATATAAATCACGGCAATTTTTCACACCCACACCGTCATCTAGGCAATACAAATGTAACTAGCTTTAACTAGTTTTGGCAATACCTCTTAAGCACTTAGCGGCAAATATGTTATAGCCATTCCGAGATATATTGCCATGCAACTTCCATCGTTTCGTTTATTATGACACACATCATAATTGTCATATTATTTTGCATGATCATATAGCTGACATAGTATTTGTGTCCCAGCCACCGTTCATCATTTTTTATACATGTTACGCTAGATCATTGCACATCCTGATACATTGCCAGAGGCATTCATATAGAGTCAGATTTTGTTCTAGTATCGATTTATAATTTTGAGTTGTAAGTAAATAGAAGTGTGATGATCATCGTTATTTATTATTAGAGCATTGTCCCAGTGAGCAAATAAAAAACGATGCCAAAAAGATCCCACCAAAAAAAGAAAAAGAGAGAAAGAGAGAATGAGCAATGTTACTATCTTTTTTCACACTTGTGCTTCAAAGTAGCACCATGTTTTTCATATAGAGAGTCTCCTATGTAGTCACTT
Organism: Triticum timopheevii; assembly: GCA_963921465.1. Lineage (NCBI taxonomy): Eukaryota > Viridiplantae > Streptophyta > Magnoliopsida > Poales > Poaceae > Triticum > Triticum timopheevii. Next base: position 594,388,677 of record OY997270.1, read on the forward strand.
TCATACATGAGTGGGAATTTTTCATTATAGAACTTGGCTTGTATATTCCAATGATGGGCTTCCTCAAATGCCCGAGGTCTTCCAGAGCAAGCAAGTTGGATGCACACCCACTTAGTTTTCAGTTTGAGCTTTCATACGCTTATAGATCTTAGTGCATCTGTTACATGGCAATCTCTACTCCTTGCATTGACATCAATTGATGGTCATTTTCATGGCCTTTTGATTAGCCACATCAATGTGATACTTTACTCCTTTTTTCCTTCTTCATATTAATCTCTACCACCGTATTCTATTCCACCCATAGTGCTATATCCATGGCTTGCGCTCATGTATTATGTGAGGGTTGAAAAAGCTGAAGCATGTTAAAAAGTATGAAAAAATCGTTCGACTTGCCATCGGGGTTGTGCATGATAAATACTTCGCGTTAATAGCATGGAGCATGACAAGGCTACATGATATTGTAGGGATAGCGGTCTTTAGCATTTTTATTTTGAAAGGCATGATTGTTTCTTGGTATGTCTAAATATTAATGTCTTTATGTGAAATTATAGACTATTGCTTTGAATCATTCGGATCTAAACATTCATACCATAAAAGAAAGATTACATGATACACATGTTAGGTAGCATTCCACATCAAAACTTTTCTTTTTATCATTTACCTACTCGAGGACGAGCAGGAATTAAGCTTGGGGATGCTTGATACGTCTCCAACGTATTTATAATTTTTTATTGTTCCATGATATTTAGTATCAATCTTGGATGTTTTATATGCAATTATACATCATTTTTTGGGACTAACCAATTAACCTAGTGCCCAGCACGAGTTGTTGTTCTTTGCTTGTTTTTGGCTCTTTAGAAAATCAATATCAAACAGAGTCCAATCAGAGAAAAAAATGGATTGATTTTTTTGGACCAGAAGGGACCCAAGAAGGTTTGGGAGAAGATCCGGGGAGTCATGAGGAAGCGACAAGCCCAGGGGGGCGCGTTCTAGGGGGGCGCCCTACAGGCTTGTGGGCCCCTCATGGCACTTCTTGACCTAATTTCACTTCTATAAATTCTCAAATATTTCCAATACATCATAGAGCCACCCAAAACACTTTTTTCGCCACCGCAAGTTTATGTTCTTCTGCGATCCCATCCGAAGGCCTTTTTCGGCACCTTATCGGAGGGGGAATCGATCACGGAGGGCTTCTACATCATCCTTGCTGGCTTCTAATGATGCGTGAGTAGTTCACCACAGACCTACGGGTCTATAGCTTGTAGATAGATGACTTCTTATCTCTCTTTGATCTTCAATACAATGTTCTTCTCTATGTTCTTGGAGTTCTATTCAATGTAATCTTCTTTTGCGGTGTGTTTGTTGGGATCCAATGAATTGTGGGTTTATGACCAGCTAATTCATGAATATTAATTGAGTCTTCTCTAAATTCTTTTATGCATGATTATTATAACATTGTATTTATCTTTGATCTATCTGTTTAGTTTGGCCAACTAGATTGATTTTTCTTGCAATGGGAGAGGTGCTTTGTGATGGGTTCAATCTTGCGGTGCTCAATCCCAGTGACAAAAAGGGACATGCCACATATTTATATTGTTGACATTTAGGATAAAAAGATGGAGTTTAGTCATATTGATTGGGTTTACTTTGTCTACATCATGTATCTTGCTTAAGGCTTACTCTATTTTTATTAACTTAATACCCTAGATGCATGCTGGATAATGATCGATGGGTGGAGTAATAGTTGTAGATACAGGCAGGAGTCGGTCTACTTGTCTCGGACATCTTATGGTGACGTCGAGTAGGTGGTTGCCATGTCAGTCGTGTCAGAGATGATAATTCGGAAGTAAACACTATGTTGAATTTGCATTTCCTCTGGCACCACACGTCGTGGGAGTTTCTGTTTTTGCAAAGCAGAAAAGTAAACACACATGTAGATATGTATATCAAATAAGCAAACACACTCTTTATTTGATTTAAGTAAAACATGAATAAGTTTACATAGAACACAATGCAATTCTTACTAGGAATGGCTTTTTCTTAACATTGCTCTTGTTTAGCATGTGCACAAATGGCACAAAGGACCCATTCTACGGGGCAGCATTGGCATTCAGAATGTGGTCCTCGATGTTGGCCACAAATTCTACGACCATGTGCAGCTCTTGCCAAGTAAGAGTCGTCCCCGCAGTGACATGCCTTCTGTCTACTGTCCTATGAGTTTCATGGGACAAGTTGAAGTAAGCTGTCCAAATTACATGTAAGTAGATTAGTCATTTACAACAAGTAAAATAAGCTTTAATACACGAAAGAAATTGTATATTTTATGAAATCTTATAGGGGGTAGCACTGGAATAGTTGGCAAATGCAACCCGATTTGAAGATCTTATTGTGAAGGAAATATGCCCTAGAGGCAATAATAAAGTTATTATTTATTTCATTGTATCATGATAAATGTTTATTATTCATGCTAGAGTTGTATTAACCGGAAACATAATACACGTGTGAACACATAGACAAACATAGTGTCACTAGTATGCCTCTACTTGACTAGCTCGTTGATCAAAGATGGTTGTGTTTCCTAACCATAGACATGAGTTGACATTTGATTAACGGGATCACATCATTAGGAGAATGATGTGATTGACTTGACCCATTCTGTTAGCTTAGCACTTCATCGTTTAGTATGTTGCTATTGCTTTCTTCATGACTTATACATGTTCCTACAACTATGAGATTATGCAACTCCCGTTTACCGGAGGAACACTTTGTGTGCTACCAAACGTCACAACGTAACTGGGTGATTATAAAGGAGCTCTACATGTGTCTCCGAAGGTACATGTTGAGTTGGCGTATTTCGAGATTAGGATTTGTCACTCCGATTGTCGGAGAGGTATCTCTGGGCCCTCTCGGTAATGTACATCACTATAAGCCTTGCAAGCAATGTAGCTAATGAGTTAGTTGCGGGATGATGCATTACATAACGAGTAAAGAGACTTGCCGGTAATGAGATTGAACTAGGTATTGAGATATCGACGATCGAATCTCGGGCAAGTAACATACCGATGACAAAGGGAACAACGTATGTTGTTATGCAGTTTGACCGATAAAGATCTTCGTAGAATATGTAGGAGACAATATGAGCATCCAGGTTCCGCTATTGGTTATTGACCGGTGACGTGTCTCGGTCATGTCTAAATAGTTCTCGAACCCGTAGGGTCCGCACGCTTAAAGTTAGATGACGGTTATATTATGAGTTTATATGTTTTGATGTACCGAAGGTAGTTCGAAGTCCCGGATGTGATCATAGACATGACGAGGAGTCTCGAAATGGTCGAGACATGAAGATTGATATATTGGACGACTATATTCGGACACCGGAATGGTTCCGGGGGATATCGGATATATATTGGAGTACCAGGGGGTTACAGGAACCCCCCTGGAGGTTATTGAGCCTCATGGGCCCAAGTGGTGGAAGAGGAGAGGCGGCCAAGGGGCAGCCGTGCACCCCTCCCCCCAAGTCCGAATTGGACAAGGAGGGGGGCGGCGCCCCCCCTTTCCTTTCCCCCTCTCTCTCCTTCCCTCTCCTCTCCTACTCCCACTTGGAAGGGGGGGGGTCCTACTCCCGGTGGGAGTAGGACTCCTCATGGGGCGCGCCTAGGGTGGCCAGCCCCCTCCCCTCCTCTACTCCTTTATATACGGGGAGGGAGGCACCCCTTGGAGATACAACAATTGACCCCTTGGATTTCTTAGCCGTGTGCGGTGCCCCCCTCCACCATAATCCGCCTCGATAATATCGTAGCGGTGCTTAGGCGAAGCCCTGCGTCGGTAGAACATCATCATCGTCACCACGCCGTCGTGCTGACTGAACTCTCCCTCAAAGCTCGGCTATATCGGAGTTCAAGGGACGTCATCAAGCTGAACATGTGCTGAACTCGGAGGTGTCGTATGTTCGGTACTTGATCGGTCGGATCGTGAAGACGTACGACTACATCAACCACGTTGTTCTAACGCTTCCACTTTCGGTCTACGAGGGTATGTGGATAACACTCTCCCCTCTCGTTGCTATGCATCAGCATGATCTTGCGTGTGCGTAGGAAAATTTTGAAATTACTACATTCCCCAATAGTGGTATCAGAGCCAGGTTTTATGCGTAGATGTTATATGCATGAGTAGAACACAAGTGAGTTTTGGGTGATACAAGTCATACTGCTTACCAGCATGTCATACTTTGGTTTGGCGGTATTGTTGGATGAAGCGGCCCGGACCGACATTACGGGTACGCTTACGCGAGGCTGGTTCTACCGACGTGCTTTGCACATAGGTGGCTGGCGGGTGTCAGTTTCTCCAACTTTACACTAGTAGAAAAAGGGTCAAACGTGCAGCACATTAGTGCCGGTTTGTATTAGAGCCGGCACTAATGTATACATTAGTGCCGGTTCCAATGGCTAGCCGGGCCGCTCTCATTAGTACCGGTTCGTGGCTAACCTTTAGCACCGGTTCGTGCCACGAACCGGTACTAATGAGGATGGTGGTAGGATGTTGTCAGTCTGGGCCCCCTCCAGCACCTTTAGTACCGGTTCGTGCCACGAACCGGTACTAAAGGTCGTCCTACATAAACCCTTCGTCCACCCGAGCCACTCTGTTCTTCCCCTTTCCCCTCACTTCTCCTCTGTTCTTCCCCTTTCCCCTCGAGCTCCTCACAAATTTTACCCAAAATTTGTCAAGATTTGAAGGCCCCCATCCATTCAAATGATCACAAAGGTTAGCAACTTTGTCCTTTCAACTCTCATTGCTAGATTAGCTCTTCCCATGCTTTGTATAGTTACTAATTTGTGAGTTTAGTAATTTGGGAGGAAATATATATATGTGCTAGTATTTGATTTATATGCAATTTGAGGTCAAAAATAACACTTAGTTTGCATATGTAGGTGTGGTTTACTTAGTGCCTTCTAAATCTCCGTCGTAACCACCGTCGATCGCCCGCACCGTCCCGTCACCGGCACCACCTTGTGGTGAGCCTCTTGTTCATGTAATTTTATATAAAAAATTGATGTTTGTGTGATTTGGATATATAGTTAATCATGTAATAATTATCTTACCCGTACGTTGTTTGTTATACATAGTGCCATGGTTTTGATATCCATCCCCGTCGGCCCTCATCCTTGTTATGATTCGGATGTGGTATATTCTCTTTTAAAACTATTAGTTGCATTTCGTGCTTATGACAAATTATGCCCATCAAGTTGACATAGATATTTTTATCTAGGAGGTATGTGAACCAGAAATTCCAACCGACCCTATTGTCGAGAGTTTAAATTTAGTTGAAAGAAAAACGAGTACTTGAAAGAAAAATTGAAAAGAATTGAGGGGGAGAAGATGGAATTGGAGTTGCATGTTGCCGATGTCGTCGATGATCACAAGATCAAGATGGAGAAAATGCGCTTGAAGAATAGAAAGATTAGAAAATATGCCATCGATAGTGAGGCTTGGTATCATTATGCTATTGGATCAATTGTTACCTTAGTTGCGATCTTGATCGCATTTGTTGTTGCATTTAAATGCTTTAGCTAGAGAGTTATTTGTTTGTTGCATTTAAGTGTTGTATGAACTTTATGTATGAACTTGTATTAATTTGGTCTATTCGGTGTTGTGTAATGAAGATGAACCGACAATGGATGTACGATGACCGATGCTCTCCCCAGTTCGTTGAGGGCGTGCATACTTTTCTGCTTGCGGCTGAGGCAAACAAGCGGGCGGATGGTTTTATGCCTTGTCCATGTGGTGTCTGTAAGAATGGTCACAATTACTCTACGTCAAGAACCATTCACGTCCACCTGTTTGAGTCCGGTTTCATGCCCCACTATAATGTTTGGACCAAGCACGGAGAAAGAGGGGTTATGATGGAAGACAATGAAGAAGAAGAGGACGACGACAGCTATCCTGGCCATGGGTTCCCTGAATACGATGATACAACAATGGGGGAAGAAGCTGAGCCGGTAATGCGGGAAGAAGCTGAGCCGGCAATGCGGGAAGAAGCTGAAGAAGAGGCATCAGATGAGCCCGTTGATGATCTAGGTCGGGCCATTGCCGATGCAAAGAGAAACTACGCAAGTGATTTGGAGAAGAAGAAGTTGCAGCGCATGTTAGAGGATCACAAAAAATTGTTGTACCCGAATTGCGTAGGTGACAAGAAAAAGCTGGGCACCACACTGGAATTGCTGCAATGGAAGGCAGAGAATGGTGTATCTGACAAGGGATTTGGAAAGTTGCTGGTAATGATAAAGGATACGCTTCCAAAGGACAACGAATTGCCCGAGAGTACGTACGAAGCAAAGAAGGCTGTCTGCCCTCTAGGGTTAGAGGTGCAGAAGATACATGCATGCCCTAATGATTGCATCCTCTACCGCGGTGAGTACGAGGATTTGAACGCTTGCCCGATATGTGGTGCATTGCGCTATAAGATCAGCCGCGATGAGCCTGGTGATGTCGAGGGCGAGCGCCCCAGGAAGAAGATTCCTGCCAAGGTGATGTGGTATTCTCCTATAATACCACGGTTGAAACGTTTGTTCCAAAACAAAGAGCATGCCAAGGCGATGCGATGGCACAGAGAAGACCGTAAGAAAGACGGAAAATTGAGAGTACCTGCTGACGGGTCGCAGTGGAGAAAAATCAAAAGAAAGTACGGGAAGGAGTTTGCAGATGACGCAAGGAGCGTATGGTTTGGTCTAAGCGCAGATGGCATTAATCCTTTTGGGGAGCAGAGCAGCAACCATAGCACCTGGCCTGTGACTCTATGTTTGTATAACCTTCCTCCTTGGTTGTGCATGAAGCGGAAGTTCATTATGATGCCAGTGCTCATCCAAGGCCCTAAGCAACCCGGCAACGACATTGATGTGTACCTAAGGCCATTAGTTAAAGAACTCTTACAGCTGTGGAATGGAACAGGTGTACGTGCGTGGGATGAGCACATGGGGGAAGAATTTGACCTCAAGGCGTTGCTGTTCGTGACCATCAATGATTGGTCTGCTCTCAGTAACCTTTCAGGACAGACAAACAAGGGATACCGCGGATGCACGCACTGTTTGGATGATACCGACAGTATATATTTGAATAGTTGTAAGAAGAATGTGTACCTGGGACATCGTCGATTTCTTCTGAGCAGGCATCCCGTAAGAAAGAAAGGCAAGCATTTCAAAGGTGAGGCGGATCACCGGATGAAGCCTCGCCACCGTACTGGTGCTGATGTACATGATATGGTCAAGGATTTGAAGGTGATATTTGAAAAGGGTCCTGGCGGACAACCTGTTCCGAAGGACGCGGACGGACGCGCACCCATGTGGAAGAAGAAATCTATATTTTGGGACCTGCCATATTGGAAAGACCTAGAGGTCCGCTCCGCAATCGACGTGATGCATGTCACGAAGAATCTTTGCGTGACCCTGCTTGGCTTCTTGGGCGTGTATGGGAAGACAAAAGATACACCTGAGGCACGGGAGGACCAGCAACGTATGCACGGAGAAGACGGCATACATCAGGGTCATGCAAGCTACGCTCTTACCAAAGAAGAGAAGGAAATCTTCTTTGAATGCCTCCTCAGTATTAAGGTACCGTCTGGCTTCTCGTCGAATATAAAGGGAATAATAAACATGGCAGAGAAAAAGTTCCAGAACCTAAAGTCTCATGACTGCCACATGATTATGACGCAACTGCTTCCGGTTGCATTGAGGGGGCTTCTACCGGAAAACGTTCGATTAGCCATTGTGAAGCTATGTGCATTTCTCAATGCAATCTCTCAGAAGGTAATCGATCCAGAAATCATACCAAGGTTACAGAATGATTTGGTGCAATGTCTTGTCAGTTTCGAGTTGGTGTTCCCACCATCCTTCTTCAACATCATGACGCACGTCCTAGTTCACCTACGCGAAGAGATTAACGTTTTGGGTCCTGTATTTCTACACAATATGTTCCCCTTTGAGAGGTTCATGGGAGTCTTAAAGAAATATGTTCATAACCGTGCTAGGCCAGAAGGAAGCATCTCCAAGGGCCATCAAAATGAGGAGGTCATTGAGTTTTGTATTGACTTTATTCCTGACCTTAAGCCGATTGGTGTTCCTGAATCGCGGCATAAGGGCAGACTGGATGGAAAAGGCACGCTAGGAGGGGAACAAATAATATGTATGGACGGACATTCTCTCACTGAAGCACACTACACAGTTCTACAGAATTCCACCTTGGTGGCTCCGTATATGGATGAACACAAGAATTTGCTATGCTCCAAACACCCGGAGCGGTCTGATGAGTGGATTACACGTGAACAAACCAGGAGTTTCGCCAACTGGTTGCAGACACGTACCATGCATGACACCTCTATTGAAGATGACCTGTACTTGCTATCCCAGTTACCATCTTCGAATATAATGACTTTCAAAGGGTACGAGATAAATGGTAATACATTTTACACGATCGCCCAAGATAAGAAGAGCACCAACCAAAACAGTGGTGTCCGCTTTGATGCAGAAACCAAGACGGGAAAGGAAACATATTATGGTTATATACAAGACATATGGGAACTTGACTATCGACGTGGTTTAAAGGTCCCTTTGTTTCGGTGCAAATGGGTCAATATGACACGAGGCGGGGTAATGGAAGACCCGCAGTACGGAATGACAACAGTGGATCTCAACAATCTTGCGTATGCAGACAAACCATTCGTCCTAGCCAATGATGTGGCACAGGTTTTCTATGTGAAGTAAATGTCTACCAAGCCAAGAAAAAGAAAAGATAAGGAAGCGAATGCATCGTACGATGAGCCAAAGCGACACATAGTTCTTTCTGGGAAGAGAAACATCGTGGGAGTGGATGACAAGACAGACAAGTCAGAAGATTATGAAAAGTTTGATGAAATTGCTCCATTCACAGTGAATATTGACCCGAGCATCCCGTTAAATGATGAAGATTTTCCATGGTTACGGCGCAAAGGGACACACGCGAAGAAAAAGTTTCACACCCAAAGATCTGAGATGTGATCGGTTTCACTATCATCACTTTCTTCCGTGTTTCACACCCAGGAGGGAATGTCTGTAATAGTTAGGGTAGTTATGTGTTTTGGCATTTGAAACGCGAAGAAATTTTATCTGCAAACAAATTCTTGTCATGCATTTACTGATTTTTTTTCCAGCTAAATGACCCTGAAATTGAAAAGCAATTCAAATGAACTCAGAAAAGGTTGAAAGTTGGCATGGTATCATAATTTCATACAAATAGCATGTGCAAGAAAGTAGAGAGGGTTACGGCAAAAACTGGATGCACTTCGTGTACAAAATGGACAATCTCTTTCGAAGTATGAGGGTTTCCGACGAAAACTAAACTGTTACAAAGGCATTTCATTTTTTAAATTACTAAACATTACTAAATTGAATATAATGATTAAACACACTAATATTAAACATAAGAAAAAAGAATCACTGAAAAAACTTTTTTCAAAGTTAAGTTATTCACAAACTAGTGATTCACACAAATTTCAAATAATTCAAAATTTAAACTATTCAAATTTGAAATCTACCGGCACTAACAGAAAGTTTGTAATTTTTTGTACCTAAAGCAAAAATATTCACAAAGAAACTCTAAATACAGCAAAAAAAACTCAAAAATAAATAAAACAAAAAAATAAAGCAAAAACAAATTAAGAAAAAAAGCCCGCCTACTGGGCCAAAGCGGCCTGCATACGACTAGTGACACAACCTTTCGTTGGGCCAGGATGCAGGCCCGCGAAGGCCTAGTAGGCCCACAAGGCGAGGAGGACAGGTAGGCCCAGTAGGCCTGATTAGGAGAGGAGCTCGAGAGAGCTACCGCACTGGGGATTATAAACTAGTGCGGTAGCCCCTCGACTAGCGAGGTGGGACTAAACTTCCGCACTGCACCTGCGCCAGCGCACACCCTTTAGTACCGGGTGGTGGCACAAACCGGTACTAAAGGGGGGGCCTTTAGTACCGGTTTGTGCCACCACCCGGTACTAAAGGGGGTCGCTTCCCGCCGCTTGGCCTGGCCAAAACAGACCTTTAGTACCGGTTGGTGGCTCCAACCGGTACTAAAGGTGCCTTCTATATAAGAAAACACTTCAAAATTTCGTCAGTTTCTCATCTCTCCCTCTGCTTCTTCTCCTCTGCACCGTCGCCCGCCGCCCCGGCCCGTCGCCGCCCCCGTCGCCGCCCCGTCCCCATCGTCGCCGCCCCGTCCCCATCGTCGCCGCCCCGTCCCCGTCGTCGCCGCCCCCGTCGCCGCCCCGTCCCCGTCGTCACCGCCCCGTCCCCGTCGTCGCCGCCCCGTCGCCGTCCCCGTCGCCGCCCCGGCCCGTACGTCCCCGTCCCCGTCGTCGCCGCGCCCGTCGCCGTCCCCGTCGCCGCGCGCCCCCCGTCGCCTCTCGCCTAGCCGGCCAGTGAGCGCGCACACACACACATACATTTTTAGTTATTGATTTTTCTGTTTTTAAGAAATTGTTAGACATTTTTCTGTTTTTTAGAAATAATAAGAAATGTTAGAATTGTTAGAAATGTTTTTAGTTATAGAAATAGGTATATAAAAGTTAGAATTGTTAGAAATTTTTCTGTTTTTTAGTTATAGAAATAGTTATAAAAATGTTAGTTATATATATAGAAATGTTATAATTTTTTTCTGTTTTTTAGTTATAGAAATATTAGAAATGTTATAGAAATGTTAGTTATATATAGCATTGTTAGAAATGTTAGTTATATAGAAATGTTAGAAATTTTAGTTATCAAAATCCAATCATTAAAAAAATGTTACTTTTTGCGGGCATATAGCTAGTATTTGTTCTCGACGATGCCCGGCCCGCATCCTGGCCGTCGACCCGTCCGCGACGACGTCCAGCCGACCCATGTCCGGGACTGGGCTCCGCCGGGCTAGCACTGGGAGGTGCTACTTGGAGGGGCGCACCGCTTGACGAGGAACCCGGCCGCGGGTCCAGTCGTCGACCCTGATCTCGTTTGGTGGCGTTCGCGTGGGCCAGTTTCGGTGCGGAGGGACCCGGCCCCGCCGGAGGTGGTACGTCGCCGTGTCAGGGAGGAGGACGAGCACGTCCATCGCTACATGGTTGCGTTAGAGGGCGGCAGGTTCTCCAATACGTGGCAGTATCTTCGGGGATCTCACTTCAGCTATGATCCTGTGAGGGTTCCTTCTCTTTGGGTGTCCACTGCCCGCGCCGGAGGAACCGCGAGTGTCCTAGATTCTTCTGTAGTATTCGATCTTTATTAGCTAATAGCCAGTGATGTACTATTCAATATTATATATTATTCGAGACGATGTATTCAAGATTATATCTATTATTCTGGACGATGTATTCGAGATTATATCTATTATTCTGGACGATGTATTCGAGATTATATCTATTATTCGAGATTTGAATAATAAATTGTTTTATATTTCTTTTGGATTAGTTAAACAAAAGCTATGGCAGACAATACCGACAGAGAGGGAGAACAGACCATGTTCGATATGATACGCGGGGCAGATGATAATCAAAATGAAGAAGATTATGACGGCTCCGAATTTCTAAACAACACCGGAGAGGGTGATATGATATTCGATCACGACGAAGTCATGAATGATTATGACGATGACGAAGAACATGATCCTGAAACAACAAACACCGACGAGGTATATATATTTATATAAGCAGGCATCTGGTGATCATCACATGTTTTAAATGACTTGAACATATATTAACGAATCGATCTTTGTTCTTTCAGCCATCCGGATCGAGCAAATCTTCAGGCAAAAGGACGAAACGAGGCCCGAACAAAAAGTTGAAGCCGGGCGTAAAGTACAATATCGAGGCATGCGGCCCTACTGGCAAACCAGTAGTGCCTAAGAAGATTGCGGACAAGTTCGTTCGTCAGTGCGGAGTTCTTGTGAAGGACCAACTCCCGATCAAACTTCAAGAATGGAGAGCGCTAGCAAAGCCACGTCCAGATGTTACTTATGTTGACAAGAATCAAAAAGATCTGCTTTGGGATACTCTCATGGAACATTTCACCCTACCAGATCATTTCACAGAAGCAGATGTGCAGAAAGTCAAAGAGGCTGCTCTTAAGATGATGGCGACTGCATTCAAGAACTACAAGAATGGTGAATGGAACAAGTACGTCAACGGAGGAAGGAAGACTCCAGTATTCAAGGGAACACTGGAGAACCAACGTGATCATTGGGACGATTTCGTGAAATTCAAGGATTCGGAATTAGCTAAGGAACGGTCGAGAATAAACAAGAAGAATGCCGAAAAAAAGGATAAGTTCCATAAGCTGGGGCCAGGTGGCTATGCGGTGGCAATGCCTAAGTGGGATAAGTCTGAGAAAGAGATGGAGGATGCAGGTGTCACTCCGGCTACTAAGAGCTGGCCCCCCAGGGTCAGGACTTGGTTCTATGCGCATGGGAGGGAGTTGTACCGGGAGACAGGCAATGTTTTGACGAGGGCAAGTCTGAAGGGAGCCGACGATGCGATACTTGTTGCAATAGAAGAGGCACGAACGGGGGTGTTCCAGCCCAACAGAGAGAACGACGAGCTTACGCGTGCCCTGGGAAATCCTGAACACCCGGGAAGAACACGAGGCAAGGGCGCTCTGCCGTGGTATGAGGGGTTTTCAGACTGGAACAACGACTACAGAACCCGTGCGAGAAAGAAGATTGCGGAGGAGAAGAAGAGGAAGATGGAGGAGGAGCAGAGGAAGCAGGACTATGAACGCCTTCAAGGCCTAGAAGCAAGTCAAGCGGAATTGGCAGTCAAATTCCAGCGGCAGCAGGAGCAAATCGACTCACTTACCCATCAAAGGGGGTCTCAGCAGCTGCAACAGCTAGCGGATGATCCAGCATTGGATAGCACCGGCCCATCCATGCCGAGAAGCAGCGTGGGTTCCGTCCCAGATGACCCAATGCCGGGTAGATACCCCGTGGATGACATCACAGAGAACACTAACTGCGAGCTACACGTCAAAATGAAGAACATATCCATGAAGGTGGCGGACGGCTGTGCTTTCACAAATCCCCCCGAGGCAACCTTCCATTGCAACCCGATTCCAGCGGGCTTTGCTCGTGTCTTGGTTGATGAGGTGGACCCACCATATTCGGGGCTACAGCTTCACATTGCTGGAGGTGACGGCGAGCGCTTTCTCGGAGAGGCCAAACATCGTATCATCCTATGGAAAAAGGATTGCATCATCTTTCCAAGGCCACCGACACCGCGTCACCCGAGTCCTCATCGAAGTCCGCCACCGAGTCAGCAGACTCTCGCTCCTCCAAGTCCGGCAAAGTGTCAGGATAATCCTCCTCCTCCAAGTCCGGCAAAGTGTCAGGACAATCCTCCTCCTCCAAGTCCGCCACAGCGTCAGACGTCCACTCCTCCTCCAAGTCCGGCACAACCTCAGGCCGCTCCTCCTCATCCAACTCAGTCCCGTCAGCCGTCTCCGCCGCCTCAGCAATCGCAGAAGAGACACCCCGCAGCTATGGTGTGTAGCGGTACGAGTCGAGGTAGTACAGGAAGTACAGGCGGAGGCAAGCGATATAAATATGGTCCAAGCCTCAAGCCTCTTCCGCAGAGGTCTTATGACAAGTCCGAGGAGGAAATCACAGCCATATCGAAGGCCGAGGTGGAAGCCCATTTTGCACCGAAACAGCCACCGCCGCCAAGAGAGAAAGTGCCTGAGGAAACGATTGACCACTTCATTCGTATGGCTCAACCACCAGCTTCCAAGCCTGTTGACACAGACTATGAGCGCCACATCAGGAAGTTAAATCGAGCATGTATACAAAGGGAGGCGAGCACGTCTACATCGGGATCGAGCAAACAAGAAGCAGCTGCCAAAAAATGCGGGAAAACCATTCCCCAGCTGGGAGAACAGGCGGCGCAATCGATCCCCTCGCTTGTTGTGCCAACAACAGGTGGCAGTATGCGCCCCCAATATTATTGTGGGCAAACAGTGCATGTTCCCGAGGTGGGCAATGTGGTAATAACGGAGGAGCATATAATGCAGGCTGAAGTTCTCAACATCACTGTTGGACAACTCCTCGAGATCGAGCCCATGCCTTTGCTTAGAGAGGATGAAGTAAAACGGAAATATGTCCGGGGCCAACCTTTGGTTGCACCAGACAAGGTCAAGAAGCTCCCAACGAGAATGTATGAATTGCATCAATGGTACATGAACATTACCAAGATTTCAGATCGAGTGTCCCTCATGGTGAATGTCAAGAAGGACCATTACTACCATGAGAAAGCTGGGTCCATTGAGTATTTAGAACTGTTTCAGTTATACAATCAGGACGCACTCGACAAATCTATCGTCAGTTGCTATTGTCTGTAAGTGATCTCTTTCTATAATTTAAGTCTCAAGCTAGCTGTAGTGATCCTTTTGATCAATCATTACCTGTAATTATCCTCACTATATTCTTTTCTGTGGTATTATGCAGGATGAAGATATATGAAATGAGAAAAGGTGGACGCTATGGCATTGGGTTCATTGACCCAAACACCGTTAAAGAATTCACATGGAAGATAAATGAACATCATGCAAAGGAAGTAGAGGACAGCATGCTAGAGTTCTTGAAGTGCCTCAAATACAATGAAGATATACTACTTCCTTACCACTTTGGGTGAGTCACACTGTCTTGTACTACAAATTCTCTGTTTTTGCCTACTAGCTAGCTACATGTTTTTGCTTACATATGCCCGCTTAATTAAGACATGTAAACGTGTGTGCATGCAGATTTCACTGGGTCTTGTGTATCATTAAAGTTGACGACGGAACAGTTGAAATACGGGACTCATTAATCTCAAAAAACACTGACTTTAACATCTTGTATCGGATAGTCAACAGGTAATTTCAATCATTATTAACTATATATCTCGGCCTATTTAGTTCGTCATTTCATGATATGAACTATTTAATAACCCCTTTATTCATTTTCTTTGTCGCCGGGCAGGGCTTGGGCAAGATTCATCAGCGTCACGGAAGGTGATGGAAACAAAAGCTTCAATGGTTTCGACCCAAGGTAAGTAATTAAGTAGTACTAGCTAGCTAGCTAGCTGCCATCTCTTTAATTATCATGCTTGATTAATTTTTATCTGATCAAATTCCATTCTCGTAAAGGCCCTGAAGCAGGCGCAGGGG
Organism: Triticum timopheevii; assembly: GCA_963921465.1. Classification (NCBI taxonomy): domain Eukaryota; kingdom Viridiplantae; phylum Streptophyta; class Magnoliopsida; order Poales; family Poaceae; genus Triticum; species Triticum timopheevii. Next base: position 594,403,853 of record OY997270.1, read on the forward strand.
ACTGATCTGTGTGCATTCTGCATTTGCGAGAACATTCGCATGATGGCGTCCGAAAGGAGCAGATCTCAAAGACAGCAATGGGTACGCTTGTCAGAACACTATTCACAATTTTTACACCATTATCGATATCTAGTCACACAAACTAATACACATGCATATTGATCTCCTTCTTAACAGTTGAAAGAGGTGCGGGAGAAGCTCATAGAAACGGAGCGCATAGAAGCACTTCAAGAGGAAATAGCGGGATTTTTGCTCGACCAGGTCATAAATCCGAATGGAGAATTCTATTACCCGCTACCGCCCCCATGAAAACCACTTTCAATTGTCATCGTGCTCCGAAGGCACCAATTAGACTGGCTCCGAAGGCAACATTCATATGTAGGAGAAATTGTATATAGCTATACATGTGTGTATGTGTGAATTAATTAATATGGTGGTTTAATTTGTGAGACATTGATGTGATATATATATGCATGATTGGTTCTACTAGAAATTCTATATATATATATATATATATATATATATATATATATATATATATATATGCATAACGTGTACAATGTGTAGTATCGTAAAATACCAGCAAACGAAAAAGAATTAAAATGGAAACACAAAATTAAATGAAAAAGAAATCATAAAACTAAAAACCCTCCAAACCTTATAGTACCGGTTGGTCTTACAAACCGGTACTAAAGGGCTCCAGGTCCCCGGAGCTGGCTCGTGCCACGTGGTTGCCCTTTAGCACCGGTTCGTGCTGAACCGGTACTAAAGGGGGGGGGGGCTTTAGTGACCACAAATTAGTGCCGGTTATGTAACTGGCACTATAGGGCCTTACGAACCGGTGCTAATGCCCGGTTCTGCACTAGTGTTAGTTGAACCAAGTGTGGCTACGCCCAGTCCTTGAGAAGGTTAAAACAGCACTAACTTGACGAACTATCATTGTGGTTTTGATGCGTAGGTAAGAATGGTTCTTGCTCAGCCCGTAGCAGCCACGTAAAACTTGCAACAATAAAGTAGAGGACGTCTAACTTGTTTTTGCAGGGCATGTTGTGATATGATATGTTCAAGACGTGGTGCTATATTTTATTGTATGAGATGATCATGTTTTGTAACTGAGTTATCGGCAACTGGCAGAAGCCATATGGTCGCTGCTTTATTGTATGCAATGTAATCGCCCTCTAATTGCTTGACTTTATCACTAAGCGGTAGCAATAGTCGTAGAAGCAATAGGTGGCGAAACGACAATGATGCTACGATGGAGATCAATGTGTCGCGCCGGTGACGATGGTGATCATGACGGTGCTTGGGAGATGGAGATCACAAGCACAAGATGATGATGGCCATATCATATCACTTATATTGATTGCATGTGATGTTTATCCTTTATGCATCTTATTTTGCTTTGATTGACGGTAGCATTATAAGATGATCTCTCACTAAATTTCAAGGTATAAGTGTTCTCCCTGAGTATGCACCATTGCGAAAGTTCTTCGTGCCGAGACACCACGTGATGATCGGGTGTGATAGGCTCTACGTTCAAATACAACGGGTGCAAAATGGTTGCACACGCGGAATACTCAGGTTAAACTTGACGAGCCTAGCATATACAGATATGGCCTTGGAACACTGAGACCGAAAGGTCGAGCATGAATCATATAGTAGATATGATCAACATACTGATGTTCACCATTGAAAACTACTCCATCTCACGTGATGATCGGACATGGTTTAATTGATTTGGATCACATGATCACTTAGATGATTAGAGGGATGTCTATCTAAGTGGGAGTTCTTAAGTAATATGATTAATTGAACTTAAGTTTATCATGAACTTAGTACCTGATAGTATTTTGCTTGTCTAGGTTTGTTGTAGATAGATGGCTCATGCTGTTGTTCCGTTGAATTTTAATGCGTTCCTTGGGAAAGCTAAGTTGAAAGATGATGGTAGCACTTACACGGACTGGGTCCATAACTTGAGGATCTCATTGCTGCACAGAAGAGTTACGTCCTGGAAGCACTGCTAGGTGTACCACCTGCGCCAGCAACTGCAGAAATTGTGAATGCCTGGCAGTCGCGTGTTGATGACTACTCTATAGTTCAGTGTGCCATGCTTTACGGCTTAGAACCGGGACTTCAACGACGTTTTGAACGTCATGGAGCATATGAGATGTTCCAGGAGTTGAAGCTAATATTTCAAGCAAATGCCTGGATTGAGAGTTATGAAGTCTCCAATAAGTTCTATAGCTGCAAGATGGAAGAGAATAGTTCTATCAGTGAACATATACTCAAAATGTATGGGTATAATAATCACTTGATTCAACTGGGAGTTAATCTTCCTAATGATAGTGTCATTGACAGAATTCTTCAATCACTGCCACCAAGCTACAAGAGCTTCGTGATGAACTATAATATGCAAGGGATGAACAAGACTATTCCCGAGCTCTTCGCAATGCTAAAAGCTGCGAAGGTAGAAATCAAAAAGGAGCATCAAGTGTTGATGGTCAACAAGACCACCCGTTTCAAGAAAAAGGGTAAAGGGAAGAGGAAGGGGAACTTCAAGAAGAACGGCAAACAAGTTGCTGCTCAAGAGAAGAAACCCAAGTCTGGACCTAAGCCTGAGACTGAGTGCTTCTACTGCAAGCAGACTGGTCACCGGAAGCGGAACTGCCCCAAGTTTTGGCGGATAAGAAGGATGGCAAGGTGAACAAAGGTATATGTGATATACATGTTATTGATGTGTACCTTACTAATGCTCGCAGTAGCACCTTGGTATTTGATACTGGTTCTGTTGCTAATATTTGCAACTCGAAACAGGGACTACAGATTAAGCAAAGATTAGCTAAGGACGAGGTGACGATGCGCGTGGGAAATGGTTCCAAAGTTGATGTGATCGCGGTCGGCACGCTACCTCTACATCTATCTTCGGGATTAGTTTTAGACCTGAATAATTGTTATTTGGTGCCAGCGTTAAGCATGAACATTATATCTGGATCTTGTTTGATGCGAGACGGTTATTCATTTAAATCAGAGAATAATGGTTGTTCTATTTATATAAGTAATATCTTTTATGGTCATGCACCCTTGAAGATTGTCTATTTTTATTGAATCTCGATAGTAGTGATACACATATTCATAATGTTAAAGCCAAAAGATGCAGAGTTGATAATAATAGTGCAACTTATTTGTGGCACTGCCGTTTGGGTCATATTGGTATAAAGCGCATGAATAAACTCCATACTAATGGACTTCTAGAATCACTTGATTATGATTCACTTGGTACTTGCGAACCGTGCCTCATGGGAAAGATGACTAAAACGCCGTTCTCCAAAACTATGGAGCGAGCAACAGATTTGTTGGAAATCATACATACTAATGTACGTGGTCCAATGAAAATTGAGGCTCGCGGCGGGTATCGTTATTTTCTCATCATAGATGATTTGAGCAGATATGGGTATATCTACTTAATGAAACATAAGTCTGAAACATTTGAAAAGTTCAAAGAATTTCAGAGTGAAGTGGAAAATTATCGTAACAAGAAAATAAAGCTTCTACGATCTAATCATGGAGGAGAATATTTGAGTTACGAGTTTGGTTTACATTCGAAACAATGCGGAATAGTTTCGCAACTCACGCCACCCAAAACACCACAACGTAATGGTGTGTCCGAACGTCATAATCGTACTTTACTAGATATGGTGCGATCTATGATGTCTCTTACTGATTTACCGCTATCGTTTTGGAGTTATGCTTTAGAGACGGCCGCATTCACGTTAAATAGGGCACCATCAAAATCCGTTAAGACGACGCCTTATGAACTGTGGTCTGGCAAGAAACCAAAGTTGTCGTTTCTTAAAGTTTGGGGCTGCGATGCTTATGTGAAAAAACTTCAACCTGATAAGCTCGAACCCGAATCGGAGAAATGTGTCTTCATAGGATACCCAAAGGAGACCATTGGGTACACCTTCTATCACAGATCTGAAGGCAAGACTTCTGTTGCTAAATTTGGATCCTTTCTAGAGAAGGAGTTTCTCTCGAAAGAAGTGAGTGGAAGGAAAGTAGAACTTGATGAGGTAACTGTACCTGCTCCCTTATTGGAAAGTAGTTCATCACAGAAGCCGGTTCCTGTGATGACTACACCAATGAGTGAGGAAGCTAATGATATTGATCATGAAACTTCAGATCAAGTTACTACCAAACCTCATAGGTCAACCAGAGTAAGATCCGCACCAGAGTGGTATGGTAATCCTATTCTGGAGGTCATGTTACTTGACCATGGCGAACCTACGAACTATGAGGAAGCGATGATGAGCCCAGATTCCGCAAAATGGCTTGAGGCCATGAAGTCTGAGATGGGATCCATGTATGAGAACAAAGTACGGAATTTGGTTGACTTGCCCGATGATCGGCAAGCCATCGAGAATAAATGGATCTTCAAGAAGAAGACTGACGCTGATGGTAATGTTACTGTCTACAAAGCTCGATTTGTTGCGAAAGGTTTGCGACAAGTTCAAGGGGTTGACTACGATGAGACTTTCTCACCCGTAGTGATGCTTAAGTCTGTCTGAATCATGTTAGCAATTGCCACATTTTATGATTATGAAATATGGCAAATGGATGTCAAAACTGCATTCCTGAATGGATTTCTAGAAGAAGAGTTGTATATGATGCAACCAGAAGGTTTTGTCGATCCAAAAGGTGCTAACAAAGTGTGCAAGCTCCAGCGATCCATTTATGGACTGGTGCAAGCCTCTCGGAGTTGGAATAAACACTTTGATAGTGTGATCAAAGCATATGGTTTTATACAGACTTTTGGAGAAACCTGTATTTACAAGAAAGTGAGTGGGAGCTCTGTAGCATTTCTGATATTATTTGTAGATGACATATTGTTGATTGGAAATGATATAGAATTTCTGGATAGCATAAAAGGATACTTGAATAAAAGTTTTTCAATGAAAGACCTCGGTGAAGCTGCTTATATATTGGGCATCAAGATCTATAGAGATAGATCAAGACGCTTAATTGGACTTTCACAAAGCACATACCTTGATAAAATTTTGAAAAAGTTCAAAATGGATCAAGCAAAGAAAGGGTTCTTGCCTGTATTACAAGGTGTGAAGTTGAGTCAGACTCAATGCCCGACCACAGCAGAAGATAGAGAGAAAATGAAAGATGTTCCCTATGCTTCAGCCATAGGCTCTATCATGTATGCAATGCTGTGTACCAGACCTGATGTATGCTTAGCAATAAGTTTAGCAGGGAGGTACCAAAGTAATCCAGGCGTGGATCACTGGACAACGGTCAAGAATATCCTGAAATACCTGAAAAGTACTAAGGATGTGTTTCTCGTTTATGGAGGTGACAAAGAGCTAGTCGTAAATGGTTACGTCGATGCAAGCTTTGACAATGATCCGGACGATTCTAAATTGCAAACCAGATACGTGTTTATATTGAACGGTGGAGCTGTCAGTTGGTGCAGTTCTAAACAAAGCGTCATGGCGGGATCTACATGTGAAGCGGAGTACATAGCTGCTTCGGAAGCGGCAAATGAAGGAGTCTGGATGAAGGAGTTCATATCCGATCTAGGTGTCATACCTAGTGCATCTAGTCCAATGAAAATCTTTTGTGACAATACTGGTGCAATTGCCTTGGCAAAGGAATCCAGATTTCATAAGAGAACCAAGCACATCAAGAGACGCTTCAATTCCATTCGGGACCAAGTCCAGGTGGGAGACATAGAGATTTGCAAGATACATATGGTTCTGAATGTTGCAGACCCGTTGACTAAGCCTCTTCCACGAGCAAAACATGATCAGCACCAAGGCTCCATGGGTGTTAGAATCATTACTGTGTAATCTAGATTATTGACTCTAGTGCAAGTGGGAGACTGAAGAAAATATGCCCTAGAGGCAATAATGTTATTATTTATTTCCTTATATCATGATAAATGTTTATTATTCATGCTAGAATTGTATTAATCGGAAACATAACACATGTGTGAATACATAGACAAACATAGTGTCACTAGTATGCCTCTACTTGACTAGCTCGTTGATCAAAGATGGTTGTGTTTCCTAACCATAGACATGAGTTGACATTTGATTAACGGGATCACATCATTAGGAGAATGATGTGATTGACTTGACCCATTCTGTTAGCTTAGCACTTGATCGTTTAGTATGTTGCTATTGCTTTCTTCGTGACTTATACATGTTCCTACAACTATGAGATTATGCAACTCCCGTTTACCGCAGGAACACTTTGTGTGCTACCAAACATCACAACGTAACTGGGTGATTATAAAGGAGCTCTACAGGTGTCTTCGAAGGTACATGTTGAGTTGGCGTATTTCGAGATTAGGATTTGTCACTCCGATTGTCGGAGAGGTATCTCTGGGCCCTCTCGGGTAATGTACATCACTATAAGACTTGCAAGCAATGTAGCTAATGAGTTAGTTGCGGGATGGTGCATTACATAACAAGTAAAGAGACTTGCCGGTAACGAGATTGAACTAGGTATTGAGATACCGACGATCGAATCTCGGGCAAGTAACATACCGATGACAAAGGGAACAACGTAAGTTGTTATGCGGTTTGACCGATAAAGATCTTCGTAGAATATGTAGGAGCCAATATGAGCATCCAGGTTCCGCTATTGGTTATTGACCGGTGACGTGTCTCGGTTATGTCTACGTAGTTCTCAAACCCGTAGGGTCCGCATGCTTAAAGTTAGATGATGGTTATATTATGAGTTTATATGTTTTGATGTACCGAAGGTAGTTCAGAGTCCCGGATGTGATCATGGACATGACGAGGAGTCTCGAAATGGTCGAGACATGATTACTGATATATTGGACGACTATATTCGGACACCAGAATGGTTCCGGGGGTTATCGGATATATACCGGAGCACCGGGGGTTACCGGACCCCCCCCCCCCCCGGAGGTTATTGGGCCTCATGGGCCCAAGTGGTGGAAGAGGAGAGGCGGCCAAGGGGCAGCCGCGCGCCCCTCACCCCCCAAGTCCGAATTGGACAAGGATGGGGGCGGCACCCCCCCCTTTCCTTTCCCCCTCTCTTTCCTTCCCTCTCCTCTCCTACTCCCACTTGGAAGGGGGGAGTCCTACTCCCGGTGGGAGTAGGACTCCTCATGGGGCGCGCCTAGGGTGGCCGGCCCCCTCCCCCTCCTCTACTCCTTTATATACGGGGAGGGAGGCACCCCTTGGAGATACAACAATTGATCCCTTGGATCTCTTAGCTGTGTGCGGTGCCCCCTCCACCATAATCCACCTCGATAATATCGTAGTGGTGCTTAGGCGAAGCCCTGCGTCGGTAGAACATCATCATCGTCACCACGCTGTCGTGCTGACGGAACTCTCCCTCAAAGCTCGGCTGGATCAGAGTTCGAGGGACGTCATCGAGCTGAACGTGTGCTGAACTCGGAGGTGCCGTACGTTCGCCGTTTGGTACTTGATCGGTCGGATCGTTAAGATGTACGACTACATCAACCGCGTTGTGCTAACGCTTCCGCTTTCGGTCTACGTGGGTACGTGGACAACACTCTCCCCTCTCGTTGCTATGTATCACCATGATCTTGCGTGTGCGTAGGAAAATTTTGAAATTACTACGTTCCCTAACATATTGACCAATGATGTACATGTTGATCCTCATCCCGACATCTAGCTCGTGTGCCTTGGCCAATTTTTGCCATCAACGGTAACCGAAAAAGGTTTGATCATTTTCATTTTTTATTAAAACCGAGAAATTGAAGTGCTCTTCCATTTGAAATTTGGACTCAATTACGTAGGCTGCTCTAGTACTGGAACTTGTAGCATCTCAAGGACCTTGATCGTTGCAAAGTAAGGGATGGTCTTAACAAAATAAAAGGGGGGTCAGACATTTGTTAGGATCATTTACGAAGCCAACAGATTATGAAATCATCTATTGTTTCTACTAACATACCGTCTTTGACCCGAAGTCCTCTCCAAGCACAATGGAAAAGTGATTGGATGCCATCCATCTTTGAGCCTGTTCGACACCATGTTGCACCTATTAACCCGGCTATCACCACACCTGGGACATACCGGATCCATTGTTGCATTCACAAAAAATTAACGTGTGCTCACATGCATATGTAAGATAATTACTAAACTCAAGTTGTGGTAAACTGTTTTAAACTCAAGTTGTGATAATTAAAATCAAGATCTACATACTAATTAATCAATCTACTACATATAACACTAATTAATAAATCTAATTAAATAGCTATAATCAATCTAAATTATGCACATGTGACACAAATTTATGAATCTAACTAATCTAATAAACTACGTACACTCACAAAATAAACTAAATTTAACTAGGTACTCAAATGTTCTACGGTATAAGCATTCGTAGGATTGAGGGCGGCCGGATTGCACTCACCACACTTGTGGAGCAGATCAAGAGGAAGAGGAGGCCGGGTTTAACTCACCACTAGTTAGGCGCGTGCATGTCAGCTGGCAGCATGAATGCCTCCGGCGGTCGTGGCTTTCGCGATGAGAATGGCGGGCGCGGTGGAGAGAGAGGGTGCAAAGAGATGGGAAGAGGAAGCCGAGAGAGTGAGTGGGAAGTTAATAAAACCCGCGAAGAACGGTTTGTATGCGTACAAGATAGCAACGTTTGCGTGATCAAAACACTGCTAACTTACATGACCCAGGCATGCCGGTTTGTATACCAAACACCAGCCACGTGTGCAATCCGCACACGCGGCTAAGGCAGTAGATGACTGACAACGTTTTGTACGATAGGGCACGGTGCTAAATTTTTGACGTTCGAATTTAAAAAAAATGCATTCTAAAGTTCTTAAAACTTGGTGTACTGTCATTATATGATCAAACGCCCTTGTTGCGCACTCTAGCCGGTGGTATTCATGCATTTTTTATATTTTAACCACAACTATCGGCATTTTTAAAAAAAAATGATAAACCAAATTTCATATATTTCACTTCAATAAAATATGAGATTTTTTTGTATGTTTAAGAAAATGTAAACGAGGTCTCAAAATGATACTTCCCATGTTTAATGTATATGTTTAACAAAAAAGCATTTTTGATTGCAAACGTTGGCAGCGTTCAGAATTAGATAAATGCTACAAGATAAATCAAGTTAGCAGCATTCAGCCTACCAAAACGCCGCTAGATTTTAAGACTCATATGCCCATCGGTACACCGGGTGTCAGACATCACATCAGTAGCGCCCTGGTCAGACGTACACGCTGCTACTTGAGGTGACACTGGATGCGTCCCAGTATCTCCCACGCTACCAGTTATTTATGGCAAACCGTTGACCTTCATGTTCGCATCTCGCAACGTTTCAATTCTCTGCACGCCGCTAATTCTGATACTTCTGCAGCGGCCCTGTTTTTCCTGGACGATGCTTGTAGTTAGGCAAGTTAACAACAATGCCCATATATAGGTGGACGTTGGTAGTAGTAAAATCTTATAAGGGGTTTCCCTACAAGGAGATGGGATCCAGGAGGAGGGTTGGGCACGGAGTGCAATAGTGGAGGCAAATTGGAATGGGAAAACAAAGCAGGGCTTCCAAGATTCAAAATACTCTCTATGGACTCCACATCCCCTTCTGCCCCCACGTTTAAGTCACACAATGTTTGTATTGTCATTATGCATTGGACAGCCCAGATTCAAAATACTCTCTATGGACTCCACAATCACGTACACGCATTTTTTGGTGCTTAGGGGGAAAATGACTTTGTAACAAGACATTAGATTGGTGGTGAGTTTCTAGAATGGCATACGACCGAAACTAATATTGATTTAGATGAAGACAAAGCAATAGATTGAGGTTTTAATCGGTCAAGTAAAACAAGAAAAAGAAAAAGATGGTGTCTCCCTTTCGTAAACCGTTTCAGTAGAATGATAGTCATGCAGATACGTGGCTGAGTACAAGGGGAGATGGTGTCATGTCACAAAAAAATAATTAATTCTAAATGAGATTAGTGCAACTAGCTTGTGGCATCATTTACTACAAAACCCTCCAACTTTTTTAGAGGCACAATGCGGGCCGATATCTATCTGTTCATTCCCATGCCAATTCCCATTTTGTCTCAAATTTTAGGCTTCCCTTTGCTCTCGCACGCGCTCTGTTGCTCCTTTGATTTGATATTCTCATTTAAGCATTTTATAGGCTTAGATTGAAACCTTCATGGAGAACCCTTTAGAGAACATGAAACACAAGTGTTTTAGTATCTTTGTTGTCATCAAAGCTTAGATGGAATATATGTCTTATGCGCCCTATTGGTCGCTTGAACATAATTTTTTTCGACGTATGTAATGGAGGGAACTTATTTTGGATTAAACAACACCTAATGGTTGCTTGTTGTCTGTAGCGAACTTTTATTGTTGATTTGTTAATATGGTTGTTTTAATATGCTATTTTACTTGTGCTGGAAGTTGTCTCGTACACATGCGGAATTTTGTGATATGAAAAAGAGGGATGGTATAATGGGCACGTCTATGTCGCTTCTAGCGGTACCGGTGAATGTCTCGCCCATAGCACATTCCTAAATGGGCCAGGCCCTGTTGAGAACAATCACTTCTTAGCTTCTAAGTTACTTCTGATTTTGTCAGGTTTTCTCTTTTATGTTTTATTGAAAGAAATTATCTCTATATTTATATATATTGATAAAATGTTGTAAAAATACTTTTGTTTTATTAATTTTTAAACAAGGTTCTCCACGATTAAAACAATGTTCACACCACTAAAACGTGTTTCACACATTTTACTAAAATTTCCAGGATGCTTAAAAAATCATTAACACATTTATAGAAATGTTCATATCATTTAAAAATGTTAGTAAAAGTCAACAAATATGTTTACACGTCTACAAAATTGTTCAATAATCTTTTAAAAATTGTCAAGAAAAGTAAATATCTGCTCCTAATATTTAAAAATATTCAAGACAGATAAGAAGTGTTGGAAATATTTTAAAAAGTCCGCAAGATATACACAATTTATCGTGCAGTTCACTAAGAAAGTTCTTAACATATAAAAAATATTTGCGCCTTTCCAGAAAATGTCCGTAACACTTTTGAGATAGTAGGGTGAATTTTTGTCCGCACTGGTGGTAGTATCTAGGACGATGATCTATTGGTCTTTTTTTAGTAACCTAGACTAGCAATCTATCTTCGAGATCATGTACTATTATGGTATACACTTGTGCCGCCATGAAACAATTGTGTGATGAACCAAGTTCCATCTGATTTTGGACACCAATGTATGTAAACTAAACGTTAGCTAGGAGAAACTAGGGGTGGAGTTCAACCAATGCCATAGTGGCAAATCAATAAAAAAATCCCATGGTTAACAATATGTCCTTAGGATGGCAATTTGTTTTATATAGTTCGTGGGTGAGTTAACCAAACTAATGCAGTAAACATTGCAGCAACACTAGAGTTTTTCAATGATTATATTTTGCGTATCATTAGGCTGGCAACTTATGTTTTACATACTTGTGCTAGACATATGTTTTACTTGTTTTTAGCTCTTATGTTGTAACTGAACACTTATGCCATCATGAAGGTAAGATTATGATTTTTAGTTCATTTTGCGTTTCGGGTGACTTGTATTTTAATCCAACTCTGCTCATCAATTTGTTTTTCCTATCCCTCTCCTCTTTTACACGCTTCGCCGAGACTCACCGGACATTTTGCACATGGGTACGTGGAACCATTTAAAATTATTTAGTAAACATGAATTAAATGTTCTCAACATGGAAGATTGTGTGTGGTCTTATTATATTAAACCGAGGCCTAATGTTTAATTTTGTCTGTTTCGGAATCCGTTTGCTACCCGCATGTTTGAATATGTGAGGCGATAGTGCCCGGATAATATTAAAAGTTTTTTGAAAAAAAATGTCATGTAACTTACTCACCCTCTTCTGTATGTGTAGCCATCTACACAACGCAACTAGCCCACCAAAATCCTAGCCCAAACAGCCCCATGAACCCTGCCTATAAATAGCAGCCTCTTCCCTACCAAAAATGGACTAAATCCCAAGCCCGCCTCTTTTTTCCATGACCCTCATAACCCTAGCCGTCACTTGGCATCTCCCCAACCAGCTAGCTCCCTCTCTCCTCGATCTGGCGGCTCTAGATTGAAACTCAATGGTCCCTGGCCGCCCAATTCGTCTCCTGCAGTCCAAGGCCAGCCCTAGCCAACCGTCTGACCCTCCCGAAGGCCATCTACACATGTGTCCCTCACGGGAGCACTCATACGCCTCTCCACCCGATTGAGCGTGAGCTCATGTGACTTCCATACCTTTCGCCTCTATGTCACAAGTCACTGCCGATATAAGTGGGTTCAACTACAATATATGAAATGTGTACGTGAGCTAATTTTGGTATTTAAATTCAAGCAAATTTTGTTCGATTTTTTGGATAGGTAATCTGTATATCATTTTTGTGATCATTTACAAGGTGTTTCATCCTAGAGATGCTAGTGAATATCGGGAGGGTTGGGGGCTAGCAGGCCAATCTAGATGGTGAAAGGGAGTGGGTGGGGCAACTTCTTTTCTCGCGCGAAGGACATGGTGGATAGTAGGTTGAAGGAGGAGTAGGTTTAATAAAGGGAGATGATGAAGACTTTGTTTGCAAAGAAAGAAGGTTCGGAGGAGGTTCGTCAGTGGGAAGTTCTCTTTCGTTCAAGTCAGAGTCCCATGGGCTGATATAAACAACTAATAGCGCAAACTCATCATCGCATGGAAGGTGTCTTCTATATCATATTTATGATGTTGTCATTTCAATGCGCGCATGCTCTCTCTAAGCCATGTGTTTCCTTCTGATCTTCTATGCCACGCACCTTCTGTCAAGAGCGATTGAGCATGTGTGGCTATGCATGCATGGATATTTTTGCAGCCACACATGGCATTCTCGTCAACTTCGCTACCCTTTAGGGTTGAGATCGAGCACACACACATTGCCTTGCAAGGGCCTTTGCCCATTTTGCATCAGCTCTCAGTTCCTTCCTCTCCAATGAGCGAGTGCTGGAGAACCCAAGAATCAAATAAAAAGGAGCTCGCATCGACGAGGATGATCGGGCGTGAAGTATAATAATGTAGGCAAAATGGAATGGAAAAACGTCGGCGGTGTTATACCAAGATTCAGAATGCTCTCTATGGATGTGACATCCGCTTCTACCCTTACCTTTAAGTCGCATAATGCTTGTGTGTCCTTGCACATTGGATGGCCCACATTCTACCACTCAAGAATGACAGATCACGTACATGCGTTTTATGGTGCTTCGAGGGATAATATTTTGTTCCAGGACATTATATTGGGTAAATAAAAAATTCAGTGGCTCTGGTGGTAAATTTTTAGAATGGCATACAACCAACACTAGTATTAATGTAGGTGAAGATAAAGGTATAGATTGAGATTTTAATCAATCCCAAGTGAAACAAGAAAAAGAAAAAGAAAAACATAGTGTCACCCTTCTTTAACCCCTTTCAATAGGTAGATAGACATACACATACATGGCTGAGTATAAGGGAAGACGATGTAATGTCACACGGAACCAATGATTTCTAAATGAGATTAGGGCAATTGGTTCGTGCTATCATTTACTACAAGACCCTCCTACTTTTTTAGAGACACAACGTGAGCCGATGTTTATCTCTTCATTCCCATTCCCGTTCCCATTTTTTGTCATAGATTTTAGGCTTCTCCCCGTTGCTCTAGCAAACTTCTGGTGCTCTTCCATGGACATCACGCTCCCTTGGGTTAATATTTTATATGTCAATTAATGATTCATATTCTTGTTTAAGCATCTTATAGGCTCATATTGATGCATTCATGGAGAACACTTTAGAGAAAGTGAAACAAAACTGTTCTAGTATGGATGTTGTCATGAAAGCTTAGATTGAATATATGTCTTATGTGCCCTATTGGTCGCTTGAACCTAATTTTTATTTTTAGTTATGTAATGAAGGGAACTTATTTTGGATTAAAACTACACATAATGTTTGCTTGTAGTCGGTAGCGAACTTATATTATTGATTTGTAAATATGGTTGATTTAATCTTCTACTTGTGCTAGAAGTTGGCTCATCTTGGAATTAAAAAATATACATATTTGAAATTTTATGATTTAAAAAATAGGAATGGTATAATGGGCGCATCTATGTATCACTTCTAGCGGTACCTGCGGACCTCTCACCCATAGCTCATACCTAAATGAGCCAAGCCGAGTTAGAGAGAGCAATCATAGCTTCTAACTTATGATTTTCTCGGGTTTTGTCATTTATTTTTGTTTTATTAATTTGTAAACAAGGTTCTTCATAATGTTTACCCGCTAAAACTTTTCCACACATTTTAATGAAATGTTCATGATGCTTAAAAAATTATTGACACATTTACAAAAATGTTCGTATCATCAAAAAATGTTGGTACCATTCAATAAAAACGTTCAAATGTCTAAAAAATTGCTCATCAGTCTTTTAAACACGGTCAGGAAATGTAAATACTTGCTCCCAATGTTTTGAAAATATTCAAGACATATAAGAAGTGTTTAGAACCATTTAAAAAAAGTTCGTAAGATATACATAATTTCTAGTATAATTTGGAAAGAAAGTACTTAACATATAAAAAATATTTTGCACTTTAATAAATGTTCTTACCACTTTTGAGATGGTAGGGTCAATTTTTGTCTGCACTGGTGGCAGTTCCATGACGATGATCTATTGGTATTTACTTACAACCTAGACTAACAATCTATCTTCAAAATCATGGTTATAGTATAGTACATACTTGTTCCGCCATGAAACAATTTGTGATAATCCAAGTTCCATATGATTTTGGAAACCAATGTATGTAAACAAAACATTATCTAGGAGGAACTGTCGGTGGAGCTCAACCAATTCCATGTTGGCAATTCATTAACCTTTTACCATGGTTAACATTTTGTTAGTAAGATGTCAGTTGTCTTTTACATAATTCTTGGGTGAGGTAACCAAACTAATGCGATCGATAAACATTTCCGGAACATAAGACTTTTCAATGATTATTTCTATGTATCATTGCGCTTGCAACTTGTGTTTTACATGGTTGTGCTAGACACATGTTTTACTTGTTGTTATCTTATGCCTCAACTGAACGCTTATGCCATAATGAAGGTGAGATTGTGATTTTTAGTTCATTTTGCGTTCGGATGGTAGCGTGTGTTTTAATCCAACTCTGCTCATCCATTTGTTTTGGCTATCCCTCTCCCCTTTTGCTTATTTCGCAGAGACTCATGGGACACTTTGCACATGGGTGTGTGGCACCATTTAAAACTATTTTGTAAACATGCATTAAATGTTCTCAATATGAGTTGGAAGTTTGTGTGTGGCCTTATTATATTATATGGAGGTTGCATGTAAAATTCTGTGCGATTCGGAGTCCATTTGCTACCCAAACTTCGAATATGGGAGGCGATAGTAGTCAGAGAAATACTAAACGGTTTTGCTAAATAAAATGTCACGCGACCTAATTTCCCCTCTTCTCTAAGACTAGCCATCTATGAAACCCAACTAGACCACCAAAGTCCTAGCCCCAACAGCTTCATTAACCCTGCCTATAAATAGTAGCCCCTCCCCTACCAAAAATGGAGTAAACAATAAGCCCTCCTCTTTTTACATGACCGTTCTAACCCTAGTCGCCACTTGAAAACTCCCCAACCAGCCATCCACCTCTCCCCTCAATATGGCGGTTCCAGATCGACATCTGGTCCCTAGCCACCCAGTTCACCCTATAGCTGAACCCACTGCAGCCCACTGGCCGGCCCTCCCAAAGGCTATCTGTGCCTGCATGCCTCGCGAGACTTCTTCACACGCTTCTTCACCTGATTGAGTTGGATCTCACGTTATTTCCATCCCTTCCTCTGCTATGTCGCACGTCATTGCCAACAAACAACCAACACCGAGCACCGCTACCCCTCCAAGTCAATCCTCTTCCTCCTCCTCTCTCGGTTTGCCTCCTATCCCTCTCATGCTAGTCCCTTCGAGCCTCGTCGTTCTACAGTTCTTGCCCTTTTTATGGAGAGCATGTCAATTATTCCTCCTTTAGCTCCATAGATGTCTATATATGTAGGTTCAACTACAGTATATGAAATGTGTACATGAGTTGATTTTGGTATTTAGATTCTAGCAATTTTTGTGTGATTTTTTTGGATGGATAAGTTGTATGTCATTTTCAGGATCATTTACGAGGCGATTCACCCCATAGATGGTAGTGAATATTAGGGAGGGTTGGAGGCCAGCAGGCCAATCTAGATGGTGAAAGGGAGGGGTGGGGGAACTTCTTTTCTCGAGACAAGGACATGAGGGAGAAGAAGGGCGAAGGAGGAGCAGGTTTAACAGAGGGAGATGACGTTGGCTTTACTTGCAAAGAAAGAAGGTTCAAAGGAGGTTCAACAGTGGGAAGTTATCTTTATTTAAGTTAGAGTCCCATGGGGTGATATGAACGACTCACGGCTCGCACTCATCGTCCCATGGAGGATGCCTTCTGTATCATATGTATGATGGTTTTATGTCAACACATGGAGTGTCTCTCTCAGCCACATGTTTCCTTCTCGATCTTCTATGTCACACACCTTGTATTGAATGCGAGTATGCACACACCTTCATGGATGGACATGTTGGGGAACGTAGTAATTTCAAAAAATTTCCTATGCACACGCAAGATCATGGTGATGGCATAGCAACGAGAGGGGAGAGTGTTGTCTACGTACCCTCGTAGACCGTTAAGCGGAAGCGTTATGACAACACGGTTGATGTAGTCGTACGTCTTCACGATCCGACCGATCCAAGCACTGAACGTACGGCACCTCCGTGTTCAGCACACGTCCAGCTCGATGACGTTCCCCAGGCTCCAATCCAGCAAAGCGTCGGGGATGAGTTTCGTCAGGATGACGGCGTGGTGACAATGATGATGATGATGCTCTACCGGCGTAGGGCTTCGCCTAAACTCCACGATGATATGACCGAGGTGGAATATGATGGAAGGGGGCACCGCACACGGCGAAGGAATGATCCGTAGATCAACTTGTGTCTATGGGGTGCCCCCTGCCCCCGTATATAAAGGAGTGGAGGAGGGGAGGGCCGGCCCTCTCTATGGCGTGCCCTAGGGGAGTCCTACTCCCACCGGGAGTAGGATTCCCCCTTTCCTAGTCCAACTAGGAGTCCTTCCAAGTATTAGGAGTAGGAGACAAGGAAGGGGAAGAGGGGAGAGAAGGCAGGAGGGGGCGCCGCCCCTCCCCCTAGTCCAATTCGGACTAGTCAATGGGGGGCGCGCGGCCTGCCTCTCCATCTCCCCTAAAGCCCAATAAGGCCCATATACTTCTTCCCCCGTATTCCCGTAACTCCCCGGTACTCCGAAAAATACCCGAACCACTCGGAACCTTTCCGATGTCCGAATATAGTCGTCCAATATATCGATCTTTATGTCTCGACCATTTCGAGACTCCTTGTCATGTCCCCGATCTCATCCGGGACTCCGAACTCCTTCGGTACATCAAAACTTATAAACTCATAATAAAATTGTCATCGTAACGTTAAGCGTGCGGACCCTACGGGTTCGAGAACTATGTAGACATGACCTAGAACTGTTTCCGGTCAATAACCAATAGTGGAACCTGGATGTTCATATTGGCTCCTACATATTCTACGAAGATCTTTATCGGTCAAACCGCATAACAACATATGTTGTTCCCTTTGTCATCGGTATGTTACTTGCCCGAGATTCGATCGTCGGTATCCAATACCTAGTTCAATCTCGTTACCGGCAAGTCTCTTTACTCGTTCCGTAATACATCATCCCGTAACTAACTCATTAATTACAATGCTTGCAAGGCTTAAGTGATGTGTATTACCGAGAGGGCCCAGATATACTTCTCCGACAATCGGAGTGACAAAACCTAATCTCGAAATACGCCAACCCAACATGTACCTTCGGAGACACCTGTAGAGCACCTTTATAATCACCCAGTTACGTTGTGACGTTTGGTAGCACACAAAGTGTTCCTCTGGTAAAAGGGAGTTGCATAATCTCATAGTTGTAGGAACTTTGTATAAGTCATGAAGAAAGCAATAGCAACATACTAAACGATCAAGTGCTAGGCTAACGGAATGGGTCAATTCAATCACATCATTCTCCTAATGATGTGATCCCGTTAATCAAATGACAACACATGTCTATGGTTATAACCATCTTTGATCAACGAGCTAGTTTAGTAGAGGCATACTAGTGACACTCTGTTTGTCTATATATTCACACATGTATTATGTTTCCGGTTAATACAATTCTAGCATGAATAATAAACATTTATCATGAAATAAGGAAATAAATAATAACTTTATTATTGCCTCTAGGGCATATTTCCTTCAGTCTCCCACTTGCACTAGAGTCAATAATCTAGTTGACATCGCCATGTGAATAATTCACATCGCCATGTGAATAAGCACCCATAGTTCACATCGTCATGTGACCAACACCCAAAGGGTTTACTAGAGTCAGTAATCTAGTTCACATCGCTATGTGATTACCACCCAAAGAGTACAAAGGTGTGATCATGTTTTGCTTGTGAGATAATTTTAGTCAACGGGTCTGTCACATTCAGATCCGTAAGTATTTTGCAAATTTCTATGTCTACAATGCTCTGCACGGAGCTACTCTAGCTAACTGCTCCCACTTTCAATATGTATCTAGACCGAGACTTAGAGTCATCTAGATTAGTGTCAAAACTTGCATCGACGTAACCCTTTACGACGAACCTTTTGTCACCTCCATAATCGAGAAACATATCCTTATTCCCCTAAGGATAATTTTGACCGCTGTCCAGTGATCTACTCCTAGATCACTATTGTACTCCTTTGCTAAAATCAGTTAGGGTATACAATAGATCCTATGGCTGAGGCATAGGGAATGACTTTCATTCTCTTTCTATCTTCTGTCGTGGTCGGGCTTTGAGTCTCCAGAGGTAAATTTTTTAGTATGGCATACAACCAAAAATATTATTAATAGAGATGAAGACAAATACATTGATTGATAATTTAATCAGTCCCAAGTAAAACAAGAAACAGAAAAAGATCGTGTCGCCCTTCTTTCACCCCTTTCAATATAATGATAGGCATAAAAATACATGGCTGAGTACAAGGGAAGACGGTACAATGTAACACAAATCAATGATTTCTAAATGAGATTGGGGAAACAGGCTGGCGGCAACAGATACTACAAGCTTTACTAATATTTTTAGAGGCATAATGCAAGATGATGTCTATCTCTTTGTAGCGACCCGACCCAAATGGATCAAGTCTCTGTGCTTAAGTGTCATCCCTGGATCGGTATGCTGACACACACAGTACTCGAGGATTTATAACAGAGGTAAATCACATGTATAAAGTAACGTAAATACTATTACCTCAATCCAAAATAGCAGAAGTAACAAGGTTGTGGATTCCCATCAACACCAACGGCAAAGTTGAGTATAGGAAATCGTAACCCTAACGTATCACTTACTCGTCGTAAGATCCTGCAACATGAGACGTTGCAGCCACAAAGGGTCAGTACATTGAATGTACTGGCAAATTCACACCATAGAGCAATGATGAATAAAGTCTATCACTACATGCATATATGGCTGGCGGAGGCTCTATGGTTACTGTTTTTGCGAAAGCCAATTTTTCCCGACTGCAAAGGAATAAATTTATTTAACTATCGTGGTGGTTGTTAAACATTGAGAATGGTTGACAGCATTCTCAATCCCAATTAAAAGTACTCATTAAAAACCCAGCAATATTAATTAAAGTAACATGATGAGATTCACAGGAAAATCCAAGTACTGGATACTCAAGATGTCCATAACCGGGGACACGGCTAACCATGATTAGTTTATACACTCTGCAGAGGTTTGCGCACTTTTCCCCACATGACTCGATCGCCTCCGTTTGGTTTCTCGCACTACATGGTGTTTGAGAAACGGATGACTGAGACATAGTCTTTCAGAAGCGCTCGCACCTTACGTAGAGGGTAGACCGTACCAACCTACGTCCCCTACATCTGCTAGTCTATCCTGTAAGAGTTTGCACGACTTAGTCAACTATGCTAGAGCCCATAATAGCATGTGGCTGCACACGGAAGTTTCTAGTTTGAGTAATCTCATGATCCTTTTGAGCCTGGGTGGCGGCCCGAAGAAAAATAGGCAAGTCCTGGAAACCCAGGTGCCTAGACAGGCAAGTCCTGGAGTAACCAGGTGCCTCAATCCACCCAGTTGTGTATTAATGTTGCCACCTTAAATAAACCATTAATTAACAATCTCACATCTGTCATGGAAATTCACTCAAACCCAATCCACGTCTACTAGCATAGCATGGCATAATAAGCAAACGTAGAAGTAACTCCCAGGGGTTTGAAAATAAAACCGGTAATAGGTACTACCTCATCTACTTCCCAGAACCCACAATTTAATTAGATCCTAGTCATGCAATGTTTGATGATTGATCTAATGCATAAAACTGGGTAGTAGAAAAAGGTATGGTCAAAGTGTGAACTTGCCTGCAATGTTGATGAAGATAATTCACACTCAAAACTCAAAAGATCGCTCAAAAGTGTGAACTGGGTAGTAACCACACATAAGCAATCATCAAAAGATCGGAAAGAACGAAGAAGTACGATTCGGAAAACATCAAAACCAAGCGAATAACTCTTGCAACATAAAATAATTCCTAACAGTACCAAAATTATGTGAATTTGGCCTTATCAGAAATTTTAGGTCAAGAGCTTCGATTTGCAAAAAGAATCAACTAAATCGGAGTTACGAAACTCAAGTTATGATCAAACGAAGTTCAAATTCAAATCTGATCTAATTCAAATTTTAAAACTTTCAAAAACATGTTTAAGTTGTTTTATTGGATAGAAAGGATCATAATGAAGACGTGGGTGTTGGTTTCGTTGGGTTTGGACAAACGAGTAAAAAGTTGTGAGTGTTTGAAGTCCAGGGGCTAAACTGTAAATAAAATATTCACAGACGGGTCCCTGGCCGAAATTAAAAAGAAAAAGAAAAATCCTATCGAACGAACGTTCTCTACTGAAGCATAAGCGATGAAAACCGTTCATTACAAAACCCTAACTAATGGACGCTCGCAAAACAAACTAAACTAAATAATAAACCGTTTTTTTTAAGAAAAACCGAAGTAAACCTAAACCCCAAAAAAACCCGAACCGGGAGTTTGTACTGGTTCAGGTGGCGGTTCGGGTCGACGGCGGTGGATGGCAGCAGTGGCTCCGGCGTTGATGCGAACGGCGGTGGCGACGGCTTCGGCCTCCGGTGGCGGTGGCGGCGGCGGAGCTCCGGCGGGGGGGCGCGGTGGTGCGGATCGGGCGACGCGGGGCAGCGGCGAGGCGACCAGGCGACGACGTGGCTAAGTACGGCGGCGGTAGCGATCTGCAGCGGCGGCGGCGGAGTCGAGGGAAGAGAGAGAGAGAGATCGGGGCCCGGGGCTCCGGCTTATATAGAGGGGCCGGGGAGGAGCTGCTTGGGGAAGGGGGCGGGCGCGAGGCGGCGGCAGCTCGGACTCCGGCGGAGTCACGTTGGGGCCGCTATTTAAGGAGGGGAGGGGAGGCGCAAGGCGTGGGGAAGGGGGTGGCCGGAGGCGGGCGGCGCTCGGACTCCGGCGAGTCCGGGTCGCGCACGGGAGGAGGAGGCGGCGGCGCTGACGGGCCGGCTGGGCCTTCGGCCAGTTCGGTCCGGAGAGGGAGTTTTTTTTTTAAAATAAGAAAATTTCAGAGAACTAAATAATAAAAAACAAAATAACTAACAATATTATATAGGCATATAATATATCAAAATTTGCAGAAAAAGATTTCCTACAAGTGAACATTTTTCTAGAGTCAAATAAAATCCTCAAACATTCAGATAAATCAAACACTGCTGCTGCTCTAATAAAATCCAACGAAAATCATTTTAAAAATACCAAAATTAATTCAAATTGATTTCTTTTCAATTTTCTGATGTAGGGAATCATGTTACCCTATTTCCCATATATTTTATTTTTGGAGAAAAATAATTTGAATAAAACTCAAATAACTCCAAATTGAAAATTAATTCAAAAGAACTTTGAATTTAATTCTTTGAAACTCCCAACTCATATTTCATATGTTTTGAAGAAGTCATTTTATCTTCGCTCGTGAAAAGCATTGAGTTGCATAAAGTTCCAGAATTGGAAATATTTTCCAAATGAAATTCAAATATTTTCAACACCCCTTGTCATTTAAATAAATGGAAGAAGTCATGTCATCTTCTCTCTAGGGTTTTGTGATGAAAAGAATTTGAATTCACGAAGATCATAAAAGCAAAAATGAAAGTTTGGGAAAGTCCTTTTATTCCCTCTCATTTAACTTTCAAAAAGTTTCGGATTCACTCACTTTCAGTCAATCAATCAAACAATCAATCAAAACTATCTATTTATTATAACATTCCAAAATTTAGAATTTTGGGATGTTACAAACCTACCACCCTTAAAATGAATCTCGTCCTCGAGATTCGGAGAGGCTAGCAAGAAATAGGTTAGGGTAGGGGGGGGGGGTCTTCAGAATCCATTGATCGTCTCCGGGGTCTCGGGTGCTACCACCCTTAGAAGCATCGTTATGGTTCCATCAAAACTCATATACTCCATCCTTATTGTTGACAGTGTTGGTCTCTTCAGATCTCGGGAAAATTCCTTCTCTGGGCTCTTTCGGTAGTGGCATAACCTTTTTCTCAATTCTTGTGTCCATTTCATCTGGTAAGGTTATTCCGAGACTGGGTCTTCTTAGCTGGCGGGTCTGGCGCCAATACTAATTAGCTATCGATATCTCATGGTGGTCAACAATTTATGATTTCTCCTGCAGAAAACGGGTCTGGCTTCATTCTCACCGTATGGCCTACGATTGGCAACAACTGCCGTGTACAAGGGAAAATACTTATACCATTCTAAGGTTTAAACAAGGTTTTGATCATCGTCTCTCTACTATAGGTAAGTCACTCAGATTTACCATCCCGCATAGCAAGGCGAATAATAAGAGTAAGTCGGTATGGTGATCAATCCATCCCGCACCCAAATCATTACCTTGTACATGGTTTAGCGAATCTCGCATTCTAACACTCGGTCACCTCACAAGCATTGCAGAATTTTTCTTGTCGACGAA
The DNA here is from genome assembly GCA_963921465.1 of Triticum timopheevii. NCBI lineage: Eukaryota > Viridiplantae > Streptophyta > Magnoliopsida > Poales > Poaceae > Triticum > Triticum timopheevii. The sequence continues at coordinate 594,427,062 of OY997270.1, forward strand.
CCAAGTTCGGATAAATACATTGATTCTGCAAGCCAAACAAACATCTATCGGTCCTTCACAACTCTTAGGTTTTGCGTTGCTCCTATAAAATCGTAAGGCGTATCCTCTTCCAGGGTTTTTCCTTCAGCAAGAGTGTGCTTGCTTCTTGGCAGGTCCTGGGGTCTGTGGGTTATGGCCCATCTCAGCACTTGTAAACTTGAACTCATCATGGAGCAACTGATCATTATTCCAACTTCCAACTTCCCAGTATTCTTAAATCCATCCAATTGTACTGTCTTCCTTCCTTCCATTGGCACCAAACTAAGACGTGATTACTCAGACTCATCATGGAATTTCCATTGATCCATATTTCCAACATCATACCTCCTTTATATCCAATAGTAATTCATCTCTTCATCCTCGTGGGATATCCCACATACCGAGATAAAAAACTTATACTTATGAAGTCCATACTCTACTTCGTGGAACATCATTATCCTTTCTAGGGTAAAACATCCTCACAGGGTACTATTGGCCACCTCTGCATGACACTTCTTCAATTGGGAAACGTGAAACACATCATGAACTCCTCACAGTCCTTCAGGGTGACTCCAATTTTGTTGGCCACTTCTCCCATACGCTCCAAAACTCGGTATGGTCCTACAAATCTTGGGGCTAACTTTCCCTTAACTCCAAATAGTTTAACTCCTCGCAGAGGGGACACACGAAGACATGCTCTATCTCCAATTTCATAGACTTCCTCCTTGTGTTTTTTTGAGTCTGCATAACTCTTCTTCCTGGACTGAGCTACCTTCAGTCTATCTTGAATCAACTTAACATTCTCTTCTGACTCCTTGATCATATTTGGTCCAAACAACTGACGGTCTCCAACTTCATCCCACATCAATGGTGTCTGGCTCCTTCTCCCATACAAAGCTTTAAAAGGGGCCATCTTCAAACTGGCTTGGTAACTGTTGTTGTATGAGAACTCCGCGTAAGGTAGATTATCATCCCTACTAGATCCATATTTTAGCGCACACGATCTCAACATGTCCTCCAGAATCTGATTGACTCTCTCGGTCTATCCATCTGTCTGCGGATGAAAGGCTGTACTGAACTCTAGCCTAGTACCCAAAGTGTGGTGCAGCTGATTCCAAAACTTTGAGGTAAACTGTGTTCCTCTATCTGATACGATGGTCCTCGGAACTCAATGCAGACATACGATCCTGGTCAAATATATCTTGGCCAACTTCGCACTTGTATAGGTGGTTTTCACTGGGATAAAGTGAGCCACTTTGGTCAAGCGAATCAACTACTACCCAGATAGAGTCATATCCCGTTCGGGTTCTGGGGAAATCCGGTAATGAATTCCATGCCAAGCTTATCCCACTTCCATTCAGGTATTGGCATAGGTTATAGTAATCCCGCGGGCTTCTGATGCTCTGCTTTTACTCTCTCTGGCATACATCACCTACGAGTTCATACTCCGCAATATCCTTCTTAATACCAGTCCACCAGAAACACTCCTTCAAGTCCAAATACATCTTGGTGTTTCCAGGGCAAATCGAGGATGGTGAGTCATGAGCCTCTTGAAGTATTTACTTCCTAGTCCTTGCATTATTGGGAACATATACACGGTCCTCGAACCAAAAGGTGTCGTGCTCATCCTTACGAAAACCTTTGGCCTTTCCTTTGCTCATCCTCTTTTTTACCTCAGCAATCTCGTTGTTATCCTTCTGAGCTTCACGGATCTTTCCCAACAATGTAGACTGAACTTCCATTGCTGCAACAAAACCTTTGGGAACAATCTCCAACCGAAGTTCCCAGAGATCCTCAGCTACTCCTTTGGAAATCCTCCGCTTATGAGGGTATTCGTCCTTGTTTTCCTTATGGTTGTGTCCTATTTCTCCACAAAGCTTGTATGCACAAGGTTTCTTCATATCCTTTCCATGAGGCTTCATTTTCTGGGGCACAAACTGAGACTTTGGCAAAGTCAACTTAAATTGCTTCCAAGTGGTTACTCCTTGCCATCCATTGATGGTTTGGTACATCCTCCACCAAGTAGCAGCAACTCTTTCAAAGCACCGAAGAGCATGCTGGGCCATATCCTTTTCCGGCTATAGGGTTATTCTCCATATGATCCTCCATGTTCTGAATCCATCTGTCTGTCTCCAATTTACTCATCGGTGCAGAATTTATAAGCTCATCTCCATTCATCCTCTATTGGGTCCAAGGGTTTGGGGTGGGATAAGAGAGATCGAGAGGGATGCACACAATACAAACAAAAGTTTTGAAAAGACAGATTTTATTGTGGCTGTCGGAAAAACAACAAACAAATGACAGCTCACTATCGTCGCATCTAACGTAAGTATATAACAGGGGTTGGGTCTTCTAATGGTCTATAGATCTCAACGTCACCAAACTCTTCAAGTCTTGCTTATGTCTCCGATGGCTTCTTCCTATCATGCTTGTCCTACTCAAGTTCTTTTGCCAGATCATCTCTGTTGTCGCAAAATCTATCATGACGTCCTTTAATATTTCTGGGGTTGCATTCCAAACTTCTGTGTTTCAACATACTTGGCATGAACCATGGTCCTACTGTCCTTTTGTTCCTAACAAATCTCCGGTATCTCGAGGTTTTGTTACTCCAGTTTGGCTACCTACAGCTTCAAGGTCCTGAGTTCTTCACAAAATGCTCCCTTATCAAATACAGCTTCCTGAAGGTCCATCTTAAACTTCCTAATGTAATACTCCAGATCCTGGTGATACACCGACTAAGATTTAAAGCTGCATCCTTTGCTAACAGATGATCCATCTGCCTTCTACCATCCAATCCTTCCATGCATATGCATGCTTAACTCCACATGATGACACAAAACTTTGAGTTCTAATGCTCCATGTTCCGGCCTTTCTCCGATACACCTTGATCTTGGGTTTTGACGGCTTCATAGTCTGTCAAGTTCCATAAGTGTAGCCTTCCTAGGTCAAGCAAATCTGGAAAATCTTCAAAGCCTCCTAATCTTCGAAGTCTTCATCCGTCGTAGTTTCCATTACCATAATGTATGGTAAATTCCTCTTCATTCTGAATGGTCTTAGTTGTCCGATATCTGGTCCTTCTTGGAGTGGTCTCATTAGTCGAATCTTTGAGGGGTCAAAAGGGGAAAGGGTATGGTCTCACTGAAGGGAATATTTGAATAAGCTCAGAAGAGAAGAGAGGTAAAAGATTCTTTTAAAAAGAAAGTTGTAGAGAAAAATCTTTCCTATGGGCTTGCCAGTTTCTAGGGTCACGTCCTACAGTCAACGTGTGCTCTGATACCATCTTGTAGCGACCCGACCCGAATGGATCAAGTCTCTGTGCTTAAGTGTCGTCCCTGGATCGGTATGCTGACACACACAGTACTCGAGGATTTATAACAGAGGTAAATCACATGTATAAAGTAACGTAAATACTATTACCTCAATCCAAAATAGCGGAAGTAACAAGGTTGTGGATTCCCATCAACACCAACGGCAAAGTTGAGTATAGGAAATCATAACCCTAACATATCACTTACTCGTCGTAAGATCCTGCAACATGAGACGTTGCAGCCACAAAGGGTCAGTACATTGAATGTACTGGCAAATTCACACCATAGAGCAATGATGAATAAAGTCTATCACTACATGCATATATGGCTGGTGGAGGCTCTATGGTTACTGTTTTTGCGAAAGCCAATTTTTCCCTACTACAAAGGAATAAATTTATTTAACTATCATGGTGGTTGTTAAACATTGAGAATGGTTGACAGCATTCTCAATCCCAATTAAAAGTACTCACTAAAAACCCAACAATATTAATTAAAGTAACATTATGAGATTCACAGGAAAATCCAAGTACTAGATACTCAAGATGTCCATAACTGGGGACACGGCTAACCATGATTAGTTTATACACTCTGCAGAGGTTTGCGCACTTTTCCCCACATGACTCGATTGCCTCCGTTTGGTTTCTCGCACTACATGGTGTTTGAGAAACGGATGACCGAGACATAGTCTTTCGGAAGCGCTTGCACCTTACGTAGAGGGTAGACCGTACCAACCTACATCCCCTACATCTGCTAGTCTACCCTGTAAGAGTTTGCACGACTTAGTCAACTATGCTAGAGCCCATAATAGCATGTGGCTGCACACGGAAGTTTCTAGTTTGAATAATCTCATGATCCCTTTGAGCCTGGGTGGCGGTCCGAAGAAAAACAGGCAAGTCTTGGAAACCCAGGTGCCTAGACAGGCAAGTCCTGGAGTAACCAGGTGCCTCAATCCACCCAGATGTGTATTAATATAGCCACCTTAAATAAACCATTAATTAACAATCTCACATCTATCATGGAAATTCACTCAAACCCAATCCACGTCTACTAGCATAGCATGGCATAATAAGCAAACGTAGAAGTAACTCCCAAGGGTTTGAAAATAAAACCGGTAATAGGTACTACCTCATCTACTTCCCAGAACCCACAATTTAATTAGATCCTAGTCATGCAATGTTTGAGGATTGATCTAATGCATAAAACTGGGTAGTAGAAAAAGGTATGATCAAAGTGTGAACTTGCCTGCAATGTTGATGAAGATGATTCGCACTCAAAACTCTTGATAGTTCTACTCGTCACACTCCGGTCAATCTATCGTAAGCAAGCAATAGTAACCACACATAAGCAATCACACAAAACATCGGAAAGAACGAAGGAGTACGATTCGGAAAACATCAAAACCAAGCGAATAACTCTTGCAACATAAAATAATTCCTAACAGTACCAAAATTATGTGAATTTGGCCTTATCAGAAATTTTAGGTCAAGAGCTTCGATTTGCAAAAAGAATCAACTAAATCGGAGTTACGAAACTCAAGTTATGATCAAACAAGTTCAAATTCAAATCTGATCTAATTCAAATTTTAAAACTTTCGAAAACATGTTTAAGTTGTTTTACAGGATAGAGAGGATCATAACGAAGACGTGGGCATTGGTTTCGTTGGGTTTGGACAAACGAGTAAAAAGTTGTGAGTGTTTGAAGTCCAGGGGCTAATCTGTAAATAAAATATTCACAGACGGGTCCCTGGCCGAAATTAAAAAGAAAAAGAAAAATCCTATCGAACGAACGTTCGCTACTGAAGCATAAGAGATGAAAACCGTTCGTTACAAAACCCTAACTAATGGACGCTCGCAAAACAAACTAAACTAAATAATAAACCGTCTTTTTAAGAAAAACCGAAGTAAATCTAAACCCCCAAAAAAACCGGACCGGGCGGTTTGTACCGGTTCAGGTGGCGGTTCGGGTTGACGGCGGTGGATGGCAGCAGCGGCTCCGGCATCGATGCGAACGGCGGTGGCGACGGCTTCAGCCTCCGGTGGCGGTGGCGGCGGCGGACGGCAGCGGAGCTCCGGCGGAGGGGCGCGGTGGTGCGGATCGGGCGACGCGGGGCAGCGGCGAGGCGACCAGGCGACGGCGCGGCTAAGTGCGGCGGCGGTGGCGATCTGCAGCGGCGGCGGCGGAGTCGAGGGGAGAGAGAGAGAGAGAGATCGGGGCCCGGGGCTCCGGCTTATATAGAGGGGCCGGGGAGGAGCTGCTTGGGGAAGAGGACGGGCGCGAGGCGACGGCAGCTCGAACTCCGGCGGAGTCCCGCTGGGGCCTCTATTTAAGGAGAGGAGGGGAGGTGCAAGGCATAGGGAAGGGGGTGGCCGGAGGCGGGCGGCGCTCGGACTCCGGCGAGTCCGGGTCGCGCACGGGAGGAGGAGGCGGCGGCGCTGACGGACCGACTGGGCCTTCGGCCCAGTTCGGTCCGGAGAGGGAGTTTTTTTTAAATAAAATTTCAGAGAACTAAATAATAAAAAACAAAATAACTAACAATATTATATAGGCATATAATATATCAAAATTTGCAGAAAAAGATTTCCTACAAGCTAAACATTTTTCTAGAGTCAAATAAAATCCTCAAACATTCAGATAAATCAAACACTGCTGCTGCTCTAATAAAATCCAACGAAAATCATTTTAAAAATACCAAAATTAATTCAAATTGATTTCTTTGCAATTTTATGATGTAGGGAATCATGTTACCCTATTTTTCCATATATTTTATTTTTGGAGAAAAATAATTTGAATAAAACTCAAATAACTCCAAATTGAAAATTAATTCAAAAGAACTTTGAATTTAATTCTTTGAAACTCCCAACTCATATTTGATATGTTTTGAAGAAGTCATTTTATCTTCGCTCGTGAAAATCATTGAGTTGCATAAAGTTCCAGAATTGGAAATATTTTCCAAATGAAATTCAAATATTTTCAACACCCCTTGTCATTTAAATAAATGGAAGAAGTCATGTCATCTTCTCTCCAGGGTTTTGTGATGAAAAGAATTTGAATTCACGAAGATCATGAAAGCAAAAATGAAAGTTTGGGAAAGTCCTTTTATTCCCTCTCATTTAACTTTAAAAAAGTTTCGAATTCACTCACTTTCAGTCAATCAATCAAACAATCAATCAAAACTATCTATTTATTATAACATTCCAAAATTTAGAATTTTGGGATGTTACACTCTTCTTTCCCATTCCTATTTTTATCACAAATTTTAGGCTCCTCCCCTTGCTACAGAAAACTTCTGGAGCTCTTCCATGGACATCACGCTCCCTTGCTACCTTAGTTAGTATTTTATATATCAATATTAACGATTCATATTCTTGTATCTGCATTTTATGGGCTTATATTGAAGCTTTCATGGAGAACCCTTCAGAGAAAGTGAAACACAAGTGTTCTAGTATGGATGTTGTCATTAAAGATTAGATGGAATATATGTCTTATGCTTCCTATTGGTTGCTTGAACTTAATTTTTATTACGATGTATGTAATGGAGGGAACTTATTTCGGATTAAAACTAAACCTAATGGTTGCTTGTAGTGTGTTGTATTACTGATGTTTAAGTACTGTTGGTTTAATCTACTACTTTACCTATGTTGGATGTGGGCTTGGCTTGGGATTGAAAAGAATACGTATGCAAAATTTTATGATCGGAAAATAGAAACAACATAATGGGCACGTCTATTTCTCGGTTGAAGCGGTACCTACGGATGTCTCGCCCATAGCCCATGCCTAAATGGGTGAGGCCCAATTAAGGAGAACAATTACTTCTTAGCTTTTGAGTTGCTCTAATTTTTTTCGAGTTTTGTCTTTTATTTTTCATTTACTTTTTCTCTATATTTATATATATTTGAAAATATGTTTAAAAAATTATTTTTAAATATTTCTATTTTATTAATTTATAAACCAGGTTCTTAATTATTAAACCAATGTTAACACCCCTAAAAAGTGTTCCACATTTTAATAAATGTTCATGGTGCTTACACAGTTTTCACACATTTATAGAAATGGTCCTGTCATTAAAAAATGTAGATACCATTCAAAAAATGTTTAAAAAATCTAAAAAATGTTCATTGATCTTTTAAAAATGGCCAACAAATGTAAATATTTGCTCCATATATTTTTAATTTATTCAAGACATCTAAGAAGTTTTTAAAACTATGTAAAAATGTTCACAAGATATACACAATTTATTGCGTAATTTTTTAAGAAAGATCTTAAAATATATAAAAATATTTGCGCCCTTAAAAAATGTTGGCAACACTTTTTTAGATGGTGGGGACAATTTTTGTCTACACTGGTGGTAGTGTCGAGGACGATGATCTATTCGTACTTATTTGCAACCCAGACTACCAATATATCTTCGAGATCATGGCAATATTATGGTATTACTTGTGCCACCATGAAACGATGGTGTGATGAGCGAAGTTCCATCTTATTTTGGAAACCAATATATGTAGACAGAACGTTGGCTAGGAGAAATAGGGGTGAGATCAACCAATGCCATAGTGGCAAATGATTAAAAAAATCCATGGTGAACATTGTGTCATTAAAATGGCAATTGTGATTTACATTGTTCTTGGGTGAGGTAAACAAACTAATACGATAAACATTGCAGCAACATAAGACTTTTTCAATGATTATTTTCTATGTATAGTTGGGCTTGCAACTTGTGTTTTACATGGTTGTTCTAGACACAAGTTTTACTTGTTGTTAGTTCTTATGTCGCAACTGAACGCTTATGCCATAATGAAGGTAAGATTATAATTTTAAGTTCATTTTGCATTTCGGATGCCAGCTTATGTTTTAATCAAACTCTGTCCATCCATTTGTTTTGTCTATCCCTCTCCCCTTTTGCCTATCACCGAGACTCATTAGACACTTTGCACATGGGTACATTGCACCATTTAAAACTATTTGTAACATGTACTAAATGTTATCAATATGAGTTGGAAGATTGTGTGTGGCCTTATTATATTATACTGAGACCGCATGTCAAATTTTGTCTGACTAGAGAGTCCGTTTGCTACACAAAGGTTCGAATATGTGAGGCGATAGTAGACAAAAAAATAGTAAACGATTTTGCTAAATAAAATGTCACTGGACTTAACTCTCCCTCTTCTCTAAGACTAGCCATCTACGAAACCCAACTAGACCACCAAAATCCTAGCCAAACAGCTTCATTAACCCTGCCTATAAATAGCAGCCCCTCCCCTATAAAAATGGTATAAACACCAAGCCCTCCTCTTTTTACGTGACCATTCGAACCCTAGCAGCCACTTGACAACTCCCCAACAAGCCATCCACCTCTACCCTCAATATGGCGGCTCCAGATCAAGACCTGGTAGTCCCTGGCCGCCCAGTTCGCGTCCAACAGTCGAAGACCACCCGCAGTCCAGCGGCCAACCCTCCCAAAGGTTATCTGTGCATGCATGCCTCGCGAGACTTTTCGCATGCTTCTCCACTTGATCGAGTAGGAGCTCACGCCGATGCCATCTTCCCTTCCATCGCCATGTCCCACATAATTGCCAGCAAGCAACCAGCACCACTACCTCTCCATGTCAACCATCCTCCTCTCTCGGTTTCCCGCCTCATGCTAGTCCCTTCGAGCCTCGTCGTTCTATAGATCTCGTCCTTTTTATAGAGAGCATATCCATTATCCCTGCTTTATCTCTATAGGTGTTTATATATAAGCGGTTTCAAGTGTAATAAATGAAATGTGTACACAAGTTGATTTCGGTATTTAGATTCTAGCAATTTCTGTCCGATTTTTTTGGACGGCCAAGTTGTATGTCATTGTCATGATCATTTACGAGTCAATTATCCCCTGAGATGCTAGTGAATATTAGGGAGGGTTGGAAGCCAGCAGGCCAATCTACATGGTGAAAGAGAGAGATGGGGGAACTTTTCTTGGGACAAGGACATGGGCGAGAAGAAGGGAAAAGAAGCAGCTGGTTGAACGGAGGGAGATGACGTTGGCTTTACTTGCAATGAAAGAAGGTTCAGAGGAGGTTCAACAGTGAGAAGTTCTCTTTTTTCGAGTCAAAGTCCCATGGTATGACACGAACGACTCACGACTCGCACTCATCGTCGCATGGAAGGTGTCTTATGTATCATATGTACGTTGTTTTTATGTCAACACATGGAGGGTCTCTCTCAGCCACATGTTTCCTTCTCAATCTTCTATGCCACACACCATGTCTCGTCTGCGAGTATACAAGCCCCTCCATGGATGCACATTTTTGTAGCCACGCATGGCATTCTCTTCCCGTTTGCTACCCTATAGGGTTGAGAGCGAGCACACACACTTGCCCGACATTGGCATTCACCCATTTTTGCATCCACCCAGATCCTTCTACATCGATAGTGCTAGAGAACCCCTAGAAAAAAAGGAGCTTGCATCGAGGACGAGGGTAGAGCATGAAGTGTAATAGTGGAGGCAACAACGGAATGGGAAAGCACCGGCAGGGCTCCCAAGATTCAAAAAATACTCTCTCCATGGATTCGACATCCCCTTCTGCCCCCACCTTTAAGTCGCACAATTCTTGTCTTGTTGTTCACATTGGATGGGACACATGTTAGCACTCAGGAATGACAGATCACATACACACGTTTTTTTATTGTTTCTGGGGGAAAAGATTTTGTTCCATGATATTATGTCGAGTGAATAACATTTGTTCAATGGCTGCAGAGGTAAATGTTAGAATGGTATACAACCAAAAATATTATTAATGGAGATGCAGAAAATATATTGATCGGGATTTTAATCAGTCCCAAGTAAAACAAGGAAAAGAAAAAGATCATGTCTCTCTTCTTGAACCGCTTTCAATAGAATTATAGACATGAAAATACATGGCTGAGTACAAGGGAAGAGGATAAAGTGTCACACAAAATCAATGATTTCCAAATTAGATTAGGGCAACTGGCAAGTGGCAATAGATACTATAAGCTCTACTTATATTTTTAGAGGCACAATGGAAGCTGATGTCTATATCTTCTTCCCCATTAATATTTTTTATCACCAATTTGAGGATTCTCCTCGTTGCTCTACCAAACTTCTTGAGATCTTCTATGGACACTGCACTCCCTTGCTCCCTTATCTAATATTTTATATATCAATATTAATGATTCATATTCTCGTTTAAGCATTTTATAGGCTTATATTGAAGCTTTCATGGAGAACCCTTTAGAGAAAGTGAAACACAAGTGTTCTAGTATGGATGTTGTCATTAAAGCTTAGAAGGAATATATGTCTTATGCACCCTATTGGTCGCTTGAACTTAATTTTTATTTCGATGTATGTAACGGAGGGAACTTATTTTGGATTAAAACTACACTTAATGGTTGCTTGTAGTCTGTAATGAACTTGTATTACAAATTTTTTAATGTTGTTTTTGGCTTTTCATGAAATCAATATCAAACAGATTCCAAACGGAGAAAAAACTTTGGATTAATTGTTTCGCGATCAGAAGAGACCCTAGAAGGTTCGGGAGAAGTCCTGAAGAGTCACGAGGGAGTGAGAAGCTCGGAGGCGCGCTTCCCAAGCTCGTGGGCTTCTGGTGGAACCTCTTGACCAAATTCCACCTCTATAAATTCTCAAATATTCTACTGACATCAGAGAGCCGCCTGAAATACTTTTTTCGCCGCCGCAAGTCTCTGCTCTCGTGAGATCCCATCTAGAGGCCTTCTTCGGTACTCTACCAGAGGGGGAGTCGATCATGGAGGGGATCTACATCAACCTTGCTGCCCTTCCGATGATGTGTGAGTAGTTTACCTTAGACCTACGGGTCCATAGCTAGTAGCTAGTTACCTTTTTCTCTCTCTTTGATCTTCAATATAGTGTTCTCCTTGATGTTCTTGGATATCTATTCGATGTAATCACTTTTCGTGATATGTTTGTTGGGATCGGATGAATTGTGAGTTTATGATCAGATTATCCATGAATATTATTTGAGTCTTCTTTGAACTTTTTATGCAGTATTAGCCAGATAAATACTAAACAGTTTGCTGAGTAAATCTCACGGGCCTTTACTCCCCCTCTTCTGTAAGCCAAGCCATCTACACAACCCAATTAGCCCACCTAAATACTAGCCCAACTAGCCCACATAAATCCTAGCCCAACTAGCCCATTAACCTTGCCTATAAATACTAGCCCCTTTACTTCCAAAAATGGACTAAACCCTATCCCCCTCCTCATTTTTTGCGGCCCTCCTGATCTAGCCGACACTTGGCATCTCGCCCAACCAGCCACCCACCACTTCCCTCGGTCTAGAGGCTCTTGATTGAGATCTAATGGCCCTTGGTTGCCTAGTTCGTCCCCTGTAGAGGCAGGCCCACCGTAGTACAACCGTTGGCGGCCCCGAAGCCCATCAACATATACACTCCTCACCGAAGAATTCACCCGCCTCTCCACTTGATCGATCTAGAGCTCATGTTGCTGCCATCTCTTCCGCCGACACGTCGCACGTTGCCGCCGGCGAGCAAGCATCATTGACCGCTGCCGCCCCTCTCGATCGACCACCCTCCTCCTCTCTCGGTCTCCCTCCTATCCCTCTCGTGCTAATCCATGCAGGCCGCCAGCATGGAGAGCAACGATCTTGCACTGCAGATCCAGAAGACATGCCACCAGGTGAGCGAGCGACCACCTATTAACATTAGCCCTCTCCCCCCTTTTTCACGGGCAACTCCTTCTGAGTTTGACTCATTCTCGTTCTGGCAGTGCCGTAAGAAAAAAATGACCTACTTATTAAAGGCAGCTTGCAAGAAGATGAAGAAGTCTCGGTTGTGCTCACTCAAGTACTGTGGAACTTGCTTGAAAAATAGGTATTACAAGATGTTTTGCTATGTAATTTTGTGTCTCCATGGGGCCGACCATAAGATGTATTGTTCTTGTTTCTTATTTTTATGTTTAGGTACGGTGAGGATGATACAGCAGTGGCGTTGCAAGATGCCTGGAACTGTCCAAACTATAGGGGGAGTGCAATTGCAGTGTATGCAGGTGAGCCATGAGAAGCTAATATAATATATGAGAGATTATGGAAATTTGAATTTTATGTAGATTTCATAGTATTATGGTTTTTATTGGTAGAACCAACAACGGAGAGAATCCGACTAGGAATCTAACCCGAGCTGCTAAGGCATCAAGGTGCTCAGCCATCCATGAGTTGCTAAATAAGGGGCCATACAAGGTGGCTGTTGCATAGAAGTTGGTGATCCATCTCACGGTGAATGGTTCCTCCGCAAAGGTATTAACTCCTAAATCTATATTTAGTTCTTTTGCTCATTTCATTTGGTATTTATAGTATGAGAATTCGTCCGTCCTCAAATAACATCTTCTTTTGTGGGTTCCTCGAATAACATCCTCTTTTTGTGGGTTCCTCAAATAACATCTTGCTAGCGTAGCATATACAAGACAGTAATCACATATCCCATTTGCAATTAGTTGTCTCACAATTTGGCCAGCTGCATGGCATGTAGTCCTCGCACAAATATATGTGAAAGAAATATGTGAATACACAAGTCCACGTACCCCTAAAATTAAGATTCCTTGCACAGTACAAAATAAAGACCATGATTTTAGGTGAATGAAACATCTTAGACAATGTGTGGAAGTGTGTCCATATTCTTACCTTCACTCACCTAGTCCTATGTAAGTAGGTTATTTTCTCAATTCTAGATTTTTTCAACATGGTAAATAGTAATTTAGTTCCTTTCGTATGTAAACCTATCATGGTTTATTTTGATATATAGTCATCATTAATTCCAAACGTGCATAGCATCATCATGTTATTTATTAGCTTGAAAGTGTATTTTTTAATCATATACCACTTCTTGTTTGTGGCGGATATACACGTATATTTTATAGACTAGGTAAAAGCTTTCAATTATTGATTTCCATGTTTCTTGTTTGCTCTTTAGGGATCAATATTCTCCTAATTTTTTCTCGTGCATACATGTTATTTTTTAAGCTGGTAAAGTAGGATGTTATAGACTTTTGGTTATAAATTAAACTGTTGTTTTGCAATGTTTGAAAATATAGTAACTTACTCCTTACTCTTGCCTTCTCAGAGTCCAGGCTCTTGGTAATTTGAGGCTTATGCAGGTGCATTAAATCAGTTAGGCCAGAACAAACATATTTGTTATTGCCTGCCATATTTAAATTTACCTCTTGGTCTCCCGGAGATTGGGTTTCAAGCATTCCAGGTCCATCTCAACACTGATCTGAATATGGAGAAAGAGCAAGAAATTTTGAATATTGATCTCAACATGGCAGTAAATGGTAATCATTTGGATATTTTACCAAAGTTGCAAAAATGGTTATTTGCCTTTATTTCAAGAGCCTATCCTAGTATAGGCTATTGATGCAGATTTGTGTGTGCATTATGCACTCAATGTTGATGAAAGCGAGCTTGTGGATCAAAGAATTGAAATCCTAAATGAATGGGAGTGTTAAAATCTTAAATGAAGTAGCAAAATTCAACATCTAATCAAAGCATTTAAGAAGAAAAGATGTGTGGATAAAAATTGTATATGTTTTCCCTCTGACCAACCTAAGATTGCTAGTAAAATCATCAATAATTTGAATACTTACTTTTGCAGGGTGAAACCCAAGGAAACAGCTAGGGACATTCTGAACAAGAAGCCTAAGAGGGGCTGGGTAAAGTAGCCACCAAGAAGGGTCACACCACTGCTGTATAATGAACCTAAATTAGTAGAGTCTTGGTATTACATAAATTCAGGAGTGATATACTTACTTTTATCGTTGTTGTAATACATCTTAGTCTATGTCATGGGCACTTTAATGTCTATGTCTCAGACTGTCTGAATGATGGATGTAATAGACTTAAGCATCTCTTTCGTAATTATTGATGGGTTTCACATGTTTGCTAATCATTTACATTACAAAATCTTTTAAATGGATAGAAGTTGGAAAATTTTCATATCATTTGTTGGTCGGATATTCTTGCGTCGTTGCATAGTTGAACTCTTAGATAACCAGCTTAAGCATATTATGTTCTCAGTTACAAATTTTATGAACATGGTAAAGAGATATTTAGTACATTTTCCATGTAAGACTATCATGGTTCATTATGATATATTCATATGTTAGTTCCTCACATAATCCATTGCATAATCAATGCATCTATGTAAAATCCATTTTATCATATATCACTACTTTTAAAGGTCACATAAAATCCTTCAGCTATCGATTTCATGGTTTCTTGTTTTCAGTTCTAACACCATGACTATTCACATGTGTCCTTTGAGGTAAATTTTATGGCAATGGGGGTAACACTTACCATAAAAATTCTCTTGCATACATTTTAGTTATGATATCAGTAAAGTGGGATTGTAGATTTTTTGGCTATAAACTAGAGTAGTTGTTTTAGCAAAATTTGAAAAAATAGTTATGGAGTGATAGAAACCTATTTTTGTTAGCGCAATAAATTATCATAAGGCAAGTGTCCATATTTTATTTAAAGAAGCGGTAAACCATTAGTTAGCCATGTGCTGACTACTAGGTGTAGAGCCTAGGAGCTAGTTGGGCTCCGAAGTGCAAGAGTTTGTAGCTTGTAGCTCGATTTTTCCCCTGATGAGAAACCATGGTATCAAACTGTGGAGGTACAAGGTTCTAACACCAATGATAAGCTCTTCTACACAAATAAACCTCACTTATGCCTTGATACATCTCATCTGTATCTACAATTGTTGATATGGTCATGCTACTTTTATATCATTATTCATAGTTTTGGCATAATTTAGTATCAATTTATGTGACTAAATTGTTAATCTGGTTGATATTTTTTTCATGTTAGCCCTCTCCCCCCTTTTTCACGGGCACCTCCTTCTGAGTTTGATTCATTCTCGTTCTGGCAGTGCCGTAAGAAAAAAATGACCTACTTATTAAAGGCAGCTTGCAAGAAGATGAAGAAGTCTCGGTTGTGCTCACTCAAGTACTGTGGAACTTGCTTGAAAAATAGGTATTACAAGATGTTTTGCTATGTAATTTTGTGTCTCCATGGGGCCGACCATAAGATGTATTGTTCTTGTTTCTTATTTTTATGTTTAGGTACGGTGAGGATGATACAGCAGTGGCGTTGCAAGATGCCTGGAACTGTCCAAACTGTAGGGGGAGTGCAATTGAAGTGTATGGAGGTGAGCCATGAGAAGCTAATATAATATATGAGAGATTATGGAAATTTGAATTTTATGTAGATTTCATAGTATTATGGTTTTTATTGGTAGAACCAACAACGGAGAGAATCCGACTAGGAATCTAACCCGAGCTGCTAAGGCATCAGGGTGCTCCTCCATCCATGAGTTGCTAAATAAGGGGCCATACAAGGTGGCTGTTGCATAGAAGTTGGTGATCCATCTCACGGTGAATGGTTCCTCCGCAAAGGTATTAACTCCTAAATCTATATTTAGTTCTTTTGCTCATTTCATCTGGTATTTATAGTATGAGAATTCGTCCCTCCTCAAATAACATCTTCTTTTGTGGGTTCCTCGAATAACATCCTCTTTTTGTGGGTTCCTCAAATAACATCTTGCTAGCGTAGCATATACAAGACAGTAATCACATATCCCATTTGCAATTAGTTGTCTCACAATTTGGCCAGCTGCATGGCATGTAGTCCTCGCACAAATATATGTGAAAGAAATATGTGAATACACAAGTGCACGCACCCCTAAAGTTAAGATTCCTTGCACAGTACAAAATAAAGACCATGATTTTAGGTGAATGAAACATCTTAGACAATGTGTGGAAGTGTGTCCATATTCTTACCTTCACTCACCTAGTCCTATGTAAGTAGGTTATTTTCTCAATTCTAGATTTTTGCAACATGGTAAATAGTAATTTAGTTCCTTTCGTATGTAAACCTATCATGGTTTATTTTGATATATAGTCATCGTTAATTCCAAACGTGCATAGCATCATCATGTTATTTATTAGCTTGAAAGTGTATTTTTTAATCATATACCACTTCTTGTTTGTGGCGGATATACACGTATATTTTATAGGCTAGGTAAAAGCTTTCAATTATTGATTTCCATGTTTCTTGTTTGCTCTTTAGGGATAAATATTCTCCTAAATTTTTCTCGTGCATACATGTTATTTTTTAAGCTGGTAAAGTAGGATGTTATAGACTTTTGGTTATAAATTAAACTGTTGTTTTGCAATGTTTGAAAATATAGTAACTTACTCCTTACCCTTGCCTTCTCAGAGTCCAAACTCTTGGTAATTTGAGGCTTATGCAGGTGCATTAAATCAGTTAGGCCAGAACAAACATATTTGTTATCGCCTGCCATATTTAAATTTACCTCTTGGTCTCCCGGAGATTGGGTTTCAAGCATTCCAGGTCCATCTCAACACTGATCTGAATATGGAGAAAGAGCAAGAAATTCTGAATATTGATCTCAACATGGCAGTAAATGGTAATCATTTGGATATTTTACCAAAGTTGCAAAAATGGTTATTTGCCTTTATTTCAAGAGCCTATCCTAGTATAGGCTATTGATGCAGATTTATGTGTGCATTATACACTCAATGTTGATGAAAGCGAGCTTGTGGATCAAAGAATTGAAATCCTAAATGAATGGGAGTGTTAAAATCTTAAATGAAGTAGCAAAATTCAACATCTAATCAAAGCATTTAAGAAGAAAAGATGTGTGGATAAAAATTGTATATGTTTTCCCTCTGACCAACCTAAGATTGCTAGTAAAATCATCAATAATTTGAATACTTACTTTTGCAGGGTGAAACCCAAGGAAACAACTAGGGACATTCTGAACGAGAAGCCTAAGAGGGGCTGGGTAAAGTAGCCACCAAGAAGGGTCACACCACTACTGTATAATGAACCTAAATTAGTAGAGTCTTGGTATTACATAAATTCAGGAGGGATATACTTACTTTTATCGTTGTTGTAATACATCTTAGTCTATGTCATGAGCTCTTTAATGTCTATGTCTCAGACTGTCTGAATGATGGATGTAATAGACTTAAGCATCTCTTTCGTAACTATTGATGGGTTTGCTAATCATTTACATTACAAAATCTTTTAAATGGATAGAAGTTGGAAAATTTTCATATCATTTGTTGGTCAGATATTCTTGCGTAGTTGCATAGTTGAACTCTTAGATAACCAGCATAAGCATATTATGTTCTCAGTTACAAATTTTATGAACATGGTAAAGAGATATTTAGTACATTTTCCATGTAAGACTATCATGGTTCGTTATGATATATTCATATGTTAGTTCCTCACGTAATCCATTGCATAATCAATGCATCTATGTAAAATCCATTTTATCATATATCACTACTTTTAAAGGTCACATAAAATCCTTCAGCTATCGATTTCATGGTTTCTTGTTTTCAGTTCTAGCACCATGACTATTCACATGTGTCCTTTGACGTAAATTTTATGGTAATGGGGGTAACACTTACCATAAAAATTCTCTTGCATACATTTTAGTTATGATATCAGTAAAGTGGGATTGCAGATTTTTTGGCTATAAACTAGAGTAGTTGTTTTAGCAATATTTGAAAAAATAGTTATGGAGTGATAGAAACATATTTTTGTTAGCGCAATAAATTATCATAAGGCAAGTGTCCATATTTTATTTAAAGAAGTGGTAAACCATTAGTTAGCCATGTGCTGACTACTAGGTGTAGAGCCTAGGAGCTAGTTGGGCTCCGAAGTGCAAGAGTTTGTAGCTTGTAGCTCGATTTTTCCCCTGATGAGAAACCAAGGTATCAAACTGTGGAGGTACAAGGATCTAACACCAATGATAAGCTCTTCTACACAAATAAACCTCACTTATGCCTTGATACATCTCATCTGTATCTACAATTGTTGATATGGTCATGCTACTTTTATATCATTATTTATAGTTTTGGCATAATTTAGTATCAATTTATGTGACTAAATTGTTAATCTGGTTGATATGTTTTTCATGTTCTTGGACTTTGTAGAAAATCAAAGCCACGGAAAAACAGATTTTTTTTTCAAAATTTTTACATCATGACAGAGCATGGGCCAAGCATGTCGGAGGGGCTTTCCATGGGCCCCACTGACCAAGTGGCATGACCCAAGATCATGTCGCATGGTGCGGCCGAGTGAGGGCCCTAGGGAACCTTTCCACGGACTGCCGGCGCCCCTATCTTTATATACTCCCAAACACCGATATTTATCTATGGAGGAATTTTTTGGCCACAACCACCTCCAACTCCGCAAGGATCCATTCCGAAGGTCTTTTCCATTACAAAGGGGGGAATTATCACCAGAGTTATCTTCATCGACCTTCCCGTATCAATGTCCACACATTTTAATAAAATGCTCATGATGCTTACAAAATTATTCACATATTTATAGAAATGGTCCGGTCATGTAAAAATGTAGGTACCATTCGAAGAAATGTTAAAACATCTAAAAGATTGTTCATTAATCTTTAAATAATGGTCAAGAAATTTAAATATTTGCTCCGTATATTTTAAAAATATTGAAATCATATATGAACTTTTCAAAACTATTAAAAGATGTTCACAAGATATATACAATTTATTGCGTAATTTTTTAAAGTTCTTAAAATATAAAAAATATTTTCCGTTCAAAAAATGTTTGCAACACTATTTTAGATGGTGGGCACAATTTTTGTCTACACCGGTGGTAGTGTCTAGGACAATGATCTGTTGGTACTTATTTGCAACCCAGACTAGCAATATATCTTCGAGATCATGGCAATATTATGGTATATACTTGTGCCACCATGAAATGATGGTGTGATGAGCGAAGTTCCATCTTATTTTGGAAACTAATATATGTAAACAGAACGTTGGCCAGGAGGAAATAGGGGTGAGCTCAACCAATGCCATAGTGGCAAATCATTAGAAAAAATCACGGTGAACATTGTGTCATTAAAATGGCTATTGTGATTTACATATTTCTTGGGTGAGGTAAACAAACTAATGCGATAAACATTGCAGCAACGTAAGACTTTTTCAATGATTATATTCTGTGTATAATTGGGCTTGCAACTTGTGTTTTACATGGTTGTGGTAGACACATGTTTTACTTGTTGTTAGTTCTTATGTCGCAACTAAATTCTTATGACATAATGAAAGTAAGATTATAATTTTAAGTTCATTTTGCATTTCAGATGGCAGCTTATGTTTTAATCAAACTCTGTTCATCCATTTGTTTTGTCTATCCCTCTCCCCTTTTGCCTATCTTTGAGACTCATCGGACACTTTACACATGGGTGCATGGCACCATTTAAAACTATTTGTAACATGCATTAAATGTTCTCAATATGAGTTTGAAGATTGTGTATGTCCTTATTATATTATATAGAGGATGCATGTCGAATTTTGTCCGATTCAAAGTTTGTTTGCTATGCAAATATTTCAGTATCTGAGGTGACAGTAGACGGATAAATACTAGACAGTTTCACCAAATAAAATGTCACGGGACTTCACTCCCCCTCTTCTCTAAGACTAGCCATCTATGAAACCCAACTAGACCACTAAAATCCTAGCCGAAATAGCTTCATTAACCCTGCCTATAAATAACAGCCCTCCCCTATCAAAAGTGGAATAAACACTAAGCCTTCCTCTTTTTATGTAACCATTCTAACCCTAGTCACCACTTGACAACTCCCCAACCAGCCATCCATCTCTCCCCTCAATATGGTGGCTCCAGATCGAGATCTGTTACTCCCTAGCCGCTCAATTCGCCTCCTACAGTCGAAGACCCTCCGCAGCCAAGCGGCCGGCCCTCGCTAAGGCTATCTGTGCCCGCATGCCTCGTGAAACTTTTCTCACGCTTCTCCACCTGATTGAGTAGGAGCTCACGCCGCTGCCATCCCTTCCAGCGCCTTGTCACGGGAAGCAAGCAACTAGCACTGAGCACCGCTAACCCTCCAAGTCAACCCTCCTCCTCCTATCTCGTTTTCCCTTCGAGCCTCGCCGTTCTGTAGAACTCTTCATTTTTATAGAGAGCATATAAATAATCACTGCTTTATCTCTATAGATGTCTATATATAAGTAAGTTCAAGTGCAATATATGAAATGTGTACATCAGCTGATTTCAATATTTAGCTTCTAGCATTTTTTTGTCGGATTTTTTGGACGGCAAAGTTGTATTTCATTATCATGATCATTTACAAGGCGATTATCCCCTGAGATGCTAGTTAATATTAGGGAGGGTTTGAGGCCAACAGGCCAATCCAGATTGTGAAAGGGAGGGTTGTGGGAACTTTTCTTGAGATAAGGACATGGGGGAGAAGAAGGGCGAAGAAGGAGCACGTTGAATTGAGGGAGATGACGTTGGCTTTACTTGCAAAGAATGAAGGTTCGGAGGAGGTTCAACAGTGGAAGTTCTCTCCCTTTCGAGTCAAAGTCTCGTTGGATGACACGAAGGACTAACAGCTCACACTCATCGTCCCATGGTGGGTGTCTTATGTATCATATGTACGATGTTTTTATGTGACCGCATGGACGGTCTCACTCAGCCGCATGTTTCCTTCTCGGTCTTCTATGCCATACACCTTGTCTCTAGTGCGAGTATACATGCCCCTCCATGGATGGACATTTTTGTAGCCACGCATAACATTCTCTTCCCCTTTGCTACCCTATGGGGTTGAGAGCGAGCACACACACATTGCCTTGCATGGGCATACACCCATCATTTCCATCCACCCGGATCCTTCGACTTTGATAGTGCTAGAGAACCCCTAGAACCAAGAAACAAGGAGCTGGCATCGAGGAGGGTCGGGCACGAAGTGTAGTGGAGGCAACAATGGAATGGGAAAACATCGGCGCGGATCCCAAGATTAAAAATACTCTCTATGGATGCCACATCCCATTCTGCCCCCATCTTTAAGTCGGACAATTCTTGTGTTGTCATTCACATTGGATGGGCCACATGTTATCACTCAAGAGTGACACATCACATACACACGTTTTTTGTTGTTTCCTGGAAAAATGACTTTTGTTCCATGAGATCATGTCGGGTGAATGACATTTGTTCACTGTCTCCAGAGGTAAATTTTTAGAATGGTATACAACCAAAAAATATTATTATTGGAGAGGAAGACAAATACATTGATTGAGATTTTAATCAGTCCCAAGTAAAACAAGAAAAGGAAAAAAAAATCGTGTCGCCCTTCTTCAACCCCTTTAAATAGAATGATAGACATAAAAATACATGGCTGAGTATAAAGGAAGATGATGCGATCTCACGCAAAATCAATGATTTCTAAATAAGATTACATCAACTAGCTGGTGGTAACAGATACTACAGGCCCTACTAATATTTTTAGAGGCACAATGCAAACTGACGTCTATCTCTTCTTTCCCATTCCTATTTTTTATCACAAATTTTAGGCTTTTCCTCGTTGCTCAAGCAAACTATTGGAGCTCTTACATGGACACTGCGCTCCCTTGCTCTCTTAGTTCAAATTTTATATATCAATATTAACAGCTCATATTATTGTTTAAGCATTTTATAAGCTTATATTTAAGCTTTCATGGAGAACCCTTTAGAGAAATTGAAACATACGTGTTCTAGTATGGATGTTGTCATTAAAGCTTAGATGGAATATATGTCTTATTGCCCTATTGGTCGCTTGAACTTAGTTTCTATTTCCATGTATGTAATGGTGGGAACTAATTTTGGATCGAAACTACACTTAATGGTTGCTTGTAGTCTGTTGTGAACTGGTATTACTGATTTTTAAATATTGTACATTTAATCTACTATTTTACCTGTGTTGGATGTGGGTCCGACTTGGGATTTATAAGAATGCGTATGCAAAATTTTATTATCTGAAAAATAGAAATTGTGTAAAGGTCACGTCTATGTCTTGCTTGTAGTGGTACCTACGGATGTCTCACCCATAGCGCATGCCTAAATGGGCCAGGCCCACTTAGGGAGAAGAATTATTTCTTAGCTTCTGACTTGCTTACAATTTCCTAGACTTTCGTCGTTTCTTTTATATTTATTGTTTTACAATTTCCTAGACTTTCGTCGTTTCTTTTTTTGTTTTACTTTCTCATGATAAAAACAATGTTTACACCACCAAAAAATTGTTCCACAAATTTTAATTAAATGTTCACGATGCTTACAAAATTATCCACACATTCATAGAAAGGTCCTATCATTTAAAAATGTAGGTACCATTCAAAAAATATGTTAAAACATCTAAAATGGTGTTCATTAATCTTTTAAAAATGGTGAGGAGATGTAAATATTTGCTCCGTATATTTTAGAAATACTAAAGACATATATTTAGTTTTCAAAAATATTTAAAAATGTTCACAAGATATACGCGATTTATTGCAAAAAAAATATGAAAGAAGTCCTAAAAATATAAAAATATTTGCACCCTTACAAAAATGTCTGCAACACTTCTTTAGATGGTGGGGACAATTTTTGTCTACACGGATGGTAATGCCTAGGGCGATGATCTGTTGGTACTTATTTGCAACCTAGACTAGCAATATATATATCTTCGAGATCATGGCAATATTATGGTATATACTTCTGCCACCATGAAACGATGATGTGATGAGCGAAGTTCCATCTTATTTTTGGAAACCAATATATGTAAACAGAACATTGGCCAGGAGGAAATAGCGGTGAGCTCAACCAATGCCATAGTGGCAAATCATTAAAAAAACAACCATGTGAACATTGTGTCATTAAAATGGCAATTGTGATTTACATAGTTCTTGGGTGAGGTAACCAAACTAATGCGATAAACATTGCGGCAACATAAAACTTTTTCAATGATTATTTTGTGTATATAATTGGGCTTGCAACTTGTGCTTTACATGATTGTGCCATACACATGTTTTACTTGTTGTTCGTTCTTATGTCGCAACTTGTGTTTTAATCCAACTCTGATCATTCATTAGTTGTCGCTATCCCTCTCCCCATTTGCCTATCATGGAGACTCACCAGGCACTTTGCACACGGGTGCGTCATATACAACTATTTTGTAAACATGCATTAGATGTTCTCATTACGAGTTGGAAGTTCGTGTGTGGCCTTATTATATTATACTGAGGCCGCATGTCAAATTTTGTCTGATTCAGAGTTTGTTTGCTACCCAAACGTTTGAATGTCTGAGGCGATAGTAGACGGATAGATACTAAATAGTTTTGCCAAATAAAGTGTCACGAGACTTAACTCCCCCTCTTCTCTAAGACTAGCCATCTACAAAACCCAACAAGACCACCAAAATCCTAGCCCAAACAGCTTCATTATGTTGGGAAACATAGTATTTCAAAAAAAATCCTACGATCACGCAAGATCTACCTAAGAGATGAATAGCAATGAGACGGGGGAGTGTGTCCACGTACCCTCGTAGACCGAAAGCGGAAGCGTTTACTAACGCAGTTGATGTAGTCGAACATCTTCACGATCCAACCGATCCATGTACTGAACGTACGGCACCTCCGTGTTCAGCACACGTTCAACACAATGACGTCCCTCGTGCTCTTGATCCAGTTGAGGATTAGGGAGAGCTCCGTCAGCACGACGGCGTGGCGACGGTGATGATGAATTTACCGGCGCAGGGCTTCCCCTAAGCACTACGACAATATGACCGAGGTCTTAAAATGTGGAGGGGGCACCGCACACGGCTAAGAGATTGTCTGTTGTGCTTTGGGGTGCGCCCTGGCCACGTATATAAAGGTGGGAGGGAGAGAGGCCAGCGGCCAGGAGGGGCGCGCCAAGGGGGGAGTCCGACTCCTACTCCAAGTAGGATTCGCCCCCCCTCCCCTTTTTCTTTCTTCCACTGGAAGGAAAGGGAGGAGGGGAGAAGGAGAAGGAAGGAGGGGGCCATGCCCCCACCCCTTTTCCAATTCGGTTTGGGCAGGGGGAGGCGCGCACCACCTTGTGGCCCTTCTTCCCTTTTCCACTAAAGCCTACTAAGGCCCATTAACTTCCCCGAGGGTTCCGGTGACCCCTCGGTACTCTGGAAAAATACCCGGATCACTCGGAACCATTCCAATATCCGAATATAACCTTCCAATATATGAATCTTCACCTCTCGACCATTTAGAGACTCCTCGTCATGTCTGTGGTCTCATCCAGGACTCCGAACAAACTTCGGTCATCAAATCACATAACTCATAATACAAATCATCATCGAACGTTAAGCGTGCGGACCCTACAGGTTCGAGAACTATGTAGACATGACCGAGACATATCTCCGGTCAATAACCAATAGCGGAACCTGGATGCTCATATTGGTTCCTACATATTCTACGAAGATCTTTATCAGTCAAACTGTATAACAACATATGTCATTCCCTTTGCCATCGGTATGTTACTTGCCCGAGATTCGATTGTCGGTATCATCATACCTAGTTCAATCTCATTATCGACAAGTCTCTTTACTCGTTATGTAATGCTTCATCCTGCAACTAACTCATTAGTCACATTGCTTGCAGGGCTTATAGTGATGAGCATTACCGAGAGGACCCAAAGATACCTCTCCGATACACGGAGTGACAAATCCTAATCTTGATCTATGCCAACTCAACAAACACCTTCGGAGACACCTTAAAAAATCTTTATAATCACCCAGTTACATTGTGACGTTTGATAGCACATAAGGTGTTCCTCCGGTATTCGGGAGTTGCATAATTTCATAGTCAGAGGAACATGTATAAGTCATGAAGAAAGCAGTAGCAATAAAACTGAACGATCATTATGCTAAGCTAACTAATGGGTCTTGTCCATCACATCATTCTCCTAATGATGTGATCCCGTTCATCCAATGATAACACATGTCCATGGCTAGGAAACTTAACCATCTTTGATCAACGAGCTAGTCAAGTAGAGGCATACTAGGGACACGATGTTTTGTCTATGTATTCACACATGTATCAAGTTTCCAGTTAATACAATTCTAGCATGAATAATAAACATTTATCATGATATAAGGAAATATAAAATAACACTTTATTATTGCCTCTAGGGCATATTTACTTCACTCTCCCACTTGCACTAGAGTCAATAATCTAGTTCACATCGCCATGTGATTTAACACCAATAGTTCACATCTGTATGTGATTAACACCCATAGTTCACATCGCCATGTGACCAACAACCAAAGGGTTTACTAGAGTCAATAATCTAGTTCACATTGATATGTGATTAACACCCGAAGAGTACTAAGGTGTGATCATGTTTTGTTTGTGAGAGAAGTTTAGTCAACGGGTCTGCAATATTCAGAGCCGTATGTATTTTGCAAATTTTCTATGTCTACAA
Organism: Triticum timopheevii; assembly: GCA_963921465.1. Lineage (NCBI taxonomy): Eukaryota > Viridiplantae > Streptophyta > Magnoliopsida > Poales > Poaceae > Triticum > Triticum timopheevii. The sequence continues at coordinate 594,452,716 of OY997270.1, forward strand.
TGCTATGCATGGAGCTACTCTAGCTAATTGCACCCACTTTCAATATGCATCCAGATTGAGACTCAGAGTCATCCGGATCGGTGTAAAAGCTTGCATCGACGTAACTCTTTACGACGTACTCTTTATCACCTCCATAACTGACAAATATTTCCTTAGTCCTCTTAGGTAACTAAGGATAACTTTGACCACTATACGGTGATCCACTCCTTGATCACTATCGTACCCCCTTGCCAAACACATAGCAAGGCATATAATTGGTCTGGTACATAGCATGGCATACTTTATAGAACCTATGCCTGAGGCACAGTGAATGACTTTCATTCTCTTTCTATCTTCTTCCGTGGTCGGGCTTTGAGTCTTACTCAACTTTACACCTTGTAATATAGGCAAGAACTCCTTCTTTGACTGATCCATTTTGAACTCTTTCAAAATCTTGTCAAGGTATGTACTCATTGAAAAATCTTATCAAGCTTCTTGATCTATCTCTATAGATCTTGATGCCCAATATGTAAGCAGCTTCACCGAGGTCTTTCTTTGAAAATATCCTTTCAAACTCTCCTTTATGCTTTCCAGAAAGTTCTACATCATTTCTTTTCAACAATATGGCATTCACATATACTTATCAGAAAAGTTGTAGTGCTCCCACTCACTTTCTTGTAAATACAGGCTTCAGCGCAAGTCTGTATAAAACTATATGCTTTGATTAACTCATCAAAGCTTATATTCCAACTCCGAGATGCTTGCACCAGTCCATAGATGGATCGCTGGAGCTTGCACACCTTTTTAGTACCTGTAGGATTGACAAAACCTTCTTGTTGCATCATATACAACTCTTCTTAAAGAAATATCCATTTAAGGCATGCAGTTTTGACATCCATTTGCCAGATTCCATAAAATATGGCAATTGCTAACATGATTCGGATGGATTTAAGCATCGCTACAATTGAGAAAATATCATTGTAGTCAACACCTTGAACTTGTCGAAAACCTTTGCGACAAGTCGAGCTTTGTAGATAGTAACACTACTATCAGCGTCTGTCTTCCTCTTGAAGATCCATTTATTTTCTATGGCTTGACGATCATCGGGCAAGTCCACCAAAATCCACACTTTGTTCTCATACATGGATCACATCTCAGATTTCATGGCCTCAAGCCATTTCGCGGAACCTGGGCTTATCATCGCTTCCTCATAGTTCGTACGTTCATCATGGTCTAGTAAAATGACTTCCAGAATAGGATTACCGTACCACTCTGGTGCGGACCGTACTCTGGTTGACCTACGAGGTTCGGTAGTTACTTGATCTGAAGTTTCATGATCATCACCATTAGCTTCCTCATTAATTGGTGTAGGAATCACTGGAGCTGATTTCTGTGATGAACTACTTTCCAATTCAACAGAAGGTACAATTACTTTATCAAATTCTACTTTCCTCCCACTCACTTCTTTAGAGAGAAACTCCTTCTCTAGAAAGGATCCATTCTTAGCAATGAATATCTTGCCTTCGGATCTGTGATAGAAGGTGTACCCAACAGTTTCTTTTGGGTATCCTATGAAGACACATTTCTCCGATTTGGGTTCGAGCTTATCAAGTTGAAGCTTTTTCACATAAGCATCGCAGCCCCAAACTTTAAGAAACGACAGCTTAGGTTTGCTACCAAACCATAGTTCGTACGGTGTCATCTCAATGGATTTTGACGGTGCCCTGTTTAAAGTGAATGTAGCTGTCTCTAATGCATAACCCCAAAACGATAGTGGTAAATCGGTAAGAGACATCATAGATCGCACCATATCCAATAAAGTACGGTTACGATGTTCGGACAAACCATGTCACTCTGGTCTTCCAAGTGGCGTGAGTTGTGAAACTATTCCACGTTGTTTTAAATGAAGACCAAACTCGTAGCTCAAATATTCGCCTCCACGATCAGATCATAGAAACTTTATTTTCTTGTTACGATGATTTTCCACTTCACTCTGAAATTCGTTGAACTTTTCAAACGTTTCAGACTTATGTTTCATTAAGTACATATACCCATATCTGCTCAAATCATCTGTGAAGGTCAGAAAATAACGATACCTGCCACGAGCCTCCACACTTATTGGACCGCATACATCGGTATGTATTATTTCCAATAAGTCATTATCTCGTTCCATTGTTCCGGAGAATGGAGTTTTAGTCATCTTGCCCATAAGGCACAGTTCACAAGTATCAAATGATTCATAATCAAGTGATTCCAAAAGCCCATCAACATGGAGTTTCTTCATGCGCTTTACACCAATATGACCTATACAGTAGTGGCACAAGTATGTTGCACTATCATTAACAACTTTGCATCTTTTGGCATTAGTATTATGAATATGTATATCACTACAATCGAGATTCAATAAACCATCAAGATTGGGTGTATGACCATAGAAGGTTTTATTCATGTAAATGGGATAACAATTATTCTCTGTCTTAAATGAATAATTGTATTGCAATAAACATGATCTAATCATATTCGTGCTTTAACGCAAACACCAAATAACATTTATTTAGGTTCAACTCTAATCCCGAAAGTATAGGGGTTGTGCAATGATGATCATATCAATCTTGGAACCACTTCCAACATACATCGTCACTTCACCCTCAACTAGTCTCTATTTATTCTGCAACTTCTGTCTCGAGTTACTAATCTTAGCAACTGAACAAGTATCGAATACCCTAGTGTTACTACGAGCACTAGTAAGGTACACATCAATAACATGTATATTAAATATACCTTTGTTCACTTTTCCATCCTTCTTATCCACCAAATATTTGGGGTAACTCCGCTTCCATTGGCCATTTCCTTTGCAGTAGAAGCACTTAGTTTCAGGCTTAGGTCCAGCATTGGGCTTCTTCACGGGAGTGACAACTTGCTTGCCATCCTTCTTGAAGTCCCCTTTCTTTCCCTTTGCCCTTTTCTTGAAACTAGTGATCTTGTTTAATCCTCAACACTTGATGCTTTTTGGATTTCTACCTTCATTGATTTCAGCATCACGAAGAGCTTGGGAATCGCTTTTGTCATCCCTTGCATATTATAGTTCATCACGAAGTTCTAGTAGCTTGGTGATGGTGACTAGAGAACTCCGTCAATCACTATTTTATCTATAAGATTAACTCCCACTTGATTCAAGCGATTGTAGTACCCAGATATTCTGAGCACATGCTCACTAGCTGATCTATTCTCCTCCATCTTTTTAGGCGAAGTACTTGTCAGAGGTCTCACACCTCTCGACACAGGCATGAGTCTGAAATACCAATTTCAGCTCTTGGAACATCTCATATGCTCTGTGGCGTTTCAAAACATTTTTGAAGTCCCGGTTCTAAGCTGTAAAGCATGGTGCACTAAACTATCAAGTAGTCATCATATTGAGCTAGTTAAACGTTCATAACGTCTGCATCTGCTCCTGCAATAGGTCTGTCACTTAGCGGTGCATCAAGGACATAATCCTTCTGTGCAGCAATGAGGATAAACCTCAGATCACGGACCCCAATCCGCATCATTGCTACTATCATCTTTCAACTTAGTTTTCCCTAGGAACATATCAAAAAACATAGGGAAGCTACAACACGAGCTATTGATCTATAATATAATTTGCAAATACTATCAGGACTAAGTTCTTGATAAATTAAAAGTTCAATTAATCATATTACTAAAGAACTCCCACTTAGATAGACATCCCTCTAGTCATCTAAATGATCACATGATCCATATCAACTAAACCATGTCCGATCATCACGTGAGATGGAGTAGTTTTCAATGCTGAACATCTCTATGTTGATCATATCTACTATATGATTCACGTTCAACCTTTCGGTCTCAGAGTTCCGATGCCATACCTGCATATGCTAGGCTCGTCAAGTTTAACCCAAGTATTCTGCACGTGCAAAACTGGCTTGCACCCGTTGTATGTGAACGTACAGCTTATCACACCCGATCATCACATGGTGTCTCGGCACGATGAACTATAACAACGGTGCATACTCAGGGAGAACACTTATACCTTGAAATTTAGTGAGGGATCATCTTATAATGCTACCGCCGTAGTAAGAAAAATAAGATGCATAAAAGATAAACATCACATGCAATCAAAAAATATGTGACATGATATGGCCATCATCATCTTGTGCCTTTGATCTCCATCTCCAAAGCACCATCATGATCTCCATTGTCACTGGCTTGACACCTTGATCTCCATCGTAGCATGGTTGTCGTCTTGCCAACTATTGCTACTATGACTATCGCTACCGCTTAGTGATAAAGTAAAGTAATTACATGGCGATTGCATTTCATACAATAAAGCGACAACCATATGGCTCCTGCCAGTTGCCAATAACTCTGTTACAAAACATGATCAACTCATACAACAATTTATATCTCATCATGTCCTAACCATATCACATCACAACAAGCCCTGCAAAAACAAGTTAGACGTCCTCTACTTTGTTGTTGCAAGTTTTACGTGGCTGCTACGGGCTTCTAGCAAGAACCGTTCTTACATACTCATCAAAACCACAATGATTTTTCGTCAAGTGTGTTGTTTTAACCTTCAACAAGGACCGGCCGTAGTCAAACTCGATTCAACTAAAGTTGGAGAAACAGACACTCACTAGCCACCTGTGTGCAAATCATGTCGGTAGAACCAGTCTCATGAACGCGGTCATGTAATGTCGGTCCGGGCCGCTTCATCCAACAATACCGCCGAATCAAAGTGAGACGTTGGTGGTAAGCAGTATGACTATTATCGCCCACAACTCTTTCTCTTCTACTCATGCATATGATCTACGCATAGACCTGGCTCGGATGCCACTATTGGGGAACGTAGTATTTCAAAAAAAATCTATGATCACACAAGATCTATCTAAGAGATGCATTTAGTAACGTGGACCGAAAGCGGAAGCATTTAGTAACGTGGTTGATGTAGTCGAACGTCTTCACGATCGAACCGATGCAAGTACCGAACATATGGCACCTCCATGTTCAGCACACATTCAGAACGATGACGTCCCTCGTGCTCTTGATCCAGTTGAGGACAAGGGGGAGTTGCGTCAGCACAAGAGCGTGGCGACGGTGATGATGAAGTTACCGACGCAGGGCTTTGCCCAAGCGCTATGACGATATGACCGAGGTGTTAAACTGTGGAGGGGGCACCGCACACGGCTAAGAGATTGTCTGTTGTGCTTTGGGATGCCCCCTGGCCACGTATATCAAGGAGGGAGGGAGAGAGGCCGGCGGACAGGAGGGGCGCGCCAAGGGGGAGTCCTACTTGGACTCCTAGTCCAACTAGGATTCGCCCCCCCCCCTTTTCCTTTCTTCCACCGGAGGGAAAGGAAGGAGGGGAGAAGAATAAGAAAGGAGGGGGCTGCACCCCCACTCCTTGTCCAATTCGGTTTGATCAGGGGGAAGGCGCGCACCACCTCGTGGCCCTTCTTCCCTCTCTCCACGAAAGCCCACTAAGGCCCATTAACTTCCCCGGGGTTTCCGGTAACCCCTCGGTACTCCGGAAAAATACCCGGATCACTGGGAACCATTCCGATGTCCGAATATAACCTTCCAATATATGAATCTTTACCTCTCGACCATTTTGAGACTCCTCTTCATGTCCGCGATCTCATCCGGGACTCCGAACAAACTTCGGTCATCAAATCACATAACTCATAATACAAATCATAATCGAATGTTAAGCGTGCGGACCCTACGGGTTCGAGAACTATGTAGACATGACCGAGACATATCTCCGGTCAATAACAAATAGCGGAACCTGGATGATCATATTGGTTCCTACATATTCCATGAAGATCTTTATCGGTCAAACTGCATAACAACATATGTCATTCCCTTTGTCATAGGTATGTTGCTTGCCAGAGATTCGATCGTCGGTATCATCATACCTAGTTCAATCTCGTTATCAACAAGTCTCTTTACTCATTTAGTAATGCTCCATCCCGCAACTAACTCATTAGTTACATTGCTTGCAAGGCTTATAGTGAGGGCCCAGAGATACCTCTCCGATACACGGAGTGACAAATCCTAATCTTGATCTATGCCAACCCAACAAACACCTTCGGAAACACCTGTAGAGCATCTTTATAATCACCCAGTTACGTTGTGACGTTTGATAGCACACAAGGTGTTCCTCCGATATTCGAGAGTTGCATAATTTCATAGTCAGAGGAATATGTATAAGTCATGAAAAAGCAGTAGCAATAAAACTGAACGATCATTATGCTAAGCTAACGGATGGGTCTTGTCCATCACATCATTCTCCTAATGATGTGATCCCGTTCATCAAGTGATAACACATGTCCATGGCTAGGAAACTTAACCATCTTTGATCAACGAGCTAGTCAAGTAGAGGCATACTAGGGACACGATGTTTTGTCTATGTATTCACACATGTATCAAGTTTCCGGTCAATACAATTGTAGCATGAATAATACACATTTATCATGATATAAGGAAATATAAAATAACAACTTTATTACTTCCTCTCGGGCATATTTCCTTCACATTAACCCTGCCTATAAAAAACAGCCCCTCCCCTACCAAAAATGGAATAAACACTAAGCCCTCCTTTTTTACTTGACCATTCTAACCCTAGTCACCACTTGACAATTTCCCCAAATAGCCATTCATCTCTCCCCTCAATCTAGCGGCACCAGATCGAGATCTGGTAGTCCCTGGCCGCCCAGTTCGCCTCCTACAGTTGAAGACCCGCCGCAGCCAAAAGCCCGGCCCTACGGGTTCGAGAACGTTAAGCGTGCGGACCCTACGGGTTCGAGAACTTTGTAGACATGACCGATACATATCTTCGGTCAATAACCAATAGCGGAACCTGGATGCTCATATTGGTTCCTACATATTCTACGAAGATCTTTATCAGTCAAACCGTATAACAACATTTGTCATTCCCTTTGCCATCGGTATGTTACTTGCCCGAGATTCGATTGTCGGTATCATCATACCTAGTTCAATCTCGTTATCGACAAGTCTCTTTACTCGTTCTGTAATGCTTCATCCTGCAACTAACTCATTAGTCACATTGCTTGCAGGGCTTATAGTGATGAGCATTACCGAGAGGACCCAAAGATACCTCTCCGATACACGGAGTGACAAATCCTAATCTTGATCTATGCCAACTCAACAAACACCTTCGGAGACACCTTAAAAAATCTTTATAATCACCCAGTTATGATGTGACGTTTGATAGCACACAAGGTGGTCCTCTGTTATTCGGGAGTTGCATAATTTCATAGTTAGAGGAACATGTATAAGTCATGAAGAAAGCAGTAGCAATAAAACTGAACGATCATTATGCTAAGCTAACTAATGGGTCTTGTCCATCACATCATTCTCCTAATGATGTGATCCCGTTCATCAAATGATAACACATGTCCATGGCTAGGAAACTTAACCATCTTTGATCAACGAGCTAGTCAAGTAGAGGCATACTAGGGACACGATGTTTTGTCTATGTATTCACACATGTATAAGGTTTCGAGTTAATACAATTCTAGCATGAATAATAAACATTTATCATGATATAAGGAAATATAAAATAACACTTTATTATTGCCTCTAGGGCATATTTCCTTCAATCTCCCACTTGCACTAGAGTCAATAATCTAGTTCACATCGCCATGTGATTTAACACCAATAGTTCACATCTATATGTGATTAACACCCATAGTTCACATCGCCATGTGACCAACAACCAAAGGGTTTACTAGAGTCAATAATCTAGTTCACAATGCTATGTGATTAACACCCGAAGAGTACTAAGGTGTGATCATGTTTTGTTTGTGAGAGAAGTTTAGTCAACGGGTCTGCAATATTCAGAGCCGTATGTATTTTGCAAATTTTCTATGTCTACAATGCTATGCATGGAGCTACACTAGCTAATTGCACCCAGTTTCAATATGCATCCAGATTGAGACTCAGAGTCATCCGGATTGGTGTAAAAGCTTGCATCGACATAACTCTTTACGACGTACTCTTTATCACCTCCATAACCGAGAAATATTTCCTTAGTCCTCTTAGGTAACTAAGGATAACTTTGACCACTATACAGTGATCCACTCCTGGATCACTATCGTACCCCCTTTCCAAACACATAGCAAGGCACATAATTGGTCTGGTACATAGCATGGCATACTTTATAGAACCTATGCCTGAGGTACAGTGAATGACTTTCATTCTCTTTCTATCTTCTTCCGTGGTCGGGCTTTGAGTCTTACTCAACTTTACACCTTGTAATATAGGCAAGAACTCCTTCTTTGACTGATCCATTTTGAACTCTTTCAAAATCTTGTCAAGGTATGTACTCATTGAAAAATCTTATCAAGCATATTGATCTATCTCTATAGATCTTGATGCCCAATATGTAAGCAGCTTCACCGAGGTCTTTATTTGAAAATATCCTTTCAAACTCTCCTTTATGCTTCCCAGAAAGTTCTACATCATTTCTGATCAACAATATGGCATTCACATATACTTATCAGAAAAGTTCTAGTGCTCCCACTCACTTTCTTGTAAATACAGGTGTCGGTGTCAAAACCGACGGATCTCGGGTAGGGGGTCCTGAACTGTGCGTCTAGGCGGATGGTAACAGGAGACAAGGGACACGATGTTTTTACCCACGTTCGGGCCCTCTTGATGGAGGTAAAACCCTACTCCTGGTTGATTGATATTGATGATATGGGTAGTACAAGAGTGGATCTACCACGAGATCAAGGAGGCTAAACCCTAGAAGCTAGTTTATGGTATGATTGTTGTAATGGTTGTGTTGTCCTACGGACTAAACCCCTCCAGTTTATATAGACACTGGAGAGGGCTAGGGTTACACAGAGTCGGTTACAATGGTAGGAGATCTACATATCCGTATCGCCAAGCTTGCCTTCCACACCAAGGAAAGTCCTATCCGGACACGGGACGAAGTCTTCAATCTTGTGTCTTCATAGTCTTGGAGTCCGGCCGATGATGATAGTCCGGCTATCCGGACAACCCCTAGTCTAGGACTCCCTCAGTAGCCCCTGAACCAGGCTTCAATGACGATGAGTCCGGCGCGCATATTGTTCGGCATTGCAAGGCGGGTTCCTCCTCCGAATAATTCATAGAAGATTGTGAACACCAGGATAGTGTCCGGCTCTGCAAAATAAATTCCACATTCCACCGTAGAGAGAATAATATGTACACAGGTTCAATCTGCTGACGTATTTTGTGGCATGACGTCATACCACCACCAAGCCTTCACTTGAATCGTTTTTTATTATACCACCTCAGCGCATTTAGCGAAGCGGTTTCCTTGGCACGTCTTGTCAAAGTAGAGATCGTGTTACCCTTATTCCGGGATTCTCATCAATACGGACGTGGGTAACCCAACCGCGCCATTGATGGTGGCGCTTGGGGGATAAGCGAGTTTTACCAGGCTGGTGGGTACGCATAGTCTTCGTCCGCCCATATATAAGGGGATAAGGATCCACCTTTTTTACCTACGCCTTCTTCCTCCTTTGCTTATCCATCTCCGCGCACTCGAGCTCCAGCGCCCAAGTTCGCACATCTCGCCTCAACCTTCTCCAGCCATGTCCGGAGCGGGAGGCAAGTGGTTGGCCTCCTCCGTCACGGAGGGGCACATCGAAAAGCTACGCGGCGCCGGATACCTTTCCAGCGACATCGTGCACCGGCTGCCCGACAAGGGGCAGCTCATCCCCACCCCCAGGCCCCATGAGAGGGTCGTGTTCCTTCCCCACTTCCTCCGCGGACTGGGCTTCCCACTTCATCCCTTCATTCGGGGGCTCATGTTCTACTACGGCCTGGACTTCCATGATCTGGCGCCAAACTTCATCCTCAACATCTCGGTGTTTATCGTCGTGTGCGAGGCCTTCCTCTGCATCCAGCCCCACTTCGGCCTGTGGCTCAAGACCTTCAATGTCAAGCCGAAGGTAGTGAAGGGCGTCCAAGCAGAGTGCAGAGGCGCCATGGTGGGCAAGATGCCTAACGTCACCTGGCTCGAGGGGGCCTTTGTGGAGTCCGTCAAGGGGTGGCAATCAGGGTGGTTCTACATCACCGAGCCGCGTGACCCTAAATGGGCAGCGGCCCCCGAGTTCAAATCTGGTATTCCCATGCAGCTCACCTCCTGGAAAGAGAAGGGCTTGCTATGGGGCAGTTCGGAGGAGCTGGCAGGACTCTAGTCCTGTCTCCAGACCTTGGTGAACAAGAAGCTTAGGCTTGTCAATGTGATCCAGGTCATGCTCGTCCGCCGGATTCTCCCCTGCCAACAGCGGGCCTTCAATTTGTGGGAGTTCGATCTGGCACAGCATCGGACTCTGAGCGGGATCTTCGACACGACGTATGAAGCCGTCTAGAGGGTGCTATTCAAGGGCGGAGAAGCCCCCGCGTCCGCGACTGAAGATCGCGGATTCAGCACCAAGCGCCCGGCCGGTGAGGTAAGCTTTGTTATCCTCTATGGGACACTTATTTTCTTTCATAGTTTGACTCTATGTGGGATCTAAAAACTCCCAATGCCTTTAACAGGACTGGCAGAGGACGTCCGGACAGGTAGACTGTCCGGCTCCCCTTCCCAAAGACCCGGCGGACGCCCGTTTAATGGGGCTGCTGGTCCCGGCCCTTTATGTGGTGCCGAAGAAGAAGGCCAAGAAGAAGGCCACGGGAACCCGAAGGAGTTCCCGGCGCCAGGTGATATCGGACTCATCATTCGATGGCTCCGAGGCGGACTCCTGCCCCGAAGACGAGGAGGAGAAAGAAGACTCTCCCCAGGAGGGGGGAGAGAGGAAGAGGAAGGCTTCCCCAATAGGGGAGGCCGAAGGGTCCAAGAAGGGAAGGACCCTTCCTCCGGACGGCTCTGCCAACACCAACGGCGGCAACGAGGAGTGGCCCTCAAGGGTTAATCCCCTGGTGAGATCGTAAGTATCCGGATTCCTGAGTGATTTATAATTTCTCTTTTGTGTCACATAGTGTCCTTCTAATGCCGCACACTACCTGTAGTCCGGCCGATGATGATCTTCCCGCTTCATCAAGCGGATCATTGGCTCCGTCGGATGTAGATTCCATCCCGACTGCCTCTACCCCTTGCGATGCTGAAGACGCCGAGGTGGGATCCCAGGAGGGGACCCATCAGGATGAGGCTCCGGAGGTGCCACAAGGCAGCCTCCCGGACTTTGCACCGGACTCCATGCCGGAACCCGCAGTGGTTCCGGAGTCCGGCAGGCGGCCCCTTCGTAAGAAGGGCAAGACCGTGACACCGGCAGCCTCCGTCCAACCAGAGGCGCCGGACAACTTGTTGGAGGCGCTAAATGGCGCTTCCATCGAGGAAGAACACCGCACTATCATGAGTGCGGTGATTCAGAAAGTTCAGCTTGCCAAGAGCGGGTTGACTGAAGCCTGCAGCAGCCTTCTAACAGGCTTTGAGGTAAGAAGTTTAAAATATGTAATGTAATACCGCATAGACAGTAGCCCCTGATGCTCGGTTTGGTGTTCGGAAAGAAAAACCGGATTGAGGATCTAAAAAAGATATACGCATGAGTGCTAAAAATTATGTCAATATGGGTATGCAGGCTGCGCTGCTGACCTCTGCCGCACTGACTGCGGAGGTCGGTGCTTTGAAGCAGGACCTCGAGCGGTCCGAGCAAGAGCTCGGCCTTGCCAAGAAGCAGCTCGAGGAGAAAGAAGGTGAGTAACACCACTTTTAAATTTGTACCTTATAGAAAAGGATTTTGGTTGCAATAGAAATAACAAGGATAACATGGGTACTGCAGGGGCCACGAGCGAGGTGGCGACCCTGAAGGAGGCCATGTCCATGGCCGAACGCAATGTAGCCGTGGAACAAGCGGGGCGAGAGAAGCAGGAGGCGCGGGTGGCGGAGGTGCGGCAAGAGCTCCAGGCTCTCATGGAAAAGCATGAGAGTTTCGAGCGCGACTCGAAGACTCGAGAGTCCGAGCTTGCCTTGGCTCTTGAAAGTGCCAAAGCCGCTAAGGCCGAGGCCCATAAGGCCCTTCAGGAGATGGAGGCGGTGAAGAAAATAGCGGCGGGTAAGGCATTTTTCATGCAAAGCAAGCATGTGAATGTGAATTACCTGTAACTTACCCGAATTCGGAGCTCTCCAGGACCGTTTGTAGATCTGCCTCGCAGCGTGTCCGATGCGGCCGCATTCTACCGGGCCGAGGAGGGGAGTTCAACGGAGAAGGTCTTCTGGTCTCAGTACGCTGAGGCCAGACACCCGGTGCCCCCTAGCGACCAGCTAAAGCAGCTGGTCGAGCTCCACAAGGTAGCCGAGCAGGCCATGAAGGGCCTCATAGTCCGGCTGTGGCCTGGAGAGGCCATGCCTGGGAGCTACTTTGGCCTCGTGCGGCGGCTGGTGGATGCGTGCCCCTGGGTGGAAGTCATCAAGCGCTCCGCCTGTATTGAAGGTGCCCGTCGGGCCCTTGCCCGCGCGAAGGTGCACTGGGGCAGGCTGGATGCTGAGAGGCTTATCACGGACACGCCGCCGGCGGGCAAGGAGTATCGTACACCCGAAATGTACTATAAGAGTGTCCTGAAGGGTGCCCGCAAGATTGCGGATGAGTGCCCCAAAGATGTAATTATTGAGTAAACTCGCAATGTGTTATCCTATGCACTGAAAACTTTGTTCATATGCGCTAAGCAACGCTTATTGATTTAAAATATTACCTTCTGTGCGGCCGTTTATTAAATCTGAGAGATGGCAAGTCGTCGGCTTCAGCCCCCATGCCACGAGTGCTGGGGTGTTCGGGATAAACTTGAGCACTCTTGTTCCCATTTTTGGGTCCATCTAGGGAGGCGCTCAACACAGCGAACAAGGCAACCGGACTTATAATGCTTGAACACTCTCACTTAGCCATAGCATTCTATAATTTTAAATTTCGGCGAAGCCCCTAGTATTCGGAAGACCGAGTTCGGGGCGCTATCCACGCCTGGGCCGGACACAGCTGGTTCCTCGCTCGAAGCGGCATAAGTCTTTAGGGACTCGAAGAGACCTCTCGAACAGCGACCAGTCTCTCGCCTTATCATGACAGTCAGTTTTAGCTTTCTCCACTGAGGCGCTCGCCCAGCTCAACCGGGGCGCAATCGCAGTGGTTCTCCCAGTGCTACCTTAGCCGACGGAACAGAACGTAAGGTACCAAAACATGGGAATCGGGCAAACCCAACTATTGACCCAAGACATGATTCGGAGCCGATGCATATAATGCTATAAGTTCGGGGTGCCGCACTTGTGAAAGTGTTCGGACTTATCACACCATAATGCGGGGAACATAAGCCCCTGGTGTATTCGGCCGTACCAGAGTGTACGGATGCAAGATGTCATAAATGAACATATATAAGAAAAGGAATGCAATTATAAGCGAAAAGTGATGCATTGTTTATTCAAGAGATTCTGCCATGAGTGCAGAATGATACAAATAGTGCGGTAAGCAAGGGTTGGACTATTAGAAGTGTCTCCCTCTACGGGTAGGCTGCGGAATGGTGTATTTAACAAATTTAATGCTCATAATGGAGACCACCTGAGTGTTCGTCGTAGCCTTTGTCCTTCCCTGGCTGTAGCATCGTGAGTTCGGCAGATCTACTGCCGGACAGGGCCTCTGATGAACGGAGTCCTGTGGAAAAAAAAGAAGAAAAAAGAGTGACACACTTGGGAGCCCCTGGTGTGGTTAACCGCACTCTGGGCCTTTCGTGGTCGTGCCCCTCCCCCTATGCCCATGGTATCTCTAGGGCGTAATGATGTACGCGAAGAGCTGGTCTTGCAATCATGCAAGGGCTGGGGTTGGGGCCGCATTGCTACGCGTGCTCGGAATGTGCCAGGTGGTCTTGGTTGATGTTACTCCGGGCGCGTTTGGCCATGTACGGTCGTTTAACGGCTGGACTCAAAAAGTGCCTTAAAAGGCTGCTCTGTACTTCTGCCGCGAGAGCCGCTGTGTGTTCCTACATTCGGAGGGAGCATTCAATATTTCCGTTGACCGTGATGACTCCACGAGGGCCTGGCATCTTGAGCTTAAGGTATGCATAATGCGGCATCACGTTGAATTTTGCGAACGCGGTTCGTCCGAGCAGAGCATGATAGCCACTGCAGAACGGGACTATGTCGAAGATTAACTCCTTGCTTTGAAAATTATCCGGGGATCCGAAGACCACTTCCAGTGTGACTGAGCCTGTACAATTGGCCTCCACACCTGGTATGACGTCTTTGAAGGTTGTCTTTGTAGGTTTAATCCTTGAGGGGTCTATGCCCATCTTGCGCACTGTATCCTGATAAAGCAGGTTCAGGCTGCTGCCACCGTCCATCAGGACTCTAGTGAGGTGAAATCCATCGACGATTGGGTCTAAAACCAACGCGGCGAATCCGCCATGGCGGATACTGGTGGGGTGATCCCTTCGATCAAAGGTGATCGGGCAAGAAGACCATGGATTGAACTTCGGGGCGACTGGCTCCATCGCATATACGTCCCTAAGTGCATGCTTCCGCTCCCTCTTGGGTATGTGGGTTGCATATATCATGTTTACCGTCCGCACTTGTGGGGGGAAACCCTTCTGTCCTCTAATGTTCGGCGGCCGAGTCTCTTCCTCGTCATCGCTATGCAGCCCCTTGTCATTGTTTTCGTCAATTATCTTGCCTGCCTGCTTGAATACCCAACAATCCCTGTTGGTGTGGTTGGCTGGCTTTTCGGGGGTGCCATGTATCTGGCAAGAGCGGTCGAGTATTCGGTCCAAATTGGACGGACCCGGAGTGGTTCTTTTAAATGGCTTCTTCCGCTGACCGGGTTTAGAGCCTCTGAATCCGGCGTTGATTGCCGTATCCTCATTGTTATCACCGTTAACGCGGCGTTTGTTTTTGTTTCGACGCGACCTGCCATTGTGGTCCTTAGTATCCGGACTGCAAGCATTTTTGCTGAGGTTGTTGCTGCGGGCTAGCCAGCTGTCCTCTCCCACACAGAAGCGGGTCATGAGTGATGTGAGGGCTGCCATGGATTTCGGCTTTTCCTGTCGTAGGTGCCGGGCCAGCCACTCGTCGCGGATGTTGTGTTTGAAGGCTGCAAGGGCCTCTGCATCCGGACAGTCGACGATTTGATTTTTCTTTGTTAAGAACCGTGTCCAGAACTGTCTGGCCGATTCGTCTGGCTGCTGAATTATGTGGCTTAGGTCATCGACGTCTGGTGGTCGCACATATGTGCCCTGGAAGTTGTCGAGGAATGCGGCTTCCAGGTCCTCCCAACACCCAATTGACTCTGCGGGCAAGCTGTTAAGACAATGCTGAGCTGGTCCTTTAAGCTTGAGTGGGAGATATTTGATGGCGTGGAGATCGTCGCCGCGGGCCATATGGATATGAAGGAGATAATCCTCGATCCAAACCGTGGGGTCTGTTATGCCATCGTAGGATTCAATGTTCACGGGTTTAAACCCTTCGGGGATTTGATGATCCATTACTTCATCTGTGAAGCATAGTGGGTGTGCGGCGCCTCTATATTGAGCAATGTCATGACGTAGCTCAAGAGAGCGTTGTCTGCTGTATTCGGCCCGGCCGGAGTTGCTGTATCCGGCGCGACAGTAGTCGTCGTGGGTCGTGGGGCGCCCGCGTGATCCATAGATAGATCTGGATTGTCTTGCCTTGTCCTCCAGTATGTCCCGCAAGTCCGGCGCATTCCCCCGTGGCTTCGTACATTTCGAGCGGTGCCGGGGTACGGTCTTGGTGGAGGGCTTAGATGCCTCTCTGTCGCGGCCACGAGGTGGTCGGTCTGCCGTATTCTGCGCTGGTGATGAAGGTTTATATGCCTTCTCCTCTAATCGGGGGAGCAACTTGCGTTTTGGGTAGCTTTTGGAGGGGCGTTCAAGTTCATACTCTTCGGCTGCGAGGACCTTGGTCCATCTGTCGGCCAGCAGGTCTTGTTTAGCTTGAAGCTCTTGCTGCTTTTTCTTTAGGCTATTTGCCGTGGCCATTAGCCTGCGTTTAAAACGCTCTTGTTCGACGGGATCCTCAGGCACGACGAATTCGTCGTCGTCGAGGCTTGCCTCGTCTCCGAAGGGAGGTATGTAATTATCATCCTCGACCTCTTCGTCTGCCGCTCTCTCGTGAGGGCTGGCTTTTGCATCCTTCTGCGCTGAATCTTGCTGGAGGGGGTTGTCTTCGGCACTCTCTGGGGTGTTATTATCTCCGGTGCCGGAATCTCCATTCTTACTGTGGCGGGATTTGGAGCGGCGCCGCTGACGTCGGCACTTGGGCTGTTTCTTAGAGGAATCTGCCTCCGCTGCTTCTTCGCTGTCCCCATCCTTTGGGGTGTCCACCATGTATATGTCGTATGACGAGGTGGTCTTCCAGTGCCCTGTAGGCGCTGGTTCTTGATCGTCTCCGGCATCGTCGTCCATACCGTCGATGTCTTCGGAGTCGTAGTCTAGCATATCGGTTAGATCGTCGACAGTGGCTATAAAGTGGGTGGTGGGTGGGCTTTGAATTTCTTCGTTGTCCGCATCCCAACCATCCTGACCACAGTCCGGCCAGGGCTCTCCTGATAACGAGAGATGCCTTAGCAAATTTAGGATGTCGCCAAAGGGTGAGTGCTGAAATATGTCCGCGGCGGTGAACTCCATGATCGGCACCCAATCGGATTCGATTGGCAGGGGCGCAGGAGGCTCGGAGTCCGGCAAGGAGTCCGGGAACTCGGAGTCACGAGCTTTATAAGGGACAAGGTCAGTATTCGGCTCCATCGCCGTAGAAGTTGCAGTTCCCGAGGCGGTGTCCAGCCACCTAACCTCGATCTGCGCGGTCGGCTCCGAACTATACGTCGGAGGGGACTCGTGTGCGGCCTCCAGGGCACTGTCCGGCGGCAGAGCTAAATCATGCCTGTCGTGACAGTGCGGCACGCTCGGCTGTGGCTCGAATCCGTCGAAGATCAAGTCTCCGCGGATGTCCGCCGTCAAGTTTAGGCTTCCAAATCTGACCTGATGGCTAGGGCATAGCTTTCGATCTGCTCCAGATGGCCAAGTGAATTGGCCCGCAGTGCGAAGCCGCCGAATACGAAGATCTGTCCGGGGAGAAAAGTCTCACCCTGGACTGCGTTGTTGTTTGAAGAATCCATCAAGCCTATCGGTGACGACACAGAGGAACTCTCAATGAAAGCACCAATGTCGGTGTAAAAACCAGTGGATCTCGGGTAGGGGGTCCCGAACTGTGCGTCTAGGCGGATGGTAACAGGAGACAAGGGACATGATGTTTTTACCCAGGTTCGGGCCCTCTCGATGGAGGTAAAACCCTACTCCTGCTTGATTGATATTGATCATATGGGTAGTACAAGAGTGGATCTACCACGAGATCAAGGAGGCTAAACCCTAGAAGCTAGCCTATGGTATGATTGTTGTAATGGTTGTGTTGTCATACGGACTAAACCCCTCCGGTTTATATAGACACCGGAGAGGGCTAGGGTTACACAGAGTCGGTTACAATGGTAGGAGATCTACATATCCATATCGCCAAGCTTGCCTTCCACGCCAAGGAAAGTCCTATCCGGACACGGGATGAAGTCTTCAATCTTGTATCTTCATAGTCTTGGAGTCCGGCCGATGATGATAGTCCGGCTATCCGGACACCCCCTAGTCCGGGACTCCCTCAACAGGCTTCACCGCAAGTCTGTATAAAACTATATGCTTTGATCAACTCATCAAAGCATATATTCCAACTCCGAGATGCTTGCACCAGTCCATAGATGGATCGCTGGAGCTTGCACACCTTTTTTAGTACCTTTAGGATTGACAAAACCTTCTTGTTGCATCATATACAACTCTTCTTTAAGAAATATCCATTTAAGGCATGCAGTTTTGACATCCATTTGCCAGATTCCATAAAATATGGCAATTGCTAACATGATTCGAATGGATTTAAGCATCGCTACAATTGAGAAAATATCATTGTAGTCAACACCTTGAACTTGTCAAAAACCTTGTAGATACTAACACTACTATCAGCGTATGTCTTCCTCTTGAAGATCCATTTATTTTCTATGGCTTGACGATCATCGGGCAAGTCCACCAAAATCCACACTTTGTTCTCATACATGGATCACATCTCAGATTTCATGGCCTCAAGCCATTTCATGGAATCTGAGCTTATCATCGCTTCCTCATAGTTCGTATGTTCATCGTGGTCTAGTAAAATGACTTCCAGAATAGGATTACCGTACCACTCTGGTGCGGACCGTACTCTGGTTGACCTACGAGGTTTGGTAGTTACTTGATCTGAAGTTTCATGATCATCACCATTAGCTTCCTCATTAATTGGTGTAGGAATCACTGGAGCTGATTTCTGTGATGAACTACCTTCCAATTCGAGAGAAGGTACAATTACCTTATCAAATTCTACTTTCCTCCCACTCACTTCTTTCGAGAGAAACTCCTTCTCTAGAAAGGATCGATTCTTAGCAACGAATATCTTGCCTTCGGATCTGTGATAGAAGGTGTACCCAACAGTTTCTTTTGGGTATCCTATGAAGACACATTTCTCCGATTTGGGTTCGAGCTTATCAAGTTGAAGCTTTTTCACATAAGCATCGCAGCCCCAAACTTTAAGAAACGACAGCTTAGGTTTGCTACCAAACCATAGTTCATACGGTGTCATCTCAATGGATTTTGACGGTGCCCTGTTTAAAGTGAATGTAGTGTCTCTAATGCATAACCCCAAAACTATAGTGGTAAATCGGTAAGAGACATCATAGATCGCACTGTATCCAATAAAGTACGGTTACGATGTTCGGACACACCATGTCACTGTGGTCTTCCAGGTGGCGTGAGTTGCGAAACTATTCCACATTGTTTTAAATGAAGACCAAACTCTCAGCTCAAATATTCGCCTCCACGATCAGATCGTAGAAACTTTATTTTCTTGTTACGGTGATTTTCCACTTCACTCTGAAATTCTTTGAACTTTTCAAAGGTTTCAGACTTATGTTTCATTAAGTACATATACCCATATCTGCTCAAATCATCTGTGAAGGTCAGAAAATAACGATACCTACCACGAGCCTCCACACTTATCGGACCGCATACATCGGTATGTATTATTTCCAAGAAGTCATTAGCTCGTTCCATTGTTCCGGAGAATGGAGTTTTAGTCATCTTGCCCATAAGGAACGGTTCACAAGTATCAAATGATTCATAATCAAGTGATTCCAAAAGCCCATCAACATGGAGTTTCTTCATGCGCTTTACACCAATATGACCTATACAGCAGTGGCACAAGTATGTTGTACTATCATTATCAACTTTGCATCTTTTGGCATCAGTATTATGAATATGTGTATCACTATGATCGAGATTCAATAAACCATCAAGATTGGGTGTATGACCATAGAAGGTTTTATTCATGTAAATGGGATAACAATTATTCTCTGTCTTAAATGAATAATTGTATTGCAATAAACATGATCTAATCATATTCATGTTTTAACGCAAACACCAAATAACATTTATTTAGGTTCAACTCTAATCCCGAAAGTATATGGGTTGTGCAATGATGATCATATCAATCTTGGAACCACTTCCAACATACATCGTCACTTCACCCTCAACTAGTCTCTATTTATTCTGCAACTTCTGTCTCGAGTTACTAATCTTAGCAACTGAACAAGTATTGAATACCCTAGTGTTACTACGAGCACTAGTAAGGTACACATCAATAACATGTATATTAAATATACCTTTGTTCACTTTTCCATCCTTCTTATCCACCAAATATTTGGGGTAACTCCGCTTCCATTGACCATTTCCTTTGCAGTAGAAGCACTTAGTTTCAGGCTTAGGTCCAGCATTGGGCTTCTTCACGGGAGTTACAACTTGCTTGCCATCCTTCTTGAAGTCCCCTTTCTTTCCCTTTGCCCTTTTCTTGGAACTAGTGATCTTGTTTAATCCTCAACACTTGATGCTTTTTGGATTTCTACCTTCATTGATTTTAGCATCACGAAGAGCTTGGGAATCGCTTTTGTCATCCCTTGCATATTATAGTTCACCATGAAGTTCCAGTAGCTTGGTGATGGTGACTAGAGAACTCCGTCAATCACTATTTTATCTGGAAGATTAACTCCCACTTGATTCAAGCGATTGTAGTACCCAGATATTCTGAGCACATGCTCACTAGCTAATCTATTCTCCTCCATCTTTTTAGGCGAAGTACTTGTCAGAGGTCTCATACCACTCGACACGGGCATGAGTTTGAAATACCAATTTCAGCTCTTGGAACATCTCATATGCCCTGTGGCGTTTCAAAACATTTTTGAAGTCCCGGTTCTAAGCCGTAAAGCATGGTGCACTAAACTATCAAGTAGTCATCATATTGAGCTAGCCAAACGTTCATAACGTCTGCATCTGCTCCTGCAATAGGTCTTTCACTTAGCGGTTCATCAAGGACATAATCCTTCTGTGCAGCAATGAGGATAAACCTCAGATCACGTACCCAATCCGCATCATTTCTACTATCATCTTTCAACTTAGTTTTCCCTAGGAACATATCAAAAAAAACATAGGGAAGCTAGAACACGAGCTATTGATCTATAATATAATTTGCAAATACTATCAGTACTAAGTTCTTGATAAATTAAAAGTTCAATTAATCATATTTCTAAAGAACTCCCACTTAGATAGACATCCCTCTAGTCATCTAAATGATCACGTGATCCATATCAACTAAACCATGTCCGATCATCACGTGAGATGGAGTAGTTTTCAATGCTGAACATCTCTATGTTGACCATATCTACTATATGATTCACGTTCGACCTTTCGGTCTCAGTGCTCCGATGCCATACCTGCATATGCTAGGCTCGTCAAGTTTAACCCAAGTATTATGCACGTGCAAAACTGGCTTGCACCCGTTGTATGTGAACGTACAGCTTATCACACCCGATCATCACATGGTGTCTCGGCACGATGAACTGTAGCAATGGTGCATACTCAGGGAGAACACTTATACCTTGAAATTTAGTGAGGGATCATCTTATAATGCTACCACCGTAGTAAGAAAAATAAGATGCATAAAAGATAAACATCACATGCAATCAAAAATTATGTGACATGATATGGCCATCATCATCTTGTGCCTTTGATCTCCATCTCCAAAGCACCATCATGATCTCCATTGTCACTGCTTGACACCTTGATCTCCATCGTAGCGTGGTTGTCGTCTTGCCAACTATTGCTACTATGACTATCGCTACCGCTTAGTGATAAAGTAAAGTAATTACATGGCGATTGCATTTCATACAATAAAGCGACAACCATATGGCTCCTGCCAGTTGCCAATAACTCTGTTACAAAACATGATCATCTCATACAACAATTTATATCTCGTCATGTCCTGACCATAACACATCACAACAAGCCCTGCAGAAACAAGTTAGACGTCCTCTACTTTGTTGTTGCAAGTTTTACGTGGCTGCTACGGGCTTCTAGTAAGAACCGTTCTTACATACGCATCAAAACCACAATGATTTTTCGTCAAGTGTGTTGTTTTAACCTTCAACAAGGACCGGCCGTAGTCAAACTCGATTCAACTAAAGTTGGAGAAACAGACACCCACCAGCCACCTGTGTGCAAAGCACGTCGGTAGAACCAGTCTCATGAACGCGGTCACGTAATGTCGGTCCGGGCCGCTTCATCCAACAATACCGCCGAATCAAAGTAAAACGTTGGTGGTAAGCAGTATGACTATTATCGCCCACAACTCTTTCTCTTCTACTCATGCATATGATCTACGCATAGACCTGGCTTGGATGCCACTGTTTGGGAACGTAGTATTTCAAAAAAAAATCTATGATCACACAAGATCTATCTAAGATATGCATAGCAACAAGACGGGAGAGTGTGTCCAAGTACCCACGTAGACCGAAAGCGGAAGCGTTTAGTAACGTGGTTGATGTAGTCGAACGTCTTCACGATCGAACCGATGCAAGTACCGAGCGTATGGCACCTCCATGTTCAGCACACATTCAGAATGATGACGTCCCTCGTGCTCTTGATCCAGTTGAGGACGAGGGAGAGTTGCGCAAGCACGAGGGCGTGGCGATGGTGATGATGAAGTTACCGTCGCAGGGCTTCGCCCAAGCACTATGACGATAGGACCGAGGTGTTAAACTATGGAGGGGGCACCGCACACGGCTAAGAGATTGTCTGTTGTGCTTTGGGATGCCCCCTGGCCACGTATATAAAGGAGGAAGGGAGAGAGGCCGGCGGACAGGAGGGGCGCGCCAAAGGGGGAGTCCTACTTGGACTCCTAGTCCAAGTAGGATTCGCCCCCCCCCCCTTTTCCTTTCTTCCACCGGAGGGAAAGGAAGGAGGGGAGAAGAAGAAGGAAGGAGGGGGCTGCACCCCCACTCCTTGTCCAATTCAGTTTGATCAGGGGGAAGGCGCGCGCCACCTCGTGGCCCTTCTTCCCTCTCTCCACGAACTAAGGCCCATTAACTTCCCCGGGGTTTCCGGTAACCCCTCGGTACTCCGGAAAAATACCCGGATCACTAGGAACCATTCCGATGTCCGAATATAACCTTCCAATATATGAATCTTTACCTCTCGACCATTTTGAGACTCCTCTTCATGTCTGCGATCTCATCCGGGACTCCGAACAAACTTCGATCATCAAATCACATAACTCATAATACAAATCATAATCGAATGTTAAGCGTGCGGACCCTATGGGTTCGAGAACTATGTAGACATGACCGAGACATATCTCCGGTCAATAACAAATAGAGGAACCTGGATGGTCATATTGGTTCCTACATATTCCATGAAGATCTTTATCGGTCAAACCGCATAACAACATATGTCATTCCCTTTGTCATCGGTATGTTGCTTGCCCGAGATTCAATCGTCGGTATCATCATACCTAGTTCAATCTCGTTATCAACAAGTCTCTTTACTCATTCAGTAATGCTTCATCCCGCAACTAACTCATTAGTTACATTGCATGCAAGGCTTATAGTGAGGGCCCAGAGATACCTCTCCGATACACGGAGTGACAAATCCTAATCTTGATCTATGCCAACCCAACAAACACCTTCGGAGACACCTATAGAGCATCTTTATAATCACCCAGTTACGTTGTGACGTTTGATAGTACACAAGGTGTTCCTCCAATATTCGAGAGTTGCATAATTTCATAGTCAGAGGAATATGTATAAGTCATGAAGAAAGCGGTAGCAATAAAACTGAACGATCATTATGCTAAGCTAACGGATGGGTCTTGTCCATCACATCATTCTCCTAATGATGTGATCCCGTTCATCAAATGATAACACATGTCCATGGCTAGGAAACTTAACCATCTTTGATCAATGAGCTAGTCAAGTAGAGGCATACTAGGGACACGATGTTTTGTCTATGTATTCACACATGTATCAAGTTCCGGTTAATACAATTGTAGCATGAATAATAAACATTTATCATGATATAAGGAAATATAAAATAACAACTTTATTATTTCCTCTCGGGCATATTTCCTTCACATTAACCCTGCCTATAAAAAACAGCCCCTCCCCTATCAAAAATGGAATAAACACTAAGCCCTCCTTTTTTACTTGACCATTCTAACCCTAGTCACCACTTGACAATTTCCCCAAATAGCCATTCACCTCTCCCGTCAATCTAGCGGCACCAGATCAAGATCTGGTAGTCCCTGGCCGCCCAGTTCGCCTCCTACAGTCGAAGACTCGCCGCAGCCAAAAGCCCGGCCCTGCCGAAGGCTATATGTGCTTGCATGCCTCGCGGGACTTTTCGCATGCTTCTCCACCTGATCGAGTAGGAGCTCACACCGCTAACATCCCTTGCACGGCCATGTCGCATGTCATTACCAGCAAGCAACCAGCACCGAGCACCGCTACCCCTCCAAGTCAACGCTCCTCCTCCTCTCTCGGTTTCCTTCCTCATGCAAGTCCTTTGGATCCACGCCATTCAGCAGATCTCGTTGCTTTTATAGAGAGCATATCAATTATCCCTGCTTTATCTCTATAGATGTCTATATATACGTGGGTTCAAGTGCAATATATGAAATGTGTACATGAGCTAATTTCGATATTTAGATTCCAACAATTTTTATCTAATTTCTTGGATGACTGATGCGGCTTGAAACTGCGTTGGTATTTCCCCAAAGAGGAAGGGATGATGCAGTACAACTACGATAGATATTTCCCTCAGTTATGATACCAAGGTATCAATCCAGTAGGAGAATCAAGCAACACTATGTAAATGGTACCTGCACACAAAAACAAATCCTCGCAACCCAACGCGTAAGAGGGGTTGTCAATCCCTCCTTGGTAAAAAGATAGATTAAATTGTATGTGTTTGGACAAATAGTTCTGAATAAAACACAAAATAAAATAGGTAAAGAAAAAGTGCAGCAAGGTATTTTGGGTTTTTGGAATAATATATCTGAAAACAAATACGGTAAAAGATAGATCGGAAAGCAATATGATAAAAGATAGACCTGGGGCCCATAGATTTCACTAGTGTCTTCTCTCGAGAAAATAGCACACGATGGGTAAACAAATTACTGTTCGGAAATTGATAGAAGAACAAATAATTATGACAATGTCCGAGGAAATGATCAATATATAGGCTTCATGTCCAAGATTAGTAGATCGAAACAATTCTACATCTACCAGTATTACTCCACACATCGACCGCTATCCATCATGCATCTAGTGTATTAAGTTCATGGAGAAACGGGGTAATGCAATAAGAACGATGACATGATGTAGACAAGATCTATTCATGTAGGAATAGACCCCATATTTTTATCCTCAATAGCAACGATACATATGTGCCACGCTACCCCTTCTTTCACTGGGTGAGGACACCGTAAGACCGAACCCATCACAAAGCACCTCTTCCCATTGCAAGAAAAAAATGATCTGGTTGGCCTAACTAAACCAAAGGTTCGAAGAAGAAATGCGAGGCTATAAATAATCATGCATATAAGACATAAAAGAAAAATCAAATAATATTCATGGATATAGATCTGATCATAAACTCGAACTTCATCAGATCCCAACAAACACACCCCAAAAAGTCATTACATCAAATAGATCTCCAAGAGACCATTGTATTGAGAATCAAAAAGAGAGAAGAAGCCATCTAGCTACTACCTACGGACCCGTAGGTCTATGGTGAACTACTCATGCATCATCGGAGAGGCACCAATGTGGATGATGAACCCCTCCGTGATCGTGTTATATTGGATCTCGTGGTTATGGAACTTGCAGTAGTTGGAATTGTGTTTCGTCGACTCCCCTAGGGTTTCTGGAATATTTGGGTATTTATAGAGCGAAGAGGTGGTGCGGGAGACCCCTGTGGGCCCCACAACCCATCAGGGCACGCTTGGGCCTCCTGGCGCGCCCTGGTATCTTGTGGGCCCCATGGGCCTCCCCTCTAGTGCTTCCTTGGCTCCCAAGTTGTCTTATGGTCAAAAAAATCTCCAAAAAGTTTTGTTGCGTTTGGACTCCGTTTGATAGGGATATTCAGTGAAGTAAAAAACAACCAAAAACAACAACTGGCACTGGGCACTATTGATAACCCACAAGCACTAGTGTAGAACCGGGCTTTAGCGCCGGTTCGTAAGGGCCTTTAGTGCCGGTTCTATAACCGGCACTAAAGAGTGGAGACTAAAGCCCCCCCCCCTTTACTACCGGTTCGGCACGAACCGGTGCTAAAGTGCCACCACGTGGCACGAGCCAGGCCCGGGTGCTGGTAGACCATTAGTACCGGTTGGTAACACCAACCGGTACTAAATGTTTGGGGGGGGGTTGGTTTTATTTTTTATTTTCCATTAATTTTGTGTTTTCCATTTAATTCTTTTTTGTTTGCTAGTATTTTACGATACTACATATTGTACACGTTATGCATATATATAAATAGATTTTCTCGTAGAACCGCATATATATATATATATATATATATATATATATATATATATATATATATATATATATATATATCATCGAATGTCTCACAACCAACACCATTAATTATTCACACATACACATGTATATATATACACAATTTCTCCTACATGTTGCCTTGGTGCCTTCGGAGCACGATGACAAGTGGTTCATGGGGCGGTAGCGGGTGAGGGAGTCCTGGACTAGGGGGTGTCCGGATAGCCGGACTATCATCATCGGCCGGACTCCAAGACTATGAAGATACAAGATTGAAGACTTCGTCCCGTGTCCGGATGGGACTTTCCTTGGCGTGGAAGGCAAGCTTGGCAATACGGATATGTAGATCTCCTACCATTGGAACCGACTCTATGTAACCCTAGCCCTCTCCGGTGTCTATATAAACCGGAGGGTTTTAGTCCATAGGACGAACAACCATTACAACAATCATACCATAGGCTAGCTTCTAGGGTTTAGCCTCCTTGATCTCGTGGTAGATCTACTCTTGTACTACCCATATCATCAATATCAATCAAGCAGGAGTAGGGTTTTACCTCCATCGAGAGGGCCCGAACCTGGGTAAAAACATCGTGTCCCTTGTCTCCTGTTACCATCCGCCTAGACGCACAGTTCGGGACCCCCTACCCGAGATCCGCCGGTTTTGACACCGACATTGGTGCTTTCATTGAGAGTTCCTCTGTGTCGTCACCGATAGGCTCGATGGCTCCTTCAATCATCAACAACAACGCAGTCCAGGGTGAGACTTTTCTCCCTGGACAGATCTTCGTGTTCGGCGGCTTTGCACTGCGGGCCAATTCGCTTGGCCATCTGGAGCAGATCAGAAGCTACACCCTTGGCCATCAGGTCAGATTTGGAAGCCTAAAGTTCACGGCTGACATCCGTGGAGACTTGATCTTCTACGGATTCGAGCCACAGCCGAGTGCGTCGCACTGTCGCGATGGGCATGATCTAGCTCTGCTACCGGACAGTGCCCTGGAGGCCGCACAAGAGTCCGCTCCAACCCTTAGTTCGAAGCCGACCATGCAGATCGAGGACGGGTGGCTAGACACCGCCTCGGGGGCTGCAACTTCCACGGTGATGGAGCCGAACACTGACCTTGTCCTGCATAAAGCTCGTGACTCCGAGGTGCCGGACTCCTCGCCGGACTCCGAACCTCCTGCGCCCGATTGGGCGCCGATCATGGAGTTCACCGCCGCGGACATCTTTCAGCACTCACCCTTTGGTAACATCCTGAATTCGTTAAAGTATCTATCGTTATCAGGAGAGTCCTGGCCGGACTGCGGTCAGGACGGTTGGGATGCGGACGACGAAGAAATTCAAAGCCCACCCACCACCCACTTTGTAGCCACTGTCGACGATCTAACCGACATGCTAGACTACGACTCCGAAGACATCGACGGCATGGACGACGATGCCGGAGACGACCAAGAACCAGTGCCTACGGGGCACTGGAAAGCGACCTCAACTCATGATATATATATATATATATATATATATATATATATATATATATGGTGGACACCCCAAAAGGGAATGATAATGAGGAACAACGGGACGCGGCGAAGGATAATTCCTCCGAAAAACAACCAAAACGGCGACGTAAGCGCCGCCCTAAGTCCCGCCTCGATAACAACAGCACCCATAACGACCCAGCCGTAGAGCAGGGCAAACCAGTGGACGGTGAACATGAGGCCAAGCAACCATCCGAACAGGATGAATCGGACAATCAACCCATCCTCGGCGAAAATAACAGTCCAGACGATCTCATGCCAGACACACCACCAGAGCACAAGAACCTGCACAAAAGGCTTGTCGCCACTGCAAGAAGTTTGAAGAAGCAGAAAGGGAAGCTCAAAACAGTGGAAGACATACTCAGAATGAGGTGGAGCAAAGTACTCAAGACCACGGACAAATACAGCAATAGCCATCAAGCAAAGAGCTATCCGAAGCGCAAGCTGCTGCCCAAATTCGACGAGGAGGCCGTCGAGCCCCCACAATCAAAAGTAAAGAGGCTGCCTGGCCGGATAGAGGACCAGATGGCAGGCCAGGAGCGGCAAGCGGCGCCGCACACAAGCCGGCACAAGACATACATAAAGACCCTCGCAAAACAGATGGCCCGGTCAGGTCCATCTATGGTCCAAAAAAGAGGGCCCCAGGAAGCAACACAGCACGCGGAGTGTTCGAAGATAACGGCACACCTAAATACAGGGGCGCCGCACACCCACTATGTTTCACCGATGAGGTGCTGGATCATGAATTTCCAGCGGGATTCAAGCCCGTAAACATAGAGGCATACGACGGAACAACAGACCCCGGAGTATGGATTGAGGATTACATCCTACACATACATATGGCTAGAGGAGACGATCTCCACGCCATAAAATATCTACCCCTCAAACTCAAAGGGCCAGCTTGGCATTGGCTCAAAAGCCTCCCAGAAAATACCATCGGAAGTTGGGAAGAGCTCGAGGACGCGTTTAGAGCAAATTTTCAGGGGACTTATGTCCGCCCTCCGGATGCAGACGATTTAAGTCACATAACCCAATAGCCCGGAGAGTCAGCAGCAAATTCTAGAACAGGATCCTCACCAAAAAGAACCAAATAGTCGACTGTCCGGACGCCGAAGCCATAGCAGCTTTTAAACATAACGTCCGAGACGAATGGCTCGCCAGACACCTCGGCCAGGAAAAGCCAAGAACAATGGCCGCGCTAACGACCCTCATGACCCGCTTTTGCGCGGGGGAAGATAGCTGGCTGGCAAGATGCAGCACCAGCGACCCGAGTACATCCGAGAT
Organism: Triticum timopheevii; assembly: GCA_963921465.1. Taxonomy (NCBI): domain Eukaryota; kingdom Viridiplantae; phylum Streptophyta; class Magnoliopsida; order Poales; family Poaceae; genus Triticum; species Triticum timopheevii. The sequence goes on from OY997270.1 coordinate 594,481,490, forward strand.
CAGAGATGGAAATGGAAAATCACGGCGCCGAAAGGATCAGCGCCGAAACAAAGAAAATGGCCCAAAAAACACGGCGGTCAACGCTGGAATCAAAAGCTCGCGGCCGAGCAACAAAACACTGCCTCTTAAGGATAACAGTGACGAGCTATCCAACCTCAACAAAATTTTGGATCGGATATGTCAAATCCACAGTACCCCCGGGAAGCCTGCAAACCACACCCACCGAAATTGTTGGGTATTCAAACAGTCCGGCCGACTCAACGCCGAACACAAGGGGCTCGACACGCCAAGAGAGGGCGACGACGAACCCCACCAGCAGAGCGCCGGAAAACAAAAGACTTTCCCACAAGAAGTTAAAATAGTAAACTCACTTCATGTGATTATATGGAACAATAGTGCGGCACCCGCTACAGTACGCGTCGCACGGTCCACCCCAGCGGAATCCCGAGATTTGATGTTAAAACCAATTACTTTCGACCACCTGGATTATTCCAGAAGCATTCAAAACGCAGGATGGACTGCTCTGATATTGGATCCTATAATCGACGGACTACAATTTACACAAGTCCTAACGGATGGCGGCAGCGATTTAAACCTGCTATATCCGGACACAATCCGCAAGTTGGGGATAGACCCTACTAAAATTCGCCATAGCCGCACTTCCTTCAAAGGAGTGACTCCAGGCCCTTACGCCAAGTGCACGGGCTCCTTACTACTAGAAGTTGTGTTCGGATCACCGGACAACTTCCGTCGCGAAAAGCTAATCTTCCATGTCGCCCCATTCAAAAGTAGCCATCAAGCACTATTGGGACGTAAAGCTTTCGCCCGCTTTAACGCAATACCGCACTACGCGTCTCTTACACTTAAAATGCCCGGTCCACACGGCATCATCTCATTAAAAGGTTGTTCAAGACCTTGGACACGGCTAGGCGAGTCCGGTACAAATAAACTAGGGGCTCCATAGCCGCATACCCCTTCACAAGGGGCTGCGCGTACAAACAATAAAGAGCCAATAAAAGCTCAACTTTATTCATTCATTCATACTTTGTATTCAATAAATTTTTTGCACGATTTCTTTTCAAACTAAGTTCCTCTCTTTTACAGATGAACAACGTGTACACCCATCCAGGATACGGCACAACAGAGACACAGGCGCAGGCGTGCAGCAGGAACCCGTGGCAAGGATTCTTTTCAGATTAAGACCCTGCGTAGACCTTTCTTACTGTCTCTTGTTGATTCATATCCCACGGTTTTTCACCATAACCAACAAGGAGGCTGGCGTTTTGGCATCGGCCGCGTCAGAAATTCTCGCCTGTACCTGGACACTAGGGGCTTAGGGCATTGTTCTGCCCGTTATCATAAAGACCAAATACCTTAGGGAGTGTTCGGCGTCTCGAGTTAGGCCTTATATGCATCAGCTCCGAATCATGTCTTTGGTCAAATGTTGGGTTTGCCCGGCTCCTATGTTTTGCTGCCTTACGTTCCGTATCATTGGCTAACGCGGCACCAGGAGAACTACTGCGATTTTGCCCCGGTTCGGCCGGGCGAGCACCTCAATAGAGAAAGCCAAAAACTGACTGTCATGATACAGCGAGAGACTGGTCAACCACTCGATCGACAACCGGAATGTTTAGAATTCCTCCGCTTTGACGAAGGACCGTTTCCCGGTCAGGCACAAACGCGCCCCGAATTCGGAGAGCGCGGTGCCCCTAGGGGCTATATCGTAGCCCCACCCTCGAACTCCTATGGCTAAGTGAAAGTGATAAAGCATTATAGTCCGGTTGCCTCGTTTGCTATGCTACCACCTCCTTCACAGGACCAAGACGTTGGATTAAGTGTGAAAATGCACTATTTTTGCAAACACCCCCGCACCATGTGCGTGGGGGCTTAAGCCGAAGACTGCCATCTTTCTGGTTATACACAAGTATACATCAACGGCCGCACAGGAGATATCTCAATACTTGAACGCACAAGTATAAAAAGCACTTATATTATAAATATCGTTTTACAAATCATAAAGATCATTTGAACATGACATTCTTTGAGCACTGCGACTCTATTGCACGAGCACCTCGCAGAACTTCCCCAAAATAGTGCTCGGTGGGTAACCGGCTCTTGTCCGAACCCCGGGTTGCAACATCGGTGGCATCCATCTCCGTCCAGTATGTCTTCACATGGGCGAGGGCCATCCGTGCACCCTCTATACAAGCTGACCGCTTCATCGCCTTGATATGCGGCACCGCCCCAAGGAATTGCTGCAATAAGCCAAAATAACTCTTCGGCTTGGGCCTATCCGGCCTGATATGAGTCACTACGTCCGTCATGGCAAGTCCGGACAATCTATTCAGCTCAGCCCACTCAGCCAGCCGATCGGTCAACGGAAGTGAACGCTCCGGACTATGGAATTGAGACCAAAAAAGCACTTCCGTCTCGTGATCCTTTTGACTTCGGAAGTGCACAACAGCATCCGCAGCACTCGCCGCTAAATCCATATAAGGATCCTCCGGACCCCACAGCTGGCCAAGCTGAGCATACTTCGGATCTGTGAACCTCCTGTGCAGCAGAAAGGGCTTACCAGCCGCAATATCTCCGGCCTGACGCAGCTCCTCCTTTATAGCCCTCATTGCAGAACGGGCATCCTTGGCTTCGGCGGTGGCCTTCTTCAGGTCTTCTTTCTCCGCTCGGTGTTCCTTTTCAAGAACTTCATAGCGGTCGGTTACATCTTTCAGCTTCATGGCCATTTCGGCCATCCACCCCCCCTGCTTCGGCAGTGAGCAGCCCTTTCGGCTTCTAGCCCTTCGGCCGCCTTAGAGGCAGCCGCATCACTCCTTCGGGCCTGCTCCTTTGCTTGAGCAAGCTCTACTCGAAGGTCCTCCACAGCAGCGGCACCATCTGCATCAAGCATATATGTTGTAAGGAGTGAGCATCAGCTCCCTAACTAGGTGACTACGGAGAAACAACCTACCTTGTGACTCATCAAGTCATTTATTGACCAGTGCGATGTCCACATCGGCAACGTCGAGTTGCCTCTTTAATTCAGCAACTCCATCAGTCTGGCCGGCCACCGGACTGTCCGCCACCTATGCAGGAAAGGCGAGAATTAATACCTGAGATTATGATCCTCGGCACGCTGTCATTTTCGACAACATACCGAGTCTCAGGGGCTACTATCCATACAGGGCACGCTTTATGTGTAAAACTGTCAAAAGGTATGTCATTTTCACGTACCTCAAACCCCGCCAGCAAACTTCTGACGGCATCATGCAGCCCGCCCTCGGCGGATGAAATTCTTTCAATCACCATACTCATCAATGTACGGTGACCTTCTGAGATAGACGCCCTCTCAAGCAGATCCTTCAGCTCCTCCGGTCGTACACCAGTTGGTGCCGAACTCTCCGGCCCTGCCGGACTTGGGGATACCCTCCGTGATGACACCTCAGGGTCGTCCGCCCCACCTGACGGTGCGGCAGATGGAGGCGTCTCGCTCTCCATCATCTCCGGACGAAGGTCCCCCGAAGACGAGCTCATCTAAGAAGGACGGAGATCCGAACTGCAAGGTAAAAACTTCGGTTATCCTCAGAAGCACAAATAGGGATGTCCCTTATTACAAAACTCCCCTTTTTCTACTTACGGCTCGCTGGAGGGCTGATTCCTTAGGGGAGATAGTGCGGCCGGGGCCTCCCCAGACGCAGGACCCTCTGGTGAAGATCTCTTCCCCCGCTTCGAGGCCTTGGCATCCGGGTTTTCGGAAGCGGTCCTCTTCTCCCCTTGGAAGGAGGGATTCTCGATCCCCCCTTTCTCAAAAGCCTCCTTGGTAGAGGCGGTAGTTCCTCTGTTTTCCCCTTCGCCTTCCTCTGAAGGCGCAACCTCCAGCATCCTGACCAGCACGGAATCCGGCGCGGTCTCCGGGAGGGGGGCCAGACACCGTATCAGTTTCGCTTGCGCTATCCACTCCTATTCAAGAGACGATTGGTTAAAAAGCAAATTCAAGAAGGCGCAAACAAACTGTGTGTCCGGACACAGGGCTACATACCTGAGCATCCGGGCGATTGCAGCTTAGGCCGGCATCCTCGGTCAATTCCGGACACACTTCTTGTGATTCGAAGAACGATTTATACATCTCCACGAGTGTTGTGCCCATAAAGTGTTGAAGAGCTCGTGGCCCCTCTGGATTGAACTCCCACAGACGGAGGGGGCGACGTTTGCAGGGCAGGAGATGCCGAATCAGCATAACCTGCATCACTACGACCAGATTGATCTCCCTCTCTTGGAGGTCTCGAATCCGGCCCTGCAATAGGGGTACGTCCTTTGACGGCCCCCAGTTGAGCCCTTGGTTGACCCATGACATCAGCCGCTGTGGAGGGCCCGAGCGAAAGATGGGCGGTGGCTTCTGCCTCCTGCCCCTGGGAGCGGTAATATAGAACCACTCCTGTTGCCACAAACCGAGCTCCTCCTGGAAAGAGCCCTCGGGCCATGGAGCATCGGCCCTCTTGCTTACAACCGCCCCGTCGCACTCTGCTTGACGCCCCTCGATCATCTTCGGCTCCACGTTGAAGGTTTTAAGCCACAAGCCGAAGTGAGGGGTAGTGCGGAGGAAGGCTTCGCAGACGACAATGAATGATGAGATGTGGAGGATGGACTCCGGAGCCAAGTCGTTGAATTCCAACCCATAGTAAAACATGAGCCCTCTCACAAAAGGATCCATCGGGAAGCCTAAACCCCGACGGAGGTGGGACACAAACATGACGCTTTCGCCGGGCTCGGGAGTGGGAATGACTTGCCCTTTGGCGGGCAACATATGTGAAATCTCGTAGGTCAGGTACTTGGCTTCTCTCAGCTTTTGCACGTCCTCTTCCGTGACGGAGGAGGGCATCCACCGGCCCTGTAGGTCGAAGCTAGACATCGTTGAAGGTCCGAGGCGCTCGAATCTGAGGCTCTGGGTGTTGGAACTCGGGGCGAGGGGCAGATTCGATTGAGGATTGAAGAAAAGAAACGAGCCTTGGTCCCATTATAAAGAGGGAGAATACCAAGAGCCGTCACCGTGACCGTTTGGGACTCACCTTCGATAGAGGAGGCGTGGCAACGGCCACGGTTGGGTTACCCACGTCCGTATTGATGGGAATCCCGGGATAAGGGGAACAGGATCTCTGCTTCGACAAGGCATGCCAAGGAAACCGCTTCGCTAAATGCACTGAGGTGGTATAATAAAAATGATTCAAGTAAAGGCTTGGTAGTGGTGTGACGTCACGCCACAAAATACGTCAGCAGATTGAAGTTGTGTACACATTATTCTCTCTACGGTGGTATGTGGAATTTATTTTGCAGAGCCGGACACTATCCTGGTGTTCACGATCTTCTAATTAATTCGGAGGAGGAACCCACCTTGCAATGCTGAAGACAATATGCGCGCCGGACTCGTCGCAATTGAAGCCTGGTTCAGGGGCTACTGAGGGAGTCCTGGACTAGGGGGTGTCCGGATAGCCAGACTATCATCATCGGCCGGACTCCAAGACTATGAAGATACAAGATTGAAGACTTCGTCCCGTGTCCGGATGGGACTTTCCTTGGCATGGAAGGCAAGCTTGGCAATACGGATATGTAGATCTCCTACCATTGTAACCGACTCTGTGTAACCCTAGCCCTCTCCAGTGTCTATATAAACCGGAGGGTTTTAGTCCATAGGACGAACAACCATTACAACAATCATACCATAGGCTAGCTTCTAGGGTTTAGCCTCCTTGATCTCGTGGTAGATCTACTCTTGTACTACCCATATCATCAATATCAATCAAGCAGGGTAGATCTCGTGGTTTTACCTCCATCGAGAGGGCCCGAACCTGGGTAAAAACATCGTGTCCCTTGTCTCCTGTTACCATCCGCTTAGACGCACAGTTTGGGACCCCCTACCCGAGATCCGCCGGTTTTGACACCGACAGCGGGTAATAGTATTCTCCTTTGGGATCTATGACCTGGTCGAGCAAAAATCCTGCTATTTCCTCTTGAAGTGCTAGTATGCGCTCCGTTGGTAGGAGCTGCTTCCGCACCTCTCTGAACTATTAAGAAAGAGATCAATATGCATGTGTATTAGTTGTGTGACTAGATATCGATAATGGTGTGAATAGTGTTCTGACAAACATACCCAGTCCTGTCTTTGAGATCTGCTCCTTTCGGACGCCATCATGCGAATGTTCTCGCAAACGTAGTATGCACACAGATCATTTCCCGACGCCTGCTTCAGGGCCTTTACGAGAATGGAATTGAATTAGATAATGATTAGTCAAGCATGATAATTAATTAATGGTATTGAAACGAGAATTAAAGAGATGGTAGCTAGCTAGCTAGCTAGTACTACTTAATTACTTACCTTTGGTCGATACCAAAATAGCTTTTTTGCCCATTTGCCTGGAGTCACCTTGATGAACTTTGACCAAGCCCTGCCTGCCGGCAAAGAAAATTAATAAAGGGGTTATTAAATAGTTCATATCAGGAAATGATGAACTAAATAGGTCGAGATATAGTTAATAATGATTGAAATTACCTGTTGACTATCCCCTTCAAGATGGTGTAGTCACTTTCTTTTTTAAGTAGTGAGTCCAGTACTTCAACTTTTCCTTCTTCAACTTTAATGTCTAACAAGATCCAGTGGAAACTGCAGGCGCACACGTTTGCATGTCTTAATTAAGCGGGCATGTGCATAACACTAATCAACTACCATAAACCCTATACATAATTATTAACATCTAGCTAGCTAGTAAGCAAAAACAGAATTTGTAGTACAAGACAGTGTGACTCACAGGAAGTTGTAAGGAAGTAGTATATCTTCATTGGTATTGAGGCGCTTGAAGAACTCTACCATGCTTTCCTCTAAACTTGCTCGACAACTTGGAAGATTTCATGTGTACTCACTAATGGTATTTGGGTCAATGAACCCAATGCCATAGCATCCAGATTTTTTCATTTCATACATCTTCATCCTGCATATAATACCACAGAAAAGAATATAGTGAGGATAATTACATGTAATGATTGATCAAAATGATCACTACAGCTAGCTTGAGACTTAAATTACAGAAAGAAATCACTTACGGACAATAGCAACTGACGATAGATTTGTCGAGTGCGTCTTGATTGTATAACTGAAATAGTTCTGAATACTCAACGGACAGAGCTTTCTCATGGAAGTAATGCTCCTCCTTGACATTCACCATGAGGGACTCTCGATTGGAAACCTTGGTAATGTTCATGTACCATTGATGCAATTCATACATTCTCGTTGGGAGGTTCTTGACCTTGTCTGGCTCGACCAAAGGTTGGCCCCAGACATATTTCTATTTTATTTCCTCCTCTCTAAGCGGAGACATGGGCTCGATTTCGAGGAGTTATCCAACAGTGATCTTTAGCATTTCAGCCTGCATTATATGCTCCTCGGTTATTACTACATCGGCCAGCTGGGGAATGTTCACGGTTTGCCCACAATAATATTGGGCGTGCGTACTCTCATGTGTTGTTGGCACAACAAGCGGGAGGATCGATTGCGCCGCCTGTTCTCCCAGCTGGGGAACGATTTTCCCGCATTTTTTGACAGCTGCTTGTTGGCTCGAGCTCGAGCTCGCTTCCTTCTTTAGTCGTGCTTGATGTAGCTTCCTGAGTTGGCGCTCATAGTCTGAGTCAGCAGGCTTGGGAGCTGGTTTTCTTGCCATATGAATAAGGTGGTCCATAACTTTCTCAGGCACTTTCTCCCTTGGCGGCGGTGCCGGTTTCGGTCCAAAATGGGCGTCCAATTGGGCCCGCACTATGGCTGCGTTTTGCTCCTCGGTCATGTTGTAAGGCCTCTGAGGAAGAGGAGCGAGGCTTGGACCATATTTATATCGCTTGTCTCCGCATGTACTTCCTGTACTACCTCGACTCGTACCGCTACGCACCATAGCTGCGGCGTGTCTCTTCTGCGATTGCTGAGACGGCAAAGACGGCTGACGTGGCTGAGTTGGAGCAAGAGGAGTGGCCTGACGCTGTGCCAGACTTGAAGCAGGAGGTGTGGCCTGACACGGTGTTGGATTTGAAACAGGAGGAGTGGCCTGACGCTGTGCCGGACTTGAAGCAGGAGTCTGCTCACGCGTTCGTGGACTTGGAGGAGGTGGTGGACTTCGAGGAGGAGTCGGCTCACGCGTTTGTGGACTTGGAGGAGCGGGAGTCTACTGACTCGGTGGCGGACTTCAAGGAGGAGTCGGCAGATGCGGTGTCGGTGGACTTCGAAAGATGATGCAATCCTTTCTCCATAGGATGATATGATGTATGGCCTCTCCTAGTGTGCACTCGTCGTCACCTCTAGGAATGTCTAGCTGTAGCCCCGAATATGGGTCCACCACTTCATCAACCAAGACACAAGCATAGACCACTGGAATCGGGGTGCAATGGAAGGTTGCTTCATGGCTAATTGTAAACGCAACGGCGTACGCCACCTTCATGGATATGTTCTTCATTCGGGAGTGTAGCTCACAGTTAGTGTTCTCCATGATGTCATCCACAGGGTATGTATCCAGCAGTATGTCGCCCGGGGCGGAACCAACGCTGCTTCTCGGCATGGATGGGACGGTGCTATCCAATGCTGGACAATCATCCACTTGCTGCTACTGCTGCTGAGACCCCCTTTCCTGGCTAAGTGAGTCGATCTGTTGCTGCTGCTGCTGGAATTTGAGTGCCAAGTCTGCGTGCCTTGCTTCTAGGCCTTGAAGGCGTTCTGCATCCTGCTTCCTCTGCTCCTCCTCCAGCTTCCTCTTCTTATCCTCCTCAATCTTTTTTCTTGCACGGGTCCTATAGTCGTCGTTCCATTCAGAAAAGCCCTCATACCAGGGAATAACGCCCTTGCCTCGTGTTCTTCCCGGGTGTTCAGGATTTCCCAGGGTGCGCGTAAGCTCGTCGTTCTCTCTATTGGGCGTGAACACCCCCTTTCGAGCATCTTCTATTGCGTCAAGTAACTTTTGTTCGGCTCCTTTTAGACTTGCCTTCTTCGAAACCAGGCTTGTCTTCGGGTCCAACGCCCCCCCCCCCCCAATGCTCATAGAACCAACTTTTGCACCTGGGGGGCCAGCTCCTAGTAACCGGAGTGACCCCTGCATCCTCCATCTCTTGCTCAGACTTATCCCACTTAGGCATTGCCACCATGTAGCCACCTGGACCCAGCCTATAGAATTGCGTCTTTTTTGCGACATTGGCCTTGTTTTTTCTCGACCGTTCCTTAGATAATTCTGATTCCTTGAATTTCACGAAAGCGGGCCAGTGTTCTCTTTGCTTCTCCAGTGTTCCCTTGAATTCTGGAGTCTTCCTTTCTACAGCGAGGTAGTTGGCCCATACAGTTTTCTTGTGGGTGTTGAATGCAATTGCCATCTTCTTAAGAGCAGCTTCCTTGACTTTCTGCACATCTGCATCAGTGAAATAATCTGGTAGGGTGAAATGTTCCATAAGAGATTCCCAAAGCTTTTATTTTGCTCTGTCGTCGACCCAAGTAACATTTGGACGTTTAGTTTTTGGCTCTTTCCATTCTTGAATGGAGATCAGGAGTTGGTCCTTCACAAGAACTCCGCACTAATGAGTCCACTTGTTCGCAATGTTCTTAGGCGTGAGGGGTTCGCCATAGCTTTGATGGAGTTGATGTTGTACTTTACACCCTCCTTCAACTTTTTTCCTGGGCCTCGCTTTGTCCTGCTGTCTGTAGAAGCAGATTTGCTCGATCCGGAGGTCTGAAAGAAGAAAGATCAATTCGTTAATATATCTTCAAATAAAAAAACATGTGATGATCACCAGATGCCTGCTTATATAAATATACCTCGCCGGTAGTCTTTGTTATTTCAAGATCAACATTGTCTGTGTCATCATAAACATTGTCTGTGTCATCATAATCATAATCATAGTTCATGACTTCATCAGCTCGGTCGTCGAGATCAAATATCTTATCATCACCCTCCCCGGTATTGTTCAGATATTGGGAGCCGTCATCTGCTTCATTCAGATCATCTAGCCTGCGAGGGCTGGGTATGATCTCGAACAATTCCTCTTCTCTCTCTCAGTCGGTATTGTCCGCCATAGCTTTTACTTAACTAATACAGAAGAAATATAAAACAATTTAGTATTCAAATTACAATGCATGGATGCAATCAATAAGGAAAAACTGAATCATATAGTACATAATATGCATCGTCTCGATTAATATATAATCTCAAATACATCGTCTCAAATAATATATATAATCTCGAATACATCGTCTCGAATATTATATATCGAATACATCACTGGCTAGGTACCTAATAAAGATCGAATACTATAGAAGAATCTAGGCAACTCGCGGTTCCTGGGGCGCGGGCGGTGGACACCCAAAGAGAAGGAACCCTCACAGGATCATATCTCCGGTCATCTGCCCAAAGAAACTACCAAGTATTGGAGAACCTGATGTCCATAGCAGCCATGTAGCGATGGACGTGCTCGTCCTCCTCCCTGACACGGCGACGCACCACCTCCGGTGGGGCCGGCTCCCTATGCACCGAATGTGGCCCACGTGAACGCCATCAAGGAGATCAGGGTCGACGACGGGACCCGAGGCCGGGTTCCTCACCAAGCGGCACGCCCCTCCAGGTAGCACCTCCCAGTGCCGGCCCAGCGGAGCCCAGTCCCGGACATGGGTCAGCCGGACGTCATCACGAACGGGTCGACGGCGAGGATGCGGGCCGGGCATCGTCGAGAACAAATACTATATGCCCGCAAAAAGTAACATTTTTTAAATGGTTGGATTGTGATAACTAAAATTCTATATGCAAATTCTAACAATTTGACATTAATCTAATTCATCTAACTAAAACTAATTCTAAAATGTCTAACATTTCTCTATATATAACTAACATTTGTATAACATTTCTAATATTTCTATAACTAAAAAATAGAAAAATTGCTAACATTTCTACAAATATTTATATAACTAAAAAACAAAAAAAAATTATAACATTTCTATATAACTAACATTTCTAATATTTCTATAACTAAAAAACAGAAAAATTTCTAACATTTCTATAGATATTTCTATAACTAAAAAACATAAACATTTCTATAACTAAAATTTATAACTAAAAAACTAATGTGTGTGTGTATATATATAAAAAAACTAAAGTATAAAGTACCGGGCAGGAGCTCACCGGCGAGGCGCGGCGACGAGGGGCGGCGACGGGGATGGAGACGGGTGGTGGCGACGGGGATGGGGACGGGGCAGCGACGACGGGGACGGGGACAGGCCGGGCGGGGACGACGGGGCGGGGCGCGGCGACGGGGACGGGGACGGTCGGGGCGGCGACGGCGACGGGACAACGACGAAGGCCGACGGGGACGGCGACGGGGACGGTGACGGACGGCGACGGGTACGGCGACGGGGAGGGCGGCGACGGGGTAGAGGAGAAAGAAGCAAAGGGAGAGATGAGAAACTGAATTTTTTTGAAGTGCTTTCTTATATAGAACACCCCTTTAGTACCGGTTGGAGCCACCAACCGGTGCAAAAGGTCTGTTTTGGCCAGGCCAAGCGGCGGGAAGCGCACCCCTTTAGTACCGGGTGGTGGCACCAACCGGTACTAAAGACCCACCCTTTAGTACCGGTTGGAGCCACCACCCGGTACTAAAGTGGTGCGCTGTCAGGCAACGGGTGCAAAGTTTAGTCCCACCTCGCCGGGTGAAGGGCAGCCGCACTGGTTTATAAACCCAGCCACGGCTGCTCCTTTGAACTCCTCTATATAGCAGGCTTCTGTGCCTGACTATGGCGCGCTGCCCTGTGAGCCTGCTGGCCCTTCTGGGCCTGAATTTGCACACCCTAGGTCTGGCAGGCCCACTGGACAGCGCCCCAACAATTTTTTATATAGTTTTTTATTTTCTGCATTATTTATTTTCTTCTATTTATAATAGTGCCGGTAGTTTTCAAATTTGAATAGTTTAAATTTTGAATTATTTGAAATTTGTGTGAATCACTAGTTTGTGAATAACTTAACTTTGAAAATAGATTTTTTAGTGATTCCTTTTTCTTATGTTTAATACAGTGTGTTTTATCATTATATTCAACTTGTTAATGCTTAGGTTATTTAAAAAATGAAATGCCTTTGTAACAGATGAGTTTTTGTCCAAAAGCTTGATACTTCGAAAGAGATTGTCCATTTTGTACACGAAGTGCATCCAGTTTTTGCAGTAACCCTCTCTACTTTTTTGCACATGCTATGTTGGTGAAATTATGATACCATGCCAACTTTCAACCTTTTCTGAGTTCATTTGAAATTCTTTTCAATTTCAGGGTCATTTAGCTGAAAAATCAGTAAATGCATGAAAGAATTTGTTTGCACATAAAATTTCTTTGTGTTTCAAATGCCAAAACACATAACTAACCTAACTATTACAGAGATTCCCTCCTGGGTGTGAAACATAGAAGAAAGTGATGATAGTGAAGCCGATCACATCCCAGATCTTTGGGTGTGAAACTTTTTCTTCGCGTGTGTCCCTTTGCGCCGTAGCCATGGAAAATCTTCATCATTTAACTGGATGCTCGAGTCAATATTCACTGTGAATGGAGCAATTTCATCAAACTTTTCATAATTTTCTGACATGTCTGTCTTGTCATCCACTCCCACGATGTTTCTTTTCCCTGAAAGAACTATGTGGCACTTTGGCTCATCGTATGATCCATTCGCTTCCTTATCTTTTCTTTTTCTCGGCCTGGTAGACATGTCTTTCACATAAAAAACTCGCCACATCATTGGCTAGGACAAATGGTTCGTCTGCATACGCAAGATTGTTGAGATCCACTATTGTCATTCCGTACTGCGGGTCTTTCGTTACCCCGCCTCATGTCATATTGACCCATTTGCACCGAAACAAAGGGACCTTCAAACCACCTCCATAGTTAAGTTCCCTCCTCTATGTAACCATAATATGTTTCTTGTTCCGTGTTGGTTGTTGCATCAAAGCGGACACCACTGTTTTGGTTGGTGCTCTTCTTATCTTGGGCGATCATGTAAAATGTATTCCCATTTATCTCGTACCCTTTGAAAGTCATTATATTCGAAGATGGTAACTGGGACAGCAAGTACAGGTCATCTTCAATATCGCCATCATGCATGGCACGTTTCTGCAACCAACCGGCGAAAGTCCTCGTTTGTTCACGTGTAATACAGTTGTCAGACTGCTCCGGGTGTTTGGAGTGTAGAAAATTCTTGTATTCCTCCATATACGGAGCCACCAAGGCGGAATTCTGTAGAACTGTGTAGTGTGCTTCAGTGAGAGAATGCCCGTCCATACATATTATTTGATCCCCTCCTAGCGTGCCTTTTCCATCCATTCTGCCCTTATGCCGCGATTCAGGAACACCAATCGGCTTAAGGTCAGGAATAAAGTCAATACAATACTCAATGACCTCCTCATTTTCATGGCCCTTCGAGATGCTTCCTTCTGGCCTAGCACGGTTATGAACATATTTCTTCAAGACTCCCATGAACCTCTCAAAGGGGAACATATTGTGTAGAAATACAGGACCCAAAACGTTAATCTCTTCGCAAAGGTGAACTAGGACGTGTGTCATGATGTTGAAGAAGGATGGTGGGAACACCAACTCAAAACTGACAAGACATTGCACCAAATCATTCTGTAACCTTGGTATGATTTCTGGATCGATTACCTTCTGAGAGATTGCATTGAGGAATGCACATAGCTTCACAATGGCTAATCGAACATTTTCCGGTAGAAGCCCCCTCAATGCAACCGGAAGCAGTTGCGTCATAATCACGTGGCATTCATGAGACTTTAGGTTCTGGAACTTTTTATCTGCCATATTTATTATTCCCTTTATATTCGATGAGAAGCCAGACGGTACCTTCATACTGAGCAGGCATTCAAAGAAGATTTCCTTCTCTTCTTTGGTAAGAACGTAGCTGGCCTGACCTTGATGTATGCCGTCTTTTCCGTGCATACGTTGCTGGTCCTCCCATGCCTCTGGTGTATCTTTTGTCTTCCCATACATGCCCAAGAATCCTAGCAGGATCACGCAAAGATTCTTCGTCATGTGCATCACGTCGATTGCGGAGCAGACCTCTAGGTCTTTCCAATATGGCAGCTCCCAAAATATAGATTTCTTCTTCCACATGGGTGCGCGTCCATCAGCGTCCTTCAGAACAGGTTGTCCACCAGGGCCCTTTCCAAAGAATACCTTCAAATCCTTGACCATATCATGTACATCAACACTAGTACAGTGGCGAGGCTTCATCCGGTGATCCGCCTCACCTTTAAATGCTTGCCTTTCTTTCTTACGGGATGTCTGCTCGGAAGAAATCGACGATGTCCCGGGTACACATTCTTCCTACAACTATCCAAATATATACTGTCGGTATCATCCAAACAGTGTGTGCATCCGCGGTATCCCTTGTTTGTCTGCCCTGAAAGGTTACTGAGAGCAGGCCAATATTGATGGTCATGAACAGCAACGCCTTTAGATCAAATTATTCCTGTTTGTGCTCATCCCACGCACGTACACCTTTTCCATTCCACAGCTGTAATAGTTCTTCAACCAATGGCCTTAGGTACACATCAATGTCGTTGCCGGGTTGCTTAGGGCCTTGGATGAGCACTGGCATCATAATGAACTTCCCCTTCATGCACAACCAAGGAGGATGGTTATACAAACATAGAGTCACAAGCCACGTGCTATGGTTGCCGCTCTGCTCCCCAAAAGGATTAATTCCATCTGTGCTTAGAAAAAACCATACGTTCCTTGGGTCACCTGCAAACTCCTCCCTGTACTTTCTCTCGATTTTTCTCCACTGCGACCCATCAGCGGGTACTCTCAATTTTCCGTCTTTCTTACGGTCTTCTCCGTGCCATCGCATCGCCTTCGCATGCTCTTTGTTTTGTAACAAAAGTTTCAACCGTGGTATTATAGGAGCATACCACATCACCTTGGCAGGAATCTTCTTCCTGGGGCGCTCGCCCTCGACATCCCAGGGTCATCGCGACTGATCTTATAACGCAATGCACCGCATACCGGACAAGCGTTCAAATCCTCGTACTCACCGCGGTAGAAGATGCAGTCATTAGGGCATGCATGTATCTTCTGCACCTCTAACCCTAGAGGGCAGACAACCTCCTTTGCTTCATACGTACTTTCGGGCAATTCATTGTCCTTTGGAAGCATATTCTTTATCATTACCAGCAACTTTCCATATCCCTTGTCAGATACACCATTCTCTGCCTTCCATTGTAGCAATTCCAGTGTGGTACCCAACTTTTTTTGTCAGCTTTGCAATTCGGGTACAACAATTTCTTGTGATCCTCTAACATGCGTTGCAACTTCTTCTTCTCCAAATCACTTGCGTAGTTTCTCTTTGCATCGGCAATGGCCCGACCTAGATCATCAGCGGGCTCATCTGATGCCTCTTCTTCAGCTTCTTCCCGCATTGCCGGCTCAGCTTCTTCCCCCATTGTTGTATCATCGTATTCAGGGAACCCATGGCCAGGATAGTTGTCGTCATCCTCTTCTTCTTCATTGTCTTCCATCATAACCCCTCTTTCTCCGTGCTTGGTCCAAACAATATAGTGGGGCATGAAACCGGACTCAAATAGGTGGACGTGAATGGTTCTTGACGTAGAGTAATTGTGACCATTCTTACAGCTAGCACATGGACAAGGCATAAAACCATCCGCCCGCTTGTTTGCCTCAGCGGCAAGCAGAAAAGTATGCACGCCATTAATGAACTCGGGAGAGCATCGGTCATCATACATCCATTGCCGGCTCATCTTCATTACACAATACCGAAAAGACCAAATTAATACAAGTTCATACATAAAGTTCATACATATATATATAGTTCATACAACACTTAAATGCAGCAAACAAATAACTCTCTAGCTAAAGCATTTAAATGCAACAACAAATGCGGTCAAGCTTGCAACTAAGGTAACAATTGATCCAATGCTATGTCTTGAGCTTGCGTTGGTTTTCCTTGAAGAGGAAAGGGGGATGCAGCAAAGTAGCGTAAGTATTTCCCTCAGTTTTTGAGAACCAAGGTATCAATCCAGTAGGAGGCTCCTCAAAAGTCCCATGCACCTACACAAACAAACAAAGAACTCGCAACAAACGCAATAAAGGGGTTGTCAATCCCTTCACGGCCACTTGCGAAAGTTAGATCTGATAGAGATAGTATGATAAGATAAATATATTTTTGGTATTTTATAATATAGATGCAAAAAGTAAAGATGCAAATAAAAGTAGATTGAAAGCTTATATGATAAAAGATAGACCCGGGGGCCATAGGTTTCACTAGAGGCTTCTCTCAAGATAGCATAAGTATTACGGTGGGTGAACAAATTACTGTCGAGCAATTGATAGAAAAGTGCATAGTTATGAGATTATCTCGGCATGATCATGTATATAGGCATCACGTCCATAACAAGTAGACTGACTCCTGCCTGCATCTACTACTATTACTCCACACATCGACCGACTCCTGCCTGCATCTAGAGTATTAAGTTCGTAAGAACAGAGTAACGCATTAAGCAAGATGATATGATGTAGAGGGATAAATTCATGCAATATGATATAAACCCCATCTTGTTATCCTTGATGGCAACAATACAATACGTGCCTTGCAACCCTTTCTGTCACTGGGTAAGGACACCGCAAGATTGAACCCAAAGCTAAGCACTTCTCCCATGGCAAGAAAGATCAATCTAGTAGGCCAAACCAAACTGATAATTCGAAGATACTTGCAAAGATAACTCAATCATACATAAAAGAATTCAGAGAAGATTCAAATATTATTCATAGATAAACTTGATCATAAACACACAATTCATCGGATCTCGACAAACACACCGCAAAAAGAGTTTACATCGAATAGATCTCCACAAGAGAGGGGGAGAACATTGTATTGAGATCCAAAAAGAGAGAAGAAGCCATCTAGCTAATAACTATGGACCCGAAGGTCTATGGTAAACTACTCACAACTCATCGGAGGGGCTATGGTGTTGATGTAGAAGCCGTCCATGCTTGATTCCCCCTCCGGCGGAGCACCGGCGAAGGCTCCAAGATGGGATCTCGCGGATACAGAAGGTTACGGCGGTGGAAATTGTGTTTCGTTGGCTCCCTCGATGTTTTCGGGGTACATAGGCTTATATACGAGGAAGAAGTATGTCGGTGGCCGCCCGAGGGGCCCAGGAGACACGGGCGCGCCCTGTAGGGGTGGGTGCGCCCTCCCCTCTCGTGGCCGCCTTGGCTGCTTCTTGACTTGCACTCCAAGTCCTCTAGATCACGTTCGTTCCAAAAATCACACTCCCGAAGGTTTCATTCCATTTGGACTCCGTTTAATATTCCTTTGCTTCGAAATACTGAAATAGGCAAAAAAAACAGCAATACGGGTTGGGCCTCCAGTTAGTAGGTTAGTCCCAAAAATGATATAAATGTGTAAAATAAAGCCCATAAACATCCAAAAGGGGTAATATAATAGCATGGAACAATCAAAAATTATCGATATGTTGGAGACGTATCAAGCATCCCCAACCTTAATTCCTGCTCGTCCTCGAGTAGGTAAATGATAAAAACAGAATTTTTGATGTGGAATGCTACCTAGCATAATTCTCAATGTAATTTTCTTTATTGTGGCATGAATGTTCAGATCCAAATGATTCAAAATTGAAGTTCATATTGATAAAAGAAATAGTAACACTTCAAGCATACTAATCAAAGTAATCATGTCTTCTCAAAATAACATGGCAAAAGAAAGTTCATCCCTACAAAATCATATAGTTAGGCTATGCTTCATTTTCGTCACACAAAGATGTTCCCAACTTCTATACCCCCGATGACAAGCCAAGCAATTGTTTCGTACTTAAATAATCTCAAACTTTTTCAACCTTCACGCAATACATGAGCGTGAGCCATGGATATAGCACTATGGGAATATGATTATGGGGAATGTGTGGAGAAGACAAAAAAGGAGAAAGTCTCACATTGACGAGGATAATCAACGGGCTATGAAGATGCCCATAAATTGATGTCAACATGAGGAGTAGGGATTGCCATGCAACGGATGCACTAGAGCTATAAATGAATGCTCAACAAAAGAAAGCTAGTGGGTGTGCATCCAACTTGCTTGCTCACGAAGACCTAGGGCATTTGAGGAAGCCCATTGTAGGAATATACAAGCCAAGTTCTATAATGAAAAATTCCCACTAGTATGAAAAAGACAACCTATGAGACTCACTATATGAAAAAACATGGTGCTACTTTGAAGCACAATATATGAGACTCACTACATGAAGAACAAGGTGCTACTTTGAAGCACAAGTGTGGAAAAAGAGATAGTAACATTGCCCTTTTTATTTTTTTATTTTTTTTATTTTTTTTCCTTCTTTTTTTTGGGCCTTCCTTTTTTTTGGCCTTTCCTTTTGTTTTCTATTTTTTTCTTTTTGGGCAATGCTCTAATAATGATGATCATCACACTTTCATTGATTATAACATATGAATTACAACTTGAAACTAGAACAAGATATGACTCTATATGAATGCCTCCGGCGGTGTACCGGGATGATGCAATGAATCAAGAGTGACATGTATGAAAAATTATGCATGGTGGCTTTGCCACAAATACGATGTCAACTACATGATCATGCAGTGGCAATGTGACAAAAGTAAAGTATGTCATGATGATGATGAACGGAACGGTGGAAAGTTGCATGGCAATATATCTCGGAATGGCTATGGAAATGCCATAATAGGTTGATATAAGGAGGTTTATGTGTGATAGAGAGTATTGTATCACGGGGTTTGGATGCACCGACAAAGTTTGCACCAACTCTGATGGTGAGAAAGGGCAATGCATGGGTACCGAAGAGGCTAGCAATGGCGGAAAGGTAAAAGTGTGTATAATCCATGGACTCAACATTAGTCAAAAGAACTCATATACTTATTGCAAAAATTTAGAAGTCGTCAAAAATCAAGCACTACGTGCATGCTCCTAGGGGGGTAGATTGGTAGGAAAAGACCATCGCTTGTCCCCGACTGCCACTCATAAGGATGCACAAGCCAGGTACACTTCATGTTTCAAACTTGTCACACAACTTTAACCATACGTGCATGCTACAGGACTTGCTAACTTCAACACAAGCATTCTTTAAGTTCATAATCACCCAACTAGCATGACTTTAATATCACTACCTCCATATCTCAAAACAATTATCAAGTATCAAATTGATCATAGCATCCAATTCACTTCCTATGATAGTTTTTATTATACCCAACTTGGATGCCTATCATTCTAGGACCAATTTTATAACCATAGCAAATACCATGCTGTTCTAAAAGACTCTGAAAATAATATAAGTGAAGCATGAGAGACTAGCAATTTCTACAACAATAAGTCACCGCCTTGCTTTAAAAGATATAAGTGAAGCACTAGAGCAAAAACTATCAAGCTCAAAAGATATAAGTGAAGCACATAACATATTCTAACAAATTCTAATCAAGTAGGCTTCTCCAAAAAAGTTGTGTACAGCAAGGATGATTGTGGTAAACTAAAAAGCAAAGACTAATATAATATATGACGCTCCAAGCAAAACACATATCATGTGGCGAATAAAAATATAGCTCCAGGTAAAGTTACCAATGAACGAAGACGAAAGAGGGGATGCCTTCCCGGGGCATCCCCAAGCTTAGGCTTTTGGCTATTCTTGAATATCTTGGGGTGCCATGGGCATCCCCAAGCTTAGGATTTTGCCACTCCTTATTCCATAGTCCATCAAAGCTTTACCCAAAACTTGAAAACTTCACAACACAAAACTCAACAGGAAATCTTATAAGCTCTGTTAGTGAAAGAAAACAAAACCACCACATAAGGTACTGTAATTAACTCATTATTTATTTATTTTGGTTTTAAACCTACTGTATTCCAACTTCTCTATGGTTAATAAACTATTTTACTAGCCATAGATGCATCAAAATAAGCAAACAACACACGAAAAACAGAATCTGTCAAAAACAGAATAGCCTGTAGCAATCTGTACCTAACGCAAACTTCTGGAACTCTAAAACTCCTACCGAAATAGGAAGTCCTGGAAAATTTGTCTGTTGATCAGAAGCAAAAAGAATCAATGCAAAATCACGTTTCTGTGATTTAACAAAACTAAATTCGTGCGCGCAAAGTTTCTATTTTTCAGCAGAATTAAATCAACTATCGTCATAGGTTATCCTATAGGTTCTACTTGGCACAAACACTAATTAAAAGATAAAAACACATCTAAACAGAAGGTAGATGGAAGATTTATTACTAAACAGGAACAAAAACAAAGAACACAAATAAAATTGGGTTGCCTCCCAACTAGCGCTATCGTTTAACGCCCCTAGCTAGGCATAAAAGCGAAGATAGATCTAAGTAGTGCCATCTTTGGCACTAAATTCATAAGTAGCTCGCATGATAGATTCATAAGGTAATTTGACTTTATTTCTTAGAAAGTGATCCGTGCCTTTCTTTAATGGGAATTGGAATCTAATATTCCCTTCCTTCATATCAATAATCGCGCCAATCGTTCTAAGGAAAGGTCTACCAAGATTAATAGGGCAAGAAAGATTGCAATCTATATCAATAACGATAAAATCTACAGGCACCAAATTTCTATTTGAAACAATGAGAACATCATTGATCCTTCCCATTGGCTTTTTAATGGTGGAATCCGCAAGGTGCAAATTTAAAGAGCAATCATCAAGATCATGGAAACCTAGAATATCATATAAAGTTTTCGGAATCGTGGAAACACTAGCACCCAAATCACACAAAGCAAAACACTCATGATCTTTAATTCTAATCTTTATAGTAGGTTCCCACTCATCATTAAGTTTTCTAGGTATAGAAACTTCCAAATTAAGTTTTTCATCATAAGATTGCATCAAGGCATCAACGATATGTTTGGTACAAGCTTTATTTTCACTATAAGCATGGGGAGAATTAACAACGGATTGCAACAAGGAAATACAACCTTCTAAAGAACAAATATCATAATCAAATTCCTTGAAATCCGAGATAGTGGGTTCAATACTATTTAAAGTCATGGCCTCTCCAATCCCACTTTTACCAAACTTAGCATCAAGATCTAAAAACTCTGAATTCTTGGGACGCCTTCTAGGTAAAGTTGACTCATCTTCAGTCCCATAATTATCAAGATTCATATTTAAAAACAAAGATCTAATAGGAGACACATCAAGAACTTTGAGATCTTCATCATTATTTTCATGGAAACTAGAAGAACACGCCTTTACAAAGCTATCTTTCTTAGCACGCAATCTAGCGGTTCTTTCCTTGCACTCATCAATGGAAATTCTCATGGCTTTGAGAGACTCATTGATATCATGCTTAGGAGGAGAAGATCTAAGTTTAAGAGAATCAACATCAAGCGAAAGTCTATCATCGTTCCTAGCCAAATCATCAACTCTGAGCAATTTTTCTTCAAGCAAGGCATTAAAATAGTTTGTCGTAATATGGACTTTGTCCATACTTTTGTAACTCCACAAATTCTGAAACATTAGGACAATATAGGAAATTTGTATATCAATCTTGTGTAAAAATTTCAGAATTTTATCACTCTTCTGTGATTTTTAACAATTCTGCTACTGGGTGCAAAAGTTTCTGTTTTTCAACAAGATCAAATCAACTATCACCAAGCATGATCCCAAAGGATTTACTTGGCACAAACACTAACTAAAACACAAAAAGCACAATCATAATAGTAGCATAATTGTGCAAACACTCAAGAACAGAAAAAAGGTAAAAATAAATTATATTCATAGGGTTGCCTCCCAACAAGCTCTTTCTTTATAGCCATTAAGATAGGCATGAGATTTTATTGATGCTCACATAAAAGATAAGAATTGAAACACAAAGAGAGCATCATAAAACATGTGACAAACCCATTTAAGTCTAACATACTTCCTATGCATAGGAATTTTATAAGCAAACATAATGCAAAGGAGAGGAATAAACATATTTTCCTCTCTCATAATAATTGCATGTAGGATCATAATCAAATTCAACAATATAACTATCACATAAAATATTCTCTTCATGATCCACATGCATGCAAAGTTGTCACTCTTCCAAACTAGTGGGATTATCATCAAATAAAGGCATGACCTCTCCAACCCCACTTTTATCAAAAAATTATAAGATTAAACGCTCTCCAAATATGTGGGGTTATTTTTAGCTAAGGTTGACACTATTACAAACCCACTTTTAATATTATCACAAGCATATTCGTCATGAGGTTTAAATAAATTTGCAAGATCATAAGAATCATTATCACCCCAAACATGATCATTGCAATAAGTAGTGGACATAACAAAACAAGCATCCCCAAGCTTGGGGTTTTGCATATCACTAACACATTTGACATTGATAGAATTTATAATAACATCATTGCAACCATGCTTTTTCATTCAAGGAGCTATCATGAATCACTTTATAAATTTCTTCGTTTAACACTTCATCACAATTTTCATATTCATGAATCTCAAGCAAAACTTCATAAAGATAATCTAGTGAACTCAATTCACTATCAATTGGTTCATCATAATTGGATCTTTTGAAAAGATTAGCAAGTGGATGAGAATACATATCAATATATTTTTAACAAGTGAAGATGCATGCAAATAGAAGACACATGGCAACACAAGCAAAGAGGCAAACAAGAAAAAGGCAAACAAAAAAAGCAAACACAAAATATTTTTGTGTTTTTGTAAAAACATTTTAGAAGGAGGGAGATGAAAACAAGAGGCAAATGACCAATAATGTAAATTACAAGGAGATGAGATTTGTGATTAGGAACCTGATAGATGTTGATGATGTGTCCTCGACAACGGCGCCAGAAATTCCTTTTGATGCGGCTTGAAATTGCGTCGGTTTTCCCTAAAGAGGAAGGGATCATGCAGTACAACTACAGTAGGTATTTCCCTCAGTTATCAAATCAAGATATCAATCCAGTCGGAGAACCAAGCAACATTATGTAAACGGTGCCTGCACACAAAGAACAAATCCTCGCAACCCAACCCGTAAGAGGGTTTGTCAATCCCTCCTCGGTAAAAAGATATATTAAATGGTGTGTGTTTGGATAAATAGATCTGAATAAAACATGAAATAAAATAGGTAAACAAAAATTGCAGCAGGGTATTTTTGGGTTTTTAGAATAATAGATCTAAAAACAAATACGGTAAAAGATAGATCTGAAAGCAAAATGTAAAAGATAGACCTGGGGGTCGTAGTTTCACTAGTGGCTTCTCTCGAGAAAATGGCACACCTTGTGGAAACAAATTACTATTGGGCTATTGACAGAAGAACAACTGGCTGGTGACAACAGATACTATAAGTCGTACTAATATTTTTAGAGGCATAATGCAAGCTGATGTTGTTCTTCCCCATTCCTATTTCTCATCACAAATTATAGAATTCTCCCTGTTTCTCTAGCACACTTCTAGAGCTCTTCCATGGACATCGAGCTCCCTTGCTCCATTAGTTAATATTTTATATATCAATATTAACGATTCATATTCTCGTTTAAGCATTTTATAGGCTTATATTGACGCTTTCATAGAGAACCTTTCAGAGAAATTGAAACACAAGTGTTCTAGTATGGATTTGTCATTAAAGCTTAGATGGAATATATATCTTATGTGCCCTATTGGTCGCTTGAACTTAATTTGTTTTTGATGTATGTAATGGAGGGAACTTATTTTGGATTAATACTACATTTAATGGTTGCTTGTAGTCTGTAGTGAACTTGTATTACCCATTTATAAATATTATTGGTTTAATCTACTATTTTACCCGTGTTGGAGGTGGGCATGGCTTGGGATTAAAAAGAATATGCATGCAAAAGTTTATGATCTAAAAAATTGAAACTATATAATGGGCACGTCTATGTCTCGCTTGCAGCGATACCTACACATGTATCGCCCATAGAACATGCCTAAATGGCCCAGGCCCAATTAGGGAGAACAATTATTTCTGAGCTTCTGAGTTGCTTACACTTTTCTCAAGTTTTTTCTATTATTTATTATTCTCTCTCTCTCCTCCATCGCCTCTCTCTCTCTCTCTCTCTCTCTCTCTCTCTGAACATGCCTAAATTTTAAAACAATGTTTACACCGCTAAAAAGTGTTCCACACATTTTAATAAAATTTTCATGATGCTTACAAGAGTATTTACACATTTATAGAAATGGTCCTATCATTTAAAAATGTAGGTACCATTCGAAGAAATGTTAAAACATCTAAAAAAGTATTCATTAATCTTTTAAAAATGGTCAAGAAATGTAAATATTTGCTCCGTATATTTTAATAATATTCAAAACATATATGATGTTTTTGAAACTATTAAAAATGTTCACAAGATATACACAATTTATTGCATAAAGTTTTAAGGAAGTTCTTAAAATATAAAATGTTCACAAGATATACACAATTTATTGCCTTTTCCATCCATTCTGCCCTTATGCCGCGATTCAGGAACACCAATCGGCTTAAGGTCAGGAATAAAGTCAATACAATACTCAATGACCTCCTCATTTTCATGGCCCTTCGAGATGCTTCCTTCTGGCCTAGCACGGTTATGAACATATTTCTTCAAGACTCCCATGAACCTCTCAAAGGGGAACATATTGTGTAGAAATACAGGACCCAAAATGTTAATCTCTTCGCAAAGGTGAACTAGGACGTGTGTCATGATGTTGAAGAAGGATGGTGGGAACACCAACTCAAAACTGACAAGACATTGCACCAAATCATTCTGTAACCTTGGTATGATTTCTGGATCGATTACCTTCTGAGAGATTGCATTGAGGAATGCACATAGCTTCACAATGGCTAATCGAACATTTTCCGGTAGAAGCCCCCTCAATGCAACCGGAAGCAGTTGCATCATAATCACGTGGCATTCATGAGACTTTAGGTTCTGGAACTTTTTATCTGCCATATTTATTATTCCCTTTATATTCGATGAGAAGCCAGACGGTACCTTCATACTGAGCAGGCATTCAAAGAAGATTTCCTTCTCTTCTTTGGTAAGAACGTAGCTGGCCTGACCTTGATGTATGCCGTCTTTTCCGTGCATACGTTGCTGGTCCTCCCATGCCTCTGGTGTATCTTTTGTCTTCCCATACATGCCCAAGAATCCTAGCAGGGTCACGCAAAGATTCTTCGTCATGTGCATCACGTCGATTGCGGAGCAGACCTCTAGGTCTTTCCAATATGGCAGCTCCCAAAATATAGATTTCTTCTTCCACATGGGTGCGCGTCCATCAGCGTCCTTCAGAACAGGTTGTCCACCAGGGCCCTTTCCAAAGATTACCTTCAAATCCTTGACCATATCATGTACATCAACACCAGTACAGTGGCGAGGCTTCGTCCGGTGATCCGCCTCACCTTTAAATGCTTGCCTTTCTTTCTTACGGGATGTCTGCTCGGAAGAAATCACCGATGTCCCGGGTACACATTCTTCCTACAACTATCCAAATATATACTGTCGGTATCATCCAAACAGTGTGTGAATCCGCGGTATCCCTTGTTTGTCTGCCCTGAAAGGTTACTGAGAGCAGGCCAATATTGATGGTCATGAACAGCAACGCCTTTAGATCAAATTATTCCTGTTTGTGCTCATCCCACGCACGTACACCTTTTCCATTCCACAGCTGTAATAGTTCTTCAACCAATGGCCTTAGGTACACATCAATGTCGTTGCCGGGTTGCTTAGGGCCTTGGATGAGCATTGGCATCATAATGAACTTCCCCTTCATGCACAACCAAGGAGGAAGGTTATACAAACATAGAGTCACAAGCCACGTGCTATGGTTGCCGCTCTGCTCCCCAAAAGGATTAATTCCATCTGTGCTTAGACAAAACCATACGTTCCTTGGGTCACCTGCAAACTCCTCCCTGTACTTTCTCTCGATTTTTCTCCACTGCGACCCATCAGCGGGTACTCTCAATTTTCCGTCTTTCTTACGGTCTTCTCCGTGCCATCGCATCGCCTTCGCATGCTCTTTGTTTTGTAACAAAA
This sequence comes from Triticum timopheevii, assembly GCA_963921465.1. Taxonomy (NCBI): domain Eukaryota; kingdom Viridiplantae; phylum Streptophyta; class Magnoliopsida; order Poales; family Poaceae; genus Triticum; species Triticum timopheevii. The sequence continues at coordinate 594,507,587 of OY997270.1, forward strand.
GTTTCAACCGTGGTATTATAGGAGCATACCACATCACCTTGGCAGGAATCTTCTTCCTGGGGCGCTCGCCCTCGACATCCCAGGGTCATCGCGACTGATCTTATAATGCAATGCACCGCATACCGGACAAGCGTTCAAATCCTCGTACTCACCGCGGTAGAAGATGCAGTCATTAGGGCATGCATGTATCTTCTGCACCTCTAACCCTAGAGGGCAGACAACCTCCTTTGCTTCATACGTACTTTCGGGCAATTCATTGTCCTTTGGAAGCATATTCTTTATCATTACCAGCAACTTTCCATATCCCTTGTCAGATACACCATTCTCTGCCTTCCATTGTAGCAATTCCAGTGTGGTACCCAACTTTTTTTGTCAGCTTTGCAATTCGGGTACAACAATTTCTTGTGATCCTCTAACATGCGTTGCAACTTCTTCTTCTCCAAATCACTTGCGTAGTTTCTCTTTGCATCGGCAATGGCCCGACCTAGATCATCAGCGGGCTCATCTGATGCCTCTTCTTCAGCTTCTTCCCGCATTGCCGGCTCAGCTTCTTCCCCCATTGTTGTATCATCGTATTCAGGGAACCCATGGCCAGGATAGTTGTCGTCATCCTCTTCTTCTTCATTGTCTTCCATCATAACCCCTCTTTCTCCGTGCTTGGTCCAAACAATATAGTGGGGCATGAAACCGGACTCAAATAGGTGGACGTGAATGGTTCTTGACGTAGAGTAATTGTGACCATTCTTACAGCTAGCACATGGACAAGGCATAAAACCATCCGCCCGCTTGTTTGCCTCAGCGGCAAGCAGAAAAGTATGCACGCCATTAATGAACTCGGGAGAGCATCGGTCATCATACATCCATTGCCGGCTCATCTTCATTACACAATACCGAAAAGACCAAATTAATACAAGTTCATACATAAAGTTCATACATATATATATAGTTCATACAACACTTAAATGCAGCAAACAAATAACTCTCTAGCTAAAGCATTTAAATGCAACAACAAATGCGGTCAAGCTTGCAACTAAGGTAACAATTGATCCAATGCTACGTCTTGAGCTTGCGTTGGTTTTCCTTGAAGAGGAAAGGGGGATGCAGCAAAGTAGCGTAAGTATTTCCCTCAGTTTTTGAGAACCAAGGTATCAATCCAGTAGGAGGCTCCTCAAAAGTCCTATGCACCTACACAAACAAACAAAGAACTCGCAACAAACGCAATAAAGGGGTTGTCAATCCCTTCACGGCCACTTGCGAAAGTTAGATCTGATAGAGATAGTATGATAAGATAAATATATTTTTGGTATTTTATAATATAGATGCAAAAAGTAAAGATGCAAATAAAAGTAGATTGAAAGCTTATATGATAAAAGATAGACCCGGGGGCCATAGGTTTCACTAGAGGCTTCTCTCAAGATAGCATAAGTATTACGGTGGGTGAACAAATTACTGTCGAGCAATTGATAGAAAAGTGCATAGTTATGAGATTATCTCGGCATGATCATGTATATAGGCATCACGTCCATAACAAGTAGACTGACTCCTGCCTGCATCTACTACTATTACTCCACACATCGACCGACTCCTGCCTGCATCTAGAGTATTAAGTTCGTAAGAACAGAGTAACGCATTAAGCAAGATGATATGATGTAGAGGGATAAATTCATGCAATATGATATAAACCCCATCTTGTTATCCTTGATGGCAACAATACAATACGTGCCTTGCAACCCTTTCTGTCACTGGGTAAGGACACCGCAAGATTGAACCCAAAGCTAAGCACTTCTCCCATGGCAAGAAAGATCAATCTAGTAGGCCAAACCAAACTGATAATTCGAAGATACTTGCAAAGATAACTCAATCATACATAAAAGAATTCAGAGAAGATTCAAATATTATTCATAGATAAACTTGATCATAAACACACAATTCATCGGATCTCGACAAACACACCGCAAAAAGAGTTTACATCGAATAGATCTCCACAAGAGAGGGGGAGAACATTGTATTGAGATCCAAAAAGAGAGAAGAAGCCATCTAGCTAATAACTATGGACCCGAAGGTCTATGGTAAACTACTCACAACTCATCGGAGGGGCTATGGTGTTGATGTAGAAGCCGTCCATGCTCGATTCCCCCTCCGGCGGAGCACCGGCGAAGGCTCCAAGATGGGATCTCGCGGATACAGAAGGTTACGACGGTGGAAATTGTGTTTCGTTGGCTCCCTCGATGTTTTCGGGGTACATAGGCTTATATACGAGGAAGAAGTATGTCGGTGGCCGCCCGAGGGGCCCAGGAGACACGGGCGCGCCCTGTAGGGGTGGGTGCGCCCTCCCCTCTCGTGGCCGCCTTGGCTGCTTCTTGACTTGCACTCCAAGTCCTCTAGATCACGTTCGTTCCAAAAATCACACTCCCGAAGGTTTCATTCCATTTGGACTCCGTTTGATATTCCTTTGCTTCGAAATACTGAAATAGGCAAAAAAACAGCAATACGGGTTGGGCCTCCAGTTAGTAGGTTAGTCCCAAAAATGATATAAATGTGTAAAATAAAGCCCATAAACATCCAAAAGGGGTAATATAATAGCATGGAACAATCAAAAATTATCGATATGTTGGAGACGTATCAAGCATCCCCAACCTTAATTCCTGCTCGTCCTCGAGTAGGTAAATGATAAAAACAGAATTTTTGATGTGGAATGCTACCTAGCATAATTCTCAATGTAATTTTCTTTATTGTGGCATGAATGTTCAGATCCAAATGATTCAAAATTTAAGTTCATATTGATAAAAGAAATAGTAACACTTCAAGCATACTAATCAAAGTAATCATGTGTTCTCAAAATAACATGGCAAAAGAAAGTTCATCCCTACAAAATCATATAGTTAGGCTATGCTTCATTTTCGTCACACAAAGATGTTCCCAACTTCTATACCCCCGATGACAAGCCAAGCAATTGTTTCGTACTTAAATAATCTCAAACTTTTTCAACCTTCACGCAATACATGAGCGTGAGCCATGGATATAGCACTATGGGAATATGATTATTGGGAATGTGTGGAGAATACAAAAAAGGAGAAAGTCTCACATTGACGAGGATAATCAACGGGCTATGAAGATGCCCATAAATTGATGTCAACATGAGGAGTAGGGATTGCCATGCAACGGATGCACTAGAGCTATAAATGAATGCTCAACAAAAGAAAGCTAGTGGGTGTGCATCCAACTTGCTTGCTCACGAAGACCTAGGGCATTTGAGGAAGCCCATTGTAGGAATATACAAGCCAAGTTCTATAATGAAAAATTCCCACTAGTATGAAAAAGACAACCTATGAGACTCACTATATGAAAAAACATGGTGCTACTTTGAAGCACAATATATGAGACTCACTACATGAAGAACAAGGTGCTACTTTGAAGCACAAGTGTGGAAAAAGAGATAGTAACATTGCCCTTTTTATTTTTTTTATTTTTTTTTATTTTTTTTCCTTCTTTTTTTTGGGCCTTCCTTTTTTTTGGCATTTCCTTTTGTTTTCTATTTTTTTTCTTTTTGGGCAATGCTCTAATAATGATGATCATCACACTTTCATTGATTATAACATATGAATTACAACTCGAAACTAGAACAAGATATGACTCTATATGAATGCCTCCGGCGGTGTACCGGGATGATGCAATGAATCAAGAGTGACATGTATGAAAAATTATGCATGGTGGCTTTGCCACAAATACGATGTCAACTACATGATCATGCAGTGGCAATGTGACAAAAGTAAAGTATGTCATGATGATGATGAACGGAACGGTGGAAAGTTGCATGGCAATATATCTCGGAATGGCTATGGAAATGCCATAATAGGTTGATATAAGGAGGTTTATGTGTGATAGAGAGTATTGTATCACGGGGTTTGGATGCACCGGCAAAGTTTGCACCAACTCTCAAGGTGAGAAAGGGCAATGCATGGGTACCGAAGAGGCTAGCAATGGCGGAAAGGTAAAAGTGTGTATAATCCATGGACTCAACATTAGTCAAAAGAACTCATATACTTATTGTAAAAATTTAGAAGTCGTCAAAAATCAAGCACTACGTGCATGCTCCTAGGGGGATAGATTGGTAGGAAAAGACCATCGCTTGTCCCCGACTGCCACTCATAAGGATGCACAAGCCAGGTACACTTCATGTTTCAAACTTGTCACACAACTTTAACCATACGTGCATGCTACAGGACTTGCTAACTTCAACACAAGCATTCTTTAAGTTCATAATCACCCAACTAGCATGACTTTAATATCACTACCTCCATATCTCAAAACAATTATCAAGTATCAAATTGATCATAGCATCCAATTCACTTCCTATGATAGTTTTTATTATACCCAACTTGGATGCCTATCATTCTAGGACCAATTTTATAACCATAGCAAATACCATGCTGTTCTAAAAGACTCTGAAAATAATATAAGTGAAGCATGAGAGACTAGCAATTTCTACAACAATAAGTCACCGCCTTGCTTTAAAAGATATAAGTGAAGCACTAGAGCAAAAACTATCAAGCTCAAAAGATATAAGTGAAGCACATAACATATTCTAACAAATTCTAATCAAGTAGGCTTCTCCAAAAAAGTTGTGTACAGCAAGGATGATTGTGGTAAACTAAAAAGCAAAGACTAATATAATATATGACGCTCCAAGCAAAACACATATCATGTGGCGAATAAAAATATAGCTCCAGGTAAAGTTACCAATGAACGAAGACGAAAGAGGGGATGCCTTCCCGGGGCATCCCCAAGCTTAGGCTTTTGGCTATTCTTGAATATCTTGGGGTGCCATGGGCATCCCCAAGCTTAGGATTTTGCCACTCCTTATTCCATAGTCCATCAAAGCTTTACCCAAAACTTGAAAACTTCACAACACAAAACTCAACAGGAAATCTTATAAGCTCCGTTAGTGAAAGAAAACAAAACCACCACATAAGGTACTGTAATTAACTCATTATTTATTTATTTTGGTTTTAAACCTACTGTGTTCCAACTTCTCTATGGTTAATAAACTATTTTACTAGCCATAGATGCATCAAAATAAGCAAACAACACACGAAAAACAGAATCTGTCAAAAACAGAATAGCCTGTAGTAATCTGTACCTAACGCAAACTTCTGGAACTCTAAAACTCCTACCGAAATAGGAAGTCCTGGAAAATTTGTCTGTTGATCAGAAGCAAAAAGAATCAATGCAAAATCACGTTTCTGTGATTTAACAAAACTAAATTCGTGCGCGCAAAGTTTCTATTTTTCAGCAGAATTAAATCAACTATCGTCATAGGTTATCCTATAGGTTCTACTTGGCACAAACACTAATTAAAAGATAAAAACACATCTAAACAGAAGGTAGATGGAAGATTTATTACTAAACAGGAACAAAAACAAAGAACACAAATAAAATTGGGTTGCCTCCCAACTAGCGCTATCGTTTAACGCCCCTAGCTAGGCATAAAAGCGAAGATAGATCTAAGTAGTGCCATCTTTGGCACTAAATTCATAAGTAGCTCGCATGATAGATTCATAAGGTAATTTGACTTTCTTTCTTAGAAAGTGATCCGTGCCTTTCTTTAATGGGAATTGGAATCTAATATTCCCTTCCTTCATATCAATAATCGCGCCAATCGTTCTAAGGAAAGGTCTACCAAGATTGATAGGGCAAGAAAGATTGCAATCTACATCAAGAACGATAAAATCTACGGGCACCAAATTTCTATTTGAAACAATGAGAACATCATTGATCCTTCCCATTGGCTTTTTAATGGTGGAATCCGCAAGGTGCAAATTTAAAGAGCAATCATCAAGATCATGGAAACCTAGAATATCATATAAAGTTTTCGGAATCGTGGAAACACTAGCACCCAAATCACACAAAGCAAAACACTCATGATCTTTAATTCTAATCTTTATAGTAGGTTCCCACTCATCATTAAGTTTTCTAGGTATAGAAACTTCCAAATTAAGTTTTTCATCATAAGATTGCATCAAGGCATCAACGATATGTTTGGTACAAGCTTTATTTTCACTATAAGCATGAGGAGAATTAACAACGGATTGCAACAAGGAAATACAACCTTCTAAAGAACAAATATCATAATCAAATTCCTTGAAATCCGAGATAGTGGGTTCAATACTATTTAAAGTCATGGCCTCTCCAATCCCACTTTTACCAAACTTAGCATCAAGATCTAAAAACTCTGAATTCTTGGGACGCCTTCTAGGTAAAGTTGACTCATCTTCAGTCCCATAATTATCAAGATTCATATTGAAAAACAAAGATCTAATAGGAGACACATCAAGAACTTTGAGATCTTCATCATTATTTTCATGGAAACTAGAAGAACACGCCTTTACAAAGCTATCTTTCTTAGCACGCAATCTAGCGGTTCTTTCCTTGCACTCATCAATGGAAATTCTCATGGCTTTGAGAGACTCATTGATATCATGCTTAGGAGGAGAAGATCTAAGTTTAAGAGAATCAACATCAAGCGAAAGTCTATCATCGTTCCTAGCCAAATCATCAACTCTGAGCAATTTTTCTTCAAGCAAGGCATTAAAATAGTTTGTCGTAATATGGACTTTGTCCATACTTTTGTAACTCCACAAATTCTGAAACATTAGGACAATATAGGAAATTTGTATATCAATCTTGTGTAAAAATTTCAGAATTTTATCACTCTTCTGTGATTTTTAACAATTCTGCTACTGGGTGCAAAAGTTTCTGTTTTTCAACAAGATCAAATCAACTATCACCAAGCATGATCCCAAAGGATTTACTTGGCACAAACACTAACTAAAACACAAAAAGCACAATCATAATAGTAGCATAATTGTGCAAACACTCAAGAACAGAAAAAAGGTAAAAATAAATTATATTCATAGGGTTGCCTCCCAACAAGCTCTTTCTTTATAGCCATTAAGATAGGCATGAGATTTTATTGATGCTCACATAAAAGATAAGAATTGAAACACAAAGAGAGCATCATAAAACATGTGACAAACCCATTTAAGTCTAACATACTTCCTATGCATAGGAATTTTATAAGCAAACATAATGCAAAGGAGAGGAATAAACATATTTTCCTCTCTCATAATAATTGCATGTAGGATCATAATCAAATTCAACAATATAACTATCACATAAAATATTCTCTTCATGATCCACATGCATGCAAAGTTGTCACTCTTCCAAACTAGTGGGATTATCATCAAATAAAGGCATGACCTCTCCAACCCCACTTTTATCAAAAAATTATAAGATTAAACGCTCTCCAAATATGTGGGGTTATTTTTAGCTAAGGTTGACACTATTACAAACCCACTTTTAATATTATCACAAGCATATTCGTCATGAGGTTTAAATAAATTTGCAAGATCATAAGAATCATTATCACCCCAAACATGATCATTGCAATAAGTAGTGGACATAACAAAACAAGCATCCCCAAGCTTGGGGTTTTGCATATCACTAACACATTTGACATTGATAGAATTTATAATAACATCATTGCAACCATGCTTTTTCATTCAAGGAGCTATCATGAATCACTTTATAAATTTCTTCGTTTAACACTTCATCACAATTTTCATATTCATGAATCTCAAGCAAAACTTCATAAAGATAATCTAGTGAACTCAATTCACTATCAATTGGTTCATCATAATTGGATCTTTTGAAAAGATTAGCAAGTGGATGAGAATACATATCAATATATTTTTAACAAGTGAAGATGCATGCAAATAGAGGACACATGGCAACACAAGCAAAGAGGCAAACAAGAAAAGGCAAACAAAAAAAGCAAACACAAAATATTTTTGTGTTTTTGTAAAAACATTTTAGAAGGAGGGAGATGAAAACAAGAGGCAAATGACCAATAATGTAAATTACAAGGAGATGAGATTTGTGATAGGAACCTGATAGATGTTGATGATGTGTCCTCGACAACGGCGCCAGAAATTCCTTTTGATGCGGCTTGAAATTGCGTCGGTTTTCCCTAAAGAGGAAGGGATCATGCAGTACAACTACAGTAGGTATTTCCCTCAGTTACCAAATCAAGATATCAATCCAGTCGGAGAACCAAGCAACATTATGTAAACGGTGCCTGCACACAAAGAACAAATCCTCGCAACCCAACCCGTAAGAGGGTTTGTCAATCCCTCCTCGGTAAAAAGATATATTAAATGGTGTGTGTTTGGATAAATAGATCTGAATAAAATATGAAATAAAATAGGTAAACAAAAATTGCAGCAGGGTATTTTTGGGTTTTTAGAATAATAGATCTAAAAACAAATACGGTAAAAGATAGATCTGAAAGCAAAATGTAAAAGATAGACCTGGGGGTCGTAGTTTCACTAGTGGCTTCTCTCGAGAAAATGGCACACCTTGTGGAAACAAATTACTATTGGGCTATTGACAGAAGAACAACTGGCCGGTGACAACAGATACTATAAGTCGTACTAATATTTTTAGAGGCATAATGCAAGCTGATGTTGTTCTTCCCCATTCCTATTTTTCATCACAAATTATAGAATTCTCCCTGTTTCTCTAGCACACTTCTAGAGCTCTTCCATGGACATCGAGCTCCCTTGCTCCATTAGTTAATATTTTATATATCAATATTAACGATTCATATTCTCGTTTAAGCATTTTATAGGCTTATATTGACGCTTTCATAGAGAACCTTTCAGAGAAATTGAAACACAAGTGTTCTAGTATGGATTTGTCATTAAAGCTTAGATGGAATATATATCTTATGTGCCCTATTGGTCGCTTGAACTTAATTTGTTTTTGATGTATGTAATGGAGGGAACTTATTTTGGATTAATACTACATTTAATGGTTGCTTGTAGTCTGTAGTGAACTTGTATTACCCATTTATAAATATTATTGGTTTAATCTACTATTTTACCCGTGTTGGAGGTGGGCATGGCTTGGGATTAAAAAGAATATGCATGCAAAAGTTTATGATCTGAAAAATTGAAACTATATAATGGGCACGTCTATGTCTCGCTTGCAGCGATACCTACACATGTCTCGCCCATAGAACATGCCTAAATGGCCCAGGCCCAATTAGGGAGAACAATTATTTCTGAGCTTCTGAGTTGCTTACACTTTTCTCGAGTTTTTTCTATTATTTATTATTCTCTCTCTCTCCTCCATCGCCTCTCTCTCTCTCTCTCTCTCTCTCTCTCTCTCTCTCTCTCTCTCTCTCTCTCTCTGAACATGCCTAAATTTTAAAACAATGTTTACACCGCTAAAAAGTGTTCCACACATTTTAATAAAATTTTCATGATGCTTACAAGAGTATTTACACATTTATAGAAATGGTCCTATCATTTAAAAATGTAGGTACCATTCGAAGAAATGTTAAAACATCTAAAAAAGTATTCATTAATCTTTTAAAAATGGTCAAGAAATTTAAATATTTGCTCCGTATATTTTAATAATATTCAAAACATATATGATGTTTTTGAAACTATTAAAAATGTTCACAAGATATACACAATTTATTGCATAAAGTTTTAAGGAAGTTCTTAAAATATAAAAAATATTGCGCCCTTCAAAAAATGTTCGCAACACTTTTTTAGATGGTGGGGACAATTTTTGTCTACACTGGTGGTAGTATCTAGGATGATGATCTATTGGTACTTATTTGCAACCCAGACTAGCAATATATCTTCGAGATCATGGCAATATTATGGTATATACTTGTGCCACCATGAAACGATGGTTGATGAGCGAAGTTCCATCTTATTTTGGAAACCAATATATGTAAACAAAACGTTGGCTAGGAGGAAATAGGGGTGAGCTCCACCAATGCCATAGTGGCAAATCATTAAAAAATCCATGGTGAGCATTATGTCATTAAAATGGCAATTGTGTTTTACATAGTTCTTGGGTGAGGTAACCAAACTAATGCGATAAACATTGCGGAAACATAAGAATTTTTCAATGATTATTTTCTTTGTATAATTGGGCTTGCAACTTGTGTTTTACATGGTTGTGCTAGACACATGTTTTACTTGTTGTTAGTTCTTATGTCACAACTAAACGCTTATGACATCATGAAGGTAAGATTATAATTTTAAGTTCATTTTGGGTCTCGGATTGCAACTTGTATTTTAATCCAACTCTGATCATCCACTTGTTATGGCTATCCCTCCCCTTTTTCCTATCATCAAGACTCGCCGGACACTTTGCACATGGATGTGTGGCACCATTTAAAACCATTTTGGAAGCATGCATTAAATGTTCTCAATACGAGTTGGAAGTTTGTGTGCATCCTTATTATATTATATAGAGGTTGCATGTCAAATTTTGTCCGGTTCAGAGTCTGTATGATACCCAAACATTCGAATATGTGAGGCCATAGTACACAGATAAACAGTAAACAGTTTTGCCAAATAAATTGTCACGGGACTTCACTCCCCCTCTTCTCTAAGACTAGCCATCTACGAAACCCAACTAGACCACCAAAGTCCTAGCCTAAACATCTTAATTAACCCTGCCTATAAATAACAACCCTCCCCTACCAAAAATGGAATAAACATTAAGCCCTCCTCTTTTTACATGACCATTCTAACCCTAGTCACCAGTTGACAACTACCCAACCTGCCATCCACCTCTCGCCTCAATCTGGTGGCTCCAGATCGAGATCTGGTTGTCCATGGCCTCCCAATTCACCTCCTACAGTCAAAGACCTGCTGTAACCAAGCGGACGACCCTATCGAAGGCTATGTGTGCCCGCATGCCTCGCGGGACTTCTCTCACACTTCTCCACCCGATCGAGTAGGACCCACATCGCTGTCGTCCCTTCCACCGCCATGTCACACGTTATTGCCAGCAAGCAACCAACACTGAGAATCGCTAACCCTCCAAGTGAGCCCTCCTCCTCCTCTCTCGGTTTCCCACATCATGCTAGTCCCTTCTAGACTCGTCGTTCTGCAGTTCTCATCGTTTTTATAGAGAACATATCAATAATCCCAGCTTTATCTCTATAGATGTCTATATATAAGTGGGTTCAAGTGCAATATATGAAATGTGTACATGAGCTGATTCAATATTTAGATTCTAGCAATTTTTGTCCATTTTTTTGGACGGCCAAGTGGTATGTCATTATCATGATCATTTACGAGGCGATTATCCCATGTGATTCTAGTAAATATTAGGGAGGGTTTGAGGCCAGCAAGCTAATCTATATGGTGAAAGGGAAGGGTGGGGGAACTTTTCTTGAGATAAGGACATGGGGGAGAAGAAGGGCGAAGAAGGAGCAGGTTGAATGGAGGGAGATGACGTTGGCTTTACTTGGAAAGAATGAAGGTTCTGAGGAGGTTCAATAGTGGGAGGTTCTCTTTCTTTCAAGTCAAAGTCCCATGGGATGACACGAACAACTCAGGGTGTCTTATGTGTCATATGTACGATGTTTTTATGTCAACGGATGGACGGTCTCTCTCAACCGCGTGTTTCCTTCTCGGTCCTCAATGCTATACACCTTGTCTCGAGTGCGAGTATACACACCCCTCCATGGATATAAATTTTTGTAGCCACGCATGGCATTCTCTTCCCCTTTGCTACCCTATAGGGTTGAGAGCGAGCATACACACATTGCCTTGCATGCGCATACACCCATTTTTGCGTCCACCCGGATCCTTCCTCTTCGGTAATGCTAGAGAACCCCTAGAAATAAAAAACAAGGAGCTGGCATCGAGGAGGAGGTTCAGGCACGAAGTGTAATAGTGGAGGCAACAATGGAATGGGAAAACACCGGCGGGGCTCCCAAGATTAAAAAATACTCTCTATCGATGCCACTTGCCATTCTGCCACCATCTTTAAGTCGCACAATTCTTGTGTTGTGGTTCACATTGGATGGGCCACATGTTATCAGTCAAGAGTGCCACATCACATACGCATGTTTTTTGTTGTTTCAGTGAAAAATGATTTTGTTCCATGATATTATGTCGGGTGAATGCCATTTGTTCAGTGGCTCTAGAGGTAAATTTTTAGAATGGTATACAACCAAAAAATATTACTAATGGAAATGATGACAAATACATTGATTGAGATTTTAATGAGTCCCAAGTAAAACAAGAAAAAGAAAAAGATCGTGTCACCCTTCTTTAACCTATTTCAGTAGAATGATAGACATAAAAATACATGGCTGAGTACAAGGAAAGAGGATGCAATGTCACACAAAATCAATGATTTCTAAATGAGATTAGGGCGGCTTGTGGCAACAGATACTACAAGCCCTACTAATATTTTTAGAGGCACAACGCAAACTGACGTCTATCTCTTCTTTCCCATTCCTATTTTTATCACAAATATTAGGCTTCTCCCTGTTGTTCTAGCAAACTTTTGATCTCTTCCATGGACATCGCTCCCTTACTCTCTTAGTTAATATTTTATATATCAATATTAATGACTCATATTCTCATTTAAGCATTTTATAGGCTTATATTGAAGCTTTCATGGAGAACCCTTCAAAGAAATTGAAACACAAGTGTTCTAGTATGGATGTTGTCATTAAAGCTTAGATGGAATATATTTCTTATGCGCCCTATTGGTTGCTTGAACTTAGTTTCTATTTCAATGTATGTAATGGAGGGAACTTATTTTGGATCAAAACTACACCTAATGGTTGCTTGTAATTTGTAGTGAACTTGTATTACTGATTGTTAAATATTGTTCCTTTAACCTACTATTTTACCTGTGTTGGATGTGGGCTCGGCTCGAGATTGATAAGAATACGTATATAAAATTTTATGATCTGAAAAAAAGAAATTGTATAAAGGCCACGTCTATGTTTGGCTTGTAGCGGTACCAACGAATGTCTCGCCCATAGCGCATGCCTAAATGGGCGAGGCCCACTTAGGGAGAACAATTATTTCTTAGCTTCTAACTTGCTTACAATTTTCTAGACTTTTGTCTTTGCTTTTGTATTTATTATTTTCTCTCTATATTTACATATATACTGAAAAATGTTGTAAAAAGTTATTTTTAAAATAATTTTGTTTTATTAATTTGTAAACAAGGTTCTTCATAATTAAAACAATGTTTACCACTAAAAAATTGTTCCACACATTTTAATAAAATGTTCATGATGCTTACAAAATTATACACACATTTATAGAAATGGTCCTATTATAGAAAAATGTAGGTACCATTCAAAAAATGTTAAAACATCTAAAAAGTTGTTAGTTAATATTTTAAAAAGGGTGAAGAAATGTAAATATTTGCTCCATATATTTAAAACATATCAAAGACATATATGAAGTTTTCGAAACTATTAAAAAGTGTTCACAATATATAAACGATTTATTGCATAATTTTTGAAGAAGTCCTTAAAAAATAAAATACTTGCGCCCTTCAAAAAATGTCTTCAACACTTCTTTTGATAGTGGGAAATCATTAAAAAAATCCATGGTAAGCATTGTGTCAATAAATGGCAATTGTTTTTTACATAGTTGTTGGGTGAGGTAACCAAATTAATGTGATAAACATTTCGGCAACATAAGACTTTTTTAATGATTATTTTCTGTGTATAATTGGGCTTGCAACTTGTGTTTTATATGCTTGTGCCATACACATGTTTTACTTGTTGTTAGTTCTTATGTCGCAAATGAATGCTTATGCCATCATGAAGGTAAGATTATAATCTTATGTTCATTTTGCGTTTCGGATGGCAGCTTGTGTTTTAATCCAACTCTGATCATTCATTAGTCGTCGCTATCCTCTCCCCATTTTCCTATCGTGGAGACTCACCGGACACTTTGCACATGGATGTGTGCCACCATGTAAAACTATTTTCTAAACATGCATTAAATATTCTCAATACGAGTTGGAAGTTTGTGTGTGGCCTTATTATGTTATATCGGGGCCGCATGTCGAACTTTGTCCAATTCAGAATCGGGGCCGCATGTCGAACTTTGTCCGATTCAGAGTCTGTTTGCTACCCAAATGTTCGAATATCCGAGGAGATAGTAGACGGATAAATACTAAACGGTTTTGGCAAATACAATGTCACAGGACTTAACTCCACCTGTTCTCTAAGACTATCCATCTAGAAAACCTAGACCACCAAAATCCTAGCCCAAACACCTCCATTAACCCTGCCTATAAATAACAGCCCCTCCCCTACCAAAAATGGAATAAACACTAAGCCCTCCCCTTTTTACGTGATCATTCTAACCCTAGCCACCACTTGACAACTCCCCAACCAGCCATGCACCTCTCCCCTCAATCTGGCGGCTCCAAAACGAGATTTGGTAGTCCCTGGCCGCCCAGTTCGCCTCCTACAGTCGAAGACCCGCCGCAGCCCAAAGCCCGGCCCTGTCGAAGGCTATATGTGCCCGCATGCCTCGCGGGACTTTTTGCATGCTTCTCCACCTGAATGAGTAGGATCTCACGCCGCTGCCATCCCTTCCACCGCCATGTCGCACGTCATTGCGAGCAAGCAACCAACACTGAGCATCGCTACCCTTCCAAGTCAACCCTCCTCCTCCTCTCTCGATTTCTCTCCTCATGCAAGTCCCTTCAATCCACACCGTTCTACGGATATCATTGTTTTATAGACAACATATTAATTATCCCTGCTTTATCTCTATAGATGTCTATATATAAGTGGGTTTAAGTGCAAGATATGAAATGTGTACATGAGCTGATTTCGGTATTTAGATTCTAGCCATTTTTTCTGGGTTTTTTTTTGGACGGGCATGTTGTATGTCATTGTCATGTTCATTTACGAGGCGATTCACCCCAAGGGTGCTAGTGAATATTAGGGAGGGTTGAAGCCCAGCATGCCAATCTAGATGGTGAAAGGGAGGGGTGGGGAAACTTTTCTTGAGACAAGGACATTGTGGAGAAGAAGGATCAGGTTGAACAGAGGGAGATGACGTTGGCTTTACTTGCAAAGAAAGAAGGTTCAGAGGAGGTTGAACAGTGGTAAGTTCTCTTTCCTTCGAGTCAAAGTCCCATGGGATGACGCGAACGACTCACGGATCGCACTCATTGTCCCATGGAGGGTGTCTTCTGTATCATACGTACGATGTTTTTATGTCAAAGCATGGACAGTATCTCTCAGCCGCGTGTTTCCTTCTCAATCTCCTATGCCACCACACCTTATATCGAGTGCGAGTATACATGCCCCTCCATGGATGGAAATGTTTGTAGCCACGCATGGCATTCTCTTCCCCTTTGCTACCCTATAGGGTTGAGAGCGAGCACACACACATTGCCTTGCATGGGCACACCCATTTTTGCGTCCACCCGGATCCTTCCTCTTCGATAGTGCTAGAGAACCCCTAGAAAAAAAAACAAGGAGCTGGCATCGCGGAGGAGTGTCGTAACATAGTGAATAGTGGAGCCAACAATGGAATGGGAAGACATCGGCGGGGCTCCCAAGATTAAAAATACTCTCTATCGATGCCACATCCCATTCTGCTCCCATCTTGAAGTCGCACAATTCTTGTGTTGTCGTTCACATTGGATGGGCCACATTTTATCACTCAAGAATGACAAATCACATACGCACATTTTTTGTTGTTTCGGGGGAAAACGATTTTGTTCCATGATATTATGCCGAATGAATAACATTTGTTCAGTTGCTCCAGAGGTAAACTTTTAGAATGGTATACAACCAAAAAATATTTTTAATGAAGATAAAGACAAATACATTGATTGAGATTTTAATTAGTCCCAAGTAAAACAAGAAAAAGAAAAAGATCGTGTTGCTCTTCTTTAACCCCTTTCGATAGAATGATAGACATAAAAATACATGGCTAAGTACAAACAAAGATGATGCAATTTCACACAGAATCAATGATTTCTAAATGAGATTAGGGCAACTAGCTAGTAGCAACAGATATTGTAAGCCCTACTTATATTTTTAGAGGCACAATGCAAGCTGATGTCTATCTCTTCTTTCCCATTCCTATTTTTATCACAAATTTTAGGATTCTCCCTGTTGCTCTAGCAAACTTCTAGAGCTCTTCCATGGACATCGCGCTCCCTTGCTCCCTTAGTGAGTATTTTATATATCAATATTAACGATTCATATTCTCGTTTAAGCATTTTATAGGATTATATTGAAGCTTTCATGGAGAACCCTTCAGAGAAAGTGAAACACAAGTGTTCTAGTATGGATGTTGTCATCAAAGCTTAGATTGAATATATGTCCCATGCACCCTATTGGTCGCTTGAACTTAATTTTTATTTCAATGTATGTAATGGAGGGAACTTATTTTGGATTAAAACTACACCTAATGGTTGCTTGTACTCTATAGTGAACTTGTCTTACAGATTTTTGAATATTGTTGGTTTAATCTAGTATTTTACCTCTGTTGGATGTGGGTTCGTCTTGGGATTGAAAAGAATACGAGCGCAAACTTTTATGATCTGAAAAATAGAAATTGTATAATGGGCACGTCTATGTCTCGCTTGTAGCGGTAACTACGGATGCCTCGTCCGTAATGCCCGCCTAAATGGGCCAGGCCCAATTAGGGAGAACAATTATTTCTTAGCTTCTGAGTTGCTTACGATTTTCTTGAATTTTGTCTTTTCTTTTTCATTTATTATTTTATATCTATATTTGTATATGTTTTTTAAAATGTTGTAATGTTTTTGTAAAATATTTTTAGTTATTAATTTATAAACAAGGTTCTTCATGATTAAAATAATGTTTACACCTTCAACACATTTTAATAATATGTTCATGATTCTTACGAAATTATTCACACGTTTATAGAAATGGTCCTATCATAAAAAATGTAGGTGCCATTCCAAAAAAACTTAACACTCTAAACAATTTTTCATTAATCTTTTAAAAATGGTCAAGAAATGTAAATATTTGCTCTATATATTTTAAAAATATTGAAGACATATATGAAGTTTTTGATACTATTAAAAAACATTCACAAGATAGACACAGTTTATTGCGTAATTTTTTTAAGAAAGTTCTTCAAATAGAAAAATATTTGCCCCCTTAGAAAAATGTTTGCAACACTTTTTTAGATGGTGGGGACAATTTCTATATTGGTGGTAGTGTCTAGGATGATGATCTGTTGGTACTTATTTGCAACCTAGACCTGCAATATATCTTCGAGATCATGGCAATATTATGGTATATACTTGTGCCACCATGAAACGATGGTGTGATGAGTGAAGTTCCATCTTATTTTGGAAACCAATATATGTAAACAGAACGTTGGCTAGGAGGAAGTAGGGGTGAGCTCAACCAATGCCATAGTGGCAAATCATTAAAAAAATCCATTGTGAACATTGTGTCATTAAAATGGCAATTGTGTTTTACATATTTCTTGGGTGAGGTAACCAACCTAATGCGATAAACACTACGGCAACATAAGACTTTTTCAGTGATTATGTTCTATGTATAATTGGGCTTGCAACTTGTGTTTTACAGGTTCTGCTAGACACATGTGTTACTTGTTGTTAGTTCTTATGTCCCAACTGAATGCTTATGCCATCATTAAGGTAAAGTTCTAATTTATAGTTCATCTTGCGTTTCGGATGGCATCTTGTGTTTTAATCCAACTCTGATCATCCATTTGTTTTGGCTATCCCTCTTCCATTTTGCCTATCGCCGAGATTCACCGGACACTTTGCACATGGGTGTGTGGCACCATTTAAACTTATTTTGTAACATGCATTAAATATTCTCAATACGAGTTGTAAGTTTCCGTGTGGCCTTATTATATTATATCGAGGCCGCACGTCAAATTTAGTCTGATTTAGAGTCTGTTTGCTACCCAAATATTCGAATATGCGAGGCGATAGTAGACGGATAAATACTAAATGGTTTGCTAAATAAAACATCACGGGACTTAACTCCCCCTCTTCTCTAAGACTAGCCATCTATGAAACCCAACTAGACCACCAAAATCTTAGCCCAAACAGCTTCATTAACCCTGCCTATAAATAGCAACCCCTCCCCTACAAAAGATGGAGTAAACACTAAGCCCTCGTCTTTTTACGTGACCATTCTAACCGTAGTCGCCACTTGACAACTCCCCAACCAACCATCCAGCTATCCCCTCAATCCGGAGGCTCTAGATCGAGATCTTGTAGTCCTTGGCCTCCCAGTTAACCTCCTCCAGCCGAATACCTATCGTTTCCCAGCGGCCAGACCTCCCGAAGGCTATGTGTGTAGGACCTCACGCTGCTGCCATCCCCTCTACCGTCATGTTGCATGTGATTGCCAGGAAGCAACCTAGCACCAAGCACAGCTACCCCTCAGAGTGAAGCATCATCCTCCTCTCTCGGTTTCCCTCCTATCCCTATCATTCTAGTCCCTTCGAGCCTTGATGTTCTGCAGATCTTGCCATTTTTATAGAGAGCATGTCAATTATCCCTACTTCAGCTCTATAGATGTCTATATATAAGTGGGTTCAACTACAATATATGAAATGTGTACATGAGTTGATTTTGGTATTTAGATTCTAGCATTTTTTGTCCGACTTGTTTGGACGGCCAAGTTGTATGTCATTGTCATGATCATTTACGAGGAGATTCACCCAGTGATGCTAGTGAATATTAGGGAGGGGTGGATGCCAGCAGGCCAATCTAGATGGTGAAAGGGAGGGGTGGGGAACTTATTTTCTTGAGACAAGAACGTGGGGGAGAAGAATGGCAAAGGAGGAGCAGGGTGAACGGAGGGATATGATCGTTGGCTTTAGTTGCAAAGAAAGAATGTCAGAGGAGATTCAACAGTGGGAAGTTCTCTTTCTTTCGAGTCAAACTCCCATGGGATGACACGAACGAGTCACGGCTTTCACTCATCATCCCATGGAGGGTGTCTTTTGTATCATATGTACGATGTTTTTATGTCAACGCATGGAGGGTCTTGCTCAGCCGCATGTTTACTTCTCTATCTTCTATGCCACACACCTTGTCTCAAGTGCGAGTATTCACGCCCCTCCATGGATGGACATTTTTGTAGCCACGCATGGCATTCTATTCCCCTTTGCTACCCTATAGGGTTGAGAGCGAGAGCACACACATTGCCTTGCATGGGCATTCACCATTTTTTGTGTCCACCTGAATCCTTCCTCTTCGATAGTCCTAGAGAACCCCTAGGAAAAAAACAAGGAGCTAGCATCGAGGAGGAGGGTCGGGAACAAAGTGTAATAGTGGAGGCAACAATGGAATGGGAAAACACCGGCGGGGATCCCAAGATTCAAAATACTCTCTATGGATGCCACATCCCCTTATGCCCCCATCTTTAAGTCGCACAATTCTTGTTTTGTCGTTCACATTGGATGGGCCACATCTTATCACTCAAGAATGACAGATCACATGCGCGTGTTTTTGTTGTTTCGGGGAAACAGATTTTGTTCCATCATATTATGTTGGGTGAATAACATTTGTTTAGTGGCTGCAGAAGTAAATTTTTTAGAATGGCATACAACCAAAAAAATTATTAATGGAGATGAAGACAAATACATTGATTGAGATTTTAATCAGTCCCAAGTAAAACAAGAAAAAGAAAAAGATTGTGTCGCCCTTCTTTAACCCCTTTCAATACAATGATAGACATAAAAATATATGCCTGAGTATAAGGGAAGACGATGCAATGTCAAAAAAAATCAATGATTTGGAAATGAGATTGGAGTAATTGGATGGTGGCAACAGATACTACAAGCCCTACTAATATTTTTAGAGGCACAATGCAAGCTGATGTCTATCTCTTCTTTCCGATTACTATTTTATCACAAATTGTAGGCTTATCCCCGTTGCTCCAGCAAACTTCTCTTGCTCTTCCATGGACATCGCGCTCCCTTGCTCCCTTAGTTGATATTTTATATATCAATATTAACGATTCATATTCTCGTTTACGCATTTTATAGGCTTATGTCGAAGCTTCCATGGAGAACCCTTCAGAGAAAGTGAAACACGAGTGTTCTAGTTGGATGTTGTCATTAAAGCTTAGATGGAATATATGTTGTATGCGCCCTATTGGTTGCTTGTACTTAATTTTTATTTCGATGTATGTAATGGAGGAAACTTATTTGGGATTAAAATTACACCTAGTGGTTGCATGTAGTCTGTGAACTTGTTTTACTGACTTTTAAATATTGTTGGTTTAATCTACTATTTTACCTTTGTTGGACGTGGGCTCGGCTTGGGATTGAAAAGAATACGTATGCAAAATTTCATGTTCTGAAAAATATAAATTGTATCATGGGCACGTCTATATCTCGCTTGTAACGGTACCTACAGATGTCTTGCCCATAGCGCATGCCTAAATGGGCCAGGCCCAATCAGGGAGAACAATTATTTCTTAGCTTCTGAGTTGTTTTATTTTCTATATGTTGTTTTCTCTCTATATTTATATATATATATATATATATATATATATATATATTGAAAAATGTTGTAAATAAATATATTTAAATTTTGTTTAATTAATTAGTAAACAAGGTTCTTCATGATTAAAATAATGTTTACACCATGAAAAAGTGTTCCCGCATTTTAATAAAATTTTCATGATGCTTACAAATTATTCACACATTTATAGAAATGGTCCTATCATTTAAAAATGTAGGTACCATTCAAAAAAATGTTAACACATCTAAAAAGTTGTTCATTAATCTTTTAGAAATTGTCAATAAATGTAAATATTTTCTCCTTATATTTTAAAAATATTTAAGATATATGAAGTTTTCAAAACTATAAAAAATATACACAAGATATATATAATTTATTGCATAATCGTTATCTTTACCTAATAATAAAGTGGCTATCGCTTCTTACCATCGTAATTTCGTCTATTTTTCGTCCGTCATCAGTCCACTTCACCCGTATTATTTTCTATATACAGGTGGTACTAATCTATCCAAATATACCTGTCGGCTCCCAGGAGCCAACGATCGATCATGATCGCTAGAGTCTCGCGAGGTAATCTTCTATTGGACTGCGGCGCGCATTATATCTATTGGGCCTACCGTAGCCCAACCGGAGAGAGGGGAAGACTAGCCTCTGACATTTCATCGCCCGTCGTTGAAAAATTGCAAAACTACTGCCCCTCTCTCTCAAACCTCAAAAAATAATATGATGCCCCTGTCTCGCACGAGAACGCGAGACACACCTATGCGAGGGTTCCCTCGGCCGCCGCGCCCCATCCTTCTGCTCCCGGCAAACCTTCGTCGCTGGCTCGCTGGAGCACGACGCCCGTCGAATGCCCTGGTTGTGTGCGACAGATGCAGTTCTCACACGCAAGCTAGGGTTGGAGCCGCCGGCTCTTCATCCTGCCAGCCGGCGGCGAGTCTTCCCCTCCTGCACTGCTGCCTCCCCATTATCATAGGTACCTCCACCCACTCCTCTTCCCCCCTCTTCTTTCCTCTCCCTTCTCCCTCCTCCATCTCTGTTCCCTTCCCCCTCCCACCCCATTATTTGTTCATGTTGTTGGCACCTGAAGAAGTTTGTGGCAAGGTGAAGCCCCTGAGCAACAGTTGCAAGAGTCTTTGAAGGAGTTGGATAAGTCTCTAATGATGCAATTCATCTTAAACCTGAGTCTGGATCCAATTTCGTGGGGACAAGTATAGATTCCACGAATTTTCCATTAGATTCTGTGGACAGGTAATGTCCTCAACGACACTTGCAGGCCCTTGTAGATTCGGTGGCTTACTTGACTCCAGCATGATCCTCAAAAAAAACTTGACTCCGGCAGGGGAGGAGGCGCATGGTGGTGGCGGCGGCGGCGGTGCCGTACCTGTAGGGAATCGAGGAGGAGAGCCCGCGCTGGTGTATTAACTTTTACAGAACTGCTCCCCCGTGCGAACGAAACGTTTTTTTCACCGTTCACCACTCAAATTAGTACTGCGGGTTAATTACCTCAAACAACAAGGACTATTTTGTAAACCTGCCGCGACGCTGAACCCAACAAACTCATCCAGTGCTTTATTATTAGGCAAAAAGAAGATTCTTCTATATGTTCAGTTACATGATTTTAGTTTGATCATCTTCTTTGAACAATTTTTGTGCTGACTATGATATTTCTTTTGATTTGTTGGTTCATCTGAGACATCCTTTACTCCTCACATAATAATTGTGAAGCCTAATGAGGTACTTCTGAAAAATGTTCCCTCCTCGCTGATGTCTATTTGACAATTTTATGCTTGTGTGGTGTTATGACCGGCATATTAGGGGCTTAGCCCAGTTAGTTGCGGTCCAGTCTATCTTATCGTTATCAGGGGCTTAGCCCAATTATCGTGTTTAGGGGCTTGGGAGTCAAGTAAACCTCTCTATATAAGAAAAGGAGATGTATCAATCTAATCAAGCAAAGAAGCAATCATATTTGCTCGGCTTCCTTAGGGAGCCGGGAGACCTAACCCTAGCCGCCTTCTCCCCTGCGCCATCTCCCTCTCAGCCGCCGCCTCCTCGCGCACGACGGCGCCCAGCCGCCGGTAGCCGCGAGTTCGTCCACGACCAGCTCCCTCCTTCCCCTACAACCTCTGGCCTAGACCCGGTAGAACCCTAGTTTCTACCAGTTTGGTATCAGAGAGCTCAGTTCCAATCATGTCTTCGCCGCCGCCCACCCCGTCGCTTCCGCTACCGACCAGCACCACCGCGCCGCTGCCAATCTCCATCGCGCCGCTACACTCCCCTTCCGCGCCGTTGGTCGCATCCTCTGGCGCCGCCGCCGCCCAGATTACGGCGCCCTCCACCGCACCACCGACCACCGCCTACACCCCGGAGGAGATCACCGGGGTCCTCAACGACCTCGTCGCAGCCGTCCAGGGGATCCGGTTGTACCTAACCAGCCCCTACGGGCCGCCGCCGCCCCTGTCACCGACCGCCGCCACCGGGCCGCAGACCCTACCGTGGTACTCGCCACATCCAGGGGCCTCCGCGGCGTTCGCTGGGACACAGCTGCAGCAGCAGCCGCCGCCCCGAAGTGGCCGCAGTGGCCGCTGCCCTCCCCGTCCACGGACGCGCCTCTAGTGCCCATCGCCGCCCCCGCGCTGCCGTGGCAGCCGCCGCACCAGGCGGCCTGCGCGGCGCTCGCCGGGCCACTGCAGCAGCCGCTGCAGCTGCCATCCAACGCCACGATCGCCCAGCCCTGGCTGCAGTGGCAGCCGCTCCTGGCGGCCTCCGCCGCGCCCGGCGCTCCACCACAGCAGCCGTTGCCGCTGCTCGGCGCAACACCGCAGTAGTCGCTGCAGCTGCACCAGCCACCGCCGGTCAGCTCCGGACCCGCATTGAACGCGCCGACAGGAGTTCCGCTCCACCAAGTACGGTCCCCATCCTCGTCGTCCCCGCTACCAGCTTGGTTGACCAAGTCGTCGTCTCAACCGGTCTACACCATGGCCTCGGGACCGCCGCACATGCCGTCACAGCAGGCGCAGTACGGCGGATCCTCCAGTTCCACGGGTCCCTACGTTGGCCTCGACGTGACGCAGTTCCATGGGGGGGGGGGGCTGTGATCACCCACCCAGCGCCGCTGCTCCACATTGCTGAGCTGTACCCCCATGGCGGTCATACCAAGACGACGCCGTACCCCCACGGCGGTCATACCCAGACGACGCCGTGCTTCACCAAGCTCGCCTTCGCCACCTACGACGGCGCCGAGGACCCCCTCAACTGGCTTAATCGGTGTGACCAGTTCTTCCAGGGGCAACGTACACTCGCGTCGGACCGCACCTGGCTCGCTTCATATCACCTCCGAGGCGCCGCACAGACTTGGTATTACACTCTCGAGCAAGACGAGGGCGGCATGCCTCCATGGGAGCTTTTTCGCGAGCTCTGCCTCCTTTGCTTCGGGCCGCTGATACGCGGGAGCCGGCTGGCAGAGTTGGGCCGTCTTCCCTTAACCTCTACGGTGCAGGACTTCACTGACCGCTTTCAGTCCCTGGCGTGCCACGCGCCCGGCGTGACGGCTCGCCAGCGGGCTGAGCTCTTCGTCGGCGGTCTATCGGATCATATCCACGTGGACGTGGAGCTGCAGGGACCCTAGGACCTCCAGACGGCCATGTACTATGCCCGCGCGTTCGAGCACCGCGCGGTGGCCATCCAGCAGGCGTCCTCGTCCCGGGCTGTTGGGCCGCCACCCTGGCCGGACATCCCCACTCAGGGTCGGCCTGCTCAGGCTTTTGCGGCACCCCTCGCCGCGACCGCGGCGCGCCCGTTCCGCCGGCTCACCCCGGCCGAGCAACTCGAGCGTCGCCGCCAAGGGTTGTACTTCAACTGCGACGAGCCCTACGTGCCCGGCCACATCTGCCCGCGACTCTTCTACCTGGAGGGTGCGGACTACATTGAGGAGGACGTCGTCGCCGCCGGGCTCGGCGACCTGCCCGCCCCAGCTGTCGTGGAGGTGTTTGGCGATGGTTGAGCATCTTGAGGAGTTCTGCAAGTGCTTCCCCGCCTTCTAGCTCAAGGACGAGCTGTTTGTGCAGGCGGGGAGAAATGTTATGACCGGCATATTGGGGGCTTAGCCTAGTTAGTTGTGGCCCAGTCTATCTTATCGTTATTAGGGGCTTAGCCCAATTATCGTGTTTAGGGGCTTGGGAGACAAGTAAACCTCTCTACATAAGGAGAGGAGATGTATCAATCTAATCAAGTAAAGAAGCAATCATATTTGCTCGGCTTCCTTAGGGAGCTGGGAGACCTAACCCTAGCCGCCGCCTCCCCTGCGCCGTCTCCCTCTTAGCCGCCACCTCCTCGCGCACGACGGTGCCCAGCCACCGGCAGGCGCGAGTTCGTCCACGACAAGCTCCCTCCTTCCCCTACAACCTCCGGCCTAGACCCGGTAGAACCCTAGTTTCTACCATGTGGTCTGGTTGTTCCTAATTGCTTTTGGACATTATTAGTTGAGTGATCAGGATTGAGTAGATTCCCTGTTGTAAGATAACTCTTGTTTTTACTTAAGTAAAAGCTATGTAAATAGCTCTAAATTAACATAATGCTTGTCTTGTCTTTATCTTGCAGCAAATTGATATATGGGATTTTGGAGTAAATAGCTACATCATCGTTAAGTGATTTCCCTTGTACATTTTGAGGCAATATATTACTTTGAGGCAAAGTGTAGTTCTCACATATTTTATAATAGCGTATAGTTCCAAACAGAAGTGTGTTTGGTACAACATGATTATCGTGCCTCCTTTTCTTCTGAGATATGTACATGTTCTCTAAACAAAAAATTAAAGGGTAAAAGTATTATCTCCAAAATAATCAGGGCTAAGCCAATAGTTGGGTCTGGCCTATTTGATAATTCTACTATACGGGAAACAAATCTCCCTATACATCTTGCGTACAGGTAAACAGTTAAAGAAAAACATTGTAGGAAGCTGAGATTGAAAACCTGTACATGTTGGCTTTAACTTCATATGAACATTCTTCTGATGGCTCTTGCAACAGAACGAGATAAAACAAGATTACTTAAATCCACAGGCAGGAGGAGAAAATTGCTGTTGGGACTCTGGCGAAAGCTGCATTGGAGAAGAGTACATGCAAAAATAAACAATCATGATGCGTTGTAAGTCCTCCTGCTGATTTCTGAACAATAAACAATCATGATGCTCTCTTCGCTGCGGATATTCTAAAATTAAGGGAGTCATAATTCTTGACTGGATCATATATTTCAACATGTACGAGGTGGTGTAGCAGGAGTAGAAAAAAATTCAGCTCAAAGTGAGTGCAAGTGTATAATTTCCTAGAATTATTTTCTTGGCAAAAGTTACTATCTTCTCAATATGAATAGGACTGTAAATTTTGAGAAGTCAGAAATCAAAATCAATACCTTTCTTATAATTTAGGAGGGGCTCATGTGGATCAATTGTTTTTCATGAGCTCATGGGATGCCCAGATTGTTGGCAAGATTAAGGCCTATTGTGAATGAGTGACAAGAGTTTTCCGTTCCTCTGATTTGGATGTTCACTTGGTCGCGGTGTGCATGATGAGGTAACTAAGAAGACTAATTTGCTCTTCTGATATGCTCTTGAGGTTTACTATTCTTCCCACACTAAGGCTGTGTTTGGTTGAGCTGCAGATTCTGTAAAAGCTGCTGTGAGCTGTGAGCTGTGAAAAAGCTGCTGTGAACTTTCAGCTGTTGAAAAGCTGGAAGCCGTTTGGTTGAAACAACTGTGAAACTGTAGATTTCACTGTGAATTGTCTGTACTGACCCTGGGTAATGAGGCAATATTTCTATGTGCAATTTGATCTTAAATAAGCGATATGTACATTGCTAGGCAATAGAACGACCACGTACGAATTCAACCATTGTACTTTCATGTTGCATATTACATATAAATAGATACTGATCCCATAATAATATTACAAAAGGCATGCACCATAGAATATATATATATGGTTCACATGATGACCTCCATCAAGATAGCAACCTAGGTTGCTATCGCAAGACAAGCATCGGCTATCCTACTACGAATAGTATCCATGGTATCTTCATTCTCCTCCTCTTCAACAGGATCTGCTTGTGTTTGTGCTGGTACATACTTATCATCGGCATCACATTTATCAAAATTTTTGTCACTCAACTTGCTATCACGAATGAAGTTGTGCAATGCCATGCAAGCAATGATGATATGCTTTTGCGTCCGAGGTGAGAAACTTGGGACCCCTTTCAATATGCGCCATTTCTGCTTAAGCACCCCAAAAGCACGCTCAACAACATTGCGAAGGGACGAATGTGAAAAGTTGAACAACTCGTATTTCCCTTGAGGTGGACGGTGACGACGAAGTCGAAATTCTGGTAGATGGTACGTACTCCCCT
This sequence comes from Triticum timopheevii, assembly GCA_963921465.1. Classification (NCBI taxonomy): domain Eukaryota; kingdom Viridiplantae; phylum Streptophyta; class Magnoliopsida; order Poales; family Poaceae; genus Triticum; species Triticum timopheevii. Next base: position 594,534,363 of record OY997270.1, read on the forward strand.
TAAAAGGAGCAAGATATCCTGTTCGGTTTGCATACCCAGAATCCACAAGATAGTATTTCCCTAAAAACACCAAATCACCAAGTGAGCATCTCACATAAGAATATAATGAATGATGACATGTGTTGTTATGTTAAGGTATAGGAAATGAAGAGAAGTGTGCTAATGCATGATTCAGGATCCTTGAGTCATGTGCAGAACCCGGCCAACCCGCAACCACGAAGGTAAACCTCATGTCAAAGTCACATATTGCAAGCACATTCTGAGATGTAAAACCATGCCGACATCTATGGTTAACCACATCATCTGCGGGCACTGTCACCGGAACATGAGATCCATCTATGGCACCAATAGCGCCTTTGAAATGAGGCCATAAACGTTCTTCTCTAATCTTTTCATGTTCATCGCTGAATGTAGGATCTCTCGGTTTGATGTTATCTGTCGCTAACTTGCGCAAACATAGCAAAACTTCCTTAAACTTTGTGTGAACTGTCCAAAGGGAGCGTACGAAACGGTTTTCGGCTTGAGCAAATGATTGAGGACCTCCAACAATCCATAAGAACATGGCCAATGACTCAACACATGCTTCAACATCTCCTTCTCATGCTCCCTCTCCAGAAAATCAAACCTTCCTTCTTTTGTTTCAAGAACATTGAAGATTTCCCTAAACTCAGGCTTCACTATAAGAGTGAGGGTTGTGTGCATGAGAGCAGTTTTTTCTTTGACACCACAATCTTTCACCAACTTCATGACCTCCGAAATTGTAGGGACAAGGTTGGTTGCATGAGGAGCTGATGATGTTTCAACACTAGAGGTTATCTTCTCCACTCCACTTTCTATCTTCTCGCATGTCTGCTTGTACAATCGTAGGAAAGGACTCTTCTCTTCCTTCTCCTCATTTTTGATTGAAGGTTGCTTGCGCTTCTTGGTTGTTTTTGGTTTCTTCAAAGATGCCAACTTCATTTCATCACTATCATCGGGTTTCTCCAAAAGAACCGCATTATCATCACTTGATTCTTCAGATGATATATCTCCAGCACAAGAAGCACTAGCCCCTGTGACATGTACATTGTGAAAAATGACGTGTAAGTCTTCAAGATGCTTCGGTCCCTTCCGTTTGAACTTCACATGATTGCATTTCTTTCCTGTTCTCTCCTGGCATCTCTGAAAAAGAATATACAAATTAGGTAATGCAATCATTCAAAAGTAAGCCAAATAAAAAAGTACAAATTAGGTAATGCTACACGTACCGCAACATGTTCATCCCACCATTCTTGAGAGCAAACAACGGTTTTGTTTGCATCATCCCATCCAAGCCCGGTTGCTTCATTTTTCAACTCCATGAATAAAGTATAGTCACTTTTTGTTGCATCCTATTTGTTCTTGAATTTATCCTTGGGATACTTCTTTCCTGTTCTTGCTTCCCATTTCTCCAAAACATTCTTCCAACCCTTCTTATTTAAATAACTTATGGGCCTATTCCCATTTTCAACCTCTTCTCTGAATATATCTATGAGTTTCTTCAGATGTGCATCATCCCACACCGCTTTTTCAGTCAGTCTTCAATCAAGCAAAATAATTACATAGCAATAGATCAATATATATGTTCTAGGAAGGAATTGTGCAGCAATACTATCATACAATCAACTAAACAGTACACAATCATTCAATGTACAGGAACATACAACAATGTTCAGCTGCAGCAATACTAGCAAAAAATCGCCACAATCATCCATTTCATCACTAACAGAAATACTTTTGATATAGGGAGCAGCTACTTCAATCGCCACAATCTCAATCGCTGCAACAGCACGTGTACAGGAGACGGGAGGGGAATGGGGAGTGGGGGAAAGGGAGCGGCTACCTTCAAGACTGGAGGGAAGAGGTCGCGGCGGGGATGCCGGAGACGTCGCCGGCGGCAGCGCGCACGGCGGTGGAGGGCGGCGGCCTTGCTGGTTCCCGCGCGACTTGGAGAGGTGGGGAGGCAGAAGAAGAGCAGCGAAGGCGGGAGGAGGTCGAGGCGGGAAGGCGGAGGCGGGAGGCGGCGCCGACAGCTTGGCAAGCGGCGGTGGAGGGGCGGCGGCGGCGCTGGCGGCGGCTAGGAACCCTAGCTGCCGCTGATGTCGATGGGGATCGAGCAGAGGAGCTGGTCTCGAAGAGGCGTCCTCTCGTGGGCTGCCCTTGACCAGCCCGAACCGTTTTCCACTTCGGAGTGGCAACGGTGGGTAAATACATGCCAACTAGCAGGGGACAGCTAAAAATACCAGTCCGAAGTTGGGGTAACGCCCGCTTCGAAATTACACTACGGAAATCTGGTAGCTTTTACAACTTCTGCTTCTAGTTTTCACCCTTTGGTTAGCTTCTAGCTTTGAAAAGCTAGAAGTTGGCTGGAAAAGCTCAACCAAACACAGCCTAATCTATTGTATAGTACTTTGTTCACAGATGGAGTCACAAGGATATGAAGAATCAATGATTCATGATGTGCTTAGCTAGATCAATTATAATTTTAGTACAAGTTGATCAGTGAACTAATATTGTATATTGATGAATAAAGTAATATGAATACCGTCATGTTTGGCATTTCATCTCTCCATGCTAAGTGTTGCCTCCTCCCTTGAGTTAATTAATAGGCAACAAGATTAAAATTATACGCACACAAGCAAAAATGTCCCTAATATAAAAAATGTTAGATCTGGTGGTACTCTATTTGAGATAATGATATATGATCATGGAATTAAAGAGGTGGAACACACCATACATCCTCGCTAATCCTCTCTTGCTAATCCTCGCGAGCCACGCCGTTCTGCAGATCTCGCCGGTTTTATATGAGCATGTCAATTATCCCTATTTTAGCTATATAGATGTCTATATATAAGTGGTTCAACTACTATATATGAAATGTGTACATGAGCTGGTTTTTTAATTTAGATTCTAGCAAACTTTGCCGATTTTTTTGCGGACAAGTTGTATGTCACTTTTGTGATTGTTTACAGGGTGTTTCACCCCAAAGATGCTAGTGAATAGATGGTGGAAGGGATGGGGTGGGGCAATTTATTTTCTCGAGACAAGGATATGAGGGAGAAGAAGGGCGAAGGAGGATCAGCTTGAACGAAGGGAGATGTGGGTGGGCCGGGCTTGCAAAGACAGGAGGTTGACAGGCGATTCGGCGGTGGGAAGTTGCGGGTTGGGCATGGATCCGGTGCAAAGATGGGCAGGGATCGAGTTACTCATCCTGGTTTCGCTCGTTCGCCAAACTCCCAATCCGAGCATGGTGGAAAGCCATCCTGAATAAGCGAATGTTTGTTGAGGGCCACACGTGTAGGATGAGTTTGCCGTGCAAGGCTGATTTGATTGTTTAATAACAGCTCACACGGTGTTAGTAGTCAGATTGTCTCAGCAAAATGACATTCTCATCAATTGTAAAATCTTTGTAATGAAGCGGCTTTTAAAGTGTATACTAGATCATGAATGGCACGGGTTGCCACGCCCGTCTATTTTTCCAATGGAATGATAGTTACTTTTACAAATATATAGATATGGAAGAATTTAATTTCCAGTCTACCAAGATTGAGCCCTTTTGCTGGGTCCAGGACTGATATATTTACAGCGTGCAGTTGCTGCACTGGTATTATGATGTTTGTGATGACCGGTAGGGATATTATTTTGCATTTTGCACACACCAACTTGTTCAATCCATAAAGTGTTTGTCATGGTTTACAATTTTCCCCACCATGGGTGATGCGGTATGTCGGTGTCTCCCCCAGACCTCACACCTTTGCAGGTAATCCCCTGATGCGGTCAATGATCTTGCTTTCCCTCTCCCTGCTCCCATTCATCTATCTGTTGTTATATGAAACCTTTGATGTTATTATTGATTTGTTGAAGTCACTAATTTCTATACAAATGGACATGTCAATATGTAGGAACTGGCTTTAAAAAGAATTAATTGAAAAGAATCTATGCAGAGATGTAATGATGTGCACGGTCACACCCATTTGTTTTCCCAACAGGATGATAGGAACTTGTGCAAATATACGGAGGCACAAATCTTACATTCTTAAGAAGTTGGTCCCAATTCTCTCAACATGCAAAGCGTCCACCTCAACATCCCACTAAGCAATGCATGCAGCCAATCCACCTCATCAACCTATCCGCCTTAGCGACCCTGCCATGTCTACATGGCAGCCCATTCGTTTCCAAATGTTTTGTTTTCTGCCATTTCTACAATGCTGAATGGCACGTATTGTAACTCTTAACATGCAACGTTTCATTACCAGCTTCCGACTGTCCACCTGCCTTCTCTTCGTTTCCACTTCCAGCCGTAACCCATGGATACATCTCTTCATCATTGAAAAAAAAAACACAAAACGATCGACCCCTCTCTCCCCCAGAAAAAAGAACACCAGTTTTCTACCCTCGCTATGGCGGCTGGGAGCCGATCTCTGCGTCAGGGAACGACTGCTCGCCTCGGCGGCTCTCTGGGATTCTCTAGGGGTATGTTCCCCTTGCCGGAGTATTACCTTTCCATGCGTGCGCCTCCGCTGGTCCACCACTCCCCATGTTTGTCTCTGTCCTGACTAGGTATCTGCGCAGCTATTGGGGTGATCGATTTCTGCCGGCCGGTTCCAGCACAATCAAGCGGCTGATGGGTTTCTAATCTGAAGTTGGCTTTCTTTTCATCCTGGAAGGAACTCGATCGTTGGTGCATCGCTGCCAGGGCCTCATCCATGGCGTGGAGTTATTTATTTTTTGCATGAGTCCACCGAGTCACCATGTCATCTAATTTTCATATATTTTTTTTCCTTTTCATCATGGAAGGAACACATTAGTGTGCCGCCGGGCAAGGCCTCAATCATGGTGTGGAGGTTTCCTTTTTTTTTTTTTGGTCTGGAAGGAACGCCCATACAGACAGTGGCGAATCTAGGAACAAAATGGGGGGTGGGCTCAAAGTTAACGCTGAGAGAACAAAACATCATTTTAAAGAAACAAATCATTGCTTCGTAAACCCGTGGTCCAAATAAGCTTCAATTTTTCAAGATTAGTATCGGAAACATGTATTTTTTTACTGAAATTTCTTAGATTTTTTGAAAAATATGAAAATTTTAACCAAAGTTTGGATTACATATGCACAAGCTGGGATAGGTTCAGAACTAGTTACAGAGCTATGCATATACCTGTATGCTTTCTCCTTAATTCTTTTTGCGAATCTGCAAATAGTTCCATTGGACACTAAATTAGTTAACGTGCATCCGGTTCAGTTACCCAGCCAGCAGCCGCCCAGCTCGTCCCTGGCTCCCTCCGGTTCACAACATGCACCCCACACATGTTGGCAGGCCGGCGAGCTCCTGCAGACTGCATCCCCGGCCTAAATCAGTTGTGGCTACGGCTGAGCTCTACCACAACCATCTCCTCTGGCGGCACCCTGGTCCCCCGCGGGCGGCGCTAGGGTTGGAGTATGAGTATGAACGCATGGCTGCCGCCGCTGTGACTTGCCAGTTCTGTTCTCTGTAGGTGTGCGACGTTGTTTGTTCGCTACTCGCTAAGAAGTTGAGAAGTTGGGCTATTGGGCTGGGACGAGATTAGTTTAGTAGTAAAAGAAAATTTCGTTTTTCTGGAGGGTAGGCTTCAGCCTGTTGAAGCCCCCCTGGTAGACTCGCCGCTGCATACAGATGAGTCCACCGGGTCACCAGGTCATTCAATTATTCTTTTACAAGTACACAAGGTCTGCAATTCTGCACATCGCTCCTCTTTGGTCGACTCCATTCCTCATTTTATGCCATGTGTTGCAATTTCAATATGTCAATTTTGTCACTAATGCGGCTCCAAATTAATTGTGGTGGTTATTTGTATTGATTCTAATTTCCTAACCAAACATCGTTCCCTTTTATAGATAATTCAGTAACATGTTACTTTCACATTGGTGAGGATGGTTATCAAATGCTAGGGATCAATACAGTCGATTATCTTTGAAATATATTTCAACCAATTCCCGCTGCAACGCGCGGGGTATTATCTAGTTATTAAAGTTGCTAATGTTTACCATCTCAAATGAGAAAAATACTTGTTTTAAACAAATTGTTTTACCATACAAATACATACAAGGTGATACATCAGTAAGTCTGAAGCCACCATCTTGGCAACACCGTTACTACTCCTATCCCCTTGATGAAGGCATGCCGAATGTCCGGGCCTAATACCAAACAGACATCGCACAAAGCCTAACATCTAAAGCCGGGTGTCCCATCCAAGCCACTACCTGGATTGGGTCCCACACCGGTCTGGCACACTCCCAGTGAGCACCGCACGCTGCAAGGGCTGTCACCTCCATCATCCCTCGGTCCATCCTCAGAGAAAAATTGAAGCACCAACCTTGCCAGGCCTCTCTGCCATCAATGCCACCATGACGCCGGACAGCTTCCTCCTCCTGCGTGAGTCCATCTCCGCGCATCAGACGCCGAATCTCCACAGTGCCACGCTGCCGAGATCCGCCACCATCAATGTGTAAGATGAAGCACCGCTCCACCAAAGACACCGTCCTCGAGTCCCTTGAGCCCGTGTGCACCTCCAAGAATGACGCCCAAGGGGGAAACGACACCAGAGAGCCGCCATCATCCGATCTACTGATCTAGAGTTTCCTCCGAAGGTAGCAGAGAGTGGCCTTGAACTTCTCCACGGTGATGACTTCAAGAAGGGAACGACGCAGACAGCATCACCATCGCCGGCCTTGGCAATAGCCAATAGCAGGTTTTCACCTAGATCTGATCGAAGACCTCCATCTCTCGTGCACGGGCCGCCGCCATCCTTGCTGGGATCTGGATGATCCAGGCCGCCGCTGCTAGATCTCAGCAAGGAGAAGTCCCCCCACCGAGACCCGCCTGCCGAGCAGGGGAGGCCGAGACCGTGCTCGCGGGACTAGATCCGCGATGGATCCGTGCCCACGCCGTCGCCCTGGAGCCAACCCCGCGCGCAACCGCCACGGCCTGGCTGCCCGCTCGCTCCGCAGTCTGGCCGTTGCGCCGCCCGGTGCGCCCTCGTCGCATCAGCACCAGGACTCCGTCGCACCGCCGCATCTCGCGCTACAGCCGCACGCTGGGAGGAGAAGAAGGGCCCCGCCGCCGACGCGCACCAGGCTTCGCCCGGCGGCGCCTTCTGGCGGCGGCGAGGGGAGGGGATGAGGCGGGCGCGGGGTGGGGGCTAGGGTTCCCCTGCCACCGCCCGCGAGAGCGGCGCGAGGGACAAGGGGACGCGAGAGACTTCTAAAATTGGGGGAGAATTTCACTTCCCCAGCCTATGCACCAACTAGGGATGGATACAGCCATTTTAGTATGAGTATCAAAATAAACATGGTCCTCAAATTTTTTAAATGAGTATCAAGATATTTTTTGATGAGTGGTTCCACCACACCAAACTTGATCCTCAATAAATGGGAAAAACCCCAGTGCATCACCTGTCAATTCTAGGAATTGAACTCGGATCGTTAGGCTGCACAACCGCATGCCCAACTACTGTCGGCTCTCTGTACAAGCCTTCAGATAATGATGAACCTAATTACAATTCCATGACACAATTCAATACAAAGATTATCATGAAGGATGACCAAATAAATTTGATGGGTGAAGGTTCTCCAAGCATTATTGGATCATTGACTTGGAAGCCCTCGGATGGATATTTGATAACCATTTACAATTGCGACTTGGATGACCTCCCAACGATGCTTATGCAGCAGGTAAACTTGTGGTGAAGCCTTTCAAGTTCTTTTTTATCGTGGCTATGCATTTGATTAATTTATTAAGGCTACTACTGTCGGAGGTATCTATGATTCAGAAGATTGAAGCACCATTTGTGCCAGGATAGTGCATGAACCACGTTGTTCAACTAGTTGAAATGTTGAGTTCAGTATGACCTCGGTGTAGAGAGCACATATAATGCTAGTACATTTTAGTACCATTGCCATGCTTCCTTCTTTTAGAATTTAATAGTTTGAGACACATTTCACCATAAGGCGCCGAGTACATGTATCTGCAAGTGGTAAACTGGCTACACAAAGAAGCGCTTGTCCTCGGCTCAACGAGTGGCTGATCAGTGGCAGGTGCATGTGGGTGAGACACATATGACCTCGGATTTTTTAATTTATTTTTTTAGGGAAAGATGGTCTATGAATGCTTGAGGTATCTTCTACAATAAAGAATACCACTGTAGGATGTCTCGCTAAAACGACTATAGTAGTCGGGCCGACCCATTTCGTGCACAGTTAAGAAAAAGATAAGAAAAAAAGGGGAGAACAAGGGATTGCACATTGGAGATCCAGGAAGACAGCAAGTGCAGCTAGCCATCGCCACAGCCAACCATTACCGTTAAGAAGTGAGAGCGCTACCTACTTGAAGGAGGTCGAACCGGTTTTGCTGCGGATTTTTTCTTTTTTGGTTGTTTATTTCTTTTCTTTTTTTTCTCCAATTTTCCATTCTTTTTTATTAGTTTCTTTACTTTTTATTTTTTATATTTTGTTTCTTTTTGGGTTTTCTTTGTTTCTTTTATTTTTCATTTCTACATTTTATGTATATGTCAACAACAATTTTCTAATATACATTAAAAAATTCCAATAAAAAATTAATAGTTTTTTAATACATGGTCAACATTTTTATACACATTTTAAAAATGTTTGATTAACCTTTTCTAAATGCAATATTAACATTTGTTAACACATGGTCAACATTTTTTCTATACACATTTAACATTTTCCAAATGTGTGATTAACATTTTTTTAATACCTGTTCCACATTTTTTTCAAATTCTTGATTAGCATTTTTATATACGTTACAAAAAAAATCATTTTTAATATATGGTCAACATTTTTTATATACAGATTAACATTTGTCAAATGCTTGATCAGCATTTTGCAAATAATTGTTCAACATTTAGTTGAAATGTTTTTATATACATGGTCGACAAATTCCATCATTTTTTAATACATGGTCAACATTTTCTCTATACATATTTCATATTTTTCAAATGCGATCACCATTTTTCAAATAATTATTCAACATTTTTCAAATGCTTGATTAAAAAAATATTATTTACATAATAAAAAAATTCGTCATTTTTTAACACATGGTCAACATTTTTCTATACACATTTAACATTTTTCAAATAATAATTTATTATTTTCAAATATTTGATTAAAAATTATCTACATGATAAAATAATCATCATTTTTTTAATACGTGGTCGACATTTTTTTAACATTTAAGATTTTTCAAATGCTTAATCAACATTTCTCAAACACTGGTTCAAATAAATTCAAATGCCTGATTAGTACATGATCAAAAAAATTATACATTTTTCGTGTACATGATAAACACTTTTTATACACATTTAACATTTTTAAAGTGCTTGGTCAGCATTTTCCAAATATTTTTATAGATTTTTTGTAATATATATATTTAGACTATTTTAAAGTATAAGCGAAATTAAAAAACAAAGCAAAAAATGAAACAGAGAACCTAAAAAAACAGAAAAAGGAGGATGTGACCTCCCGTGCTGCTAGGCCTGCCCATCTTGGCCTTCTCTGCAGCGAGTGTTCCTACCCTCAAGCCAAGTGGTAATCTGGCTACACAAAGAAGCGCTGGTCCTTGGCGCAACGAGTGGATGATCAATTGATCAGTGGCAGGTGCGTGTGGGGGAGACATAGATGATGTCAGATTTTTCATTTTTTAAGGGAAGATGGCCTCGAAATGTTTATCAATTTGTAAACAACCACGAGTCATTAATCAAAAAAGAAGAGTGAGGAGTCGAACCTATTGGCTCCTCACAGGAAGTTCAATCCTGAGATCGGTATCTTATGCAACAAAGACTATCTTCTGTCATGAACTCTTGAGACTATGGCTTGTGGAGTGAATTGCAGGAAAAATGCCACATTACATCGTAGGTTTGCAGAAAAGATTCTTCTACGAAATTGTTACAAATAACACTGATTCTCGGTCTAATCTTTTACAAAATACATTGATCGATCGCTCAGGCCATCTTAACCGCGATTATGACATATGGGTCCTACATTTGATGACGAGGCGCAACGTTTTGCAGTAGACGGTGTTAGGCTTGGTCTTTAAAAAAAAACCTCCCTCCCAAAGATAAATCCAGATCGCCACTACCCTGCGTCGCGACGTCGGCCTCCTCGTCATGGACGCTGGCCCTCACGGCCATCGGCGCTGCCCTGCGCCTCGGCGTCGGTCTCCTTGTTGTGGGCGCTAGCTCTCGTGGCCGTCGGCCTCCTCGTCGCTGCCGCTACGGGCCTTGGGTCGTCGTCACCGGCGCCATGGACATCATCGGCCGCGCCATCGCCCTCCATCTCGCCGCCTCCGGCCTCGGCCTCGTGCTCGTCGGCCGCAAACCGGACAAGCTCGCCGCCATCTCCAGTGACGGCGGCATCAGATCAAGTAGCAGTGGCGAGGCGCAGCACGAGCGCAAGCAACGCACGTCCGCGCGCGACACAAGCGCGAGCGTGCGCTGGCACACATCGGCGCAAGAAAACTGGTGGCGGCTCGGGGAACCGGAATAGGCAACGGCATGTCGGCGCAAGCAGCAACGGCGACGCGCAAGCAGCAGTGGCGGCCCGGCGGCGCACAGCATGGGCGCAGCCAAGCAGGGACCCTCGTCGGTGAGCTCCGCCACTGCCGGGGCACCGGCATGGGCGGCAGCACATGAGCGCGGGATGCCCGGCGGCAGAGTACATTTGAGCTTAGCATGGCATGGCATGGCAAGGGCCTGATTGCATTTTTTTCCTGATAGAAGGGTGCCTCTGCAAAAATACTAGGGGCTATTTGGTAAATTCATATGACACCATGTCTAACGTCGTCCAGGACCAACAATTACGCCACGTCATCAAAGTTGGGCCCCACTTGTCATAGACGAGGTTAAAACGCCCATACAGACGGATCAATGCTTTCTGCAAAATATTAAGCCCAGAATCAGTGTTTTCTACAATAATTTTATAGATGAGTCTTTTCTGCAAACCTACACTACTATAATATGGTGAGGTTTTGCAATTCACTCTGGCTGGTGAGGTTTGGTTGGGCTGTGGGCTTTCTGTGGTGGGACCAATTTGTTTGAGTGCTACTTTGACGGATACCATGAATGATTCGGCGTATAGAGGCTGGTAAGTACATTAGTGCATGTGCGCAGCCCACTGTTGCAGTTTTATATTGGCATAGCAAAAATGCTAGACATACAAAGACTTACACGCTTTTATACGCTCCTTCCATCTAACAACCAATCATAAATCTCTCTCCCCCCTATTTTCAGGGGGGTGGGCCGCCCCGCTCACCTATTGATCAATCAAGGTTAACCATCCTGTAAAAGACTGTAAATCGTTTATACGTGTAGCATTGCCGATTGGCATAGAGAAGAGAAGAAAACAATTAGTGAGCCAATCATCCTCTATCAAGGACGTACGATGGATCAAGATAGCTGCTGACCACACCGGCACCAGTGAAGTGATTGCCTCGCCATTCCCATTCTCATGCACGATCATCATCATATATGGCTGGCTAATGCGCACAATCAAACTCAAATGCACACTGAATAACTCCCCTAAGTAGAACCATGACCATGAGGGCCCTTCTTCACAGCTGCAATCCCCATGTCCATGTGAGCAGCAGCAGATGCTTCGTCCCCGTCGTGTCCCTGATGCTCCTCGCTGCTCTTCTCGCGGCTTCCAACCTGCTGTGCACCACCTTCCCACACCCATGGCGCGTGTTTTCTTCTCATCTTCACACACGATCACGACCGGGCGAGGGCGGGGGCTGTGACATCTTCAGGGGCGACTGGGTGCCGGACCCGGACGCGCCCTACTACACCAACGACACGTGCTCGGTCATCCACGAGCACTACGACTGCATGAGGTTCGGCAAGCCGGACCTCGGCTTCGTCAACTGGCGGTGGCGGCCCGACGGCGACGGCTGCGACCTGCCCCGCTTCGACCCAGCCCGCTTCCTCGCCCTGATGAGGGGCAAGACCATCGCCTTCGTCGGGGACTCCCTCGCCAGGAACCACAAGGACTCTCTCATCTGCCTCCTCACCAGAGTACGTACCTCCTAACTCCTAAGCGAGCTCTCACTCATGGAGTTTAATGATCTGCCTCATGGCCGTGCGTGCGTGCAGGTCGCGGAGCCTACGACGAGCTGGCCGAGCAGCAAGCACACGGTGTACCACTACGGTGAGTACAACTTCACCGTGGCCAGCTTCTGGGCGCCCTACCTGGTCCGGCACGAGCAGATCGACGAAGACGGCCCGGCGCACACGGGCCTGTGGAACCTCTACCTCGACGAGGCGGAGGACGTGTGGGCGGCGCGCATCCCGGAGCTCGACTACGTCGTCGTGTCGGCGTCCAGCTGGTTCTACCGCCCGTCCATGCTGTACGAGGCCGGCCGGCTCGTCGGCTGCCACTACTGCCAGCTGCCCAACGTCACCGACCTCACGCCGCGGTACGCGCTGCGCATGGCCACGCGGGTCGCGCTGGGGGCGCTGTCCGGCGCCGACGGCCGGTTCCGCGGCACGGCGCTGCTGCGCACAGTGGACCCGTCGCAGTACGAGGGCGGGCAATGGAACAGCGAGGACGGGAACTGCGTGCGGACGGCGCCGTCCCGGCGCGGCGAGAGGAGGGTCGAGGGCTTCGAGCGCGACTTCCGCGAGCTGCAGCGGGAGGAGTTTGCGGCGGCGGCGGAGAGGGCGGTGGCCACGGGCAATGTCAGGATGATGCTGATGGACACGACGGAGGCGATGATGCTGCGCGCGGACGCGCATCCCAGCAAGTACCGGGGCTGGACGCCGGAGAAGCACTTCACCCTGTACAACGACTGCGTGCACTGGTGCCTGCCGGGGGCCATCGATACCTGGAACGACATGCTGCTCCATATGCTCAACTCTACGTACGTAAAATAAAAATGGCAGATCGATTAATATATGAGTAATATAATGTCAAATGTCAATGATATGGTGAATTGATGATTGTACTTTAGTTTGGTTATTATTATAATCAGCAATGGCAAATACTGCTTGCCGTATGTAAAATCCATTTGTCTTTGTCAAACAAAATGTAAAACCCATTTGTACAGCTACATCGTAAAATGACCGCCGTATGTATGTGCCAGTGTGTGTGAGAGAGGCCGAGAGCCGAGTAAAAATGCTAGACTTACAAACAATTTCTACAAAACCTTACGGGCGTACTAATCAAAACTGAACAACCCCCGTATTTTAGGGTGGGCCCTGCGCCTGCACTAATATCCAATTAAGAATTAGACACCTCAGCCCCGTAAGCCTCTCCACCCCATAATGCCCCGTAGGTGTAGCAAAGCTCGAGAGCCGAGCACTCGTTGATGATGATGCCTAGGGATGGCAAAGGATAGGGTATGAGGCGGGTACAACAATACCATACTCATACTCGTGTAGCCAATGGATACAAAATTTTACCCATACTCATATCCATGGGTATGAAATTTTACCCGTACCCATACCCGACGGTACTCATACTCATTGGGCACCCAATGGGTTAGATCAAATAGTACACAAGTTAATTGCAATTTTACATTCATCTACAGCACATTTGACCCCAAAAAACATTGATCTCAACTCAATAACAGATAGATGAGTACGCGCCAATTTTCTCAATTCAAATTGACAACTGGTGACAACTTTAACATAGGTTCACAAGCTCACGGCACAACTTTAACATAGGTACACTTGTGAATCAGGGGTAAGGTTCACATGCGGGCATACTCAAAAAAAGGGTTATTATACACCCCAACCCCATCCCTTAGAAAAAAGAAGGTAGCACCGAAGAAAGGAAAGACCGATATGGTGGTTTTTGTTGTTCCCGCGAAGCGAAGATCATTCGCTTGGCGAATGAAGTGGATCAACATCTTTTTGGCTCAGGCCAAACATTTTTTCTCGCTGGTAGAGCTTTCTAAAAAAAGCGATGCGAGAGCGTATTCTCTTATCTAAGCTTCCTCCCTTCGCTCCCCCCATCGTAGATGGTTCGGCCACACCCGGAGAATAAACGGGTAGGGTATGGGTATATCCATGGGTAAAAGGCTATACATGTGCCCTACCCATGATTTAATAGGTAGGACATGCGGCTACGGTATCCGCGGGTATCCGTACCCATACGTAAAATTGTCATTCTTAATGCTGCCGAGTTACCTAAGTGTGGCCATTTGAGAGATGAAGGGCCCACATAGTAGGTGGAAAATCCTAGTATAGATCCGGGCGTCCTGCTGCCACATCTGGCACCCCATCGTTCACCCGTTGTCTTGGGTCACTGTAGGCCCGTAATGTGGTCGTGGTTTTGTCGTGCTCCACCTCCCTCCCTCCGTCGTCCTCGATATTGGATCCGGTGTTTCTCGGTTGTAATCGGCCAGATTTGGCGGTGGATCGGGTGTTTGTTATTTTGGTCATGGACTCAATTTTTCTCGATCGCCAACTCGCTATCGGCTAGATCTGGCAGTTGCTCCCCTTGATTTGCCGCATCCGCCTCTGGTCGGCTCTTGGGTGGATTTGGGTTGTGGGTGTGTGGTGGTTCTTCGCTGGCTGGTCGTGGGTTCACTGCTAGGGGAAGCGTCGTCGGCTCCCTCAATTTATGGTTGGCTTCACTGTCGATGCTCGCGTGCGCCCTTCTTCTTCCCTGATTTGTGTCCGTTGACCCCATGGCCCCTCTTCTATGGCCCGGAGGCAGGTCCGATGGCTTTGGGAGATGACCTCGTCGCTCGGTGATGCTGCGCATATACTCGTGCAAATGGTTTGTCTCGAGACTTGTGGTGGATTTGTCCCTATGATGTTTGTAATTCAATCACCTACATCATCTTGGTAGTCAAGTTTGGATTGTGTAGTTTGCAATTGTATTTTAGGTTTTGCAGTGCAAGGTTCTTGCTTTCATGCTTTGTGATGTATCTTTTGCTCTAGTCCAGGTTGGATTTAGTAGTCTTCTACTCGCCGAGCGTTGTCTTTCGTGTTGATAATCCTTACGTCGTTTGGGACTTTAGGTTTTCCTATCAAGTCATGCCTCTATAACGTTGCATAGGCCTTGTCTTGTTTTAGTTGTATCATCTTCTTTCTTAATGAATACTCCCTCCGTCCGGAAATACTTGTCGGAGAAATGGATGTATCTAGATGTATTTTGGTTCTAGATACATCCATTTTTATGCATTCCGCGACAAGTATTTCCGGACGGAGGGAGTACTATTTGTCGTAGAAATGGATTGAATTAATGGATGTATTTAGAACTAAAAATACATCTAGAGGATACATCCATTTCTGCGACAAGTAATGGCGGACGGAGGGAGTAGTACACCTGCATCTCTACTGCATGTTTTTCTTTTAAAGTGGTGATTCCGATGGATATACAAGTCCCTTTTTCTAACACAAAAAAAGTTAGCAGCAAGTTAGTACGAGTAGTAACCAATATATAACCACGTCGACCAGTTAAACGATGTAGATATATACACCACACACACATCACAATGCACTCAAAATTTGTTAGTTGAACTGATGTACGTCCCAACTAGATTACCATGTGCTCCTTTTCCATCTACTTGAAGCGACGTAGGATTGCCAAGTGAACTTCGTGCATGCGCATGCGTCATCCTTATGAGTGGATAATGCTGATCGAAACCACCGTGAATAGTGGGTTCAAAGCAAGTGTATGCGTGTGATATGCATACATTGCATCTCTTGCGATATATGGGTTACCGTGCTTGCACTGTCAGCTTCCAAAGAACAATTATTCTCATGACCAAATGAGATATCTGTAACTTTGCATATACAAATTAGCTGGTTGGTAAGGAGCAACTGAGTACAAATGACAAAATGGATTCCATGCATACATCAACAACTTAACAAAGTGGATAGCAGTCTATGACCACTACCACTACTACACAATAAACACATGTTAGACAGCTTGTGTCGGGTCCACTATACATCACATATCAATCCCTGGATCAGTAGATCATACGCGATTATTTAGCAGAATGATAACATAACCCAGTGGGGCAATATATTATCTAAAAATAATACACGATACAAAGAAAAAGTGGAACGTTAGCCCATTCCCAGGTGCGGACATAACCATAATCTTCGATAATATTTCGGTGGCTTCTCAGCTCAATTCAACAAATAGGGAATATATATGGACGTGAATACTCGGCAAGCCCCAACACAAGGGATGTGGTTGTTATATTCATAGGATAAATCAAGGAAAGGAGCATAGGGTTTATTTTATACCAAAAGAAAAATTATATGTCCAGGGGTTTATTTTGTAAAATATTATAAAGTTGAGTTAATTTTATGAAAAGGTTATTGGTCCTAGAGAGTTACGATCAATCTCGCCAGTTCTCCAATTTTAGGTTGGCCAACTCTGTGCTCAGGGACGAAGCTCCCTTGTAGGCATTGGGGTCAATTGACCCCAATGAAATTAGGAAATGCTTTATTAATTTAGTACTAAGCACTATCTATTTATTGAGGATGACCCCACTGTTATAGACATGACCCCAGCAAACTTTTTTCCTAGCTTCGCCCCTGTCTGTGCTCGTTCAACAATGCCCGCCGGCACTCGGCAAGTACATACCCCTGGAAAACACTTTCTTAAGCTTTGTGCTTCTCCTTCCCTCCTTATATCGTGTCCTGGTAGATATTTGAGCCAATAACATGTTGACACTATGATGGAATAGAAGGGAGACACGAGATAAACACAAGATATAGGGTATGATTCTTCCCTTCATTATTCAGATCTCCAAAGAGAATACATGTAAAAAAGTCGTGGACACTTACCCCTGTATGTATAGGTGGCCCGCTAGGCGTACCTGCTTAGTGCATGGTTAATACTCTTCTCTCTCTTTTAGCTTAGCAAAACTATAATATTTAAATCCTTATAGCCGGCTTACATCATCTTATTATACTTGCTCTATGGAGTCCACTACCCTTTAGCTTAACAAACGGGAAAGGCCACCATGCGGGGTCGGTTCCAACAGAATCATAGCAGTATTGGTGATGTGTTATGCTATCGCCTCCTTAGCAGTGTCAATTTCCTCGACAAAATGCAATTAATTGCAATTCATTAGTGCCATGTGAATGTTAGGCTTCGACCCCCAAAGCCACACAAGTGACGGGTCATCGCATGACTCCTCTCTAATTGGTCATAATAAGTGCATGCCACTTAATGCGCAACAACTATGCATGTTCTAATGTACTCCCTCCGTTTTTTTAGTCTGCATATAAGATTTGGTCAAAGTCAAACTTTGTTAACTTTGACTAAGTTTATAGAGAAAAATATCAAGATTCACAATATGAAATCAATATTGTTAGATGCATCATGAAATTAATTTTTATATCATATAGCTTTAAAACTATAGATGTTAATATTTTTTTTATAAAGTTGGTCAAACTTTACAAAGTTTGACTTTGACCAAATCTTATATGCAGACTAAAAAGAAACGGAGGGAGTACTAACAAGCCTTTGTTTAGTATTGTACTAACAAATGGATGCGGAAACAAATCAGCACCATCGATCAAATTTAGTGATCTGGTGTGCTCATGCCACTTGCGCGTCGAAGTGCATGGAATCTATCACCGATCTTTGGTGCCGTGAACTAACTAAGCGTGTATAAAGTTCTTGCGCATTTTGGTGGGATAAGAGTCAAATATTGCCACCAGTTAACAAAATACAAAATTAATAAGTAAGCTAAGATAAGTATGAAAGTTTAGTATAAAGTTAAAGCAGAAAAGAAATTGGTGACGGTGGGTGAATGGCATGTCCTTCATATATCGGATTGATTCCACGAGCTAGCCTTCCTGTCAAGAACAACCTAGCGCTTGGCCTGTGGGAGCATGTCAATGACATATATCACCAAGAAGCATGACCATGTTGCAACCTTGGATGAGAAGGAGCCGCCCGAGGATCAGAAGTCGGCCAGTGCCGAGAGGCTGCTTGTGCGGACCACAAAACTTACCACAGTTACCATCAAGCTGTACAGGTAATCATCAGCTATATATACACAATTAGTTATTCGAACATGTTCGTGTTTAATTACAAAACCTAAGAGTTCTTCATGATAAACCTTGTGAACATATACTACTACACACTATCGTGTCTCATGGTTCAACTAGTTCATATGAATGTGCAGAGTTAAAATTTGTGATGTGCAGCTAGCAAGGTTTCAAGGGAAGTAGAAAAGAAAGTAAAACAATTGGATGTGATATTAAAAATTATGTTTGACCAATTATTTTCAATACATTGTTTACTTTATTACAACTTGAGGCATATGCTGACTCTGATAAGAATTTGCTGCAACAAATGATGATTCTTATAACCTTTTTGTTTATCGTGCCATGAAATCTAGTGCTCTAAGTGACATTTTAAAATGTCGAAATTCGCCCTTTCAATTGAGTGAGTAGGAGTGCGTATAGAAATATTAGTGTACGAATTATGTGGAAAATGACAAAGTGTATGTGTGACAAACATATTTATGCAAATTAGTGGCGAAAACCATGGTGTTTGCAGGCTCATGGTCGTTGTTCGGATGGCCATCTTCGTGCTGTTCTTCAGATGGCGAATCAGCACTGCTCTTGGGATGATCAGCGACGGCGCAACTACAGTTCGTGCAATGTGGATCATGTCCATCGCCGGCGAGCTCTGGTTCGCCCTGATGTGGGTGCTGGACCAGCTGCCCAAGATGCAGCCTGTCCGGCGCACCGTCTACGTCACCGCGCTCGAGGAGCCGCTGCTTCCGACCATGGATGTGTTCGTCACCACCGCCGATCCCGAGAAGGAGCCGCCGCTGGTGACCGTGAACACTATCCTCTCCATCCTCGCCGCGGACTACCCCCCAGACAAGCTCACGTGCTACGTCTCAGACGACGGCGGCGCTCTGCTCACGCGCGAGGCGGTGGCGCACGCTGCCCGGTTCGCCAGACTGTGGGTGCCGTTCTGCCGGAAGCACGGCGTCGAACCGAGGAACCCAGAGGCCTACTTCTGCCCCGGCGTCAAGGCGAGGCTAGTGTCAAGGGCTGCCTATATGGGAAGGTCGTGGCCGGAGCTGGAACGGGACCGGAGGCGTGTGCGCCGGGAGTACGAAGAACTGCGGCTGCGGATCGACGCGCTCCACGCCGGAGACGTGCGGCGCCGGCAGTGGTCGCGCGGCACGGCGGAAGATCATGCCGGAGTTGTTGAAGTGCTAGTTGGTCCTCCGGGCAGTACGCCAGAGCTGGGCGTCAGTGAGCTTCTGGACCTCAGCTCCGTCGATGTGCGGGTTCCAGCGGTGGTGTACATGTGCCGGGAGAAGCGCCACGGCCGCGTGCACCACCGGAAGGCAGGTGCCATGAACGCGCTGCTCCGCACCTCGGCCGTGCTCTCCAACGCGCCCTTCATCCTCAACCTCGACTGCGACCACTACGTCAACAACTCGCAGGCCCTCCGCGCCGGCGTCTGCCTCATGCTCGACCGCGGCGGCAGCAACGTGGCGTTCGTCCAGTTCCCGCAGCGCTTCGACGGCGTCGACCCCGCCGACCGCTACGCCAACCACAACCGCGTCTTCTTCGACTGCACGGAGCTCGGCCTCGACGGCCTCCAGGGACCCATTTACGTGGGCACCGGGTGCATGTTTCGCCGTGCGGCGCTATACAACGCCGACCCGCCGCTCTGGAGACCACATGGTGGTGACCGCGACGCTGGCAAGGACGTCGCCACAGAGGCTGACAAGTTTGGCATCTCGACGCCGTTCCTTGGCTCCGTACGTGCGGCCTTGAACTTGAACCAGTCGGAGCAATGGAACACAACGACTAAACCGCCGCGCTCGTTCGACGGGGCTGCCGTCGGCGAGGCAACCGCGCTTGTCTCGTGCGGCTACGAGGACAGGATGGCGTGGGGCCGGGACATCGGCTGGATATACGGCACCGTGACAGAGGACGTGGCCACGGGCTTCTGCATGC
This sequence comes from Triticum timopheevii, assembly GCA_963921465.1. Classification (NCBI taxonomy): domain Eukaryota; kingdom Viridiplantae; phylum Streptophyta; class Magnoliopsida; order Poales; family Poaceae; genus Triticum; species Triticum timopheevii. Next base: position 594,554,331 of record OY997270.1, read on the forward strand.
ACCGGCGAGGGTGGCGCTCCGCCTACTGCGCCACCGCGCCGGACGCGTTCCGCGGCACCGCGCCCATCAACCTCACAGACCGGCTGCACCAGGTCCTCCGCTGGGCGGCGGGCTCCCTCGAGATATTCTTCTCCCGCAACAACGCCCTCCTCGCCGGGGCCCGGCTCCACTCGCTGCAGCGCCTGGCGTACCTCAACACGACGGTGTACCCGTTCACCTCCATCTTTCTCCTACTCTACTGCCTCTTGCCGGCGATCCCGCTCGTGACCCGGAGCGCGACCACGAGCGCCTTCTCAGTCAACATGCCGCCGTCGGCCACGTACATCGGCTTTGTGGCGGCGCTGATGCTGACGCTGGCCATGGTGGCCGCGCTGGAGGTGAGGTGGTCGGGCATAACGCTGGGCGAGTGGTGGCGGAACGAGCAGTTCTGGATGGTGTCCGCCACGAGCGCGTACGCGGCCGCGGTGGTGCAGGTGGCGCTCAAGGTTGCGGCGGGGAAGGAGATAGCGTTCAAGCTGACTTCCAAGCAGCGGGCGTCGAGCTCCGGTGGCGGTGTAGTAAAAGACAGGTTCGCAGAGCTGTACGTCGTGAGATGGACGGTGCTGATGGTTCCGACGGCCGTGGTGCTGGCCGTGAACGTGGCGTCCATGGCGGCAGCGGTACAAGAGGGACGGTGGAGGAAAGGCCCCGCGGCGGTGCTCGCGATGGCGTTCAACGCGTGGGTGGTGGTGCATCTCCACCCCTTCGCCCTTGGTCTCATGGGCCGTTGGAGCAAGACGTTGAGCCCCCTGCTCTTGCTCGTCCTAGTGTTCACAGTTCTATCACTATGTTTTGTCCTCCATTTGCATATGCTTTAATATGCCTGTTATTTGGCGGGAAATACACTTTGGTTATATACACCCTATATGAATTTTTTTATTATTTTAATAAAAAGTCAAAATAGGTAAGAATTATTTTGACAAAACACTTGACTTGCTTTTGCACTAGTAAATAAATCTGGATGAAAAAAAAAGTTGAGCTCACAGCAAAAAAGACAAAATTTATTTGCTATTATAGGTCACTATTCACACTATTTTAGCCAAAAAATTGTCTTTTTTAAAAGAAGTCAAAGGGATATTTTTTTTGTGGATTTATTTTCTCACGAGTACAATAGAAGGTCAAGTTTATTTCAAAAATATTTTCAGGAATTTTCGACTTTTGGTTGAGTTACTAATTTTTTTTTCCATATAGGGTGTATATACACCCATAGACCAAAAGTTCCCCTCCGTTATTTGGCTGACTGGTAAAATTTGAAATGCAATTGCTTCACTAACTTAACTTTCAGTAACTACTCCCTCCGCCCTGAATTTGACTCAGATTTGTATCTAGACAGATAAGTATAAGACAACTAATTTGAGATGGGGTAATATTTGGAGTTAATTGCATGTTGGTATCATAATTGAAGATAGGATAACGAATTGGTACCATTTTACATTTTTTTTTCATGTTAGTAGCAAGTCTTGGGCAAGCCGTAAAAATCGAGCTAAACCTCATATAAACCCATTTTGATAGTAAACTGACAAATGGGGCCCGCTTGTCAGGTGCCGATTTTTTGCGTAAACCCCCTTGCTTTATATTTAATCATGAAACACCTTCATTTGCTTAAAACAAGGCTATTCTCCTTGGTTTATAATTTTGACTTTGACGCAAAAGCCTTCCATCACGACAAGCTTGAGCCGAAGCTCACCTCCGTCGGCCACCGGCAGCAGCAGAATGTGCCCCAGCGCCACCCAGCTCCCCCTTCCTCATGTTCCTTCCTTCTCCTCCTCCTCACTCCTGGTGTCTCATCTCCATGTCTCCCTTGGTGCAGGAACCTCCATGGACGAACGCCCGAGCTCCCTCGCCACCGATCTAGATGCCGTCCGCCGGAACCCTTGCATCGCGGCCTAGATCCGATGCCCCACGACCGGATTCGTCCATTCCCGTTGCCCGCAGCTCTTCTCCTCCTCAACTACCGGGAGTCCCATCACCCCCGTCGCCTGGTCATGGTTTGGTCACGCTAAAGGAGACGACGAACACCCCTGCCCTGGCCATGGTTATTTCTCTGGTTACATTAGTGTTAATCCCAAGGGCCAACGTGTTAAGTTTGACTCGGCCGAGTCGGCTTTGACATGGCCCAGGGCCACAGGCATGATTAAATATAAAACAAGGGGGTTTTCTATGAAACAACATGCCAGGTTTGGCTCGATTTGTTGCATTCTGCCTAGACTTTGGTAATGACTTGCGAAAAAAGTAAAGTGATATTAATTTATTACCCTAGCCCCAATTATGGCATCAACGGGCTTTCTAACTCTAATATTTGTTATCATAATTTAGTAGCGATGAGCTGATAATTCTTCATGAACGGGCTTTCTGCGCCTGTGTATGGCTATGAGCCAGGATCAGCGTCGGTGTACCTCGTACACATCTATAGTCGCGCCCGCATGGCCGGCTTAACATTGGGGATGTGTTTGGTACAACCAAAGGTAACGGGACTGGTAAAGGAATCAGGTAGCAGCGGGATCACGACGTAATAGGAGCATTTGCTTTTCTGTTTGTTTCATGCATGTAAAGGTATCAAGTTACAGAGCTAACATGATCTGCTGTGTAATCAGATTGCAAAACCCCAAAAAAATCTCACAGAATCGAAGCCAGGAACAAGCTAACATGATCTTGACGACTATTAACTATAGCAATAAACAAATCACGGGGAGGGATTTGGCTGGTTTAGGAGCCGAACATGGGGGAGTCCAAGGAAGAGGGACAAGAAGGGGTCATCCTCAAGCCCGTCCCTGTCAGCGTCGATGGGATTCCTCACCGAGATGCAGGCCATGGAGGGATCTCCAGCTAGCTGCAGGCCATGGAGGCATCTCCGGCGGCTGGAAGGAGGGAAGTGGTGGCACTAACCGGCGGCTTCGATAAAGCGGAGCCGAGAGAATCGGGGCAGCCTGACGGGCGGCTTTGGACGAGGCGGAGAGGATCGTGGGGAAGGCGAGGAGAAAGAATGGGGCTCGGTTCGGTAACGCAACGTGATTACGGTGGGGGGTGGGCGGTATCGAGCGCAAGTGTGACGGGACTCGTTTACGGCGGGAGCCGATTACGGGGCTGCGTTACCAAACGCGCGTAACGTTTTCAGATCACGCTGTAATCGGATGACGGGCAGAAATCATCCAACCAAACACCTCCCGGGTGATATTTCTCCATTGATTCTCACCTTCGTTTCTTTCTTGTGGTTTTCTTTAGGTTTCTTCCAGGAAGGTGGTGGTTTATCTGTTTTGTTGTTCTTTTTTCACATTTTCTTTTTTTTTCTATTCAATTGTTCCTTTTCCTGCCTTTTTTTTCTTTTATCAGAATTCTATGTTTTGTTTCCTTTCCTAAATATAATTATGTCTAAGAACACATGATATTCTCTAAAATGTGTGACCTAATTAAAATTACACGAACATTCTTTTTACAAAGTAAATATTTTAAAAATTGTGTGAACATTAATTTTTAATGAATACATTTTTTTGAATTATACGAATATTTAAAAAATACTCCCTCCGTCCCAAAACAATAGTCTTGAGCTTAGTATAATTTGTATTAGAGTTAGTACAAAGTTGAGACACTTATTTTGGAATGGAGGGAGTATATATTTATCCGGTTGGAATGTTGGAGTGCGTTGAATTTTTATGATTAGGAGCGCTGGAGTGCGTTGAATTTTTATCCGGTTGGAATGTGCGATATTGATGTATTACTTCGGATGTTATATACCGCCACGGTGTTTGAAAAATAGATGGAAAGGTTTCTTTTAGATAATAGATGGAAACTTTTATGATAATTTTTCTTTTAGTTCAGATCAATTTACTCGGAATCACCCCATGTGAGCTTCACGCCATGATCCTCAAATGATGGAAGTAATTTTCTTTTTTTTTTTGAGAATGACGAGCCCCCAAATTATACAGGAGAATGATTACGGTCATACAACCAAACCTCCTGTACCCTACTTGGTACAGCTCCAATCATCTTGAAGTCCCCATGATCTTTTGCTTCCATCGCCAGGTTGTGCGCGAGCTTGTTCCTTTCCCTGCTGATCCAGTTGACTTGCCAGGATACGAAGTGCCCCAAGCACTCACGTATATCTCTGATAATCGGAAAACAGTGGGATCGGTTTGTGGCTTGCGGGGACAACTCTTTAGCTAGTGTACTGCAATCAGATTCGATGATTATATGGCCATTAAACAGAGCGGACAGGCCTATCAGGCCTTCTTTAATAGCACATGCTTCAGCCTCCATTACGTCCATGCAGGTCCCAGTATTCTGCCCAAGGGAGACAATGGGGATTCCCTTGTGGTCTCTAGCCACAGCTCCGGCATAGCTCAGTCCCGAGTCAGGGTTGTATGCTGTGTCTGTATTCAGTTTTGCAAATCCCGCTGGAGGAGCATACCAATGGTTGCCTGCATCATTTTCCCGCCTCACATTACGTATGTTCTTGCTTCCCACTGGCTCTTTCCCCCTCTCGCTATCTATGGCGACAAGACAGTTTCGGATTTCCTCTTCATATCTTGTCAGGAAGGATGCAGATCTCGAGATGGATTCCTTCCCATCCCCATGCACGCAGTTGTCCCGTAGGAACCATGCTCTCCATATCAGTAAAAGGATTTTATCCCGCATGTCTGCATTGCATGTGTCCAGGATAATCTGTAGCCAATCTCTGCCAGTGTTTCTGAATGTCGCCTCATCCAGGAGGTCCCAAACCTCTCTCATTGCAAATCTCAAAGCCTTGCTTTTGGTGCATTCTATCACACTGTGGAACTCCTCTTCCTCTGCATATCCACATATGCTACACGTAGTATCCGCCTCCAGAGTTCGTTTGAATTTATTCTTCTTGGTGGCTAGGGTATTGGTCGCAACCCTCCAACCAAATATTTTAACCTTTTCCGGCACTGAAGCCTTCCAGATAAGATCCCATATGCTACCGTTGTTACTGTCACCTGTAGATGTAGATGTAGCTAGGTCTCGCTCTGGTCCGTCCATGGCCAGTCTATACGCACTCCGCACAGAGAACACTCCAGATTTCTCATGATTCCACGCAAGCTGATCCTCCGTTGGATTGGTCGGCAGTTTGATTTTGCAAATATCATCTGCATCAAAATGATTGAAAATCCGATATATAAGTTCGGTGTTCCAATTATTTTCCCCTTGCACTAATAGTTGGTTGACCCATCTCAACCGAGTTCTAGAGGTAAAGTTCGCCACTTTGAGTCCTTCCTTCCTGGGGATCCAATTATCTCTTGTGATTTTAATACTTCTTCCATTACCCACACGCCATATGAGGCCTTTCTTCAAAAGTTCCAGCCCAAATTCAATCCCTCTCCATGCAGGTGATGCATCCGATGCAAAGACTGTGTCAAGGAGCTTACCATGCGGAAAATATTTGGATTTAAGGACTCGAGCACAGAGGCTATCCGGGTTCTGGATCAATCTCCATGCTTGTCTAGCTAGAAGTGCTTGGTTGAAACCTTGCATATCTCTGAATCCAATCCCACCTGCTCTCTTGGGTTTTACCATTTTATCCCAAGCCATCCAATGGACTTTGCGGTTTTCTCCATCTTCACCCCACCAAAATTTTCTGATAAGCTTCTCATATTTCTCACAGAAGCCTAAAGACATCTTGAAAACACTCATCACATGGGTGGGTAAAGCTTGAGCTACGGATTTCACAAGTGCCTCCTTCGCTGCATGAGACATATACCTTTCCGACCAATCATTGCATCGCTTGCCAAACCTGTCCATAATGGGTTGAAAGTTATCATCCTTCATTTTCCCCTCTGGAGTAGGGAGTCCCAAGTACTTGCTCTCAAACGTGGCCGACACCACACCCAGGGTCTCCTTGATCCGTTCTTGGGTTGTGTTCGGGCATCGCTCACTGAAAAGTATTGAACACTTACTTGGGCTGAGAAGCTGACCCGAGCAATTTTGAAACAAAGCGAGCGCTTTCTGAACGGCATTGGCTTCCTCCGCAGATGCTTTAAAGAACAAAAGGCTGTCATCAGCAAAGAGGAGATTCGAAATACCTGGGCTCCCTCTTGCCACCTTAATGGGTGTGATGTTACCATTGGATATCTCCTTATTCAGGATACTAGTAAGACCATCCGCGACAAAGAGGAATAGATATGGGCTAAGGGGATCTCCTTGACGCAGCCCTCTCGACGGACTAAAAGTTTCCAGCAGCTCACCGTTGCACCGGACAGCATATCTCACCGAGCAAACACACTTCATCACCCAGTTCGTCCATTTTTCATTAAATCCCAATTTGTGCAGAGTGTTTTCAAGGAAACCCCAGTCCACTCTGTCATATGCTTTCGCCAGGTCTAGCTTGTACGCACAATGAGTATCTCGTGCGTTCTTGCTATGCTGAATTTTATGGAAGCATTCAAACGCAATGTAGGCATTATCCGTTAGCAATCTCCCAGGGACAAACGCACTCTGCGTCTCGGAGATGATTTCATCCAGGAATGGCCTCAGTCGGTTTACTAGACACTTCGCCACTACCTTATATATGACATTGCATAAACTGATTGGACGGAAGTCCTTCAAGCTCTCGGGGTTGCTGCCTTTCGGAATGAGGACAATAGTAGTATCGTTAATTCCTTCGGGCATGATCCCATCTACAAAAAACTTCTTTACCGCCCCTACCACATCTTCTTTTAAAATGTCCCAATTCCTCTGATAGAAGCGGGATGGAAACCCATCGGGCCCTGGTGCTTTCAATGGGCCGATTTGAAATAAGGCGTCACTGATTTCCTTTTCTGTGAAATCCTTTGTCAGCATGTTATTCATATCCTCATTAACTCTCGCTTGCATCATGTTGATTAATTCCTGCGGTGCCACCTTATCATCTCTAGTATACAGGTCCTTGAAAAAGCGTGTGGTCATCTGCTGGATCCCATCCTTATCTTCAACCCACTGGCCATTACCATCTTTCAACCTTGTTATGGTATTTTTTTTCCTTCTCCAGGTTGCCTTCCGCTGAAAATATTTAGTGTTTTTATCGCCCTCTTTCAGCCAGGTTGTTCTAGATCTTTGTCTCCACATAATTTCCTCTCTCAACAAAACTTCATCAAGTTCCCTCGCTACTCTGTTTATTTCGTACTGCCTACCAGCTGTGGGAGGTCCTTCCCAGAGGCTCTCGAGTTTCTTGCGCAACTGCATTGTTTTCTTAACAATGGATCCAAATTCTTTCTTAGCCCAACTTTGCAGCGCTTGTTGTAACGAGCCCAACTTCTCTTTCATTTCCTCCAGTGAACTAGCAGTTGCAGACCTGCTCCATGTGCTGTCCACCGTCTCAAACAAGGAATTTTCCCTCTCCCACATGGCTTCATACCGAAAGCTGCTATTCTTTTTCCTGTATTCCATGCGTTCACTTAATGTTAACAAGAGTGGTAGGTGGTCAGACCTGGAGGAGCAAATGTGTTGGATATGTGCATCCTTAAAGAGTTCAGACCACCGAGGGCAGGCCACACCCCTGTCTATTCTGGCTTTGACATTGTCTTTACCTGCTTGGTTATTATCATAAGTCCAGCAAGGTCCGCTAAAGCCTAGGTCATGAAGATTACAGTCTGAGAGGACCTCTCTAAAGTTAGCCATGTTTCTTTCTGGCCTTTTAGCTGCTGAGATGTGTTCAGTCTGCCACATGGTTTCATTCAGATCCCCTATCATCATCCACGGATCACTTGAGTGCGGCTTGATTCTCCTAAGCAAGTCCCACATATGGTGACGTTCATGAGCTCTTGGTTCGCCATACACAAATGTGCCGCGCCAACTTGGGCTATGAGGATTCTCCCTAATATGCACATCAATATACCTCGGGCCAACTGAGAGTCTCTTTATTTCAATTGTTTCATCCCAAAACAATGCTATCCCTCCTCCCTTGCCCTTCCTATTGTGGGTAATACAATGTTTCAGGCCTAGTCTCCACCTTAGCTTCCTGACATTTTCGGCACACTGACGGGTCTCCGAGATAAAAACTACCGACGGGCGATATGTGCTCACAAGGCACACGAGCTCCTGAACTGTCCGAGGTTGCCCTAACCCTCGGCAGTTCCAACTTAGGATCCTCATGTCTCCTGACGGGCGCGCTCATCCGCACCCGCCAGGTGACCGGCAGCCCCGGGGCCGGTAGCTTCCTTTCCTCCTTTCTTCCCATTACAATTCTTGCCTTCAGACTCTCCTACCCCTTTCTTCTTTTTAGCACCCACAGTTCCCTCTATTTCCTGCCAATCAACAATATCTCTTGCTGCCTCTACAGGACGCACACTCCTTTTTCCCAACACCGAGCCATCTTCAGACACATCCAGCATGTCTTTCTTCAGTCCACCGTCTGTACGGTTCTGTACCTGATCCGGCCTGTTCACCTCCTTGCTCATCGCTTCCTGTTCCAGGGGAGGGTCAGTGTTGCTGTCAAGACCCTCACCCAGCACAGTTTGCCATCCGGTCATGACAGCCGACGCGCTAGCCACTTTTTGCCCAAAACAGATACAGAAACAACAACAGTCTGACCAGTGTCCTTCTCTTTTTTCTTCCCAGATCTTTTGGAAGCCAATGTCTTGCTCGTATTACCATTGCCAGCCACATAACCATCCAAGTACTCCTTGGTACACGTGATGAATTTTGTCTATAAATGCCGATTGCAAGGCAGCTCAAACGAGACGCGTGGGGGCATCGTTACGGCTTGGGACCCTCGCGTTTTCTCTATCAACGCTTGTGCTCGGACTCGTTTCTCCCTCACTACCTCGCTCGCCTCAACTGCCTCTGATCTCGCCTTCTCCGTCACGAATGTCTATGCTCCTGCCGATCATTCCCTCACTGCGGCATTCGTCGATGATATGCTAGCCCTCGCTCCAACTGTCCAGGGTGCATGGTGAAGGAAATATGCCCTAGAGGCAATAATAAAGTTATTATTTATTTCCTCATATCATGATAAATGTTTATTATTCATGCTAGAATTGTATTAACCGGAAACATAATACATGTGTGAATACATAGACAAACATATAGTCACTAGTATGCCTCTACTTGACTAGCTCATTAATCAAAGATGGTTATGTTTCCTAACCATAGACATGTGTTGTCATTTGATTAATGAGATCACATCATTAGGAGAATGATGTGATTGACATGACCCTTCCCGTTAGCTTAGCACTTGATCGTTTAGTATTCTGCTATTGCTTCCTTCATGACTTATACATGTTCCTGTAACTATGAGAATTGTGTAACTCCCGTTTACCGGAAGAACACTTTGGGTACTACCAAACGTCACAACGTAACTGGGTGATTATAAAGGAGTACTACAGGTGTTTCTGAAGGTACATGTTGAGTTAGCATAATTCGAGATTAGGTTTTGTCACTCCGATTGTCGGAGAGGTATCTCTGGGCCCTCTCGGTAATACTCATCACCTAAGCCTTGCAAGCATGTAACTAATAAGTTAGTTATGAGATGACGTATTACGGAACGAGTAAAGAGACTTGCCGATAACGAGATTGAACTAGGTATTGGATACCGACGATCAAATCTCTGGCAAGTAACATATCGATGACAAAGGGAATAACGTATGTTGTTATGCGGTTTGACCGATAAAGATCTTCGTAGAATATGTAGGAACCAATATGGGCATCCAGGTCCCGCTATTGGTTATTGACCAGCGACATGTCTCGGTCATGTCTACATTGTTCTCGAACTGTAGGGTCCGCACGCTTAAGGTTTCGATGATAGTTATATTATGAGTTTATGTATTTTGATGTACCGAAGGTTGTTCGGAGTCCCGGATATGATCACGGACATGACGAGGAGTCTCGAAATGGTCGAGACATAAAGATTGATATATTGGACGGATATATTTGGACACCAGAAAGGTTCCGGAAGAATTTGGAGCTCCGGGAGGTTACCGGAACCCCCCGGGAGGTATATGGGCCTTATTGGGCACATGTAGGAGGAAGGGAGAAGGAGCAAGGGAAGGGGGCGCACCCCCCAAGCTCAATCCGAATTGGGGAAGGGGGCCGGCCCCCCCTTTCCTTTCTCTTTCCCCCTCTTCCTTTCCTACTACTAGTACTACTTCCTAATACTAGTACTCCTTCCTTGCCCCTCCAAATAAGATAAGGAAAAGAGAGGGAAACCTACTTGGAGTAGGTTTCCCCCTCCCTATGGCGCGCCCCCCCTTGGGCCGGCCACCTCCTCCCTCCCTCCTTTATATACGGGGGTAGGGGGGCACCCTAGGACACACAAGTTGATCATTGATCGTTCCTTAGCCGTGTGCGGTGCCCCCCTTCCACGATATTACACCTCGGTCATATTGTAGCGGTGCTTAGGCGAAGCCCTGCGACAGGAGAACATCAAGATAGTCACCACGCTGTCGTGCTGATGGAACTCCCCCTCAAAGCCTCTACTGGATTGGAGATCGAGGGTGCGTCATCGAGCTGTACGTGTGTCAAGAACTCGGAGGTGCCGAAGTAATGGTGCTTGGATCGGTCAGACCGGGAGGACGTACGACTACTTCCTCTACGCTGCGTCAACGCTTCCGCTTCGGTCTACGAGGGTACGTAGACAACACTCTCCCCTCGTTGCTATGTCATCACCATGTTCTTGCGTGTGCGTAGGAATTTTTTTGAAATTACTACGTTCCCCAACAGTGGCATCCGAGCCTAGGTTTTTATGGTTTGATGTTATATGCACGAGTAGAACACAAGTGAGTTGTGGACGATATAAGTCATACTGCCTACCAGCATGTCATACTTTGGTTCAGCGGTATTGTTGGATGAAGCGGCCCGGACCGACATTACGCGTACGCTTACGCGAGACTGGTTTTATCGCCGTGCTTAGCACACAGGTGACTAGCGGGTGTCTGTTTCTCCAACTTTAGTTGAACCGAGTGTGGCTACGCCCGGTCCTTGTGAAGGTTAAAACGGATTCTATTTGACAAACTATCGTTGTGGTTTTGATGCGTAGGTGAGATTGGTTCTTGCTTAAGCCCGTAGCAGCCACGTAAAATTTGCAACAACAAAGTAGAGGACGTCTAACTTGTTTTTGCAGGGCATATTGTGATGTGATATGGCCAAGACGTGATGTTATATTTTATTGTATGAGATGATCATGTTTTGTAACCGAAGTTATCGGCAACTGGCAGGAGCCATATGGTTGTCGCTTTATTGTATTAAATGCAAACGCCCTATAATTGCTTTACTTTATCACTAAGCGGTAGCGATAGTCGTAGAAGCAATAGATGGCGTAACGACAACGATGCTACGATGGAGATCAAGGTGTCGCGCCGGTGACGATGGTGATCACGACGGTGCTTTGAAGATGGAGATCACAAGCACAAGATGATGATGGCCATATCATATCACTTATATTGATTGCATGTGATGTTTATCCTTTATGCATCTTATCTTGCTTTGATTGACGGTAGCATTTTAAGATGATCTCTCACTAATTATCAAGAAGTGTTCTCCCTGAGTATGCACCGTTGCGAAAGTTCTTCGTGCTGAGACACCACGTGATGATCGGGTGTGATAGGCTCTATGTTCAAATACAACGAGTGCAAAACAGTTGCACACGCGGAATACTCAGGTTATACTTGACGAGCCTAGCATATACAGATATGGCCTCGGAACACGGAGACCGAAAGGTCGAGCGTGAATCATATAGTAGATATGATCAACATAGAGATGTTCACCATTGAAACTACTCCATCTCACGTGATGATCGGACATGGTTTAGTTGATTTGGATCACGTGATCACTTAGATGACTAGAGAGATGTCTGTCTAAGTGGGAGTTCTTTAGTAATATGATTAATTGAACTTAAATTTATCATGGACTTAGTACCTGATAGTATTTTGATTGTCTATGTTTGTTTGTAGATAGATGGCTCGTGCTGTTGTTCCGTTGAATTTTAATGCGTTCCTTGAGAAAGCAAAGTTGAAAGATGATGGTAGCAATTACACGGACTGGGTCCGTAACCTGAGGATTATCCTCATTGCTGCACAGAAGAGTTACGTCCTGGAAGCACCGCTGGGTGCCAGGCCTGCTGCTGATGCAACTGACGACGTTAAGAACGTTTGGCAGAGCAAAGCTGATGACTACTCTATAGTTCAGTGTGCCATGCTTTACGGCTTAGAACCGGGTCTTCAACGACGTTTTGAACGTCATGGAGCATATGAGATGTTCCAGGAGTTGAAGTTAATATTTCAAGCAAATGCCCGGATTGAGAGATATGAAGTCTCCAATAAGTTCTACAGCTGCAAGATGGAGGAGAACAGTTCTGTCAGTGAGCATATACTCAAAATGTCTGGGTATAATAATCACTTGATTCAACTGGGAGTTAATCTTCCGGATGATAGCGTCATTGACAGAATTCTCCAATCACTGCCACCAAGCTACAAGAGCTTTGTGATGAACTATAATATGCAAGGGATGAACAAGACTATTCCCGAGCTCTTCGCGATGCTGAAAGCCGCAGAGGTAGAAATCAAAAAGGAGCATCAAGTGTTGATGGTCAACAAGACCACTGGTTTCAAGAAAAGGGCCAAAGGGAAGAAGAAGGGGAACTTCAAAAAGAACAGCAAACAAGTTGCTGCTCAAGAGAAGAAATCCAAGTCTGGACCTAAGCCTGAAACTGAGTGCTTCTACTGCAAGCAGACTGGACACTAGAAGCGGAACTGCCCCATGTATTTGGCGGATAAGAAGGATGGCAAAGTGAACAAAGGTATATGTGATATACATGTTATTGATGTGTACCTTACTAATGCTCGCAGTAGCACCTGGGTATTTGATACTGGTTCTGTTGCTAACATTTGCAACTCGAAATAGGGACTACGGATTAAGCGAAGATTAGCTAAGGACGAGGTGACGATGCGCGTGGGAAATGGTTCCAAAGTCGATGTGATCGCGGTCGGCACGCTACCTCTACATCTACCATCGGGATTAGTTTTAGACCTGAATAATTGTTATTTGGTGCCTGCGTTGAGCATGAACATTATATCTGGATCTTGTTTGATGCGAGACGGTTATTCATTTAAATCAGAGAATAATGGTTGTTCTATTTATATGAGTAATATCTTTTATGGTCATGCACCCTAGAAGAGTGGTCTATTTTTATTGAATCTTGATAGTAGTGATACACACATTCATAATGTTGAAGCCAAAAGATGCAGAGTTGATAATGATAGTGCAACATATTTGTGGCACTGCCGTTTAGGTCATATCGGTGTAAAGCGCATGAAGAAACTCCATACTGATGGACTTCTGGAATCACTTGATTATGAATCACTTGGTACTTGCGAACCGTGCCTCATGGGCAAGATGAATAAAACACCGTTCTCCGGATCTATGGAGAGAGCAACAGATTTGTTGGAAATCATACATACAGATGTATGTGGCCCGATGAATGTTGAGGCTCGTGGCGGATATCGTTATTTTCTCACCTTCACAGATGATTTGAGCAGATATGGGTATATCTACTTGATGAAACACAAGTCTGAAACATTTGAAAAATTCAAAAAATTTCAGAGTGAAGTAGAAAATCATCGTAACAAGAAAATAAAGTTTCTACGATCTGATCGTGGAGGAGAATATTTGAGTTACGAGTTTGGTTTACATTTGAAACAATGTGGAATAGTTTCGCAACTCACGCCACCTGGAACACCACAACGAAATGGTGTGTCCGAAAGTTGTAATCGTACTTTACTTGATATGGTGCGATCTATGATGTCTCTTACCGATTTACCGCTATCGTTTTGGGGTTATGCTTTAGAGACGGCTGCATTCACGTTAAATAGGGCACCATCGAAATCCGTTGAAATGACACCTTATGAACTGTGGTTTGGCAAGAAACCAAAGTTGTCGTTTCTCAAAGTTTGGGGCTGCGATGCTTATGTGAAGAAACTTCAACCAGATAAGCTCGAACCCAAATCGGAGAAATGTGTCTTCATAGGATACCCAAAGGAGACTATTGGGTACACCTTCTATCACAGATCTGAGGGCAAGATTTTCGTTGCTAAATTCGGTTTCTTTCTAGAGAAGGAGTTTCTCTCGAAAGAAGTGAGTGGGAGGAAAGTAGAACTTGATGAGATAACTGTATCTACTCCCTTATTGGAAAGTAGTTCATCACAAGAACCGGTTCCTATGACGACTACACCAATTAGTGAGGAAGCTAATGATATTGATCATGAAACTTCAGATCAAGTTTCTACTGAACCTCGTAGGTCTACCAGAGTAAGATCCGCACCAGAGTGGTACGGAAATCCTATTCTGGAAGTCATGTTACTTGACCATGATGAACCTACGAACTATGAGGAAGCGATGATGAGCCCAGATTCCACAAAATGGCTAGAGGCCATGAAATCTGAGATAGGATCCATGTATGAAAACAAAGTATGGACTTTGGTTGACTTGCCTGATGATCGGCAAGCCATTGAGAATAAATGGATCTTTAAGAAGAAGACTGACGCTGATGGTAATGTTACTGTCTACAAAGCTCGACTTGTTGCAAAAGGTTTTCGACAAGTTCAAGGGGTTGACTACGATGAGACTTTCTCACCCGTAGCGATGCTTAAGTCTGTCCGAATCATGTTGGCTATTGCTGCATTTCATGATTATGAAATTTGGCAAATGGATGTCAAGACTGCATTCTTGAATGGATTTCTAGAAGAAGAGTTGTATATGATGCAGCCTGAAGGTTTTGTTGATCCAAAAGGTGCTGACAAAGTGTGCAAACTCCAGCGTTCCATTTATGGACTGGTGCAAGCATCTCGGAGTTGGAATAAACGCTTTGACAGTGTGATCAAAGCATATGGTTTTATACAGACTTTTGGAGAAGCCTGTATTTACAAGAAAGTGAGTGGGAGCTCTGTAGCATTTCTAGTTTTATATGTTGATGACATATTATTAATTGGAAATGATATAGAATTTCTGGATAGCATAAAGGGATACTTGAATAAAAGTTTTTCAATGAAAGACCTCGGTGAAGCTGCTTACATATTGGGCATCAAGATCTATAGAGATAGATCAAGACGCTTAATAGGACTTTCACAAAGCACATACCTTGACAAAATTTTGAAAAAGTTCAAAATGGATCAGGCAAAGAAAGGATTCTTGCCTGTGCTACAAGGTGTGAAGTTGAGTCGAACTCAATGCCCGACCACAGCAGAAGATAGAGAGAAAATGAAAGATGTTCCCTATGCTTCAGCCATAGGCTCTATCATGTATGCAATGCTGTGTACCAGACCTGAGGTATGCTTAGCAATAAGCTTGGCAGGCAGGTACCAAAGTAATCCAGGAGTGGATCACTGGACAACGGTCAAGAACATCCTGAAATACCTGAAAAGGACTAAGGATATGTTTCTCGTATATGGAGGTGACAAAGAGCTAGTCGTAAATGGTTACGTCGATGCAAGCTTTGACACTGATCCGGACGATTCTAAATCGCAAACCGGATACGTGTTTATATTAAACGGTGGAGCTGTAAGTTGGTGCAGTTCAAAACAAAGCGTCGTAGCGGGATCTACATGTGAAGCGGAGTACATAGCTGCTTCTGAAGCGGCGAATGAAGGAGTCTGGATGAAGGAGTTCATTTCCGATCTAGGTGTCATACCTAGTGCATCGGGACCAATGAAGATCTTCTGTGACAATACTGGTGCAATTGCCTTGGCAAAGGAATCCAGATTTCACAAGAGGACCAAGCACATCAAGAGACGCTTCAATTCCATTCGGGACCAAGTCCAAGTGGGAGACATAGAGATTTGCAAGATACATACGGATCTGAATGTTGCAGACCCGTTGACTAAGCCTCTCTCACGAGCAAAACATGATCAGCACCAAGACTCCATGGGTGTTAGAATCATTACTGTGTAATCTAGATTATTGACTCTAGTGCAAGTGGGAGACTGAAGGAAATATGCCCTAGAGGCAATAATAAAGTTATTATTTATTTCCTCATATCATGATAAATGTTTATTATTCATGCTAGAATTGTATTAACCGGAAACATAATACATGTGTGAATACATAGACAAACATATAGTCACTAGTATGCCTCTACTTGACTAGCTCATTAATCAAAGATGGTTATGTTTCCTAACCATAGACATGTGTTGTCATTTGATTAATGAGATCACATCATTAGGAGAATGATGTGATTGACATGACCCATCCCGTTAGCTTAGCACTTGATCGTTTAGTATTCTGCTATTGCTTCCTTCATGACTTATACATGTTCCTGTAACTATGAGAATTGTGTAACTCCCGTTTACCGGAAGAACACTTTGGGTACTACCAAACGTCACAACGTAACTGGGTGATTATAAAGGAGTACTACAGGTGTTTCCGAAGATACATGTTGAGTTAGCATAATTCGAGATTAGGTTTTGTCACTCCGATTGTCGGAGAGGTATCTCTGGGCCCTCTCGGTAATACTCATCACCTAAGCCTTGCAAGCATGTAACTAATAAGTTAGTTATGAGATGACGTATTACGGAACGAGTAAAGAGACTTGCCGATAACGAGATTGAACTAGGTATTGGATACCGACGATCAAATCTCGGGCAAGTAACATACCGATGACAAAGGGAATAACGTATGTTGTTATGCGGTTTGACCGATAAAGATCTTCGTAGAATATGTAGGAACCAATATGGGCATCCAGGTCCCGCTATTGGTTATTGACCAGCGACATGTCTCGGTCATGTCTACATTGTTCTCGAACCGTAGGGTCCGCACGCTTAAGGTTTCGATGACAGTTATATTATGAGTTTATGTATTTTGATGTACCGAAGGTTGTTCGGAGTCCCGGATATGATCACGGACATGACGAGGAGTCTCGAAATGGTCGAGACATAAAGATTGATATATTGGACGGATATATTTGGACACCGGAAAGGTTCCGGAAGAATTTGGAGCTCCGAGAGGTTACCGGAACCCCCCGGGAGGTATATGGGCCTTATTGGGCCCATGTAGGAGGAAGGGAGAAGGAGCAAGGGAAGGGGGCGCGCCCCCCAAGCCCAATCCGAATTGGGGAAGGGGGCCGGCCCCCCCTTTCCTTTCTCTTTCCCCCTCTTCCTTTCCTACTACTAGTACTACTTCCTAATACTAGTACTCCTTCCTTCCCCCTCCAAATAAGATAAGGAAAAGAGAGGGAAACCTACTTGGAGTAGGTTTCCCCCTCCCTATGGCGCGCCCCCCCTTGGGCCGGCCACCTCCTCCCTCCCTCCTTTATATACGGGGGTAGGGGGGCACCCTAGGACACACAAGTTGATCATTGATCGTTCCTTAGCCGTGTGCGGTGCCCCCCTTCCACGATATTACACCTCGGTCATATTGTAGCGGTGCTTAGGCGAAGCCCTGCGACAGGAGAACATCAAGATAGTCACCACGCCGTCGTGCTGACGGAACTCCCCCTCGAAGCCTCTACTGGATTGGAGATCGAGGGTGCGTCATCGAGCTGTACGTGTGTCAAGAACTCGGAGGTGCCGAAGTAACGGTGCTTGGATCGGTCGGACCGGGAGGACGTACGACTACTTCCTCTACGCTGCGTCAACGCTTCCGCTTCGGTCTATGAGGGTACGTAGACAACACTCTCCCCTCGTTGCTATGTCATCACCATGTTCTTGCGTGTGCGTAGGAAATTTTTTGAAATTACTACGTTCCCCAACACGTGGCTGGTTGTGGGGGATTTCAATCTCATCCGCTGGGCGCATGAAAAGAACAATGATCGCTTTGACGTGTGCCGGGCTTCCTCCTTTAACTCGTTGATCAACGGGGTGGGATGGCACGAGCTGCCCCTCTCCGATAGGAGGTTTACTTGGACCAACAAGAGGGATCCCCCCACGCTCGCTAGGCTTGACAGGGTTTTCTTCAACTCTGAGTGGGATGTGCTCTTCCCTGACTCTTTCCTAGCCTCTCGTCCTCGTACCACCTCGGATCACTTCCCCCTTGTCGCCACGGTCTCTACCCGTATTCCTAAAGCAGGGCGTTTCTTTTTTGAAAACTCGTGGCTGCTCGACCCTCGCTTTCTCCCCACCGTCCTTCCTGCTTGGTTGCGTGTTCCTTGGTCCCCCTGTGCCGCGTCCCGCCTTGCCCGTCGCAAGAAGAGTATCAGGTCAGCTGCCAAGGTATGGAAACGACACCACAAATTTATTCCTTTGTTTGATAACAACTGCAAATTCTTGGTGGATCTGTTTGACTTCCTCGAGGAACACCGTCGTCTCTCGTCGGAGGAGGTTGGGCTGCGTGGCGATGCCCGACTGGCGCTTGCCTTCTCGGTGGCTTCCCAGGCTGCTTTCTAGAGGCAGCGTGGGAAGTGCCACGCAGTGGTGGAGGGGGACGAGAATACCGGCTACTTCCACGCCCGGGCGTCGCACCGCCGTCGTTGCAATGCCATCCGGGCGTTGGCTGTGGGCGGGGCCGAGCTCGTGTCCCACAACGACAAAGAGGGCGCCCTGCGAAGCTTCTACGCCAACTTGCTCGGCCGGGTCCCCACCACCTCGTGGGGGTTCGATCTGTCGGCGCTCTACGTGGGAGCCAGGGGGGTGGACGGCGATGCGCTGGTTGCGCCGTTCTCCCGCTCTGAGGTCAGGGAGGCGGTCTTTGCTCTCGACAGAACCAGCGCGCCGGGCCCCGATGGGCTTGGCCCGGCCTTCTACCAGGCCGCCTGGTCCGTGGTCGCTGACGACCTGGTCGCCCTCTTCGACGCCGTCCACGCTCGCACTGCGCGGCTTGGGGGGATCAACCGCGCCCTCATCGCTCTCCTCCCCAAGAAGGAGGGGGTCCCGGCCCCTGGTGACTTCCGTCCCGTTTCTCTCCAGAACGGTGACGTGAAAATCCTTTGTCGGGGCCTCACCACTCGGCTCCAGCGGCAGATCGGGCCCCTGATAGATGAGGACCAGTCTGGGTTCCTCTCTGGACGGAGCATCTCGGAGAACTTCGTCTACGCCGCCGAGCTTGTCCAATGCTGCAAGAAGAGGGGGGCGTCGACGCTGGTGTTCAAGCTCGACTTCGCCAAGGCCTTCGACTCCATTGCCTGGCCTAGTCTTCGCCGGATCATGGAGGTGCGGGGGTTCCCAGCTCTGTGGTGTGACTGGATGGACCTTATCCTCTCGTCCTCCACGGCGGCGGTCCTTCTTAATGGAGTGCCGGGGCGCTGGTTTGCCGTCCGAAAGGGGCTGCGCCAGGGCGACCCCATTTCCCCGTACCTCTTCCTCTTGGTCGCCGACGTGCTCCAACGCATGATCCGTTCGGACTGCGAGCTGCAGCATCCGCTGGTCGATGGAGCTCCTCCGGTGGTGCTGCAGTACGCTGACGATACGCTCATTATCATGCGTGCGGCCCCGGAGGGGGCTGCCAGGCTGCGGATCATCCTCGACCTCTTCGCCGAGGCCACCGGGCTCGTCATCAACTTCGGGAAGAGCACGCTTGTCCCCATGCACGTCGACCCGGGGGTGCTCGCGGCCGTCATCGCGTCCTTCGAGTGCTCCATCGGCTCCTTCCCCCAGACCTATCTGGGGCTCCCGCTATCCAGCGACAAGCTGAAGATCGACGACTTCGCCCCGATGATTGCCAAGGTCGACTGCTACCTTGCCGGGTGGCGGGCGCGGCTGCTGTCGCCCGCAGGGCGTCTGGTGCTTATCAATGCGGTCCTCGACTCGCTTCCCACCTATGCCATGGCCGCCATGAAGCTGCCCCCGGAGGTCCTGAGCAAGCTTGACGGGCTTCGGCGCGCGTTGCTGTGGAATGTCGCGGACAGGGCGTCGGGTGCCCAATGCCTGGTTGCCTGGGCCCGAGTCTGTCGGTCAAAGGCGGAGGGGGGCCTCGGTGTTCGGGCGCTATGTGTGCAGAATGACTGCCTCCTCCTCAAGCTCCTGCATCGCCTTCACTCCAACTCGCCGTCCCGGTGGGCGTCGTGGGTCTGGAATCAGATGGAAGGGCGGTCCCTCCTCGGACCCGGCCGCTCCCCTCTTGTGGGCGAGCACTGGTCGGCCCTCCTACGGATTCTCCCCGTGTACAGAGCGCTTACCAGGGTGGAGGCCGGGGACGGCCGTGCTACCTCCTTTTGGCACGACTGCTGGCTCCCCTGTGGGGTGCTCCGGGCGGCCTTCCCCGTCTTGTTCACGCATGCCGCCTGCCCGGAGATCACGGTCTGGGCGGCGCGCCGCCGCGGGGTGCGCGCACTGCTGGTGCCCCGCCTCTCCCCGCTGGCGGCTCGGGAACTTGCTGAGGTCCAGTGGCTTGTGTCTGCGAGCCCCACGCTGGATGGCCGCGACGCGCAGTCGGTCACTCTCTGCGCGGGCCCTGGTGGGGGGTTCTCATCCAGAGGGGCCTACGCCCTCTGCCACTACGGCGGTGTGAGCTCGCCGACGGCCTCCTTCATCTGGTCGTCGCGTGCCCCGTCGCGAGTCAAATTCTTCGGGTGGCTGCTCGTCCAGTCACGGGTCCATACGAGGGACGTGCTGCTGCGCAAGACCATCCTCGAGGCGCCGGAGGCCGGGTGCCCCTGTTGCGAAGCGGAGCTGGAAACGGCCGACCACCTCATCTTCAGGTGCCCCTTCGCGGTGCAGTTTTGGCGTAGGATCGGGCTGCCCCCTGCTGCGGGTTCGGTTCGTGCACTTCATCGCTTCGACGCGTCTCCGGCCGTCGGCGACAGCTCTCCAGCAGGCTTCATCCTTCTTTGCTGTTGGCGGCTGTGGAAGCGTCGTAATGCCGTCGTTTTCCAGGGGGAGACGATGTCCCTCTCTGCTACCCTCAAAGCCTGCCGGGACGACGCGGCTCTCTGGCGTGGCCGTCTGAAGACCAACGATCAGCCCCACATCGACGTGTGGTTGTCTGTCCTTAGATAAGCTTGTGCGTGGCTGTCGCTCCTTAGATGGGCTGGTGCGCCGTTGCTGTTCTGGAGGGTTGTCCTAGGCCCTCCACACACACACACCCCTCCTTGTAAATCTGGATTCTCCGGTGGCTTTTAGCCCTTTTTTACGAAATATATTCAGGTGGTGGAAGGGCTCCCCTTCCACTCCCGGTGAAAATTCCAAAAAAAAAAGGCAGCTCAAACTGAACTCTGAGAAAAGCATTCAGATTCCTACCGGTTCTCCCAGAAGTAGCATCATGTCTATTCCACCTTACACACTCAAAGAAATCACCTGGATCAAAAGAGATGGGCACCTCTTTGCGTTGCTTGAAAAGAATTGTAAATGTGATCACCTTCGCCTCCATCATCAGAAAGCCTTGCATCCTCTTTTCTTGTAAAACTAATTTGATACCAGAAATTGTTTCCTTCCAGCAAGGGTTCGTAGAAGATCTTTTCTTGCGCAGCATCATTGTACTAACTCCCAATATTCCGTCAGGTGGATCACCCGTTTGAGATTGACGAATCCGTTTCCTCCTTCGGCATCCCCTATCCATTAGAAACAGGGGTTGATCGCATCTTATTTGCTGCCATTTACCCTCAATCTTTGCAGCAGTACATGGAGATTCAAGAGCAGGGGTGATCTGTTGCACGCTGACCGTCGTATCCTGCCGGACTGTATCTGTACACTCAAAGATTGACACTGGATCCTGCACATTACCATCTAGTATGGATGATTCATTGCCAGCGTCCTCCACGACCTCTTCCACATTGGGGTCAGGCCTTTCGATTGAGCAAACCACACTAATTTCCTCCATATCCGTGCAATAAGAAGTCTTTGGGGTAGGCAAAGGATTACCTGCTAGAGGTAACTTCAAACCCACCACTTTCGGATGATCTCTGACCATATGCACACGTTCCAAATCCCCCCTCATCTGCTGCAATTTCTGACCGATTTTTTCCAGTCCCTGGTCAATCGCCCGATCTGAAACCTTCCTACAGTCTTCCAGATTCTTTCCACTGCGGATCTTGCTCTTTGCCAATCTGCAGACCGCAGTCCTCATCCTGATCCATGAGTCGCGGAGTCCCAGGGGGTCTCCATCTTCATCGGCGGCCCTCAGGTCCCTCTCGTACTCTCTCACACTAGGTGGATTCTGGATCTCTCCCGCCGGAGCGGCGGCGGCAGTCCCTGTCGGCGTTCGCCCCCGAGTCGCCTCGGGGTCAGGTGCGCCAATCACGGGACGAGTAATGATGGAAGGAATTTCGTCGCCCATTGCCCATGGTCAACCGTGGTTAGTAAGAGCAACTCCAACGCGGTGATCCATTTCGTCCGTGTGCGTCCGTTTGGATCGGCGCGGTCCGCTTTTTGCCCGCCCGTCTACCCATTTCCGGCTTATTTTTTAACCGGATTTACGTCGGCACGGACAAGCGACGGACGCGCGTGCGTCCGCCTACTCCTTCCCTGGCCCGCTGGTCGGTGGCACATTGGCCATCCTCTCCCATTCCAGCAACAAACCTTCGCCCCGCCTCCTTCGTCGTCGCCGCCGCCTATTTCTTCGGTGACTCTGCCAGCTGCCGGCGTCACAACATCCCCTCTTCAACGCCGCCACCTCCCACGTCGCCCGCCATCGCCGTCTTGCCGCCGGGGAACCGAAAGCTTCACCCCCCGTCCCGACATCGACACAGCCGCGACCGCAACCAAGAAGCCGCCTCGTCGTCCTGGCCAGATCCTCACCGGCACGCTCATGTTGGCAATCAATAGATGTATCTTTTTTATTCGGCTTGCAAAACTATGTGAGACATTTTTACTTTTATTTCGCTTGTAAAACTGTACTATTTTATTCGGTTGAAACTATACTATTTATTTGGTTGTGGACTATATATTTGCTTGTGAAATAATGCAAAATTTGTGTGTCAAATAATGAAAAAATTGCGCTATTTGTTGGAAAAGGCGGCCATCTAGCCACGCCGGCACATATGGGTCGGCGCGTTGGGCGCACTGCCGATCCAAATCTCAAACAAGATGGACTCAGGGCGGGCAGTCGACCCAAACGTATAAAAACGGACAAAAGGGCCGTTCCTTTGGGTCGGCGCATTGAAGTTGCTCTAGGAGAACTGGTATTTTTCCCTTCGTTATACAAACGTACGTGTATCTGTCAGGGGCGGCGCTAGGGGTATTCTTGGGTCTTCATGTGAATACCCATGATTTTTACAAAACAATGTTGATTTTGACAAAAGAGTGACAATTTTCGAAAAACAACAATCATTTTGATAAAATGAATACACGTAAATACCGGTTGCAAATTCTTGAAGCCGCCACTTGTATTTGTGCTGTTCGAAATAAATGACATACGTCCGTCTTTGCTCAGGTGACCGAGAAACGCGTGCTCACGCGGACGCTCCAGCTCGCGAACACGAGGGGCCCTATGCGCTAAACAACCCCATTCTAGCCAATCCACGCGTACACAAACTGCACGCGCACGGCGACGCCCGCTCCGGCCTGGGAGCACGAGAAGCTCTGCCGCACCGAGCTCCAGAGCAGCTGTGTGTGTCAATGCGGCGGCGCCACGTACTTCCCCCGGCCACGCTGGCCCGCGCTTTTGCTGCCCGCGCCCGGAGCCGCCTCCACGTGGTCGCCGCCCCGCCACAACTCCTCTGCGTGCGGCGCCGAGCAGAGCAGGACGACCGAGGAGATAGACATGCTCCGTCTCTCTCTCCAGCTCCAGGGCATTCTCCCAGAGAAAAATCAATGCTTGAGGCCGAGTTTGAACCGCCCGGCTCGCCTCGGATCCACTGCGCGGCCCAGCTGCCTCGTCTAAAATGAAGCCGGTGCGACCCTTCGCCAACGCAAAGAACAAAATGGGCATAAATATATTTTGCAGACAGAAAAAAACGAATAGTTTGATCGGTGTCTTGGATCCGTACGGTCGGTGTGCAGTGGTTTTCTTCAGGGCACGATCACGACGCGACGCCAGCCGTGATCCATCCCTGGCGGTCGTGTCGCGGGAGCGAGCGGGGCGGCCGCAGAGGATCCGAGGCGGGGGCGCTCGCTCTAGACCGTTCCCCCGCTTTCGACCGACGCCGGTTCCCGCGCGTTCGCGAGCCCCGGCCACGTACAGCGACCTCCTGGCCTGGCCTCACCCGTCTCGCCGACAGCGGAGCCCACATACACCGGGGTCCCGCGGTTCATGGCGTAGGTTAGGATACAATCCCAGAGCCGCGTGGCCACCGCGATGCCGCTGTACTCCACTACGCTACGCGCTCGTACCGCTATATTACTCCACCGCCCTGGCCGCCGTGGTTGCTCACCTCACTTCATTCACTCTCTGTGTTCGTTCTTGGTAGCTTGCTCACCGGCCAAACCAAACCAGCTTGGTAGGAAGATAGATAATAGTCCAGGAGGTATGGAGGTGGAGGTGCCGATGGAGTATGCTGGCGTGCAGACGGTGGCGGAGTGGGAGACGCCGAGGAGGGAGGGCTGCCGCATCCCGGCGGTGCCGACGTGCCCGCCGCCGCCGCCGAGGAAGAAGCCCGCGGTGGAGCTCGGCAGGGCGGCGCCGCGGCGGGAGCCGCCCAAGGGTGGCTACTTCCAGCCGCCGGACATCGAGTCTCTCTTCATGCTCGCGCCGCCGCGGAGGCACACCGCCTACACCTGCGCGTAAACGATCCTCTGCAGACTACAGCAACTAGGTGTCTCCTGCTCCTAGGGAATAGCCACTAGCCGGGGATGTTGGCCGCGCATCTTGTTTTGGTTTTGGAGAGAGGAAGATGTGCCGGCGCGTCCCTCTTCTGCTTCAGTTCCTGGCAGCACCAAGAAGAATGCTGCTTGTGCGTGTGTCCCTCCCTGGCCTGCTTGGCCATAGGTAGGTGTAGGTAGTTGGGAGGAGTAGGAGTAGGAAAGGTTCCAAAGTGTAGCCGTACAGAGATGTTCTTGCAAAAATGTTCCTCCATTGTGCTACTTGGCCTTTTGTCCGTCCAACATTATATCTGTAAAATTACTTTATTTAATTGTGTCTGTTGAATTTCTAGTTGATTTTTTGTTTTAAACGAACGTACTCCCTCCGTCCGGAAATACTTGTCCCGGAAATGGTCCGGGACAAATGGATGTATTTAGATGTATTTTAGTTCTACATTTTGTATCCATTTCTTCGACAAATATTTTTTTCGGACGGAGGGAGTAGTTTGTTAGATCTCTGTCGACGCTTGTCAGTTGTTTCCATGACCATGGCCCATGGGGACCTTCTGTTTGTGTCGAAGGTTGCCATGCCAAAAAAGGTTGGCTAGCCAAAAGATTGCTTTGAGGTTTTGCAGGGTACACATTGGTGGCAATCCCAAACACAACCCAAATGTCCAAATAGATTTTTATTATTTCTAGTGTTAATGGTACTGCCATGATTTTGTCGCAAAAAAACCCAATCACAACCCAAAATGTCCGAAACCAAACCAGACGGTTTATGCCTGTCTTCTATTTTTGTCGAGGCATATTCTATTTTTTTGGGATCTTAGAGGCATATTCTTCTCTCCTGTTTGTTGTTTAACCAGCGTACACGGCCCATAAGAGAGGAGGCACTTCTAGATAAGTGAACGGGCCGAGGGCTGAGCTGTATAGCCTAATATAGGCTGGTAGCCCAGTTATTTAAACGGGCCTGGCTTTCCACATTGATCACGGCCCGAAGACCCCGATACAATGACAAACCTCGTTACGGGCCCAAGACGCTTCTCCTCCTCACCTCAGGAAGCACACCGCAGGTTCCGGAACACTCCAGACCCCCGCCGCCGCCGAACGGTCCCTCCGCCTCCACCACGCCACGGCCGACGAAGGCGAGGAGAGACCAATCAAAGAGAGCACTACAAAAGGAAGGGGAGGAGCCAGAAGCTATACCACCACCACCACTACTTCCCGCGGCAGCGCACGCCTCGAGGCAGATCGTTCTCGCAGCACCGGCAGCAGCGGCTCTCCGGGGACAACCGCGAGGCCATGGCCAAGGATGGGGCAGGAGGCGGGCCCGACTGGAACGGCCTGCTCAAGTGGAGCCTCGCCCACGGCAGCGACGGCACCAACCCGCCCCGCGCGCTCAGGTCCGCCCGCCCGCCCAGATCCCCTCCAACCCCCCCCCCCCCCCCCCGCGTCGTTCGTGCTCCTCGTACACAGTTTGTTACCCGCTCCGCTTCGTTTAGATTCTGGGGTCACGAAGCGCGGAAGAGCGGGTGGAGGGATGAATCTGGTCCGGGTTTTCAGGTATTGTGGGTTCTAGGTTTCTCGTGTGTGTGCGTCGATTGGGAGGGATTCAGATTTTAAGGCTGGAGCTACTGCTGTGCTCTAGTGGTGCATCAGTTGGGATGTTCAGTTCATGGTACTACTACCAGTTCGTGCTGTGTACGAATAATCCTGATGCTTTAGCTGTATTGTCTCGCTAAAATTGCTGTCATACTTCCTGTTTTTATTCTAGTATTTTGCTTGATGTGACTCATTCGTCCTGATGTAGCACTATAATTAACCAAATGAACCTGCAGTGGCCAGCACTGAGCCATTAATTTGTTTGTTTGATTCTAGTACTCGAGGCACTGTTCGATCATTCAAGGTTTATTTACTTGTTGGAGCTGTTGAATTTCGTTGGAGATCGAAAGATATTCTGTGTGGGCAGCGAGTACTTCTGTTGCTAATAGTTCCCCTGATTTTTGTTTTGCAGCGAGGAGGACAGGAAATGGTTTATGGAGGCGATGCAGGCAAATACAATCGATGTTGTCGGCAGGATGAAGGAGATCGCCCAGGTGATGAAAACCCCTGATGATGTGTTGCAGTCTCATGGTGTGACTCCAGAGAACATTGAAGGTACCTTCTCAGGTGTTCCTGCTTTTTGTGATCATCATTTGTTCTCAAACCTACATGTTTCTTATCATGCTTTCACATTCCTGTTGTTGTTACCTATAGCTGCTTTTATGTTAGACGTGCAATTTTATACCCCACAGACTGTTTGGATGCTATCATTCACATCTGGGAGCATTTTCATCGCTCTAGAGACTGGCTGTTGTGTGCCCTATGTGCTCTACAACATGCAACTAGCAAATATTTAATGCTTGGAGCTTATATATCTAGGGCTAAGGACACTTGTTTAAGTTCATATAATTTGCATGCCCCAGCTGACGGATATGATAGATAAATAAAATGCGGCAAAAACTGTGAATGGATAGGCTTGACATTAGCGATGGGCAGTTATTCCTGCACTGATTTTAACCAGTTGGTTTGCTGTTCTTCTCCCTTTATGATGCAAATTTTATTTTGAATTTTTTACTTGATTGCGCAATATGTGTTCATTGCGGCATTGAATTTCACAAAACTAATATGTGGCAGAAGTAATTGCTGTTGTTTGATAGAAAGTAAGAAATTCGTTCTTTGACACTTTCTGATAAACATTTGGGTGAGGTAGATATTCGTCACAGTCCATGAAGTTTTTCTGTTTGTGTGCCGCTGAATTTGTACCGTTCCCACTTCAACTAGAAATGCGTCTTATGATGATTATTTTGATCAGGCCCTGCTTTTCCTTCCACACCCTTTGTTCTTGTATGTTTAAAAGTACCTTCCGCACCCTATTCTGATTTGTTGGTGCATGCTAAAGTCCATTGAGCTAAACATTTTCTAACTTTATGCGCAGATATGCTTGATGAGTTACAAGAGCATGTGGAATCCATTGATATGGCAAATGGTAAGATCACTGATGAGCCAAATGGTGATCTATCTGCTTTTAAATAGTTAGTGCGCTTAACAATATGGAATTTGTTAAATGTTTGAATTGTCCAAGCAGATCTTCATTCTATTGGTGGACTAGATCCTCTACTTGGTTACTTGAAAAATTCACATGCTGGCATCCGAGCAAAGGCAGCAGAAGTTGTGAGTACGGTTGTCCAGAATAACCCGAAAAGCCAGAAACTTGTCATGGAATCTAATGGACTGGAGCCACTATTGACAAACTTCAGGTCTGATCCCAGCACGACTGCACGCACAAAAGCTCTTGGAGCTATCTCTTGTAAGCCATTTCTTCTTTGTCTTTGTATTTGTGCATTTCATATATGACAAAAAAAATCGCATGCAAGGACCACTAATTTAACTTTATGTAGTTCTCTTTTGTTCTTCATGTTAATAATTGCTTTCATACCCTTGTGTTGCAGCTCTGATTCGCAATAACCAGTCTGGTCTTGCTGCATTTCGTCTAGGAAACGGTCATGCTGCACTGAAAGATGCACTTGGTTCTGATGATGCTAGACTTCAGAGGTATGTTTTGTGGTATTTAGAACCGCTATGTGCCTATCCTTGCATATTTGCATAAAAGAATTTTTGAATTGTTGAGTTTGTTAGGATAAGAAATACAGTATACACCAGAACAGTACTCTGAACTTTCCCAGTATCCAAGAAATTGTATCTTCTAGCAAGACATTTACAGAGCAAGCAGAAATTCTATATGGGAACAGCTTGCATGTCTACCTTGTCAGTAGAACAGGAATCACTCAGAAATTGTTTTTATTATTCAAATCATGCAACTCATACTTGCCGTTTCTTTTGATAATCTGGCTTTCTAATGTCATAATATCCACCATCAGTTGAACTGGGGCAACCAGGTTCTCTATTCAGAAATGGTCTACATTTGCACATCACTAAAGAGTTATCACAAGAATTCTTGCGCTGTGAATAAACATGTTAAGTTGTTAATCAACCTTGCTAATGAAACTATCCTACCAACATCTGCACTGTTTATTCATGCTGGTGTTTTTGTACTAATTTTGTTGATTCTGGCTAAGAAAATTCTGTTGTTACTGGAATTACGCACCTGGAATATCCATAACGGTAACAGTTGTCCTGTCTGTATCATCTCAGGAAAGCTCTGCATCTCACACAGTACCTGCTGAACAACAAGGCGGATAGGAACGTCGCCACAGAGATTGGTCTCCCGAATCAACTTATACACCTCGCATCCAGCGATGATTCTGGAGTCCGGGAGGCTGCCCTGGGCGGTCTTCTCGAGCTGGCGCGCGACAAGACACCAGCTGCCCGCAGCGCTCTACCTGACCAGGACAAGCTGAAAGACGTCCTCAGGAGCCGAATCGAAGGCATCAGCGCAATGGGTGCCGACGACCTCCAAGCAGCCCGTGAGGAGCGGCAACTGGTGGACTCCCTCTGGAAGGAGTGCTACGGCGAGCCGTCGTCTCTCAGGGAGAAGGGCCTGGTGGTGCTCCCGGGGGAGGACGTGCCGCAGCAGCCGCCGCCGGATGTCGCGGGGAAGATGTTCGAGCCGCCGCTCCGTGCGTGGGCCGCGCCAAGGCCTGCTCCGGCTGAGGACTCCGATTCGGGCAGCGGGAAGAAGGATCCGCCCCTGCTGCTAGGGCCGTGACCGTCTCCGGCTCCAGTTCTTAGTGGAACCCAGCGGATATTGTGGGAGGCTGAAGAGCATGCGTTAATGGTATAAGTCTAGTGATTCTGCCTGTAGTAAACCTTTATTTTCCACCATGGTTGTACTACGCTGATCAGCTAGAGGTTGATTCGAGTGTTTTTCTTTTTGCGAGTTTGACAGATGCTTGTGTTATTATCCTTTGCCTCTTAAGCAATGAATCTTACTGCACACTTGTTGAGTGCCACATACAGTAGATACAATCTGGAAAGGAAAGGACACTCAAGTCATCGATCATGCTGGTATGTTGTTACACTCTTAAATCAGGTTAGTAATGAGATCATTAGCTGATGTTTGGAACAAAAATGAAGGACAGCCCCAAATGTGACCCTTTCTGAAAACATGCGCCTCCCTCGTAGATGTCGAAATAGTCACCATGCATACGCCAGTAATATTGCAACAAAATCATACAGAGCATACACATTCAAAATTTTGACCCTATCAAAAGATATTTTCTGTACCTTCCAGTGCATTCCAATTAAAATGAGATGAACTGGAATCCAGACTTTAATCTACTCCCTCCGTTTCAAAATAGATGACCCAACTTTGTACTAATTTTGGTATAAAGTTGAGTCATCTATTTTAGAACGGAGGGAGTACTTTCGTGTCAGTTCTTCCGTTGAAATTACGTTGAAGAACTCAAGTGCCACAAGAATGACCACGGATATAAGATCGCGCTTGCCGCCTCGCTCAGCATGAAAATATATCATTTCACCTGCCAAGTACACGTTCACCTGGAGTGCATAGAGCGTGGAGTGCATGTAATATGAGGGTTGAATTTCATAGCCTAAAAGCACTTCGACACAATAATTCTTTTATGGCAAAAAATACTAGATAAAAGCACTTCGCTCATCATCTTCTATATACATAAAAGTTATAGAGGTTGTAATACAGGGAATCTAAAATAGCTCTCCACACCAAAACCTTTTTAAATAGTTTTGTCAGCGTTTTTTGAAAAAATAGTTATGATAGAGTTGTGACTACCTTTTTCATTCTCGCTCTTACCCTCTTAGAGCATCTAGAAACGGACTGAGCTAATTTGGCCCCCTATATATCCACGGACGTGTGTCTAGACAGCAACCAGATGTGTCCGTTTTGAACCCTCATCGTTCATGCATGCAACTGTCCCCCAAATTGTCTGATCAAATGTATATGATTGATGGGATGGAAAAAGAGAAAGAAAGAAAGAAAGAATAAAGAATGAGATAAAGTGGGCCGAATGGACGTCTCCGACGAGGTGGACTGTCGGACAGTTTCAGACGTCCTCATATGCTCCCGCGTATGGGCTGAGTTTGAGGGTTTACAGATAGCCTGGACATACAAAGACAAAATGAAATGAGGGGGGGGGGGGGGGGGGGGGGCTTTTTCTTCTCTTTGCTAATACTGTTTGAGTTATCTGTCTGGACGTATACGAACAAAGGAGGGCCGGGGGGAGGGGGGGTGCTACATGCTCTTAGGCAATCATGTTTTGCAGATAGTTAGATATTGTGCGTACAGTATGCGTTGTAGATTTCATACTGTATGTACTCGAAAGGTATGATGTGCCGACTCAAAATAGGAGCAAGTTTGTGCGCGCAATTTTGTCTAAGCTCTTATATATCTATCTCTGAGAGGCGAGTGTGGCAACACACAGAAAATATAGATAAATAAATCAAAATAAGCTATTAATTATCAATGTTAGATACAAAACAGGCAAGATCAGACTTGAACAGAGTATGATATATCATCATGCTATGCAAATCAACCCGCCAATAATTTGTTGGATAGACCATCGCGCGTCCGCTTTTGGTTGTTCAGAAAACCTCCGGGTTGAAGTTCCCAGGCATGGAGGCCCCGCCGCCCGCGTTCCTGAGGTGCATGGACAGCACATACTTGTCCGCCTCGAGCTGCCGGACCCGCTCCCGGTGCTGGGCGACCTGGCCCTGGAGCTCCCTGCCCTTCGCCTCGTCCTCCACGTGCTGCCGGTGCTGGAGCAGCACCGCCTTCTTCAGGATGGTGTTCTGCCGCCGGACGTTCTCCAGCTCGCGGTCCTTGTCACCGACTACCCGCGCGGCGCGAGCGCAGACGGCGCCTCCGAAGGCCTCGAGGATCTTCGCGGCGCGGCGCCGGGCATCTTCCATGGAGGCGGCGCTCGCCATTTCGCCCACCAGCACCTCCGTCCATTCAGCCGCCGATTGTTTTACTTCTGCATGGTCGTCGTCTGCGGCGGCGGCGGGCTGCGCCGGGGCGTCCGGAGGAGCGGTGGCCCCGTCGCCGTCCGGCGGGCAGTCCAGCCGCAGCTGCAGCAGCCTCTCCAGCACCGCTTGGAGGTCGTCCGTGTCCATGGCGGACGGCTGGCTGGCGACCTCAGCTCCCTTTTTGCTCGATCGGCTCGAGTCCTTTTGGCAGGTATGAGAGGCTGGTCGCGTATATATGGGAAGCGATGGTTGGAAACCGAGTAGAACAGTAACTGGCCGGCCTAACGGGCCTGACGGCCCAACCTCGTTTCCGAGTTCGGCCGCGCGGCCCACGTAAAAAAGCCAAGCCCAGGGCCTCCTAAGCGCATAGCATTTCTGCATTTTTATCCACTTCGTCCCAAAATCAAATCGAAACCCCGGAATTTCCAGACCAAACCCCAGCAGCCCCATCCCCGGCTACGTAGCACCGATACGGCGACACGGATACGGCGATACGGGTACGGGGATACGGGATACGGCAATTTTTAGAAACGTCAATACAGCGATACGGCAAGTATAGATAAATAATTAATAAAATTGCATGGTATAAAGAATAATGAAATGCATGAGATGAGATCAAAATACTGCCCCATAAGTTGCATCCATGCCTCTTTTCATCAAGTCGTCTCGATGACTGAATGATCATCAATTTACTGAATCCTCATGCTACTTGGAAAATACATCATATGCTGGTATTAGAACTTGAACTAAACATAACACTTGTGAATGAAAAGCTGAGAACACTAAAGACGTTGGCTTGTAGCTTGCTTACCCAATGATACTTGCTTGATGCTTCCCAGCCTCTCAACTGAATATTGGCCTGCAACTGCAAGTGTCATTGTCAGTATTTCACTCCCTAGCACTAGCCGCAACCTCAGCAGGTCAGCAGTAAATCATAGTTGATACAACAGAGGCCAACACCCAGTGTCCAGCAGTACCTAGCAAGCACGCAAGTACAGAACAAATATGCAGACGGATACACCGAGCATGAACGCACGCATGCCGCAGCAAGCACACACCACGCACGCACTCAGCAGCAATCACACACCGAATTAGCACACAGCAAGCCAGCAAGAGCGGGAGGACCAGACACCATCGGAAGAGAGCAGAGATTGGGAAGAGGCCGGAGGGATACCTTGCTGGTGACGGCCAACAGGTGGCGGCGGCGGACACTCCAAGCGGCGGCGGCGAGACGAGCCCACGGAGCAGCGAGGCGAGTCCAGATGGCCGCAACGGAATCCAGGCAGCGGCGGCGGTGGTAGCAACGCGGCGGCGCACCCATGCGGTCGCACCTGAATCTTGGATCCAATCTGCTGCATAGCAAACTGCGAGGCTGTTTAGGGTTACGACTTTGCGAATGGTGGAGTGGGCTTCTACTGGGCTTCCCGTGTCGCCGGCGTGTCGGCGCCGTCCCGGCGGCGTATCGGCATTTTTTTCTTTTGTTTTAAATAGAAAATCACGATACCCCAGGGATACCCGTATCGCTGCCGTATCATGCGTATCGCCGTATCGGTGACGTACAGGACGGCGATACACAGCTTTTCCACGTGTCGGTGCTTCGTAGATCCCCGGCACCGGAAATGCGGCGCGGGCGCGGCGGCGGCGGCGGCGGCGGGCGGCACCCGAAGGCCCCCTCCTCGTCGGCGGCCGTCGACCGGACCCCGATGACGGACCAGCCGCTCTACCCGCGGAACCTCGACCACGCCTTCTCCCGCCGCGACTCCGACGCCTTCAGCGTCTGCTCCTCCATGGGCACGGCGCCCTCCCACGCCGCCCCCATCACCAGCCTCTCCGACCGCGCCTCCCAGGCCGCCGCCCTCCGCGCCGTCAACGCCTACCTCGTCCCCGCCGCCATCCACCTCCGCCCGCCCCTCCCGCCCGCCAAGGACATCGTCGCCGCCTTCCACCACCTCGCCGACCGCCTCCGCTACCCCCTCAAGCCCGCCGCCTGGGAGGACGACCTCCTCGCCCTCCTCCGCTCCCTCGGGTGCCCCTACAAGGTCACCAGATCCGCCCTCAAGGCCCCCGGCACCCCGCACTCCTGGCCGCCGCTCCTCTCCGTCCTCTACTGGCTCACCCTCCTCTGCCGCGCCACCGACGGCCTCGCCGCGTCCCCACCCGCCTCCACTGACCTCATGACCTACATCACCGAGAGCTACTACCTGTTCCTCACTGGCGAGGATGACGCCGTCGCCTCCCTCGACGACGACTACCACTCCAAGGCCCGCGCCCAAGTCGATGCGTTGGGAGTGGCCATTCAGGACCTGGAGAATGAGGTTCAGGATCTCGAGGCCAAGCGGAGCAAGCAATTGTCCGCGCCCTCTCGCCTCAAGGCGCTGGAGGAGAAGAAGGATGCATTTACTGCAGACGTTCAGAAGTTCGAGGCGGTGGTGAAGAGCTGGTCCACCAAGATCAAGAAGGAGGAAGATGGCTTGGTGGAGAAGGAGAAGGAGCTGGAGGCCAAGGTGATGAATTGCCAGCAGACGGTGGCCGAGAATGAGGAGCTGGCGAAACAGGTGGAGACGCAGGTGGTGAATGTCAGGGACGTCCATAGGATGGCTAGGGAGATGCAAGTGGTGGAGCATGATATTGCCAAGTTGGAGAATGCAAATGCTGTACTGGAGGAGAAGGGGTGGGAACTTGAAGCTGCACTTGTAAGCAAGCTCGAGGAGATTGAGGGCCTTGCCGAGCTGTGCAACCAGCCCCTCAGGAAGTATGAATTCCCAAAAGAACTTTGGATCTCCTGATTCTTTGATTTTCTTTTCTCCATGTTTTTATTCTTTCACCAATGGTTCGATTGTTATCTAAGCACCTTTAAACTGACCTTAACTGAGTAACCATGATTCTCTTATTTGATATGTAGAAATATACTTAAAGAAGCATCTATTTATTGTAATACTGAAACGGTGCTCCATAGTTCAATATGTTTGGTCTTCTTAACCTCCATAGTTCAAATATTAGTTCATTTGGAGAGTCAACTAATTATGTTCATACCTAAGCGCTCCAATTACTTAATCTCAGAATTCTTTTTGTATGATCTTTTGCTTTGTTTAGGATATGCGCTCATGCAGTTTACAAGATTGTGCTTTAACTTGCGATAGTACTCTCTTGATTGTGCAATTTGTCTCATGTCTTTTGTATGTTACCTTTTACCTTTCTTGTTGTTTGTCATTCTTAGCTTGTTTTACTGCTTGTTTCCTTAACGGTTTAGAGTACATTCTGCTAGTCTGCTGTGTGTGCAATTATATAGCTAAGCCTGCTTAGGGAGATGTCAGGTTAGATTAAGTAAACTGCTTTCTGTTCAAAAACAATCATTATACTATCAGTCGTCTGTTCTTAAGATCTGGGCGTACATAGACTTCTGATTGAGACAATGAATAAGGGTGTGCATGAGGCAGTCCTCTAGTAGTTTACATTAGCTGAATAGAGACGGTTCCAACTTTGCAGTGCTACCCATCAGAAAGGGCGGGAAAGTTGTAGGACATGATATGTTTTTGCCCTTGTTTTACTTTGTCTCCCATTTTCCCTCCAATTGTTTATGTAGCTTAACTCTGTTTAATCCCTTCACCCACTCTTCCTGATCATAATTTCGTTAGTTCTTCTGTTGAACATAGTATCATGTTGCAAATTGGCGACTTCATGTGTGAAAGCACTTCCAGCAAGGTTATAACTATTTTGTTCTATGCAATAATTTAGCTTTCTTTTGGGTGATGGACACATGTTTAGGCAAACTTAGTTATAATTCATTCATAGTGCTCCTCTTTTGCTAGTTTGCTACAATGTAATATATCACATGTTTATATATTAATTTGTTATTGCTATGATACATACTCCCTCCGTTCCATTGTACTAAATCAGCGACAAGTAATATGGAACGGAGGGGTACATCTTTACAAAGAGCTTCTAATATATTTCGCATCATAGCATTCTTCATAATTGAGAAATATAAAAAATAAGGGCTATTCTAACGTTTTTCAATTAAAAGAAAACATCGTCGGGACAGATTTTGTGTAACGCAGTATTCTTAAGTATTGTCCCTCGGTGCTTAGTTAGTGGCAGACTGAAGCAAACAAAGATCAAAATCTCAGGAAGATAGAGTATCATTTTATTGTGGTTTTTTGTTTATTCTTTGAGTTCTGTTTCGTCAATTTATATGTAGAGCTTGTTGCCTTACTGTACTGTTGTGCCATTTTGCAGGTTGAAACCCAGTATTGATTTCCAGTATGAGGTAAATGCAAAAGGATCCTCCCCGGCTGAGATCCTTGGGACCACCTACAAAACCACCCTGAAGCCCGCGCTCAATGCTCTTGCTAATGAGACTAAACGGCTAATTATCTCAAAGCATGATGAGTCAATTGATCTACAAAAGCAGCTGCAAGGAATTGCTAAAATGCTGGAGGAGAAAAGGAGTCATGTTTCTGTTCTACAGGGTAAACATAATGAGGTCAGTCACCTTGTACTATAAATGATACATCACAGCATGAAAAAGTAAAACAAATACCAGAAGTCCATTTTAACTCTTAGTATGTTCATGATTGACTTTTTAAACTCATGCATCAAAGTTGAAATTCTTTCTGTATAATGCGAAACTTGTTTACAATCCTGGCAAAATGGAGATCCTGTGCTATGGGTTGATAAAATTCGTCCATTAGTCTAAAAATGTCATGAATTTAGTACTCATTACAGCGTACAAAATAGTTGGCTTATTAGTTATGTGCTGTGCATCATGGAAAAAGTACTGAAGTGAACTCTTTTTTATTTAAAATCTCAAGTCAACACTGGCCAATGGCTTCCTTCCTTGTCTTATATTCCCTCAGTTCAACAATACATGTTATTTTGTGTTTTGACTTTTGACATGGTCTCTAGCGTGCATTTTTGGCCGTTGGTTTTCATATGAATAAGTTAGCAAAGAGTCATAAGATTATAATTTTAGTAAAGGCAAACCTAATCATACTGTTTTCACTCTGCCAATCCAAATTGTAAACATCAGTTGTCAAAGTTAGAGATGAGTTACTTATATTCCTGAATGGAGATACTGATTGGTTACAACGTTCTGATGACCTGCATTTTATGGTAGAAAACTTGTTACATTGCTGGTACTGCGGTTTGTTTTATTTCTCATCTGCTCCAACTGCTAGAGAACCAGTGTCCTAGGGGCATGTATAATGGGGGTGATGTCAGTCTTCTCTTGGTAATGCCTCTGCCACGAAGGATAATACCTCTAGTGAAAAGAAGGGTGTGGCTTCTCTTAACTAAGAGATGTTCTCTTAGCGCTTAAGATGTTTTTACCGATGAGTCAGATGCCATATCTTGGTCTTTTTTAGTTATCACTACATAATTTTAGGGGCATGCAGATATGACTTGCTAGAAACAACATAAAGAGATAATCTGTTGTCTAACATGTTCGAATTATCATCTTTAAATGACATGGATGCTTAAGAGAAGGCTGTCTTCTCAACTACTGCACATGCCCTGAAAGGCATCACTGGTACTAGTAGTTATATTTCATTTACATTGTGGTTTCTGTTCCCAGATGACTGGTCAGCTGGATTCACTGGGTCGTGAAATCCAAAGCCACGTTTCACGCTGCGCAGCCGATGCTAGGAAATTGAAAGACGAGCTAGAGAAAAAGGAACATCACATGAGCACCGTTGAGAAGGAGGCAGAGGAGTTTTTGAAGGTAACATGGTTTTTCAAATTTGCTCTGTTCCCGTAGCCGTAGCATGACACTCGTAGCACCATCAGATAAATTATTTGCATCGTTGCTGTGACTTGGCAGAACTCGGAAGAGGGTCTCCAGGCCGCATTGAGGGAGACCGACGAAGAAACCCAGATGTGCGCGAGGGAGCTGCTTAAGCTGATCGATTCAATCGCGGGGTACAAGGAGTTTGTGGAACAGTCGACTGCCGAGATGAAGAAAGACCTCTACGAATGCGTGGACGACATAGCTTCGCTGTCAGCCAAGATAGTCTGAGGCTGGTTACATGTTGGAAGCGAGTTAGATGTACTCCCTCGGTTCCATAATGCAGTGCATGTAGATTTTTTGAAAAGTCAAACCTCACAAACTTTGATCGAGTTCTTCAGGAGACAAACATCTACATCACAAGAAGTAGTTTCGTATTTGATATTTGGTATCGAAGATATAAATAGTTTTCTCGGTAAACCTGGTCAAATTTTGTGAAGTTTGACTTTTCGAAATATCTGTACGCACTACATTATGGATTATGGAGTAGAGGGAGTATGTATGATGCTTTCAGAGATTGTTGAAATGACGGCTGTGTCTGAGCTCCCAGTTTCGTGACTGACAGTCAAGCGCAGAAAAATAGAAGTGGTTACTAACAGGTCTTTGTGCAGCTGCAGGGGACAGCCTCCACGCACTGCCATAAGATAAAAACCAGAGCCAACTCAAGTTGCAGCTGCTAGGTAAACAGATTCAGCAGCACTGCGTTCAATTCAACATATGGACAAAAGAAAGGATCATGCAGCGTGCATCGCCATCCTTCGTCCTTGACGCAGGATTCCCTTCCAGCCATGCCGTCGCAGCGGGTTTTCTGAAGGTTGTACCGGGTGTACAGGATATGACATATGGTTAAGGTCATGTCAGTAGGCTTAATTCCTTGGAAACAAGATTTATTTCTTGTTTTCCAGAGTCTGAGAAATGGCAGCAGCACCGACCATAATCCCCTACCGATCCCTACCAGAAACAACCAGGTACT
Source organism: Triticum timopheevii (assembly GCA_963921465.1). Lineage (NCBI taxonomy): Eukaryota > Viridiplantae > Streptophyta > Magnoliopsida > Poales > Poaceae > Triticum > Triticum timopheevii. The sequence continues at coordinate 594,592,588 of OY997270.1, forward strand.
CCCTCCGTTTGGAATTATTTGTCGTAGAAATGAATGTATGTAGATGTATTTTAGTTCTAGATACATTCATTTCCGAGACAAGTAATTTTGAACGGAGGGAGTAGTTCTCAAATCAGAGGAGCAAGTAGGCTCTGTGCTGATCCTTAACCCTGTGGCAGCATTCCAGACACATTTAGCTCGCCTTGATGTCGTAGTGGAGCACCATGGACTCATAGTCATGGTGGACATAGTGCAGGCCGCTGGCTATGTCCCTGATGATCTCGTACCGGGCGGCCCATTCCCGGATGTTAGCTCTGAACACGGACAGTGGCTCTCCTTTGTTGTGTAACACCACCCTCAAAAGTAGTGTTCCCTCTGCTCCAAAATAAGTGCCGCTGATTTCATACAAAGTTTAGGGTGTAGACGAAAAATATATTATATATTTTTAGAACAAAAGCTGATTTTGTGAGCAAGACTTCTTTTTTTTTGAAATTGTACTGAGCACAGCCTGTGTGAGTTCAAGTGGACAAGGGATGAGATAGGTCGTACTGTAACCATTTCTGCCCAGGAGGTTAACCATCAGCTCTGCATATTCACTTTGACAAAGATGATGTCAAATGTGGGGAATGAGCAACAGCAATGAGCTGAGGCTAAACAATACATGATGCACTAGCACTACATTGCAGCTCAAGTTTCAGCCCATAATTTAATAACAACTCTAACAACTTAACAAGTAGATATCTTGTCTTGATAAGCCAGCCATAATACCAAGTCATGAAACAGAAATTCCCTAGCACTGTCCAAAAGCCAGAAACCAACACCAACTGTGGAATACCATTTTACCACAACATTCGTCATGATCACTACTTAGGTAGCTAGTGTTCGGTCCTTTTTTATGCAATTTGAAGTGCAGCAGCATGCGTTCACATAACCAACAGGACCACCATGGCATAGCCATCACCGTATGCTTAGCAGCGGTCGATGACAACATGCCACAGCGTACTGTCGACGACTTTGAAAGTAAAGGTGTCTCCTACCTTGAGCCCGTTCTCCTTGCAGAATTTTATCCAGCCTGCTACAAGCCTATTCGCATAGTAGTGGGTGCCCTTATACAAGGCCACACCTTCCACCTCCCAAGACTTGTCGCTCTCCATGGGCTTGAGCGCGATCTTGCAACTCTCCACGAATCCGAAGCGCCGTGGCAAACTCTGCAAGCCATTGCAGCACAGGGCAAAAGTTATTGGTTGGGAAAATTGGATATTATCGGATGGGTTATTTGTATCACAGTTCATGAGTGAAATGATGACAAATTGACAACATTATGCACGAGTTGATAATACTCTGTCATGTCAAGAGTTGTCTGATAGATTGTTTAGTTCCCTTATTTCCAAAAGGTGCACTCGTATTTCTTACTCTCTTTTTTTTCAAATAAGTTCCTAATTTGCTCATGGAGTAAAATAATAATTGTACCTACACATCTTATAAGCACTTCACCGCTGCTGATCGTCTTCATCAACCAAGCCTGCGATCCTGCAGATCCGAGCTCATAGACACACCGTTTCTTCTTGTTTAGGTGCCCTGAAGTGGTTGGGCTTTCTACCATCCTTTCGCCATTGGTACGCTTCTTTTTCGGAGTTTTTGGAGTGGAAACATGTTCTTCCTCTTGGCTTTGTGCTCCAGGTGCTGAGAGGACAATGGTTGTAGTCAAATTTAATCTATGACCAAGATATAGTTTTTCAGAAAAGTTTACTCACATTGCTCGCTTTGCTGAGACGAGCTTGTTTCTTCCTCAATGTGCTCATTATTCCCAGTTCCAAAGGCCTCCAATGAGAAGGTCATGTGTCCGTGATACTTGACCAGCAGGACATCAGTTTCAGACAGGTTTTTGTATTCCAGATACTTTGGCCATAAGGGTCCGGCGAAGAAGACATTCGGGCCATCCTTCTCGAGGTCGATATGCCAGAATGTTGAAAAAATGGCTGCCGGTTTCGGTCTGTTCAGGTCTTCTTCTGAGATGTATCCTCACCGCAGAAACTCAAGAGGGATAGGCTGCAAGAACAGTTGGAACGACATAAGGCAGTGAACATACATGCTCAGCAGCTTAATGGTTCTGAACATTTGAACAGGAAAAATTAAACAAACCATCTTTTCCATGAAACTTGTCTGAAATGGCACAATGAACTGGGGCTTACGAGCAAATGCATTCTCGATCTCAGCTGGGCTCAAAACTGAACATGAACAAGCGCGAATTAGTTGTCTGATGCTTGAGCTATGATTGTAGTAATTGTTATGTCAAAAGTACATGTAACTAAGGAAGTCCAGACGCACCAGTAATTGTTAGGCCGAATGGTTTAATAACAAAGCCGTCGTCGAACACCTTTAGGGTGACCGTGCCGCGCAATACATGCTTGAACACCAAGTAGCAGCCGACGCCAATGCCGTGCGCGGCAACAAACTGTGGCCACCCATCACCCAGGAACGCGCCGTTGGAGTTTCGGCCGACCTTGACAGGCCAGACATTCTTGCCGAACGGACTGAAGATGTGGGCCATACGTTTGGCGCCACGATCTCCGGTATCGAACCACCGAGCGGTCTCATCGTTGATGCGCTGCATAATCACAGTGGGGTTCGTCATGGAAGTATATATATCAGAATATAAGATGGACAACACTGGAGCAGTAACAGTGGCGTCGTTCTTACAAGATACTTGGAAGCAGGCAGTTTCACCATCTGCTGCATCTTGGTTCGCATGGCATAGTTGCCGGACGATCCCATTGCGCTTGACACTATCTGCGAACAGTGACATGTCAACGTGCACGAGAAGAACAGAGAAATGCAAATCTGTTGCATCTGCAAGTGTAAAAGAATGTAAAAACACTTTTTTCAGTCTTTTATGTACGTACTGATGAAGAAAAGAATCATCAGTAACTGCAAAGCCCTGCTATCACAATTTTTTCTTTTAGCGGTGGAAGGGGTCCGCTTCCAGCAGCGTGAGGAGGAAACAGCCAGGCAAATAATCAGCAAAAAAATCAGCTAATACGACTTTCTTCAGAGGGCAAATATATATAATTAGAAACTAAACTAGCTAGAGGCTCCTCATTTGTAAATAATCAGTACAAAACCAGCTAATAATTTCTAGTTGTACTGTACTAGCCTAGCCTAGCCTCCATACATTAATTTGTACTAGTATATAAAGATCACCTATTCTGCATAGTGTTGCTTAGGAAATGGAATAGAGACTCTGTTCACTGGATCACAAGGTAATGCGAGCAAATAAGCAATGCTAGATTCTTTCTAGCATCTCCCAGGGGACGGGACGAGCGACTGTAGTGGAGTGGAGTGGAGTGGAGAGGCCAGCGGCGGACCGGACGAGCTACTTGTAGTGGTGGTGCTAGACAGTACTCGATGCCGCTGTACTGTAGTAATAGTGGTACTGCCATGCACGGGACACGAAGCAAATACAGTACGGTAGTAATAAAAGAGCTTGCCGTCCCTTCCTTCTTTGCTCGTCATAATGCTCCCGTTGGCCGAGTATCCTTTGCTTGTGGATACGTCCAACTTCTGTCTCTTGGGACGTTGCCTACCACATCACATCACATCACATCATCCGCCCGTTGGTTCCTTTGACCTTGCGTGCCATACGCACAGCTTTGCCAGCCCTAGGCCTCAACCCTACTACTCCTACTCCTACTCTCAATTTGAGTGGGAGACACTAGCTAATGCATCTCACCAAGTCACAAGCCAAGGGTTTGAGTGAGGAGGGAAGAGGAGGAAAAGGAGGACGGAGATGGGGGCCGTTTACCTCCTGCCCTGCTTCCCTACGGCCGGCCTTGCTCCTTCCTTGCGCTCCCCGTACGTCGGCCGGCCGCCGGAGTGTCTGCGCCTCTCGCCTAGCTGTGCGCGGTGGCGGTGGCGGTGCCGGTGCCTGTGAGAGGGGATGGGAGGTGAGGGGACGGGACGAGCGACTATAGTGGAGTGGAGTGGAGTGGAGAGGCCAGCGGCGGACCGGACGAGCTACTTGTAGTGGTGGTGCTAGACAGTACTCGATGCCGCTGTACTGTAGTAATAGTGGTACTGCCATGCACGGGACACGAAGCAAATACAGTACGATAGTAATAAAAGAGCTTGCCGTCCCTTCCTTCTTTGCTCTTCATAATGCTCCCGTTGGCCGAGTATCCTTTGCTTGTGGATACGTCCAACTTCTGTCTCTTGGGACGTTGCCTACCACATCACATCACATCACATCATCCGCCCGTTGGTTCCTTTGACCTTGCGCGCCATACGCACAGCTTTGCCAGCCCTAGGCCTCAACCCTACTACTCCTACTCCTACTCTCAATTTGAGTGGGAGACACTAGCTAATGCATCTCACCAAGTCACAAGCCAAGGGTTTGAGTGAGGAGGGAAGAGGGGGAAAAGGAGGACGGAGATGGGGGCCATTTACCTCCTGCCCTGCTTCCCTACGGCCGGCCTTGCTCCTTCCTTGCGCTCCCCGTACGTCGGCCGGCCGCTGGAGTGTCTGCACCTCTCGCCTAGCTGTGCGCGGTGGCGGTGGCGGTGCCGGTGCCTGTGAGAGGGGACGGGAGGTGAGGGGACGGGACGAGCGACTGTAGTGGAGTGAAGTGGAGTGGAGAGGCCAGCGGCGGACCGGACGAGCTACTTGTAGTGGTGGTGCTAGACAGTACTCGATGCCGCTGTACTGTAGTAATAGTGGTACTACCATGCACGGGACACGAAGCAAATACAGTACGGTAGTAATAAAAGAGCTTGCCGTCCCTTCCTTCTTTGCTCGTCATAATGCTCCCGTTGGCCGAGTATCCTTTGCTTGTGGATACGTCCAACTTCTGGCTCTTGGGACATTGCCTACCACATCACATCACATCACATCATCCGCCCGTTGGTTCCTTTGACCTTGCGCGCCATACGCACAGCTTTGCCAGCCCTAGGCCTCAACCCTACTACTCCTACTCCTACTCTCAATTTGAGTGGGAGACACTAGCTAATGCATCTCACCAAGTCACAAGCCAAGGGTTTGAGTGAGGAGGGAAGAGGGGGAAAAGGAGGACGGAGATGGGGGCCGTTTACCTCCTGCCCTGCTTCCCTACGGCCGGCCTTGCTCCTTCCTTGCGCTCCCCGTACGTCGGCCGGCCGCCGGAGTGTCTGCGCCTCTCGCCTAGCTGTGCGCGGTGGCGGTGGCGGTGCCGGTGCCTGTGAGAGGGGACGGGAGGTGAGGGGACGGGACGAGCGACTGTAGTGGAGTGGAGTGGAGTGGAGAGGCCAGCGGCGGACCGGACGAGCTACTTGTAGTGGTGGTGCTAGACAGTACTCGATGCCGCTATACTGTAGTAATAGTGGTACTGCCATGCACGAGACACGAAGCAAATACAGTACGGTAGTAATAAAAGAGCTTGCCGTCCCTTCCTTCTTTGCTCGTCATAATGCTCCCGTTGGCCGAGTATCCTTTGCTTGTGGATACGTCCAACTTCTGTCTCTTGGGACGTTGCCTACCACATCACATCACATCACATCATCCGCCCGTTGGTTCCTTTGACCTTGCGCGCCATACGCACAGCTTTGCCAGCCCTAGGCCTCAACCCTACTACTCCTACTCCTACTCTCAATTTGAGTGGGAGACACTAGCTAATGCATCTCACCAAGTCACAAGCCAAGGGTTTGAGTGAGGAGGGAAGAGGGGGAAAAGGAGGACGGAGATGGGGGCCGTTTACCTCCTGCCCTGCTTCCCTACGGCCGGCCTTGCTCCTTCCTTGCGCTCCCCGTACGTCTGCCGGCCGCCGGAGTGTCTGCGCCTCTCGCCTAGCTGTGCGCGGTGGCGGTGGCGGTGGCGGTGCCTGTGAGAGGGGATGGGAGGTGAGGGGACGGGACGAGCGACTGTAGTGGAGTGGAGTGGAGTGGAGAGGCCAGCGGCGGACCGGACGAGCTACTTGTAATGGTGGTGCTAGACAGTACTCGATGCCGCTGTACTGTAGTAATAGTGGTACTGCCATGCACGGGACACGAAGCAAATACAGTACGGTAGTAATAAAAGAGCTTGCCGTCCCTTCCTTCTTTGCTCGTCATAATGCTCCCGTTGGCCGAGTATCCTTTGCTTGTGGATACGTCCAACTTCTGTCTCTTGGGACGTTGCCTACCACATCACATCACATCACATCATCCGCCCGTTGGTTCCTTTGACCTTGCGCGCCATACGCACAGCTTTGCCAGCCCTAGGCCTCAACCCTACTACTCCTACTCCTACTCTCAATTTGAGTGGGAGACATTAGCTAATGCATCTCACCAAGTCACAAGCCAAGGGTTTGAGTGAGGAGGGAAGAGGGGGAAAAGGAGGACGGAGATGGGGGCCGTTTACCTCCTGCCCTGCTTCCCTACGGCTGGCCTTGCTCCTTCATTGCGCTCCTCGTACGTCGGCCGGCTGCCGGAGTGTCCGCGCCTCTCGCCTAGCTGTGCGCGGTGGGGGTGGCGGTGGCGGTGCCTGTGAGAGGGGATGGGAGGTGAGGGGACGGGACGAGCGACTGTAGTGGAGTGGAGTGGAGTGGAGAGGCCAGCGCGGACCGGACGAGCTACTTGTAGTGGTGGTGCTAGACAGTACTCGATGCCGCTGTACTGTAGTAATAGCGGTACTGCCATGCACGGGACACGAAGCAAAGACAGTACGGTAGTAATAAAAGAGCTTGCCGTCCCTTCCTTCTTTGCTCGTCATAATGCTCCCGTTGGCCGAGTATCCTTTGCTTGTGGATACGTCCAACTTCTGTCTCTTGGGACGTTGCCTACCACATCACATCACATCACATCATCCGCCCGTTGGTTCCTTTGACCTTGCGCGCCATACGCACAGCTTTGCCAGCCCTAGGCCTCAACCCTACTACTCCTACTCCTACTCTCAATTTGAGTGGGAGACACTAGCTAATGCGTCTCACCAAGTCACAAGCCAAGGGTTTGAGTGAGGAGGGAAGAGGGGGAAAAGGAGGACGGAGATGGGGGCCGTTTACCTCCTGCCCTGCTTCCCTACGGCCGGCCTTGCTCCTTCCTTGCGCTCCCCGTACATCGGCCGGCCGCCGGAGTGTCTGCGCCTCTCGCCTAGCTGTGCGCAGTGGCGGTGCCGGTGCCGGTGCCTGTGAGAGGGGATGGGAGGTGAGGGGACGGGACGAGCGACTGTAGTGGAGTGGACTGGAGTGGAGAGGCCAGCGGCGGACCGGACGAGCTACTTGTAGTGGTGGTGCTAGACAGTACTCGATGCCGCTGTACTGTAGTAATAGTGGTACTGCCATGCACGGGACACGAAGCAAATACAGCACGGTAGTAATAAAAGAGCTTGCCGTCCCTTCCTTCTTTGCTCGTCATAATGCTCCCTTTGGCCGAGTATCCTTTGCTTGTGGATACGTCCAACTTCTGTCTCTTGGGACGTTGCCTACCACATCACATCACATCATCCGCCCGTTGGTTCCTTTGACCTTGCGCGCCATACGCATAGCTTTGCCAGCCCTAGGCCTCAACCCTACTACTCCTACTCCTACTCTCAATTTGAGTGGGAGACACTAGCTAATGCGTCTCACCAAGTCACAAGCCAAGGGTTTGAGTGAGGAGGTAAGAGGGGGAAAAGGAGGACGGAGATGGGGGCCGTTTACCTCCTGCCCTGCTTCCCTACGGCCGGCCTTGCTCCTTCTTTGCGCTCCCCGTACGTCAGCCGGCCGCCGGAGTGTCTGCGCCTCTCGCCTAGCTGTGCGCGGTGGCGGTGGCGGTGGCGGTGCCTGTGAGAGGGGATGGGAGGTGAGGGGACGGGACGAGCGACTGTAGTGGAGTGAAGTGGAGTGGAGAGGCCAGCGGCAGACCGGACGAGCTACTTGTAGTGGTGGTGCTAGACAGTACTCGATGGCGCTGCATTGTAGTAGTGGTGGTACTTCCATGCACGGGAGACGAAGCAAATACAATACGGTAGTAAAAAGAGCTTACCGTCCCTTCCTTCTTTGCTCGACATAATGCTCCCGTTGGCCGAGTATCCTTTGCTTGTGGATGCGTCCAACTTCTGTCTCTTGGGACGTTGCCTACCACATCACATCACATCACATCATCCGCCTGTTGGTTCCTTTGACCTTGCGCGCCATACGCACAGCTTTGCCAGCCCTAGGCCTCAACCCTACTACTCCTACTCCTACTCTCAATTTGAGTGGGAGACACTAGCTAATGCATCTCACCAAGTCACAAGCCAAGGATTTGAGTGAGGAGGGAAGAGGGGGAAAAGGAGGACGGAGATGGGGGCCGTTTACCTCCTGCCCTGCTTCCCTACGGCCGGCCTTGCTCCTTCCTTGCGCTCCCCGTACGTCGGCCGGCCGCCGGAGTGTCTGCGCCTCTCGCCTAGCTGTGCGCGGTGGCGGTGGCGGTGCCGGTGCCTGTGAGAGGGGATGGGAGGTGAGGGGACGGGACGAGCGACTGTAGTGGAGTGGAGTGGAGTGGAGAGGCCAGCGGCGGACCGGACGAGCTACTTGTAGTGGTGGTGCTAGACAGTATTCGATGCCGCTGTACTGTAGTAATAGTGGTACTACCATGCACGGGACACGAAGCAAATACAGTACGGTAGTAATAAAAGAGCTTGCCGTCCCTTCCTTCTTTGCTCGTCATAATGCTCCCGTTGGCCGAGTATCCTTTGCTTGTGGATACGTCCAACTTCTGTCTCTTGGGACGTTGCCTACCACATCACATCACATCACATCATCCGCCCGTTGGTTCCTTTGACCTTGCGCGCCATACGCACAACTTTGCCAGCCCTAGGCCTCAACCCTACTACTCCTACTCCTACTCTCAATTTGAGTGGGAGACACTAGCTAATGCATCTCACCAAGTCACAAGCCAAGGGTTTGAGTGAGGAGGGAATAGGGGGAAAAGGAGGACGGAGATGGGGGCCGTTTACCTCCTACCCTGCTTCCCTACGGCCGGCCTTGCTCCTTCCTTGCGCTCCCCGTACGTCGGCCGGCCGCCGGAGTGTCTGCGCCTCTCGCCTAGCTGTGCACGGTGGCGGTGGCGGTGCCGGTGCCTGTGAGAGGGGATGGGAGGTGAGGGGACGGGACGAGCGACTGTAGTGGAGTGGAGTGGAGTGGAGAGGCCAGCGGCGGACCGGACGAGCTACTTGTAGTGGTGGTGCTAGATAGTACTCGATGCCGCTGTACTGTAGTAATAGTGGTACTGCCATGCACGGGACACGAAGCAAATACAGTACGGTAGTAATAAAAGAGCTTGCCATCCCTTCCTTCTTTGCTCGTCATAATGCTCCCGTTGGCCGAGTATCCTTTGCTTGTGGATACGTCCAACTTCTGTCTCTTGGGACGTTGCCTACCACATCACATCACATCACATCATCCGCCCGTTGGTTCCTTTGACCTTGCGCGCCATACGCACAGCTTTGCCAGCCCTAGGCCTCAACCCTACTACTCCTACTCCTACTCTCAATTTGAGTGGGAGACACTAGCTAATGCATCTCACCAAGTCACAATCCAAGGGTTTGAGTGAGGAGGGAAGAGGGGGAAAAGGAGGACGGAGATGGGGGCCGTTTACCTCCTGCCCTGCTTCACTACGGCCGGCCTTGCTCCTTCCTTGCGCTCCCCGTACGTCGGCCGGCCGCCGGAGTGTCTGCGCCTCTCGCCTAGCTGTGCGCGGTGGCGGTGGCGGTGCCGGTGCCTGTGAGAGGGGATGGGAGGTGAGGGGACGGGACGAGCGACTGTAGTGGAGTGGAGTGGAGTGGAGAGGCCAGCGGCGGACCGGACGAGCTACTTGTAGTGGTGGTGCTAGACAGTACTCGATGCCGCTGTACTGTAGTAATAGTGGTACTGCCATGCACGGGACACGAAGCAAATACAGTACGGTAGTAATAAAAGAGCTTGCCGTCCCTTCCTTCTTTGCTCGTCATAATGCTCCCGTTGGCCGAGTATCCTTTGCTTGTGGATACGTCCAACTTCTGTCTCTTGGGACGTTGCCTACCACATCACATCACATCACATCATCCGCCCGTTGGTTCCTTTGACCTTGCGCGCCATACGCACAGCTTTGCCAGCCCTAGGCCTCAACCCTACTACTCCTACTCCTACTCTCAATTTGAGTGGGAGACACTAGCTAATGCATCTCACCAAGTCACAAGCCAAGTGTTTGAGTGAGGAGGGAATAGGGGGAAAAGGAGGACGGAGATGGGGGCCGTTTACCTCCTGCCCTGCTTCCCTACAGCCGGCCTTGCTCCTTCCTTGCACTCCCCGTACGTCGGCCAGCCGCCGGAGTGTCTGCGCCTCTCGCCTAGCTATGCGCGGTGGCGGTGGCGGTGCCGGTGCCTGTGAGAGGGGATGGGAGGTGAGGGGACGGGACGAGCGACTGTAGTGGAGTGGAGTGGAGTGGAGAGGCCAGCGGCGGACCGGACGAGCTACTTGTAGTGGTGGTGCTAGACAGTACTCGATGCCGCTGTACTGTAGTAATAGTGGTACTGCCATGCACGGGACACGAAGCAAATACAGTACGGTAGTAATAAAAGAGCTTGCCGTCCCTTCCTTCTTTGCTCGTCATAATGCTCCCTTTGGCCGAGTATCCTTTGCTTGTGGATACGTCCAACTTCTGTCTCTTGGGACGTTGCCTACCACATCACATCACATCATATCATCCGCCCGTTGGTTCCTTTGACCTTGCGCGCCATACGCATAGCTTTGCCAGCCCTAGGCCTCAACCCTACTACTCCTACTCCTACTCTCAATTTGAGTGGGAGACACTAGCTAATGCATCTCACCAAGTCACAAGCCAAGGGTTTGAGTGAGGAGGGAAGAGGGGGAAAAGGAGGACGGAGATGGGGGCCGTTTACCTCCTGCCCTGCTTCCCTACGGCCGGCCTTGCTCCTTCCTTGCGCTCCCCGTACGTCGGCCGGCCGCCGGAGTGTCTGCGCCTCTCGCCTAGCTGTGCGTGGTGGCGGTGGCGGTGGCGGTGCCTGTGAGAGGGGATGGGAGGTGAGGGGACGGGACGAGCGACTGTAGTGGAGTGGAGTGGAGTGGAGAGGCCAGCGGCGGACCGGACGAGCTACTTGTAGTGGTGGTGCTAGACAGTACTCGATGCCGCTGTATTGTAGTAGTGGTGGTACTGCCATGCACGGGACACGAAGCAAATACAGTACGGTAGTAAAAAGAGCTTGCCGTCCCTTCCTTCTTTGCTCGACATAATGCTCCCGTTGGCCGAGTATCCTTTGCTTGTGGATACGTCCAACTTCTGTCTCTTGGGACGTTGCCTACCACATCACATCACATCACATCATCCGCCCGTTGGTTTCTTTGACCTTGCGCGCCATACGCATAGCTTTGCCAGCGCTAGGCCTCAACCCTACTACTCCTACTCCTACTATCAATTTGAGTGGGAGACACTAGCTAATGCGTCTCACCAAGTCACAAGCCAAGGGTTTGAGTGAGGAGGGAAGAGGGGGAAAAGGAGGACGGATATGGGGGCCGTTTACCTCCTACCCTGCTTCCCTACGTCCGGCCTTGCTCCTTCCTTGCGCTCCCCGTACGTCGGTCGGCCGCCGGAGTGTCTGCGCCTCTCGCCTAGCTGTGCGCAGTGGCGGTGGCGGTGGCGGTGCCTGTGAGAGGGGATGGGAGGTGAGGGGACGGGACGAGCGACTGTAGTGGAGTGGAGTGGAGTGGAGAGGCCAGCGGCGGACCGGACGAGCTACTTGTAGTGGTGGTGCTAGATAGTACTCGATGCCGCTGTATTGTAGTAGTGGTGGTACTGCCATGCACGGGACACGAAGCAAATACAGTACGGTAGTAAAAAGAGCTTGCCGTCCCTTCCTTCTTTGCTCGACATAATGCTCCCGTTGGCCGAGTATCCTTTGCTTGTGGATACGTCCAACTTCTGCCTACCACATCACATCACACCATCCGCCCGTTGGTTCCTTTGACCTTGCGCGCCATACGCACAACTTTGCCAGCCGTAGGCCTCAACCCTACTACTCCTACTCTCAATCGGTATCGGTGTGGAGTAGATGGGTTCCGGACTTGACTGCTGCAGTGTGTACAGTACGAATTGCTTCCTTCTGATAGAGTAGATAGATTAGGAGCACTCCGTACTACTCTTACTACCAAGTTTGTACTACTACTACCACGCCTAGGTACGTGCACGGCACAACATCGTAGGAACAAAAAAGAAAATATCTTGTTTTAGATGATTTTTTTTCCAGTCAACGTAGTATAAATAATATAATATGGGGAGCACCTATGAAGTCATGTTGCACGTCTGGAGGTCTTGTTGAGAGCTTCTTGTGTGGATCGATCACATTGTCGTGCCGTCGTTCGAGAAGAACGTGTATGGGTACAATTATGTTATATTAGATCTGAATCGCAGCCACCTGGAACATCGGATCAACATCAGTCAACGGTTTATATTGGGTACGTGCAAATACACGCATTGGCTGCAATAAAAATAATGAATATAGAATATAGCATACATAATACATAATACAGTATATTGGGTTTCTCTAAAGTCAAACGTTGTATATTTTCAACAAGTTTGTAGGAAAATGTATTAACATATACACCACCAAATATATATCATTTGATTGATCATTACTTTTATTTCCACATCTTGTAAATTTGTTAGTGTAAATGTTCATATTGTTTTCACCAAATTTGGTCAAGCTTTATAAAATTTGGCTGCAGTCAAAGCTATGTGGAGTAAATTACAAATGGAGGGAGTGGAATAGATATAGATATAACTATACAAATAAAAAACATAGTTTAGTAATATAGTCTATAGATATAGATAAGGCTACTACCTTTTTTCTAGATTAGAACTTGCGTTGTTGTGTACACATTGTTTTGCTTCGCTATAATTTGCATTTGCGGGGTGTATAGGACTACTGCCTTGTTCAGATCCTACACGTGCAACCCCACCATTATCCATAATTAATTCATATTGGCAATTAAGATTGCATTATCTTAGTTCTAGCCGGTTCTTCAGTTGCTTGGAGGAACTTCATCTCATTATTCAGGTTGATTTTGTGCATACGACAAGATCATCGACCATTAAAGATTGGTTTAGTAATGATTGTTGATTTGTATATATCACCGGGTACGATATAGCTAGATCGTCAACATCAAATCCACCAAATCGATACTTATCCCCGCTCTCATTGAAAGATTGAGTCGCCATCATAAGACTACTACCTAGAAAATTCATTCCCTATAACATACACATGAGCACCCATGTCATTATCCAGGTCCATTCCTCCCTTTCTCTCTCAAAACACACACACCTCTCCACACGATGCGTGTCTCTTGGTCTCTCTCCCATCCCATGAAAAAAGGCACACCACCATTCTCTTCTTCTTGCTATCCCCATCTATGTAGTTAGGTCTCCCTGCAACAAACAAAAATTCATATCTCTCTCGACTACTCTTTCTACCACACATAACCTTACATCCCCTAGCTAGCCGTGCTGTCGAGGTCTATCTAGCTCTCTCACAGGCAAACAGACGTTGTCTATGTGTCCCTTCATCGCACACACACTATCGCTCTCCCATATCCCCAACCTCGTAAACCTTGTCGATCCCGACGTCACACCTCTCTCTCTCTCTCTCTCTCTCTCTCTCTCTCTCTAACACAAACACGCACACGCACACACCCTCTCTCTCCCCCTTTCGTACACTCCTCTCTCCACGAGACACACAGTCTTTCAAACACAGTCTTTCAAACACGCATATGCCCCTCTCTCGTTAGGTATTGCTGCCCCCGCCCCCCCCCCCCCCCTCCCGCTTTGTCACACAAATATTCTCTCTATATCTATCTTTAGCAATACCACATGCATAGTCTAAATTGAAACCAACTACAAAAATGAGCTCTGATTACAAAAATCAAATCCACTCCCAAAAAGAATATGAAAATAGGGTGAAATCGTGCACACACATGTTTGTTGCGTGCATGAATGTCCATGATATGGATGTTTGTTGTACTGCTCCTGCCAGCCTTCCTCCGACACGTTCCAACATATTGTGCTACTTGAGTCCTCAGACCATGTGAAACCACGAAAAGGTCAACCCCCGCCCCCACTGGTACTGTAGCTCGAAGCTCCATACAGACACAACACCCACCGGAGTACGTAGCCGTTGCCAAAGTGTACGGCGCCGCGGCCTGGGAAGAGGACGGAGTCTCCGACATCGCCGAGGTGGAGCACGCCCTCGACGGCCGCGAGTAGCGTGTGCTGACTGGCCACGCGGAGGACAGTGTAATCTAGCGGCTCGCGCTCGTAGGCCACGAGGGGTAGCTGTGCTCCAGCAGCACGCCTTGGTCGGTCACGAGGAGGTGCATCTCGTCCGCGCCGCTCACAATGTGGACGAGCGCGTTCTCTAGTGCATGCCCGCGAGCATCGCATCCTCGTCGCTCTCGACGTGCACGAGAGCATGCCTGCGAACATTGCATCTTCGCCGCTCCCGACGTGGACGAGCGCGTGCTCCGGCAGCACACCCGCCAGCATCGCATCCTCTCCGCTCAGGCGCACGTCCGCACGAGCGTGTGCTCAACAGCACGACCGCGAGCATGGTATCCTCGCGGCTCACGAGGTGGTTGAGCGCGTGCTCCAGATAGTACCCGAGGAGTCGGGACGCGACCACCACGCCCCCGGTTACGAGGAGTACTGCATAGTGCCCATCGCGGTTTAGGAAAATCCCGTGACTCCGCCGCTCAGGAGCGCGAGCTCCACTGGGCGCTCGAGGAGTCCCGCCCCGATATGCAGGTGCTGGCGGACGTGCAGGATTATCCTTCGAGCTCTCCTCCTTCTATGAAGACAGCTCCACCGCCCCCGTCGTACGTCCTCTGCCTCAGCTCTGACGGGCCTTTGGAGTTTAGTTGTATGGAACATTAATATTTGGATTAATCATACCTCTACCAAAATGCGAAGGATCAAGACTAATGCAGAAAATAACCTATGACTAACAGGCATGAATAGATGATGTGGCGGCATTGCATGTTGGAGAGTAGCGCAAGTATATTACAATTTATGGATTGCATGCATGACTAGCTATGTGGCATGGTTGCATGGCTAGGAAAGGCTAGAGAAAAATAAATATATAATGTGTTTAGAGTGCAGTCCACTAAATGGGAGCACGTAAATATCCTTAGAGTGCACTCCACTTTTTTCAGACGCTTAGGTGCATCGGATGCCATGCCACGCTACAAAATGTTAGAAAAAAAAATCTGCTCCAATGTTTTAAAAATCTATTTTTATCTTGAAACCAGCCACACCCGTCCCTCACCTCATCAAAATAGCTCGAGGAATATGTCTTGGGTGAAGCATAGTTTTTTACTGATATATGTATATCAAAACTAGAGTGTTTATATTTCAAGTTTGTGAACAAGTATTATTCTACTACTTTGAATCCATTGCAACGCATGGACCGACACATTGGTAGTACCGTAGTAGTAGTAAGAAACATATTTCGAGTTTGACACGAGTTCGTACAGCGGGAGCACTTTTTGGACCGAGAGTATATCGACCAGAGGGGGGTGTGAATGTGAGATTCAAATTTTCTTTCGAAAGCTTTGAATCTAACTCCAATCACAGCAACGGGATAAAGTGTCGAAGGAAATATACTAAATCAATCTTCTCCATCAGAAGCATATTCTTCGAGGAAAGCATTGACAATGGTACAAGCTTGATAGATCACAGGTTGGACAACAATGAGGGTTATGCAACAAGCAAACAGATGTAACATGGTGAGAAACAACATGACAGATACTGAAAGAATTGCTACTCACAGATTTTACATGTAAAACAGAGGTACAGAAAGGTAACGAATAAATACAGGTGATGACAAAGAACAGTGAAGAAAACAGACACACAGTATGAAGATAACAGTACAGACTGGTCAAGAAAACTATCGACATAGAGCACGAATAAGAACTACCGAAGGAAATGCAGTAGAATAGAAATAACCAGTGGTGCTCGATGGCGACAGAGAGATTTGGTAGACCAGTTCACCCTTCTGCCAAAAGGCTATGTCTGGTTGGAGGGGCTGTGACCTAACACGGAAGATAAACTCTCTTCACCCTATTCTCCTTCAACACAGAGCTGAACTGACTCAGGTTGATTTCACTCGTGTTACATCCTTGTCGGCGATCTCCAAACCTTCGGTCAACGTTCACAAACCACAATCAGTCTTAGTTGCTGAAGATCTAGCTCGGTGAAGACAACAACTCTTCATCACTCGAAGCCGAAACCTATCCATGAAGAGAGTGCACAGCTCTCAAGAGTAATAGGCACAAGAACTCTCACTCAGAACTGCTGTGATGCTAAACCACTGTCTAAGTTTGGGCTCTTGGTTTTTCTCTCGGTGGATCTTAAACTCATATCACTCGGAGAGGGGTTGCTCAAATCAATCTTCTCAGAAATCTCAAGCGGAGCAGCCAACAAATAACGCTGGAGCGGGGTCGCTCTTTATAGCCGCAGTCTTCCCTGATGGGAAATGACCAAATTAGACATCGGGCTCAGCCAATGGCCGAGCGACACGATTCCAACGGTTGGAACGGTAACATTTCTTGCGGGGCAAGAAATGCTAACTCCTCGGTCCGAGGCAAAATCTCTCGCAGTAAAGAAGATCATGGTCTCTTGCTGGCGAGTATTTGCTCGGAGCTCAAGGAGATTCTCTCGCAACTTTCATAGGTTTTGGCTAAGCATCACAGTGGATCTAAGCATCGAGAACCTATAGCCCTCTTAATAGTACGGAGGTCCTATGACTCAAAAGAATGAATGAGGAACAACTAAATGAATGCTACGTCTTCACATAGTCTTCGACTTCCATTGCTGCAGTCAATTTCTTCGGACGACAGTACCGAATCAAAAGCTTTGCTTCAGGAGTAAACTTTTGAGGGGTCGATTTCTTCTCAACAATCTTCTCGACTCTATCACTTCAACAAGTATAGCTCATTCTTCTCTGCAACGCAGATGTGCTTCGGTGAAGTTCCTCGAACTCAGCACTGGAGACATCATACTCTTCGGTTGTGTATGGACCTTTCTCTCTCTGTATGCACTAGAAAACAAATTAGTCCATACCTGTTTCTGTCAACAATCTCCAAAACATAAGGTAGGCAGATATTGCACCAACAATCTCCCCCTTTTTGGACGATTGTTGACAAAACAGATCACATCGAATGATAGATAAGGAATGAAATGTAATGCGAAGAATAATGAAAAGATGAGAGATAATTACGAAGATAAAATATTCTCCCCCTTAAGATGTGCTTTGGTGTGGGAAACAATATTTCTCTTCGTATGAGTGTCATTGACAGCATATCATACACTTGAGCTCATTCAATGCACTCAACGGTGTCTGAGGTAGCTCCTGTCATGAAAACCTTGACAAGGGTTAGATGTGAAATAAGCGTTGAGAGATATGTGACAAGGATAAGTAATGAAGTTTTTCTCAGAGCACAATTTGAGTCCACATAAGATATAGTTTTCCTGCATGTTAGATATACAATATGACTAGAGCAGGATCGAATAATAAATCGTTGCTCAGAGTGGATATGCTTTGAAGGTGATTTTCCTGCAATAGAGATGATGCTAATGATATCTGAGAGGAAAAACACTTTGTTAGTCATATAGATAGCCTTCATAAGGCACTTTGTGCATGGGCTTGCTTTAACTTCCTGCAAGGTTAGATAGTAATAGATAGCAATAAGAGCATATCCAACCACAACAGTTATAGATCATTTAGTACTTGAGGTACTTCTCTAATATAATATCATCATTTGATGATTCTCTATTCTTCTTCGAGGAGCAGTTATGTGTCCCTGTAACATGAATGATTTCCGATGATAATCAATCATATGATAAACATTCGAAGGAACCTGCAGACAAAATAGTGCGAAGCAAATGATATTGCAGGCGGGGGTTATTAACGTTACATAACGATCGAGTGTTTCAACACCACATGCGGTGCGACAAAGTTCTTGAAGCAAATTGTTTGGGGACATTTACATTTTCCCCCTAACTTTGGCCCGACCTCATCTTTACCACTAAGTAAAAACAGTGCTCAACTATACCCCTCTTCTGTTAGATGGTGTTATGGAAATACCCTTCCGTGCCGTTTCCGTCAGGTCAAAGGGGTTTGAACATCATTGAGACATCCCGTGGACATTTTTACCCCTTAGTTAAGAAAAAAGGAAACTAAAAAATAGGAAAAAGGCATAAAGAAACTTACATGTAGCCAGCCCATGTAGCCAGCCCGGCCCAGCAAGGCGTAGGGTCGTCTTCCTCCTCTCACCAGGAGGATGAGAGGGGCATGCCTCACGCGTGCGGCCACACGCAGGATACTTCCTGCCTGCTTGCATCCTCCTCGACACGCCTAAGGGTGCCACAAACCCCCCTGACCTCACTCTCCCTCCCTCCCATGCCTATTCGCTCCTCTGTCCTCTCCCTCTCTCGCAACCGAGCGTAGTCGTCGCCGCCGTCCACCATTCTCGTGGCCACCAGCTGAAGGAAATATGCCCTAGAGGCAATAATAAAGTTATTATTTATTTCCGTATTTCATGATAAATGTTTATTATTCATGCTAGAATTGTATTAACCGGAAACATAATACATGTGTGAATACATAGACAAACATAGTGTCACTAGTGTGCCTCTACTTGACTAGCTCGTTAATCAAAGATGGTTAAGTTTCCTAACCATAGACATGAGTTGTCATTTTGATTAACGAGATCACATCATTAGGAGAATGATGTGATTGACTTGACCCATTCCGTTAGCTTAGCACTTGATCGTTTAGTGTGTTGCTATTGCTTTCTTCATGACTTATACATGTTCCTATGACTATGAGATTATGCAACTCCCGTTTACCGGAGGAACACTTTTTGTGCTACCAAACGTCACAACGTAAATGAGTGATTATAAAGGTGCTCTACAGGTGTCTCTGAAGGTACTTGTTGGGTTGGCGTATTTTGAGATTAGGATTTGTCACTCCGATTGTCAGAGAGGTATCTCTTGGCCCACTCGGTAATGCACATCACTATAAGCCTTGCAATCATTGTAACTAATGAGTTAGTTCCAGGATGATGTATTACGGAACGAGTAAAGAGACTTGCCGGTAACGAGATTGAACTAGGTATTGAGATACCGATGATCGAATCTCGGGCAAGTAACATACCGATGACAAAGGAACAACGTATGTTTTTATGCGGTTTGACCGATAAAGATCTTCGTAGAATATGTAGGAGCCAATATGAGCATCCAGATTCCGCTATTGGTTGTTGACCGGAGACGTGTCTCGGTCATGTTTACATAGTTCTCGAACCCGTAGGGTCCGCATGCTTAAAGTTCGATGACGGTTATATTATGAGTTTATGTGTTTTGATGTACCGAAGGTAGTTCGGAGTCCCAGATGAGATCGAAGACATGACGAGGAGTCTCAAAATGGTCGAGACGTAAAGATCGATATATTGGACAACTATATTCGGACATCGGAAAGGTTCCGAGTGATTCGGGTATTTTTCGGAGTATCGGGGAGTTACGGGAATACGCGGAAGTAGTATTGGGCCTTAATGGGCCTTAGTGGGAAGGAGAGGTAGCAGCCAGGAGGTGGCGCGCGCCCCTCCCAAGCCCAGTCCGAATTGGACAAGGGGTTTGGGGCGCGGCCCCCTCTCGCTTCCTTCTCCCTTCCCCTCCTTTCCCCCCTTCTCCTAGTTGGACTAGGAAAGGAGGAAAGCTACTCCTACTAGGAGTAGGAATCCTACTCCCTTGGCGCGCCCCTCCTAGGGCTGGCCTCCTCCTCCCTTGCTCCTTTATATACGGGGGCAGGGGGCACCTCTAGACACACAAGTTGATCTGTTGATCTCTCCCAGCCATGTGCGGTGCCCCCCTCCACCATATTCCACCTTGGTCATATCGTAGTGGTGCTTAGGTGAAGCCCTGCGTCGGTAGCAACATCATCACCGTCATCACACCGTCATGCTGACGGAACTCTCCTGTGAAGCTCTGCTGGATCGGAGTTCGCGGGACGTCATCGAGCTGAACTCGGAGGTGCCGTGCGTTCGGTACTTGATCAGTCGGATCGTGAAGACATACGACTACATCAACCGCGTTGTGCTAACGCTTCTGCTTTCGGTCTACGAGGGGTACGTGGACAACACTCTCCCCTCTCATTGCTATGCATCACCATGATCTTGCGTGTGCGTAGGAATTTTTTTGAAATTACAACGTTCCCCAACAGTGGTATCAGAGCCTGGTTTTATGGTTGATGTAATATGCACGAGGAGAACACAAGTGAGTTGTGGGCGATATAAGTCATACTGCCAACCAGCATGTCACACTTTGGTTCGGCGGTATTGTTGGATGAAGCGGCCCGGATCGACATTACGCGTACGCTTACGCGAGACTGGTTTTACCGCCGTGCTATGCACACAGGTGACTAGCGGGTGTCAGTTTCTCCAACTTTAGTTGAACTGAGTGTGGCTACGCCCGGTCCTTGCGGAGGTTAAAACAACACCAACTTGACAAACTATCATTGTGGTTTTGATGCGTAGGTAAGAACGGTTCTTGCTCAGCCCGTAGCAGCCACGTAAAACTTGCAACAACAAAGTAGAGGACGTCTAACTTGTTTTTGCAGGGCATGTTGTGATGTGATATGGTCAAGGCATGACACTATATTTTATTGTATGAGATGATCATGTTTTGTAACCGAGTTATCGGCTACTGGCAGGAGCCATATGGTTGTCGATTTATTGTATGCAATGCAATCGCCCTGTAATTGCTTTACTTTATCACTAAACGGTAGCGATAGTCGTAGAAGCAATAGTTGGCGAGACGACAACGATGCTACGATGGAGATCAAGGTGTCGCGCCGGTGACAATGGTGATCATGACGGTGCTTTAGAGATGGAGATCACAAGCACAAGATGATGATGGCCATATCATATCACTTATATTGATTGCATGTGATGTTTATCTTTTATGCATCTTATTCTGCTTAGATCGACGGTAGCATTATAAGATGATCTCTCACTAAATTATCAAGGTATAAGTGTTCTCCCTGAGTATGCACCGTTGCGAAAGTTCTTCGTGCTGAGACACCACATGATGATCGGGTGTGATAGGCTCTACGTTCAAATAAAACGGGTGCAAAACAGTTGCACACGCGGAATACTCAGGTTAAACTTGACGAGCCTAGCATATAACAGATATGGCCACGGAACACTGAGACCGAAAGGTCGAGCATGAATCATATAGTAGATATGATCAACATAGTGATGTTCACCATTGAAACTACTCCATCTCACGTGATGATCGGACATGGTTTAGTTGATTTGGATCACGTGATCACTTAAATGATTAGAGGGATGTCTATCTAAGTGGGAGTTCTTAAGTAATATGATTAATTGAACTTTAATTTATCATGAACTTAGTCCTGATAGTATTTGCATAACTATGTTATAGATCAATAGCTCGCGATGTTGCTCCCCGTTTATTTTATGTTCCTAGAGAAAAACTATGTTGAAAAATGGTAGTAGCAATGATGCGTACTAGCCCCGTGATCTGAGGATTATCCTCATTGCTGCACAGAAGAATTATGTCCTTGATGCACCGCTAGGTGACAGAACTGTTGCAGGAGCAAATGCAGATGTTATGAACGTTTTGACAAAAGCTCGGTATGATGACTACTTGATAGTTTAGTGCACCATGCTTTACGGCTTAGAACCGGGACTTCAAAAATGTTTTGAATGCCATGGAGCATACAAGATGTTCCAAGAGTTGAAATTGGTATTTCATACTCATGCCCGTGTCGAGAGATATTTGACCTCTGACAGTACTTTGCCTACAAGATGGAGGAGAATTGCTCAGCTAGTGAGCATGTGCTCAGAATGTCTGAGTACTACAATCACTTGAAACAAGTGGGAGTTAATCTTCCAAATAAGATAGTGATTGACAGAATTCTCTAGTGATAAGATAGTGATTGATAGAATTCTCTAGTCACTATCACCAAGTTAATAGAACTTCGTGATGAACTATAATATGCAAGGGATAACGGAAACGATTCCCAAGCTCTTCGTGATGCTGAAATCGACGAAGGTAGAAATCAAGAAAAGCATCAAGTGTTGATGGTTTACAAGACCACTAGTTTCAAGAAAAGGGCAAAGGGAAGAAGGGGAACTTCAAAGAAGAACGACAAGCAAGTTGCTGCTCAAGTGAAGAAACCCAAGTCTAGACCTAAGCCTGAGACTGAGTGCTTCTATTGCAAAGGGACTGGTCACTGGAAGCGGAACTGCCCAAGTATTTGGCGGATAAGAAGGATGGCAAAGTGAACAAAGGTATATTTGATATACATGTTATTGATGTGTACTTTACTAGTGTTTATAGCAACCCCTCAGTATTTGATACTAGTTTAGTTGCTAAGATTAGTAACTCGAAACGGGAGTTGCAGAATAAACAAAGACTAGTTAAGGGTGAAGTGACGATGTGTGTTGGAAGTGGTTCCAAGATTGATATAATCATCATCGCACACTGCCTATACTTTCGGGATTAGTGTTGAACCTAAATAAGTGTCATTTGGTGTTTGCATTGAGCATGAATATGATTTGATCATGTTTATTGCAGTACGGTTATTCATTTAAATTAGAGAATAATTGTTGTTGTGTTTACATGAATAAAACCTTCTATGGTTATACACCCAATGAAAATCGTTTGTTGGATCTCGATTGTAGTAATACACATATTCATAATATTGAAGCCAAAATATGCAAAGTTAATAATGATAGTACAACTTATTTGTGGCACTGCCGTTTAGGTCATAATGGTGTAAAGCGTATGAAGAAACTCCATGCTGATGGGCTTTTGGAATCACTTGATGCTTGCGAACCATGCCTCATGGGCAAGATGACTAAGACTCCGTTCTTTGGAACAATGGCGCGAGCAACTCACTTATTGGAAATAATACATACTGATGTATGCGGTCCGATGAGTGTTGAGGCTCGCGGCGGGTATCGTTATTTTCTGACCTTCACAGATTATTTGAGCAGATATGGGTATATCTACTTGATGAAACACAAGTCTGAAACATTTGAAAAGTTCAAAGAATTTCAGAGTGAAGTGGAGAATCATCGTAACAAGAAAATAAAAGTTTCTACGATATGATCAGAGGTAAAATGTTTGAGTTAACGAGTTTGTCCTTCAGTTAAAAAAATGTGAAATAGTTTCACTACTCAAGCCACCTGGAACACCACAGTGTAATGGTGTGTCTGAACGTCGTAACCGTACTTTATTAGATATGGTGCGATATATGATGTCTCTTACCGATCTACCACTATCATTTTGGGGTTATGCATTAGAGACAACAACATTCACGTTAAATAGGGCACCATCTAAATCCGTGGAGATGACACTGTATGAACCGTGGTTTGGCGAGAAACCTAAGCCATCGTTTCTTAAAGTTTGGGACTGCGATGCTTATGTGAAAAGGTTTCAACATGATAAGCTCGAAACCAAATCGGAGAAGTAAATCTTCATAGGACACCCAAAAGAAACTGTTGGGTACACCTTCTATCACAGATCCGAAGACAAGACATTCGTTGCTAAGAATGGATCCTTTCTAGAGAAGGAGTTTCTCTCGAAAGAAGTGAGTGGGAGGAAAGTAGAACTTGATGAGGTAACTGTACCTGCTTCCTTATTGGAAAGTAGTTTATCACAGAAATCTATTCCTGTGACTCCTACACCAATTAGTGAGGAAGCTAATGATGATGAACATGTAACTTCAGATCAAGTTACTACCGAACCTCGTATGTAAACCAGAGTAAGATCCGCACCAGAGTGGTATGGTGATCCTGTTCTGGAGGTCATGTTACTTGACCATGATGAACCTACGAACTATGAGGAAGCGATGATGAGCCCAGATTCTGGAAAATGGTTTAAGGCCATGAAATCTGAGATGGGATCCATGTATAAGAACGAAGTATGGACTTTGATTGACTTGCCCGATGATTGGTGAGTCATTGAGATTAAACGGATCTTCAAGAGGAATATGGACGCTGATAGTAGTGTTACTATCTACAAAGCTAGAATCGTCGCAAAAGGTTTTCGACGAGTTCAAGGTGTTGACTACGATGAGAATTTCTCACTCGTATCTATGCTTAAGTCTGTCCGAATCATGTTGGCAATTGCCGCATTTTATGAAATCTGGCAAATGGATAAACAGAACTACATTCCTTAATGGGTTTATTAAAGAAGAGTTGTATATGATGCAACCAGAAGGTTTTGTCAATCCTAAAGATGCTAACAAAATATGCAAGCTCCAGCGATCCATCTATGGACTGGTGCAAGCATCTCGGAGTTGGAATATACGCTTTGATGAGTTGATCAAAGCATATAGTTTTATACAGACTTACGGTGAAGCCTATATTTACAAGAAAGTGAGTGGGAGCACTACAACATTTCTGATAAGTATATGTGTATGCCATATTGTTGATTGGAAATAATGTAGAATTATTCTGCAAAGCATAAAGGAGTATTTGAAAGGAGTTTTTCAAAGAAAGACCTCAGTGAAGCTGCTTACATATTGAGCATAAAGATCTATAGAGATTGATCAAGATGCTTGATAAGTTTTTTCAATGAGTACATACCTTGACAAGATTTTGAAGTAGTTCAAAATGGAACAGTCAAAGAAAGAGTTCTTGCCTGTGTTACAAGGTGTGAAGATTGAGTAAGACTCAAAACCCGACCACGACAGAAGATAGAAAGAGAATGAAAGTCATTCCCTATGCCTCAGCCATAGGTTCTATAAAGTATGCCATGCTGTGTGCCAGATCTATTGTATAGCCTACACTGTGTTTAGCAAGGAAGTACAATAGTGATCTAGGAGTAGATCACTGGACAGCGGTCAAAATTATCCTTAGTGGAATAAGGATATGTTTCTCGATTATGGAGGTGACAAAAGGTTCGTCGTAAAGGGTTACGTCGATGCAAGTTTTGACACTGATCCAGATGACTCTAAAGTCTCGATCGGGATACATATTGAAAGTGGGAGCAATTAGCTAGAGTAGCTCCGTGCAGAGCATTGTAGACATAGAAATTTGCAATATACATACGGATCTGAATGTGTCAGACCGTTGACTAAACTTCTCTCATAAGCAAAACATTATCACACCTTAGTACTCTTTGGGTGTTAATCACATAGCGATGTGAACTAGATTATTGACTCTAGTAAACCCTTTGGGTGTTAGTCACATAGCGATGTGAATTGATCACATAAAGATGTGAACTATTGGTGTTAAATCACATGACGACGTGAACTAGATTATTGACTCTAGTGCAAGTGGGAGACTGAAGGAAATATGCCCTAGAGGCAATAATAAAGTTATTATTTACTTCCTTATTTCATGATAAATGTTTATTATTCATGCTAGAATTGTATTAACCGGAAACGTAATACATGTGTGAATACATAGACAAACATAGTGTCACTAGTGTGCCTCTACTTGAATTGCTCGTTAATCAAAGATGGTTAAGTTTCCTAACCATAGACATGAATTGTCATTTTGATTAACGGGATCACATCATTAGGAGAATGATGTGATTGACTTGACCCATTCCGTTAGCTTAGCACTTGATCGTTTAGTGTGTTGCTATTGCTTTCTTCATGACTTATACATGTTCCTATGACAATGAGATTATGCAACTCCCGTTTACCGGAGGAACATTTTGTGTGCTACCAAACGTCACAACGCAACTGGGTGATTATAAAGGTGCTCTACAGGTGTCTCCGAAGGTACTTGTTGGGTTGGCGTATTTCACGATTAGGATTTGTCACTCCGATTGTCGAAGAGGTATCTTTGGGCCCACTCGGTAATGCACATCACTATAAGCCTTGCAAGCATTGTAACTAATGAGTTAGTTGCGGGATGATGTATTACAGAACGAGTAAAGAGACTTGCCGGTAATGAGATTGAACTAGGTATTGAGATACCGACGATCGAATCTCGGGAAAGTAACATACCAATGACAAAGGGAGCAACGTATGTTGTTATGCGGTTTGACCGATAAAGATCTTCGTAGAATATGTAGGAGCCAATATGAGCATCCATGTTCTGCTATTGGTTATTGACCGGAGACGTGTCTCGGTCATGTCTACATAGTTCTCGAACCCGTAGGGTCCGCACACTTAAAGTTCGATGACGGTTATATTATGAGTTTATGTGTTTTGATGTACCGAAGGTAGGTCGGAGTCCCGGATGAGATCATGGACATGATGAGGAGTCTCGAAATGGTCGAGAGGTAAAGATTGATATATTGGACGACTATATTCGGACATTGGAAAGGTTCCGAGTGATTCGGGTATTTTTCGGAGTACCGGGGAGTTACGGGAATACGGGGAAGTAGTATTGGGCCTTAATGTGCCTTAGTGGGAAGGAGAGGCAGCAGCTAGGAGGTGGCGCGCGCCCCTCCCAAGCCCATTCCGAATTGGACAAGGGGTTTGGGGCGCGGCCCCCCTCTCCCTTCCTTCTCCCTTCCCCTCCTTTCCCCCTTCTCCTAGTTGGACTAGGAAAGGAGGAAACCTACTCCTACTAGGAGTAGGAATCCTACTCCCTTGGCGCGCCCCTCCTAGGGCTGGCTTCCTCCTCCCTTGCTCCTTTATATACGGGGGCAGGGGGCACCTCTAGACACACAAGTTGATCTGTTGATCTCTCCCAGCCGTGTGCGGTGCCCCCCTCCACCATATTCCACCTCGATCATATCGTAGCGGTGCTTAGGCGAAGCCCTGCATCGGTAGCAACATCATCACCGTCATCACGCCGTCGTGCTGACGAAACTCTCCCATGAAGCTCTGCTGGATCGTAGTTCGCGGGACGTCATCGAGCTGAACGTGTGCTGAACTCGGAGGTGCCGTGCGTTCGGTACTTGATCGGTTGGATCGTGAAGACGTACGACTACATCAACTGCGTTATGCTAACGCTTCCGCTTTTGGTCTACAAGGGTACATGGACAACACTCTGCCCTCTCGTTGCTATGCATCACCATGATCTTGCGTGTGCGTAGGATTTTTTTTGAGATTACTACGTTCCCCAACACCAGCCACCATTTGCCTTACCACGGTGTCCAAACGAAGTGCCTCGACGATGTTCTTCTCCACACCGAAGCGCACAAGCCCGGACGTGTTGCAACGCCACCACCATCGTCGTCTTCAACCTCGGTTCCCGAAGCTCCTCCTCATCGATTCGCTGCAACCAGGCCGTCCCCGAGCCTCCTGGCCTGCTTTCCTGAACCGCCGTGAGCTCCACTACATTTCCCCCTTGCTCCCGTGCTCGATTGCATCCCTAGACGTTGTTTCCATCGAGCCAAGAGCTCCTCACCGCCGGCCTTGTCGCCACCGTGGCTACAGCCACTGAAGCCCGTACTTGAGCACCCCACTTTTCTCAGTGCTTCCCCAGGAAGCCTTTGAGCCCACTAGCTCGTCCTGGGACACGATGTACCGTCGATACCATCGCACCCGTAGCTCCGGCCGCTGCCGTGAGATCGCTTCCGATGAACTCAGGCTACCCCCGCACTTCCCGCCTGTCCCAATTGATGCATCTCGATGCCACCTAGCTGTAGAACCCATCCACGGGCAATTTGGTGCCCTGCAGCGAGCAAATGTTGCTCCTCTGTCGTTGGTTTTAGTTCCCGCAGGCGAGATGATGTGGCATGTTTAGTTTAGGTCCAATTAACTTAATATTTACTCTATGACATGTGGGACCCCCTTGTTTAATTAGCCAGCTAATAGAGTCATCATAGGGTTAAGTTTAATTCCAATGGACCCACTTGTCAGGGAGAGATATTGTGTGCGAGAGAGTTCTTTTTAGTTGGGGTCCACATGTAAGTGAGAGAGAGTTTTTTTCCCGAAGGGCAGGCCCGACATGTTAGTGGCATATGCATACATGGGTAAAAATGTCCATAGGACGTCACGATGACGGTCAAACCCCTTTGACCCAACGGAAACAGAGTGGAGGGGTATTTCCATGACACCATCTAACGGAAGAGGGGTATAGTTGAGCATTGTTTTTATTTAGCGGTAAAGATGAGGTCAGGCCAAGTTAGGGAAAAAATGGAATTGGCCCAATTGTTTGAGGGAAAACCAAAAGGAAAACGAACACACACACCCTGCAAACCCCGATAAACTATCACTCGATGTAATTCTCCCCCTTTTTGTCAACAAGTATCAAAAAGGTAAGAGAGGACATTCGAGGAATTACTCCATGGAGAGTCTTCTGAATCAGAATTGAAACCACTCGAAGAATCAGAGTCAGAAGAATGCGGAATGGTCGAGGCAGAAGCAGGAGAAACAGCCTTGTCCTTGGAAGGCTTGGAAGGATGGACATCTGGCTTGTAGATACGAGTAGTGGATGTATCTGCAATCTTATCATCCTGATTAACAAAAAGCAAATTCGTTGAAGCAGAACGCTGTGGGATACTGGAGTTTGTCTTCGGATATGTGTTACTTCAAGAAAGTCCAGATGATCATATTCCTTGAATAGGCCCTTCTTGGCTAGATCCTTGTGAGAGTAATGCTTCCGCAACATGACCACTTCCTTGTATCCTTTTCATGCATAAGAATTTGGCGAGTGTGATTATGAATTAGATTCAACTCAGCCATCAATTCCACTTTTTCTTTTATGTCCATCTTGATGCGTCTTTCCAAAGTTTGCTGCGTCCGAATGCAAATCTCATAGATTGATGGATTTTCTTCATGAGGGATTTCAATCCTAGCTTCCTTGACCTTTGGTGCATTTTCATATGCCGAGGCGTTTGCAGCAGCATCGACTGGTTCCTTCCCCTTTCTGTTATCCTTTACAATGCGCAGAATGTCACGAACAGGTGGCATGAACACTTTTGGCTGGTAAGCCCAGAAGAATTTCTCATGAGTAAGCTGCTCAATGGCGAAAATAATCCATGGGGCATACGATTTTAGCGACCGAGTGCTATCTGCAGCACATGCTAGGTTCTGAATGAAAAGATCAGGAATGTCAAACTTGATTCCCTGAGATATTGGTACAAGAGCATTTCCTACGATGCCTTTGATGGAGTTGGGCCGGTTTGTTGGTGTGATGGTATTGCACAAAACGTAGAATAGCACTTTGTTGTCATAGGCCAACTTCTTCGGATCAACCTCAATGCATTCATCGCCAACCATGGTAGGATCCATCAAGAAATGGAGTTGTGCTTCAGATACTTCCCAGAAATGCAATCTGTGTTCTCTGTCATTCTCAAATTCACATTGAGGCAAATTTATGAGGGCTAGAAAATGACCTGTCAAACATTTGATTCTCTCTCTGCCAGTCATCCACTCAAGCGTCCAAGTTGAAGGATTTCCCATTTCTCCTGTGATGTATAGCGTGACATAGAACTCAAGAATAATTTCCTTGATCCAGCCATGGTTGAAACGCATGAATCCCTTCAGAAGAGCATGTTCAATATGATCAAGTGTATTGTGGAAGCATGGCATTTCTTCGAGCTTGGCGAATGATATCTACTACACAACCTTCTTCTTGTAGACGTTGTTGGGCCTCCAAGTGCAAAGGTTTGTAGGATAGTAGCAAATTTCCCTCAAGTGGATGACCTAAGGTTTATCAATCCGTGGGAGGCGTAGGATAAAGATGGTCTCTCTCAAACAACCATGCAACCAAATAACAAAGAGTCTCTTGTGTCCCCAACACACCCAATACAATGGTAAATTGTATAGGTGCACTAGTTCGGTGAAGAGATGGTGATACAAGTACAATATGGATGGTAGATATAGGTTTTTGTAATCTGAAAATATAAAACAGCAAGGTAGCAAGTGGTAAAAGTGAGCGTAAACGGTATTGCAATGCTAGGAAACAAGGCCTAGGGTTCATACTTTCACCAGTGCAAGTTCTCTCAACAATAATAACATAATTGGATCATATAACTATTTCCTCAACATGCAACAAAGAGTCACTCCAAAGTCACTAATAGCGGAGAACAAACGAAGAGATTATTGTAGGGTATGGAACCACCTCAA
This sequence comes from Triticum timopheevii, assembly GCA_963921465.1. Taxonomy (NCBI): domain Eukaryota; kingdom Viridiplantae; phylum Streptophyta; class Magnoliopsida; order Poales; family Poaceae; genus Triticum; species Triticum timopheevii. The sequence continues at coordinate 594,622,588 of OY997270.1, forward strand.
AGTTATTCTTTCCGATCAATCCATTGGGCTATTCCTATAAGTGTCACAAACAGCCCTAGAGTTCGTAGTAAAATAACACCTTAAGACAAAAATCAACCAAAACCCTAATGTCGCCTAGATACTCCAATGTCACCTCAAGTATCCGCGGGTATGATTATACGATATGCATCACACAATCTCAGATTCATCTATTCAACCAACACAAAGAACTTCAAAGAGTGCCCCAAAGTTTCTACCAGAGAGTCAAGACGAAAATGTGTGCCAACCCCTATATTGAAACAAAAGCTATAAAACATGATTACTACAGTAGCTTAATCATGTGAACACACAAAAACAGTAGGGGTAAATATTGGGTTGTCTCCCAACAAGCGCTTTTCTTTAATGCCTTTTAGCTAGGCATGATGATTTCAATGATGCTCACTTGAAAGATAAGAATTGAAACATAAAGAGAGCATCATGAAGAATATAACTAGCACATCTTATATTTACTAATTGGAGGCACCATACGGGACACCACGTTAAACGGTAAAATTAAAAAAAATTGACCGTCCATCTAATATATAGTGCATGTGTGGCCGTTGGATGGAAGGCTGATGCGTGCCCTCCTACTCCACGTTAATGAGTCGTCCTCCACTAAGACTCTCTTGAAACGTGAGATTGGTCCTCAAAAAAAGAAAAAAGAAACGTGAGGTGTGCTCTCCTATGCCAAGCATGCTCCACTAGAACTCTCCTTTTCCCTTGAATAAGAAAAACAAAGCAAAAAAGGCAATATGAACGTCTACTAGATTTGACGTACAAAACGCTTCCTCCCCTTTGTCCCTTCCTGTTCCCTTGAATTAGAAAAAAACATGGAAATATGAGCGTTTCGGATTTGACATAGACCGTGGAACCTTCCTCCAAAGAAAAAAAAGGACCATGAAACTTTTCCCTAGATAAAAAGGCAACATTTTTAGAAGATTTCAATCAGTCGTTAGGATCAAATAAGGATCGTGGAACTTCCTTAAACAAAAGGAGCGTGTAACTTTTTCCCTAAAAAGAAGCCAAGAGTCCCAGAAGATTTCAACACGTATTTGTGCATAGCTCTCCATCCCATATCTCTATCTGCAACCGACAAAGACAACACATCTGTGATTCATGTATGTCCTCCGCAAATTCTCTGTTCCCTTCAATTCGTTCCTCCCATGGAAAAAAAAGAGAAATTCCACATCTTAATTCTCAGGGAAAGAAAAAAAACACGTGCATGCCTACTTGATGAAAAGAAGACCCATAAAAATTAGGAATACTTAAATGTCACGTAAAATAAATGATTCTATATGCCTGATAAAAAAATAAAAGCCGAGTATCTAAAAGAATCATGTCCCAGTAGCACGTGTCTTCTGCTTTCGTTTTTCTTAGCAAAGCCTTTCCCTTACAAAGGTGGCGGAAATACAAGGAAAAAAAATAGACCAACACTAACAAAAATCCGAGATCACAATTCAAGCAAAAGTCACGCGTGTGTGTGTCTAATTGAAGAAAAATTACACCCGTACAGATTCAGAATCCTCAAGCACCACGTAAAAGAAATGAGACTATATGCATGATTGATTTTTTTTTAAAATTGCAGCATCTGAGCAGAAAAACTGCGATGTCCCCATTCCCAAAGAAGCACGTGCCTTCTCCTTGCAAAAGTGAAAAAAGACAAAAAAATATTCATGCCAGACGGTAATAAAAACCCAAATCACAATTATCATGGAATCAAAAATCCACATGCGTGTCTAATTGAAGAAAAGAAGACCTGTAAAAGTTAGGAATACTTAAGCACTGCATAAAAGAAATGGGCATATATGCCTGATTGAAAAAAGGAAACCTGGCATAAAATGGAAGACTTGCCCACATAAATAAGTCGCGGGTAAAATAAATCAGTCAGGAACATACAAAAATATCTCCCAAATTGTTGCTGGATATCACCATTGTCAAGTTTCCCTCTTTTGGAGTGTAATTTGTTGTGAAGAGCAAAGGTTAGTTTCAGCCAATGAAATTTTGTTATTTCTATATGATGATACATTTCATCTGAATATTAGAAAGTTTTGTCATTCTATCTACTTCAAAGGATTAGTGAAACCAATAAATTGTACCTCAGATTAAATTGTAACTTCTTTATAGCATTATGTTCTTCTGTTTTATGTGCTTAGAAGTTAGGAGAAGCTGGCATAAATCTCCAATGTAAACGACTTATGCACCTGCATAGTTATTACACCAATGTGCAGTCTTGATAATAAGTATGTTACTTCAGTATCGCCAAGGTTTTTATTTAAAAAAATCAATCAAAGTCTTATGTTACTCATACAACAAATGTTGTTCAATAAGATTCACTATTATGTTTTCCTAATGCTAGCCTGTGCGGATGCATGGGTTGACGACTAGTTTAAGTCTAACCCACTTCCTATGCATAGGGATTTTGTGAGCAAACAACTTATGGGAACGATAATTAACTAGCATAGGAAGGCAAAGCAAGCATAAGTTCAAGATTTAAAGGACATAGAGAGGAAACTTGATATTATTGCAACTCCTACAAGCATATATTCCTCCCTCATAATAATTTTCAGTAGCATCATGAATGAATTCAACAATATAACCATCACATAAAGCATTATTTTCATGATCCCCAAGCATACAAATTTTATTACTCTCCACATAAGCGAATTTCTTCTCATGAATAATAGTGGGAGCAAACTCAACAAAATAATTATCGTGTGAGGCATAATCCAATTGAAAACTAAAATCATGGTGACAAGTTTCATGGTTATCATTTTTCTTTATAGCATACATGTCATCACAATAATCATCATAGAGAGCAGCTTTGCTCACATAATCAATTCGAACCTCTTCCGAAATAGTGGATTCATCACTAAATAAAGTCATAACCTCTCCAATTCCACTTTCATCAATGTAATCAGGCATGCTTGCATCATAATAAATTTTCTCATCAAAACTTGGGGGACAAAAAATATCATCTTCATCAGACATAGCTTCCCAAGCTTGTGGCTTTGCATATCATTAGCATCATGGATATTCAAGGAATTCATACTAACAACATTGCAATCATGCTCATCATTCAAATATTTAGTGCCAAACATTCTATAGACTTCTTCTTCTAGCACTTGAGCACAATTATCGGAATCCTTATTCTCACGAAAGACATTAAAAAGATGAAGCATATGAGGCACCCTCAATTCCATTTTTTTGTAATTTTCTTTTATAGACTAAACTAGTGACAAAACAAGAAACTAAAAGATTCAATTGCAAGATCTAAAGGTATACCTTCAAGCACTCACCTCCCTGGCAATGGCACCAGAAAAGAGCTTGATGTCTACTACACAACCTTCTCTTGTAGACGTTGTTGGGCCTCCAAGTGCAGAGGTTTGTAGGATAGTAGCAAATTTCCCTCAAGTGGATGACCTAAGGTTTATCAATCCGTGGGAGGCGTAGGATGAAGATGGTCTCTCTCAAACAACCATGCAACCAAATAACAAAGAGTCTCTTGTGTCCCCAACACACCCAATACAATGGTAAATTGTATAGGTGCACTTGTTCGGCGAAGAGATGGTGATAAAAGTACAATATGGATGGTAGATATAGGTTTTTGCAATCTGAAAATATAAAAACAGCAAGGTAGCAAGTGGTAAAAGTGAGCGTAAACGGTATTGCAATGCTAGGAAACAAGGCCTAGGGTTCATACTTTCACTAGTGCAAGTTCTCTCAACAATAATAACATAACTGGATCATATAACTATCCCTCAACATGCAACAAAGAGTCACTCCAAAGTCACTAATAGCGGAGAACAAATGAAGAGATTATTGTAGGGTATGAAACCACCTCAAAGTTATTCTTTCCGATCAATCCATTTGGCTATTCCTATAAGTGTCACAAACAACCCTAGAGTTCGTAGTAAAATAACACCTTAAGACACAAATCAACCAAAATCCTAATGTCACCTAGATACTCCAATATCACCTCAAGTATCCGCGGGTATGATTATACAATATGCATCACACAATCTCAGATTCATCTATTCAACCAACACAAAGAACTTCAAAGAGTGCCCCACATTTTCTACCGGAGAGTCAAGACGAAAACGTGTGCCAACCCCTATGCATAAGTTCACAAGGTCACTGAACCCGCAAGTTGATCACCAAAACATACATCAAGTAGATCACGTGAATATCCCATTGTCACCATAGATAAGCACATGCAAGACATACATCAAGTGTTCTCAAATCCATAAAGACTCAATCCGATAAGATAACTTCAAAGGGAAAACTCAATCCATTACAAGAGAGTAGAGGGGGAGAAACATCATAAGATCCAACTATAATAGCAAAGCTCATGATACATCAAGATCGTGCCAAATCAAGAACACGAGAGAGAGAGAGATCAAACACATAGCTACCAGTACATACCCCCAGCCCCGAGGGTGAACTGCTCCCTCCTCATCATGGAGAGCACCGGGATGATGAAGATGGCCACCGGTGATGGATCCCCCCTCCGGCAAGGTGCCGGAACAGGATCTCGATTGGTTATTGGTGGCTACAGAGGCTTGCGGCAGCGGAACTCTCGATCTAGGTTTTTTTCTGGGGGTTTCTGTACTTATAGGAATTTTTGGCGTCGGTCTCACGTCAGGGGGGGTCTCCGAGTCATCCATGAGATAGGGGGGCGCGCCCAGGGGGGTAGGGCGCGCCCTCCACCCTCGTGGATGGCTCGGGACTCTTCTGGCCCAACTCTTTTACTCCCGGGGCTTCTTTTGGTCCATAAAAAATCATCAAAAATTGGCACGTCAATTGGACTCCGTTTGGTATTCCTTTTCCGTAAAACTCAAAAACAAGGTAAACAGAAACTGGCACTGGGCTCTAGGTTAATAGGTTAGTCCCAAAAATAATATAAAATAGCATAAAAATGCATATAAAACATCCAAGATGGATAATATAATAGCATGGAACAATAAAAAAATATAGATACGTTGGAGACATATCAAGCATCCCCGAGCTTAATTCCTGCTCGTCCTCGAGTAGGTAAATGATAAAAATAGAATTTTTGATGTGGAATGCTACCTAACATATTTATAAATGTAACCTTCTCTATTGTGACAAGAATATTCAGATCCATAAGATTCAAAACAAAAGTTTAATATTGACATGAAAACAATAATACTTCAAGCATACTAACAAAGCAATCATGTCTTCTCAAAATAACATGGCCAAAGAAAGTTATCCCTACAAAATCATATAGTTTGGCTATGCTCCATCTTCATCACACAAAATATTAAAATCATGCACAACCCCGGTTTCAGCCAAGCAATTGTTCCATACTTTAGTATTCTCAATTTTTTTCAACTTTCACGCAATACTTGAGTGTGAGCCATGGATATAGCACTATAGGTGGAATAGAATTGTGGTTGTGGAGAAGACAAAAAAGAGGAGATAGTCTCACATCAACTAGGCATATCAATGGGCTATGGAGATGCCCATCAATATATATCAATGTGAGTGAGTAGGGATTGCCATGCAACGATGCACTAGAGCTATAAGTGTATGAAAGCTCAAAAAGAAACTAAGTGGGTGTGCATCCAACTTGCTTGCTCATGAATACCTAGGGCATTTGAGGAAGCCCATGGTTGGAATATACAAGCCAAGTTCTATAATGAGAAATTCCCAATATGAAAGTGACAACATAGTAGACTCTCTATCATGAAGATCATGGTGCTACTCTGAAGCACAAGTGTGGTAAAAGGATAGTAGCATTGCCCCTTCTCTTTTTTCTCTCATTTTTTTTCTCTTTTTTTTGGGGCCCTCTCTTTTTGGCCTTTTTTTGTCCGGAGTCTCAACCCAACTTGTGGAGGAATCATAGTCTCCATCATCCTTTCCTCACATGGGACAATGCTCTAATAATGATGATCATCAGACTTTTATTTACTTACAACTCAAGAATTACAACTCGATACATAGAAAAAAAATATGACTCTATATGAATGCCTCCGGTGGTGTACCGGTATGTGCAATGAATCAAGAGTGACATGTATGAAAGAATTATGAAAGGTGGCTTTGCCACAAATACGATGTCAACTACATGATCATGCAAAGCAATATGACAATGATGAAGCGTGTCATAATAAACGGAACGGTGGAAAGTTGCATGACAATATATCTCGGAATGGCTATGGAAATGCCATATGGTAGGTATGGTGGCTGTTTTGAGGAAGGTAAATGGTGGGTTTATGGTACCGGTGAAAGATGCGCGGTACTAGAGAGGCTAGTAGCGGTGGAAGGGTGAGAGTGCGTATAATCCATGGACTCAACATTAGTCATAAAGAACTCACATACTTATTGCAAAAATATACAAGTCATCAAAACGAAGCACTACGTGCATGCTCCTAGGGGAAGGGTTGGTAGAGTTAACCATCGCACGATCCCGACCTCCACACATAAGGAGGACAATCAAAGAGATACCTCCCGCTTCAAATTTGTTACACAACGGTTACCATACGTGCATGCTACGGGACTCACAAACCTCAACACAAGTATTTCTCAAATTCACAATTACTCACTATTATGAATCTAATATCACCATCCTCATATCTCAAAACAATCATAAGGAATCAAACTTCTCATAGTATTCAATGCACTTTATATGAAAGTTTTTATTATATCCCTCTTGGATGCCCATCATATTAGGACTAAATTCATAACCAAAGCAAATTACCATGCTGTTTAAGACTATCAAAATAATATAAGTGAAGCATGAGAGTTCATCTATTTCTTCCAAATAAAACCACCGCCGTGAAAAGGATATAAGTGAAGCACTAGAGCAAATGACAAACTACTCCGAAAGATATAAGTGAAGATCAATGAGTAGTCGAATAATTATGCAACTATGTGAAGACTCTTTAAAATTTAAGAATTCCAGATCTTGGAATTTTATTCAAACAGCAAGCAAAACAAAATAAAAGAAAATGACACTCCAAGCAAAACACATATCATGTGGTGAATAAAAATATAGCTCCAAGTAAGGTTACCGATGAACGAAGACGAAAGAGGGGATGCCATCCGGGGCATCCCCAAGCTTAGGCTCTTGGTTGTCCTTTAATATTACCATGGGGTACCTTGGGCATCCCCAAGATTAGGCTCTTTACACTCCTTATTCCATAGTCCTTCGAATCTTTACCCAAAACTTGAAAACTTCACAACACAAAACTTAACAGAAAACTCGTAAGCTCCGTTACTATAAGAAAATAAATCACCACTTAGGTTCTGTTTTGAACTCATTCTAAATTCATATTGGTGTAATATCTACTGTATTCCAACATCTCTATGGTTCATACCCTCCGATACTACTCATAGATTCATCAAAATAAGTAAACAACACATAGAAAACAGAATCTGTCAAAAACAAAACAGTCTGTAGTAATCTGTAACTCTCGAATACTTCTGTAACCCCAAAAATTCTGAAATAAATTGGTGGACCTGAGGAATTTTTCTATTAATCTTCTTAAAAAATAATCAACTTAAAATCACTCTTCTGTAAAAAATGACAGCTAATATCGTGAGCGCAAAGTTTCTGTTTTTTACAGCAAGATCACATTAACTTTCACCCAAGTCTTCCCAAAGGTTCTACTTGGGACTTTATTGAAACAAAAGCTATAAAACATGATTACTACAGTATCTTAATCATGTGAACACACAAAAACAATAGGGGTAAATATTGGGTTGTCTCCCAACAAGCGCTTTTCTTTAATGCCTTTTAGCTAGGCATGATGATTTCAATGATGCTCACTTGAAAGATAAGAATTGAAACATAAAGAGAGCATCATGAAGAATATAACTAGAACATTTAAGTCTAAACCACTTCCTATGAATAGGGATTTTGTGAGCAAACAAATTATGGGAACGATAATTAACTAGCATAGGAAGGCAAAGCAAGCATAACTTCAACATTTTAAGGACATAGAGAGGAAACTTGATATTATTGCTGTTGGGGATCGTTGCAGAAATTAAAATTTTTCTACGCATCACCAAGATCAATCTATGGAGTAACTATCAACGAGAGAGAGAGGAGTGCATCTACATACCTTTGTAGATCGCGAGCGGAAGCATTCAAGAGAACGGGGTTGATGGAGTCCTACTCGCCATGATCCAAATCACCGATGATCCTAGCACCGAACGGACGGCACCTCCGCGTTCAACACACGTACGGACCGGTGACGTCTCCCACGCCTTGATCCAGCAAGGAGGAGGGAGAGGTTGAGGAAGAGGGCTCCAACAGCAGCACGACGGCGTGGTGGTGATGGAGTGGCAGTACTCCGGCAGGGCTTCGCCAAGCTCTTGCGGAGGAGGAGAGGTGTTGGGGAGGGGAGGGGCTGCGCCTTGGATGTGGTCCTACAGCCCTCCCCTCGCCCATTTATTTATAGGGAGAAGGGGGAAGGGGGCCGGCCCCTCTAGATGAGATATAGAGGGGGGCGGCGGCCAAGGGGGAGGGGGCCTGCCCCCCAAGCCAAGGGGGGCGCCCCCTTTAGGGTTCCCCCAACCCTAGGCGCATGGGCCCTAGGGGGGGGGGTTGGCGCCCCAGCCCACTTGGGGCTGGTTCCCTTCCACCTACAGCCCATAAGGCCCTCGGGAGCAGGTGGATCCCCCCGGTGGACCCCCGGAACCCCTCCGGTGGTCCCGGTACAATACCGGTATACCCCCGGATATTTCCGGCTACCGTATGATGACTTCCCATATATAAATCTTCACCTCCGGACTATTCCGGAACTCCTCGTGACGTCCAGGATCTCATCCGGGACTCCGAACAACATTCGGTAATCACATACAAATCTTCCTTATAACCCTGGTGTCATCGAACCTTAAGTGTGTAGACCCTACGGGTTCGGGAACCATGCAGACATGACCGAGACAACTCTCCGGCCAATAACCAACAGCGGGATCTGGATACCCATGTTGGCTCCCACATGTTCCACGATAATCTCATCGGATGAACCATGATGTCGAGGATTCAAACAATCCCGTATACAATTCCCTTTGTCAATCGGTACGTTACTTGCCCGAGATTCGATCGTCGGTATCCCAATACCTCGTTCAATCTCGTTACCAGCAAGTCACTTTAGTCGTTCCATAATGCATGATCCCGTGACCAACTACTTAGTCACAATGAGCTCATTATGATGATGCATTATCGAGTGGGCCCAGAGATACCTCTCCGTCATACGGAGTGACAAATCCCAGTCTCGATACGTGCCAACCCAACAAACACTTTCGGAGATACCTGTAGTGCACCTTTATAGCCACCCAGTTATGTTGTGACGTTTGTACACCCAAAGCACTCCTACGGTTTTCGGGAGTTGCACAATCTCATGGTCTAAGGAAATGATACTTGACATTAGAAAAGCTCTAGCAGACGAACTACACGATCTAGTGCTATGCTTAGGATTGGGTCTTGTCCATCACATCATTCTCCTAATGATGTGATCCCGTTATCAATGACATCCAATGTCCATAGTTAGGAAACCATGACTATCTGTTGATCAACGAGCTAGTCAACTAGAGGCTCACTAGGGACATGTTGTGGTCTATGTATTCACACATGTATTACGATTTCCGGATAACACAGTTATAGCATGAACAACAGACAATTATCATGAACAAGGAAATATAATAATAACCATTTTATTATTGCCTCTAGGGCATATTTCCAACAGTCTCCCACTTGCACTAGAGTCAATAATCTAGTTACATTGTGATGAATCGAACACCCATAGAGTTCTGGTGTTGATCATGTTTTGCCCGTGGAAGCACTGTTTTCGGCAGTCACAGTCAAATGGATCGATCAGGTCCATAGAATGAACATCCTGGGTCGTAAAATTTACTGGATTATGACCACAATATGTTGTAAATAGAAGCCCGGCACGTTCAGAAGCTCTTTTGCCCACCTGAAACTCCTTTTTTTGCTCTTCGACATACCCATCCGTCAAAACCATGCTGCTGATAAACTTAAGCCTGATGGACAATAGTAACCTCGCATTCAAAAGGAAGAATGTGACAAATCTTGTGTTTGCACGGTTGGCTACATATCGTTCTAGCGTTATTGTCTTCAATCGAATCTCATGAGAAGTGAGAAAATCCCGATGCTTACGAATCCACCGATTGGTTATAATTTTCTTACCCCGTCCTGTTGCCTAAATAGACATGAAGACTGAAAACAGTTAAGGTCTAAAAGAAGAGTGTCGAAAGAGCAACAACTGAACGGTTAATTCTAGTACACTATATGTGGGCTTCCAATGTGCGTGAAATTATCACCTTTATATACAACTTCTCCAGACATGGAAAGCATTGTAGCAAGCCAATAATCTTGTTCAGATCAAAACTATTCATTTGGATATATAAGATCTTGACAGAATCCAGCACCATTGATAGGTCATCCATGGAAAAACTCTTCATTGCGCATAGAACATAATATTAGTACAAAATGTGTACTCCAAGATGATATATAAATTATGCGCAGAAATTTAAAATGCAGCTTATGGTTACAAGTGTAGATGATAATATAAAGTACCTGAAGAACTGTGGAGCCAAACACCATATTGAAATGAGCACAAAGATCATGTATTATACCCAAGGTCTCCAGTTTAGGCACAGAGAGGACGGTTATTTGCAACGGTGAATAACTAGAATCAAGGATCAACCTTTGAAGTGAAGGGGCATCTTGGATGATGAGCTGCCTTCCGTCAAAAGAAATTCCAATTCTTACAAGGTTAGGCGACTTTATTTGGAGACAACCGATTCTAACTGTGAAAACAAGCACCAAGCACTCCAGTGCAGGGCAACTGGAGTGGATGATGCTGTGCAATGAGGCCTCCGATATATGAACCCGCACAAGTGAAAGTTTCTTGAGAAATGGGAGTCGAAGGTTTAGTACCAGATTGTCTGGTAGGTAGCACTGTGCAAAGGTGGCGGTGTGGAGAGAGGACGAAAACCCCGAGATGGACATCGGTGCTGAGGGCACAAGTTCATGGCGTTCGGTATGTGGTATGTGATTTCCAGGGGAACAGTAGAACTCAAGCAGCTGTAGTTCTGTGAAATCAGGGGATTCCAGCCAGGCGTCCACCGTGCAAGGCATGGTATGCTTGCTCAGGTAGCATGACGGGATGCAGAGGCTTTGGACGGAGCCCTGGTGGGAGGAGATGATGGCTCTGGGATTTCAAAATCATTGAAGAGGGATAGCTGACGACAGTCGAGATTAAGGGGAACGGCGCGCCATAGAGGGCGCCACCGAATTGAGAGGATTTGGGTGCGGCAGCAATCCTTGGTGGGGAGAAGCGAGATGATCTCCCCAAGGATGGCGTCCGGGAGATCGCCGATGCGGTCCACCCGAGATTCTATGGGTTCCTGGGATCCGGTGGGGGCGGGGTCGCCACTTCTCCCCGCGCTACCGGGTGTGGGATCTACAACAGGCGTCGCCGCTGGCGGGAGCCTCATCTTCTTGGCGTTGGGGTCAGCCGACTCCATTTTCCTCGAGGGCGTCGCGTCGTGCTCACGGATTTGAGCAGAGTAACGAATGACGAGCCTAGTTGTAGTGCGAGAGAAGAAGAAGGGGAGCTGGGGGTTTTCTGTAGGAGTGAGGAAGAAGGGTAGCTGGGGTTTTCTGTAGGAGTGAGGTGAGGAATTTGGGGGTACGAGTGGAGCGAGCTAACGTGAGGCGGGTGGGAGCGAGGAGGAAGAAGAGAACCCAGGTTTTTTTTGGGGGGGCGGTGTGCTGGGTGTGGGTAGCGCATCTCATTCAGTAAATACATGGGCTTTTGAATTGATTTAACTATTTACTAGTGTGGATGGGCTGTTTTGTCTTGAGACCCGAGAAACAATTACTACTAGTACAGTGGAGACACTCTACAGCTACCCAGAAAAACAATTACTACTAGTACAGTGGAGACACTCTACCGCTTCTGGCTCCTCCTAGGTCATTGAAATGTCTCCCTCTACTGAATGCCCTTATACTTTTGTTCACCGACATGCGGGCCATGCAGCGCACGGGCCCAAATGCCATCCACCAAATTAGAAGGCAGTATGCAGGCGGAGAGTCACCCCGGTCGTAGCGCGGTAGTAATGAGCCGTCGTATCACAAAACCCCACCTCCCCGCAGTCTAAGTTTGACGGACGAAGCAACCATCATTTCACTCTTTGCTGAATCCCCTTCTCCCTCACTGTCTTCAAGAAAGGCAACACTTGCATCTGCCACTGTTCTTCTCTCCGAACGAAGGGAAGGTAAGCGGATCCGTGATGTTGGTATATTTTAGTTTAGAGGAAAAAAAGCTTTTGCAAAGCAGTAACCGATCCTCACTCTCTTTTTGTTTCATTCTCATTGCGATTGTGTTTTCCTTTCAGTGGTCTCCTAGTATTCGTCAGTTTCATGATGGACCAAGGAGAACCAGGCAAAGATCTGCCGATATTGGAGCAGACGCGGGAGGCTGATCCCCACGAGACAGAGAGCTCCAAGAAGATGGAGGCAACCACCGAGGCGACCCCAGATACTGAGATGGTCAATGCCCCGTTTGAGGTTACAGCCCCCGTGGCACTGCAGGAGCAGTTTTCCCCTTCGAGGATGTGTCCCCCCCCGCTGAGCTGCCCAAGGTGATTTCCTTCTTTGCCGATCTCGATTGTGGTTTTTCATCTAAGTATGTGGTGATTTTTTTAGAAAAGGAAGTGTGTGGTGATTAATAATGCAAAATTTATTTAGCTTCGATGCCATGGTATACGTAGTGGTTTAAATAACTTGTGTTTCTTATACTGAAAAGTAATTCAGAATTTGTTTCTATTTCAATTAGAGCCCTGATGCAGACAAGGATTGTGTGGTTGTACATGTCACTCTCTATGAGGCGGACGACCTGAATATACGCACTGGGAAAATAGAGTTCTTAGGCTGTTGGATCCTGGAAGCCATTTGCGGTTATACCAATGAAGAGTTGTATTCCAGCCTCACTGTTGTCAGGCGTGTTGTCCAGGGTGTACTGAAGCACAAGAAGTTCAAAGCTACTCCTTCGATTGTGAGGAATATTGTTCTTGTCAAGTTTATGCAGGAAGATGATGTGGCATGCCTCCACAAACAAGTTTATCAGTGGCAAGGCCACAAGGTTGTCTTCATGAAGGTTCACAGGATTGAGCTGCTGTGTGACGTCCTCGATGATGTTCATGGCAAGGTCTGTCTTGTGTCCAACCCAAATTAGATCGAGGCATGAAATAGTTGCCCCAGCTAGTGTTTAATAGTAGTTTGGATTGTGTCTAATTATCCGAACCTTGCCTGTTATCGACCCCTCTGGGGCTAGTACTCTGTTTGAATCCGTCTATGGGAACTGCTGCTACTTTTGTGTGCCCGTGAATCATGTGAGAACCATCGTAATTTTTGCCGAAACAGATGCGTCCTCACTAGTTTTTTCATGAATATGGCATGGTAAGACATAAGTTGTCACGGTTTATCATACGAGCAGTGTGTGTTTTGATGAAATAGAGCACTTGTTCGAGAACCGTGCACCGACGTATACATAAGTACTTGTAAACACGGTTGGTGCTACCCCACTTGTAAGCAGTTGTGCAAAACACGGCACATTGGCTCAGCTCGCTTCAACACTAGGCTATCGACCAGCTAACAATCAGCAATCTGCTGTCTGACATATAAGCAACTATGTATCTTGTTACAGTGGTTCATGCAGTTAATTGAGGCCACAATGTAATAAATTTCAAACGTTCACACGCTAGTCCAGCGCTCATGTGGAACACTCACATTAAACTCGTCTTCATAAAAAACTTGAAAATAATAAGTTAAGCAATATTGTACATCTCAATGATTCATAGAACATATCAAACATATACTAGTTCACAGCAAAAGACAAAGTTGTGAGAAGGTTTACAAATCAGGAAAAAACAAGCAAGGCTTCTCTCTGAGCAAAGGGCCTCCCGGCAGGCTTAAATTTCCTGGAGTTCACTCTGGTTTTTTCTTGTTGCCACCATTCAGGGTTAGGTTCTCTCATTCCAGAATAACCAATTATAATTGTGGTCTCAGCTGGAATGCTGAACTGAACCATGCAGTGTACTGACCAGGTGAAATTCTTGTGCATTCCACTAAATTTAAGCACCGCTATTTGCAGAAATAAGCAGACCACAATGCCTCTTGTCCGCGCACCTGTCCAAGAAACCGCCATGCAGCCGTGCCAGCTAGTCCTCGGTCCATGGATGAACTGGTAGAAAGTGCATTCCGGACTAGGATGCAGTTGTTTTCACTCGTCCCTGCACTGCAATCAGGAAGTAAAACGTACGAATCAGCTTCTTTTAGATTGCGTTGGTCATTCTACCTTAGTTACTACCAATGTAGGGATACCTTGAAGACGGGAGGTTAGACGACGACAACGAGGGATAGCCGTCTCATTTTGCGCAGTTGTACTAAAACAGAGGTGTGTGCTTTTGATTGCGCGGATAGAAACGATACGGAGACAGACATCCCGAAACGATATGGAGACAGACATCCCTGTTTGCGCAAATAAGAAATACGGTTATTTAAGCAGTGATAGATATTACTACTTTCCCCCGTTTCCTCTTAGAACCAAGTCCTAGATTCATGCTACAGCTTTCCCACTTTCTTCCCTATTTGAACCAAAGCTTTGAGTCGACTGTATGAAATAGCTTTACTTCTAATAATAGTAGAAGTCTAGGTGGCTTTGGAAGAACAGACGGAAGTAGAAAAGGATCCACACGAAGGGAGCTGGGGCAGTAGAGCAAGGCAGGTTTCGAAGGAATATATACCTGAGGGTCGTCGGCATGTCGCAAAGACGGCGTCGGGAGGCTGCATCCTGGCCACAATACCGCAGGGAGGAAAAAGGGGTCGGAGGCCCTCCCGAGCCGGCGCTCTCTCGGAGAGAACGGTACGGCCGCCGATCGGGACGCGCGGGTAGCCGTTGGTCTCCTCCCTCGTCGGCGACGACAGCGTGAACGATACACCTACACCCCTGCCCGGTCGAGGTTGTCCGGCCGGATTTGTGACTAGCCATGAGCTGAGAGAGAGTGTGGCCACCTATGTGTTGCTTAGATCTGGAGAGCATGAGAGAGTGAACGAGAGGAACCCTAGTAAAGCAAGCGCTAAGGCTCCTACTTTTATATATAGTGGAGTGATTTTGTTGTACCAGCTTCAAAAAAATGCACTCCTACGTGTACCCGCGAGTGGGTGTGAGAGAACTAGTGCGTGCGTGCACCGCTTCTCTTCGTGAGAGTACAATATTCTATGCCCAAAGAACATTCTCCGCAAGAGTAATAGTACAAGTGTGTGACGTGTGAGCTAAAATAAAATGTGCGTGCCGTCTTTTGTTTTTTAGAAGTTCTGAGGGTAGGGTGTGAAGAGCACATATGTGCGTGACGTCTACCTGCAGATAGACGGTGGGTGCGATGTGCGAGTCTGCGAGAGGACTCGGGAGAGTCGTGACTCGTGAGAGTGCGTGTGCGTGAGAGAGAGGGGGGCACGTATCAATGCAATGCATGTGTCCGTAAATCATTATCCGACAAACGTTCGCCACAAGCCTTTTCCTGACGAACGCCGTAAGAACCGTTAGATCGGCATCCGACAGTGTCAGTTTTGCCATGTCATTTAACAGAACAACCACTCCTCCTACACACAAATCTTCCACGTGAGTGTTAGCAACCGCCGTATGCTCCATCCGTTCCGAAATGCAGTGCATATAGCTTTATTGAAAATTCGAACCTCGCAAACTTTTACCGAGTTTTCGTGTACCAAATTGCACATGTAGAATACCATGTATATGTCATTTCATTCATCTTCGAGAGGTAACTATAAAGTTGGGTGAGGAGTCTACAAAGAAAGACCATCGTATCACCTGCAGCAATTTCAAGCATCCTTTAGTGTCGAGGAATATCATAGGAACTCTATATGATATGATTTTTATAGGATTTTTTTCTTTAGAGCCAATTGGTTCATAGGAATAGATTCATATACTCCACATTTCAAAGGAAATAAACATGATATCATTTCTATAGCTTTAGAGCCACTTGGTTCATATGAATGGATTCCTATAATCCCTTAATTTCAAAGGAAAATAAACATTAGCGTATATTCAATAGAAAAGTTCCTATGATATGAACCAAATTACATCTCTTTTCTAATCCCTCCTCATAGGAATTGAGATACATGTCATCTCTAGATTCAAAAGAAAAGTTCCTATGATGTGAACCAAATGACATCTCTTTTCCAATCCCTACTCATAGGAATTGAGATGCTCCATGTCATCTCTTTCCCTACAACTTCCATGTATACATATTCTATTCCTAAATAGATAGTACAACCCACTAGTAGCTTTTTTCCAAAACATGCAACTATGGCACAAGAACTATATAGTGTGCCAATAACTTTGAAAGATGGTCGCTGGATGAAGCTAACCCGACAATGCAGAGATAGGAAAACCCGAGCACTACTGGCCGTTGCATATCATCAACATTCCACCAGATCTGCCACATGTACAATTTAGAAGACTCCATGGTTGAACTTAAGCATAATGCACAAACCTCAAAACACAAGCACTTCTCCTTTGTTCTAGAATCTTCTGTATCATAATTGATTATTTTTTTCTAAATGAATTGCCATTATTTGTTTTTTACTTTATGATTTACTCCCTCCGTTCCAAAATAGATGACCCAACTTTGCACTAACTTTGTACAAAGTTAGTGCAAAGTGGGGTCATCTATTTTGGAACTGAGGGAGTACAATGCACAACCCCATGAATCTTAACATTTTTATAAAACTTATTGATTTTGAATGAGATGAACTATAAGAACTAAACGAACATCTACATCATGCATATATGACTCAAAGCTTTACATGCTATAGTGTGTATTTATTCATAATTTGGTTTCGAAATCTCATGCGTTCAATACATGTGTACCTTACTAGTTTTGAGTAGAGTAGCAAATTTCACGCGGCCCCGGGTATATCAAAATGTAGGGCCCATGCATCATTGCCTTTCGGTCGAACCTACGTCCACAATTTTTTGTATGTACTATATCTCCACTGGTCCCCGAACCCAAAATGCTGCCTCGTTCCCGTAAAACCAAGCGGCCCACACATATTTAAGGCGTCAGCTCGAACTCATTTACTACGACGTGGCCCCGCATGCCGTAGTACTCCTACAAACCCTACCGCCACACTCATCATCGGTTTTCTTCAAGAGGATGAGGGAGAAGCCGATTTGTAGTGGAGGCGCTTTCAAAAAAAAGGATCTGTAGTGGAGACCCCTACCCTAGGGTGCCCTAGGTAGCTGCCGCACGCATCATTGTTTTCTCTTTTCTTTATGCTCTTGCGCCCTAGAGTGAAATGATGGTTGCTTCGTCCGTCCAGCTTAATGTGGGAAAGGTGGGGCTTTGTGATTTGACCCCTTGTCGCTCATTTTCTACTACTCCTCCAATTCCAACCGCTGCTCCGAACTGTAATTTGGTGCATCGCACGTGGAACAAGACGGTGGATGAGCCACATGTCGGCCAAAGGGGTCCTGTTAAGTGTGTCGCCATTTCGTGTGCGGACTGACCCTGCTTGAGCCGCTACGCCAACACGATAGGAGCAGCCTACCACTTGGTTTTGCTCCTTGGTGAATCCCGACTATATTGATCTAAAAAGATACATGCTGAACTACCCTCTCCGTCTTGGTTTTTTTTATTTTTAGGCGTCTCGGTTTATAGGGCCTGCACGTAGTTCTAGGTCATCCATTTGACTAACTAAATATGAGTTACTATGTCACAAAAAGTATATCATTGGATTCTTAAGCGGATGTAGTTGTATTTAAAAGTCGAGGGCGGGGCTTTTCCTGCGCGGTAGGCGGTGGGGCAGTTTCGCCTAGTCGGTTCGACAGAGACACGAGAAGACGAGGGAGTAGATGCTGCAAACATAGGGCTGTGTGATTTGACAGCGAGTTACTGCTGGACAGGTGGGGCCCCGTTATTTGACTTGCCATTATCGTTTTAACTGCGGCGCTACGACCGGCGTGAGTCTCCCAGATTCCTAACCACCTCCATATAGGTGCCTCTCCCAATGCTCCACCATGTAGTAGAGGCTGGTTCTTGCATGAGAGCCCACTTCTCCACTTTTTCCTTGCCTCTATTTCCTCCACATGTGCAAAAATGCCATGTAAAGCGCACTATTGTTCTTACTTTTACTTGCTCCTACAGGTGCTTAAGCTTGCCACATAGGCATAAAGTCTGATGTGGCAAGTTAATCAAGAAGAGAGAGACTAGTTTGGTGACCCAAGGAAGAAACGGTGCTAAGCGCGTGTACCTAGGTGAAAAGACAATTTTGAGTCTATAGCTAATTAAATGAAGCAAACTTAGCAACACCATTTCATTGGAAGAGGTCACTCCTTGGCAAATGCAATAAATACACGCGCTTACTAGCACCGTTTCTTCCTTGAGTACGAAGAAAGAGATAGAGAGGAGTAACAAAAAATACACTTATAGGCATATAGCCAACCTTGTTGTAGTATGAATGACTAAGTGATGACTATGTATGACATGCCAACATCAGATAGCCTAACGCACTGTGTTAAATCTCCAAGGGCGCGACCACGCGAGCGATGCGACGGTCGTGGTAGGCGCGACCATGATACGGGCTGCTGGCAGCCCTTGGATCTGAGATCAAACGATCGCATGCTAAGTTGCTGAAATTTGCAGAATAACCCTCCAGGATAGGACATTCACCCATAGGTCTAGAATCACTCCATGCAACCGTTCGATCTCAGATCCAAGGGCTCTCGGAAGCCCGTATCATGGAAGAATGGAAAGCCACTACCCTGCCGTTCGCACGTTGGCAGTTCGCTCCTACTCGTCCCCGCACGTTTCAATACTACGGCGGTTCGCTCCTAGTCGTCCCGTCCATTCTCATTACGGTAGTTCCACTAATCCTAACCCTCCTCCCAAATCCATGGCGTCCCAAATCTCCAGGATCGGTGGTGAGTACAAGGTTAGAACCATCACCGGCGAAGAGTTCGACGTCATCTACAACCGTTCTTCCGCGACAGTGAAAGGATGCCTTTCTCGCTTCAGACGCATGTTCAAAAACTCAGATGATGAGTGGGTCGCTGGGCTAGATGTTGAGTACACCACAGTCCTAGGATGAGAGAAGTATCTAAAGGACGAAGAGAGGAAGAAGCCCGCCGTGATCCAGGTTTGCGTACATAACGTTTGCTTGGTCTACCACATATGCCATGCCGACGTTGAGTGCCAGGATTTTAAGACCTTCCTCAAGGACAAAATAGTGAAATTCGTTACTGTAGACTTTACGAACGACGAAGAAGTCCTGGGTCGGATAGGCCTCGTTGTAGGCAACCCCTTCGACCTCCAGAAGAATCGGCTGGTGCCCTCTCGTCAGCCTTCAATGCTGACCCTGGCAAGAGCCATGGTTCATCCTTTGTACGGTAAACTGGAGAAACCTCCATACACGTTTCATCGTCATGCATGGCAGCAGAATGTACTAGATATAGACCACATCCACTACGCTGCAATGGATGGCTACCTTTGCTTCAATATCTACAAGGGTTGGATGAAGAGCAACAGCCAAGTGTGCGGTTCAAGCAAAGAAGTATCGGCCAAGAGGAATAGGGACAAGGACGAAGTCGAGGACGTGGACGAGGACTCCGAGTAAGGTGGCAGTGTCGTTGCTCATGGTGGTTCTAAACTTCTAATGCAGTGTCTATCGGATTAGTTGCATAGTTTAATTTCAGGTGTGCTTAGTTTAATTTGAGGGGTGTGTTGTGCTGAGCCCCCAGCAGAACTATGTTATGTTTCTTCTCGTTACTTTAACTCTTCAGTATGTACATACTACTAGTATTTCTTTAATTGAATTTAGCACCCCAATTAAGCACATACTAGCTTTTTTAATAGTACTATATGCATAATTTGGCGACGAGCGCTCTCTATATGTACCACCTTTTTTTTATTTCAATTTTTGCTCCATGCGCAATCCATTGATAGTACTACTGTACAAAAGTATACATTTTTTAAAAGGCTAGAGTACTGTTCATCACATATATAGCCAGTTAAATTCTCAACCTAGAATGATGTGCATGCCATGTAGTAAACCGATACGGAGGAAGTACAGTAAAAATGAGGTGATTTTACCGAGCGATCGGCGGGGGAGCATGGCCTGTCATGCGGTCCCACGTGTCATGATGTACCAAGGCGATGCGCGTGTCCCTCTTGAGGCAGAAGCGATACTAGTACATGGTTTGAGATGATGGCGAATCGAAGTGTGAAATAAGGGTTGCTTCGTCCGTCTGGGAAAGTGCGGCATTGTGATTTGACGTCTCATTGCTCATTACTACTACTGGGTCGGTACGAGTTGGGTGTGTCCCCCCTGCTATTCTGCACTGTTATTTGGTGCTTGAGACGTCGACCCGGTTGCTATATGTCCCACATGTCGGCGACAGGAAGTACAGAATTCATGAAAGGGAGCGTCGACGGAGGAGTATACTACTACAGAATTCATGAAAGGGAGCGACTTAGTTTTGGAAAAATCTGTTTTTACGGAGTACGTACCCACTAGGGTTTATAGGGCTCATCTAAAAAACATTCGTTTTTTCGTTTGATAAGTCTCAATTCTACTATACTAGTAGTAGTACCATTACATGTTGGATTTCAAGGTGCGTTAGATCAGCCGACGCAAGCAGTGTCAAGAGGAAACTAACCAATGCATGTACAAGGTCATGGAAATTTAGTGGTCATTCATGCATTCGTTCTAATTAATGCCTCGGTAAACACAACTTCTTGAGAAAAACAAGCGTACTAATTACTTGTGCAAACTACAAAATTAATTCGACAACTCACCGTCTACCTTGGTTGGAGAGATTTTGAAATTGAGCCATAAACTGGAAAGGAGGGAGTAGTAACTTTTGTCTCGATTACTATTTGTGGCCTTGTATAGATGCAAAATGTATTTTTTATAGTGGCCTTGTATAAGTAAATGGAGGGAGTACTAACCAAAGTACGTAGTAGGGACGAGGAGTAAACGGAGGGAGTAGTAAAATTTTCTGCTCGTGCTGCGAGCCACCGCGTGCGTGGGCGAGGGAGCAAGCTTCACCTCATCCTACGAGCCACCGCGCCCGTGGGCGGGGGAGACGGCGTACTAAGCAAGCTTCTCCTCGTTCTGCGAGTTGTCGGGACACATCAAAAATACTCCAGTGTATAGAGCCTTGCCTCTAAGGTAGGCCCCACATGGTTTGCCTCTTTTTTTAATTTAACGTAATGCGTCAAGTCGCAATTTGTTTGTTCACCCGTGGTAGACGATCCTCCCTCCACCAAGTGGACAACCAGTACACGTGCCAAATTACCACGTGGGCTGCCTTTTTCGTACAGAAATGAGCTCCACCATGTACCCGTGCGGGTGTGGTTGGGAAAGAGACGGGAGTACGTGCGCCGTGTGTCGTGGATTTGTCACAGCAGATGTCCTCATGAACGGACTTAGTCGTGGAGCCATCGCGACGGGTTAGCTTAAAGGGGTTAAAACGGACACAGGGACGCAAGGGAGTTTTATACTAGTTCGGCCCCTTCGATGAAGGTAAAAGCCTATGTCTAGTTGTGATGGAATTGATGGGGTTTCGATGACTAGGGAGCAAATAAGCTTCGCCTAAGTCTCGAGTTGTTGTCTGTCATCCTTGAACTGCTGTCGGGTCGTCCCCTTATATACATGGGTGACGCCGTCGGTTTACAGAGTCCCAACACCGGCTCATAAACGTGTCCGGCCTGGTCTCTATTTATTCCTAACTTACAATACAAGTTACATACCAATGTCGGTTTACGGCTACAGGCCTTGAACCGACTATGGGCCCTTAGCCCTCATCTGCCTTCTTGGGCTTTAACATACTTAACTATTGGCGAAGACCCAGATAGGCCGGTTTACGCCTAGTAGTAATATCCCCAACATTAGGCCCAGATTGATTTGAACGGGTTCATGTCAATCCTTAGTAAAAACTTTATCTTCAACATCTTCTTATAAATTGGTGAACCGCTGTGATGTCATCCTCTCCAATTGCCGTAAACCGGAGTGACGTCATATGTCATAACGAAGCTATCCATTATACCTCCTTGTTTAATAGATCTGCGATAATCGAGGCGATAGTTCCATTTCCAACCCCGCGGCCCCTTGATTCTCGCGCTTGACACATGTCCTTTTCTTTATAAATAGGACCGAAGGGTCATTTCCTTTCTCCCCTTCATGCTCCTCTTCTTCGTCTTCCTCGCATCTCCTAGCTTCGGAACGCTGCCGCCACCGACCTCTGCATCAACTCGGGCCGCCGCATCACCCTGACTTGTACCAGAGCACCGCGGCGATCTCCCGCGTCGTCCTCAACTCCGGTAAGTCGTCTGACCCTTTCATTATGGATCTGTTCTAGTGTTTCCATGCTCCTCTAATGTTCATCGTCTGTTTCATGCTCATATAGGATAGATCTTTTAGATGAATCTATGAACTTTTGCTCTGTATAACGGTAGTTTCTAGCATCCACCTTCACTTTGATATGTTTGGACCGTAGATCTGATCCACAACTTTACTTTACTGATTCCACCCTGTTCCTCCTAGGTCTTGAATATATATTTTTTTCCTTTCATGGACACACTCCAGATCCAATGCTATAATAGAATCTTGTGAAATCTGTTTCTGCGTACTTACTCATTCGCAATCTCAACTGTTTCAATGTTTAGACCAGGCGGTTTAACTTTGTAGAAAAAATTACCAAACCGGTATATACCATTAGTCCCCTTGTTGAACCGCCAGAATTCCTTAGCCAGGCACTGCCGCTTCACAAATTCTGGTTTATAAATAACTGCCTCCGGTTTAGCAATATGTGCCTCAGTGTAAATTGGCCCCACACACTCTTGAATCGGAATTACTGCTTTTGTAGATTGCATCATGGCTAAACAAGTGTATGAGTGCAGCTGGGTTCCCTCTCGCGTGGCCGAGACTCAGTTGAACAATTTAGTCAAAACTGGCGCTTTAAGCAGTAAAGAGGTTATTCATTGGAGGGTCCCTGGTACAGAATGTCCTCCCACGCCCCAAGAGGGAGAGGTTGTTGTTTTCGCAGATCATCTAGCCCGGGGCTTCAATCCTCCCAGTTCAAAATTTTACCGGGATGTCTTAGCCAATTTCCAACTCCGCCCGCAAGACACTGGCCCAAACTCTGTAACCAACATATATCACTTCCAAGTGCTCTGTGAGGTATTCTTTCAAGAGGAACCCACAGTTGAATTGTTTAGAGACTGCTTCCATCTAAACCGCTGTACTGAATTTACTGACGGTGCCAACACGGAGTTAGGCGGTATGGCGATTCAAAAGAGAAAGGAGGTCACTTATCCTCACGCCAAAGTGCACAGTCATACAAAAGAGTGGAATCAAACATGGTTCTACTGTAAACATACCTCTCCTTTTGACAAAAATCCTTTATCGGGTTACCGTCCAGAATGGCTTAGCAACACCCATCCTTTCCCCCAAAGGCTGACTGCTAAGGAGAGAAGTAAATATGCTCCTCAATTATCCAAACTCAGGGCCTTCATGGCTAATGGGCTGATAGGGGTTGATCTTGCCCGCTGCTGGATATCATGGAGTATACTTCCTTTAAGTCAGCACTCCGGTTTGATGTGTGAATACACCGGGAGTGAAAAAGACCCTCTTCGACATATTGACATCCAGCTCACAGATCACGAAGTTACAGAAGCTGTGAAGAAAATACTGAATGAACCAGAATCTGTTTGCGCCAAAACCGGCCTGGCTCCCTTCTGTGCCATCAACAAACCGCCAGTTGTAAGACTTATACCTTTTCATTTTTATTGATCCTGCTTGCTCACTTTATCAATTTGCTAATATCCAAATTCTTCAAACAGGGCGATGATCCATTTTGGAGCAAAAAACCTTCGCAAGACAAACCGGAGAAGCCAGAGAAACCGGAGAGGCCAAACCGGCCCAAGACCAGAGTTGTTAAGAGGCCAGCTAACAGGAAGAAAACCACCGCGTCCTCTGACCCAATAGCTGATGACGATGTGGGTAATCCGGATCTAGAAGTAGAACTTGATTCACTTGGATTATTTTTCACACGTCTTATTGATAATGACCATTGTCAGGATGATGCGAAAGGCAGTCAGGCTGATGCTGTATAGGTAATCACTCTGTCCTCTAATTCAAGCCCTTTACCTTCACTAAAAATCCGTCGGGCAAACCGGAAAATTAAATTTTCTCATCCTCTTGCTTATTTGGATCCAAACTTTCTTATGAAGACACAACAGCATGAAACCCGTCGCACAACCTGGCACAGCGGCCAGGTAGTCACCTCCGCCGGTTTACCGAATAGTCTGGTTCGGAAACGCCGTTCAGAGGTCTCTAACTCTCTTGTCAATGCTTGTCCTAAAGCAGGCTGTTTTCGTCAACCTCTTAATCTGTCTGACTCCGATTACCAGGGCACCTCCCATTCATCGTCTGGCGAGTCATCAGCCACCCAGCTGCCGCCACTCAAAGCGGTGCTTGGGTGAGTTATATTTCTTATGATGTTTCTGATATATTACATTAGAACATACGCTGTATTGATCCTTTTCATTTCTTTCAGGGCCAAACCTAGGCCAAGCAAGAAGGCTCGCCTGGACAAAGCGGCCGAAGATGATACTGTTCCTGAACCGGACAAAACACGAGAAGCAGCTACTCGCGAGGATGTGCCAAACGACCCCCCACCGCAAGATGATGATGTTGTTGCTGAAGAACCACATATTGACACATCAGGTCCTATTGACCAGCCCGCAAGCCCGGTCCGGATGATAGAACAACCAGCCCGTCGAAGCAAGCTGATAAACCGGCGACTCCAATGCAAATCGGTGAAGCCAAAGATGACGATGTTATTATTACTGGCATTGGTCGTACCGAGCCTAGCAATCCTATCGCTTTATCCAGACACACTGCCAAAGAAGAATTTGCTGAAATTGGTAAGGGCAAATGGAATGTCGCCTTGTCAACCTATGCCGCTCTGTCTCCCCAGGATCTCCATTCCGGCTATCTGAACCGGTTATACACCAGCCGTGACTATGAAGCCGGTGTGGTTAGTATGATGAAGGACAAATATGAGGTAACTTCCATATACTCCTTTGCTTCTAATCTGTCAACTCCAATAACCCCCAAGTGATGGTTTAAGATATCAACTTAAACCGGGACTTTTCAATGTGAACTTCAATATATCTGAATTTTGCTGTTGTAGCCCCCAAGGGCCGGTTCAACTTTACATAGTTAAACCGGGACTTTAGGTAGAAAGTATCAATAATTATGGAGCAAAT
This sequence comes from Triticum timopheevii, assembly GCA_963921465.1. Taxonomy (NCBI): domain Eukaryota; kingdom Viridiplantae; phylum Streptophyta; class Magnoliopsida; order Poales; family Poaceae; genus Triticum; species Triticum timopheevii. The sequence goes on from OY997270.1 coordinate 594,647,953, forward strand.
AGCCATTAGCCCCCAAGTGCCAAGTTGAATACTACTTTCATAAAAATTGTAAGATGAAGATCAAATAGGCATTAGCCCCCAAGTACCGAGGGCATAACTTGTTATGTGATTGGTACTTCACTTCTGTACCCTCATTTGAATCATATTATTGTCTGTATGTAGGCTGAGAGGAGCAAAAGAGAAAACCAAATCGCCGATCTGCAAGAAAATCTGAAGTCCCAGCAAGCTGAAACCTCCAAAGCCAAAGAGGAATTGACCAGCGCTTTAAGCACTATGGAACAACTTAAGGAGGGCTTCAAGAAGGAGCGGGCGGATTGGGCCACTGAGAAATCCGCTTTAACCAAACGAGCAGAAAATGCCGAGGCTGCACTGAAACCGGTAGTGGACGAACTGACCAGCATAAAGCGGCAAGTGCATGCCATGACCACTGCTATCTTCGGTAAGCCGGTTTGATTTTTGGATTGACTCGGCTATCTTATAGAGCTGCCGCTTTGTTAACCCTTTGTAATATTTCAGGAACACGCATGGGTCACTTGGGGTCAGACGTGCGGAAGAAATTGAAAGCCGCCTACACATTGATCGAACAATTGTATACCGGTGCACAACGGATCATCTCTACTGCATCCCACAACAATGCGGCGCCCACCTTGATCCAAGACACCCTTAAAAGGTTGTCTATGCTTCCTGCCCGGGTTGAAGAGCTGAAAAAATCTGCTGCTCCAACCGGTGCTATAAATGCCTTGATCCGGGCAAAAGCGTGGGTGCCAGATTTCGACCCTGTTGAAGCAGCTCAGGGCTATCCCAGCTTGAAGGAAGACGGGTCACAGTTTAGTGAAGCGGATCTGCAAGCAATAAACCGGGAGGTGCGTCCTCTAGCTTGTCAATTGATTGAAGAGGCAGACTTGTCTCATTATCAAGCCCAATATGATGACCAAAACAAGCGAGTAGCTGCACCAATTCCTGAAGCGAAAAATCTTATCCCTCCAATCCGTAAGCATACTTACGCTCCTGATATTGAACCGTCGTTGCTACTCCATGATGAAGCTGTCTTTCAAGCATTAATGGGAATCAACTTGACAACTATTGATTTCCAGCCGCTGGGTAGAGAAGCAGAGGTTGAAGCGGCGCGAGACGACCCGCAACCATCAGGCCAGGCTGATGACCAAGCTTGAACCGGAATCCGGTTTAAATTGCTGCTCCTTTCTATTCTGCGGAAAAACAATTATTTTATTTGGGCACCGTGTTGCCTTGTAATAGGCTAGCCGATACTCTTGATTTTGATATGCCTTCGTGCATAATTACTGCAACTTGTGCTTCCTTTGGGTGATAAAATTGCCAAAGTATTTTCTGCAATCAAAAAATCTTAAAGCGCCGCCACGGTTGTACCGCGAGGCAGATTATGATTTCTATATATATGAAATCAAATATCTTAACTTTAAACATATGATCAAATCTTGTGATACATAATACCTGCCATCGTTGGGCATGAAGTTGGCTTGGCCAATCTTAAAGCGGAGGTTTATGAACCTATACCGTCAGAGGAGAACACCGCTCCTGTATATATATAATGTCGGTTTACCATGTAAACCGTGCCGGGTTATGATAAACACCGTGTTACCCCATAGTAGGATGTTAACAAAAAATCAAACCGGGCAAATAGTCTCCGGATTAAGAATGGACCGTGTTCCGTCAATTGACAGTTGAAACGGTTTAAGAATTGTCGGTTTAAAAATGCAACAAAAAAAGAAATATTTATCAAAGAAAATTTCAAGCAAAGGCAATGATAAAACCGTTTGCAAAAGGAGGCTATTGAGCCGATCAAGTGGCATTACCATGGTCGGACACGACCAAGCCCCCGATAGGCGTAGCTATGGTTCAAGTCAGCCAGGTCCCCAAATGATGTAGTGGCATTATGCCGATCAAGAGGTGTAGCGATGGTTTGGGTTCGACCAAGCCCCCAAGCGATTCTGTGGCCTTAGGCCGATCAAGAGGCATGACTGGTTCAGATGTGACCAAGTCCCCAAGTGATCTCATGGCTTTCGCCTATCAAAAGGTGTTGCATTGGTTCGGATACGACCAAGCCCCCAAGTGATATAACATGAAGCTTTAAAAAGCTAACTCAAGGGATAAACCGGAGGCCGCTTTAGGACAAATAAAACTCCGTGTAACCACACATGATGTAAAAAGAACAGAGACCCCGCTTTAGCTGAGGCTCCGGTTTATTATATTGATCATAATATATACATTGTCATAGTATGTACATAAGTAGAGCCAATGGCTCAGGTATAGTAAGGCCGAAGATGAGCTATGTTCCACGGCCTGTTGGTCTCCTCCTCTGATGTACGTGAGTCTTTATGCTCTCGAATACCGATCATATAGTATGACCCGTTGTGCAGATTCTTGCTGACCACGAAAGGTCCCTCCCAATGTGGGGATAACTTGTGCATATCAGTCTGGTCTTGGATGAGCCGAAGTACCAAATCCCCTTCTTGAAAGGTTCTGGTTCTGACTCGGCGACTGTGATAACGACGAAGATCCTGTTGGTAAATCGCCGAGCGGGCAGCTACTATGTCACGCTCTTCATCCAACAGGCCCAAAGCATCTTGTCGTGCTACCTCATTGTCCGCTTCAACATAAGCCGCTACACGAGGTGAATCATGACGGATATCACTAGGGAGAACCACCTCCGCTCCGTAGACCATGAAGAACGGCGTGTATCCTGTTGATCTGTTGGGTGTGGTGTTAATGCTCCATAATACAGATGGTAATTCTTTAACCCAACAACCCGGCGTTCGTTGCAAAGGAACCATAAGCCGGGGCTTGATACCTCGCAAGATCTCTTGATTAGCCCTCTCTACTTGACCATTGGACTAGGGGTGAGCCACTGATGAAATGTCAAGCCGGATGTGCTCTCGCTGATAGAACTCCTTCATAGCACCTTTGGACAAATTGGTCCCATTATCAGTGATGATGCTGTGTGGAAAACCAAATCAGAAAATCACCTTTTGATGAATTGAACCGCTGTGGCCGCATCACACTTGCTAACGGGTTCTGCCTCCACCCACTTTGTAAACTTGTCAACTGCCACCAAAAGGTGGGTTTTCTTGTCCTTGGACCTTTTGAAAGGCCCAACCATATCTAGCCCCCAAGTCACAAACGGCCAAGTGATTGGAATCATCCTCAATTCTTGAGACGGCACATGAGCACGTCTTGAGAACTTTTGGCAGCCGTCACATCGTCTGACCAGATCTTCCGCATCAGCATGAGCAGTCAACCAATAGAAGCCGTGACGAAACACTTTTGCCACCAAAGAATTTGAACCGGCGTGGTGACCACAATCTCCTTCGTGGATCTCACGTAAGATTTCACAGCCTTCCTCAGGGGACACACAGCGTTGAAACGCCCCTGACGCACTGTAATGATGCAACTCGCCATTGACAATAGTCATGGACTTGGATCGCCGGATTATCTGCCGGGCCAGAATCTCATCCTCTGGTAACTCGCCCCGGTTCAAGTACGCAAGATAAGGAATCGTCCAATCCGGAATAACATGAAGAGCTGCCACCAATTGAGCCTTCGGATCAGGAATAGCCAAATCCTCCTCACCAGGGAGCTTGACCGACGGGTTATGCAGCACATCCAAGAAAATGTTAGGCGGGACCGGTTTGCGTTGAGAGCCCAGCCGGCTTAAAGCGTCTGCCGCTTCATTCTTCCGGCGGTCCACATGGTCCACGTGATAACCTTTGAAGTGACCTGCAACAACATCCACCTCACGATGATATGCTGCCATGAGTGGGTCCTTGGAATCCCAAGTGCCAGACACCTACTGAGCCACCAAGTCCGAGTCACCGAAGCACTTAACTTGGCTTAGATTCATCTCCTTAGCCATCCGGAGACAATGGAGCAAGGCTTCATACTCAGCTGCATTGTTAGTACAAGGAAACATTAAGCGGAGAACATAACAAAACTTATCACCTCGTGGGGAAGTTAATACGACTCCAGCCCCCGAGCCCTCCAATTGCCTGGACCCATCAAAATGGATAGTCCAATATGTGTGATCCGGCTTCTCTTCAGGTGCTTGCAGCTCTGTCCGGTCATTGATGAAATTAACGAGTGCTTGAGACTTGACCGCCGCCCGAGGCACATATTTTAATCCGTGCGGCCCAAGCTCTATAGACCACTTAGCAATCCGGCCAGTTGCTTCCTGGTTTTGGATTATATCTCCCAAGGGAGCAGAACTGGCCACTGTGATGGGATGCCCCTGGAAGTACTGCTTAAGCTTCCAGCTTGCCATAAAAACTCCATATACCAGCTTCTGCCAATGCGGATACCTTTGCTTGGACTCAATGAGCACCTCGCTGATATAATAAACCGGACGCTAAACCAGATGCTCCTTGCTTGCCTCCTTTCGCTCCACCACGATAGCCACACTGACTGCACGAGCATTAGCGGCGACATATAGCAGCAATGGCTCCTTGTCAATTGGAGCGGCGAGCACATGCGGATTGGCCAACTGCCGCTTTAAATCCTCAAACACTTTTATCAGCAGCAGAACTCCAGACGAACTGATCCGTCTTCTTCAACATCTGATACAAAGGGATTGCCTTCTCACCAAGGCAGCTGATAAACCGGCTTAACGCGGCAATCCGACCTGCCAAGCGTTGAACATCATGGATACACTTTGGTTTAGCCAGGGAAGTGATTGATGTGATCTTCTCCGGATTAGCCTCAATTCCTCTATTGGACACCAGAAAACCCAATAATTTGCCTGCCGGTACACCAAAGACACACTTGGCCGGGTTGAGCATCATCTTGTACACCCTTAAGTTATCAAAGGTTTCCTTCAAATCGTCAACCAGAGTCTCCTTCTCCCTTGATTTAACCACAATATCATCCACATAGGCATGTACATTACGGCCAATCTGTTTATGAAGGCAGTTCTGTACACACCGTTGATAAGTTGCTTGGGCACTTTTGAGCCCAAAGGGCATATATACATAGTAGAAGGCTCCAAAGGGAGTTATGAACGCCGTCTTCTCCTGGTCCTTAACCGCCATCTTGATCTGATGATAACCAGAATATGCATCCAGAAAACTTAAACGCTCAGAACTCGCCGTAGCATCAATAATTTGATCAATACGAGGGAGGGCAAAAGGATCTGCGGGACAAGCTTTGTTAAGATCTGTGTAATCCACACACATGCGCCAGGTGCCATTTTTCTTAAGGACCAGCACCGGATTAGCCAGCCACTCAGGATGGAAGACTTCAACAATAAAGCCAGCCGCTAAGAGCCTGGCCACTTCTTCCCCAATAGCTTTGCGTCTTTCTTCATTGAACCAACGTAGGAACTGTTTCACCGGTTTGTACTTAGGATCCACATTAAGAGTGTGCTGAGCGAGTTGCCTCGGTACACCTGGCATGTTAGAAGGCTTCCATGCAAAAATGTCCCGATTCTCATGGATGAACTCGATGAGCGCGCTTTCCTATTTTGGATCCAAGTTGGCGCTGATACTGAACTGCTTAGACGAATCGCCAGGTACGAAGTCAACAAGCTTAGTCTCCGCTGCCGATTTGAACTTCAGGGCCGGATCATGCTCCGTAGTTGGCTTCTTCAATGGAGTCATGTCTGCCGGATCAACATTGTCCTTGTAATATTTCAGTTCCTCCGTGGCACAAACCGACTCTGCATAAGCCGAATCACCTTCTTCACACTCCAAAGCAATTTTGCGGCTTCCGTGAACCGTTATCATTCCCTTGTGACCCGGCATCTTAAGCTGCAAATACACATAACAGGGTCGTGCCATAAACTTGGCGAAAGCCGGCCGCCCAAACAGGGCGTGAATGGACTCTAGATTTTTACCACCTCAAAAGTCAGTGTCTCCGACCTGGAATCATGATCATCTCCAAAAGCTACTTCCAAAGCTATCTTACCAACAGGATATGCTGACTTACCAGGCACCACACCGTGGAACACCGTATTGGACGGTTTAAGATTTTTATCTGTTAATCCCATACGACGGAAGGTCTCATAATATAAGATATTAATGCTGCTTCCTCCATCCATGAGCACCTTGGTAAACTTATAACCTCCCACCTGAGGCACCACCACCAACGCTAGCTGACCCGGATTATCAACCCGGGGAGGGTGATCCTCTCTGCTGCATATGATTGGCTGTTCAGACCAGCGTAGATAACGGGGCACGACCGGTTCAACAGAGTTTACTGCTCGCTTATGAAGCTTCTGATCTCTCTTGTCCAAGCTAGTGGTGAAGACATGATATTACCCACTATTCAACTCCTTCGGGTGACTCTAGTAAGCCGACTGCTGCTGCTGCTGCTGATTGTAACCACCTTGACCATTCTGATTACCTTGATTGTTATGTCCGCCCTGATTACCATTAAACCCTGAACCGGAATTTTCCCCGCCGTAACCCGGCCCGGATCCTGAGCCACCACCAGATCCGTGGTCATACCGGAAAGCGTTAGAATTCTTGAGCTCCTGCATAATGTAACAATCCTTCCAAAGGTGATTGGCTGGCACCTCCTTCGTCCCATGTTTTGGACAGGGCTGGTTCAACAGATAAGTTAGGCGGTCCGGGTTAGGATTAGGCGCTCCACTGGGATTCGGCGTTTTACCTTTACGTCGCTGGCCCTTGTCCTGTGCGTTGGTATTAGCCACAAAGTCCAGGCTGCCATCCGCTTTGCGCTTACCTCCGTTTCCATGACCTACCGGGTTATGCTGCCGTCCTTTGGAGTTGCTGTTCTTCTTTCCCTTCCCTGCCTTGTCGTCATCAGACTCGGGATCCTTGGTACTATCAGAATCAGCATACTTCACTAACGCAGCCATGAGGGTCCCTATATCGTTGCAATGGCGCTTCATTCGTCCCAATTTCAATTTTAGAGGCCCAAACCGACAATTGCCTTCCAAGGTTATAACCGCTGTGTCGGCATTGATACGGTCTGACGAATGCAAAATTTGTGAGACCCGGCGCACCCAACGAGTCGTTGATTCTCCTTCTTCCTGAACACAGGCTGCTAAGTCCACTATTGACATGGGTTGTTTACATGTATCCTTGAAGTTCTGGATGAACCGGGCTCGCAGTTGGGCCCATGAACTGATAGAGTTGGCCGGCAACCTTTTTAACCAAGTACGAGATGTTCCTTCGAGCATCATGGTGAAGTACTTTGCACACGCCGCATCATCAACATCCAGCATCTCCATGGCCATCTCATAGCTCTCTACCCATGTCTCTGGAGGCTGATCGGCAGTGTAGTTCGGCACCTTGCGTGGGCCCTTGAAATCTTTGGGCAGGCGCACATTGCGTAAAGCGGGGACAAGACAGGGCACCCCCAAAGAGCTAGAAGAAACGCCAGGTTCGACTGAGGTAGTTGGACGAACCGACGTAAGCTGGCGTGCCTCGTACTGTGCTGCTAACTCGGCCTCCCTGCGCGCTCGGGCCCGGTCCACCACTTCTTGAGCATCACCAACACCACCCACCGGGTTGTTACCACGGGGTACTTCACGGTTTCGTGCATTACTTGACACAGCCGGTTCATCCATACGTCTGCTATAGCTCCGGCTTAGACGAGGGGTGGAATGAATTCGGTCACGACTGTATGAGTATGCTTCCTGCTGGATCAAAGCTGTCCGAAGAAGTTCCTTAACGTGGCGGGTTTCTACCGCCTGCGGTGAATCACCTTCAATTGGGATGGCCTCCAGCCGTGCCGCAGCAGCAACAAGGTTATCCATCGGGTTGGAGTAGTGACCCGGAGGTGTCGGGACAGCCTGAGGTACCATAACGTTTTGACGAGGCGACTCCACCAAGCGACGGTGAACCAGCGCGCCCATCCCTGGTGCCTCCGCCCGGTTTACCACCGGCGGGTTGCTGGTTCCTGCTCCTGGGGTGTTGAAGAGATCTCTAGCTTCGAAAACCTGAGGCAAACGAGACCGGTATTTCCGCTTCAGGACCTCATGCGACGCGTTCTGATCCAGCATAAGTCTGTAAGCTTGCGCATCCAACGCGGCCCGCTCTGCAGTCATCCTGGCATCCTCAGCTGCTAGGTCGGCCTTGGCTTGAGTGATCTGGTCCCTCACCTTCACAATTTCCGCATCATGGGCATCCTAATCCGCCGGGTTAGCCTCTGCCATAAGTGTAGCCAACGCATCAAACAGATCGGATAAAACTTGAGCTGGCGGGCTCACAGGGCCACCTGCCCCGGCAGCCGTCGCCGCTACTGATCCGGAGATCATCGCTGCTGCAGTCGAAGAGTGAAGCGCTGCTTGTGTCCCGGCCATGAATATTCCGACCCGGTTTGGCAGATCGGAGGGGTCCGGAATACTATCGCCATCGGAACAGCCCCCAATCCGGCCATCTTATAGCTGATACAAAGATTCGGTTTCTCTGGTTGATGACTCGTCGCCAGAATAAACGACGGTCTCGCCACCAGATTCCGATCCATCCTCATGGCTTCCTCCATGCATGACTCCCACGAAGGCACGTTTCACGGCCGGTTTAACCTGGGCAGATAGTGCATGCTGAGCCGTCTCGATGAGGTCGGTGCAGATGTCCGGCCCAGGGCCCGGTTCACCGATCTTGCCGATGAAGACGTGTATGCCACCAAAAGGGACCCGGTACCCATACTCGATTGAGCCGGCCTCGGGGCCCCATCCTGCATCGTCGATGTAGAGCTTGCCGCGATGACTCTTGGTCATCCGGCCCACAGCATAGCCCTTGAGTCCTTCGAAATTGCCCTCCAAGAAATTGAAACCATCGTGCGATAGCCCCACAATGGGCGCCAACTGTCATGGATTTGTCACGGCAGATGTCCTCATGAACGGACTTAGTCATGGAGCCATCGCGATAGGTTAGCTTAAAGGGGTTAAAACGAACACAGGGACGCAAGGGAGTTTTATACTAGTTCGGCCCCTTCGATGAAGGTAAAAGCCTACGTCTAGTTGTGATGGAATTGATGGGGTTTCGATGACTAGGGAGCAAATAAGCTTTTCCAAAGTCTCAAGTTGTTGTCTGTCGTCCTTGAACCACCGCCGGGTCGTCCCCTTATATACACGGGTGACGCCCGTCGGTTTACAGAGTCCCAACACCGGCTCATAAACGTGTCTGGTCTGGTCTCTATTTATTCCTAACTTACAATACAAGTTACATACCAATGCCGGTTTACGGCTACATGCCTTGAACCGACTATGGGCCCTTAGCCCTCATCAGCCTTCTTGGGCTTTAACATACTTAACTATTGGCGAAGTTAACCCGGCCCAAATAGGCCGATTTACGCCTAGTAGTAATATCCCCAACACCGTGCGAGCGCCTCTTCTCTTCGTGCACGTCCCCCACCTACGTGGGTGTGTGAGAGAGAGAGATACAAACCTAGACATAATGTGCCGTCAATCCCCATACCTCCACCCAGTCCAACCACCAGTCACCACCACGCCCCACTCCTCCCCGCCTTATCTCTCATCTTTCTCCCTCCATTTTTATATACAAGGGGCCACTATCAAAATTACAATTTGCAGATATACAAGGCCACTAACACTAACTGATGCAATATTAATGGTGTTTGCCTCGTGGTACTAGCAAAGGAGGACATTAATTATCCCTTGCATGCATGCAGGAGTTTGTAAAAATATGCATCTTGATGTTCCGTGCAATGCGCGGGCATCTTGCTAGTCCATGAAAATAACACATGGCAAAATTCCACGACGAACGAGGGATTTGAATCTGTTGGGAGGGGCTGTTTGGATCTTGCCCGGGGTAGCCAAAATATTGGCGACTACTTCGCCATGGCCGGCACCGGCTCGAGTTCATCCTAACATTGCCCTCTTCTGTGGAGCCCATGCGGGGTCGGTGAAGGTCCTCGCAACAAAAGGATCCAGCAAGACACCTGCTATGTACGCCGGCGTCGCCTCCGTGGTGGCCTTCATGGGACCCAAGCGGTGGCGGCCTCCCGTGTTCTAGTTCTCCTTGATGATGGCGGCGGACGCGGAGGCGCTGGCCACCGACTCGCCGCTCTCCGTGCACCCGGCTTTTGTCGCTGCTTGCATGGCGCGGCCGCCGGCATGGGAGTCTCGGCCACAGAAACGGGAGACGTGGTACGAGGCGGCAGCGTGGACGGCGGCAACGACGCCCGTGCGCCGCTCCTCGTCGAGCTGGCCTGGAGCGGCGAGTTGCTGAACCGCGCGCTGGCTTCGGGCGACAACTGGCTCCGTCGGGCGAGGGGAGGGAGGTGGATCAGCAAGCTGCATAGCTCGTATCCGGCGGGCTACCCAGCCGGCTTGGATGCGGAATAACTACTCTTCGTAAGCCATTGTAAGAGTGGACAAAATGGTGGAGGAGATAGGGGAGCGGCGGAGGTGTGCGATTCTTGGCCGGAGTTTGGCCTCGTTTAAATAGGAGATTAAATAGACGGCGGATGGGAGGAGCTCGGCCGGCGTTGCGTTTAACGCCGGCCCGATCATGAACGGACGTGTGTCCAGAGTGGGTTTCTCGGCTTCCACACGGGCGGGTTTCATGGAGGCATTTGAATGCGGCATGGAGGCGTGTTCAGCCGGGCATGCCACGAGTGGCGCCCTCGGCTCTGACCTAGGACACCGTGCCGTTCTTCCACTGACGTGTGGGCTCTTTGGGTGCATGGCCTGCATGTCAGTGACCCAACGCAGGAAGCGCACAGCAGAGGAACCTTTGGTGGGCCAGGGCGGTCAGAAGCGGGCATTTCATAAACCGATGATTGTTCATTGAGTGTGACGTCATCTTTTTCATGTAGATAAGCCTTCTATGTTGATAGCCCGTTTGATACATTGTGATTCATAAAGACCGCTGCAAACATCAACGTTCTGCTTATCACAGATAAGATTGATTAATACCCGTAACAATCCATGTCCTTAACAAAGGGTGCATGCACGTATAGGTTGAACGTGTGTCTTGCGTCGTGTGCTGTGTGCATGCAGGTGTGCGAGTGTCGCGTGCGTGCAAGGGTACGTTTCAGTGTTGCATGCATGGGTCCGTACGTGCGTGTGTTTGTGAGTGCATGTGTACATGTCAGTGTTGCACGCCAGCATGCGTGCGTGTGTACGTGTCAGTGTTGCATGCCTACATGCGTGTGTGTCTTGCGTGTGTGTCTTGTGTGCGTGCATGTGTACGTGCGGGGTGAGGCTACACCTCAGTCGACCGACTTTTTCATCTCTGGTCATTAGATTTTCCAGCCGTTGGATACGAAATCAAGGGCCTCCAGTTTATCATCAAACTCCACCCCCCGAAGCCGCCAGCCAGCACCGGCCGAACCGCCAGCCCCCGCCGCCCGCGGCCGGCTCGCCCTCCCCGAAACCACTCCCCACCGCCGGTCCGCCGCCGCACCGGCCATCCCTCTAGCCCCCTCCCCCCCCTCGCCGAGCTTTTTCTCCGGGAATCCCCACCCCATCGCCCAATGAACGCCCCCCAACCGCCGGTGACTGCCAACCAGAGGTCTCACGACTTTGAATACCCACCGACCACTAATTTATTACCATTTCTGTCCTTCATATACGCGCTGACGGTTGGGCCCTATGGTAATGTGCACTGCTGAGTGTGGACCGTTTGGCTGGTCAATTGATCGTGTTATCAACAAATTACGGAGCTGTATGGTGAGCCAGTGACTGTACGATCACCCTAAAATGTACTCCTATTTTATTAACATAGTACAGACTCAAACTACCATTTCTTTCTTTCATATACGGGCTGATAGGTGGGCCCCACGGTTACGCGCCCCGATGGTGCAACACTAGTTGCGCCGCGTGGAACGTTTGACTGGTCAATTGATTGTGTCATCAACAAAATACGGAGTTGTACGGGTGAGCCAGTGACCGTATAATCATGATATGTATTTGTTTAACACGGTACAGACGCAAGGGCTCATATATACGCGCAAGCACTCACCGCTATAAGCGCACACACGCGAACCCGACCCCGATGAGCACCTTCGAGAGAGTGGGCCAGCATATATGATCTTGAGATTTTACGAAGTCACCATAGGTGCCTCGTAGTCGAGTGGAACGTCTCCTCCCACTGAACGTACGTCGCCAGAAAATACTGAAATTAACACAAGATAAATGCGAGCACCGGGACTTTAACCTTGGTGGGCTCGAGAAACCACTGTCCTCTAACCATCCAACCACATGTTGGTTAGCACGACAAAATGTATGCGGTGACCGTGATGAGCTTATTCTGAAGTCCAGTGACCATATCGTGCTTTCGCTTCAAATACAATGACCATAAGTGTCGTCAACAAAATACGGAGCACGCATCAAATGCAAAGTCCGTCAGTGTCATCAACAAAATATGGAGACGTATCGTGAGCTAGATACCGTTGTACTATTGTATATGCTTATTCTCTTAGTGGCCGATTGTGTGTGTGGTGTGGTGGGCACATCATTTCTAGTTGTGGTGGGTCAACATGAAGACTCATGGGTCGGTTCCATCCTGCGCCACATATAGGTTGGACCGAGACGTGTTATACGAAGACCCATGTGGAGGACTCGGCGTACAACACGAAGCTACCAGAGTCGCGGAGGACTCTATCCCCTCTGGTGATAAGCCGACTATATATGATTTGTAACCCTAGGCCCTTAGTATGTTATACAAGCTTGGGGGCTAGTTCTTCGATAGTATCCACACACGCACAATGCCTGGTATTCACGTGTACTTTGTACACACCCCTATCACTAATATACAGTACCAGGAGTAGGCTCTTTCTTCAACTGCAATTGAATTCTAGCATGTGCATGTGTTTATTTCATATTATCGATCCATAGAGTGAGAGAGGTTTGAAATACATGCAATGGATGCTTTCGCAATTCATATATAAACATTAATTAGTGCACTCCATGTTGTTAGTGTGAAGAACTTTATACATTTGTCACTTGCATGGATACATTCCAAATTGCTAGCTACGAAATAGAATACATGTTGATTTCAACATAAAGGGGGTTTCGAAGATTCGAATTCATAGGAAGTGCATTCATCTATTTGAACCCGAGATAATGGCATTTGTGAATCAGATGTAAAAGGGGGTATCAATCTTTGTTGTGAGTTTGAACATGCTATATATATTCATACGCATATCTAACTTTTTTTTGCAACCAAGAAGATTATATCTGGAACCATGCATGAACTGAGGTAAGTTGCATATTTTTTTAATATATACTCGTGTACAATGTATATTCAAATGTACCCCCTCCATTCCAAAATAATCGTAGCTTTAGGATTTTCAAGAGTAAAGATTTGTGAAGTTTGACAAATCCTGAAAGTTCAATTCAAGAGAACTGAAAACGTTAATGCTTCTGCTCCCAAATATTGAACGAAGTACCAAATAGGCCTCTGGTCACACGAAACCGCGCGAGACTAATGTTTTGGCGGTAGGAAATTACTGTCCTGACTCTGGCCCGTGTAGCCTATCGGCCCGATGTCCAAAGGTCTAAACCGGGGTAGGTTTGTAACTTCACAAAGACGCCAGAGAAGCATTCATACACCATGGGCGCCTACCCATGCGCTCGGCCGAAATCTATCCCGCCCACATTTGGGACACCTGACATGACTGTCCTACCCCCAACCCGCAATATGTCCGAAATTTTAGATGGGGGGAAAGTTTGTAACTTTCCCCAAATTTCAAACAAGCGCATCTCAAACCGAAACATTGTTCCCCCTTAGTTCCCTGCCTCCCTCCGTTTCCCCATTCATACTCCGTGGGTGCAAAAACGCCCTCTCCACCAACCGCGAAACCCCAGTCTCCTCCGTCCTCCACCCCATAGCGGCCAATCCACCGCCGCCCTCCTCCATCACGCCGGAGCCGGTACCCCGACGTCGTCGTCCAACGCAACCGCAACCGCAATGCCCTCAAGGACTTAGCAGTTGAAGCCAAGGCAGAGCTGCCTCCACGACGCCGACGCCGACGTGCGCCGTACCAGAACCACTCCGACCACACCGTCCTACGCCTCACTGCTGCGGCTCCACTATCGCAACCTTCCACCGCACCGGAGCTGTTCCCGCTACGCGGTCGTTCACCGCCTCGGATCTGCTTCCCCGCCACCGACAGTCGGCCACCGCACCACACTCAATAACTTGGCCATGGGTTCGTCCAAGGCTGCACCGTCCTCCACAACTTCTGGTTTCCGACGAACAACAAGAAGATCGTCAGAAAAACAGAAGGAGGACACAACACTGCCAGCAGAAAGAGGTACTCCTCTTCCCATATTCGTGCAAATCTTACGTCTCCACTCACACCGTATTCATCCCACGAAAGAAACTAGTTGAGCGCTTCTTACTGCATCTTCTTCGTGATACTAAATGCACAAGGTTTCCTCCCTTTTACTATTTCACCTTTGCTAGAGGTCAGTAGCCCGCCTGGATTTCAATTTAGGGTCAGTCAAACCACAATTAAAAGAAGCAGCACCCTCTTAGGTGCGCGGAGCACCTAGTCCGCCTGCTCCCCGGGGAAGCGGGGTGTGGGGCGCAGGAGCTGCTTGCGCCCGATATGGAGGTCGGCGGGGCTTGAATGGATGGCCGGGGGGCGGTGCCAAGCACGGCGGTGCGGTGAGGTCGAGGGGAGGGCGCAGGCAGGGGAGGAATACTGGGCCGGTGGTCGCTGGCGTTTCGAGGAAGATCGTCAACACTGACTGGCTGGAGGTAGATGAAGGAGATCTGCATGTTCTTTGTACATCGGACGGTGCAGAAAAAATGGACTGACCTATTTGCTTTCAGTCGACTGTTATTTTCATAGAATCATGTAGTAATTTAGTGTGCAATGCATGTTGTAGAGCTATCATATGTCTCCCGTCATTTGTTTCTCACCGACCTGCTATCTGCTACCTTTACACTATACTAATTGTGCACACACTTCACCCATACTCACACTATTTTCTTATGCATGGGTATTTCAGACTCTGACGCAGTGTTGATGAATGCAGAAAAGAAAAGACAGAAGTCGCTCCAGTGTAATTCGAAGATAAGCACTAAGCGTTCCAGCGCTCTAACGGGTGATGTGTCAGCAGTTGGAGACAGTAAACGTAGCTCTGCAGTTGATGATCTCAATTGCCACACACAACCATCCCAGGTGCTTGCTTTAACTTCGCGCTGTCAAATGTGGTTGCATCTTGCATATGGTGTCTAGCTTGTATTGCTTCCAATTTGGTTAAATTGCATCTGCTTACTTTACACATTATACCTTTGATAATGACATGCCTTCCTGTTATCAATACATACTACATATGTCTGTTAACCATGTTCATACATCAAACTAATGCTCTTTTGTATCCCTCGTCAATCACTTATGATGAGACAGTCACCCGGGTGAGTTACTGTGAGACCCCATACTCGTTTAAAGAGTGCAGTGTCATCCTCCCCACATGATTCTCAAGAAACAGCAAGGCTAAATGAAGATAGTCAACGTAGCTCTCTAGTTGATCACCGCAATTCCCCCACACCACCATCGCAGGTGCTTGCTCTTACTTGGTAGTGTGATATGTGGTTGCATGTTGCATATGGTGTCGTACCTTGTAATGCTTCTAGTTCTAATTAGGGTAAATTGCATCTGCTTAGTTAACACATTATACCTATGAATATGACATGCCTTCCTGTTTTCGGTACATACTACGTCTTTCTATTAACCATGTTCTTACATCAAACTACTTTTCTTGTGTATCCCTCATCAATGCTCCTAATTTGTTAAATCGCATCTCCTTATCTTACACATTATACATGTGAATATGACATGCCTTCCTGTTTTTGGTACATACTACATCTGCCTATCACACCATGTTCTTACATCAAACTACTGTTCTTGTGTATCCTGTGTCTATCGCTTATGATGAGACAGTCACGCGCGTTGGTTAATATGAGATGCAATACTCTTATAAAGAATGAAATTTCATCCTCTCCACATGATTCTCAAGAAACAGCAAGCCTAAATGAAGATATTGAACATAGCTCTGTACTTGAAGACCGCACTTCCCCTACACCACCATCACAGGTGCTTGCTCTAACTTCGCAGTGTGATATGTGGTTGCATGTTGCATACGGTGTCTAGCTTGTAATGCTTCTAATTAGGGTAAATTGCATCTGTCTAGTTTACACACTATATCTGTGAATATGACATGCCTTCCTATTTTTGGTACACACTACATCTATGTGTTAACCTTGTTCTTACATGAAACTACCTCTCTTCTGTATCCTGCATCAATCACTTACGATGAGTCACCTTTATTCGTTGCATATTGCATATTATTTCTAGCCTGTTGCCATGTATTGCTTCTAATTTGGTCAAATACATTTGTTAGGGCAACCTTTTAATTTGGCAGAGTGATATTGGTTTCATCTTTCATATGGTTTCTAGCTTGCATCGATTCTAACAAGTTCAAGCACCTTGTGCTTAGTTTACACTTTATACATCATACATGTCAATATGTCATGCCGTCCTATTTTTCATACATATTCCATCCTCCTATCATGCGGCTGCCTTACATGAAAGTAGTGTTTGTCAGTATCATGCATCAATGAGTTCTGAAGAGCAAATTTTATTCCTTTTTCTTGTGGGTTTGACTTGACAAGGCAAAATCAAGAAAGAGGAAGGAAAAGAGTAAGGAAGGCGATGATGGTGGTCCTCTGCAGCAACGTAAACGGAGCATCTGTACCGATTCTCCTTGAAATGATAGTGCATTACAAGGTCCAAGTCTCTGCTCCCCTACTCCACCATCCAAGGTGCTTGCTCTAACTTGGCAGTGTGATATCTGGTTGCATGTTGCATATAGTGTCTAACTTGTATTGCTCCTAATTAGTGTAAACTGCATCTGCTTAGCTTACACATGATACATGTGAATATGACACGCTTTCCTGTTTTTGGTACATACTATATCTGTCTATCACACCATGTTCTTACATGAAACTACTCTTCTTGTGTATCCTGCATCAGTCACTTATGATGGGACACCTTTAAGTTGGCAGTGTGATATTGGTTTGCGTCTTGAATATGATTTCTAGCATGTATTGCTTCTAGTTTGATGAACGCCACCTATGACGAGACAGTTTTAACTTGGCAGAGTGATATTGATTGCACCTTCCATATGGTGTCTTGCAGTGTTTCTAATCCCTTTTTCTTATCGGTTTGACTTCACAATGCAAAATCATTACACCTGAAGGAAATTAGTCCGGCAGTGGATGATGGTGGTCCTTCGAAGCAACTCAAACAGGGGGTCTCTACAGATTCTACTCCGCCATCCTCCCAACAAGATTCGCAAGACAACACAAGGCTGGACAGTCAACGTAGTTGTGTAGATGATGACTCCCCTACTCCACCATCACAGGTGCTTGCTCTAACTTGACACTATTATATGTGGTTGCATGTTGTGTATGATGTCTAGCTTGTATTGCTTCTAACTTGAATTGCATCTGCTTACTTTATACATGCCTGTGAATATGACACGTGTTCCTGTTTCTAGAACATACATGTACATGATGAGCACATCTCCCCTACTCCACCATCACCGGTGCTTGCTCTTACTTGGAACTGTTATATGTGGTTGCGTTTTCCGTATGATGTCTAGTTTGTATTGCTTCTGATTATGTTGAATTGCATCTGCGTAGCTTACAACTTATACCTGCAACGATTACTTACCCATAAGACACGCTATTGTACGTGTGAATATGAAACACTGTCTTTTTTTTGTATATATTCCATCCTCCTATCATGCGCTTGCCTTACATCAAAGTAGTGTTCGTCTGTATCATGCATCAACCAGTTATGCAGAGCTAATTTTATTCATCTTCTTGTGGTTTTGACTTCATAAGGCAATATTAGAAAATAGGAAGGAAAAGAGTAAGTTAGGGGATGTTGGTGGTCCTCCGCACCGACGCAAATAGAGACTCTCTAGATTTGCAACTTCTACTGCTAATGAAGTTGAAGTCCCAAGTCTACATGATGAGTTCATCTCCCGTACTCCACCATCACAGGTGCTTTCTCTAAGTTGACAGTGTGATAATTGGTTTCATGTTGCATTTGTTGTCTAGCCTGTATTTCTTCTATTTTGATTAAATTGCACCTGCTGAGTTTATATGTTATACATGTGCATATGACATCGCTTTCTGTGTCTAGAATACACTGCATCTATCTATAATACCATGTTCTTACATCAAAGTACTGCTGTTGTGTATCCCACATCAGTCACTCATGATTGGACGCTTTTAACATGGCAGTTTGATAGTGGTTGCATCTTGCATTGATTTCTATGTTGTACTGCTTCTAATTTTTCGAATTGCCACTTATGACAAGACACTTTTAACTTGGCAGAGTAATATTGGTTGCATCTTTCATATGGTGTCTAGCTTGCATTACTTCTATTTTCTTGAAAATCCTTCTGCTTAGTTTGCACATCGTAGCTATGAATATGTCATGCCGTCGTGTTTTTCTTACATATTCCATCCTCATACAGTTGTCTTACATCAAAGTATTCCTTGTCTGTGTCATGCATCAATGAGTTCTGAAGAGTGATTTTATTCTTTTGTGTTGTGGGTACAGCTTGACATGGCAAAGTCAAAAAAGAGCAAGGAAAATAATATAGTAGGGAGTGCTGTTACTCGTCCGGTGAAACAGAAAAGGTTCTGCCGTCGAGATTCTGCTGGTACTTATAGTGCAGTAGAAGGTCCAAGTCCACCGGCTAAATCTACAAACACAGTATCACCTGCTCCACCAGCTGCAGCATCCGCTTCAACTGTACCAGCATCCCAACCAGTTACTCGTTCGTTTGCTCCGGAACTGGCCAGTTCCCAAGCTGCCTTCATACCTAACACTACTTCTGAAGCACTGCTGACACAACAGGACTTGGCAAGATCAGATGAACCTCATGAGCATCAACACCAAGATGGTACCTGACCGAGTCAAGTTGCAGTTGCATGCTCCTTTATATGTACTCTCACAGTTTGATGTACACTAACACTTTCCATATTCGTTGTTGAACTAGCACCACGGCGCAAGCGGAAACAGACATCAGGGATAATGCTTGACAGATTAACAAAATCTAAAGGATGAAGAATGGAGATCCATTTTGAGGCAGGTTTAAAAAGGTCACGTGATGCTACAGAGTCAGCCAAGTTAGTATCAGAGGCAGCCGTTGCCGTTAGGTGTCATGCACGTATCCTCCCAACGTGGATCCAGTACAGGAATGAGAAAGACAATACCCAGTTTAACACCTTCCTTGACCATTTATCCGTAAGTAATGTTATTCATCGCAATTAGTAATATTGTCTTGCTCTGTCCCATACTTTCTAGCTTCCTCCTAATAAGACTCACATTCTTTTTTCAACAGATGAGGTTCAAGTTGGATCCGAAAGATGATGCAACTAGACAAGCATGCACTCATGTTTTTCAGTCTGCTCTGTGACAGTATGGGTACCACCTTAGAAAATCTCACTTTGAAGGCAAGGCTAACAATGAAATCTCCCAAACATCTCCAGTGGAATATATTACAGATGAAGGCTAGACAGCCCTTGTTAAACGCTGGTCTAATCCAAAGTATCAGGTAGGCTATATGTATTTGATCAGACCACATATTGAACTTGTATTTATGTATGTGCCTTACAAGTGTATCTTCTTCTAGGCTAACTGTTTGAAGAACAAAACCAACTGTTCTAAAGTGAAATTCCAACAGACCACAGGATCTCGTAGCTATATTGCACACTGCGAGGCTCTTGTAAATAGCTGCTACTTCCTTCTTATTTTTTGTGCCATATTATCATATCTATATTGACTTGTTCCAAATACAGAGGAAATCCCGTGCGGACCAAAAAGAACCTGAACCGAATGCAGTGCAAATCTTCAAGGATTGCCACACCAGCAAGATGAAGGGCATGAGCACACCAGTTCAAGCCATTGTTGTAAGTCCTTACTCCTCCTGCCTTGAACTGATTGGTATTGTGATGTGTTCATTTAACTACTTGGTTTGAAGCCAATGTCAGTTACTCTGTTCACTTTTATTCACAGTTGTCTTAACGTATCATTTCACCTTACATGGTTTAAAAGAGATGAAGGATATTCTTTTGGTCTTGATCTGTAATCTAGTTGTTATGTTCACGTGCGCACACAATGATAAAATAGCCTGTTTGTTTTATATCTGTTTGCCCATGATATGAATGATGTCATACTATGTTCATCCTACTTTAAACCATGTCTCTTTATCCTTAGATGTCAACGAATGTGAGGAAATAGACAATACAGTAGGAATGCTACATGGACATATGTTCCGAAAGTGATTTTATTATGTAGTTGGCACTACAATACATGCTAATGTATTACAGTAGTTCACCAAAATAAGTTATGTATAAACGTTTAACCTACTTTGTTTGTTTTTGTCTCATTAGTAACTTATCTGGTACACTAATCTACAAGTTTAAACTTTCAGGAAGCTATGGAACAAATGATTGAACAGCCACAACCACCTGAAGGTGACAAGGCTACTACAGGCACAATGTCACCTCTTGCTGCAGTGCGTCAGTATCTCTCCACTAACAGTGCAAAAAGCACCTTCCTGCATAATTCTGGGTTGGTTGTCAAGGTAACCTCATCCAAATCGCCTACTGAAAAAAATCTTCCTGCTAGACAGAGTGATATATCTGTGCTCCAGACACAAGTCCAATCCCTAATGGACGTTGTTTCGGAAACAATAATAGTGGTTGAGAAATTTCGTCAATATATGAATGGTTTTGAAACCAGACTATCAGACATTCGCTTCGTTGTTCAAGAGCAATGGCGGAAAAAAGTGGAGATCGTGCTGCTCCATCAGATTCTACAGCTTGAAACATTAGCACTCAGGTCAAATGATCTGTGCTTCTATACATCTGATGGTGCTTTTATCGGGAAGGACTGTAAACTTTATGCCAACAGGCCTTTTGTTGTATGGTTGGAATTTATTTTGTTGTGATACAACATTTATGATGCTGCCTCAGGCTGCAGTAATTACGACGCTATTTTTGTATAGTGTAGGTTTATCTTAGTAATGTAATCGGCCGAAAGCTTCGTAGGAGCCCAACAAGCCAACATTCGTCGGGCCCATTCCAATTGGGCTAAAAACGATTACAGGCCGAAATTGGCATGTAGCCCACTAAAAATATCTGGGCCTAAATCAGCATAAGCTTTCATATTTTTCTAGTAGGCCTGTGCCCATAGTGGGCCTTTAACAGGCCTAAATATAATCTGGGCCCTCGGTAAAAATAGGCCGTTTACAGGTGTAAATATCTCGAGCCCATAAAATACATGGGCCTTTAATAGACCGAAAGTGAGATTGGGCCATGATTGTGCCAAATAACCCACTGGACTTTAACAGGCCGGAACTTCGGCCGGGCTAGATTATCGTCATTTATATATGGGTCGTTAATGGGCCCTATATGACGTTGGGCCACATATGGCCCATGGTTTACGTCCGGCTTTAACAGGCCGAAAATGACAACAGGCCGAAAGTGGCCCAAAGCTATAGTGGGCCTCTAACAGGCCGAATGTCAGACATGGCCGAATATGACCCAAATCCTTCACGATAGTTTATGGGCCGAAAGTTTTGATGGCCTGTAAATGGGCCCAAATGAAGCCGGACCTTTAACAGGCCAGAAATACACCGGGCCGTAATTCAGCCCAATTACTTAGCGGACTGTTAACGGGCCAGAAGTGACCATGGGCCGCGTTGATGACAAGTTTAGGACAGGCCGCTGACGGGCCGATTTGACAGAGAATGTTGGGCCTTTAGCTGGGCCGGCCCATTATGGTCGGCAGAATCTTGTGGGCCTTTAGCTGGCCCGGCCCATTATGGTCCGCAAAATCTTGTGGGCCTTTAGCTGGGCCGGCCCATTATGGTCTGCAAAATCGTGTGGGCCTTTAGCTGGGTCGGCCCATTATGGTCCGCTAAATTTTGTGGGCCTTTAGCTGGGCCGGCCCATTATGGTCCGCTAAATCCTATGGGCCCTCGGTTGGGCCGGCCCATTTAATCTTTGTGGGCCACTTTTGGGCCGGTCCACGTGTCAACATATCATAGGCCCATCTCGCCCGTTGGATCCGTCAGCCAATGAGAATTTTACACGTGGAAAATCGGCATTGGTCGTGGCTGTTAACGGGTTATCGATCCAAAATCCGACCCGATAGCTTAACGGCGTTCCGTTACGGTGGATGCCACGTGTCGGTCACCCTTGACGAAAGCATTTCTGTGACGCGCGATTTATCATCATGGAAGTGGACACTTCCATGATGATAATTTTGGCAATGTCATGGAACACTTCTACGACAACACAGGTATGACTATCTTGATTCTGTCAAAAATTTGTCATGGATGTACATGCATGACAGAAAACGCGACCTACTGTGACAAACACGTATCATCACGGAAGTGTATTTTTTGTAGTGTTGTTACCCGTTACAAATTACCTTATCACAAAACTATCTGTTACTGATAATTTTAGTGCTTGCAGAGAATACCTTACTGAAAACCGCTTGTCATTTCCTTCTGCTCCTCGTTGGGTTCGACACTCTTACTTATCAAAAGGACTATGATAGATCCCCTATACTTGTTGGTCATCAAGACCCTTTTCTGGCACCGTTGTCGGGGAGTGAAGCGCCTTTGGTAAGTGGAATTTGGTAAGGAAAAATTTATGTAGTGTGCTGAAATTTAATGTCACTTGTTACTATGGAAAGTAATCCTTTGAGGGGCTTTTTCGAGCTATCTTCACCCCGACCAGTAGAGCAAAGAGTTGCTCCTCAACCTACTGAACCTACTGAAAATGTTTACATTGAAATTCCTTCGGGTATGATAGAGAAACTGCTAGCTAATCCTTTTACATGAGATGGAACATTGCATCCCGATTTGCACCAAATCTATGTGGATGAAGTTTGTGGATTATTTAAGCTTGCAGGTATGCCCAAGGATGTTATCAAGAAGAAGGTCTTCCCTTTATCTTTGAAGGGAAAGACATTGACATGGTTTAGGCTATGCGATGATATTGGATCATGGAACTACAACCGATTGAAATTGGAATTTCATCAGAAGTTTTATCCTATGCATCTGGTTCATCGTGATCGTAATTATATATATAATTTTTGGCCTCGCGAAGGAGAAAGCATCGCTCAAGCTTGGGGGAGGCTTAAGTCAATGTTATATTCATGCCCCAATCATAGGCGCCTTCTGTCCAATGAGTGGATGGCATCTGTCCCTACGATGAGCCGACACGTGTTTCCTCCAGCCAATGATGATTTTACACGTGGAAAATCCCCATTGGTCGGGGCTGTTAACGGGTTATCGGATCCAAAACCCGACCCGATAGCTTAACGGCGTTCCGTTACGGTGGATGCCACGTGTCGGTCACCCTTGACGAAAGCACTTCTGTGACGCGCGATTTATCATCATGGAAGTGGACATTTCCGTGATGATAATTTTGGTAATTCATGGAACACTTCTACGACAGCACAGGTATGACTATCTTGATTCTGTCATAAATTTGTCATGGATGTACATGCATGACAGAAAACGCGACCTACTATGACAAACACGTATCATTACGGAAGTGTATTTTTTTGTAGTGCTAGGGCCAGCCTCCTCCCTCTCCTCCTTTATATACGGGGGCAGGGGCACCCCAAAGTACATCAATTGTTTCTTAGCCGTGTGCGGTGCCCCCCCTCAACCGTTTACTCCTCCGGTCATATTGTCGTAATGCTTAGGCGAAGCCCTGCGCGGATAACTTCACCATCACCGTCACCACGCCGTCGTGCTGCCAAAACTCTCCCTCGACACTTTGCTGGATCAAGAGTTCGAGGGACGTCATCGAACTGAACGTGTGCAGAACTCAGAGATGCCATACGTTCGGTGCTTGATCGGTTGAATCGAGAAGACGTTCGACTAGATCAACCGCGTTAAGCTAACGCTTTCGCTTTCGGTCTACGAGGGTACGTGGACACACTCTCCCCCTCTCATTGCTATGCATCTCCTAGATAGATCTTGCGTGATCATAGGAAATTTTTGAAATTGCATGCTACGTTCCCCAACAGTGGCATCCGAGCCAGGTCTATGCGTAGATGATATGCACGAGTAGAACACAAAGAGTTGTGGGCGATGATAGTCATACTACTTACCACCAACGTCTTATTTTGATTCGGCGGTATTGTTGGATGAAGCGGCCCGAACCAACCTTACATGACCACATTCATGAGACCGGTTCCACCGATAGACATGCAACTTGTTTTGCGGAAAGGTGGTTGGCGGGTGTCTGTTTCTCCAACTTTAGTTGAATCGAATTTGACTAGCCGGTCCTTATTGATGGTTAAAACAACAAACTTGACGAAACATCATTGTGGTTTTGATGCATAGGTAAGAACGGTTCTTACTAGAAGCCCGTGGCAGCCACGTAAAACTTGCAACAACAAAGTAGAGGATGTCTAACTTGTTTGGGCATGTTGTGATGTGATATGGTCAAGAAATGATGTGATATATGTTGTTGTGTGAGATGATCATGTTTTGTAAAATTTATCGGCAACTGGCAGGAGCCTTATGGTTGTCGCTTTATTGTACGAGATGCACACGCCATGTAATTGCTTTACTTTATCACTATGCGCTAGCGATAGTTGTAGAAGCAATAGTTGGCGAGACGACCACGACGCTACGATGGAGATCAAGGTGTCAAGCCGGTGACGATGGAGATCATGACGGTGCTTTGGAGATGGAGATCAAAGGCACAAGATGATGATGGCCATATCATGTCACATATTTTGATTGCATGTGATGTTTATCTTTTATACATCTTATTTTGCTTAGTACGGCGGTAGCATTATAAGATGATCCCTTATTAAAATTTCAAGGTATAAGTGTTCTCCCTGAGTATGCACCGTTGCGACAGTTCGTCGTGCCGAGACACCACATGATCGGGTGTGATAAGCTCTACGTTCACATACAAGGGGTGCAAGACAATTTTGCACGTGCGGAATACTCGGGTTAAACTTGACGATCCTAGCATGTACAGACATGGCCTCGGAACACTGGAGACCGAAAGGTCGAACGTGAACCATATAGTAGATATGATCAACATAGAGATGTTCAGCATTGAAAACTACTCCCTCTCACGTGATGATCGAACATGGTTTAGTTGATTTGGATCACGTGATCATTTAGGATGACTCGAGGGATGTCTATCTAAGTGGGAGTTCTTAAGTAATATGATTAATTGAACTTAATTTATCATGAACTTAGTCCTGATAGTTTTTGCATAGCTATGTTGTAGATCAATGGCCCGTGCTACCGTTGCTTTGAATTTTAATTCCTTCCTAGAGAAATCTAAGTTGAAAGATGATGGCAGCAACTACACGGACTGGGTCCGTAACTTGAGGATTATCCTCATTGCTGCACAAAAGAATTATGTCCTTGATGCACCGCTAGGTGCAAGGCCTGCTGCAGGAGCAGATGCTGATGTTATGAACGTCTGGCAAGCTCGATCTGATGACTACTCGATAGTTCAGTGTGCCATGCTTTACGGCTTAGAATCGGGACTTCAAAGACGTTTTGAACGTCATGGAGCATATGAGATGTTCCAGGAGTTGAAGTTAATATTTCAAGCAAATGCCTGAGTTGAGAGATACAAAGTCTCCAACAAGTTCTATAGCTGCAAGATGGAGGAGAACAGTTCTGTCAGTGAACACATACTCAGAATGTTTGCGTACCATAACCACTTGACTCAGCTGGGACTTAATCTTCCAGAGGATAGTGTTATTGACAGAGTTCTTCAATCACTGCCACCAAGCTATAAAGGCTTTGTGATGAACTATAATATGCAAGGGATGGAGAAGACTATTCTCGAGCTCTTCGCAATGCTCAAAGCTGCAGAGGTAGAAATCAAAAAGGAGCATCAAGTGTTGAAGGTAAACAAGACCACTAGTTTCAAGAAAAAGGGCAAAGCAAAGAAGGGGAACTTAAAGAAGAATGGCAAGCAAGTTGCCACTCCCGGGAAGAAGCCCAAGTCTGGACCTAAGCCTGAAACTGAATGCTTCTACTGCAAAGGGATTGGTCACTGGAAGCGGAACTGCCCCAAGTATTTGGCGGATAAGAAGGATGGAAAGTGAACAAAGGTATATTTGACATACATATTATTGATGTGTACCTTACTAATGCTCGTAGTAGTGCCTGGGTGTTTGATACCGGTTCGGTTGCTCATATTTGTAACTCGAAATAGGGGCTACGGAAGATTGGCTAAGGACGAGGTGACGATGCGCGTCGGGAATGGTTCCAAGGTCGATCTGATCGCCATCGGCACGCTACCTCTACATCTACCTTCGGGATTAGTTTAGACCTGAATAACTTTTATGTGGTGCCAGCGTTCAGCATGAACATTATATCTGGATCTTGTTTAATGCAAGAAGGTTATTCATTTAAATCAGAGAATAATGGTTGTTCTATTTATATGAGTAATATCTTTTATGGTCATGCACCCTTGAAGAGTGGTCTATTTTTGTTGAATCTCGATTGTATTCATAATATTGATGCCAAAAGATGCAAAGTTGATAATGATAGTGCAACATATTTGAGGCACTGCCGTTTAGGTCATATTGGTGTAAAGCGCATAAAGAAACTCCATGCAGATTGACTTTTGGAATCACTTGATTATGAATCATTTGATGCTTGCAAACCATGCCTCATGGGCAAGATGACTAAAACTCCGTTCTCCAAAACAATGGAGTGAGCTACTGACTTATTGGAAATAATATGTACCGATGTATGCAGTCTAATGAGTGTTGAGGCTCGCGGCGGGTATCGTTATTTTCTGACCTTCACAGATGATTTGAGCAGATATGAGTATATTTACTTAATGAAACACAAGTCTGAAACATTTGGAAAGTTCAATGGATTTCAGAGTGACATGGAGAATCATCGTAACAAGAAAATAAGGTTTCTACGATCTAATCGTGGAGGCGAATATTTGAGTTATGAGTTTGGCCTTCATTTAAAACAATGTGGAATAGTTTCACAACTCAAGCCACCTGGAACACCACAGCGTAATGGTGTGTCCGAACATCACAATCGTACTTTATTAGATATGGTGCGATCTATGATGTCTCTTGCCGATTTACCACTATCGTTTTGGGGTTATGCATTAAAGACAGCTGCATTCACTTTAAATAGGGCACCATCTAAATCCGTTGAGACGACACCCTATGAACTATGGTTTGGCAAGAAACCTAAGCTGTCATTTCTTAAAGTTTGGGGTTGTGATGCTTATGTGAAAAAGCTTCAACCTGATAAGCTGAAACCCAAATTGGAGAAGTGCGTCTTCATAGGATACCCAAAAGAGACTGTTGGGTACACCTTCTATCACAGATCCGAAGGCGAGATCTTTGTTGCTAAGAATGGATCCTTTCTAGAGAAGGAGTTTCTCTCGAAAGAAGTGAGTGGGAGGAAAGTAGAACTTGATGAGGTAATTGTACCTTCTCTTGGATTGGAAAGTAGTTCATCGCAGAAATCAGTTGCAGTGATGCCTACACCAATTAGTGAGGAAGCTAATGATAAAGATCATGAAACTTCATATCAAGTTACTACCGAACCTCGTAGGTCAACCAGATCACGTTCCGCACCAGAGTGGTACGGTAATCCTGTTCTGGAAGTCATGTTACTAGACCATGACGAACCTACGAACTATGAGGAAGCGAGGATGAGCCCAGATTCCGCAAAATGGCTTGAGGCCATGAAATCTGAGATGGGATCCATGTATGAGAACAAAGTATGGACTTTGGTGGACTTGCCCGATGATCGGTAAGCCATAGAGAATAAATGGGTCTTCAAGAAGAAGACTGACGCTGATGGTAATGTTACTATCTACCAATGTTCAAGAAATCGTTAACTGGTAGCTGCTCTGTCAGTTTAGGAGTAGCGATTAATTGGTGAATCGGCCTATTAACTGGATTAATCGGTCGACCATTAATCGCTAGATTGAATAGAAACTTGCCAACATATATCTAGATTTTTTAATGTATTATACCATACTCTCATGCTCCCAGCTATGTAGTATACCAAAATATGCTGCCATACACATATGAAAAGCATAGAGGAGGTAAAATTATTAATCCTATTTATTAAGGAGCGACATGGGGCCGGAAGGGGTTATGGGCCAAAATTTTGGGCTTTGTTTGCCCACCTGTTAATGGGCCAGCAGGGATTAATCGGCATGCCAACTGATTAATCGGTCTAACTGGCCAATTAATCGGCCTGACAAGTTAACGCGACGAATAGGTGTTATTCGATTCAGCCATGCTATGAGTAGCGATTAACTGGCATGTTAGCTGATTAATCGGGTGAATTCTTGAACAGTGCTATCTACAAAGCTCGACTTGTCGCGAAAGGTTTTCGACAAGTTCAAGGAGTTGACTATGATGAGACCTTCTCACCCGTAGCGATGCTTAAGTCCGTCTGAATCATGTTACCAATTGCCGCATTTTATGATTATGAAATCTGGCAAATGGATGTCAAAACTGCATTCCTTAATGGATATCTTCAAGAAGAGTTGTATATGATGCAACCAAAAGGTTTTGTCGATCCTAAAGGTGCTGACAAAGTGTGCAAGCTCCAGCGATCCATTTATGGACTGGTGCAAGCATCTCGGAGTTGGAATATACGCTTTGATGAGGTGATCAAAGCATATGGTTTTATACAGACTTGTGGAGAAGCTTGTATTTACAAGAAAGTGAGTGGGAGCTCTGTAGCATTTCTAATATTATATGTGGATGACATATTTTTTACTGGAAATGAATGATATAGAATTTCTGGATAGCATAAAAGGATGCTTGAATAAGAGTTTTTCAATGAAAGACCGCGGTGAAGCTGCTTATGTATTGGGCATCAAGATCTATAGAGATAGATCAAGACGCTTAATTGGACTTTCACAAAGCATATACCTTGATAAGATTTTCAAGAAGTTCAAAATGGATCTATCAAAGAAAGGGTTCTTTCCTGTGTTACAAGGTGTGAAGTTGAGTCAAACTCAATGCCCGACCACTGCAGAAGATAGAGAGAAAATGAAAGTCATTCCCTATGCTTCAGCCATAGGTTCTATCATGTATGCTATGCTGTGTACCAGACCTGATGTGTGCCATGCTATAAGTATAGCAGGGAGGTACCAAAGTAATCCAGGAGTGGATCACTAGACAGCGGTCAAGAACATCCTAAAGTACCTAAAAAGGACTAAGGATATGTTTCTTGTTTATGGAGGTGACAAAGAGCTCGTCGTAAATGGTTACATTGATGCTAGCTTTGACACTGATCCAAATGACTATAAGTCACAAACTGGATACGTATTTATATTGAATGGTGGAGCTGTCAGTTGGTGCAGTTCCAAGCAAAGCGTCGTGGCGTGATCTGCGTGTGAAGCGGAGTACATAGCTGCTTTGGAAGCAGCGAATGAAGGAGTCTGGATGAAGGAGTTCATACCCAATCTAGGTGTAATACCTAGTGCCGGGTCCAATGAAAATCTTTTGTGACAATATTGGAGCAATTGCCTTGGCGAAGGAATTCAGATTTCACAAAAGAACCAAACACATCAAGAGACGCTTCAACTCCATCCGTGATCAAGTCAAGGAAGGAGACATAGAGATTTGCAAAATACGTACGGATCTGAATGTGGCAGACTCGTTGACTAAGCCTCTTCCACGAGCAAAACATGATCAGCACCAAGACTCCATGGGTGTTAGAATCATTATGTAATCTAGATTATTAACTCTAGTGCAAGTGGTAGACTGAAGGAAATATGCCCCAGAGGCAATAATAAAGTTGTTATTTATATTTCCTTATATCATGATAAATATCTATTGTTCATGCTAGAATTGTATTAACCGGAAACTTGATACATGTGTGGATACATAGACAAAACAGTGTCCCTAGTAAGCCTCTACTAGACTAGCTCGTTAATCAAAGATGGTTAAGTTTACTAACCATAGACATGTGTTGTCACTTGATGAATGGGATCACATCATTAGGAGAATGATGTGATGGACAAGACCCATCCGTTAGCTTAGCATAATGATCGTTAAGTTTGATTGCTATTGCTTTCTTCATGACTTATACATGTTCCTTTGACTATGAGATTATGCAACTCCCGAATACCGGAGGAATACCTTGTGTGCTATCAAACGTCACAAGGTAAATGGGTGATTATAAAGATGCTCTACAGGTATCTCCAAAGGTGTTTTGTTGGGTTGGCATAGATCGAGATTAGGATTTGTCACTCTGAGTATCGGAGAGGTATCTCTGGGCCCTCTCAGTAATGCACATCATAATAAGCCTTGCAAGCAATGTGACTAATGAGTTAGTTACGTGATGATGCATTATGGAACGAGTAAAGAGACTTGCTGGTAATGAGATTGAACTAGGTATGAGGATACCGACGATCGAATCTCGGGCAAGTAACATACCGATGACAAAGGGAATAACATATGTTGTCATAACGGTTCGACCGATAAAGATCTTCATAGAATATGTGGGAGCCAATATGAGCATCCAGGCTCCGCTATTGGTTATTGACCGGAGAGGTGTGTCGGTCATGTATACATAGTTCTCGAACCCGTAGGGTCCGCACGCTTAACGTTCAATGACGATTTATATTATGAGCTATGTGTTTTGCTGACCGAAGTTTGTTCGGAGTCTGGGATGAGATCACATACATGACGAGGAGCCTCGAAATGGTCGAGAGATAAAGCTTGATATATTGTACGATAGTAGTCGGACATCGGAATGGTTCCGGAGTGTTTCATATATTTATCGGAGTACCGGGAGGTTACCGGAACCCCTCGGGGAAAGTAATGGGCCAACATGGGCCATAGGGGATAGAGAGGGCAGCCCACAAGGGGTGGCTCCCCCCCATGGGCAGTCCGAATTGGACAAGGGGAGGGGGCGCGGCCTCCCTTTCCTTCTCCCTCTCCCTCTCCTTCCCCCTTTCCCCTTCCGAAAGAAGGAAGGGGGCGACTAGGACTAGGAGTCCAAGTCGGTTCCCCCCCCCCCATTGCGCGCCCCTAGGGCCGGCCTCCTCCCTCTCCTCCTTTATATATGGGGGCAGGGGGGCACCCCAAAGTACATCAATTGTTTCTTAGCCATGTGTGGTGCCCCCCTCCACCGTTTACTCCTCCGGTCATATTGTTGTAGTGCTTAGGCGAAGCCCTGCGCGGATAACTTCACCATCACCATCACCACGCCATCATGCTGGCGAAACTCTCCCTCGACACTTTGCTGGATCAAGAGTTCGAGGGACGTCATCGAACTGAACGTGTGCAGAAGTCGGAGGTGCCGTATGTTCGGTGATTGGTTGGATCGAGAAGACGTTCGACTATATTAACCGCGTTAAGCTAATGCTTCCGCTTTCGGTCTACGAGGGTACGTGGACACACTCTCCCCCTCTGGTTGCTATGCATCTCCTAGATAGATCTTGCGTGATCGTAGGAAAACTTTTGAAATTGCATGCTACATTCCCCCACAGTATCCACCATCGTAAACGTTTTGCATCTTTTTTGGCGGTTTTTTTACATCACCGTTTGCGATTAATGCATCGCATACAGTTTCGTCAAAGGGTCTTAGATCGTAGTGTCGCGTTAGCAACATCCTGCAGTAGTGATAGGTTAGTCCCAAAAATGATATAAAATAGCACATAAATGCATATAAAAATCCAAGATTGATAATATAATAGCATAGAACTATCAAAAATTATAGATACGTTGGAGACGTATCAGACTCCTGGAGCCCTCCTTGAGTACACCACATATACCACTTCATCTAGTATGAGAGAAGAGTAAAAATTCAAGCAACATGCAAAGCAAACATAACATATGCAATAGAAGCAACTTAGACATGCATGATCATACACTCAAAAGGCAACACAAGTTCATCCTAACTACTATGGTGTCATCCTTCCACCACATTCAAAAGACGGTGTAATCGTACTACCACTAGTTCACCATCACCATGAGGGGTTAGTATATACACCATCATCACAATATACATGACATCAAGTGATTTAAAGCCCTAGCTACCAAAAATATGCGTCATCATCAATATCATCATCGTTGTCTTTATCATCATCATGCATGTGTCGGAGTGTTGGCATCACTAGAGATGTAAGCAATAGTAGTGGTGCTTGCCCAGCCTGATCCTAAGACAAAGGACCCTAGCTATGTTCATCCCCGTGCCAACAAACCCAATGGCATGTGCCCTTGAAAGATCATGGGTGTCGTCTAGAAGGGGGTGAATAGGCATTTTAAAATAATTACGGTTTAGGCTTGAACAAATGTGGAATAAAACTAGCATTTAATTTGTCTATCACAAAACCTAAAACAACTAGGCTCACCTATGTGCACCAACAACTTATTCTAAGCAAGATAAAAACAAAGTGGTAGAAAGATATATAACATGGAACACTATGTCTATCACAAAGTAAAGTGCATAAGTAAAGGGCTCGGGTAAGAGATAACCGAGGCACGCGGAGATGATGATGTATCCTGAAGTTCACACCCTTGCGGATGCTAATCTCCGTTTAGAGCAGTGTGGAGGCACAATGCTCCCGAAGAAGCACTAGGGCCTCCGTAATCTGCTCACGCCCTCGCACAATGCAAGATGTTGTGATTCCACTATGCGGCCCTTGAGGGCGGCCACCGAAACCGTACAAATGGCAACCCTTGGGGGCGCTCACCGGTACTCATACACTTTGGCAACCCTTGGGGGCGATCACCAAAACCCGTACAAATTGCTCGGGGCAATCTCCACAACATAATTGGAGAGCCCAACGCAAGCCCGGAGCTTTATACTGCAATGATTGAGCTCCGAGACACTACCAACCGTCTAGGGCACCCAAGAACCCAAGAGGAACAAGATCTAGGGTACTAAGCACCCAAGAGTAATAAGCTTCTCAACTTTCTCTTCCACGTATCACCATGGAGAACTCAAACCGATGCAACTAATGCAATGTGAAAGCACATTTGCTCCCTGGGTGGTTTTGGTAATTAATGACAACATACTTTGTGGTTGGACTAATGCTTTTATCAAGTATGTTTCAGGAAATTCAATCACATTGGCATGGCAAAAGGACTGAAGAGGTGGACCCCTCAAAATGCTAAGGCAAGCATTGGCAAAAGATCAAGACTCCATTTTTGGTTTAGTGATCCAAGATCACATTGAGTCTATAGGAAAGCCAATACTATTAAAAGGGGATGAGGTTATGATAATGATCTGGTTGCTCAAAGTGCTTAGTGATACATCTCCTAAACTATCAGCAACTCTCACTTCCACAATACACTCATAAGTAATCTCGGTCCCACCGATTTTCCAAACCCAGTCACACCGAGATGAACCACCTCAGCCATATAGCCAAACCCTAGAATTCTCGGATTTTCCGATTCTGAACTCGGTCTCACCGAAACTTGAGTTGCCAAGCTTCTGTAACCTTCTGTCATCAAATCGGTGTCACCGAGATGATGAAGTCGGTCCCACCGAGATTGGCAAGCTCTTGTCTTTGGACGAATCGGACTCACCGAGTTTGTATTTTCGGTCCCACCGAAAATCCCAACGTTCACATGATTTGAACTTTCGGTCTCACCGAGTTGTCAACTTCAGTCTGACCGAGATTGGTCAAATGTGTGTAACGGTTGGATTTTGTGTGGAGGCTATAAATACCCCTCCACCCCCTCTTCATTCGTTGAGAGAGCCATCAGAAAGAACTACCACTCCTACCTTACATTTCTGAGAAGAAAACTACCTACCCTTGTGTTGAGATCAAGTAGCTCCACTCCCACCATATGAAACTTGATCTCTAGCCTTCCCAAGTTGCTTTCCACTCAATCCTTTCTTCCACCACAGCCAAATCAGTGAGGAGAGTTGAGTGTTGGGGAGATTATCATTTGAAGCACAAGAGCAAGGAGTTCATCATCATCAACACCATCTATTACCTTTTGGAGGGTGGTGCCTCCTAGATTGGTTAGGTGTCGCTTGGGAGCCTCCGTCGAGATGTGGAGTTGAACCAAGAAGTTTGTAAGGGCAAGGAGATCGCCTACTTCGTGAAGATCTACCCCGAGTAAGGCTAGCCCTCCGTGGGCGTAGGCCATGATGGCATAGACAAGGTTGCTTCTTCGTGGACCCTTCGTGGGTGGAGCCCTCCGTGGACTCTCGCAGCCGTTACCCTCCGTGGGTTGAAGTCTCCATCAACGTGGATTGACGATAGCACCACCTATCGGAACCACGAGAAAAATCTCCGTGTCTCCAAATTGCGTTTGATCTTCTCCACTTCTCTTTACTACTTGTGCAATTTACTTTCCGCTGCCCATACTCTAGAATTGCATGTGTAGTATGCTACTTGACTTGTGTGATATGCAAAATCTGCCAAAACGTGTCTTTGTCAAAAGGCATAATTTTTATCTTGTCGAGTAGTCTAATCACCCCCCCCTCTAGACACTCTCACCTTCTTCGATCCTACAATTGGTATCAGAGCTTTGGTCTCCATTGCTTTGGTTTACACACCATTGGAGGAAGATGGATGTGTCTACGTTTGGGAGTGTTAGCCATAGAGTGCCTATTCTTAATGGAGTGTCCTATAACTCGTGGAGGATTGAAATGCTTATTATCTTTAAGATGTATAACTTGCGCAAATATGTTGAAACCCCATATGTGCCTCCATTTGACCCCTTGCACCCTACCATGGATGAAGAGCTTGATTTGCTTCGTAACCTTAGAACTGTAAATCTTATCATTAGAGGTTTGCCCGATAACTTGCTTAAGCTCATCACAAACTTTGAGTGCGCCTATGCTATGTGGAAGTCCTTGGAAGAACTTTATCCGGACTGCTCTTTGAGAGGTCTTGATGAAATTCTATACAAGACTATTGAATTTGATATGATGCGCCCCAATGATCCCAACTTTGATAAATGCTTCTTTGAGCTTCGTGATCTCATGAAAAAGAAGGGTGATCCTTATCTTATCAATGCTCTAATTAGAAATGCTCTTGTATTGCATTCCGATGATTATTGTCACATTGACAAAACTAATGCAAGTCATTGTCAAATTGACCTAGGTGTTGATGATGAACTATCTATGGGTCAATATGATGATGAGCATGAGCATGATGATGATTACTCCGATTCGGACACCGAGCTAGACAAGATCATGAAGAGTCTCAATCTCATGGCGAATCTGAGAGACTACATATCCGGTGGAAAAGAGTGGATTCTTGATAGTGGATGCACCGATCACATGACCGGAGACGAAGACATGTTTCGAGAGCTTGTAAAGAACGATGGTCCACGCAAGTATGTGACTTTTGGAGACAACTCCAAGGGTAAGGTACTTGGCCTTGGTAAGGTGGCCATATCTCATGATAGCTCTATTCAAAATGTCATGCTTGTTGAATCACTTGGATACAATTTACTTTCCGTATCTAGATTAGCTGACTTTGGATTCAATGTGCTATTCACCGAAGTAGATTGCCAAGTCTTTCGTCGTGACAATCATAACATGGTTTTTACCGGTATCCGTAGAGGTGATCTATATATTGTTGATTTCACTAAGAAAGCCCAACCTAGAACTTGCTTCATTGCTAAATCCGCTAAAGGTTGGTTATGGCATAGAAGGCTTGGACATGTTGGTATGCGTAATCTAGACAAGCTAATCAAAGGTGATCATATTCTTGGTGTTAAAGATGTTCTCTTTGACAAAGATAGACTTTGTAGTGCTTGTCAGGCAGGAAAACAAGTAGGTGGAAGTCATCCTGTGAAGAACATCATGACCACAAGGAGACCGCTTCAGCTTCTTCATATGGATCTCTTCGGTCCCAATGCTTACAAAAGCCTTGGTGGTAACTCCTTTGGTCTAGTTATAGTTGATGATTATTCCAGATTTACGTGGGTATTTTTCCTTGATGACAAATCACAGGTTCAGAGGATCTTCAAAACCTTTGCTAGAAAGGCCCAAAATCAATTTGAGGTGAAGATCAAGAAAGTTCGGAGTGACAATGGAACGGAGTTCAAGAACGCCCATGTAGATTCTTTTCTCGATGAGGAAGGGATTCTACATGAGTTCTCGGCTACGTACACTCCTCAACAAAATGGAGTTGTTGAGAGGAAGAACCGAACGCTCATAGAGATGGCGAGAACGATGCTTGATGAATACAAGACACCGAAGCATTTTTGGGGTGAAGCGGTCGAGACAGCTTGTCATGCTATCAACAGGCTTTATCTTCATAAGCTCCTCGGCAAGACTTCATACGAACTCCTCACCGGTAACAAACCCCAAGTGGGATACTTTCGTGTCTTTGGTTCAAAATGCTATATCCTTGACAAGCATCGTCGGTCCAAATTTGCTCCTAAAACTCATGAAGGCTTTTTCCTCGGTTATGGATCAAACTCTCACACCTACCGTGTCTACAACAATTTCACCCGAAAGGTTGAAGAGACGGTAGACGTGAAGTTTGATGAATCTAATGGCTCGCAAGTAGAGCAAATGCCTATTGATGTAGGAGACAAGGACCCATCGGAAGCCATTCAAGATTTATCTATTGGAAAGATCCGTCCCATGGAAGTGAAGGAGAGTACCTCATCTACATATGTGGAGCCCCCTACCTCACGGCAAGATGAACCTCAAGGCAACACGGAGGCCTCCACAAGTGGAACTCACCAAGATGAGGAAGGGCAACAAGAAGATCCACCACAACCTCCTTCTCCACCACCTCAAGACAACACCAACAACAATGAAGAAGAAGAGGAAGATGAGGATGATGAGGAAGCTCAGCCTCAACCACAACAAAAGCTATCCCGAGTCCGAGCAAGAGTCAAGAAAAACCATCCCGTGGAACAAATGATGAACGACATCGACTCCGGGAGAATTACTCGCTCTAAAACTCGCTTAGCTAACTTTTGTGAGCATTACTCATTTATCTCTAGTCTTGAACCTATGAAGGTAGAAGAAGCACTTGAAGACCCGGATTGGGTGAACGCTATGCACGAAGAGCTACACAACTTCGAGAGGAACAATGTATGGACTTTGGTAGAGAAGCCCAAGGATGATCAAAACGTCATTGGAACCAAATGGGTGTTTCGGAACAAGCAAGATGAAGATGGACAAGTCATCCGCAACAAGGCTCGTCTCGTAGCTCAAGGTTACACACAAGTCGAAGGTATGGACTATGGTGAGACCTATGCCCCCGTTGCTAGACTTGAGTCCATTCGCATTCTTCTTGCTTATGCCAACCACCATGACATTACTCTCTATCAAATGGATATTAAAAGTGCTTTCCTAAATGGTGAAATTGAGGAGGAAGTATTTGTGAAACAACCTCCCGGATTTGTGAATCCTAAAAAGCCTAATCATGTTTACAAACTTCATAAAGCTCTTTATGGCCTTAAACAAGCTCCTAGAGCTTGGTACAAATGCTTAACTAGCTTTCTTCTTGAAAAAGGATTTGAGATTGGAAAAATAGACTCAACGCTATTCACGAAAAGGGTTGATGGTGAACTATTTGTGTGCCAAATATATGTTGATGATATTATCTTTGGTTCAACTAACCCTCATTTTAGCGAGAAGTTTGGAAAGCTCATGTCGGAGAAGTATGAGATGTCCATGATGAGTGAACTCAAATTCTTCCTTGGGTTGCAAATCAAGCAATCTAAGGAGGGTACCTTTGTCTCACAAACAAAGTACACCAAGGATCTCTTCAAGAAGTTCAACATGCAAGAAAGCAAAGGTATGAGAACCCCCATGCCTACTAGCGGACATAATGACTTGACAAAAGATGGAGAACCTGTTGATCAAAAGGTTTACCGATCTATGATTGGTTCTCTACTATATCTCTGTGCTTCTCGTCCTGACATAATGTTGAGTGTATGCATGTGTGCTCGATATCAAGCAGCCCCTAAAGAATGTCATCTTAAAGCTGTTAAAAGAATTGTGAGATATTTGATACACACACCTAACTTTGGCATTTGGTATCCTAAGAGGGCCTCATTCGATCTTGTTGGCTATTCCGACTCGGACTATGCCGGTGAAAGGGTTGATAGAAAGTCATCTTCGGGTACGTGTCAATTCCTTGGTCGATCCCTTGTATCTTGGTCCTCCAAGAAACAAAATTCGGTATCATTATCCACTGCCGAAGCAGAATATATAGCTGCTGGTTCATGCTGTGCTCAGTTGCTATGGATGACACAAACGCTTAAGGATTATGGGATACATGTGAGACATGTTCCTTTGCTTTGTGACAACGAGAGTGCGATTAAGATTGGACACAATCCAGTGCAACACTCTCGAACGAAACATATTGAAGTTCGTCACCATTTTATTCGTGATCACATTGCCAAGGGTGACATCAATCTTAAGCATGTTCGTACTGACAAACAACTTGCAGATATCTTTACAAAACCACTTGATGAGAAAGTGTTTTGTCGCTTAAGGAGTGAGTTGAACATCATTGATGCTTCAAACTTGGAGTGAAAACTCCATTGATGCATGCAAGGCATGAGCCTACTTGACTAATCCTTGATATTTCTCTTATGATGATGATCATATGTCTTGGACACATTTGCCCCCTTGTATTGCATCTAACTCCTTGCAGGTACTTGGATGATCTACATTCCACAAGATTACCACACACTCAAATCATGAGTAATCTTGTCATTGACCAAGTATCTAGCCCTTTGGGATGTTGAGTTCAAGGAACAAAATTCCACATATCCTTCTTGACACCTTATACATCTAGTATTTCACTCTTGTCATCTTGGATATCCTTGAGTATTTCCTTGCTTGCCTAACCCATGTAGGAAGATGAACTACACAAGCTGAAATGATGCTCCAACTTCACACTCAATGAGCACCTACATCAAGCTCACCTACATGAACAAAGCAACAACAAGCCCAAGGTATGTTCTTCACATCATTAAGAAGCTTTGCTCAAAGACATGAGTACAAGTAGCTTCATAAGATGTGATCACATCAAATGCTTAATCGAAAAATGGCAACCCCATTTTGAGCTTAAATGATGAGTATGACCTATGATCAAATGTTCTCATTTGACTCCTAAGTCAATATACTCAAACATAGGTGACTTTGTCGCCGACCCTCATCTAGATGAAGTACATATGATTTGGAGTTTTTCTATTACGTTCTCTCACTGAGTTTCCTTGCAAAGTGAGCTGAATTAATTCTGTATTTCCTTGGAATTAAACTCGGCGTCACCGATTTAGTTATTTCGGTCTAACCGAAAAGGATCTGCCCTAAGTCCCTGACTTTCGGACACACCGATCCATATCAATTCGGTGTCACCGATTTATTTCTTTCAGGATATCATCTTCTGCAGCTTCACTGTGTTCTTATTACCCTGTTGTGATTCCTAAGGATCCCACTTCTTTCCTTCCATCTTTCCTGACCTTCCTAGTCTGCTGTCCTTTTCGGCACTTGATGTCAAAGGGGGAGAAAATTTAGGGGGACTTAAGGGGAGAAGAGAAGATTTAGGGGGAGAAGAAGAGCAATCTTATCTCAAGGGGGAGAGAATCACATCAAAGCTTTGCCGTGTTCCACATTGGTTATTACATTTGGGCATCATTCTTTTGATTTTGCTTTTTCCTCAAAGGGAGAGGAATCTTCACAATTGATATCTTATGGAAAGCAAAATCTCTCAGAGTTCATTGAAAATATGTTAGTTTCAGGAGACATGTTTGCTGATTCAAGCCTGTGCTCTTTATGAGACACTCATTATACATGTCATCCCTGGCTTGGTACTCTTGATGTTCTTGCTGTTGGTTGAAGAAATACTCTTGTGTTATCTAATCTTGTTTTCCCAAGTTTATTTCTTCAGGTACAATGCCAAGGAACCTCAAGGTAAGTATATGCACCTTGCAGAATGTGCATGATGGTGACTTGCTTGTGAATACTTGTTTGCAAGAAATCACCATGCACATATGTATGATCACTCACTTCTTTTCATCTGCTCTGATGCATATAGCCAAGCTGCATGTAGCACATCTTGTTTTTCTCTCTTGTGTGCTTGTGGTAGTCCAAAACCAAAATCTATAAAAATCTTGCACACTTGTAGGGGGAGCCTGTGTACTACATGTTTGTCAAAGCTTTAGTGATAATTCTGTCTTTCTTTCAGTAAGCTTTGATGTCATGTCTTGTGTGTTGCCATCAATTACCAAAAAGGGGGAGATTGAAAGCACATTTGCTCCCTGGGTGGTTTTGGTAATTAATGACAACATACTTTGTGGTTGGACTAATGCTTTTATCAAGTATGTTTCAGGAAATTCAATCACATTGGCATGGCAAAAGGACTGAAGAGGTGGACCCCTCAAAATGCTAAGGCAAGCATTGGCAAAAGCTCAAGACTCCATTTTTGTTTTAGTGATCCAAGATCACATTGAGTCTATAGGAAAGCCAATACTATTAAAAGGGGATGAGGTTATGATAATGATCTGGTTGCTCAAAGTGCTTAGTGATACATCTCCTAAACTATCAGCAACTCTCACTTCCACAATACACTCATAAGTAATCTCGGTCCCACCGATTTTCCAAACCCAGTCACACCGAGATGAACCACCTCAGCCATATAGCCAAACCCTAGAATTCTCGGATTTTCCGATTCTGAACTCGGTCTCACCGAAACTTGAGTTGCCAAGCTTCTGTAACCTTCTGTCATCAAATCGGTGTCACCGAGATGATGAAGTCGGTCCCACCGAGATTGGCAAGCTCTTGTCTTTGGACGAATCGGACTCACCGAGTTTGTATTTTCGGTCCCACCGAAAATCCCAACGTTCACATGATTTGAACTTTCGGTCTCACCGAGTTGTCAACTTCGGTCTGACCGAGATTGGTCAAATGTGTGTAACGGTTGGATTTTGTGTGGAGGCTATAAATACCCCTCCACCCCCTCTTCATTCGTTGAGAGAGCCATCAGAAAGAACTACCACTCCTACCTTACATTTCTGAGAAGAAAACTACCTACCCTTGTGTTGAGATCAAGTAGCTCCACTCCCACCATATGAAACTTGATCTCTAGCCTTCCCAAGTTGCTTTCCACTCAATCCTTTCTTCCACCACAGCCAAATCAGTGAGGAGAGTTGAGTGTTGGGGAGATTATCATTTGAAGCACAAGAGCAAGGAGTTCATCATCATCAACACCATCTATTACCTTTTGGAGGGTGGTGCCTCCTAGATTGGTTAGGTGTCGCTTGGGAGCCTCCGTCGAGATGTGGAGTTGAACCAAGAAGTTTGTAAGGGCAAGGAGATCGCCTACTTCGTGAAGATCTACCCCGAGTAAGGCTAGCCCTCCGTGGGCGTAGGCCATGATGGCATAGACAAGGTTGCTTCTTCGTGGACCCTTCGTGGGTGGAGCCCTCCGTGGACTCTCGCAGCCGTTACCCTCCGTGGGTTGAAGTCTCCATCAACGTGGATTGACGATAGCACCACCTATCGGAACCACGAGAAAAATCTCCGTGTCTCCAAATTGCGTTTGATCTTCTCCACTTCTCTTTACTACTTGTGCAATTTACTTTCCGCTGCCCATACTCTAGAATTGCATGTGTAGTATGCTACTTGACTTGTGTGATATGCAAAATCTGCCAAAACGTGTCTTTGTCAAAAGGCATAATTTTTATCTTGTCGAGTAGTCTAATCACCCCCCCTCTAGACACTCTCACCTTCTTCGATCCTACACAATGGCAAGGGCACACAGAGTGCCCAACTCCCTCACTCTCAAATCGTACCAAAGCAATAAAAGCTATGAAGGAAAATGAGAGGAAGAACAAGAAGGAGAACACCAAGAACTCCAAGATCTAGATCCAAGGGGTTCCCCTCACATAGAGGAGAAAGTGATTGGTGGAAAGCTGGATCTAGATCTCCTCTCTATTTTCCCTTAAGAACTAGCAAGAATCATTGGAGGGATTAAGAGATAACAAGCTCGAAGAAGGTCAACAATAGGGGAAGAACATGAGCTAGAAGGATAGGTTTCATTGGGGAGGAAGAACCCCTTTTATAGGCACCCCAAATCCAACTGTTATATGCACAGGCTGTGCGCAAGCGGTACTACCGCTCATAGGAGCGGTACTACCGCTATAGGCGACAGTACCAAAAGGTACAACGGTACTAAGTGGTATGACAGTGTGATAGTACCGCACGGAGCGGTACTACCAGGCAAAACCAGCAGGTCCGCCATCCATGATCATCTATGAACCGTATTTCTAGCAGTGCTCGATGACAACATGCCACAACGTGCTGTTGACGACTTTGAAGGTGCAGATGTCTCCTGCCTTGAGCTCGTTCTCCTTACAGAAGGCCTTCCAGCCTCTCGTAAGACAATTATAAGACCTGTTGGTGCCCGGATGGTAGTTGACACCTTCCACCTCCCAAGACTTGTTCCTCTCCACGGACTTGAGCGTGATCTTGCAACGCTCCAGGAATCCGAAGCGCGCTGGAAAATACTGCAAGCCATTGCGATCGCACGGTTTATTTGTATCACAGTTCGTGAGTGTATGATGACAAATATTATGCACCGAGTTGATAATACACTGGCATGTCAAGTAGTTTGATTGGTTGGTTGGTTCCCTTATTTCCAAAAGGTGCACTCTTATTTCTTACTCTCTTTTTTCAAACAACTTCCAAATTTGCTCAGAGTAAAATAATGATTGTACTTACAAGATATCTTTTAAGCGCGAGTTCGTTGATCTCCTTCCTTAACCAAGCCTGCGACCCCGTCGACCCAAGCTCACAGAAAGCCTTCTTTCGGTGTTGTGAAGTTGTGGATCCGTCTAGCATGCTTTTGACTTCGCTTTGTTTCCTTTTCCGGGTGCAAACATGTTCTTCCTCTTGGCTTTGTGCTCCAGGTGCTAAGAGGACAATGGTAGTAATCAATTTAATCTATTACCAAGATATATAGTTTTTCAGAAAAAGTTGAGGCTTGTTTCATACTTTTGCCATTGCTTTGTTTCCTTTTCTGAGTGGACACAGGTTCTTCTTCTTGACTTTGTGCTCCAGGTGCTAATAGGACAATGGTAGTAATCAATTTAATATATTACCAAGATATAGTTGTTCAGAAAAGATGAGGCTTGTTTCATACTTTTGCCATTGCTTTGTTTCCTTGTCCGAGTGGAAACATGTTCTTCCTCTTGGCTTTGTGCTCCAGGTGCTAAGAAGACAATGGTAGTAATCAATTTAATATATTACCAAGATATAATTTTTCAGAAAAGTTGAAGCTTGTTTCATACTTTTGCCATTGCTTTGTGTCCTCCGAGTGGAAACATGCTCTTCCTCTTGGCATTGTGCTGCAGGTGCTAAGAGGACAATGGTAGTGATCAATTAAATCTATTACCAAGATATAATTTTTTAGAAAAAATTGTTTACTCACATTGCTCGCTTTGCTGAGACGAGCTTATTTTTTCCTCGGTGTGCTCATTATTCCCATTTTGGAAGGTCTCGAATGAGAAGTTCATGCACCCCTGATACTTGATCAGCAGGACATCGGTTTCAGCAATTTCAAAGTAGTCCAGAAACTTTGGCCATTCGGAACCAGTGAAGAAGACATTCGGGCCATCCTTCTTGAGCTCGATATGCCAGGATGTTAAAAAAGTGGCTATCGGTCTCGGTCTGTTCAGGTCTTCTTCCGAGATGTATCCTCGTTGCAGAAACTCGGGAGGAATAGGCTGCGAGGACAGGTGAAACAGCATAATGGAGTGAACATAGTCAGCAGTTTAATGATGGTGCACTTAAGGACTTGGTTCTGAACATTTAAACAAGAAAAGTAAGCAAACCATCTTTTCCATGAAACTTCTCTGAAGTGGCATGATGAACTGTGGCTTACGAGCAAAGGCGTTCTCAATCTCGGCTGGGCTCAAAACTAAACATGAACAAGAGTGAATTAGCTATGAATTTTTAGGCCGAAAGTACGAGTAACTGTGAAAGTCCAAACACACCAGTGATTGTTAGGCCGAACTCTTTAATGACAAAGCTGGTGTTGAACGCCTTTAGAGTGAGCACGCCGCACCCTTCATGCGGATCACCAAGTACCAGCCAACGCCGATACCGTGCGCGGCAACAAACTATGGCCACCCATCACCCAGGAATGCCCCTTTGGCGTCTCGGTCGACCTTGATAGGCCAGACATTCTTGCCGAACGGGCTGAGAATGAGGGCCGTCCGCCCGTCGCCATGATCTTCGGTACCAAAGCACCCAACAAGCTCATCGTTGATGTGCTGCATAACCAAAGTGGGGGTCGTCACGGAAGTATATATCAGAATTTAAGATGGACAATAATA
The DNA here is from genome assembly GCA_963921465.1 of Triticum timopheevii. Classification (NCBI taxonomy): domain Eukaryota; kingdom Viridiplantae; phylum Streptophyta; class Magnoliopsida; order Poales; family Poaceae; genus Triticum; species Triticum timopheevii. The sequence goes on from OY997270.1 coordinate 594,692,248, forward strand.
CAGCAGTAACAGTGGTGTTGTTCTTACAAGATATTTGGAATCAGGCAATTTCACACACTGCTGGATCTTGATTGTCCTAGCACAGTTACTTGACAATCCCATTGCTTTAACAGATCCAAGAAAGAAGTTCCACCACCTGCAAGCAGTGAATAACATGTAAATGAGCATGAGAATGACAGAGCAATGCATCAATCAACTTGGGGACCCAAGCATCAAGTGTAAAAGAATGTTAAACAGTTTTTTCAGTCTTTTATGTACTGAAGAAAAGAGTCAGTGACTGCAGAGGCCCGTTATTTAGCTTGCATTACCTTCTGGCCCAGTGAACAGAGTATCTATTCCAAAGCAACACTATGCACAACGAATGTATGGAGGCTGGTACAAGTAAAAAATTATTAGCTGATTATTTACAATCGCATGTCTTAGTAGTAGATGAAAAGAGAATTGCATATGCAAAACTGTTTAATCTTAGGGATGCTTTCGAGTATATCTTCTAGTCCTCACTATATATGTGTGCCCTGTGAAGAGTTCTATTTTGTGATTGATGCATGGCTATGTCCTGGGTTTCCTCTTCACCCTGCCGGATGCTTTAATCTTCGGGATTTTTTCTTTCTTAAAAAAATTATGATGGCAATGCTAAATTTTAGCATCGTGTAGTTTTTTTTTTTTGAGACATTCGTGTAGTTTATTTGCACTGGACCTTAGGGATGCTTTTAAAAATGTGACAGCATCACAGCAGTGATGCTAGATTTTAGCCCATTGGAACCGGCCCATTTATTGTAGGGGTTGGACCTGGCCATCGCTCGTGCACGGAGTAGAGGGCGGCGCCGCAGGCGTACTCCCGCTGCCGCCGCCGCCGCCGCCGCCTCTTCCTCCTCGCAGGCAGCCCGTCCCTGCCTCGCACCCTCGTCCCCATCAAGAACCGGCCGGACGCGACGCCTAGGTCGCCGCTAGCGCAGATCCATTCCCCGGTCACTCTCCCACTGCTCGACACCCTCGATTTGAGTGAGGGAAACTAATTGCATCTAACAAGCCAAGGGTTTCAATCAAGAATTCAGGAGGAGAGGAGATGGGGGGAAGAGGGAGGAGATGGGGTTACCTCCTGCCCTTCCGACCTTGCTCCTTCCTTGCGCTGGCCGTCGGCCGTCGGCCGCCGCGCCAAGCTGCGCGCGTGCTACGCTAAGGGAGGGGAGACGAACTGGAGGAACGGGGCGAGGGAGGGGAGGCCAGCGGCGGACGAGCTAGTCGATGATACTCCTGCACTGCATTCACTGGAGTGGAGAGCTAGCTTCCTTTCTTGGCTTGTCAGCGTGTCATATATTTTTTTTGAGACATGTCAGCATGTCATATGGATTTATTTGCCCTGCCCAAACCTGGCCAAACGGGCCGGCCCGGCCCATCGTAATCGTGCCTGGCCCGGCATGGCCCACCAGGGCAAGATTACTATACGGGCCGTGCCGTGCCGGCCCACGTGCTGCACCTCCAGGCCCAAGCACAACCCAGTTAGTAAACGGGCCGGCACGTTGGCCCGTTTAGCACGCGGGGCCGCATATTTTCATCCTGTTAGGCTGATTTTCAGGCCTATTGGGCTATATTTTAGGCATACATATATAAAAAAAATGAAAATTATATAATAAATAAACTGGTCGTGTCGTGCCGGCCCCGCGTGCCCAGGCTCCAGGCCCAGGCACGACCCAAGGCGTGTCGCGTGCCGGGCACGACCCATTTAGCCCGTGTCATGCCTGGCCCATGACAGGTCATGCCGGCGTGCTCGCGGGCTGGCCTGTTTAACCTAGCACGTTTGGAACACCCTGCCTCCAAGTTCATGTTTTTTTCTTTGCCAGAAAATTGGTTAGCTCAAGTCATGCTCTTGCCCGATACTACTACTCTTGTAGAGAAAGTTTATTTGTAAGAAAGTTTATTCGTTGCAGATGAATGGATGAACAATACTTCGTCTGATCAGTTAGTTTATATTTACCCACTACATTCTTTACTATTGACTATTGTCTATTGACTCCTGAATTTGTTAGCTCCGGCTCCTCAAAAGTGACCCTCGTATATGTCTACAGACCGTCTCGCGTTTCTGCGTCAGGGTCTAGTCAACCCTCATTTCCACTGCAACCACAAACCTCAAATCTCATATATTTTTTATGCCACATCATGTAGCATAAAATGAGCTAGTGTATAGTGTCAAAAACGTTGTTATATTATTAGATAGAGGGAGTATTAAGTAGCCACAACTTTTCTCGTTCTCCAGACGTTCACAACCTCACTGCCGCAGTGCCGGACAGTATCTGTGAGGAAGCAATCCATAACATTCACACTTATCTAGACAATTTCAGAGTGTTTGTTAGAGTTGTCTATGATTAATAATGTCTCAAGTAGTCATTAACCACATACACGACTATTTCAATAGGTTTCAACCCTGCGGGGTGTACTTTTACGCACATGCTCCATCAATTACCACCTTGGGATGGAGTCCTTCCAGAGAATACCGGTGAGGATGTTACCATGACCGTAGGCTAGGGAAGTCGCCTATCTGAGTGGGAACCCGCGATTGGAAGTTTGACCGAAGTTTTCAACACGGTCTCAAACGTTGTGTGTGTGGCCCAAGCCTATCCCGATTGGGCCGTTCATCCACTTCGTAGGACGTACCACGTCCTACAAACTCTTCAAACTACTACAACTCATAGACTGAGATGAAGGAAATTAATAAGTCGAGAGGGTCGATAGCCGCAATCCATAGTTCCAGCTCCTCGTCGTACTCCATGTCCGAAGACTTCCTCCAGCTCGCGCCGCGGAGGATTACCATGACCTCGAGCTCCGGCCGGATGGACTCAAGGATGGCCTACTGCTCTGCCGCCTCCTTCGCTTGGGCCAACACGTCATCCATGACGAATCTGGTTGAAGGAAGCACCGGATTCGCCTCGCTGCCCACCTCCTCCTCTTCATCTGTTTCCGCGTCCCGTGCCTGCTGCTCCGCCTCCTCCTACTCTAGGGATGCCTTCTCTGCCTCGTCCTACTCTGAAGAGTTCGAACGTAAGTCGGTGATAATGCAAGCGGCGCGCCGTGCCTCGATCTCCGCCCACCACTACAGAGTGACCATCTTGTACGTGGTGATCCGTTGGCGGACCATGGCTTTCGACGGACGGCGAGCTTGGAGCGGATTGGAGTGGATTCCAAGCTCGGAGTTCAGGAGTGGTGGTGCGAATGAGAGGGAGGGGGTGCAAATGGGAGTGTCTAGGGTTGAGGCTCGTCGTCCGGCTTAAATAGCCAGATTTAGCCCATTGGGAGGCGCGAGAGAGCGACAACATGAATGCATCCTCACCAGGCCGATAGGTTTTGACGTGTGTCCACGTGGGTCATCCACGTCAGTCCGAAGTGGCAGACGCAATTGCTCTTCCTCATATCCACCCCAGATATGGGATGGGTATGAGGAGTGTCGTCAGTTCGGATGTATAAGGCCTATTTGAGGAATCCTGTTGGGTCGTGATTTTGTGACCAGTCACTGATTGGGTCATCTGCCTGGACCTATAGGTTGCATTTGAGCAGACCGGTTGTAGATGCTTTATGGGGGCATTTGGCAGGTTGCATTATTCTTGTGTTATTTGCACTTGTGGCTAAGGTGGCCCTGGTTGAGTGAATATAGGCCAAACCATATGTTTTGTATATAGTTTGGTAGCCTGCATTGCAACACTGAGCAGTTTCATGCCTGATATTTGCAACAATTATGTGTTATGATTGTCAACGTGCAAACACATGGCGTTTGGTTGTGCACGGCCTATGCTGTGGACACCCTTTCTCACTAATAGTGCTTACCACATATTACACTACATATGCATTAAAAAATAAACATCAATAAATTGCAGTACAAATTAACAACCATACGGCTCAATAAGACAAACTTCATCGATGTAGAATAGGGTGAAGTCCATCCTCCTTTACTGATTCTTCTTCAGATCCTTGTGTTACCTTTGTTTGCCTGCATTGCCTCATCCCACTCCAACCTTTTACTTTTCTAAGCTTCATTGTCATATGCCTCCACACAATGACTGGGGTTATCAACATCATTTGTTGTCACATCTTTCTCTTGCGTACAAGCTCATCCGAACCCCATTTTAGGATCCAGTTATGGAGAAATGCAACATGCAAGAACAAGTCTAACTTGAGTCAGGAAAGGGTGGGATGGTTTTTGATCAAGGATCTTATATATATTCTCTCGGAGCTCCAAATGCCCTCTCAACCGTAACTCTAAGGATAGAGTGTATGAGATTGAACAATTCATGTGCAGTCTTAGAATAGTTCCTACAAGATAACTCATTCAGATCGTACCTGGTTTCCCTGAAGGGTGGAAGAACACCAGGACAACATGCCATGGGAAATCCTGCACGACACGGACACTGGTTGTAGCTGGTATGTGTTCCTGAACGAGGAACTTTTTGATCGGCATGGAACCCTCATGTTCAATGAAGGGTGAGAAATTTTTCACTAGAAAACATTGATTCAGGCCTAGTAGGTTGGGGAATTTGAGTTCGTCCACCAAGGTGAACAACATGGAGATTACTTTCAAGAATTGTATCATTTCGCCTGGCCAAATTGATTAAGTTTTTTATAAGTTTTGTGGTTTCACAACGATATTGTTGTGGCCATGGATGGTACCAAGGCGGCCGCCTCGGCCTCGCACATCGCCTGGAATGACCAAATCCGCCGCACGCCGAGAAGCCCCGTGGAACAGAGCTTATGGACCTTAGGGTGTGAGGTCGATGCGGAGGTTGCCGACGATGAACATGGCGATGGCGTCGGTGCGCGTCCGCATGGCCAAGAAGGTGCCATGGCTCTTCATCATCTCCCTTGTCGTGCCTGCCAACAAGGCCACGACCATAGGAAGCTCACCTATGCGGAGCAGCATGAGCAGCCCATGCTGGAGGACAGTGCGGGAGCGCGCCCACAAGGTGGTTGTAGGATCGAAAGTAGGTCTAGAGGGGGTGATTAGACTACTTGACCAAATAAAAATCTAGCATTTTTCCAATTTTAGTTGTTGGCAGATTTTAGCAACTATTACAAGTCAAGCAATCAACCTACACATGCAATTCTAAGAGTATAGCAGCGGAAAGTAAAACATTGCATATGAAGGTAAGGGGAAGGGATTGGAGAGTGCAAATGCAATATAGACACAACGATTTTTGGCGTGCTTCCGATAGGTGGTGCTATCGTACGTCCACATTGATGGAGACTTCAACCCACGAAGGGTAACGGCCGCGCGAGTCCAAGGAGGGCTCCACCCACGAAGGGTCCACAAAGAAGCAACCTTGTCTATCCCACCATGTGTTGGGGAACGTAGCAGAAATTCAAAATTTTCTACGCATCACCAAGATCAATCTATGGAGATTCTAGCAACAAGATAGGGAGAGGATGAGCATCTTCATACCCTTGAAGATCACTAAGCGGAAGCGTTACAAGAACGCGGTTGGTGGAGTCGTACACGCAGCGATTCAGATCGCGGTCGATTCCGATCTAAGCGCCGAATGGACGGCACCTCCGCGTTCAACACACGTAACCCGGGGACGTCTCCTCCTTCTTGATCCAGCAAGGGGAGAGGAGAAGTTGAGGGAGAACTCCGACAGCACGACTGTGTGGTGGTGGTGGAGCTCGTGGTTCTCCGGCAGGGCTTCGCCAAGCACTACGGAGGAGGAGGACGTGTTGGAGGAGGGAGGGGCTGCACCAGGGGAAGGGAGTGGCTGCCCTCCCACCCCCTCACTATATATAGGGGGAAGGGGAGAGGGGGCCGGCCCCTCTAGATGGATCTAGAGGAGGGGGCAGCAGCCAGGGGAAACCCTAGATGGGTTTGGGCGCCCCCACCCCCTAGGAAACTTGCCCCCCAAGCCGGGAGGGGAGGCTGCCCTAGGGGTGGCGCCCCTACCTCTCCAGGTTACGTGAGATGGGGTGGGAGGGGCGCTCAGCCCCTTAGTGGGCTGATGTGCCCCCTCCCCTTGGCCCATAAGGCCCCCCAACACTTGGGCCTAATTTGGTTGCAAGGGGATAGCTTCCCAGGGCCCTAATCCTCCACCAGGGGATTGCCATGGCCATCGGGAATCCCTCCTCCTACCACGGGGAGATCACCATGGTAGTTTGGAAGATAGGGTAGACGAAAGAAGATCACGTCCAGAAAAAACGCCAGGTATAGTGCTCGGGTAGTCGTTGGAGGAGATCGCTCGATGCACCCGCGTGAGTCGTGGCTTTTCTCCCCGACCTATCTGGGCGTGGATCTCTCACTCGTGGAAAGGAAGGGGACCGGGGCAACATATCCCTAGCGAGCGAGCGACCAAACGTCGTCGTGGTTTTCCATGGGCCGAGTTTGCCTCGTGGGATCTATGCCCTGGTATTTGACAGGGATCCCCTCGGGATCACGGGCTACCAAACTAGCCCTTGCTGGGGCCTCCGAAACCCCTTTCGGACACGCTGGTCATCACCTGGTACCCCCGAAACAATTCCGGACTCCAATACCCTTCGTCCAATATACCGATCTTCACCTCTGGACCATTTCGGAGCTCCTCAACACGTCCGGGATCTCATCCGGGACTCTGAACAACCTTCGGTAACCACATACTATTTCTCATAACAACTCTAGTGTCACCAAACCTTAAGTGTGTAGACCCTACGGGTTCGGGAACCATGCAGACATGACCGAGACACCTCTCCGGCCAATAACCAACAGCGGGATCTGGATACCCATAGGCTCCCACATGTTCCACAATGATCTCATCGGATGAACCACGATGTCGGGGATTCAATCAATCCCGTATACAATTCCCTTTGTCAATCGGTATGTTACTTGCCCGAGATTCGATCGTCGGTATCCCAATACCTCGTTCAATCTCGTTACCGGCAAGTCACTTTACTCGTTCCATAATGCATGATCCTGTGACTAATTACTTAGTCACATTGAGCTCATTATGATGATGCATTACCGACTGGGCCCAGAGATACCTCTCCGTCATACGGAGTGACAAATCCCAGTCTCGATTCGTGCCAACCCAACAGACACTTTCGGAGATACCTATAGTGCACCTTTATAGCCACCCAGTTATGTTGTGACGTTTGGTACACCCAAAGCATTCCTACGGTATCCGGGAGTTGCACAATCTCATGGTCTAAGGAAATGATACTTGACATTAGAAAAGCTCTTAGCAAACGAACTATACGATCTTGTGCTATGCTTAGGATTGGGTCTTGTCCATCACATCATTCTCCTAATGATGTGATCCCGTTACCAATGACATCCTATGTCCATGGTCAGGAAACCATAACCATCTATTGATCAACGAGCTAGTCAACTAGAGGCTCACTAGGGACATGTTGTGGTCTATGTATTCACACATATATTACGGTTTCCAGTTAATACAATTATAGCATGAACAACAGACAATTATCATGAACAAGGAAATATAATAATAAACATTTTATTATTGCCTCTAGGGCATATTTCCAATAGTCTCCCACTTGCACTAGAGTCAATAATCTAGTTCACATCATTATGTGATTGTACTGAATCCAACACCCATGGTGTTTGATCATATCCCGCTTGTGAGACAGGTTCATTAGTCAACGCATCTGAACCTTTCAGATCCGTGTGTGCTTTACAAATATCTATGTCATATTGTAGATGCAGCTACCAGGCACTACTTAGTTCTATTCCAAATAACTGCTCTACTATACGAATCCGGTTTACTACTCAGAGTCATCCGGATTAGTGTCAAAGTTTGCATCGACGTAACCCTTTACGACGAACTCTTTTACCACCCCCATAATCGAGAAAATTCCTTAGTCCACTAGTTACTAAGTTTAAGTTTGACCGTTGTCATGTGATCCATTCCTGGATCACTCTTGTACCCCTTGGTTGACTCATGGCAAGGCACACTTCAGGTGCAGTACTCAGCATAGCATACTGTAGAGCCTATGTCTAAAGCATAGGAGATGACCTTCGTCCTTTCTCTCTCTTCTGCCGTGGTCAGATCTTGAGTCTTACTCAATGCTCACACCTTATAACACAGCCAAGGACTCCTTCTTTGCTGATCTATTTGAACTCCTTCAAAATCTTGTCACGGTATGTATTCATTTGAAAGTACTATCAAGCGGTTTTGATCTATCCTTATAGATCTTGATGCTTAATGTTCAAGTAGCATAATCCAGGTTTTCCATTGAAAATCACTTTTCAAATAACCCTATATGCTTTCCAGAAATTCTACAACATTTCTGATCAACAATATGTTAACAACATATACTTATCAGAAATTCTATAGTGCTCCCACTCACTTCTTTGGAAATACAAGTTTCTCATAAACTTTGTATAAACCCAAAATCTTTGATCATCTCATCAAAGCATATATTCCATCTCCGAGATGCTTACTCCAGTCCTTAGAAGGATTACCGGAGCACACTTGTTAGCATCTTTCAGGATTGACAAAAATCTTCTGGTTGTATCACATACAACCTTTCCTCAAGAAAAATCGTCGAGGAAAAAAATCTTTTGACATCCTATCTGCAAGATTTCATAAATAGTGCAGTAGCTGCTAATATAATTCCAACAGACTCTTAGCATCGCTACGAGTGAGAAAGTCTCATCGTAGTCAACTCCTTGAACTTGTTGGAAAACATCTTAGCAACAAGTCGAGCTTTCTTAATGGTGACACTTACCATCATTGTCCGTCTTCCTTTTTATTAAAAATCAATCTGCACTCAACAGCCTTACGACCATCGAGTGGTTCTTCCAAAGTCTATACTTTGTTTTCATACATGGATCCTCTCTCGGATTTTATGGCCTCGAGCCATTCATCGGAATCCGGGCCCATCATCGCTTCTTAATAGCTTGTAGGTTCATTGTTGTCCAGCAACATGACCTCTAAGATAGGATTACATACCACTCTGAAGTAGTACACATCCTTATCGACCTACGGGGTTTGGTAGTGACTTGATCTGAAGTTTCATGATCACTATCATCAGCTTCCACTTCAATTGGTGTAGGCGCCATAGGAACGACTTCCTGTGCCCTGCTACACACTAGTTGAAGTGATGGTTCAATAACCTCATCAAGTCTCCACCATCCTCCCACTCAATTCTTTCAAGAGAAACTTTTCCTCGAGAAAGGACCCGATTCTAGAAACAATCACTTTTGCTTCCAGATCTGAAATAGGAGGTATACCCAACTGTTTTGGGTGTCCTATGAAGATGCATTTATATGCTTTGGGTTCGAGCTTATCAGGCTGAAACCGTCGCATCCCCAAACTTTTAGCTTAGGTTTCTCTAAACCATAGTTCATATGGTGTCATCTCAACGGAATTGCATGGTGCCCTATTTAAAGTGAATGCGGTTGTCTCTAATGCCTAACCCATAAACGATAGTGGTAATTCAATAAGAGACATCATGGTATGCACCATATCCAATAGGGTGCATTTATGATGTTCGGCACACCATCACACTATGGTGTTCTAGGCGGTATTAGTTATGAAACAATTTCCACAAGGTCTTAATTGTGTACCAAACTCATAACTCAGATATTCATCTCTATGATCATATCATAGACATTTGATCCTCTTGCCACGATGATCTTCAACTTCACTCTGAAATTGCTTGAACCTTTCAATAATTCAAACTCGTGTTTCATCAAGTAAATATACTCAGAATCTACTCAAATCATCTGTGAAGTAAGAGCATAACGATATTCACTCCGTGCCTCAGCACTCATTGGATTGCACACATCAAAATGTATTACTTCCAACAAGTAGCTTTCTTGTTCCATCTCACTGAAAACGAGGCCTTTTCAGTCATCTTGCCCATGTGGTATGATTTGCATGTCTCAAGTGATTCAAAATCAAGTGAGTCCAAACGATCCATCTGTATGGAGTTTCTTCATGCATATATACCAATAGACATGGTTCGCATGTCTCAATCTTTTCAAGAACGAGTGAGTCCAAAGATCCATCAACATGGAGCTTCTTCATGTGTTTTATACCAATATGACTCAAATAGCAGTGCCACAAGTATGTGGTACTATCATTACTATCTTATATCTTTTAGCATGAACATATGTATCACTACGATCGAGATTCAATAAACCATTCATTTTAGGTGCAGGACGTTGTAGGTATTATTCAAATAAACAGAGTAACCACTATTCTCCTTAAATGAATAACCGTATTGTGATAAACATAATCCAATCATGTCTATGCTCAACGCAAACACCAAATAACAATTATTTAGGTTTAACACCAATCTCGATGATAGAGGGAGCATGCGATGCTTGATTACATCAACCTTGGAAACACTTCCAACACACATCGTCATCTCACCTTTAGCTAGTCTCCGTTTATTCCGTAGCTCTTTTATTTCGAGTTACTAACACTTAGCAACCGAACCGGTATCTTAATACCCTGGTGCTACTAGGAGTACAAGTAAAGTACACATTTAATACAATGTATATCCAATATACTTCTGTCAACCTTGCCAGCCTTCTCATCTACCAAGTATCTAGGGCAGTTCTGCTTCAGTGACCGTTCCCTCATTACAGAAGCACTTAGTCTCGGGTTTGGGTTCAACCCTGGGTTTCTTCACTACAGCAGCAACTGATTTTCCGTTTCATGAAGTATCCCTTCTTGCCCTTATTAAAACTAGTGGTTTTACTAACCATCAACAATTGATGCTCCTTCTTGATTTCTACTTTCGCGGTGTCAAACATCGTGAATTGCTCAAGGATCATCATGTCTATCCCTGATATGTTATAGTTCATCACGAAGCTCTAATAGCTTGGTGGCAGTGACTATGGAGAACCATCACTATCTCATCTGGAAGATTAACTCCCACTCGATTCAAGTGATTGTAGTACTCAGACAATCTGAGCACATGCTCAATGATTGAGATTTTCTCCCTTAGTTTGCAGGTTAAGAAACTTGTCGGAGGTCTCATACCTCTTGACGTGGGCACGAGCCTAAAATCCTAATTTCAGCTCTTGGAACATCTCATATGTTTTGCGACGTTTCAAAAATGTCTTTGGTGCCTTAATTCTAAACCTTTAACATTACGCACTGAACTATCACGTAGTCATCAAAACGCGTATGTCAGATGTTCGCAACATCCACAAACGACCCTCGAGGTTCAGCACACCGAGCGGTGCATTAAGGACATAAGCCTTCTGTGCAGCAATGAGGACAATCCTCAGTTTATGGACCTAGTCCGCATAATTGCTACTATCAACTTTCAACCAAATTTTCTCTAGGAACATATCTAAAACAGTAGAACTAAAGCACAAGTTACGACATAATTTGCAAAGACCTTTTGACTATGTTCGTGATAATTAAGTTCATCTAATTATTTAATGAACTCCCACTTAGATAGACATCCCTCTAGTAATCTAAGTGATACATGATCCGAGTCAACTAGGCCGTGTCCGATCATCACGTGAGACGGACTAGTCATCATCGGTGAACATCTTCATGTTGATCGCATCTGCTATACGACTCATGTTCGACCTTTCGGTCTCTTGTGTTCTGAGGCCATGTCTGTACATGCTAGGATCGTCAAGTCAACCTAAGTGTTTTGCATGTGTAAATCTGGCTTACACCCGTTGTATGAGAACGTTAGAATCTATCACACTTGATCATCACGTGGTGCTTCGAAACAACGAACCTTCGCAACGGTGCACAGTTAGGGGGGAACACTTTCTTGAAATTTTATGAGGGATCATCTTATTTATGCTACCGTCGTTGTAAGCAAATAAGATGCAAAAACATGATAAACATCTCATGCAATCAAATAGTGACATGATATGGCCAATATCATTTTGCTCCTTTTGATCTCCATCTTCGGGGCGCCATGATCATCATCGTCACCGGCAGGACACCATGATCTCCATCATCATGATCTTCATCATCGTGTCTTCATGAAGTTGCCTCGCCAACTATTACTTCTAATACTATGGCTAACGGTTTAGCAATAAAGTAAAAGTAATTACATGGCGTTATTCAATGACACGCAGGTCATACAATAAATTAAGACAACTCCTATGGCTCCTGCCAGTTGTCATACTCATCGACATGCAAGTCGTGATTCCTATTACAAGAACATGATCAATCTCATACATCACATATATAGCATTCATCACATCCTTTTGGCCATATCACATCACACGACATATGCTGCAAAAACAAGTTAGACGTCCTCTAATTGTTGTTGCAAGTTTTTACGTGGCTGCTATAGGTTTCTAGCAAGAACGTTTCTTACCTACGCAAAGCCACAACGGTGATATGCCAATTTCTATTTACCCTTCATAAGGACCCTTTTCATCGAATTCGATCTGACTAAAGTGGGAGAGACTGGCACCCGCTAGCCACCTTATGCAACAAGTGCATGTCAGTCGGTGGAACTTGTCTCACGTAAGCGTACGTGTAAGGTCGGTCCGGGCCGCTTCATCCCACAATACCTTCGAAACAAGATAGGACTAGTAACGGTAAGTGTATTGAACAAACCAACGCCCACAACTACTTGTGTTCTACTCGTGCATAGAATCTACGCAATAGACCTAGCTCATGATGCCACTGTTGGGGAACGTAGCAGAAATTCAAAATTTTCTACGCATCACCAAGATCAATCTATGGAGATTCTAGCAACAAGAGAGGGAGAGGATGAGCATCTTCATACCCTTGAAGATCGCTAAGCGGAAGCGTTACAAGAACACGGTTGGTGGAGTCGTACACGCAGCGATTCAGATTGCGGTCGATTCCCATCTAAGCGCTGAACGGGCGGCGCACACGTACAGCCCGGGGACATCTCCTCCTTCTTGATCCAGCAAGGGGAGAGGAGAAGTTGAGGGAGAACTCTGACAGCACGACGGTGTGGTGGTGGTGGAGCTCGTGGTTCTCCAGTAGGGCTTCGCCAAGCACTACGGAGGAGGAGGAGGTGTTGGAGGAGGGAGGGGCTGCACCGGGGGAAGGGTGTGGCTGCTCTCCCACCCCCTCACTATATAGGGTGAAGGGGAGAGGGAGCCGGCCCCTCTAGATGGATCTAGAGGAGGGGGCGGCGGCCAGGGGAAACCCTAGATGGGTTTGGGCGCCCCCACCCCCTAGGAAACTTGCCCCCCAAGCCGGGAGGGGAGGCTGCCCTAGGGGTGGCACCCCTACCTCTCCAGTTTACGTGAGATGGGGTGGGAGGGGCGCTCAGCCCCTTAGTGGGCTGATGTGCCCCCTCCCCTTGGCCCATAAGGCCCCCCAACACTTGCCGGGGCCTCCGAAACCCCTTTCGGACACGCTGGTCATCACCTGGTACCCCCGGAACAATTCCGGACTCCAATACCCTTCGTCCAATATACCGATCTTCACCTCTGGACCATTCCGGAGCTCCTCGGCACGTCTGGGATCTCATCCGGGACTCCGAACAACCTTCGGTAACCACATACTATTTCCCATAACAACTCTAGTGTCACCGAACATTAAGTGTGTAGACCCTACGGGTTCGAGAACCATGCAGACATGACCGAGACACCTCTCCGGCCAATAACCAACAGCGGGATCTGGATACCCATGTTGGCTCCCACATGTTCCATGATGATCTCATCGGATGAATCACGATGTCGGGGATTCAATCAATCCCGTATACAATTCCCTTTGTCAATCGGTATGTTACTTGCCCGAGATTCGATCGTCGGTATCCCAATACCTCGTTCAATCTCATTACCGGCAAGTCACTTTACTCGTTCCATAATGCATGATCCCGTGACTAACTACTTAGTCACATTGAGCTCATTATGATGATGCATTACCGAGTGGGCCCAGAGATACCTCTCCGTCATACGGAGTGACAAATCCCAGTCTCGATTCGTGCCAACCCAACAGACACTTTCGGAGATACCTGTAGTGCACCTTTATAGCCACCCAGTTACATTGTGACGTTTGGTACACCCAAAGCATTCCTACGGTATCCGGGAGTTGCACAATCTCATGGTCTAAGGAAATGATACTTGACATTAGAAAAGCTCTTAGCAAACGAACTATACGATCTTGTGCCATGCTTAGGATTGGGTCTTGTCCATCACATCATTCTCCTAATGATGTGATCCCGTTACCAATGACATCCTATGTCCATGGTCAGGAAACCATAACCATCTATTGATCAACGTGCTAGTCAACTAGAGGCTCACTAGGGACATGTTGTGGTCTATGTATTCACACATGTATTATGGTTTCCAATTAATACAATTATAGCATGAACAATAGACAATTATCATCAACAAGGAAATATAATAATAACCATTTTATTATTGCCTCTAGGGCATATTTCCAACACCATGGCCATCGCCCACGAAGGACTTGCCTCACTCGGGTAGATCTTCATGAAGGAGGCGATTCCCTTGCCCTTATAGACTCCTTGGTTCAACTCCACATCATGTCGGAGGCTCCCAAGTGACACCTAACCAATCTAGGAGACACCACTCTCCAAAAGGTAATAGATGGTGTGTTGACGATGAACTCCTTGCTCTTGTGCTTCAAATGATAGTCTCCCCAACACTCAACTCTCTCTCGCTGATTTGGATTTGGTGGAAAGATGATTTGAGTGGAAAGCAACTTGGGGAAGGCCAGAGATCAAGATTCTTGTGGTAGGATTGGTATATCTTGGTCTCAACACATGAGTAGGTGGTTCTCTCTTAGAAAATGAGTAGTGGAAGTGTAGGCACGTTCTGATGGCTCTCTCACAAATGGAGATGGGGGTGGAGACGTATATATAGCCTCCACACAAAATCCAACTGTTACACACATTTGACCCAACTAAGTCAGACCGAATAGAAGAACTCGGTGAGACCGATTTAGTTGAAAATGTGAACGTTAGGAATCTCCGCGGGAACAACTTGGTGTGACCGATGTTCTAGGGCTTAGGGCAAACATCAACTCGGTGGCACCGATTGCTTCAACTCCGTGAGACCGAAGTGAAACAAAAGACAACAGAGTGGATGTCAAGCTAACTCGGTGTGACCGATTGCACTAACTCGATGGGACTGAAAGAGTGCAACATGTCACAAGGAGGATGCAAGGCCATCTCGGTGAGACCGAGATCCGTATCGGTGTGGCCGAACTGTTAGGGATTCTGGCAGTGGCTATGTCAAATGAGCTCGGTGCTCTTGGTAGAAAGAATCGGTGTGGCCGAGTTTGACTTTGGGTTTTGGACATATTTGGAAATGAGAAAGTGGTTTAGGTATTTGGAGCAATATCACTAAGCATTTTGAGCAAGTAGACCATAAAGCAACACATCATCCCCTTTTAATAGTATTGGCTTTTCTATGGACTCAATGTGATCTTGCATCACTAAAATATAAAAGAAGAGTCTTGGCCTTTTGCCAATATGTGTCCTTAGCATTTTGAGAGGTCCACATTCCTAATCCATGCCATGCCAATCATTGAACTATCTGAAATATTGAACTTGAAAGGATATTAGTTCAATGATCTATTCGTTGTTATGAATTACCAAAACCACCCGGGGATTAGTTGCACCTTCAGTGGTGCATGTTGTCGATCACCACCAGCTACCATGGCCCTGGAAGCAGGTTCGACGGCGGTGTCGCCTGAGCTTGAAGAGGAGAAGGGGGAGCAGTAGGGTGACGGTCATGGCTTGAGACCAAATCGAGTGTAGTTTATGCTGGAGCTAGTAGCTGCATACTCTAGTTTCTCCCAAAATGGTTAGGTGATGGATGCCATTTGAGTAGATTGCGAACGATGCTGCTAGTGCCGTTCCAAAATGGATCATATTTTAGAATTACTAGTTCTATCATACGACCAAGCTCAGTGAAGTTGAAGAGTGTAACATAAACATATGCATTACTTAGGGCAGCTCTAACCAGCCCCCTATCTGTTAGAGAGGATATGGTCGAGTGTCTTTAGAGGAGGATACCTATTCTCTAACAAGGGACGGACGTAACCGATCACCTATATTTAGAGTAGAATATATACTTTCCTTAATTCTTTTTGCCTGGCAGCATACATTTCAATAAGTTCACCGTATATTATCAGCCATTCGAATATTTGAAGATAAACATACACAACATATAAACCATGAACACGCATAAACATGCACAGATCAAGCAATTCAAATTAAAACACGTGAATAGTTCATCCAAAAGGCATCACATCGATCAAGTTTGATCCAAAATCACCACACCATAGCATGTTTTATGTGGCTAGTCGAGCCCAACCAAATACATGCAACACGAACCCAAACACCATCCTCACCAAAGAAATCATGACCACCTCCATCATCACCACCATCTCCATAGGGACCCCATCTACATGGCCACCACCATCACCATTTCGAAGAGAGACCTCAGTTTGGGTCAAGATATCTCCCATGCCATCCATTGTGGTTGGGTTCATGAACATGATAGCACATTCTCCAGTCTACATTTCGTTTCAAATTCACTCCTCCTCGAGTGCAAGCCTACGTTCCCCCGCCTTCAACTTTCTTTCTTCGGGGGCCAACTTTGACCTCCATTTCTCATCTACCAACAACTTGAGCTCATTCCATCTCGCGCCCTCTCTTCTTTGCATTCAACCGCCAAGGATTTTTTGGTCTCAATCATGGCCACAAGCTCTTCTTTGTATGTGTTGTCCAATGCTCCTCTCCTCTTCTTTGTAACAAGATCCACAAGCTCTTTTGCAATCTTGTTACCATCCGATCTCTTAGTGGATCTTCATCCTCCTCGTCTCATACTCAACGGGTATTCTTAACCTTGATCTCTTTGATGTGGTCTCGGAGTTTCTTCTAATCCACTTCTCGTTGGTGCAAAGTTCTCTGTAGCAATGGTACAATGTGAAGGGCATGTGACCGTGCTTCTTGTTGCATTGCTTGAAAAGGTCTTGGATGATAGGCCCGTACTCCAAGACTTGCACACCGCCCGGTGGCACATGGTTGACTTGATCAATACAACTGGACAGTCAGTTGCATTGGTCTTGGATGGTACCCCAATGGTACCCAAGAGAGCCTTGGTTGCGGCTCGATGTGACATCCATGATGTTGTTGTAGTACTCGGTAATCCTCCCTAAAAACAGTTCCTTTGATTGATCTGTTCCAATCAATGCATCAAGGGATATGTTCATCCAAGCCTAACACAAAGGTACATCTTCATCTTGAGAATAGTTGTGAGTCTTTGCTCTTGATAGTGGTTTCATGGTTGATTGTGTCTCCATGTGATCGTCAACAACTTTGGCCCCGGCCTCCTCTTTGCGCAACAACCCTACGGTTGCAAGCAATCGCCTGACAATGCACTGGCCAAAATGAAAAGACATTTTATTACCTTGATGGTATTTCATCGACCACTTGGCAGCCACAATCCTTGTTGCCGGCGGCGGAGGCCGGACGCATAGGAGGAGTAGCTGTAGCCATGGCCTAAGACGGGGTCCATGGTGCCGGACGAGGACGAGGCACCGAAGAGACCGTCTTGTTGTTCTTCTTCGCCACATCATCGACGAGCGCCGACACAGTTGACGTCTGCTTCTTTGCCCTCTTGCCGCGACTGGAGACGTAGTGGTTGTCTACTTCCTTGCCCGCTTGCCGATGGCTTGAGCAGTAGGAGGGCGGTCAACCGTCGTCGGAGATGCAACAGTCTTGCCATCGACCTTGCTACCGGCGGTGGTTGCCGGTGAGGTGGCCCTGAGGAGGTTTTGGTGCCCAACCTCTTTTTTGGTGCAGGCGGTGGCGCGGGGGCCGTTTTCGGCAGTGAAGCGCTGGTGGCGTTGGCGGAAGGGTCTTGCCTCTCCATCCCATCCAGAATCGGGGGCATTGGTGGTGTCTGCGGCCAGTAGGGGTGACGTGACGGGAAGGGGTAGCCGCTCAGGCGGGAGAAGGGGGGAAAGAAAATTTTACTCCGGGTGGCCTTGGCCGAGTATACTTGACATACTTGGCCGAAGTTTTCAGGCCAAGAAGGATAATCCACTAACGCTTTGCGAGTTCGGCTAGGTGTGGTTAGCCGCTTATTATCCTCCACTAAAGGATGGCACCTCCACTAAAGGATCGTAGGGGGTGGGTTAGAGATGTAATCGATTTGATCAATAATGTCCAATCTTGACTAAAAGGAAATCAGTAATCGACTGGATATGTCTTTGTGAACCTTGTTCTGTCCATGCTGTATTGCTCTGTGTAGCCTTCCGGTAACATGAACAACCGATCTTTTGTACAAAAGTGAGCAAGAATACAATCATTTTAAGCAACAGAAGGAGATTATTAGGTCCATGAGGAAGCAGGCAAATACATATAATCGCAGAGGTATTACACATAAGGTTTGTGAGAGGCTAACATTCACATCGTCACTCGACGAGCTACTGATACAAACATTGGATGGAGCACACGGCAGCTAGCCTCGTTCGCTTAAGCAGCAACCTCCTTGATCTCGTCCAGGGCGTAGTTGTTGGTCGACACGCCGGCGTAGTTCACCTTGGCGAAACGCACCACCACCGGGTAACGGGTGTTGGGATCCTACACGCGCCATTCATCATCATTTGGTAATCGAATTCACAAACAGAAGCATTCCATTGCAAAGATTTGGGGGGGACAAGCCGTTGGTTACCTGATCAACCGTGACGACGGATCCGGTCCCGTTGTACCAGTAGGACTCCCTCCTCAGAATCTTCACCTGATCATTTCATTTCAGGCAAAAGTTGAGCCACAAATGGTTACTCGTGCTATTAGATTGCAGAGAAATTTACACTCACCTTGGTGCCCCTCTTGGGTCCCCTCGGCGGCGGCTTGGCTTTGGCGGGCTCTTTGGTGGCCACGGCGGCTTCCGGTTTCTCCTCCGCGGCCGGTGCTGGTTCCGCCGGCGCGGCGGCAGTCGGCTCCTCCTCGGCGCGGGCCACGAGCTTCAAGCCCAGCCGGTTGGACGGGACGAAGCTGACGCGGCTGCTCACGCCGCCGTTGGTGCCGCTGGGGATGCCCGCCGCCAGCATGAATCTGGAGGTGGCCGACGCCATGTTGGTGCTTGCCATCGGGACGGCGAGCTCAGAACAGCAAGGTGTTGTTTGTCGGTGGTGCTAGCTCGTGTGGCTCCGGCCAACAGAAGTATGTAAGTCGATGGTGAGGTGTAAGGCGAAATAAGGTGCAACCGGCCTTGGTCGGGATGGCGAGCGGAGATAGGCGCGGATGATCTATCTCCAGCCAAGTGGGTGATTTGTGCCGGCCACTGCGGTGCCGCCACATGGCATATCTTATCCTCCCATGTGGATAACCTCCCATCCATGCGATGGACTTGCTTGCTCGCCCACATACACAGATTGCAATCTAGGTTTATTTCGGCTATCGTGAGGGCTAGCAGGTTCAAAAAAAAAAAATTGTGTGAGGGCTAGGTTTGTAAGAAAACACATTTTTACAAAATTTTGTGAAAAGGCACCATGCCTACATTACCTTTTGTGTGTAAACCACCGATCGGTGGATTAGAGCGTTTTGAGTATGCTTCCTACCAATGCCCCGCGTTACGGAGCCGGCTTGGCAAAAAAAAAGGAAAAAAAGAAGAGGAGAACGCTTCTATCCGGCAGCTTCGGCCGGTCGCGCGCGCCCGTCCGATCCACTGCCATCGTATGGCTAGCAACGCACGTGCTCTCTCTCGCATGGTGGGACGCGTGGCTGACGGGGCCCCACGAACCCCTCGGCACCTTGCCTTATCCTTTCATGGAGGCTCTACGTCCACTCATTTTTTCCACCGCCAACGCACATGTTCCTCTCCCGTATTTGCCCCCCCCCCCCCATCACCCGCCCGCACACCTGGCACTGATGTCGGCGAGGCCACCAGCGTCCGCATTTGTCAATAACTGCTTCCTGTGAGCTCCCGTGCCATCAAGCGCATCTTGCAGGTCATGCTGCGACCCACGGCCATCTGGCTGCGACCAAGTCATTGCCGCCTCGTCTATATAGACCAACCCCCTTCATGGCTGCGCTACTCCCCCCCCCCCCCCCCCCCCTCTCTCCCCCCACACCTGACGAACACCGCGCTAAGCTAGATCAGGCAACTCCATGGGGCTACTCCCGGCGATGCTGCACCCCGCGGCAGCGGCAACTTTTTGTTGCAACTGCAACTATATTATTTGCTACATCCACCCCCGGTGATGTCACAACTGATGTGGCAGCGTTGACTTTTTTGTTGCAACCATGTCCGCTTTTGCTACGACCAGCGACAGGAATTGTTACATCCATCTACGATGATATCATAACCGATGTGGCGGGCAATCTGCTACAACCGACAGGGCACACAATGATGTTACATCCAGCGATGCAAAATGCTACAACCGATGACGCACGTGATGGAATCAGCGTCCACTATTACTGGAACCGGAATGCACCCTTACCGACGAAGTTTTTTTGCTGGAACCAAAGCAATGTTTTGTTGGAACCGACTAGTTCATTTGCTAGAATTGAACATTTTGGAGTTTGGTGATGTGGCTTTTTTGCTAGAACCATTGTTAATTTGGCTCAAAGCAGCTTTTTCTTCTTCAACTGACCACCAAAGATTTTTGTTTACGGAGAATTTTTCGCTGGAACACGACGGTTATTCTCAACGACGGTGGCGAGCGGGAGCCAGTGATGCGAGAGATACTGCAACCATGGAGACTGCGAGCTGGAGCCAGCATGTGTTAGTGTTGGAGATATTCCCTAGAGGCAATCATGTATGATGATATTTCCATGTGTTTATGAATAAAGATAGTCTTTGAACATTATCAATGATGTATATCAGCAAGTACGTGACTTGTTTGTGGGACTATACGTTGTATGATGATTGTCCTAAAAGGTCCCTAGTCGAAAGGGTTGTGTGAACGCGCAACCGACTAGACTAGCATATGACACGGTAGGTGGCTCGGTTTCACTAGCCATGGAGCATTGGATGATAACCGTAATGTGGGCTCGGAAGGATCTGGTCGGATTCGACATGGTCAGATCCGAGTCGAGATAAGGTTCGAGCCGGACAAACCCAACTATGAGACGCAGCGATATGTCATATGTGAGTCTCTAGTACAACATACATTCTATGCCCTAAGACCTGAGCTGGTGCATGTACTCGGGATGGTGACATACCTGCTTTGGGCTGACCAAATGCTACTCCGTGACTGGGTAGTTACAAAGGTAGGTTTGGAGCTTGTCCAGACTCATGCTGCGAGACATGGTCGAGCAAGATGGGATTTGCCCCTCCGATCAGGAGACTGTGGGCCCCTCGTGTGATCCGACTAAGATAAGCATGGCCATGCGACAAGGATTATGAGATAATCCGGTTTGTGGTCGGTATCACTGGAACGAGAAAGAGGTCGGGCTAGCACAAGGATGACTGACTCGCCTTGAGCCTGACAACATATATACTGTGGCAAAGGGAATAGAAGTGTGATGTACAGATTCACCAACCGGCTTCATAGTCTGCTTCGTGGTTGGCACGCCTTGCTAGAGGCCGTTACCAACCGAGCAGGTCGGAGGTGATCCGACCTGCGACCAAGCCGACTTGAACCTAAGGGGCCGCACACTTAAGGGAAGGACCCTACAAGGTCGGATCCGAGGACACTGATCGGATGTGATCCGAGATGGACTTGGATTGTGTCTGAGTAGACTTGTGGGCTTGAGGATCATGCGAGGCCCAAGAATTGAGCCTGCGATGTATGCCTATAAATAGTGGAGGTGCGGCACACTCATTTGGTTGATCGCTTTGGCGTTGTAACTAGATTCTGCATGTGTTGCGAATAGCCACCTCAACTCCCCACTGACTGTGTGATTGGATCTAGCAGTCCGCCTGTCGGTGCAACAGACCCAGAGCCTATTGACCTGACTATGCACAGGCACAAGATCAAGAGTGGAGCACCAGAACCAGAGACAGAGCAGAAGGAACCAAGACCAAGACAAGGAGCAAGATATCGTCAAAACAGAAGCCTCCCTTGCAGGGCAGGCGAGCCCGGCAAGGGGCGAGGCCACCCCCATAAGAGAAGGACCAAGGCGTCCCAGCAGGGCCTGCCGAGTCTCGCGGAGACCAGATCACCCCACCAACTGCTCCACCACGACCCACGTCATGGATCAGTGCGGTGTCAAGACGCAGGATGATTAAGTGGCAACCATTCGCCACATGGCGGCCACTTTCTACCAAATGAACCCACAAATGGCACCCGTCTAGAGACGTGTTAAGCGAGCAGGCGTGGAGCTGGTGAATTAGCCCAGCAAGCCTTACCGGGCGACCAACGATGTGACACTAAGCGACGCATTAAATGCATGCTGTCAGCCTACAGAGTTAGGTATGATAGCACTATTTGCTATCATATCAGTGTCTAATGAACCATTTGCCACTGTGGTAACCCCATGAGCTATAAAAGGAGGCCCATGGCAACGATGAGAGGGGTTAGAAAACTTAGATCACACACCCCTGCACGCGTGTAGTCGCCACTGCCCCGAAGCGACCCTGCCGGGCAAGTGTATTGCGCATCACCACCACCTTTTCCCAATCAATCCACCAAAGCAAGAGTAGGGTTTTACGCCTCACGACGGCCCGAACCTGGGTAAAATTGCTTGTGTGATCCCCTATCGTGCTGCCTTGCATTGGTCTTCTCTTCGACTCCCCCCTGCCGAAACAGCAAGGGGCCGTCCTGGTCCCATAGGTGGCTGTGGTTTCCCGCGACATCTTTGGTGCGCCAGGTAGGGGGATCGCTTGTGCAAACCTGAAGACGTGAGTAGTGCGTCATATTCATTGCCATCTGCATCGTCAATGGCGTCATCGACCATGGCGCCCAAGAAGAAACCAGCTCCTTCAGCTCATCCGTCCACCTCGAAGGCTCCGCTACCCGTGGCCTCCAACACTGCGGGGGAAGCGGAGACGCATGAGAGTGCGAATGCTATGGGGGGTGTAGCCGGAGTAGGCGGCACCGCCACCATCCCTCTCGCGGCCGACGCGGGAGCAGAAGATGTCGGAGGAGAGCGACATCAGCAACACCCCAACGACCGTGCTTCGCCCGTTGATGGGCGCCATCATAGCGATGGCACTTGGTCCGGGCTGAGCCACCGCCCTGCGGCCGTCCTCGCCGCGGGCGTGACCGCTGCGCGTGCGCACTCCCCGTGGCGGGCCGACCAAACTGGTGCACCCAATGGAGCTGATGACCCTCAAGCACCTCCGCCTCGCCACCCTGCTGCCCAGATGGTTGCACCATAGCAGTGGGGGCGCAGTGCAGCGGCCGCTGGCTTCGCCAAGATCCGAGCGACGACGTGATCGACATCATCATCGTCTATGCCAAGCACGGCCTTGGAGGCCATGGCGCGGGCCCAGCTGCTGCTAAGGTTCCCACCAGCGGCCGAGCAGATGGAGGAGTGGCGTGCCACCATTCAAAGTCTGCTCGGTTTCGCTGAAGCCAAAGGTTCACGACAAGCTGCCCCGCCGCGACCTCCCCAAGCCACGACAATGGCCTATGCCGCTGCCCGCACGGGGAAGGCCGTCTCACAGTGCAATCCCCGCGGCGGCGGCAGGCGCGGGTGCAACCAAATCATGACCTCAACGGTGCCTTGATGGCCTCTTTCGATCCTCAGACACGTCCTGGCCAACGGCGAATCCCAGAAGGAGGGCAGAGAGGAGACGTGTGTGTGGCCGAGCGGCGTCACGGCAACCTCCTCCAAGCCGACGGGTGCGGCGGCCCCGACATCGACGAACCCACTCTTGGCACTGACGGGCTCCTATCCTTCAAGGTTGGCTGCCCTGCCTTCACCCAGGAGTTGCGGCAAGTCTGTTGGCCGTCCGTTCGCACGTTCAAGCCGAAGATACCTGAGAAGTACGATAGAAGACTAAACCCGGCAGAGTTCCTGAGCATCCACACCATCGTTGTTCAGGCTGCCAGGGGAAGAGATGAGAAGGTGTTCGCCAATTACTTCCCGTTGGCACTCAAATCCAACGTGAGGTCCTGGCTGATGCATCTGCCGGAGAACTCCATTTCGTTTTGGGCAGATATGTGCCACGAGTTCATCGGTGCTTTCACCGGTGGCCACCAGGAGCCAGGCCGCCCCGACGATGTGCAGCTTCTCCAGCAGAAGGAAGGAGAGACCCTCCGTAAGTTTTTGCAAAGATTCAGTAAAGTTCATAGGAATATTCCAAATATCCATCTGGCAGCCGTGATAGCTGCCTTCCTGTCCAATGTGCGCAACCGCTGAATTCGTGCCAAGATGAACGTGTGGTTGCCCAAGACTATGAAGGAGCTATACACCTTGGTAGATAAGTGTGCTCGGATGGAGGAAGGGAGGAAACTGCCTGGAAAGGAAGATTGCATTGATGTTGATTCAGAGGATGATGATGAATCCACCAGTCAGAAGAAGCCTAAGAAGCACAGTGAGAAGCGAAGGGATAAGGTTGTGTTGACTGTTGAAGGGTCTGGCACCCCAGTACTGGCAAGATCGCCAAGCCTGAGGCCCCCGGCAAGGAGGTTGCTACATGCACCGATTGCCGGGAGGCTGCGGCTGCCGAGAAGGCCGGGAAGGGTGATGGGCCGTACTGCAAGATCCACCGGACCAAGGGCCACGACCTTTAGGAGTGCTATCAGTTCAAGCAATTGGTTAAGAGACAGAGAGCAGAGTATGAACAACGGGATAAGGAAAAGGGTCAGAATGCCGCTGGCAGTAAGGGTCGAGGCGATGGAGCAAATCGCCCCGGCAAGCTCTTTCGGAACAAAGGAAAACCCGCCGGGGGCCAAGAGAAAGAAGTATGTGGCAATGAGAGTGACAAGGGGGATGAAGAGGAAACCAATGAGTAGGAGTTTCAGAAGGCCACGGACGCCCTGTGCATTGACGGGGGTGCATCTTTGCACACCTCCCACCGCCAACTCAAGCGATGGGCTCGGGAAGTCAATGTCGTGGAACCAGCGCTGGAGGCCCGGAAGCCACTCAAATGGTCCCGTATGCCCATCATCTTCGACGTAGAGGATGCTTTCCTTTGTTGGTTTCTCCAACAATTCGCAACCTCAAGGTCACAAAGATATTGGTGGACGGTGGGGCCAGACTGAATCTGATTTTCCCGGCAATTATCAACATGCTTCAGATAGCAGAAGAAGAGTTAGAGGTTACAGGCACGTTTCAAGGAGTCAACCCCGGCAGGAGTCATCCTAAAGGGAAGATTACGTTGCCAGTAACATTTGGTGGGGAGCTTAACTACCGGACTAAGAAGATTGTGTTTGACGTAGTTGACCTCCCCCTGCCGTACAATGGGATCTTTGGACGTCCAGCCTTGGCTAAATTCATGGCGGCATCCCACTATGCCTACAATACCCTGAAAATGCCTGGGCCACTGGGAGTCCTCACCATCCCATCAGATGAGAAATACGCCATCATTTGTGTGGACAAGATGTACAGGGAAGCGGTCGCGGCAGAGGCTGCGACGGCAGCAGTACCCGCCAAGGAGAGCAAAGGAAAGAAACAGGATTGTAGGGCCTCTGGCAAAGAGTCCAGGAAGCATGCCCCCTCCGAGTGCATGACACCCATTGGCGACGTGCTAGAGTGTTCCAACAACAAGAGATCTAAGGTTGCTGATCCGCAAGTGAAAAAGGTCCCGGCAGGGCTGGCTGGCGTTGATGGTACTTTTACCATCAGTGCCACCCTTAATGACAAATAGGAAAGCGCACTCGTTTCCTTCCTGCGGGCGAATATCGATGTGTTTGCCTCGCAACCATCTGATATCCCCAGTGTTCCCAGGGAGGTAATCGAGCACCACCTTGATGTCTGCCCACACGCCAGACCTGTTAAGCAGAAAGTCCAGAAGCAGGCCTTGGAGAGACAACAGTGCATTGCAGAAGAAATCAAGAAGCTTGAAGCAGCTGGTTTGTCAGAGGAGTGCTACATCCCACTTGGCTAGCAAACCCAGTAGTAGTTCGGAAGGCGAACAGGAAGTGGAGGTTGTGCATTGATTTCATAGACCTCAACAAGGCTTGCCCAAAGGACCCGTTCCCCTTGCCGCATATTAATCAGATAGTGGATTCTACCTCAGGTTGTGATTTGCTCTCATTCCTGGACACCTATTCTGGGTACCACCAGATCTTCATGTCAAAGGAGGACGAGGAGAAGACATCATTTATCACTCCATGTGGTACGTATTGCTTCGTCCGCATGCCGTTCGGATTAAAGAGTGCCGGGTCCACCTTTGCAAGGGCAGTCCAGATTGGTTTTGAACCTCGGTTGCACAGAAACATTGAGGCTTATATGGATGACACTGTGGTCAAAACCAAGGACAGAGCAACTCTCATACAGGATTTGGAGGAGACGTTTGCAAATCTGCGCAAGATCAACTTGAATTAAACCCAGAGAAATGTGTGTTTGGCGTCCCCTCCGGCAAGCTGCTTGGATACTTTGTGTCCCACAGGGGGATCGAAGCCAATCCCGACAAGACCAAGGCCATCGAGCAGATCCAAGCGCCAAGGACAGTTAAAGATGTGAGGTGCCTGACGGGATGCGTTGCCGCGCTTAGCAGATTCATCTCCAAGTCTACCGAGCGTGCCCTGTCGTTCTTCAAAATTTTGAAGAAGGCAGGACCCATGAAATGGACCCCTGAAGCAGATGCACCTTTGCAAGAGCTGAAGACCTACCTGTCCTTTGTGCCTACCCTAGTTGCACCCAAGCCCCAGGAGCCGTTGTTGTTGTACTTGGCGGCAACAAACCAAGTGGTCAGCGCAGCCTTAGTGGCATGGCGAGAAGTGGATGAGAAAGAGAGTAAGCAGAGGCTAGCAGGGCTAGAGAGGGATCAGAGCAGCAGCGAGCACGTCAACGATGATGACCCCAAGGACGCGGCAAGGAAGAAAGTAGTGCAGCGCCCAGTGTACTTCGTCAGCTCCTTGTTACAGGGGGCTAGATCGAGGTACTCTGGCGTACAAAAGTTGATCTTTGGCCTCATCATGGCCTCAAGGAAACTCCACCACTACTTCCAAGCTCATGAAATCACGATTGTTACTCGTTTCCCATTGCGACGGATACTCCGAAACCCAGAGGCTACCGGCAGAATAGTGGAGTGGGCTTTGGAGTTATCCAGCTTTGGCTTGAGGTTTGAGAGCACATCAACTGTCCAGACCAAGGCATTGACAGAGTTTATTGCTGAATGGATGCCAATCCCTGATGAGGAAGTGACAGAGACAGTTGTCCCCGGCAAGGAATCACCCCAAGAATGGATCATGTATTTTGATGGTGCTTTTTCCCTGCAAGGTGCGGGGGCTGGCGTGCTTCTTGTTGCCCCCACTGGGGAGCACTTGAAGTACGTCGTCCATATGCATTTCGCACGGGAAGAAGCCACCAACAATACAACAGAATATGAAGGGCTCCTTGCCAGGCTCAGGATTGCAGCAGAGTTGGGAATTAAGAAGCTGATCATTTGAGGAGACTCATAGTTGGTGGTGAGACAAGTTAAAAAAGATTACCAATGTCCATTAATGGAGGCATACGTCGAGGAAGTGAGAAGATTGGATGAGCACTTTGACGGATTGCAAACAGAGCATGTACCCTGTGCGAAAAACAGCATAGCTAATCATCTGTCAAAGTGTGCTGCGCAGAAGCTTCCTGTGGAACCAGGGACTTTGTTCTCCGTCTTACTCAGCCTACCATATCCCCAGCAACAATGGCCCGGAAGAGGAGAAAGTTGGACACCGGAAAGCCTCTCCCGGTCGAGCCGTCCACTCCCGGCAGAGACCCTGCCGGAAACAACTCCTCACAGCCTGCCGGACCACCCCCTCCTGCCGGGTCCACGGACCCCGCGCACGAGGCCAGTGCTCCCACAGCAAAGGAGGTGCCTCTAGTCCTCGTTGCCGAGCCATAGGCTCCCACTTGGGCAAGGCACATTGTACGCTTCCTCCAAACCGGAGAGCTTCCCAGCGATCAAGACGAAGCAGAAAAAGTAGCCCGTAGGGCTAGTATGTATCAGTTTGTCGATGACACTCTGTACAGAAGGAGGCCCAAGTGTGAAATTGAAGTGTGTCTGCCGGGAAGAAGGAAAGGAACTGCTGGTTGAGATACACAAAGGAATGTGCGGCTCCCACATTGGATCAAGGGCATTAATTGGGAAAGCATTCCGGCAAGGATTCTATTGGTCCACGGCCCTCCAAGATGCGGTCGAGCTAGTCACTAAGTGTGGAGCTTGTCAGTTCCATTCCAAGAAAACCCACCTGCCTGCCCAAGCGCTTCAGACAATCCCTCTATCATGGCCATTTTCGGTTTGGGGGCTTGATATCCTCGGCCCCTTTCCCCGAGCAATCGGGGGCTTTGAATTCTTGTTTGTTGCCATCGACAAGTTTAAAAAGTGGCTGGAAGTGACTGCCGTGAGGAAGATGACTGCTCAGTCAGCTATCAAGTTCTTGAAAGATCTGGTGTGTCGTTTTGGAGTTCCTACGAGGATCATCACAGACAACGACACCCAGTTCACGAGCAGTGCCTTCACAATATGTTCATGCCCTTGGATGCAAGATCTCATTCGCCTCTGTGGCACACCCCTGGAGCAATGGACAAGCTGAAAGGGCGAACGCTGAAGTGCTACGTGGACTCAAGACAAGAACCTTTGATACACTACATAAGCACGGCAGACGGTGGATCGAGGAGCTACCGGTAGTTCTCTGGTCCCTCAGAACGACACCAAACCGAGCTACCGGGCAGACTCCCTTCTCCCTGGTCTACGAGGCAGAAGCAGATCCCCACGGAACTCATTTACGGGTCACCTCGAGTGCTTGCTCATGACGAGATCGTGCAATATCAGCACTGGCGTGACGACACTGTGCTACTCGAGGGGAACCGTCTCCGGGGTGCTACGCGTGTTGCACGCTATCAGCAAGCCCTGCGTCGCTATCATAGCTGCAGGGTTCACGCCCGAAGTTTTGAGGAAGGTGACCTTGTCCTTAGGCGCGTTCTGTCCGCCAAGGGTACATACAAGTTATCACCAAAGTGGGAAGGCCCTTACCGGGTAGTACGAGTCATCAGACCCGGCGCAGTCCATCTGGAGACCGGAGATGGCACTCTGTTGCAAAACTCATGGAATATTGAGCATCTCCGCAAGTTCTACACGTAAGATGTGAGGCTGCCAGGCCTTGCCCGACAGCCACCCATTTGTACAGGCCTTGCCTTAGTTGCATGTAACCCCTTGTACAAAGCCGGGGCAATGACCACGTGTGAGAATAAAGAAGTGATGTAGAGGGGCCCCAACCTAGATTGCATGCATGCATGAGCATTTTAGATTACTGCATAAGCATTTCATGAACATCTGCATATGCATATAGATAGAATTGCATCATGCATTCATTCTCATCTGCATGAAGTTACAGGTTCTCACCATGGGCTTGGCTTCAACGAAAGGATGAGAAGATTGCCCAGCACTGCGATCCCGGCAAGCCAAAATAGATAAGTTCTACCTCTTGCCCATTCGTGTTCTGTAAGCTATAACTTAGGCATTAGAAAACCTCGCCACTCCTTCTAGACTTGGGTGCTCTCATTACTGGCCTGAACGCTACTTCAGTCAGAGTGGTTGTAGTTGCCTTTGGTAAAGGGAAGTTGGTTGGTGGGGGCTGGTCCTTCTGTCTATAACCCGGCAGATAAGGTTCTCCGGCAGACAAAAAGAAGGCCGGTAGGATAGCCTGCCGGGACAAACTCGTTTATTTACACTAAAGAGGCATTTCACCTCTGCATGGACATATACGTGCACGAGTCCTCGGCAAGGTTTATCTTTTTCATTGATATGCTGATACAAGTACAAGCATTACAGAACACGAACATGGACTCAAGAGATTACATTATTTGAATTAAAATTTGGCAAGTGCCTACAAATTTAAGATTGAAAAAAGATAAGTGTCCCGTAATCCCCTTTCTTGTCCCTCTCCTCCTAGGAAAGGCAGATGAAGGCAAAGACGACAATGAGGAGGCGCCCATCGAGAGCATGGAGGAGCACCTCGACGCCCCCTGGTCACCTCCCCTGGGACCGGAAGGAGGGCTCCAGCACAGACACCGGCAGAAGAAAACGCCAAGGGAGGGATGAGCCCTTTCCCGATAGTCTCAAGAAACGGTGATGATGGTGCCGGGAATGGGGGGGAGAAGCCAAACAAACGGGCAGCAGGTCGCCAGTATGGGGGCAAACACGTCGATGCAGGCGTGCTCCTACTAGACGACCTGCCTCCCGTCTTCTCCTTCTCCTGCAACTTTGCCTTCATCAACATCGGTTCAAAGAAGAGCCAAGACCGAAGTCCGGCACCCCCCTCCGAAGACATGGTGAGCAACCAAGGCAGCCAAGGGGTAAGGGGTGCAGTGCTCCCCTCCTTGGCGGACAGGAAGGCATGCCCCTCGTCGACATTGACTCCGGCTCCAAGGAGAGGGGTTGTACCAGGATTTCCAATAATCCTTAGCCCCTCCCCTTGGGTTTGGACCAAGCTCA
This sequence comes from Triticum timopheevii, assembly GCA_963921465.1. Taxonomy (NCBI): domain Eukaryota; kingdom Viridiplantae; phylum Streptophyta; class Magnoliopsida; order Poales; family Poaceae; genus Triticum; species Triticum timopheevii. The sequence goes on from OY997270.1 coordinate 594,722,648, forward strand.
CTCCCCAAGCTTTAGCATCTTCACTCAGCATTTTCGACCCGAAGCTAAAGCCTGGAGGCCAGCCCCAGGATCCTCTTTCCAGCATACTCAAGATGGAGCAAGACAGAATAAGAAGTGGATGTTGCTGGACGCCTCTGTTCCACCCCCGCTCTCCCTTTTATAGGCAGACGAGGGGGGGGGCTGGGGCTGGATCCACGGCGAGCAACCACCGCCCTCCTCCACCAGTTCAAAGGAGTCGGGCCCTCGCCATTATGCTCTCCCATGCCACGCGCCTCTGTTTCCTACCCTGCGCGATGCATGAGGCATACGTGGCTAAGGATAAGGGCGTGGTGGGAAGAGTAAATTGGCAATTTATGTCCCGTGCGTTAAAGTCATTCACGGGTCATTACTGGAGCGGTCCCACCACCATTGGCCTCACTCGACGCACGGGAAAACCGGACACTGGCCTGAAATCAAGACTAGTGAAGAAACAAAGGAGATCTCAAGAGACCAGCTTCTTCAACAGCGCTGCATGTGCACTTGTTAGGCCCTACCCCGATGATGCTTGGCAGCGCGTTCGGGGCAGGCCTGGGGGCTTCTGTCGGTGCAACAGACCCAGGCCCTGTTGACCTGACTGTGCACAGGCACAAGATCAAGAGTGGAGCACCAGAACCAGAGACCAGAAAACTCGAAGAACCAGAGACAGAGCAAAAGGAACCAAGACCAAGAGAAGGAGCAAGATATCGTCAAAACAGAAGCCTCCCTTGCAGGGAAGGCGAGCCTGGCAAGGGGCAAGGCCACCCCCAGAAGAGAAGGACCAAGGCGTCCCGGCAGGGCCTGCCAGGACTCGCGGAGACCAGATCACCCCACCAACTGCTCCACCACGACCCACTTCGTGGATCAGTGCGGTGTCAAGACGCAGATGATTAAGTGGCAACCATTCGTCACATGGCGGCCACTTTCTACCAAATGAACCCACAAATGACACTCATCCAAAGACGTGTTAAGCGAGCAGGCGTGGAGCTGGCGAATTAGCCTGGCAAGCCTTGCCGAGTGACCAATGATGTGACACTAAGCGGCACATTAAATGCACGTTGTCAGCCTGTAGAGTTAGGTATGATAGCACTGTTTGCTATCATATCAGTGTCTAATGACCCATTTGCCACTGTGGTAACCCCTTGAGCTATAAAAGGAGGCCCATGGCAATGATGAGAGGGGTTGGAAAACTTAGATCACACACCCCCGCACGCGCGTAGTCACCACTACCCCAAAGCGACCCTACCGTGTAAGTGTACTGCGCATCACCACCACCTTTTCCCAATCAATCTACCAAAGCAGGAGTAGGGTTTTACGCCTCACGGCGCCCGAACCTGGGTAAAACTGCTTGTGCGATCCCCTGTCGTGATGCCTTGCATTGGTCTGCTCTTTGTGCAACGCGACTCCCCCTGCCGAACCAGCAAAGGGTTGTCCTGGTCCCATAGGTGGCCATGGTTTCCCACGACACCGCCGCACAATGTTCCACCTGCACGCGCGGATACCGTTAGAGGTGGTGCACTTGCGCCGCTCAGGCAAACCAGTACATAGGATCCGATGACCAGATGTTTGAGGGAGATTGGACAAGGAGGAGACGAACCACGCGAATGCGATGCCCCAACTCTTCCCGCTACATGGCACTGCGCGTCTAGTGGTAAAGATCCGTGATCTATCTGCAGCATGTGGTTGGTTGATCTGCGTGTAGGAAAAATTTAATTTGCAGTCGACACAACCTACTGTAGAACCCAACAGTTAGAGCTGTGATTATGGCAGGAGGAGACACGATGGATGACACGTTTGTAAGGGCATATTTATCCCCAAGTGGTTTTGGTGATTGATGACAATGCTTTTGCGGACTAATCGTGTGCGTTAAGTTCTTTCAGAGATTCATCCATTGGCACGAGACGATTTCCTCCCCTCGGTGTTTTATTCAAGACGGTGTAGCTCCTTCGTTTCGTTGTTGGTGGACTAGTTTCGTAGGAGTCACCGTACTATCAAGAGGGGATCCGCTTTGGTAAGACTAGGGTGGAATCAACACGTACACATCCCTATCACACCCGTCGTCTTCCTTTCGCATCTTTGGAGCTGCCCCTTCTCTTCCGTACCTGCTCCGTTCTGTGCCAGCGGTAGTACCGCAGTCTACAGCGATAGTACCGCCGAAGCTCTCCAGCGGAAGTACCGCTCCACGAAGCGCTAGTACCGCTCCGCAGGGCGATAGTACTGCTTGCGGGCTTCGGCCGTAGTACCGCAGCTGTTCCCCGCTACTACCGCCTCGATTCGAGACCGGTGTTTTCTCGTGTCGGGTTTTGCGGTACTAGAAGCGGTAGTAGAAGCGGTAGTACCGCTTCAAGCGGTAGTACCGCTCTTCTCCCACGGTAGTACCACTCTGGGGCCAGGGCCCTGTCTTCCTCGCCAGCGCGGTAGTACCGCTGGGTAGGGAGCGGTAGTACCGCTCTCAGCGGTAGTACCGCCCTGCCCTAGCGGTAGTACCGCTCTGTGCGGGGATGTACAGTGAGGTAACGGTGGGTTCGTTTCCTCCACTATATAAAGGGGTCTTCTTCCCCAAAGTTGACCTACCTCTTTCCCCCAAAGCTGCATTGTTGCTCCAAGCTCCATTTTCGCCCGATCTCTCTTCCTAGCCAATCAAACTTTTTGATTTGCTCGGGATTGGTTGAGAAGGCCTAGATCTACACTTCCACCAAGAGAAATTTGATTCCCCCCACTTATCCCTAGCGGATCTTGTTACTCTTGGGTGTTGAGCACCCTAGACGGTTGAGGTCACCTTGAAGCCATACTCCATTGTGGTGAAGCTTCGTGGTGTTGTTGGGAGCCTCCAATTGTTGTGGAGATTGCCCCAACCTTGTTTGTAAAGGTTCGGTCGCCGCCTTCAAGGGCACCAATAGTGGAATCACGGCATCTCGCATTGTGTGAGGGCGTGAGGAGAATACGGTGGCCCTAGTGGCTTCTTGGGGAGCATTGTGCCTCCACACCGCTCTAACGGAGACGTACTTCCCTTTAAAAGGAAGGAACTCCGGTAACACACCCTCGTCTCCACCGGCTCCACTCTTGGTTATTTCGTGCCTTTACTTTTGCAAGCCTACTTGTTTTACATCCTTTGCTTGCATGTGTGCTAGTTGTTATTGCATCATATAGGTTGCTCACTTAGTTGCACATCTAGACAACCTATTTTGTTGCAAAGTTTAATTTGGTAAAGAAAAGCTTAAAAATTGTTAGTTGCCTATCCCCCCCCCCTCTAGTCAACCATATCGATCCTTTCAAGTGGTATCAGAGCCTCGTCTCTTTTTAAGGGCTTTACCATCCGAAGAGTATGGTTGATGTCGTAGATGAGGTGGGAGAGCACTCCGGTGCGAATCCGATCTCATCTACGGGAGATGGGGGTAACTCGATCTCACGTGAGGAATTCAATGTGGCTTTGGAAACATTGAAAACCTCCATGACGACCGAGGTCAAGGACATGTTTAAGGAATTCCTAGAAGGACTTAAACAATCTACCTCGCCGATGAAAGTGGGTGATCCCACCAAAAAGGTGATGGATGCTACCTCCGACAAGGGGGAAGCTAACATTGAAAAGAGTCCATCTATTAGTGGTAGAAATGGTACCGGCATCTTTGCCCATGTGGAACCTCCAATTTATGGAGGGTCAATCCCCTCCACTCATTTGAATCATGACGGTCCTCCTCCTAAATATGAGAAACATGAAGATTTTGATTCTTGGGTCTATTGCTTTAAGCGTCATTTAAAACATGTGAACACTAACCTTTGGAGAATCATTGAAGAAGGTTTTTATCCTCATGACCCAAGAAACTTCACCCCTCGAGAAGCCGTGGACAATCAATTCAATGAGAGTGCTCTCTTCATCATCCAAGATGCAATCCTTCCCGAAGATCTCCCTCATCTTCGACCCTATGCCATGGCTAAAGAAGCATGGAAATGTGTCGAGGGTCTCTATCGAGGAAGTGCTAGCATTCAACGCTCCAACTATGAAGTGGTGCAAGATGAAGCCGATGAGTTTGCAATGAAAGAAGATGAAGAACCTCGTGAGCTCTTTCGAAGAGTGACCAAACTCGCGGTCGCACTCCGAGATCATGGAAGCAAGGACACGGATGACAATTGGATCAAGCGAAAGTTCCTCAAGGCCATGATGCCCTACAACAAGGCCATGTCCTCTGTCATTTGTCAACGACCGGACTTCCACTCCATGACCTCAAGTGAAGTGTTGGATGAGTTCGTTGCAATGAGCATCTTGGACAAGACCGCCGACAATGCGGTGCTCCATTCTCAAAGGGCAAAGAAGCCCAACCTTGCTTTGAAGGCCAAGGTTATTATGGAAGAAGAGGAAGAAGTGGAAGATGAGGAAAGCAACCCCGAAGACACCAAATTTGATTACCATGAGCACATGGCCCTTGCTTCAAGACAATTTTGGAGCAAGAAGAGTTCAAGACCCAACTTCAACAAGAACAACTCAAGTAGCGTCAAGGGCAAGCAACGAGTTAGAACTTGCTTCAACTGTGGAAATGTGAGCCATTTCGTTGCGGATTGTCCTTACAAGAAGCGGGAAGACAATGGTGGCAAGTTAATCTGAAAAGACAAAGCCAAGTCCTTCCCCAACAAGAACAACATCGCCAAGAAGACTCCCACTCGTGGGTTGGTGGTTCAAGAAGAATACCAAGAGGATGACGATGATGATGAAAATGAAGAAGCTATGGCCATGGCATCCGTTGCCATTGCTACTACTCCCCGGGTGTCTCTCTTTGATTCACCCAACGAAAACATCACCGCCAAATGCCTCATGGCTAAAGCTTCAAACAAGGTAACCCCCAACATCACAACCACCATCATTACTAATCCCTCCTTGGAGGATTGCATTGATGAACATGTTGAGTCTAATGAGGAAGTGAATGAATTTGAGTCTTTTATGAATAAGCTCAAGGGTAAGTCCAAGAAGCACTTTGTTGCTCTCTTGGAACAACTTGGTGAGGCCAATGACATGATCGAGGCTCACGAAGAAACCATCTCCAAGATGGAAGGTCATAGTCGTGACTATGCCAATGAGATATCGGATCTCTCTAATGCTCTTGAGGAAGAGCGTGTGCATCGTTTGACTCTTGAGGAGTCACACAATGATGACCCTGCTAAGTTAAAGAAAGATCTTGATCATGCTCTTGTCGTGTCTCGTGTGCTAACCTCCGAGAAGGCTAAACTTGGGGTTGATCATGCTAGACTCAAAGAGGAGTTTGAGATACTTGACAAGGCCCACAAGGTCTTGAAGGGTACTCATGCTAACCTCAAAGAGTCTCATGCTCAACTCCAAGTTAAGCTAATCAAGGAAAAGGCCACCTTTCCTCATATGGTATTAATTGATAATGCATGTGCTACTAACCCGTGTTGTGAGCATGTGCATCTTGTGGAGGAGAATGCCAAGTTGAAGGATCAACTTGAGAAAGGCCTTGTGACTTGCATTCAAGGTGAGAAGAACCTCAACGACCTTTTGAGCAATCAAAAGGAAGTTGTGGCCAAAGAAGGAATTGGGTTTGCACCCAAGTCCAAGAGCAAGAAGAAGAATAACAACAAGATCAAGCGTCCTCCTCCTCTCAAACAAACATTTGTGAAAGAGGGAGAGGGTGCTTGAGGGAGTCCTGGACTAGGGGGTGTCCGGACAGCCGGACTATCATCGTCCGCCGAACTCCAAGACTACGAAGATACAAGATTGAAGACTCTGTCCCGTGTCCGGATGGGACTTTCCTTGGCGTGGAAGGTAAGCTTGGCAATACGGATATGTAGATCTCCTACCATTGTAACCGACTCTGTGTAACCCTAGCCTCCTCCCGTGTCTATATAAACCGGAGGGCTTTAGTCCGTAGGACACAACATACATTACAACAATCATACCATAGGCTAGCTTTAGGGTTTAGCCTCCTTGATCTCGTGGTAGATCCACTCTTGTACTACCCATATCATCAATATTAATCAAGCAGGACATAGGGTTTTACCTCCATCGAGAGGGCCTGAACCTGGGTAAAACATCGTGTCCCTCGTCTCCTGTTACCATCCGCCTAGACGCACAGTTCGGGACCCCCTACCCGAGATCCGCCGGTTTTGACACCGACATTGGTGCTTTCATTGAGAGTTCCTCTGTGTCATCACCGATTGGCTCGATGGCATCTTCAACCAACAACGCTGTCCTGGGTGAGACTTTCCTCCCCGGACAGATCTTCGTATTCGGCGGCTTCACACTGCGGGCTAATTCGCTTGGCCATCTGGAGCAGATCGAAAGCTACGCCCCTGGCCGTCAGGTCAGATTCGGAAGTCTAAACTTCATGGCCGACGTCCGCAGAGACTTGATCTTCTACGGGCTCGAGCCACAGCCAAGCGTGCCGCACTATTACGATGGGCATGATCTAGCTCTGCCGCCAAACAGTGCCTTGGTGGCCGCACACGAATCCGCTTCGGCCCTTAGTCCGGAGCCGATCACCCAGATCGAGGATCGGTGGGTGGACACCGCCTCGGGGGCTTTAACTTCCACGGCAATGGAGCCGAACACTAATCTTGTCCCTCGCGAAACTCGTTATTCCGAGGTGCCGGACTCCTTGCCAGACTCCGGACCTCCCACGCCCCTACCAATCGAATCGGATTGGGCGCCGGTTATGGAATTCACCGCCGCGGACATCTTCCAATGCTCACCCTTTGGCGACATCTTAAATTCGCTAAAGCATCTCTTGTTATCGGGAGAGCCCTGGCCGGACTATGGTCAGGATGGTTGGGATACGGACGAGGAAGAAATTCAGCGCCCACCCACCACCCACTTTGTAGCCACTGTCGACGATCTAACCGACATGCTAGACTATGACTCCGAATTCATCGACGGTATAGAAGACGACGCCGGAGACGAACAAGAACCAGCGCCTACAGGGCACAGGAGAACCACCTCGTCATATGACGTATATATGGTGGATACCCCAAAAGAGAGCGATAACGAGGACCAACGGGCCGCGGCAGAAGACAACCCAGCCGCCAAACAACCTAAACGGCGGTGCAGACGCCGCCCTAAGTCCCGTCTCGACAACAACAACGCTCCTAAGGACCCCGCAATACAGCAGGGCACACAAGTGGACGACGAACATGCAGATAAGCAACCGTCCGAACAGGACGAGTCAGATAATCAGTCCAGGCCCGGCGAAAACGACAGTTCGGACGATCTCATGCCGGACACGCCGCCGGATAGTAAAAATCTTCGGAAACGACTCGTCAACACTGCAAGAAGCTTGAAGAAGGAAAAACGGAAGCTCAAAACAGCGGAAGACACACTCAGGATGAGGTGGAGCAAGGTTCTCAAAACCACGGATAAATACGGCAATAGCCACCAATCCAAGAGCTACCCGAAGCGCAAGCTGTTACCAGAATTTGATGAGGAGGCCCTAGAGCCCCCACAGTCAAAACATGAAAAGGCCGCCTGGTTGGATAGACGGCCAGATGATAGGCCAAATTCTGAAAGTGGCGCTGCACATAAACCGGCTAATGAACCTGGAAAGACAGATGGCCCAGCCAGGTCCATTTACGGGCCAAAGAAGAAGGCCCCAGGAAGCAAGGCAACACGTCAAGTGTCCGAAGATAATGGCACAACCAAATACAGGGGCGCCGCACACCCACTATGTTTCACCAATGAGGTGCTGGACCATGAATTCCTAGCAGGATTTAAACCCATAAACATAGAGGCCTACTGTCGGTGTCAAAACCAGCGGATCTCGGGTAGGGGGTCCCGAACTGTGCGTCTAGGCGGATGGTAACAAGAGACGAGGGACACGATGTTTTTACCCAGGTTCGGGCCCTCTCGATGGAGGTAAAACCCTACGTCCTGCTTGATTAATATTGATGATATGGGTAGTACAAGAGTGGATCTACCACGAGATCAAGGAGGCTAAACCCTAGAAGCTAGCCTATGGTATGATTGTTGTAATGTATATGTTGTCCTACGGACTAAAGCCCTCCGGTTTATATAGACACCGGAGGAGGCTAGGGTTACACAGAGTCGGTTACAATGGTAGGAGATCTACATATCCGTATTGCCAAGCTTGCCTTCCACGCCAAGGAAAGTCCCATCCGGACACGGGACGGAGTCTTCAATCTTGTATCTTCATAGTCTTGGAGTCCGGCGGATAATGATAGTCCGGCTGTCCGGACACCCCCTAGTCCAGGACTCCCTCAGTAGCCCCTGAACTAGGCTTCAATGACGATAAGTCCGGCGCGCATAATGTTCGGCATTGCAAGGCGGGTTCCTTCCTTGAATAATCCAGAGAAGATCATGAACACTAGGATAGTGTCCGGCTCTGCAAAATAAATTCCACATTCCACCGTAGAGAGAATAAAATGTACACTTAGTTCAATCTACTGACGTATTATGCGGCGTGACATCACACTGCTACCAAGCCTTTGTTTGAATCATTTTTTACTATACCACCTCAGCACGTTTAGCGAAGCGGTTCCCTTGGCACGTCTTGTCGAAGCAGAGATCGTGTTCCCCTTATTCCGGGATTCTCATCAATACGTGCGTGGGTAACCCAACCGCGCCATTGATGGTGGCGCTTGGGAGATAAGCAAGTTTTACCAGGCTGGTGGGGGACGCATAGTTTTCGTCCGCCTATATATAAGGGATAAGGATTCACCTTCTCACCTACGCCTTCTTCCTTCTTTGCTTATCCATCTCTGCGAACTCAAGCTCCAACGCCCAAGCTCGCGCATCTCGCCTCGACCTTCTCCGAATATGTCCGGAGCGGGAGGCAAATGGTTGGCCTCCACCGCTAAGGAGGAGGACATCACCAAGCTGCGCAGCGCCGGATACCTTTCCGGCGATATCGCGCATCGGCTGCCCGACGAGGGGCAGCTCATCCCTACCCCTGGGCCTCATGAGAGGGTCGTCTTCCTCCCCCGCTTCCTCCGCGGACTGGGCTTTCCGCTCCATCCATTTGTCCGGGGGCTCATGTTTTACTACGGCCTGGATTTCCACGATCTGGCGCCGAACTTCATCCTCAACATCTCGGCGTTTATCGTCGTGCGCGAGGCCTTCCTCTGCATCCGGCCCCACTTCGGCCTATGGCTCAAGACCTTCAACGTCAAGCCGAAGGTTGTGAAGGGCACGCAAGCGGAATGCGGAGGCGCCATGTTGGGCAAATTGCCCAACGTCCCTTGCCTCGAAGGGATCTTTGTGGACTCCGTCAAGGGGTGGCAATCGGGGTGGTTCTACATCACCGAGCCACGCAAACCTACATGGGCGGCGGCCCCCGAGTTTAGATCTGGCATCCCCACGCAGCTCACCTCCTGGAAAGAGAAGGGCTTGCAGTGGGGCAATCCGGTGGAGGTGACGGGACTCCGAGCCTGCATCAAGAAGATGGTGAGCAATAGGCTCAGGCTCGTCGACGTGGTCCAAGTCATGCTCATCCGGCGGATCCTCCCATGCCAAGAACGGGCATTCAATTTGTGGGAGTTCAATCCGGAACAGCACCAGGCGCTAAACGGGCTCTTCGATACAACATACGAAGGCGCCTGGAGGGTGCTGTTCAAGGGCGCCGAAGCCCCCGCATCCGCGACGGAAGACCGCGGATTCAGCTCGCAGTATCCAACTGACGAGGTAAGTGATTCAACCCCATTACGGGACACTTGTGATAATTAAATTGACTCCAGTGAGGTTTTATTCTGCCTCTTCCTTTGACAGGAATGGATGGAGAAGGCCAAGCTCCTTATCAGCCCGGCTCCCATGCCAAAAGACCCAGTGGACGCCCGCTTAGCAGGGCTGCTGGTTTTGGCACCGCACGTGGTGCCGGAGAAGAAGGCCAAGAAGGTGGCCGCGGGGACTCGAAAGAGTTCCCGCAATCAGGCGTCTGATGACGACAAGGACTCCTCCCCTAAAGACGAGGAGGAGGAGTATTCCCTCCCGGAGGAGGGAGAGAAGAAGAGGAAGGCTTCCTCAATCGGGGAGGCCGAAGGGTCCAAGAGGGGGAGAACTATCCCCCCAGACAGTTTCGCCAACACCAGCGTTGGCGAGGATGAGTGGCCTCCAAGGGCCAGGCGTCCAGCAAGATCGTAAGTGTCCGGATCCTTTATGAGCAATATCTTTCATGTCATGTAGTGTCCTTCTAACGCCGCATTCTGTCTGTAGTCCGGCCGATGACGATCTCCCCGACTCATCGAGTGGGTCATTGGCCTCGTCGGATGTGAATTCACTTCCACCTGCCTCTACCCCACGCGTCGACGAGGACGCCGAGGTGGGATCCCAGAGAGGGACCCATCAGGAGGAGGCTCTGGAGGCGCCGTCAGGCAACCTCCCGGACTTTGCGCCGGACTCTACATCGGGACCCGCAGTGGTTCCAGAGTCCGGCAAGCGGCCCCTTCGAAAGAAGGGCAAGACCGTGACACCGGCGGCCTCCGTCCAACCGGAGGCGCCGGATAACTTGTTGGAGGCGCTTAAAGGCGCTTCCATCGAGGAAGAACACCGCACTATCATGAGTGCGGTGATTCAAAAGGTTCAGCTCGCCGAAAGCGGGCTGACCGAAGCCTGCAGCGGCCTTTTAACAGGCTTTGAGGTAAGAAGTTAAAATTATGTAATGTAATACCGCATAGACAGTAGCCCCTGATGCTCAGTTCGGTGTTCGGAAAGAAAAGCCGGACTGAGGATCTAACAAGATATGCGCAGGGTTGCTAAAAATATGTCAATATGGGTTTGCAGGCTGCGCTGCTGGCCTCTGCCGCACTAACGGCGGAGGTCGATGTGCTGAAGCAGGATCTCGAGCGGTCCGAGCGAGAGCTCGACCATGCGAAGAAGCAGCTCGAGGAAAAAGAAGGTGAGTAACACCACTTTGAATAGGTACCTTACAGAAAAGGATTTCGGTTGCAATAAAATTAACAAGGATAATATGTGTATTGCAGGGGCCACTAATGAGGTGGCAGCCCTGAAGGATGCTGTGTCCGCGGCCGAACATAGTGCGACCGCGGAACGGGCTGAGCGAGAAAAGCAAGAAGCACGGGTGGCGGAAGTTCGGCAAGAGCTCCAGGCTCTCATGGAAAAGCATGAGAGTTTGGAGCGTGACTCCAAGACTCGAGAGTTCGAGCTTGCCTCGGCTCTCGAAAGTGCCAAGTCCGCCAAGGCCGAGGCCCATAAGGCCCTTCAGGAGGTTGAAGATATAAATAAAATAGCGGCGGGTAAGGCATTTTTCATGCAGAGCAAGCATGTTAATGTAGATTACCTGATACTTACCCGCATTCGGAGCTCTCCAGGGGCGTTTGCAGATCTGCCACGTAGTGCGTCCGATGCCGCCGCATTCTATCATGGCAAGGAGGGGAGCTCGACGGAAAAAGTCTTCTGGTCTCAGTATGCTGAGGCCGGACACCCGGTGCCCCCAAGCGACCAGCTGAAGCAGCTGGTCGAACTCCACAAGGTAGCTGAAGAGGCCATGAAGGGCCTCATAGCCCGGCTGTGGCCTGGACAGGCCATGCCTGGGAGCTACTTTGGCCTCGTGCGGCGGCTGGTGGATGCCTGCCCCTGGGTGGATGTCATCAAGCGCTCCACCTGTATTGAAGGCGCTCGCCAGGCTCTTGCCCGCACAAAGGTGCAATGGGGCAAGTTGGATGCGGAGAAGCTTCTCACGGACCCCCCGCCGCCGGGCAAGGAGTATCGCACGCCCGAGATGTATTATAGAACTGTCCTGAAGGGAGCCCGCAATATTGCGGATGAGTGCTCTCGAAATGTAATCTTTGAATGAATTCGCTATGTATTATCCTGCACGCTGAAACTTTGTTCATGTGCGCATTAAGCAACGCTTGTTTAATTTAAAATATTACCTTCTATGCGGCCGTTTATAAAATCTGAGAGATGGCAAGTCGTTGGCTTCAGCCCCCAAGCCACGAGTGCTGGGGTGTTCGGGATAAACTTGAGCGCTCTTGTTCCCATTGCTCGGTCCATCGAGGGAGGCACTCAACACAACGAACAAGGCAACCGGACTTATAATGCTTGAACACTCTCACTTAGCCATAGAATTCTATAATTTTAAATTTCGGCGAAGCCCCTGGTATTCGGAAGGCCGAATCCGGGGCGCTATCCACGCCTTCATCGGACATTATCCGGAACTTCGCTCGAAGCGGCGTGAGTCTTTAAGGACCCGAAAAAACCTCTCGAACAGCGACCAGTCTCTCGCCTTATCATGCCAGTCAGTTTTAGCTTTCTCCACTGAGGCGCTCGCCCGGCTCAACCGGGGCGCAATCGCAGTGGTTCTCCTAGTGCCACCTTAGCCGACGGAACGGAACGTAAGGCACCAAAACGTGGGAGCCGGGCAAACCCAACTATTGACCCAAGACATGATTCGGAGCCGATTCATATAATGTTATAAGTTCGGGGTGCCGCACTTGTGAAAGTGTTCGGACTTATCACACCATAGAGTGGGGAACCTAAGCCCCCGGTGTATGAGGCCGTACCAAAATATACGGGTGCAAGATGTCACATAATGAGCATATATATATATATATATATATATATATATATATATATATATATATATATATATATATATATATATATATATATATATATATAAGAGGTAATGCAATTGCGATCAAAAAGTTGCTGCATTATTTATGAAAGAAAGTCTGCTAGTAGAGCGGACTGATACAAAAAGCGCGGTAAGCAAGGGATTTGGACTAAGTAAACATGTCCCCCTCCAGGGATGAGCTGCGGACTTGGTGTATATAATCGAATTTAATGCTCGTAATTGAGACCACCTGAGTGTTCGTCGCGGCCTTCTTTAGTCCCTGACTGTTGCATCATGAGTTCAGCAGATTCGCCGCCCGACAGGGCTTCTGGTTAACAGAGTCATGTGTACAAAAAGGAAGAAAAATAATAAAAAAAAAGAGAGGCACATTTGCGAGCCCCCGGTGTGGTCGAACCGCACTCTGGGTCCGTTGCGATCGTGCCCCCTCCCCTGTGCCCATGGTATCTCCAAAGCGTAATGATGTACGCGGAGTGTTATTCTTGCGATCATGCGCGGGCGAGGGTTGGGGCCGCATTGCTACGCGTGCTCTGATCGCGCCAGGTGGTCTTGGTTGGCATTTCTCTGGGCGCGCTTTGCTGTATCCGGCCGTTTAACGGCCGGACTCGAGAATTGCCTTAGAAGGCTGCTCTGTACTTCTGCCGCGAGAGCCGCTGTATTTTCCTCCGTTCGGAGGGAGCGTTCCGTATTCCCATTGACCGTGATGACTCCACGAGGGCCTGGCATCTTGAGCTTTAGGTATGCATAGTGCGGCACCGTGTTGAATTTGGCAAACGCGGTTCGTCCGAGCAGAGCGTGATAGCCGCTACGAAACGGGACTATGTCGAAGATTAACTCTTCGCTCCAGAAATTATCCGGGGATCCGAAGACCACTTCCAGTGTGATTGAGCCTGTGCAGTTGGCTTCCACTCCTGGTATGACACCTTTAAAGGTTGTCTTTGTAGGTTTAATCCTTGATGGGTCTATGCCCATTTTGCGCACTGTATCCTGATAAAGCAGGTTCAGGCTGCTGCCGCCATCCATCAGGACTCTCGTGAGGTGGAACCCATCGACGATTGGGTCTAAGACCAATGCGGCGAATCCGCCATGGCGTATGCTAGTCGGATGGCCTCTTCGATCGAAAGTGATCGGACAAGAGGACCATGGGTTGAACTTTGGGGCGACTGGCTCCATCGCATAGACGTCCCTTAGTGCGCGTTTCCTCTCCCTCTTGGGTATGTGGGTCGCGTATATCATATTCACCGTTCGCACTTGTGGGGGAAAACCCTTCTGTCCTCTGTTGTTTGGCGGTTGGGTCTCTTCCTCGTCGTCGCTATTTAGCCCCTTGTCATTTTTTCGACAATTCACTTGCCGGCCTGCTTGAACACCCAGCAATCTCTATTAGTGTGGTTAGCTGGCTTTTCAGAGGTGCCATGTATCTGGCATAAGCGGTCGAGTATTCGGTCCAGATTGGACGGACCGGAGTGGTTCTTTTGAATGGCTTCTTCCGCTAACCGGGTTTAGAGCCTCGGAATCCGGCGTTGACTGTCGTATCCTCCTTATCGTCGCCATTAATGTGGCGCTTGTTTTTGTTACGACGTGACCTGCCGTTGTTGTCCTTAGTATCGGGACTGCCAGAATTTTTACGGAGATTGTTGCTGCGGGCTAGCCAGCTGTCCTCTCGCGCGCAAAAGCGGGTCATTAACGATGTGAGGGCTGCCATGGATTTCGGCTTTTCTTGCCCCAGGTGCCGGGCTAGCCATTCGTCCCGGATGTTATGTTTGAAGGCTGCAAGGGCCTCTTCATCCGGACAATCGATGATTTGATTTTTCTTCGTCAAGAACCGTGTCCAGAATTGTCTGGCCGATTCGTCTGGCTGCTGAATGATGTGGCTTAGGTCATCGGCATCTGGTGGTCGCACATATGTGCCTTGGAAGTTATCAAGGAATGCGGCCTCCAGGTCTTCCCAACACCCAATTGACTATGCGGGCAAGCTGTTAAGCCAATGCCGAGCTGGTCCTTTAAGCTTGAGTGGGAGGTACTTGATGGCGTGGAGATCGTCGCCGCGGGCCATATGGATGTGGAGAAGATAGTCTTCGATCCAAACCGCGGGGTCTGTTGTGCCATCGTAAGATTCAATGTTTACGGGTTTAAACCCTTCGGGGATCTGATGATCCATTACTTCGTCAGTGAAGCATAGCGGGTGTGCGGCGCCTTTGTATTGAGATATATCGCGACGCAGCTCGAGAGAGCACTGTCTGCTGTGCTCGGCCCGGCCAGGGTTGTTGTATCCGGCGCGACGGTATTCGTCGTGGGTCGTAGGGCGCCCACGTGATCCATAGATGGATCTGGATTGCCTTGCTTTGTCCTCCAATATGTCTCGCAAGTCCGGCGCGTTCCCTCTTGGCTTCGTACTTTTGGAGCGATGCCAGGGTATGGTCTTGGCTGGGGGCCTGGATGCCTCTCTGTCACGACCACGGGGTGGTCGATCAGCCATATCGTGCGCTGGTGATGGAGGTACGTATGCTTCCTCCTCTAATCGGGGGAGCAGCTTGCGTCTTGGGTAACTTTTGGAGGGACGTTCGAGTTTATACTCTTCGGCCGCGAGGACCTCGGTCCATCGATCGGCCAGCAGGTCCTGATCAGCTTGAAGTTGTTGCTGCTTTTTCTTTAGGTTGTTTGCTGTGGCGATAAGCCTGCGCTTGAAGCGCTCTTGTTCGACGGGATCCTCGGGTACGACGAATTCGTCATCGTTGAGGTTTGCTTCGTCTTCGGAGGGAGGCATATAGTCATGATCCTCAACCTCTTCGTCTGTCGCCCCCTCATGAGGGCTTGCTTCTGCATCCTCCTGCGCTGAGTCTTGCTGGAGGGGATTGTCTTTGGCGCTCTCTGGAGTGTTATTATCTCCTGTGCCGGAATCTCCATTCTTGCTGTGGCGAGATTTAGAGCGGCGCCGCTGACGCCGGTGTTTGGGCTGCTTCTTTAAAGAGTCTGCCTCTGCTGTTTCTTCGCCATCCCCGTCTTTTGGGGTGTCCACCATGTATATGCCGTATGAGAGGTGGTCTTCCAGTGCCCTGTAGGCGCTGGTTCCTATTCGTCTCCAGCATCGTCGTCCATGGCGTCGATGTCTTCGGAGTCGTAGTCTAGCATGTCGGTTAGATCGTCGACAGTGGCTACAAAGTGGGTGGTGGGTGGGTTCTGAATTTCTTCGTCGTCCGTACCCCAACCATCCTGGCCATAGTCCGGCCAGGACTCTCCTAATAACGAGAGATGCTTTAGTGAATTCAAGATATCGCCAAAAGGCGAGTATTGGAAGATGTCCGCGGCGGTGAATTCAATAACCGGCGCCCAATCCGGATCGATTGGTAGGGGCGCGGGAGGTTCGGAGTCTGGCGAGGAGTCCGGCGCCTCGGAATCACGAGTTTCGCAGGGGACAAGATTAGTGTTCGGCTCCATCGCCGTGGATGTTGGAGCACCCAGGGCGGCATCTATCCACCGGCCCTCGATCTGGGCGATCGGCTCCGGGCTAATGGCCGAAGTGGACCTTTGTGCGGCCACCAAGGCACTGTTCGGTGGCATAGCTAAATCATGCCCGTCGTCACAGTGCGGCGCACTTGGCTGTGGCTCGAGTCCGTCGAAGATCAAGTCTCCGCGGACATCGGCCGTGAAGTTTAGGCTTCCAAATCTGACCTGACGGCCAGGGGCGTAGCTTTCGATCTGCTCCAGATGGCCAAGTGAATTGGCCCGCAGTGCGAAGCCGCCGAATACGAAGATCTGTTCGGGGAGAAAAGTCTCGCCCTGGACAGCGTTGCTGGTTGAAGATGCCATCAAGCCTATCGGTGACGACACAGAAGAACTCTCAATGAAAGCACCAATGTCGGTGTCAAAACCGGCGGATCTCGGGTAGGGGGTCCCGAACTGTGCGTCTAGGCGGATGGTAACAAGAGACGAGGGACACGATGTTTTTACCCAGGTTCGGGCCCTCTCGATGGAGGTAAAACCCTACGTCCTGCTTGATTAATATTGATGATATGGGTAGTACAAGAGTGGATCTACCACGAGATCAAGGAGGCTAAACCCTAGAAGCTAGCCTATGGTATGATTGTTGTAATGTATATGTTGTCCTACGGACTAAAGCCCTCCGGTTATATAGACACCGGAGGAGGCTAGGGTTACACAGAGTCGGTTACAATGGTAGGAGATCTACATATCCGTATTGCCAAGCTTGCCTTCCACGCCAAGGAAAGTCCCATCCGGACACGGGACGGAGTCTTCAATCTTGTATCTTCGTAGTCTTGGAGTCCGGCAGATAATGATAGTCCGGCTGTCCGGACACCCCCTAGTCCAGGACTCCCTCACCTATGATGGAACAACAGACCCTGGAGTCTGGATAGAAGATTATATACTACATATACACATGGCCAGAGGAGATGATCTCCATGCCATAAAATACCTATCCCTCAAGCTCAAAGGGCCAGCCCGTCATTGGCTTAAAAGCCTCCCAGAAAACACTGTGGGAAGCTGGGAAGAGCTCGAGGACGCGTTTAGAGCAAATTTTCAAGGGACTTATGTCCGCCCTCCGGATGCAGATGATCTAAGTCATATAACTCAACAGCCCGGAGAGTCAGCGCGCAAATTCTGGAACAGGTTCCTCACCAAAAAGAACCAAATAGTCGACTGTCCGGACGCCGAAGCCTTAGCAGCTTTTAAACACAATGTCCGAGACGAATGGCTTGCCAGACACCTCGGCCAAGAGAAACCGAGGACAATGTCCGCGCTAACAAGCCTCATGACCCGCTTCTGTGCGGGAGAGGATAGCTGGCTAGCAAGATACAGCACCAGTGACCCAAGTACATCCGAGATAAGAGATGGAAACGGAAAATCACAGCGCAGAAAAGAGCAGCGCCGGAATAAAGAGAAAAGCCCAAAGAGCACGGCAGTCAACGCCAGATTCAAAAGCTCATGGCCAAACAACAAAACACCTCCTCTTAAGGATGACAGCGATGAGTTGTCCAACTTAAATAAGATTTTGGGTCGGACATTTCAAATCCACAGTACCCCCGGAAGGCCTGCAAACCATACCCATCGAGATTGTTGGGTTTTCAAACAGTCCGACCGACTAAACACCGAACACAAGGGGCTCGACGCGTCAAGCGAAGATGATAAACCCCACCAGCAGAGCACCGGAAAGCAAAAGACTTTCTCACAAGAGGTCAAAGCAGTAAACTCACTTCATGTGATAATACGAAAAAATAGTGCGGCACCTTCTAAAAAGAGCCTCGCACGGTCCAACCCAGCAGACCATAGAGATTGGATATCACAACCAATCACTTTCGACCACCTGGATTATTCCAGAAGCGTTCGAAATGCAGGACGGACTGCCCTGATATTGGATCCCATAATCGACGGACTACAATTTACTAAAGTCCTGATGGATGGAGGCAGCGACTTGAACCTGCTGTATTAAAACACAATCCGCAAGTTGGGGATAAACCCTACTAAAATTCGACACAGCCGCACTTCCTTCAAAGGAGTGACGCCAGGCCCTTACGCCAAATGCACAGGCTCCCTATTACTAGAAGTTGTGTTCGGATCACCGGACAACTTTCGGCACGAGAAACTAATCTTTCATATTGCCCCATTTAAAAGTGGATATCAAGCACTCTTGGGACGAAAGGCTTTTGTCCGCTTCAATGCCTACCGCATTATGCGTCTCTTACACTCAAGATGCCCGGTCCGCGAGGCATCATTTCAGTGCGAGGGTCACTTAAAGACCCCGGACATGGATGGACGAGTCCGGCATCAGTAGGCTAGGGGCTCCCTAGCCGCACACCCCTTCACAAGGGGCTGCGCGCACAAACAACTGCGAGTTCATACGAACCCCGCTTTACTTATTTATATTTCTTCTTTCACACATACCTTTTTCGCACGAGTCGTTTTCAAACTAAAGTTCCACTCTTTTTACAGATGAACAACATGCACACCCGTCCAGGATAACGGCACAACGGAGACACAGGCGCAGACGTGCAGTAGGGACCCGTTGCGAGGATTCTTTTCAGATTAAGACCCTGCGTAAACCTTTTTTACTGTCTCTTGTTGCTATTCTTCCTTGGTTCCTTCCTATAACCAAAGCAGAGCCTGACGTTTTGGCATCGGCCGCGTCAGAGGACCATGCCCGTACCTGGACACTAGGGGCTTAGGGCATTGTTCTGCCCATTATTATAAAGACCGAACACCTTCGGGAGTGTTCGGCGTCTCGAGTTAGGCATTATATGCATCAGCTCCGAATCATGTCTTTGGTCAAATGTTGGGTTTGCCCGGCTCCTGTGTTTTGCTGCCTTACGTTCCGTATCATCGGCTAACGCGGCACCAGGAGAACTACTACGATTGTGCCCCAGTTTGGCTGGGCGAGCACCTCAGTAGAGAAAGCCAAAAACTGACTGTCATGATATAGCGAGAGACTGGTCAACCACTCGATCAACTACCGGAATGTTTAGAATTCCCCGCTTTGACGAAGGACCATTTCCCGGTCAGGCACACACGTGCCCCGAACTCGGAGAAGTGCGGTGCCCCAAGGGGCTATATCGTAGCCCCACCCTCGAACTCCACTGGCTAAGTGAAAGTGATAAAGCATTATAGTCCGGATTGCCTCGTTTGCTACGCTACCACCTCCTTAACAGGACCGAGACGTCGGATTAAGTGTGAAAACGCGCTATTTTTGCGAACACCCCCGCACCTTGTGCATGGGGGCTGAAGCCGAAGATTGCAATCTTTCAGGTTATACAAATGTATACGCAAACGGCCGCATAGGAGAAATTTTACTACTTGGGATGCACAAGTATAAAAAGCAGTTATAGCATAATCATCGTTTTACAAGCTAAAACGTTCATTTGAACGTGACATTTTTTGAGCACTGCGACTCTATTACACGAGCGCCACGCATAACTTCCCCGAAATAGTGCTCGGCGGGTAGCCGGCTTTCATCCGAACCCTGGGCGGCAATAGCGGTGGCATCCATCTCTGTCCAATGTGTCTTCACACGGGCAAGAGCCATCCGCGCGCCTTCAATGCAGGCCGACCGCTTCATTTCCTTGATATGCGGCACCGCTCCAAGAAATTGCTGCAATAAGCCGAAATAGCTCGTCGCCTTGGGCCTCTCTGGCCAGACATGAGCCACGACGTCAGTCATGGCAAGTCCGGACAATCTATTTAGCTCGGCCCATTCGGCCAACCGATCGGTCAACGGAAGTGAACGGTCCAGACTATGGAATTGAGACCAAAATAGCTCTTCCGTCCTGTGATCCTTCTGGCTCCGGAAGTGCTCAACGGCATCAGCCGCACTTGCCGCTAAGTCCATATACGGATCCTCCGGACCCCACAGCTGGCCAAGTTGAGCATACTTTTGATCCGTAAACCGAAGACGCAGCAGAAAAGGCTTGCCAGCCACAATATCTTCGGCCTGGCGCAGCTCCTCCTTCATAGCCCGCATTGAAGAACGGGCATCCTTGGCCTCGGCGGTGGCCTTCCCCAGGTCTTCCCGCTCCGATAAGCGCTCCTTTTCAAGAGCCTCATTGCGGTCGGCAACATCTTTTAATTTAACGGCCAATTCG
Organism: Triticum timopheevii; assembly: GCA_963921465.1. Classification (NCBI taxonomy): domain Eukaryota; kingdom Viridiplantae; phylum Streptophyta; class Magnoliopsida; order Poales; family Poaceae; genus Triticum; species Triticum timopheevii. The sequence continues at coordinate 594,742,800 of OY997270.1, forward strand.
GCCATCTCTTCCTTGCTTCGGCAGTGTGCAGCCTTTTCGGCTTTCAATTCCTCGGCCGCCCTCGAGGCAGCCGTGTCACTCCTTCGGGCTTGCTCCTTAGCTTGAGCAAGTTCGGCCCGAAGGCTCTCCACAGCAGCAGCACCGTCTGTATCACAACATATAATTTATCAGAGGAGGGCTTTAACCCCCTTAAGAAAGCAACTGTGGAGAACTCATTTACCTTGCGACTCGTCAAGTCGCCGGTTGACAAGTGCGATGTCCGCATCTGCCACGTCAAGCTGCCGCATTAACTCGGCAACTCCACTAGTCCGGCTAGCCCTCGGACTATCCGCCACCTGCATAGGAACGGCGACATTCATTACTTGTGATTTTGATCCTCGGCACACTGTCGTTTTCGACAACCTACCGAGTCTCAGGGGCTACTATCTATACAGGGTGCACTTTTATGTGCAAAACTGTCAAAAAATTCAGGGGGGCGTCATTCTTGCGTACCTCAAATCCCGCCAGCAAACTCGTAGCGGCATTGCGCAGTCTGCTCTCGGCGGACGAAATCCTTCCAATCACCATACGCATCAAAGCACGGTGATCTTCTGAGATGGACGCCCTCTCAAGCAGATTTTTCAGTTCTCCCGGCCGGATACTAGTGGGCGCCGAACTCTCCGGCCCCTCCGGACTCGGGGATACCCTCCGTGACGATACTTCAGGCTAGCCTGCTCTATCTGACGGCGCAGCAGACGGAGGCGTTTCGCTCTCCATCATCTTCGGAAGAAGGTCCCCCGAAGACGAACTCATCTGAGAAGGCTCCAAATCCGAACTGCAGGATAAAAATTTCGGTTATCCAAAGAAGCACAAATGGAGGTATTTTCTTACTAATGAACTCCCCTTTTCCTACTCATGGCTCGCTGGAGGGCTGGTCCTTTAGAGACGATTGTGCGTCCGGGCTCTTCCCGGACGCCGGACCCCCCGGTGAAGATCTCTTCCCCCGCTTAGGGGCTTTGGCCTCCGGATCTTCAGAGGCGGTCCTCTTCTCCCCCTGGAAGGAGGGGCTTTTGATTCCCCCCTCTTCAGATGCCCCTTTGGGCGAAATAATAGCTCCTCTATTTTCCCCATCGCTCCCTTCTACGAGCGCGACCTCCAACATTCTAACCAGCACGGGCTCCAGTGCGGTCTCTGGGAGGGGAGCCGGACACCTTATCAGCTTCGATCACGCTACCCACTCCTGTGAAGAAGTAATGGGTCATGAGGCGAACTCTAGAAAAGCAGATAAACAGAACGTCCGGACTCTGAGCTATTTACCTGAGTATCCGGGCGATTGCGGCTTAGGCCTGCGTCCTCGGTCAATTCCTGACACGCTACTTGCGGTCCGAAGAACAACTTGTACATCTCCACGGGTGTCGCACCCATGAAGTGTTGGAGAACTCGAGGTCCCTCCGGGTTGAACTCCCATAGACGGAGAGGACGGCGTTTGCAGGGCAGAAGACGCCTAATTAGCATAACCTGCATCACCACGACCAGATTGATCTCCCTCGCCTGGAGGTCTCGAATCCGGCCCTGCAATGAGGGCACGTCTTCGGACGGCCCCCAATTGAGCCCTTGGTTGACCCACGACATCAGTCGGCATGGAGGTCCCAGGCGGAATGAAGGCGGCGGCTTTTGCTTGCTGCCCTTCGGAGCGGTGATATAGAACCACTCCTGCTGCCACAGTCCGAGTTCCTCTTGGAAGGAACCCTCGGGCCACGGGGCATCGGCCCTTCTGCTTATGGCTGCCCCGCCGCACTCCGCTTGACGCCCCCCGATCATCTTCGGCTCCACATTAAAGGTCTTCAGCCACAGGCCGAAGTGGGGAGTGACGCGGAGGAAGGCTTCGCAGACGATAATGAATGCGGAGATATGGAGGATGGACTCCGGAGCCAAGTCGTGAAAATCCAGCCCGTAGAAGAACATGAGCCCTCTCACGAAGGGGTCCGTCGGGAAGCCTAAACCCCGATGGAGGTGGGATACAAAGACGACGTACTCACCAGGCTCGGGGGCAGGCACGGCCTGCCCTTGGGCGGGCAACCTGTGCGAAATCTCGTAGGACGGGTACTTGGCTTCACGCAGCTTTAACACATCCTCCTCCGTGACGGAGGAGGGCATCCACCGACCCTGGAGGTCGGAGCCGGACATTGCTGAGAATCCGAAGCGCTCGAATCTGAGGCTCTGGGTGTTGGAACTGGGAGCGAGAGGGAGATTCGATGCAAGATTGAAGAAAACGAACGAGCCTTGGTCCTCTTATAAAGGGGAAAAATACCAAGAGTCGTCTCCGTGACCGTTCGGGATTCACCTTCGATAAAGGAGGTGTGGCGACGGGCACGGTTGGGTTACCCACGCACGTATTGATGACAATCCCGGAATAAGGGGAACACGATCTCTGCTTCGACAAGACGTGCCAAGGAAACCGCTTCGCTAAACGTGCTGAGGTGGTATAATAAAAAATGATTCAAACAGAAGCCTGGTAGCAGCGTGATGTCATGCCGCATAATACGTCGGCAGATTGGACTTGTGTGCATTTTATTCTCTCTACGGTGGAATGTGGAATTTATTTTGCAGAGCCGGACACTATCCTGGTGTTCATGATCTTCTCTGGATTATTCAAGGGAGGAACCCGCCTTGCAATGCCGAACATTATGTGCGCCGGACTTATCGTCATTGAATCCTGGTTCAGGGGCTACTGAGGGAGTCCTGGACTAGGGGGTGTCCGGACAGCCGGACTATCATCGTCCGCCGGACTCCAAGACTACGAAGATACAAGATTGAAGACTCCGTCCCGTGTCCGGATGGGACTTTCCTTGGCGTGGAAGGCAAGCTTGGCAATACGGATATGTAGATCTCCTACCATTGTAACCGACTCTGTGTAACCCTAGCCTCCTCCGGTGTCTATATAAACCGGAGGGCTTTAGTCCGTAGGACACAACATACATTACAACAATCATACCATAGGCTATCTTTAGGGTTTAGCCTCCTTGATCTCGTGGTAGATCCACTCTTGTACTACCCATATCAATAATATTAATCAAGCAGGACGTAGGGTTTTACCTCCATCGAGAGGGCCCGAACCTGGGTAAAACATCGTGTCCCTCGTCTCCTGTTACCATCCGCCTAGACGCGCAGTTCGGGACCCCCTACCCGAGATCCGCCGGTTTTGACACCGACAGTGCTCCTAAGGAGAATAAGGAAAAAGTGAAGGGAGTTGATGTCCAAAAGGGCAAAAGCATTTCCTCAAACAAAGCCGGCGACTTTAACCCGTCATATGTGTTGTGCCGTGCTAGTGATGGACATGTCTTTGCTAAATTTGTTGGTTCTCCTTATGAGTACATTGAATGGTCTATTTGGGTTCCCAAGACCCTTGTTACTAACATCAAAGGACCCATTACTAAATGGGTACCTAAAACCAAGCATTGATCTCTTGTAGGTGTTTGCTTCCGGTGGGGGATCATGGTTGCTCGATAGTGGAGCAACAAATCATATGACCGGGAGCAAGGACTTGGTGGTGGACGTGCAAGAGATTCCATCTATGCCCACCAATGTCGAGTGGGGTGATGCATCACATTCTAAGGTACTGGGTCTCGGCAAGGTTGTCATTTCTCATGATCTAACGATCGAGAAAGTCATGCTTGTTGAGTCCCTTGCATACAATTTGCTTTCCGTTCGTCAACTTGCACCCATGGGTTTTGCTACATTCTTTGACATTGATACCGTGGCCCTCTTGTGGAGCAAGACTCTTAAAGTAGCCTTTGTTGGGCATGTCGAGAATGGTCTCTATGTGATTAACTTTTCGGAGCGACCCACTAAGACCGCGACATGCCTAATGGCTAAAGTTGACGTGGGATGGCTTTGGCATCGCCGTTTAGCCCACGTCAATATGAGATCTTTGCAAAGTCTTCTCAAGGGGGACCATGTTCGTGGACTAACAAATGTTAGTTTTGCCAAAGATCGTGCTTGCAGTGCTTGTATCGAAGGAAAGCTTCATGAAAAGGCTCACCCTCCATCAACCATCATCTACTCGAAGAGACCCTTGGAGCTCCTTCACATGGATCTCTTTGGGCCTCCATCTTTTGATAGTCTTGGAGGAAGAAAGTATTGCTTGGTGATTGTGGATGACTATTCAAGATACACTTGGCTATACTTCTTCAAGAGGAAGAGTGAGACTCAACAAACCGTCATCGACTTTGCAAATGAAGCTCAACGTCAACACAATGCAAAGATCTTGACAATAAGAAGTGACAATGGCACCGAGTTCAAGAACTATACCTTGGATGAGTTTCTTAGTGATGAGGGGATCAAGCACCAATATGCTGCTCCATACACCCCTCAACAAAATGGTGTTGCGGAAAGGAAGAACCGGACGTTGATGGATGCGGCTAGGACCATGATGGCGGAGTTCAAGTCTCCATACAACTTTTGGGCCGAAGCCATCAACACCGCATGTCATGCATCCAATCGGCTCTATCTTCGCAAAGGCTTGAACAAGACTCCTTATGAGATACTCATCGGCAACAAGCCCAACCTCGAGTACTTCCGGGTGTTCAGTTGTAAGTGTTTCATTCTCAAGAAAGGTGTTCGTTTGTCTAAATTTGAGGCTAGAGCTCATGAGGGCATATTTATTGGTTATGCTACAAACTCTCATGCTTACCGTGTCCTCAACAAGTCCACCAGACTCATTGAGGAGACGTGTAACGTGGAGTTTGACGAAAATAACGGCTCCCAAGTGGAGCAAAGTGGTACTTGTGATGTAGGTGATGAAATTCCTCCCCAAGCCATAAGAAGAATGGGTATTGGGCAAATTCTACCCATTGAGGAACCCCTTGTGGCCGAAGGAGAAGGACAATGCTCTAATCAAGTAGAGCCATCACCTCATCAAGACCCACACGCTTCCGAAGAACAAAGTGAAGGCCCTCAACCTCGTGAACAAGACCAAGGGCAAGATCAACCTCAAGATGGTGGTGAACCTCTAAATGATGCCCAAGGTCAAGTTCTCCCCCTCGAGCAAGTTAAATATCAAGAGCAAGCTCAAGATCAAGAACAAGCTCAAGACGGTGCTCAAGATGATCAAGTCAACCCTCCTCCTTCCACATCCGAGGAGGAATTAGAGCGTCGTGCCGCGAAGATTGCTTCCAAGCTCACCACCCAAGGCCATCTCATGGAAAATGTGGTTGGAAGCCTAAGAAAGGGGGTAAGCACTCGTAGACAATTAGCAAACTATTGTGAACATCACGCGTTTGTCTCTTGTGTTGAACCCCAAAAGGTCTATGAGGTGCTCGAAGACTCGGATTGGCTCAATGCCATGCATGAAGAACTCAACAACTTCGAGTACAACAAAGTATGGAGATTGGTGCCAAGGCCATCGGGAGACCACAACGTCATTGGGACCAAATGGATCTTCAAGAACAAGCAAGATGCTCATGGGAACATTATTCGCAACAAGGCAAGATTGGTAGCACAAGGCTACTCCCAAGTCGAGGGTATCGACTACGGTGAAACCTTTGCTCCCGTTGCTCGTCTTGAATCCATACGCTTGTTGATTGCCTATGCTTCCCATCACAACTTTAAGTTGCAACAAATGGATGTGAAAAGTGCTTTTCTTAATGGTCCTATTAGTGAGTTGGTCTATGTCAAGCAACCCCCCGGGTTCGAGGATCCCTACTTTCTGGATCATGTGTATCAACTCGATAAGGCACTCTATGGCCTTAAACAAGCCCCACGTGCGTGGTATGACCACCTTACCGAGTTGTTACAAGATCGTGGATTTGAGGTGGGGCTAATAGACCCCACTCTTTTTACTAAGAAGGTCAAAGGGGAGTTGTTTGTATGCCAACTATATGTTGATGATATTATCTTTGGTTCTCCTAACAAAGCTTTCAATGAGGAATTTGCCGCTCTCATGACCTCCAAGTTCAAGATGTCTTCGATGGGAGAGTTGAAGTTTTTCCTTGGTTTTGACATCAAAAAAAGAAGAGAAGGAACCTTCATCAACCAAGCCAAATACACTCAAGACATGCTTAAAAGATTCAAGCTAAGTGATGTCAAGCCGGCTACTACACCAATGCCTACCAAGTGCCAACTTGACATCGATCCTAATGGTAAAGTGGTGGATCAAAAGGTATATCGCTCCATGATTGGCTCCTTGCTTTACCTTTGTGCATCTAGACCGGATATCATGTTGAGTGTGGGGATGTGTGCATGGTTTCAAGCCGCACCGAAGGAAAGTCACTATGTGGCGGTCAAGCGAATCTTTCGATATTTGGCTCATACCCCAAACTTTGGCTTATGGTACCCAAGAGGAGCAAACTTCAAGCTTGAAGGATTTACGGATTCTGATTGCGCGGGAGACAAAGTGGATAGGAAGTCCACTTCCGGAGGGTGCCAGTTTCTTGGGTGCTCTTTGGTGAGTTGGTCTTCCAAGAAGCAAAGTTGTGTGTCTCTCTCGTCCACCGAAGCGGAGTATGTGGCGGTCGGTAGTTGTTGTGCACAACTCCTATGGATGAGGCAAACTTTAAAGGAATATGGTGTCATTTGTGACAAAGTGCCTCTTTGGTGTGACAACAAAAGTGCCGTCAAGATTTCTCTCAACCCGGTGCAACACTTCAAGATGAAGCATATTGAGATTCGGTATCATTTCATCCGGGATCACATTAGGCGAGGGGATATCAAGCTCAAGTATGTCAACACTCATGATAACCTTGCAGATATTTTCACAAAGCCCTTGGATGAAGCAAGATTTCGCGAGTTAAGACATGAGCTAAATATCATTGATTCGAGCAATGTGACTTCAACCCTTTGCACCCCCCACCACACTCATCTTGTTGTCTAGTTTAGGTGTAGGCATGGACATAGGGGGAGTGTTGTTCTCTCAATGAACTCTCCCTCCCCCCTTTATGCATAAATCGATCAACTCTTTCACACTAGCCATTTTTTATGGTACTTGTGCTTCAGAGACGAGTTTTGGTCATGGGCCCAAGGATAATTCTTCGTGGTGCCATACCAATTGACTCAAACATAGGTGGCTCCAGCCACCGCCCTCTCTTGAGAGAGGACAGAGCTTGCTCTATTTCGTGTGGTTGTTTTTGTTTGAGTGGTTTCTGGTCCGTTGCGTGTGTGTGTTGCCTTGTTGGTCTTGTCTGTCTCTTAGTTTTCCTTTCCGTCTTCTTGGAGTTTTAGTCATTGGTCTAGAAGTCGTGCGGTTGCTGAAGCGGTACTACCACTGGTGGCGAGCGGTACTACCACTCCGACCGGTACTACCGCCCTCCAGCGCGGTACTACCGCTGGGAGGTGCGGGCAGGGGGTTATATCAGGGGCAGGAGGAGTTTCTTCTCCCCCATACCCATTCACTCGCCTCCCCTCGCTCTGTTCCTCTCTCTCTTCAGCACCGGCGCCGCGGGAGGGCTCCGGCGGATCTCCCTCTCCGGGGCGCTCCTCTCCATTCCCTTTGGTGGAGTCGATCCCCACCTTGTCCTCTTGCCATGGATGCCGGTATTGCCCCCGTTCCCTGTTTCTTTTTCTCTAGATTTCCAATCTAGTGTCTTAGGGGGAATAGCAGTTGCATCTCTATATTTTTGGCCAGATCTAGGCTTGAGTAGGATGGAGAATGGTTCTAGCCAGTGTGGATTAGTGTTTGGTTGCAGTATTTTTGAATTTGGTAGGACGGTAGTACCGGATCTGATCACGGCAGTTGGAACCGGCTGTTTCCCCGCCTCGAGCGGTACTACCGCTCCCCCAGAGCGGTACTACCGCTCGGAGGTCGCGGTACTACCGCCCTCTACCAATTTCCACCATATTCCTACCTTTCAGTGATCCTTTTGCTCGTGCTTTATGGCTTATGCTCGTTCTTTCTGGTTGTTTGCGTGTTCTTGTGCGTGGTTCCAGGTGATGAGGTCCCTGAGCATCAGGCTCGTCGTGTCAACCCCGGTCGTGCCACATCCAAGCGCTACCGCACCACCGAGCCCGCGGGAGGTTCTTCAAGTGTTCCACCTCCACCTCAACTCCAGAAGAAGCCTGGGGTCAAGCCAAAGCCAGGCAAAACCGTGCCAGAAATGCCGCCAAAGGAGTTCTGGGCAAGGCGCCGCCGCAACCCGTATGAGGCAGACCAAGATCCCACTTTGGTCAACCGTCCGTTCTGGAACAGGTTCCAGTTTGCCATCTTCTTCGATGTTATCAAAGCCAAGAAGAACCTCTATGTCAACGCGCACTCCATCGACACCGACCATATGGAGCAAGATCCTGAATACTTTGGTGAAGCTCTTCAGATGTGCACTCAACTGAACATTCTTGGGATCATGAAATTCAACAAGGACTATGATGCTGATATTGTGGCCCAATTCTATGCCATGGTTCACCTTGGGACTGATGAGGACAGGACACTGACCTGGATGACCAATGGCAAGTTTCTTTCAGTCAAGTGGAAAGCGTTCATGGAGTTGATTGGGGTGCAAGATCTAGGTCTTGAGTCTTCTGTCGGCTTTCGCCCTCACGGCCGCCCCAATGCCACTCACAAGCAAGCTCTATGGCCCTACTGCACTTTGAGGATCAACCATGAGACAAAGAAGGAAACCTATGAGCTGCCTGCCTATCTGGATATCCTTCACCGCATCTTCAGAGAGACTCTTTTCCCTCGTATCGGGAATCTGGACCAGGTTCACTCCTATCTCGTGGACATGCTTCTTTTCTGCCAGCGTGAGAAGGGACAGCACACTGGAGAGTCCTTGGATATCTCTCATGTTATGTGGTCTGAGCTGCTATCTGCTATCTCCGAGCGCAAGTGCCCGATTTATGGTCCGTTCATCATGCTGCTCATTGAGAAGGCCTGGGATCGTGTCTATCCCCAGGTGTTACTGGAGACTGGAGAGTTGATCTCTCACGATGTCAAGCGTCTGAGGAAGAAGGATAACTGGGGCACTCAGGCCCCTAGGACTGGAGTTCCTTCGTCTGCTACTGCCATGGAGATCGAGGAGGAGACTGGGGCTGATGATGATGATGATGACTACATGCCTTCTGAGGCAGAGCCCTCTTGGGCAAAGAAGCTCAAGCTCAAGATGAAGAAGTTGTTCTGCATGGAGTCTCATGGTCAGTACATGACTCATGTGGCTGAGAAGAAGGCCCGAGGTCGCCACAAGGAGCTCATGCGTCAGTTGGGTGCTACAGTTAACAGTGGGTCTGAGGACCAGCTTACCGAGGAGGAGGAGTGGATTCAGCTGCACTGCCCGTGGACCGATTCTGATGCCGAGCACTTCCAGTCTGAGGACGGTGGCGCCGATGATCCCGTTGTGCTCTGATGTGTGTGTCCCTCGTTTGCACTCACCTGGAGCCATAGCAACACTCCCTCTCCTTTTTGATGTATCGATGCCAAAGGGGGAGAGAGTTTAGGGATTTGCGATTTGTGTCTTCCGTCTCTTGTGTTCGTGTTTTCCTCGCGTTTGCTTTGGTTGGTTTGTCTGTGAGACCTAAGTTTGAGTCATATGGTGTGAGACATATGCTACCTTATATTTCCAGTATCATTTTCTATGTCACTATCTAGCTTATGAGTTGAACTAGCTTATGAGTTGCTTGCTTTTCTTGTTAAATCATCTATGCTGCTCTCATATACCTCGCTTAGATTGTTGGTCTCTAAAATGTAGGGGAAGCGTTGATCCTAGTATGTGTGCCGTGCAGTCCAAAGCACTTATCTAGATAGCACACATCTAGGGGGAGTCCATCTACATTTTAGGACGGTGGGGTTTGTACGCTTACTATATATCATGCTTGTGCAAATCCCGTATTGTCATCAATCCACCAAAAAGGGGGAGATTGTAAGGGCATATTTATCCCCAAGTGGTTTTGGTGATTGATGACAATGCTTTTGCGGACTAATCGTGTGTGTTAAGTTCTTTCAGAGATTCATCCATTGGCACGAGATGATTTCCTCCCCTCGGTGTTTTATTCAAGACGGTGTAGCTCCTTCGTTTCGTTGTTGGTGGACTAGTTTCGTAGGAGTCACCGTACTATCAAGAGGGGATCCGCTTTGGTAAGACTAGGGTGGAATCAACACGTACACATCCCTATCACACCCGTCGTCTTCCTTTTGCATCTTTGGAGCTGCCCCTTCTCTTCCGTACCTGCTCCGTTCTATGCCAGCGGTAGTACCGCGGTCTACAGCGGTAGTACCGCCGAAGCTCTCCAGCGGAAGTACCGCTCCACGAAGCGGTAGTACCGCTCTCAGCGGTAGTACCGCTCCGCAGGGCGGTAGTACCGCTTGCGGGCTTCGGCCGTAGTACCGCAGCTGTTCCGCGCTACTACCGCCTCGATTCGAGACCGGTGTTTTCTCGTGTCGGGTTTTGCGGTACTAGAAGCGGTAGTAGAAGCGGTAGTACCGCTTCAAGCGGTAGTACTGCTCTTCTCCCGCGGTAGTACCGCTCTGGGGCCAGGGCCCTATCTTCCTCGCCAGCGCGGTAGTACCGCTGGGTAGGGAACGGTAGTACCGCCCTGCCCTAGCGGTAGTACCGCTCTGTGCGGGGATGTACAGTGAGGTAACGGTTGGATCGTTTCCTCCACTATATAAAGGGGTCTTCTTCCCCAAAGTTGACCTACCTCTTTCCCCCAAAGCTCCATTGTTGCTCCAAGCTCCATTTTCGCCCGATCTCTCTTCCTAGCCAATCAAACTTGTTGATTTGCTCGGGATTGGTTGAGAAGGCCCAGATCTACACTTCCACCAAGAGAAATTTGATTCCCCCCACTTATCCCTAGCGGATCTTGTTACTCTTGGGTGTTGAACACCCTAGACGGTTGAGGTCACCTCGAAGCCATACTCCATTGTGGTGAAGCTTCGTGGTGTTGTTGGGAGCCTCCAATTGTTGTGGAGATTGCCCCAACCTTGTTTGTAAAGGTTCGGTCGCCACCTTCAAGGGCACCAATAGTGGAATCACGGCATCTCGCATTGTGTGAGGGCGTGAGGAGAATACGGTGGCCCTAGTGGCTTCTTGGGGAGCATTGTGCCTCCACACCGCTCTAACAGAGACGTACTTCCCTTTAAAAGGAAGGAACTCCGGTAACACGTCCTCGTCTCCACCGGCTCCACTCTTGGTTATTTCGTGCCTTTACTTTTGCAAGCCTACTTGTTTTACATCCTTTGCTTGCATGTGTGCTAGTTGTTATTGCATCATATAGGTTGCTCACTTAGTTGCACATCTAGACAACCTATTTTGTTGCAAAGTTTAATTTGGTAAAGAAAAGCTTAAAAATGTTAGTTGCCTATTCACCCCCCTCTAGTCAACCATATCGATCCTTTCAACGTTGCAACTGGAATGATGAACCACCGCGAGCTCACCGGTGGTGGGTGGTCACCTGTGCGTCCATGACTGGGATCGATGGCGCACGTGTTGGGAAACATAGCATGCAATTTTAAAAAAATTCCTGTGCTCACGCAAGATTTATCTAGGAGATGCATAGCAACAAGAGGGGGAGAGTGAGTCCACGTACCCTCGTAGACCGAAAGCGGAAGCGTTTGTTAATGCGGTTGATGTAGTCGAACTTCTTCTCGTTCAGACCAATCAAGCACCGAACGTACGGCACCTCCGAGTTCTACACACGTTCAGCTCAATGACGTCCCTCGAACTCTTGATCTAGCAAAGTTTCAAAGGAGAGTTGCATCAGCATGATGGCGTGGTGAAGGTGATGGTGAAGTGATCCGCGCAGGGCTTCGCCTAAGCACCACGTGAATATGACCGGAGGCGTAAACTGTGGAGGGGGCGCCGCACACGACTAGGAATAGTTGATGTGTGTTCTAGGCGCCCCCTCCCCATGTATATAAAGGAGGGAGGGCGAGGTAGCCCTAGGCGCGCCCCAAGTAGGAGGAGTCCTACTTGGGCTCCTAGTAGGATTCGGCCTCCCCCTTTCCTTTTATTGGAAGGGGGAGAAGGGAAGAAAGGGGGAGAAGGAAAGAGGGGGGTGCCGCCCCCTCCTCCTAATCCTATTTAGCCTCCTTCCTTGGGGGGGGGGGTGCCACCCCTTTGTGGGCTGGTGTGCTCCCTCCTAAGGCCCATATGGCCCATATCTTCCCTAGGGGGTTTCCGGTACCCCCCCCCCCCCCCCCCGTACTCTGATGCGTACCCGATACATTCCGGAACACTCCCGATGTCCGAATACTATCAACCAATATATCAATCTTTACCTATCGACCATTTCGAGACTCCTCGTCATGTCCGTGATCTCATTCGGGACTCCAAACAACATTCAGTCACCAAATCATGTAACTCATATAATACAAATCATCATCGAACGCTAAGCATGCGGACCCTACGGATTCGAGAACTATGTAGACATGACTGAGACACCTCTCCGGTTAATAACCAATAGCGGAACCTGGATGCTCATATTGGCTCCCACATATTCTACGAAGATCTTTATCGGTCGAACCGTTATGACAACATACGTTATTCCCTTTTCATCGGTATGTTACTTGCCCGAGATTCGATCGTCGGTATCTACATACCTAGTTCAATCTCGTTACCGGTAAGTCTCATTACTCATTCCATAATGCATCATCCCGCAACTAACTCATTAGTCACATTGCTTGCAAGGCTTCTTATGATGTGCATTACTGAGAGGGCCCAGAGATACCTCTTCGATACTCGGAGTGACAAATCCTAATCTTGATCTATGCCAACCCAACAAACACCTTCGGAGATACCTGTAGAGCATCTTTATAATCACCCAGTTACATTGTGACGTTTGATAGCACACAAGGCATTCCTCCGGTATCCGGGAGTTGCATAATCTCATAGTCGGAGGAATATGTATTTGACATGAAGAAAGGAGTAGCAATAAAACTGAACGATCATTATGCTAAGCTAAGGGATGGGTCTTGTCCATCACATCATTCTCCTAATGATGTGATCTCGTTCATCAAATGACAACACATGTCTATGGCTAGGAAACTTAACCATCTTTGATCAACGAGCTAGTCAAGTAGAGGCATACTAGGGACACGGTGTTGTGTCTATGTATTCACACATGTATCAAGTTCCCGATTAATACAATTCTAGCATGAATAATAAACATTTATCATGAATGAGGAAATATAAAATAACAACTTTATTATTGGCTCTAGGGCATATTTCCTTCAACACGCAGCCCCATCTTCTCCCCGCATGGGTTGGTTGGTCTGATATTTTTTGAGAAAAGTCAAAGGTAGAGTCAGAGGTTTGGGGATGAAGTAGGAGGCTGGATCCGACGGTGGAAGATGCCACATTGGATGCACGGGACGTGACCGACCAAAATTTGGGCTGGCCGGCCAGCCCTAGCCCTCACCAAATAAAAGAGGACACATGGATGATTTTTTGTGAAAAGATCCAAAATTACAATGAGGTTTCTAGACTAGCAAAGACTGCTAACGCAACAAGAACGAGATGTCGACGTACCACTGTCACCGCTCCCTTATCGGAGCCGGCTTGACCTTATCGATGACAACTGTGAAGTCTTCGTGCATGTGCCCCAAAGGACCAGCACCCTAGAGCCGTGATCGTCCTCGTTGAACCCTTTAATAGATTTGAAGCAACTGATACAGAATCTCATCGCCGCGCGTGCATGACGAGAAACCTTAACCTCGCTTCCACAAGGAGACAATAGGAATCTACATAGGGGCTCCGTCGACTACGTACAGATGGACTGAAAGGATCGATATGGCCGACTAGAGGGGGGTGAAAAGGCGACTAATTTTTAAATCTCTTTTCCAGTTTTAAGGGATACACCAAGAATAGGTTATCGAGATATGCAACTAGATGGACAACCTATATGTTCAGCTCATAAATAACAAGAAGCTAGATAAGATGCACAATAAGGTAGCTTGCAACAAGTAAGTGAAGTAAATAATAAACCACAAGTGGAGATGATGTAGTTCCCGGGGTTCTCTCCTTTGGGGGAGGTATGTCTCTGTTAGAGAGCTGTGGTGACACGATGATCACAAAGCACTATAATGGCTCGCCTTATTCTCATCATGCCCTTGCACAATGCAGGGTGGCATGATCCACTATGCAGTGCCCTTGGTGGCGGCAACCGGACCTTCGCAAACAAGGTTGGGAGGGGCAATCTCCACAGCTTAATTGAAGGCCCCCAACACCACCACAAAGCCTCCCCACATGGATTTGAGCTTTGAGTGACCTCTTCAGTCTAGGGTGCCCAAACACCCAATAGTAACAAGATCCCCAAGGGATAGCAGGAGGAATAAAATTTCCTTTGGTGGAGTGGTAGATCCGGGTCTTCTTTCTAAAATCCTAGAAGATCAACAAGTTTCAGTGGCTTGGGAGAGAGATCGAGCGAGTTTAAGCTTTAGGCAACAATGGAGGAGAGAGAGGCAAGAGGCAAGTGATAACCCATAATTATATGGGACCAATTATAGCTTTTTCGATAAATAAGAGTGTCAAACCCGACGAGGAGCTAAAGGTAGAATTTATATTCTATTCAAATTCTATCAACCACTGGTACAACTCTACGCACACCAACACTTGCTTTTATCTAGAACAAGGAATAAAACTAGTTTGCAAGTATAAAACAAGAAGTATTGTGTGGGAACAATAAAAGTTAATTGGTTTAGTAGAGGCAAGTGATAACCCACAAGTATATGGGATCAATTATAGTTTTTTTGATAAATAAGAGTGTCAACCCCAACGAGGAGCTAAAGGTAGAATTTATATTCTCTTCAAATTCTATCAACCACCGGTACAACTCTATGCACACCAACGCTTGCTTTATCTAGAACAAGGAAGAAAACTAGTTTGCGAGAATAAAACAAGAAGTATTGTGTGGGAATAATAGAAGGTAATTGGTTTAGTAGAGATCTTTTGTAAAACAATGAGAAAGATTTGTCCCTAGGCAATTGATAACTAGACCAGTAGTCATTATTGCAATTTTATATGAGGGAGAGGCATAAGCTAACATACTTTCGGTACTAGGATGACATGCACTTATGATTGGAACTCTAACAAGCATCTGAAACTACTAAAGATCATTAACGTAAAACACAACCGTAGCACTAAGTATAAAGTCCTCATACGCAACAACCGACTTACCCGAGTTTGCGTTTCTGTTGCTCACGCAACCCTAACAGTAACCAAATCATGAACATATTGCAACACCTTATAGCAGGAATCTCACACATTTGTGCGGAACGGAGGACACCATAGGACATCACCAAAATAAAACATACAACTCAAACCAATCATGATCACAAATCAACCCATAGAACAAAAGGGATATAGTCAAACATCATAGGATGGCAAACACATCATTGGATAATAATATGTGGAATAAAGCACCATGTTCAAGTAGAGATTACATCGTGTAGAGAGAGGTTACACCGCCACATAGAGGGTGAGAGAGTTTTTGATGACAACTGGAAGTTGTTGATGTAGATCGTTGTCATGATGGTTCCCCCGACGATACTCCGACAACATCGGGAGAGAGGGGGGAGAGAGCCCCCTCCTCCTTCTTCTTCTTCCTTGGCCTTCCACCTAGATGGGAGAAGGATTTCCTCCTCTGGTCCTTGGCCTCCCCGGCCCCCGAGGGGCGGGAGCCCAGATTGGATCTCTATCTCTGTTTCGTGCTCCTGTTTTCTGGCCGAACATCATTTTTTAAATAGTCAGAGATCTGTAACTTCAATCAGGCTGAAATTTTAACACGTTTTTTCGGATATTAGCTTCCTTTCACCCGAAGGATATCTCCAACCGACCTCCAAGGGAGCCACAAGGCACTTTGCCATGCCCGGGGGGAGGCACACCCTACTGCCTTGTGGAGGTTGTGCCCCCGGCCAAAAATTCACATATATTCCGTAAGAAATCTCCGTAAAATTTTATCGCATTTGGACTATGTTTGATATGGATTTTCTGTGAAATACAAAAACAGGAACTGGCACCGGGCACCGGGCACTAGATTAATATATTAGCCCCAAAAATAATAAAAATTGTTGCCAAAAGTATGTGGAAGTGGTAAGATAATGGCATGAAACAACTAAAAATTATAGATACGTCGAAGACGTATCAACAAGTCAAAAGGAGGAAGAAGAACTCCTTATATAGCTGCCCTCCAAATCCAACTGTTACCCAAGATTTTCCACTAAATGGCACTACCACTCCAGAGAGTGGTACTACCGTTGTCCCATACGGCTCACACTTCCAGTGCCCAAGCGGTACTACCACAAAGAATATCACTAACACCAACTACTACAAAATAGTCGGTACTGTCGCAAGATTGTCACCCTAGTACCGGGGGCCAAGTCAGCGTGGAATGACCCCCTCCCCCGTGAAACTTGGGTTGGTACCACATCAGATAGTTCCGCTCCACTAAGGGAACAGTACTTTTAGACTGGACGACGATAGTATAGGCTAAAATGAAATAGCTTGTACTGCTGAGGTAGTGCCGCTCTAGTACCTCCGCCAAACAAGAGAGTAAATGCTTCCCTGCGGTAGTAGGTCCGACCCTATAGGTCAAGTAGTGCCGCTCCAACAGGGGAGTGGTACTTCGAGTCTTGAGCGTGGTTCTATTGGTCTTGAGTGTGTTACTACCGGCCTGAGGCAGACAGTTACTGGTCCCACGAAGGGAGTGGTACTACCGCTTTCTACCCCGGGACTACTGAATAGAGAAAATCTGATGCAACACAAGGAAATGGAGAACTCCTCCATTGTTGGGAAGGGTATGTGGGTGCAATTTGGTTTTGTGTACGTGTTTGATTCCACCCATACCTTAGGCCCATATCCCCTCTTAATAGTATGGTTACGACTCAAAGAAAATAAATCACTGAAAGACCATCTTTGCCCTTTTCCTTTCAGGGGGAACCTAACCGTCTTGTGCCTTTCTTAAATATACCAGTATAGCTCAAGCACACGATTAGACCACAAATTATGTTGTCATCTACACAAAAATCACTTAGGGATGGAAATGCCCTTTCAATCTCTCTCTTTTGGTGACTGATGACAACACAACGATATGCGAGATGTTATGATAAAGCCTAAAAAATATAGATGATGTGCACTATTTTGAATTACTTTTGGAATACAAAGTGTACACACACTAGGATCAATGCCCCCCCCCCCCCCCCCCCCGATTTTATAGACCAACACTACTTGCAAGTGATTAAAATATAGACATGACCCGCAATTTTTTTTAACGTAGACATGCATTTGCGAATTTTGAAACAATGTTCGTGTATTCAAAAGTTTTGTGCATTCCAAAAATGTTCATGAATTCAAAAACTTCATGATTTTATAAAACTGTTTGGGAAATCAAAAGATGTTTGTGGATACAAAAAATGTTTGTGATTATGAAAAAATCTCCGCGTATTCAATTTTTTTTCGTGAAGTTGAAAAATATTCTTGTATTCAAAAAATGTTTGTGATTTTGGATAAACTCCTTGGGAAATTGTTCAAAATGTTTGTGATTTTGAAAAAACTATTCTTGGATTCAAAAACATGTTCATGATTTTGAGAAAACAGTTAGGGAAATTATAAGATATTTTCAGATTCAAAATATATTTGTGGTTTCAAAAAACTGTTCAGGATTTTGAAAAAATGTTCGTGAATTCAAAAAATGCTCGCTAGGCCGCAGAATGGAGGGCGCGATCTGAAACTTCAGCCACACCAAAATTTTGTAGCGATAGGTGAAACTGAAAATGGGGGCGGCGAAAACTGCACGTATGCGGCACTCGGGTTCGAATATACCACTCATTCTGGGGTAGGCCATTTTTCGGAAGCTGTCTACGTTATTTTTTTACACTCGAACTGTAAAACGATGGTTATTTTTGCTACACATGCTCTAATGAAAGGTAACAAAGAGAGAGAAGAAGAAAGCCAACCCGCGCTCGGAAGTACATTTCTACACCCAGAGCAAATGCTCCTGGTATGAACAGTAAGATTAAAAAAACAGAAAAGATATTCAAAAAATTCTGATTTTTTTGTGACATACTTTCACAAATGTTTGTTGCGCATGCAAAATTTCATCGCGAAATCACATTGATGGAAGGCGTGCCAAAAAATCAGAATCAGAGCTCCAAAATGCTTTTGTAAGTAACAATTTCAGAGCATCGATTTTGTTTTTTTTACCACACCTTCCACTAATGTGATTTTGCGACGAAATTTTGCATGCACATCAACCATTTGTGAAAGTATGCCACAATTTATTTTAGAATTTTTAGAATTATTTTTTGAATTTATTTGATGTTACTGTTCGGGTGTAGAAACTCGGGGGATTTGATTTTTTTGCCCCTTTTACATGGGTTTGATGATTTACCCCATCATTGTCTCAATTACAGTGGTCCCGGCCTCATCCGGCAGCCTCTCAGGAAGGCAAATTATCAAATGAGAAAGTAAAGTGTGGCAAAAGATTCAATTTCTGGTAGAAACTCCACGTCCGCGCTCGCTGCCGTCCACACAATCACACAAACCACCACCATATCCACCTCACCAGTCAGCTGTCCCCGCCGTCGCCATGCCCGACTCGGCCTCGCCGCCGCAGCGCCAACGATGCTCCCCTCCCTCGCCGCCACGCCGCTTCCCAACACCTCCACTCACCGGAGCCCCTCATCCTCATCCTCCTCCTCCGTCCAGCTCCTCCGCTCGCTCGCGCGCTCCCGCCGCGCGGACCTCGCCCACCGCGCGCTGCTCCTCTTCCGCTCCCTCCACGCCTCCCCGTCCCCGCCGCCCCCGCACTTCTCCCTCCCGGCGGCGCTCTCCGCCGCCTCCTTCCTCTCCGCGCTCCCCGAGGGCCGCCAGCTCCACGCACTAGCGGCCAAGCTCGCGCTCGCCCCGGCCCACACCGTCGTCGCCAACTCCCTCCTCCACCTCTACGCCTCCTGCGGCCTCCCGGACGCCGCGCTCGCGCTCTTCCGCCGCATCCCCGCCAAGTCCCTCGTCTCCTGGAACACCGCCGTCGACGCGCTCGCCGGCAACGGCGACCACCTCGGCGCGCTCGACCTCTTCCGGGAGATGCAGCGGGACACGGGCCTCGCGCCCGACGCCTACACCGTGCAGAGCGTCCTCGGCGCGTGCGCCGGCGCGGGCGCGCTCTCGCTCGGGGTCTACGCGCACGCGCTGCTGCTGCGCCAGCTCGGGGGCCACGGCGACGTGTCCCGCGACGTCCTCATCAACAACTCGCTCGTCGACCTCTACGGCAAGTGCGGGGCCGTCGAGCTCGCGCGGCAGGTGTTCGACCGGATGCCCCAGCGAGACATCACGTCTTGGAACGTGGCGATCCTCACGCTCGCCAACCACGGATGTGTGCGGGAGTCCGTGGAGCTGTTTGATCGGATGACGCGGGCCGAGAATGTTGTGCCGAACGCAATCACCTTCGTTGCGGTTCTTAGCGCGTGCAACCATGGTGGGCTGGTGGAGGAAGGCAGAAGATACTTCGAGATGATGGTCAGCGAGTACAGGATCAGGCCGAGGATCGAGCACTACGGGTGCATGGTGGACATACTGGCACGAGCTGGCTTCATCGAAGAGGCTCTGGATGTCGTGTCCGGCATGAACTGCCGGCCTGATGCCATCATCTGGAGGAGCCTGCTGGACGCATGCTCCAGGCAGAACGCCGGGGTAGAGCTTAGCGAGGCCATGGCCAAGCTGGCACTCGATGTTCCGGATGATGCTGTCAGTGGTGTCTATGTCCTGCTCTCGAGGGTCTACGCATTCGCACAGAAGTGGAACGACGTGGGCATGGTCCGGCGGTTGATGAGCGACGAGGGTCTCAAAAAGGAGCCAGGGTTCAGCTCCATTGAAATGGATGGCCTGGTTCATCAGTTTGTTGCAGGCGACACGTCACACCCTCGGTCGGAGGAGATATATGCGAAGCTGGATGAGATCGAGCAGAGGCTTGTGTCCTCTGGATACAAGCCAGACTTATCAGAGGCTCGTATGGTTGCTGGCATGGACCATACCAAGGGTGCCGCCCTCCGCTTGCACAGTGAGCGGCTAGCCATATCGTTTGGTTTGCTCAAGGCGACACCCGGTGCACCTATTCGGATCCTGAAGAACCTGAGGGTGTGCAAAGACTGCCATACTATCAGCAAGCTCATATCAGAGCTCTATGGTGTTGAGATCATTGTTAGGGACCGGATTCGGTTTCACCATTTCAAGGATGGAGCATGTTCCTGCAAAGACTACTGGTGATACTTGAGCCAAAGAGACTGCGCTGCTGACGTTTGTTGAGAGCGCCCTAGCAAAACGTAAAATACATCTCTGCAGGCGCTCAAGACACGAAATGAAATAGGGGGTGTACCAAAGCATGTATCTTCTTCATTGTTTTAGGTTGTCCAGATCGAAAATAGCTGATTGGTCAGATAAACAGGATGTTATTAGATACATGTTCGACTCCTCAGTTTTCACTTTCACTCAAACACTATAAGGTAGATACTGTAATGACAGTTACATTGACCTCACGAGAAATACGAGGCCAGCCAGTCTGTTGCTTCTGCACGAATTGAATTTGAGTAATTCTTAAGCCCACTTGTGTTGAACTGAGGTTCTCACTTCATATATCTCAGAGACACACAGTCGAATTTATCAGAGATGAAACTGCTGGAAACTACAAGGGGGTAAGTAATCCCACCATTTATTTTTACCTATTGAAAGATTGAGAATATAATGGTAGCTTTGGCTGATGAAACAGAGTGGCACTCGTCAGTTGTGTCATAAAATGCCGCGCAAGATAAAACATTTGTTGTAAGAATTGCGTGAACATGTATTAGCTCTGATTTTGGGAAATATTCTCTAAACTGGCATCTGGTTTCTTTTGTAGGACTTGCGCCTGATGATATTCTTCTAGAGGGGTTCCTATGTGCTATCAAGACGGCAGATTATAGCTCTATAGGAACTTACAGGCATTAATGATGTGCCTTTCCAAAGTTTATGTTTCTATGCAATATAGTTTGGCAACCTTATCAATTTTCTCAGATGATTTTCCCCAGATTTCATTCTCTTTCATATCTTGAACTTATAAATATTTTCTTCCTTTTTTCACGTGCAAAAATTTTAGTGCATGTTTACTCTTCTTAGTTATGATACTACAGTAAATCTTGATCCAACTCAATGTACCTCGAAGAGAGCAACAAAATGCACCTTATATCCTTATGATTGTTCTGTTATGATAGCAGGCGACTCAATTGTTGCCTAAATTGAGCCTCAATTAGTCTCCTCATTTGGATGTCAAGAGACATTTCGTATTATTTACGCTCTAGGAGGAAATCTGTATTACACACAAAGTAATGGAGGGGGTGACCCCTTCCACTGTATAATTTAATTTTCTGACATGAAAATGCTATATGCCATTAATTCAGGAGTGTATCTAATAATTGATCTCATAAAATGTGTCTAACTTCTATACTGGGTCTAACAGTTCCATCTCACATTTCTCTTTTGAATTTATTAAGGAGCTTTCAGCTATATCTTTACACCTTGAGAATAGTAATCTCATGGTACTATGTTTGATAGCCCACACATCTATATTTTTTGTTTCACAAAATAGTTTCTGTTGAATTTTATTATCAAACAGTATTGGTCTGGGCCTTTTGAGCATGTCAGGAATGCCAAATGTTGAATCCAATTCTTTTTTTCATGAGTACTACCTCACACCGAAATTTACTATTGAAAAACAATAGAATTTATTATGTCATACTTATGCATCTATTTATAAGTGCTTTACGTTACTTTGCATTTCCATGGACCCATCTTACAACTATCTGTCAGAAACAACACCTGGCTCTTAGCCAACTCCCATGACTTACATTTTTGTCGGTGTCCTTCCTGGTCTGACATTGTTTTTCGAGACTGCAGCAGAGAGCCCCTTAAATCGTAAGTATCTCCATCTGCCGTGTTAGTTTGCCAAGCAACTACACTATGGGTCTGGTAGATAACTCCAGACAGGCTGATGACTCTTAAGGTATGCCCTTTTTCATGTATACCTTCTATACAACATGACTGTTGCTTTGGTTTTTCATTGAGGTAATTGATGGCAGTAAATATTTCATCATTTTTGTTTCATGTTTATATGGATCCCTAACTGAAGGCGGGTTGTATGATAAGATAAAACAAAAAATATACTATGTGGGCAAGCGAAGTATACGCAGAGCATAATTTACACTCATTTCTGAAGTAAATTGAGAATAGTAAAGACGGAAATTAAAGAAGAAAGGATCAGTGACATATGTGAAAAGGTCCAATGCCTTGTGAAATTATGGTAGCTATTTCGATAGTAAACTATATTGTTCTGGTTTCAGAGATAAATGCCAACTTCAGTTCCATGGGAACAAGGGTATTAGGAAATAAATGGATTACAGTTGCCTTTTTTGTAGTTCGTTGGATGTGTAAACTTGTGCAAGATGGCAGAAAGTCAGAATCTAGAACAACATCTGTAAAATTTAGCACTAATAAAGAAAAGGATTACAGTTGCTCACAGTCGAAGCATGGATTGTCATGATTACATATGAGGATGCAGAGCGACATTCCGCTAAGGCCCGCTAAAGCGACATGCTAGTAGAAATTTAACTAACCCGTATGTGTGAAACTTAAGCTAGAACTTATTTATCTGAGTTTTGACTGCGAAGCGGGTATTAGCTTAAGTTCATGTATCTCTGCCTATGTATGCACTTGAACTAGATAGGAAGAGAACCCATTGCTGTACCACTCCCCACAATCTCCAATTCTCCAGTCAAACGATCCTACAGCTTCCTAATGGGGATCGCTTGAGGCAGCCGCCTAATGACACAGCTTGCTGCTCAGAGTTTCAAAGCTTGCCACATATCAGTCTTCTCCTTCGCACCGCTTGATCGAATCTCGCGTTAATGGAACTGGCGTGCCGCTTTCTTCTTCCTCCATATCAAAGCTTGCTGCATTTGCTTCGATGCCTCCTTGCTTGCTGAGAGTTACTTGCTCTATCCTCTTCCCCCATAGAACATTGTACAGGCCACCAACCATCAGCGCACCGCTTATTACGCTGTTCATCAGAAGAGAAGTTTCAAGAAGATAAAAATTGATGTAGCTCTTCTGCCTACGCTGTTCATCAGAAGAGAAGTTTCAAGAAGATAAAAATTGATGCAGCTCTTCTGTCTAACGAGCAAACGTTTAAGTCGACAATGGACCTTCCAAGGGTGACTGCTTCTCCTATGAGAAGTGACAGAACGATGGTGATGACGAAAGTTAGGGGCACTGTCATGGCCAGGAACACCGGGCCGCACTTGTCAATTACCCAGACCACCAGGTAATTTGAAAATGAGGAAACAACCACGCCCTACAACATAAAAGTGTTTTCCGAGGTCAGATTAAAAAACATTCTTCTAATCAATCTATATGATTTGCTTCTGTTGAGGGGATTCTACTTACAGAATAAACGATCGCGACAAGACCTACATCCAGGCTCAGCTTCCATCTTGAAAAATCCCTCTCCATCACAAGGGCCATGAAAAAAGATTGAACGGTCGCAAAGACAATCTGAAGGGTCATGTTAAGAAGCATGGAAGGGTACTCCTCCAGCAAAGGGCCCTAGAAAGCCACATGCAAGCTAAATTTAGCATGAATAAATTAGCTTCTGAACATGCGTGCGCGCACACACACACACCTAGACGTGTGCGCGGAGCAAGATGCATACCTGAAACACTGTCCAAAGAGCAAACAGTAGAGTCGCAAGAGACTGCAGGAGAATTCCCAATATCCAGCCCCTTGAGGCATGAATATCAACTCGACTTGTGTGATGAAAAAGAGGGTGGTGGATGATGGATTTGAGCTGAGGTCCTTGGTATAGCGCTAGTACGGCAACACCAGCGGCACAAAGCACTATACCAGAAACTTTCACAATCCCATGGAAGCTCTTTAGTTTCAAGGACTCCATTCTACCATAAGTGGCACGACGAATCACTCACTGATCCACGGAATTTTGATCATAAAAGTTCACGTTGTATACAAAACAAGTCGAATTTATTTTTCACTCCCACTATCGTTACTACACCAAGTTCATCAAAGTACTGACATCTACACAGAAGTAGATTTACACAACTGATGGTTCATTAGCAATCCAAAAACAATCAACAACAAAGAAACAATCAACAACTAATGGTTCACGTTAAACAACTGATTTCGCGCGAACATAAGCAATAGAAATTGATTAGCACTCCCACTATAAACAATTATAAATCTCTGTAATTATTTAATTGAAGCAAAGTTAATGAGAGAAAAAGTTATCACTCAAAGGTGTTATCTCCACCCTTTGTCTAAAGTTTGATAGAAGCTGAGTCTAGTCATCGCAATTAGGCTTGACTAGGCCCCTACAGTTTTCTGGCCGAAAAATGGTTAGGCAAGCTTTTGGGCCTGGTTTAGGACCGGCTAGGTTCGGTTTGCTAGTAGGGTGTACGATGATCTTGCTATTGATACAACATGTAGAACTGAATTAATTATTATATTTCTTTCTCTGAACAATTGTGTAGTTTCCTAGAGCAAAAGGAATATTTTTCTTTCCTGTGATCTTAACATGAAGAGCTATAAACATCACAATATAACCATTTCGTTAGGCTGCAAAACATTTCTAAATTACAATCTCAACTATGCCCGTCACTGATTCTCATAATCAGACGTTTATGCAAGCTATTCTTCTGTATATAACATATTCGTGTTACTTAAGTATGGATATCCTAAATACAAATTTACTAACCTTAGCTTTATGACATGTTTAAAACTTAATTGTCACAAGGGAAAGAAAGAAAAATACAAGGAAGTAATGCAATCATCATTAAAAACACATACCCCAATAGAAGAGCCAAAAAGAAAGTTAACACTGGTTGGAGATTTTGTACTGCAGTAGCAGAAGTCGCTGAAGCATAATTGAGGCCAACAAATGATATGTTTAGAGAAGCAGACACCCTGGGGAAATGAAATAGAAGAAGATTATTAGTAAAAGATTTGCCAGAATAAGATGTATAACATTTATAAAGAAAACGGAACAGTTAAGATAACTATGAAATACCAAGGGTCAGTTGTAAGCAAAAAATAATAATTGGTGTTACACAATAACTATTTACATAATTCTTAGCTTTGCATAACATTTCTGTCGGAAGTAAATCAGTTAACCTAACTAAATAGCTACTTTTCCACAAAGAGGAAAAATTGGAAATATAGATTAAATATGATATAACTGAAATTCTCTGTCAGAAAGGCCGGCTTGCAATTGATGAAGGTGATGGGTATACTACACTGAAACTAACACGACCGAGGGATGATCCTAATGAAAATAAAGTAATTTTTTTATATCGCGAGGGTACACATGGATGAACATAAAAGAACTTCAAACATATAAAGTTTGGATAACCAGCAGAATGAAACAATTACGGTATTAGATAGATGTCTAACAACTCCAAGTCACAATTCCTCACATGAATACACCTATTCCACTAAAATACAAAATTATGAAAACAATACATCACTGCAAATCCATTTTTTATCTAGCAATGCCATTTGATAAACAAGATGATTAAGTATAGACAACACTTCTGCATTGTACTTCCTACCCATATAATGCATGGACAAATAGCTTCAGACAGACTTTGTGTGACAGTTGTGGGGCGGTTTTCCTGCAAAAATAAAATCTCAGTTCATGCTTCCTTGATGAAATCCAGATCCAGGCAAAGAAGCAGCCAAAAATCTGCATACCTTTCAGTTGCAAAAGCAATGGGCAGTAACAACATTGTAGCTATTACATGCCTGTAGAAAACAAGAACATATGTACTTGTACCTTGGTTAAAAGCAACTTTGGTGAGTATCTGCATAACCCCATAGATAAACCTTACGAGAAATGAAACAGCATAAGGTGATGTCTTTCCCATTACTCTCGTTTGTTAGAACTTCAAAGACGATTGCTTAAATACTACTACTTCTCCATCATGGCTCGTCATCAAACTTTCACTGTCAGGACACCTCATCAAACCTTCGCTGTCATAAGGTTTG
Organism: Triticum timopheevii; assembly: GCA_963921465.1. Taxonomy (NCBI): domain Eukaryota; kingdom Viridiplantae; phylum Streptophyta; class Magnoliopsida; order Poales; family Poaceae; genus Triticum; species Triticum timopheevii. The sequence goes on from OY997270.1 coordinate 594,768,776, forward strand.
TTCAGATAGGACTCATAGGTATCCACTTAAGGAAATATTATCTTACGTATGTCTCACTATGTGGAGACCACACTGGTCGTTTGCTTCAATCAAGGTTAAAAAATGGCAGCAACAATTTTTAGGTCTAAAAAGTTAATTGGTTACATCTTACTTCACAATAGCAAAATTTTACACTGTGCAAGACACAATAATTGCAACAAACTGGGTATTTTATCAGTTCCAAGGTGCTTGTATGAATGCATGATGCATCTACCCAACAGAAAATTGGCATAGATTTGAAGCATCCAAGACTTAAACATTGTCACGGCACAAATGAAAAGATATGTGCACTGGCAGTATTACTCATTTCAGGGTTCATCTTACTACGGAAAAGGAGGTAGGAACTTCGAAGTGCTTCACTTCCCGGTCAAGTTGTCAAGAATTACATGATAATTTCTCGTGTATATTTAACAACATAAAAAAGGTCACACTTCAACCATCATTTACCTCGGATAAAAGATTTAAAATATTGTATGTCATATTGAAGTGACAGGAATCTTCGGGAGAACATCCCCTGTCGCTCCTAGTGCGCGACGACATGCTCACCATATGATCAGCGAAGCAGCCTTGGGACCTGGCCATGCAAACGGTTTCAATATTTCCAACTTGGTGACTCAGATGCTTTCTGGACATACTCTACAAAAAAAATAGTACTTGGTGACTAATGCTCAGTGAGTCAATTCGGACTATATATTTGCCTAGACATTATTCCGTTTGAAAGAGGCCTTTTAGTGGCCGCAGTTAACAAATGCATCTTTATGGAAGGGTGGAGGGATACGTGGCAAAAGTGACACACACATGATGTGGAAAAAGAAAAGGGCAGCAGTAAACAACTGCATCTTTATCAAGGGTAGAGGGGTCAATGGCAGAAGTGACACATGATGTGGAGAAGATAAGGGCAGCAGCTATGGACAAAGAGTAAAATGGTTACAGGAGAAGAAGTTGTATTAGTGTATATTGCCTTCTAAACGGCACTAAATCCAGAATAGCGCTTGCATGTGTTCCCTCTGTTCCAAATTAACTAAAGGTTTAGGCAAGTTTATAGAAAAATACATTAATATCTACAGCATCAAATATATATAGTACGGAAATATATTTCATGATGAAACTGATTTGGTTTTACGATGAATCCAAAACAGTGGGCAATGATTGGTGCTTAAATGGATCTTGCTGCTTACAATCTCACTAATTTCAACAGATCAAGAAAAATAAATGGAGGAAACAACCAATCATCATCCGTCAATTTAGACATGATTTAGAAGCAAATTTGTCAATATAACTCAAATCATACAATTATAACTAAACAAAAGAAGGACGTGGTATGTCCTAGCACACTAATGGACATGTTTTTCTTACTAGTCAATATATTAATGTTATGCTGCTCATTTAATTATTATTAGTAACTCAGGAATATAAAAGATATTAGCAAACAACCAGTAACCACCATAATTTTTATGTGAATGTTATGAAATTTCAGGTACATTTATAAGAAGGTACGAGCTATATTGTATTCCCTCAGTGTTAATTTATTTTATCTTATTATTGGTGTTAAAGTCATCTTGATGCAGAGATTATAACATGATATAAATTGAGATAAGTAAAGCTAGTAATCTAGTGGTTCGAGTTCTCCTTTGTAAAGCTTAGCTCCTAAGTTACTCAAAGCTTATTCAGAGCTCCACAGTTGCCAAACAAAAAGAGAATGCTAGACCTTCTTTTGCTATTAAAAATGGATTATGAAAAAAATGTGATGTTGCTTTCTGACCGGACAGCCCATACCATTTCGCATCTAGTCATCATCGCCAGCCATAATCACTCATGTCAAATCAGTAGAATCGCTCATCAACCATGAGCCATCCTTCCCAAAGACTTCCAAGTGACGCCAGAAACCACCTGGTCTAAGCCATCAACTAACCATTGTGTTTGTCCATATACTTGCTCGCATGTTTGGAGAGGACTAGCTCTGGATCTGGTAAGACGATTGTGGAGGAGGCTCTCAGGAGCAGTAAGAAGTGTGGCGTCATAGAAAAGGCGTCCGCGGCTGCTTGATGGATGGTCATCAGCCTTTTGGGTTGTCCTTATGGTATGGCTTGTCTCTGTGGATTTGATGGTGCTCGTGGTCTTCCGCCGAGGTACTCTCGTTGGGGGTTTCTTTACGATGCAGCAATGTGGGCTTGGTGGTCGTGGCTAATCATGTGCTTATGGGGTTGCATGCTCTGTGTGTAGTCCACATATGGTGGGTTTGTATCGTTTTTCGCCCGGTTTTTCATTAATTAACTGGGCAATTCTTTTCTTCTTAATTAATCGATGAGGCAAATCTTTTGCTTCCCTTTCAAAAAAAAATTCCTCACTTCGAACCACTGGACTTGACACTACTTTGGTACCCCCCCCCCCCCCCCCCCCCTCGACTCCATCAACCCATAGGTCAATTCCTGTAGGCGATTTGAAATTGGCCAATTTCAAGCAATTCATACCCAATAGAGGCTTATGGGTAGGTCTGCGTCCTTGATGAATTTACGATATCACACTCCTTAGCAGATTGTTCTTAACGTCTTGATTTTGGTTTTAGTGCTAAGAGATTCCTTCCAGGGTTGAGTTTGATGGGGTGCTGTATGGTGTGGCGAGTACATTGATCATGGTGCGCATGATTGGTTGCGGTGTTTCTCTAAACATTACCGCATCTCAGCTTATGTCGCGCTGGGTTCATGTGTAATTTTAGCTGGTGTTGCTGTCACACGCCTGATGGTGGTGCATTGCAGGGCAGTTTTTTGCATTGAAAGCCCGTTGTGCATGAAGAACGGTCTTAGCAAACCAACCAGTGGTTCGATGGTTAGTAGGACAGTGGTATCCTCAGCTCATCGGGGTTCAAGTCCTGTATTTTACATTGGTGCTCGCATTTTACTGGATTTATTTCAAGCCTTCCGGCGATGTGCGTTCAGTGGGAGGAGACGTTCACATCGACTATGAAGGCGTCTATGGTGATTTTATCAATCTTAAGATGATATGCCAGCTCAGTCTCTCGAAGGTGCTCATATGAATAGCGTGTGTATGTGTGTATTCATAAGGGTGAGCGTGTGCATTCATGTACAAGTGTTTGTGTATGTACTTTGTTAAAAAAAAGGACGGTCTTACAAGCCCCTTGTTATCTCGCCAAAGGTGGTCTTAATTCCATTTCTATGTGGAGGAGACAAAGGTGGTTGGTTCTATTTTTCTTGGGAGTAAACAAAGGTGGTTAAACTAACAATTTGGTACTCCTTCCGGTTCTTTTTACTCTGCATATTAGGTTTGTCTGAAGTTAATCTCATCCAACTTTGACCAAGTTTATATAAAAAATTATAGACATTCACATAACACACCAATATCATTAGATTCATCTTGGAATATATTTTCATATTATATCTATTAAATATTATAGATGCTAATAATTTTTACTATAAATTTGGTCAAACTTAGCAAAGTTTGACTTTCGGCAAAACCAATGTGCAAAGTAAAAAGGACCGGAGGGAGTATAGCAATCGCACAAAGTGCCTCAAAGACTGAACTTCTCAGGCGTTGTGTACACGTATCCTGTGTCATACTTATTCTATGGAATTGTGAGCTCTAGTAATCCTAATCTGGTGAATTCCCATTCTTATGTGTTTCTTTTTCTTTTACCGACCAATCCCAAAAGTTGGCTCAGAATCTTATCTATTGTTTTGGATAACTTGAATCTCGCCTTCCCAAAAACAGTTAAATCTAATACCAGCACGTTTGGTTGGGGGGAATTAGAGTTGGGAAATGGGAGTTGAGGGGTGAGGAGATTAAAAGTCCACTATTTGATTAAAGGGAATGGGAGTTGAGGAAGCCAATTCTCACTTATTTCTTCTCAAGAGGTACCCTGTTAATTCGTGAGCAGAGTTTTATCCCACCATATATCAAACAAGGTAATGGGAGTAAAAATCAACTTTCCATGACTAATCCCTCCATAAACAACCTGATGCAAACTCCCATTCTCATGCCCAAGTGTTTACCAAACAGGCTTTACTGGTGTAGATTATAGAAATAAAGTACAAATTAAATTTAGTCATTTCTTTCAATTTTGCATCAAAACCCCGATTTGGCACAAAAATGTAACGAAATTCAGATTCAAGTTTGGCTCTAGAGGACCATGGTTAGAAATGAACACCACAAGTCAGAGCAATGTTGCTTGCCATTCTTGCAACCAATGTTTTGATAGCAACCTTCTAAGTCATTAATTAAAAAAAAAGGGCAACCTGATGCATGTAGCTCCCGCTTGCGCAGGGTCCAGGAAAGGGTCCGACCACTTTGGGTCTATAGTACGCAGCCTTTCCCTACATTTCTGTAAGAGGCTGTTTCCAGGACTTGAACCCATGACCTCATGGTCACAAGGCAGCAGCTTTACCACTGCGCCAAGGCTCCCCTTCAACCTTCTAAGTCATTAATTAAGCCAGCCAAATACAGTAAGCTGAAGCTTGATACAGTGGTACAAAGCTACCAGGTGTGAAAATAAATAGGCAATACATCATAGATAAGACAACTTGGAGCAAATAAAATAGAACACCGGTTTTAGCCAATTTGGAGCAAAGAAAACAAATCAACGACGAACAATTATGCTCCCTCTCTAAACACTTTTGTGTGGCACTGATCTTCTCAACTCTATCATGCTCCCTTAAGAAAACTCTACCAATGCTAGCATCAATGTTCAAGCTATCTCAGCTTTTGCCCGGTTTTCCTCTAATTAACCAGGCAAGTTCTCTTCTTAATTAATGAAAATATGTGTCTTGCCCGTTTCAAAAATAAAAGTTAAAGCTATCGCCTATTCTTGCACCTCCTCTTTGCATTTACAGTGCTTGACCCGAGCAGAAAGCCCGTAGGTGCTACAATCCAGCGATTGACCACCAAAAACAAACCCAAGGTGCATCTTCGACATGACATGACCACCCAGCATTCCATGTCTGTTCCAAGCGTTGAAACCAATCCTTGGGCAAGTGCAATGTTGTATTTGCATGTGTCGCATAAAACCTTCTAACTCGCCATCCCAGCTCGCCTGATGGGGTCTTGGAAGTATTGAAGGGATATGAGAAGTGCCTCCTGGAAATGGTTGCTTACTCTCTCAGCACAACAAATATCCTACATAAAGAATAACCTTACAAGCTCTCGGTGACACATACCTCTGTCCTTATTGTTCTGCTACCTTGGTTGGGGCATGTATTCAAATAAGATGGGAATACATCATTTGCACCTTTGCCCTGTCAGAGGAATATGTCACTTCAATACTACGAACAACAATAGTACAGACACTATCGATGGCGAATCAGATCACATTATCATCCAATGGAGATAACCTTTTAGTATTTTTATTCAATCATATAAAAGAATACATGCTGTGATGATAACTCGCTATCATACAAGTGATCAGGTTGCACAATATGATTGGACTATATAGTGAGACATGTCTGACGAAAAAAGTAAATATCAGAATAAATACAGGAAACTGTAAAATGCAACCATACATTCAGATGTGGGTCCTCTTCGATGCTTTCTTCCAGACCAGCCAGTCCACCAAATGCAATTAAAAGGTGCCTGTGCAATGAAGAGCACATTTTTACTAACAGCACAGACTCCCGCAATAGAGACTTCATAGATAGTGCAGGTTCTAAGCATAACTCATAGGTGCTTAAATGGAAACCACATGAGTACAAACAGGGTTTCATATCACGGGAACCATAAGAGAAAAAATCAGAACCTGGCGAGTTCATGTTAACTAGGCTACAATCAGTTCAGGGCTTGAAGCTTTTAAATTTTGGTTGTTTCAGAATTAACATATCATAGAAACTACTCCCTCCGTCCCATAATGTAAGACGTTTTTTGACACTACACCAGTGTCAAAAAACGTCTTACATTATGGGACGGAGGGAGTATTTATATACCTGTGCAGTTTAGGGGTGCTTAGATAGTGAACGAGGCCCTCAAAAATTGAAGAGGATAACATGGTTTGGTTTACAGGCCAGTATAAAAAGGTGTTACTAACATGTATTAGTTCATCATTCCAGGTGAATGTTCAACAATCATCATTGCATTGGTCAAAACGTTTTGTCTGCTTATGAACTGATCAAGCCAAAAAATAAGTTTGCTGTTGCTGTGCTAAAAAAGAATCCAGACATGGTGAGGTGATTACAACTGGGGGTTGGGACTTCAGGTATAAAAGAGGTGCACAATTTATTTGTTGAGCAAACTGGTGTTTTTGTGTAACTTCTCCCGGATAATCCAACTACAAAATGAAATTGTGCGCAATTTTATTTGTTGAAGTGTTATAGTTTATGTCTACTCCAGTTATACCTCAAAATTCTAATGAATAAGAAAATAATAAGCCTCATAGATCATAACACCATATCATCTAGGAAGAAGAAATTTACACATTCAGATAACCAAATCTGTTATTATGATTATTATTCTCAAGAAGGTGGTCCAAATACCTGAATGAAGGTAAGATTAGCTCAGATGAAATAATGGTTTCGCCATGCTCTGAAGTGCCAATGATATGATCATATCCTTCCTAGAAGTGGTGAAAATAGTAAGTAATGATACAATAAATTCGGCATTTGCATTATAACAGCCTTAGAAGCAGTACCTTGTATGGTGAATCATTGATAACACCACTTAAATTTGAAGCATAGCGGACTTTATAGCCCCAATATGATCCCATTTCTTCGCTGGGTGAGGACGGGGGAACGACTTTCCTTACACAAGCTAGATGTTCATAAAAAAGTTACAATCAAATGGCAAAACGACACAAGTACAGTTCAAGTTACTCAAAAAACAACTAGATGAGAACAGAGAGATGTGCGCCAAAGGTAGACCACAGGTATAACAAAATGGAGTCTAGATTAAATATATTTGAACAGTGAAAACCGAAATGGCTGTGACTCTCCAATATGTATGTAAATTGGAATGTAACTGGCCCAAGTGGGTGCAATAAGAACATGTGGTGAACTGAAAATTAATATCTGGAAAATTCGTACAAAGTGTGAACCAATACTAATGGCACTTAAACACGATATCTATATTACACAAAAGATTCCTAAATTCTACAAGTATTACCAAATTTTACACAGAATATCAACATGACCATGTGTATTGCCTGGAGTAAATGAAACGGTCATTTACCTGGTGTAAGGTCTCTGTTGGTTCCCATGGCTACAGTTACCCTTTTACCTTGTTCTAGGATTTGCTCAACCAGAACGTTCTGCAGAATTGTGATAACTCGAATTAATTCCAAATCTATTAGATCAAGATGGAAAAGTATGCATTCTGGCATTTTGTCTAATATTGTTAAATAATAAATAAAGGGTCATCCAAAGGAAGACATGCAGACATTTTGTTTAGTACGTGAAGCAACAGAATCACATGTTCTATCATGGGTCTGCCATGGGCCACGAAGAGAGGGGGATAATCCATAAGGGGTAAATCCGTACATGGTGTCCCTTTTACAAGGAAGACTTGATTTGACACCAAAGAACGTAATCCAAACTTTTCTAATGACCCGTATCATTATCTTTGTATTTAAGCTTATAACTGGCCTAACCAAATTGATATCCTTACTCCAGTTACACTTATCTCCTTGATCACGGGATTACTCCTAGCTTGGTGCTGTCCTGTGTCATTGGGCCTTGACCCACCCATGACATCTTCATTTTCCAACATTTCACAGAAAAAACAATTTTATAGGAACACTCTAATTTAAAAGCAGTCAAACGCAATAATGGTGTGTAAACAGTCAGAACACAGTAAATTATCAAAGAACGGTTTTGTGTTCTCACCCTGAAGTTGGGTTGGTTACGACTCTGGAATCCCTACCGCGATAGACTCCCTATAGAATTGGTGGCTAAGGAGAGCAGACTTAAGTGTAAAAGGAGGATATTGACTCCATGGTTGCCCTCACTGTCTGGTCCACGGCAGGAACATAGCAGCAGGGTGTTCCATGGGGTGAGCAAGGACTTCCGGTCTGTGGCAAATGATATTAAGATGGAGGCGGAGCGATGGCAGCAGGCTTTAAATTACGGGTTGCGCGAACTGCCATGAGTAGCTGGTGTGTACTACATGTGTGTTGCACATGTTGTGCATTGTATAATATTTGATCCCAGCCCAAGTCTCGAGTATCTAATTACTTCTCCTTTTAATGAAAGAGTTGGATACGCTTGTTTGCTCGTTATCTAAAAACAATAATTTATCAAAGTAAAACACCATTACCCATAGTGGTGGTGCAGTAAGCTTCTTCTATAGCTTGAGGACAAGTTGACTGGTGTTATAAACCTATAATTTGTCTTAAACATAACACAGTTCCTAGAGATGATGATTTAGAATTGAACAAGTGTTCTTATAATCTCAACATCTCAACCCCTATAATAATAAGTCGAACCAAATATAGATACCACATTGTAGGTAAGTGTAATAGATCCGTTTTGTTTTAGTTTCAACAGCCACGATACATAATATTGGATTCACCACTGCTTCTATCAATTATCGTTACATGTTTGACCGTTCGTAAATGCAACTTAATTCAGAAACATTAATAATTACAAAGAATAATGACTCCTGAGAAAAAAAAACAATAACCTAAATGTGCTTGCTTGTAACGAATTAGGCTTGCCACATTCGCAGACCGGTTGCTTGTGGGCATGAAGCATTCCTTAAGGATGGGCATAACTTTATGGATGTTACATATATTGTTTCTGTCAAATAACTTGTACAGAGTGGGGTATTTGCTAGTTTGCCACAATGGTACAAATCGGTTAACTCTAAGCACACGACCAAGAATGACATGCTTACATGAATACATCAAGCATAAATCATAATTTAAATTTCAACAAAACCCTTTTCTCAAACATGTGCAGGAGAACAAAATGAGCATATAAGAGTACAATACACACCTGACTTAACCCAACATCAACAGGTGTGCCCTTTGAACGATCCCCACCCAATGTTACACCTATTGAAGTTCAGTATACTGTAAGCATCATGTTGAATCATACATGTGGAACATGAGATGTAATAGAACCTATTCAATATGACATAGTTGATCCTTAACAAAAGTTAGATATAAATAACAGAAGCAGCATTTGCTGAAGCAAATAATTTTACACACATAACCATGTTCCCGGATACCATCGACAGCTCAAGCAGCTCTTAAGAAAAAACAGAACAAAAGCCAAACAAAATATTCTCTTAATGACATGACTGATATAGTTCGAAATACAATAAGTAACAATCGGACACTGAAATAAAGCTATCCAAGTGAAAAGGATAATCGCAAGACTCTGCACCCTAATTTATGAAATGCTTAGTTGTGGCCAACTGGCCAAATATACCACAAGAACCGCTACTAAGAGCCCACGACAGGTTGCCAAATTCATGTTTTACTATCAAAGTGCTCTCTGAATAAACTGAAACTCCATTTCATGCTGTGACCACACACCACAGCAACCGAAATTGAGACCAATGACAGCACAAGAGAGAGATATCACCTTCACGAAATTCAGACCACTCATGCTTGCGCACATGGTGTGGCGCATCCAGCGGTGGAAGCAGCCCCTGCATACCAGAAGCAGCACAGCGAAATGAGCAACCTCTAGAAATCCCCACTTATCAGGCAACCAACACCTTCTTAATAAATCTCACCACATATTTAAAGTTCTTGTGCATTGGGAAGAGACGGCGGCGCAGGTACTGCGGCGTCTCCAGATACTCCAGTATGCGAACAAGGAACCGCGCACCGCTCTCCTCTTCCTCTTCGGCTCTGCCGCCGCCATTCTCCACCGGTGGGCTGCTGTCGAAGACGACAATCTCGTCGATACGGAATACGGCCGCCGCGCGGGCTATCTGACCGGCCAGCTGAAACAGGAGAGGCGCGCTCTTATTAGCATCCCTAGTGTAAGAAATGCAAGGTACAGGGAAGGTGATAGGGGACGGGGTTACGGACGAGGGTGGCGAGCTCGAGGGACTGGGCGTTGTCGATGACGGACCCGGCGACGGCGATGCTCACCGTCGGCCTCCGCTTCGGATCCGCCTTCCCCTCCTCCTTTGCGTGCTTCTTCTTCTTCTTCTTCTTCTTGTGGACGGCTTCCTCCTCGGCCGTCGCGGGCTCGCCGCCGAGGTGTTCCGCGGGGTCTTTGCGCTTGTTTTTCTTCTCCTTCTTGTCCTTGTACCGGGACTTCTTGGTGGCGGCTGCCTCCGCGCATGCCGGATTCATGGCGGCGGCGGCGGCGGCGGCGGTCGGCCGGGATGGATTTGTGGGGTTTGGGGTTTTTTTTCTTAGGGGGAACGGGCTCGGCAAAGGGTTTTGGGGAGTGGCTTCCACCCGTGCGTGTCGGCCCAAGACCAGGCCACCGGGCCCGAGCCGGCGGCCTATAACCAGGGAACTGTTTTCCCTTTTTACCTGTGACCATGACCTTGTCTCAAAAAAAAAAAACATGTGACCATGACCAGGCCACCAGGCCACCCGTAAGTTTGTAAGTGACTCACCTCCCCTGAGTGAAACTGTGGCCACATTTTAGCGTGGGGCTTGTTAGTGAGCAGGTACACAATTTGAAGGATGTACCCCATACCAAATCAGCCAGTGAGTTTCTACGCCCCCCCCCAGCAGTCCCGCACCCAGTCATGCCGCGAGTAGGACACTCGTGAAGGGTAAGCACATGAGTGATAAGTCAGGGATTTGTCGTTACATGAAACTGTTGGGAAACGTTGTATGGAAAACAAAAAAAAATCTATGCACACGCAATGATCTATCCATGGAGATGCATAGCAACGAGGGGGAGAGTGTGTCTATGTACCCTCATAGACCGTAAGCGGAAGCGTTTATCCAACGCGGTTGATGTAGTTGCACACCTTCGCGATCCGCCCGATCAAGTACCGAATGCACGGCACCTCCGCGTTCTGCACACGTTCAGCTCGGTGTCGTCCTCGCCATCTTGATCCAGCAAGTAGGGCGAGGTAGTAGATGAGTTCCGTCAGCATGACGGCATGGTGACGGTGGTGGTGAAGTAATCTTGCAGGGCTTCGCCTAAGCACTGCGACAATCTAGAGTGGAGAAGTAAACTAGAGGCGGAGGGGTGCCGATCGACACACGGCGTGGAATAAGTTGTGTCTTGAGTGGCACCCCTCCCCATATATATATATGTGTGTGTGTGTGTGTGTGTGTGTGTGTGTGTGTGTGTGTGTGAGGGGAGGAGGCAGCCCCTAGGGCGCCCCAAGTGGTGCGGCGGCAGCCCTAGGGCTCCTCCCTTTGGTGCCACCCCCCCCCCCCCCCCCCCCCGCCAAAATTGGCACAAGGGAGAAGGAAAGGGAGGAGGCGCCCCCTTCTTTCCTTCCTCCCCTCTCCGGGATATGGTAAGAGGAGGTGGCGCCTCCCCCTTCCATCTAATTGGGTGTGGCTGCCATAGGGGGGCGCACCAGCCCATGTAGGCTGGTGTGTTCCCCTCTACTTGGCCCACTAAGGCCCAATACTCTCCCTGTGCCTCCGGAACCCCTTCCGGTATTCTGATAACTTTCCGGTGCATTCCGAAACTATTCCGGAGACCAAATAGCATTGTCCTATATATATCAATCTTTACCTCCGGACCATTCCGGAGCTCCTCGTCATGTCCGTGATCACATCCAGGACTCCGAACAACATTCGGTCACCAAAACACATAACTCATATAATACCAAATCGACATCGAACGTTAAGCGTGCGGACCCTACGGGTTCGAGAACTATGTAGACATGACCGAGGCACCTCTTCGTTCAATAACCAATAGCGGAACCTGGATGCCCATATTGGCTCCTACATATTCTACGAAGATCTTTATCGGTCGAACCGTAATGACAACATACGTAATTCCCTTTGTCCATCGGTATGTTACTTGCTCGAGATTCGACCATCGGTATCTTCATACCTAGTTCAATCTCGTTACTGGCAAGTCTCTTTACTCGTTTCGTAATACATCACCTCGTGACTAACTCCTTAGTCGTTTGCTTGCAAGCTTATTATGTGTATTACCAAGAGGGCCTAGAAATACCTCTCTGATACTCGGAGTGAAAAATCATAATCTCGATCTATGCCAACTCAACAAACACCTTCGGAGATACCTGTAGATCATCTTTATAATGTTGGAATTTAGTGTATTTTGGGACAACCCAATAACTATTTCAGAAATTCCTAAATAAATCCTAGAGGCCCACTTAGCCCATTTGTGCAAGGCAAGGGATACTACTAAAGTTTAGTCCCACATTGCTAGTTTAGTGGGAGTTGGACCTCCTTATAAGGGAGGTTCTTTCCCCACTTGTATGAGCATGAGAACAAGAGGTGTTGGGGAACGTAGTAATTTCAAAAAATTTCCTACGCACACGCAAGATCATGGTGATGCATAGCAACGAGAGGGGAGAGTGTTGTCTACGTACCCTCGTAGACCGAAAGCGGAAGCGTTAGCACAACGCGATTGATGTAGTCGTACGTCTTCACGATCCGACCGATCCAAGCACCGTTACTCCGGCACCTCCGAATTCTTGACACACGTACAGCTTGATGACGCACCCCGAACTCCGATCCAGCAGAGGTACGGGGAGGAGTTTCGTCAGCACGACGGCGTGGTGACGATCTTGACGTTCAACTGTCGCAGGGCTTCGCCTAAGCACCGCTACAATATGACCGAGGTGTAATATCGTGGAGCGGGGCACCGCACACGGCTAAGGAACGATCACGAAGATCAACTTGTGTGTCCATGGGGTGCCCCCTACCCCCGTATATAAAGGAGTGGAGGAGGGGAGGGCCGGCCCTCTTCTATGGCGCGCCCTAGGGGAGTCCTACTCCCACCGGGAGTAGGATTCCCCCTTTCCTAGTCCAACTAGGAGTCCTTCCATGTATTAGGAGTAGGAGTCAAGGAAGGGGAAGAGAGAAGGGAAGGAAAGAGGGGGTGCGGCCCCTCCCCCTAGTCCAATTCGGACTAGGCCATGGGGGGCGCGCGGCCTGCCCTAGGCAGCCCCTCTCTCTTTCCCGCAGGGCCCAATAAGGCCCAATACTTCTCCCCGGCGAATTCCCGTAACTCTCCGGTACTCCGAAAAATACCCGAATCACTCGGAACCTTTCCGAACTCCGAATATAGTCGTACAATATATCGATCTTTACGTCTCGACCATTTCGAGACTCCTCGTCATGTCCCCGATCTCATCCGGGACTCCGAACTCCTTCGGTACATCAAAACTCATAAACTCATAATATAACTGTCATCGAAACCTTAAGCGTGCGGACCCTACGGTTCGAGAACAATGTAGACATGACCGAGACACGTCTCCGGTCAATAACCAATAGCGGGACCTGGATGCCCATATTGGTCCCTACATATTCTACGAAGATCTTTATCGGTCAGACCGCATAACGACATACGTTGTTCCCTTTGTCATCGGTATGTTACTTGCCCGAGATTCGATCATCGGTATCCAATACCTAGTTCAATCTCGTTACCGGCAAGTCTCTTTACTCGTTCCGTAATACATCATCTCGCAACTAACTCATTAGTTGCATTGCTTTGCAAGGCTTATGTGATGTGCATTACCGAGAGGGCCCAGAGATACTTCTTTGACATTCGGAGTGACAAATCCTAATCTCGAAATACGCCAACCCAACAAGTACCTTCGGAGACACCTGTAGAGCAACTTTATAATCACCCAGTTACGTTGTGACGGTTGGTAGCACACAAAGTGTTCCTCCGGTAAACGGTAGTTGCATAATCTCATAGTCATAGGAACATGTATAAGTCATGAAGAAAGCAATAGCAACATACTAAACGATCGGGTGCTAAGCTAACGGAATGGATCATGTCAATCAGATCATTCAACTAATGATGTGATCCCGTTAATCAAATAACAACTCTTTGTCCATGGTTAGGAAACATAACCATCTTTGATTAACAAGCTAGTTAAGTAGAGGCATACTAGTGACACTCTGTTTGTCTATATATTCACACATGTATTATGTTTCCGGTTAATACAATTCTAGCATGAATAATAAACATTTATCATGATATAAGGAAATAAATAATAACTTTATTATTGCCTCTAGGGCATATTTCCTTCAGTCTCCCACTTGCACTAGAGTCAATAATCTAGATCACATCACCATGTGATTAACATTGATAGTTCACATCATCATGTGATTAACACCCATAGTTCACATCGCCATGTGACCAACACCCAAAGGGTTTACTAGATTCAGTAATCTAGTTCACATCGCTATGTGATTAACACCCAAAGAGTACTAAGGTGTGATCATGTTTTGCTTGCGAGAGAATCTTAGTCAACGGGTCTTTCACATTTAGATCCGTTATGTATTTTGCAATTGTCTATGTCTACAATGCTCTGCACGGAGCTACTCTAGCTAATTGCTCCCACTTTCAATATGTATCTAGATCAAGACTTAGAGTCATCCGGATCGGTGTCAAAACTTGCATCGACGTAACCCTTTACGACGAACCTTTTGTCACTTCCATAATCGAGAAACATATCCTTATTCCACTAAAGATAATTTTGACCGCTGTCCAGTGATCTACTCCTAGATCACTATTGTACTCCCTTGCCAAACTCAGTGTAGGGTATACAATAGATCTGGTACACAGCATGGCATACTTTATAGAACCTATGGCCAAGGCATAGGGAATGACTTTCATTCTCTTTCTATCTTCTGTCGTGGTCGGGTTTTGAGTCTTACTCAATTTCACACCTTGTAACACAGGCAAGAACTCTTTCTTTGACTGTTCCATTTTGAACTACTTCAAAATCTTGTCAAGGTATGTACTCATTGAAAAAACTTATCAAGCATCTTGATCTATCTCTATAGATCTTGATGCTCAATATGTAAGCAGCTTCACCGAGGTCTTTCTTTGAAAAACTCCTTTCAAACACTCCTTTATGCTTTGCAGAATAATTCTACATTATTTCCGATCTACAATATGTCATTCACATATACTTATCAGAAATGCTGTAGTGCTCCCACTCACTTTCTAGTAAATACATGCTTCACCGCAAGTCTGTATAAAACTATATGCTTTGATCAACTTATCAAAGTGTATATTCCAACTCCGAGATGCTTGCACCAGTCCATAGATGGATCGCTGGAGCTTGCGTATTTTGTCAGCACCTTTAGGATTGACAAAACCTTCTGGTTGCATCATATACAACTCTTCTTTAAATCCATTAAGGAATGTAGTTTTGTTTATCCATTTGCCAGATTTCATAAAAATGCGGCAATTGCTAACATGATTTGGACAGACTTAAGCATCGCTACGAGTGAGAAAATTTCATCGTAGTCAACACCTTGAACTTTGTCAAAAACCTTTTTCGACAAGTCTAGCTTTGTAGATAGTAACACTACTATCAACGTCCGTATTCCTCTTGAAGATCCATTTATACAATATGGTTTGCCAATCATCGGGCAACTCCACCAAAGTCCACACTTTGTTCTCATACATGGATCCCATCTCAGATTTCATGGCCTTAAGCCATTTTGCGGAATCTGGGCTCATCATCGCTTCCTCATAGTTCATAGGTTCATCATGGTCTAGTAACATGACTTCCAGAACAGGATTACCGTACCACTCTGGTGCTGACCGTACTCTGGAAGACCTACGAGGTTCTGTAGTAACTTGATCTGAAGTTTCATGATCATCATCATTAGCTTCCTCACTAATTGGTGTAGTAGTCACAGGAACAGATTCCTGTGATGAACTACTTTCCAATAAGGGAGAAGGTACAATTACCTTATCAAGTTCTACTTTCCTCCCACTCACTTCTTTCGAGAGAAACTCCTTCTCTGGAAAGGATCCGTTCTCAGCAACGAATGTCTTATCTTCGGATCTGTGATAGAAGGTGTACCCAACAGTCTCCTTTGGGTATCCTATGAGGACGCATTTCTTCAATTTGGGTTTGAGCTTATCAGGATGAAACTTTTTCACATAAGCATCACAACCCCAAATTTTAAGAAACGACAACTTTGGTTTCTTGCTAAACCACAGTTCATATAGTGTCGTCTCAACGGATTTAGATGGTGCCCTATTTAACGTGAATGCAGCTGTCTCTAATGCATGATCCCAAAATGATATTGGTAAATCGGTAAGAAACATCATAGATTGTACTATATCCAATAAAGTACGGTTATGACATTCGGACACACCATTATGATGTGGTGTTCCAGGTGGCATGAATTTGTGAAACTATTCCACATTGTTTTAATTGAAGACCAAACTCGTAACTCAAATATTTGCCTCCGCGATCAGATTGCAGAAACTTTATTTTCTTGTTACGATGACTTTTCCACTTCACTCTGAAATTCTTTGAACCTTTCAACTATTTCAGACTTATGTTTCATCAAGTAGATATACCCATATCTGCTCAAATCATCTTGTGAAGGTCAGAAAATAACGATACTTGCCACGAGCATCAACACTCATTGGATCGCATACATCGGTATGTATTATTTCCAATAAGTCAGTAGCTTGTTCCATTGTTCCGGAGAACGGAGTTTTAGTCATCTTGCCCAAAAGGCACGGTTCGCAAGCATCAAATGATTCATAACCAAGTGATTCCAAAAATCCATCTTTATGGAGTTTCTTCATGCGTTTTACACCGATATGACCCAAACGGCAGTGCCATAAATAAGTTGCACTATCATTATTAACTTTGCATCTTTTGGTTTCAATATTATGAATATGTGTATCACTACGATCGAGATCCAATGAACCATTTTCATTGGGTGTGTAACCATATAAGGTTTTATTCATGTAAACAGAACAACAGTTTATTCTCTTACTTAAATGAATAACTGTATTGCAATAAACACGATCAAATCATATTCATGCTCAACGCAAACACCAAATAACATTTATTTAGGTCCAACACTAATCCCTAAAGTATAGGGAGTGTGCGATGATGATCATATCAATCTTGAAACTACTTTCAACACACATCATCACTTCACCCTTAACTAGATTCTATTTATTCTGCAACTCCCGTTTCGAGTTACTACTCTTAGCAACTGAACCAGTACCAAATACCGAGGGGTTGCTATAAACACTAGTAAAGTACACATCAATAACATGTATATCAAATATACCTTTGTTCACTTTGCCATCCTTCTTATCCGCCAAATACTTGGGGTAGTTCTGCTTCTAGTGACCAGTCCCTTTACAGTAGAAGCACTTAGTCTCAGGCTTAGGTCCAGACTTGGGCTTCTTCACTTGAGCAGCAACTTGCTTGCCGTTCTTCTTGAAGTTCCCTTCTATCCCTTTGCCCTTTTCTTGAAACTAGTGGTCTTGTTAACCATGAACACTTGATGTTCTTTCTTGATTTCTACTTTCATCGATTTCATCATCATGAAAAAACTTGGGAATTATTTTCATCATCCCTTGCATACTATAGTTCATCACGAAGTTCTACTAATTTGGTGATGGTGACTAGAGAATTCTGTCAATCACTATCTTATCTGGAAGATTAACTCCCACTTGATTCAAGCGATTGTAGCACCCAGACAATCTGAGCACATGCTCACTAGTTGAGCGATTCTCCTCCATCTTTTAGCTATAGAACTTGTTGGAGACTTCATATCTCTTAACTTGGGTATTTGCTTGAAATATTAACTTCAACTCCTGGAACATCTCATATGGTCCATGATGTTCAAAACATCTTTGAAGTCCCAATTCTAAGCCATAAAGCATGGTGCACAAAACTATCAAGTAGTCATCATATTGAGCTAGCCAAACGTTCATAACGTCTGCATCTGCTCCTGCAATAGGTCTGTCACCTAGCGGTGCATTAAGGACATAATTCTTCTGTGCAGCAATGAGGATGAACCTCAGATCACGGATCGAATCCGCATCATTGCTACTAACATTTTTCAACACAATTTTCTCTAGGAACATATCAAAATAAACATATGAAAGCAACAACGCAAGCTATTGATCTTACAACATAATTTGCAAAATACTACCAGGACTAAGTTCATGATAAATTTAAGTTCAATTAATCATATTACTTAAGAACTCCCACTTAGACAGACATCTCTCTAGTCATCTAAGTGATCACGTGATCCAAATCAACTAAACCATAACCGATCATCACGTGAGATGGATTAGTTTTCAATGGTGAACATCTCATGTTGATCATATCTACTATATGATTCACGCTCGACCTTTCGGTCTCCGTGTTCCGAGGCCATATCTGCATATGCTAGGCTCGTCAAGTTTAACCCGAGTATTCCGCGTGTGCAAAACTGGCTTGCACCCGTTGTAGATGGACGTAGAGCTTATCACACCCGATCATCACGTGGTGTCTGGGCACGACGAACTTTGGCAACGGTGCATACTCAGGGAGAACACTTCTTGATAATTAGTGAGAGATCATCTTAAAATGCTACCATCAATCAAAGCAAGATAAGATGCATAAAGGATAAACATCACATGCAATCAATATAAGTGATATGATATGGCCATCATCATCTTGTGCTTGTGATCTCCATCTCCGAAGCACCATCATGATCACCATCGTCACCGGCGCGGCAACTTGATCTCCATCGTAGCATCGTTGTCGTTTACGCCATCTATTGCTTTTACGACTATCGCTACTGCTTAGTGATAAAGTAAAGCAATTACAGGGCGTTTGCATTTCATACAATAAAGCGACAACCATATGGCTCCTGCCAGTTGCCGATAACTTCGGTTACAAAACATGATCATCTCATACAATAAAATATAGCATCATGTCTTGGCCATATCACATCACAACATGCCCTGCAAAAACAAGTTAGACGTCCTCTACTTTGTTGTTGCAAGTTTTACGTGGCTGCTATGAGCTTAAGCAAGAACCAATCTCACCTACGCATCAAAACCACAACGATAGTTTGTCAAGTTGATGCTGTTTTAACCTTCGCAAGGACCGGGCATAGCCACACTCGGTTCAACTAAAGTTGGCGAAACTGACACCCGCTAGTCACCTGTGTGCAAAGCACGGCGGTAAAACCAGTCTCGCGTAAGTGTACGCGTAATGTCGGTCCGAGCCGCTTCATCCAACAATACCGCCGAACCAAAGTATGACATGCTGGTAAGCAGTATGACTTATATCGCTCACAACTCACTTGTGTTCTACTCGTGCATATAACATCAAACCATAAAAACCTAGGCTCGGATGCCACTGTTGGGGAACGTAGTAATTTCAAAAAATTTCCTACGCACACGCAAGATCATGGTGATGCATAGCAACGAGAGGGGAGAGTGTTGTCTACGTACCCTCGTAGACCGAAAGCGGAAGTGTTAGCACAACGCGGTTGATGTAGTCGTACGTCTTCACGATCCAACCGATCCAAGCACCGTTACTCCGGCACCTCCGAGTTCTTGACACACGTACAGCTTGATGACGCACCCCGAACTCCGATCCGGCAGAGGTACGGGGAGGAGTTTCGTCAGCACGACGGCGTGGTGACGATCTTGATGTTCAACTGTCGCATGGCTTCACCTAAGCACTGCTACAATATGACCGAGGTGTAATATCATGGAGGGGGGCACCGCACACGGCTAAGGAACGATCACGAAGATCAACTTGTGTGTCCATGGGGTGCCCCCTACCCCCGTATATAAAGGAGTGGAGGAGGGGAGGGCCGGCCCTCTTCTATGGCGCGCCCTAGGGGAGTCCTACTCCCACCGGGAGTAGGATTCCCCCTTTCCTAGTCCAACTAGGAGTCCTTCCATGTATTAGGAGTAGGAGACAAGGAAGGGGAAGAGAGAAGGGAAGGAAGGAGGGGGTGCGGCCCCTCCCCCTAGTCCAATTCGGACTAGGCCATGGGGGGGCGCGCGGCCTGCCATAGGCAGCCCCTCTCTCTTTCCCGCAGGGCCCAATAAGGCCCAATACTTCTCCCCGGCGAATTCCCGTAACTCTCCGGTACTCCGAAAAATACCCGAATCACTCGGAACCTTTCCGAACTCCGAATATAGTCGTCCAATATATCGATCTTTACGTCTCGACCATTTCGAGACTCCTCGTCATGTCCCCGATCTCATCCGGGACTCCGAACTCCTTCGGTACATCAAAACTCATAAACTCATAATATAACTGTCATCGAAACCTTAAGCGTGCGGACCCTACGGTTCGAGAACAATGTAGACATGACCGAGACACGTCTCCGGTCAATAACCAATAGCGGGACCTGGATGCCCATATTGGTCCCTACATATTCTACGAAGATCTTTATCGGTCAGACCGCATAACAACATACATTGTTCCCTTTGTCATCGGTATGTTACTTGCCCGAGATTCGATCGTCGGTATCCAATACCTAGTTCAATCTCGTTACCGGCAAGTCTCTTTACTCGTTCCGTAATACATCATCTCGCAACTAACTCATTAGTTGCATTGCTTTGCAAGGCTTATGTGATGTGCATTACCGAGAGGGCCCAGAGATACTTCTCCGACATTCGGAGTGACAAATCCTAATCTCGAAATACGCCAACCCAACAAGTACCTTCGGAGACACCTGTAGATCACCTTTATAATCAGCCAGTTACGTTATGACGTTTGGTAGCAGACAAAGTGTTCCTCCGGTAAACGGGAGTTGCATAATCTCATAGTCATGGGAACATGTATAAGTCATGAAGAAAGCAATAGCAACATACTAAACGATCGGGTGCTAAGCTAACGGAATGGGTCATGTCAATCAGATCATTCAACTAATGATGTGATCCCGTTAATCAAATAACAACTCTTTGTCCATGGTTAGGAAACATAACCATCTTTGATTAACAAGCTAGTTAAGTAGAGGCATACTAGTGACACTCTGTTTGTCTATATATTCACACATGTATTATGTTTCCAGTTAATACAATTCTAGCATGAATAATAAACATTTATCATGATATAAGGAAATAAATAATAACTTTATTATTGCCTCTAGGGCATATTTCCTTCAAGAGGGACATCCACACGCGCTCCTCCTCCACCGCCCGCCTCGCCATGCCACGCCACGCCGTGCCGCGCCACGGGTTGCGGGAATGAACCGATCCGATGTCTAAATTTTTGCCACGCACTACGGGTATATGAAAGGTCACTCGAGAGCTGGAAAGTTTTTGCTGTAGTGGATATTGAATACGAACGCTGCACCCTTCGGCTGCTGCCTGTTCGTTTCATCTTCCTCGTTCCCTTCAGCTCCCGGCGCAACCTCTCTCCTTCTTCTCTTGTGCCTATAAAGGGAGGTCGCTCCTCTCAGAGAGACGCACTAGAAGATCATCTCCCTCTCGCCACCAAGTTCCTGAGCACTGCGCTGACGCTACGATCTTCCCCATCCCGGCTTGCAGTGTGCACCGCAAGTTGGGACAGTAGGCCTCCGAAACTCTACCTATTTAAGTCCTATAAGGGAGAAGGGTGATAAGGTTTTTTGGGAGCGCTCCGCGCGACTACTGACTTCTTCGTCACGGACGCCCCTGACTCCAACGACTACTTCACCGACGACAACTTCTTCCCCGACGTCGACAACCTCCTCGATGACATGGCTGGCAAGGACACCAACCCCAAGCCCAGTGCTTCTGCTGATGCTGTCTCGAATGTGTTCTTCTTTCTGTTAGATGTCTTGCCACAGTTTTTTGTACTAGTATTTTCCCTAGATATGTTAGGTTCCGCTTCATATATGCAACTTGCTCTAGTGTCTACTCTAGATATGTTAGGCTACAGTTCATATATGCAGATGCTATTTACCTTCTCTCTGTCAGAACACATGACTTGTTTTGTCTCTACTATATTAGTCATGCTTTATCTAGTATTTCTGTTAGCAAAACTATTTGGTAAATTGCTCATATTTCCAACAATCCGAAAACCTTATTATAGGCAATTTACACCAAGTGGTTTTGCTGCTTCCATGAGACCTCCTATGTTTGAGGGTATCCAATATAAGAGGTGGCACGTGAGAGCAGTCTTATGGTTTCAAACCATGAGTTGCTATGACGCCACTCTTGGCAAACATGAAGGGGAGTATGATGCCCAACAGGAACAAGCTTTTTAGAAAATGGATACTCTGTTTAAGACTACTCTCTTGAGTGTTCTTGGTGAGAACATAGTTGATGCTTATGCATCAATTGATAATGGAAAAGATATGTGGGACGCACTCGAGGCAAAGTTTGGGGTCTCGGTGAAGGAAATACGCCCTAGAGGCAATAATAAAGTTATTATTAATTTCCTTATTTCATGATAAATGTTTATTATTCATGCTAGAATTGTATTAACCGGAAACATAATACATGTGTGAATACATAGACAAACATAGTGTCACTAGTATGCCTCTACTTGACTAGCTCGTGAATCAAAGATGGTTAAGTTTCCTAGCCATATACATGAGTTGTCATTTGATTAACGGGATCACATCATTAGGAGAATGATGTGATTGACTTGACCCATTCCGTTAGCTTAGCACTTGATCGTTTAGTATGTTGTTATTGCTTTCTTCATGACTTATACATGTTCCTATGACTATGAGATTATGCAACTCCCATTTACCGGAGGAACACTTTGTGTGCTACCAAACGTCACAACGTAACTGGGTGATTATAAAGGAGCTCTACAAGTGTCTCCGAAGGTACTTGTTGAGTTGGCGTATTTCGAGATTATGATTTGTCACTCCGATTGTCGGATAGGTATCTCTGGGCCCTCTCGGTAATGCACATCACTATAAGCCTTGCAAGCAATGTAGCTAACGAGTTAGTTACGGAATGATGCATTACATAACGAGTAAAGAGACTTGTCGGTAACGAGATTGAACTAGGTATTGGGATACCGACGATTGAATCTCGGGCAAGTAACATACCGATGACAAAGGGAACAACGTATGTTGTTATGCGGTTTGACCGATAAAGATCTTCGTAGAATATGTAGGAGCCAATATGAGCATCCAGGTTCAGCTATTGGTTATTGACCGAAAACGTGTTTCGATCATGTCTACATAGTTCTCGAACCAGTAGGGTCCGCACGCTTAAGGTTTCGATGACAGTTTTATTATGAGTTTATGAGTTTTGATGTACCAAAGGAGTTCGGAGTCCCGGATGAGATCAGGGACATGACAAGGAGTCTCGAAATGGTTGAGACGTAAAGATCGATATATTGGACGACTATATTCAGACATCGGAATGGTTCCGAGTGATTCGGGTTTTTTGGGGGGTACTCGGGAGTTATGGGAATATGAGGAAGAAGCAATGGGCCTCATGGGCCAAGTGGTGGAAGAGAGGAGGCAGGGCGCGCGGCCCCCCTAGCCCAAACCAAATTGGACTAGGGGGGCGGCCCCCCTTTCCTCCTTTTCCTCCCTCTCTTTCCTTCTTCCCTCCCATCTCTTCCTTCCCTCTTCCTCTCCTAATAGGAAAGGGGGGGAGTCCTACTCCAGGTTGGGGTTGGACTCCCCCCCTAGGGCGCGCCACCCCCCTTGGCCGGCCCCCTCCTCCACTCCTTTATATACGGGGGAGGGGGCACCCCATAGACACAACAATTAATCTCTTGATCTCTTAGCCATGTGCGGTGCACCCCTCCACCATAGTCCTTGATAATATTGTAGCGGTGCTTAGGCGAAGCCCTGCGGTGGTAGAACATCAAGATCGTCACCACGCCGTCGTGCTGACGAAACTCTTCCCCGACATTCTGCTGGATCGGAGTACGGGGAACGTCATCGAGCTGAACGTGTGCTAGAACTCGGAGGTGTCGTAGTTTCGGTGCTTGATCGGTCGGGCCGTGATGACGTACGACTACATCAACCGCGTTGTTCTAACGCTTCCGCTTTCGATCTACGAGGGTATGTGGACAACACTCTCCCCTCTTGTTGATATGCATCACCATGATCTTGCGTGTGCGTAGGAATTTTTTTGAAATTACTACGTTCCTCAACAGTGGCTTCCGAGCCTAGGTTTTATGCGTAGATGTTATATGCATGAGTAGAACACAAGTGAGTTGTGGGCGATACAAGTCATACTGCTTACCAGCATGTCATACTTTGGTTTGGCGGTATTGTTGGATAAAGCGGCCCGGACCCACATTACGCGTACGCTTACGCAAGACTGGTTCTACCGACGTGCTTTGCACACAGGTGGCTGGCGGGTGTAAGTTTCTCCAACTTTAGTTGAACCGACTGTGGCCACGCCCGGTCCTTGCGAAGGTTAAAACAACACTAACTTGACGAACTATCGTTGTGGTTTTGATGCGTAGGTAAGAACGGTTCTTGCTCAGCCCGTAGCAGCCACGTAAAATTTGCAACAACGAAGTAGAGGACGTCTAACTTGTTTTTGCAGGGCATGTTGTGAAGTGATATGGTCAAGACGTGATGCTATATTTTATTGTATGAGATGATCATGTTTTGTAACCGAGTTATCGGCAACTGGCAGGAGCCATATGGTTGTCGCTTTATTGTATGAAATGCAAGCGCCCTGTAATTGCTTTACTTTATCACTAAGCGGTAGCGATAGTCGTAGAAGCAATAGATGGCGAAATGACAACGATGCTACGATGGAGATCAAGGTGTCGCGCCGGTGACGATGGTGATCACGACGGTGCTTAGGAGATGGAGATCACAAGCACAAGATGATGATCGCCATATCATATCACTCATATTGATTGCATGTGATGTTTATCCTTTATGCATCTTATTTTGCTTTGATTGACGGTGGCATTATAAGATGATCTCTCACTAATTATCAAGAAGTGTTCTCCCTGAGTATGCACCGTTGTGAAAGTTCTTCGTGCCGAGACACCACATGATGATCGGGTGTGATAGGCTCTACGTTCAAATACAACGGGTGCAAAACAGTTGCACACGCGGAATACTCAGGTTAAACTTGACGAGCCTAACATATACATATATGGCCTCGGAACACGTAGACCGAAAGGTTGAACGTGAATCATATAGTAGATATGATCAACATAGTGATGTTCACCATTGAAAACTACTCCATCTCACGTGATGATCGGACATGGTTTAGTTGATTTGGATCACGTGATCACTTAGATGACTAGAGAGATGTCTGTCTAAGTGGGAGTTCTTTAGTAATGATTAATTGAACTTAAATTTA
The DNA here is from genome assembly GCA_963921465.1 of Triticum timopheevii. Taxonomy (NCBI): domain Eukaryota; kingdom Viridiplantae; phylum Streptophyta; class Magnoliopsida; order Poales; family Poaceae; genus Triticum; species Triticum timopheevii. Next base: position 594,793,918 of record OY997270.1, read on the forward strand.
TCATGAACTTAGTCCTGGTAGTATTTTGCAAATTATGTTGTAGATCAATAGCTCGCATTGTTGCTTTCATATGTTTATGTTGATATATTCCTAGAGAAAACTGTGTTGAAAGATGTTAGTAGCAATGATGCGGATTGGATCCGTGATCTGAGGATGGTCCTCATTGCTGCACAGAAGAATTATGTCCTTGATGCACCGCTAGATGAAACACCTATTGCAGGAGCAGATGCAGACGTTATGACCGTTTGGCTAGCTCAATATGATGACTACTTGATAGTTTAGTGCACCCTGTTTAACGGCTTAGAATCGGGACTTCAAAGACGTTTTGAACGTCATGGACCATATGAGATGTTCCAGGAATTGAAGTTAATATTTCAAGCAAATACCCGAGTTGGGAGATATGAAGTCTCCAACAAGTTCTATAGCTAAAAGATGTGCTCAGATTGTCTGGGTACTACAATCGCTTGAATCAAGTGGGAGTCAATCTTCCAGATAAGATAGTGATTGACAGAGTTCTCTAGTCACCATCACCAAGTTACTAGAACTTCGTGATGAACTATAGTATGTAAGGGATGACGAAAACGATTCCCGAGCTCTTCGTGATGTTGAAATCGACGAAGGTAGAAATCAAGAAAGAGCATCAAGTGTTGATGATTGACAAGACCACTAGTTTCAAGAGAAGGGCAAAGGGAAAGAAAGGGAACTTCAAGTAGAATGGCAAACAAGTTGTCACTCCTGCGAAGAAGCCCAAAGCTGGACCAAAGCCTGAAACTGAGTGCTTACACTGCAAAGGAAATGGTCACTGGAAGCGGAAATGCCCTGAATATTTGGTGGATAAGAAGGATGGCAAATTGAACAAGGGTATATTTGATATAAAGGTTATTGATGTGTGCCTTACTAGTGTTTATAGTAGCCCCTGAGTATTTGATAATTGTTCGGTTGCTAAGATTAGTAACTCGAAACAGGAGTTACAGAATAAACAGAGACTAGTTGAAGGGGAAGTGACGATGAGTATTGGAAGTAGTTCCAAGATTGATATGATCATCATCACACACTCCCTATATTTTCGAGATTAGTGTTAAACCTAAACAAATGTTATTTGGTGTTTGCGTTGAGCATAAATATGATAAGATCATGTTTAATGCGATACGATTATTCATCTAAGATAGAGAATAAATTGTTATTCTGTTTACATGAATAAAACCTTCTATGGTCATACACCCAATGGTGATGGTTTATTGAATCTTGATCATAGTGATACACATATTCATAATGTTGATGCCAAAAGATGCAAAGTTAATAATAATAGTGCAACTTATTTGTGGCACTGCCGTTTGGGTCATATCGGTGTAAAGCGCATGAAGAAACTCCATAAAGATGGATTTTCGGAATCACTTGGTTATGAATCATTTGATGCTTGCGGATCGTGCCTTTTGGGCAAGATGACTAAAACTCCGTTCTCCGGAACAATGGAACGAGCTACTAACTTGTTGGAAATAATACATACCGATGTATGCAGTACAATGAGTGTTGATGCTCGTGGCAGGGTACCGTTATTTTCTTACCTTCACAGATGATTTGAGCAGATATGCGTATATCTACTTAATGAAGCACAAGTCTGAAACATTTGAAAAGTTCAAAGAATTTTAGAGTGAAGTAGAGAATCATCGTAACAAGAAAATAAAGTTTCTACAATCTGATCGTAGAGAAGAATATTTGAGTTACGAATTTGGCCTTCATATTAAACAATGTGGAATAGTTTCACAGTTCACGCCACATGGAACACCACAGCGTAATGGTGTGTCCGAACGTCGTAACCGCACTTTATTGGATATGGTGCGATCTATGATGTATCTTACCGATTTACCACTATCGTTTTGGGGTTATGCAGTTAGAGATAGCTGCATTCACTTTAAATAGGGCACCATCTAAATCCGTTGAGACGACACCGTATGAACTATGGTTTAGCAGTAAACCTAAGCTGTCATTTCTTAAAGTTTGGAGTTGCGATGCTTATGTGAAAAAGGTTTTAACCTGATAAGCTCGAACCCAAATCGGAGAAGTGTGTCTTCATAGAATACCCAAAGGAAACTGTTGGGTACACCTTCTATCACAGATCCGAAGGCAAAACATTCGTTGCTAAGAATGGATCCTTTCTAGAGAAGGAGTTTCTCTCGAAAGAAGTGGCTTAGGTCCGACCATGGTGGAGAGTATTTTTCCAATGAATTTGATGCTTTTTGTGCGGAACATGGTATAATCCATGAGAGGACACATCCCTATTCACCTCAGTCAAATGGGGTGGCCGAAAGAAAGAACCGTACTCTAACTGATTTGGTTAACGCCATGTTAGACACATCGGGTCTCTCCAAGGCATGGTGGGGGGAGGCGATATTGACAGCATGTCATGTCCTAAACCGAGTTCCCACAAAGAACAAAGAGATAACAACATTTGAGGAATGGGAGAAGAAAAGGTTAAAGCTCTCTTATCTACGAACCTGGGGTTGTTTAGCGAAAGTCAATGTGCCAATTCCAAAGAAGCGCAAGCTTGGACCAAAGGTCGTGGATTGTGTTTTCCTGGGATATGCTTTTCATAGCATTGGTTATGGATTCTTGGTTGTAAAATATGAGGTACCTGACATGCATGTCAGTACGATCATGGAGTTGAATGATGCGACTTTCTTTGAAGATATCTTTCCCATGAAGGATATGGCTGCCTCATCTAATCAGGAGATGCCTAGTTCATCGAATCAGGAACCAGTTACAATTACTGAACCTGCCATTTCGATGGAAAACTTTGAAAATCCTGTGGAGGAGAACAATGAAGTTCCTACTAGGAGCAAGAGACAGAGGACTGCAATGTCCTTTGGTGATGATATTTTTTGTGTATCTCATAGATGACACTCCCAGTTCTATTTCAGAGGCCTATGCATCTGAAGATGCTGACTACTGGAAGGAAGCGGTTCATAGCGAGATGGATTCCATCTTGGCAAATGGAACTTGGGAAATAACTGATCGTCCTTATGGGTGCAAACCTATAGAGTGTAAATGTGTATTCAAGAAGAAGCTTAGGCCTGATGGTTCTATTTAAAAGTACAAGGCTCAGCTCGTGGCTAAGGGTTATACCCAAAAGGAAGGTGAAGACTTCTTTGATACTTACTCACCTTTGGCTCGGCTGACCACTATTCGAGTTCTACTTTCACTAGCTGCCTCACATGGTCTTCTCATTCATCAAATGGATGTTAAGACTGCTTTCCTAAATGGAGAGTTGGACGAGGAAATTTATGTGGAACAACCAGATGGGTTTGTACTAGATGGCCAGGAAGGGAAAGTGTGCAAGTTGCTGAAGTCTTTGTATGGACTCAAGCAAGCACCCAAACAGTGGCATGAGAAGTTTGGAAGAACTTTAACAGCTGCAGACTTTGTTGTAAACGAAGCTGACAAATGTGTGTATTATCGCCATGGTGGGGGCGAGGGAGTTATCCTTTGCTTGTATGTTGATGACATACTGATTTTCGGAACAAATCTGAATGTTATTAAGGAGGTCAAGGATTTCCTATCTCGTTGTTTTGAAATGAAGGATTTAGGAGTGGCTGATGTCATTCTGAATATCAAGTTGTTGAGAGACGATGATGGTGGGATTACATTGCTTCAATCCCACTATATGGAAAAGATCTTGAGTCGCTTTGGCTATAGTGACTGCAAGCCCTCTCCAACACCATATGATGCTTGTGTGTTGCTTCAAAAAAATCAAAGAATTGCTAGAGACCAATTGAAATATTCTCAGATTATTGGCTCGCTTATGTATTTAACCAGTGCTACAAGACCTGACATTTCTTTTGCTATTAGCAAACTAAGCCGCTTTGTCTCAAAACCAGGAGATGTGCGTTGGAAAGCTCTAGAGAGAGTTTTGCGTTATTTGAAAGGCACTGCGAATTATGGAATTCACTACACTGGGCACCCGAAGGTGCTTGAAGGGTATAGTACTGGATCTCAGATGCTGATGAGATAAAGGCCACGAGCGGATATGTATTCACTCATGGAGGTGGCGCTGTTTCTTGGAAGTCTTGCAAGCAGACCATCTTAACGAGGTCAACAATGGAAGCAGAACTCACAGCACTAGATACAGCTACGGTCGAAGCGGATTGGCTTTGTCGTCTCTTGAATGACTTGCCGGTTGTTGAGAAACTTGTATCGGGTATCCTGATGAACTGCGACAATCAAACTGTGATCACGAAAGTGAGCAGCTCAAAGGATAACATGAAGTCATCAAGACACGTTTAGAGAAGGTTAAAGTCTGTCGGGAAAATGAGAAACTCTGGAGTTATTGCATTGGATTATATTCTAACATCTAAAAATCTAGCAGATCCTTTTACTAAGGGTCTATCACATAATGTGATAGATAATGCATCAAGGGAGATGGGTATGAGACCCACAATATGAGTTGTTCATAGTGGTAACCTATTCTTTGTGATCGGAGATCCCGTGAATTAGATGTGGAAGACAAGCTGTTGATCATCTGAGAGGAGAGTATCCTTACTATTAACAATACCACTCCATGAAGATGCAATACTCTCCTAATCTGCATGGCAGGTTGATGTATATCTTAATGTGTTCTAAGTGGCTCTTTTAAGCAGAGATGTTGTCCTGCAGGACATCTTTTGAAGAACACACCTATATGAGTCTCATTGTTAAACGTCGCAATCTATGAGAGTAGGATTCTCACTAGTAAACTCATGAAAGGTCACGGAGTATGACGCATAAACTCCACCCATGGGGAAGACCCACGGTAGCCTAGTATCGATCGAGGCTTTGTGTGAAGCTAGATTCGCAGAAAACTTGCAGTTCAAGGCCCAGTCCGCTCTTCAAGTTGCTTACTAGTGTAGCATATAGTTCTAGGTGGAAGTTCAACTTAACAGTCTCCACTGCAATACCGGTATATAAAACAGTGTTTTGAAACCAAAGGCAAATTCCTGTGTGCCTCTGGGATCTGGTGGGGGATCGCTGGAATTTAGTCTATTTTGGGATTGACCAATAACTATTTCAGAAATTCCTAAATAAATCCTAGAGGCCCACTTTGCCCATTTGTGCAAGTAAAGGGATACTGATAACCCACAAGTATAGGGGATAATTGTAGCCTCTTTCGATAAGTAAGATTGTCGAACCCAACGAGGAGCTAAAGGTAGAACAAATATTCTCTCAAGTCCTATCTGCCACTGATACGACTCTACGCACGCTTAGTGTTCGCTTTACCTAGAACAAGTATGAAACTAGAAGTACTTTGTAGGTGTGATAGGATAGGTTTGCAAGATAATAAAGAACACGTAAATAAAAGCTAGGGGTTGTTTAGATAAAGATGCAATAAAGTAAATATAGCGAGTGTGGAAAGTGGTGGTAGGAGTTGTGAAATTGTCCCTAAGCAACTGACTACCTTACTAGACTGATAATCACTATTGCAATTTTATTTGAGGGAGAGGCATAAGCTAACATACTTTCTCTTCTTGGATCATATGCACTTATGATTGGAACTCTAGCAAGCATCCGCAACTACTAAAGATCATTAAGGTAAAACCCAACCATAGCATTAAAGCATCAAGTCCCCTTTATCCCATATGCAAACAACCTACTTACTCGGGTCTGTGCTTCTGTCACTCATGCCATCCACCATAAGCAAATCATGAACATATTGCAAACCCTACAGCGGGAATCCCTCACGCTTGCGCGACACGGAGGGCACAATAGGACAGCACCAATAATAAAACATGCAACTCAAACCAATCATAGCAATTCATCAATCACCGATAGGACAATGAAAATCTACTCAGACATCATAGGATGGCAACACATCATTGGATAATAATATGAAGCATAAAGCACCATGTTCAAGTAGAGGGTATAGCGGGTTGCGTGAGAGTGGACCGCTGAATATAGATGGGGGGAGGTGATGGAGATGTTGGTGAAGATGGCGGAGGTGTTGGTGAAGATCGCGGTGATGATGATGGCCCCCGGCGGCGTTCCGGCGCCACGGGAAGCAAGGGGGAGAGAGCCCCCCTTCTCCTTCTTCTTCCTTGACCTTCTCCCTAGATGGGAGAAGGGTTTCCCCTCTGGTCCATGGCTCCCATGGTGTGGGAGGGGCGAGAGCCCCTCCGAGATTGGATCTATCTCTCTGTTTCTCTCTGTTTCTACGTTCTCAGATTTTGCCCTGGCACCGTTTCTTTTATAACCAGAGATCCATAACTCCGATTGGATTGAAACCTTCGCCCAGATATTTTTCCAAAAATTAGCTTTCTTGCGGCCAAAGTAGAGCATCAACCGCCTTACGGGGGGCCCACGAGGGTCCAGGGCGCGCCTGCCCCCCTGGGACGCTCCCCCTGCCTCGTGGCCCCCTCGGGCACCGTCTCGCGTTGATTTTTCTTCCCAAAAATCAAAAATATTCCAAAATAATTCTCCGTCCGTTTTTATCCCGTTGGGACTCCGTTTGATATTGGGTTTCTGCGAAACATAAAACATGCAACAAATAGGAACTGGCACTGGGCACTGGATCAATATGTTAATCCCAAAAATAGTATAAAAAGTTGCCAAAAGTATATGAAAGTTGAATAATATTGTCATGGAACAATCAAAAATTATAGATACGACGGAGACATATCAGCATCCCCAAGCTTAATTCCTGCTCGTCCTCGAGTAGGTAAATGATAAAAAAGATAATTTTTGATCTGGAATGCTACCTAGCATAATTTTGATCATATGTCTAATCGGGTGAGGGAGTCCTGGACTAGGGGGTGTCCGGATAGCCGAACTATCACCGTCGGCCGGACTCCAAGACTATGAAGATACAAGATTGAAGACTTCGTCCCGTGTCCGGATGGGACTTTCCTTGGCGTAGAAGGCAAGCTTGGCGATACCGATATGTGGATATCCTACCATTGTAACCGACTCTGTGTAACCCTAGCCCTCTCCGGTGTCTATATAAACCGGAGGGTTTTAGTCCGTAGGACGAACAACAATCATACCATGGGCTAGCTTCTAGGGTTTAGCCTCCTTGATCTTGTGGTAGATCTACTCTTGTACTACCCATATCATCAATATTAATCAAGCAGGAGTAGGGTTTTACCTCCACCGAGAGGGCCCGAACCTGGGTAAAAATATCATGTCCCTTGTCTCCTATTACCATCCGCCTAGACGCACAGTTCGGGACCCCCTACCTGAGATCCGCCGGTTTTGACACCGACATTGGTGCTTTCATTGAGAGTTCCTCTATGTCGTCACCTATAGGTCCGATGGCTCCTTCGATCATCAACAACAACGTAGTCTAGGGTGAGACTTTTCTCCCCGGACAGATCTTCGTATTCGGCGGCTTCGCACTGCGGGCCAATTCACTTGGCCATCTGGAGCAGATCGAAAGCTACGCCCCTGGCCATCAGGTCAGATTTGGAAGTTTGAACTATACGACTGACATCCGCAGAGACTTGATCTTTGACGGATTCGAGCCACAGCCAAGCGCGCCGCACTGTCACGATGGGCATGATTTAACTCTGTTGCCGGACAGTGCCCTGGAGGCCGCACAAGAGTCCGCTCTGACCCTTAGCTTGGAACCGACTGCGCCGATCGAGGATGGGTGGCTGGACACTGCCTCGGGGGCTGCTACCTCTACGGCGATAGAGTCGAATACCGACCCTGTCCCTTGTGAAGCTCATGACTCCAAGGTGCCGGACTCCTCTTCGGACCCCGAACCTTCCGCGCCCCTGCCAGTCAAACCCGATTGGGCGCCGATCATGGAGTTCACCACTGCGGACATCTTTCAGCACTCGCCTTTCGGCGACATCCTGAATTCGTTAAAGTGTCTCTCTTTATCAGGAGAGCCCTGGCCGGATTATGGTCATGACGGTTGGGATGCGGACGACGAAGAAATTCAAAGCCCACCCACCACCCACTTCGTAGCCACTGTCGATGACTTAACCGACATGCTAGATTTCGACTCCGAAGACATCGATGGCATGGACGATGATGCCGGAGACGACCAAGAACCAGCGCCTATAGGGCACTGGAAAGCCACCTCGTCATACGACATATACATGGTGGACACCCCAAAGGATGGGAATGGCGATGGAACAGCGGAGGACGACCCCTCCAAAAAACAGCCTAAGCGCCAGCGTCAGCGGTGCCGCTCCAAATCCCGCCACAGCAAGAATGGAGATTCCGGCACCGGAGATAATAACACCCCGGACAGTGCCGAAGACAACCCCCTCCAGCAAGATTCAGCACAAGAGGATGGAGAAGCCAGCCTTCGCGAGAGAGCGGCAGACAAAGAGGTAGAGGACGATAATTACATGCCTCCCTCCGGAGACGAGGCAAGCCTCGACGACGACGAATTTGTCGTGCCTGAGGATCCCGTCGAACAAGAGCGTTTTAAACGCAGGCTTATGGCCACGTCAAGCAGCCTCAAGAAAAAGCAGCAACAACTTAGAGCTGACCAATATTTGCTAGCCGACAGATGGACTGAAGTCCTTGCGGCCGAAGAGTATGAACTCGAATGCCCCTCCAAAAGCTACCCCAAACACAAGCTGCTGCCCCGATTAGAGGAGGAAGCGCATAAACCTACATCACCAGCGCACAATAAGGCCGACCGGCCACCTCGTGGCCGCGACAGAGAGGCCTCTAGGCCCTCCACTAAAGCCATACCCCGGCATCGCTCGAAAAGTACAAAGTCACGGGGGAACGCACCGGACTTGCGAGACATATTGGAGGATAAGGCAAGACAAACAAGATCGATCTACGGATCGCGTGAGCGCCCCACGACACGCGACGACAACCATCACGCCGGATACAGCAATCCCGGCCGGGCCGAACACAGTAGACAAAGCTCGTTTGAGCTGCGTCACGATATAGCCCAATACAGAGGTGCCGCACACCCACTATGCTTCACAGATGAAGTAATGGATCATCAAATCCCCGAAGGGTTCAAACCCGTGAACATTGAATCCTATGATGGCACAACAGATCCTGCGGTTTGGATCGAAGACTATCTCCTTCATATCCACATGGCCCGCGGTGATGATCTTCACGCCATCAAATACCTCCCACTCAAGCTTAATGGACCAGCTCGGCATTGGCTCAACAGCCTGCCAGCAGAATCAATTGGGTGTTGGGAGGACCTGGAGGCCGCATTCCTCGATAACTTCCAGGGCACATATGTGCGACCACCAGACGCCGATGACCTAAGCCACATAATTCAGCAGCCAGAAGAATCGGCCAGACAATTCTGGACACAATTCTTAACCAAGAAAAATCAAATCGTCGACTGTCCGGATGCAGAGTCCCTTGCAGCCTTCAAACACAACATCCGCGATGAATGGCTTGCTCGGCACCTAGGACAGGAAAAGACAAAATCAATGGCAGCCCTCACATCACTCATGACCCGCTTCGGTGCGGGAGAAGACAGCTGGCTAGCCCGCAGTAACAACCTAACCAAAAACTCTGGTAGTTCGGATAGCAAAGACAACATTGGCAGGTCACGTCGCAATAAGCACAAGCGTCGCATTAACGATGACAATACTGAAGATACAACAGTCAACGCCGGATTCAGAGGCTCTAAACCCGGTCAGCGGAAAAAGCCATTCAAAAGAACTACTCCAGGCCCGTCCAATTTGGACCGGATACTCGATCGCTCGTGCCAGATACACGGCACCCCCGAAAAGCCAGCTAATCACACCAACAGAGATTGTTGGGTGTTCAAGCAGGCAGGCAAGTTAATCGCTGAAGGCAATGACAAGGGGCCGCATAGCGATGACGAGGAGGAGACACGGTCGCCGAACAATAGAGGACAGAAGGGTTTCCCCCCACAAGTGCGGACGGTGAACATGATATACGCAACCCACATACCCAAAAAGGAGCGGAAGCGTGCGCTCAGGGACATATACGCGATGGAGCCAGTCGCCCCAAAGTTCAATCTGTGGTCCTCCTGCCCGATCACCTTTGATCGAAGGGACCACCCCACTAGCATCCGCCATGGCGGATTCACCGCATTGGTGTTAAACCCAATCGTCGACGGATTTCATCTCACTAGAGTCCTGATGGACGGCGGCAGCGGCCTGAACCTCCTTTACCAGGATACAGTGCGCAAGATGGGTATAGACCCCTCAAGGATTAAACCCACAAAGACGACCTTCAAAGGCGTCATACCAGGTGTAGAGGCCAATTGTACTGGCTCAGTTACACTTGAAGTGGTCTTCGGATCCCCGGATAACTTCCGAAGCGAGGAGTTAATCTTCGACATAGTCCCGTTCCGCAGCGGCTACCATGCACTGCTCGAACGAACCGCATTTGCAAAGTTCAATGGGGTGCCGCACTATGCATACCTCAAGCTCAAGATGCCAGGCCCTCAAGGAGTCATCACGGTCAACGGAAACACCGAACGCTCTCTCCGAATGGAGGAGCATACAGCGGCTCTCGCGGCGGAAGTGCAGAGTAGCCTCTTAAGGCAATTCTCGAGTCCGGCTGTTAAGCGATCGGACACCATCAAGCGCGCCCGGAGTAACCTACAACAAGACCGCTTGGCACGTTCCGAGCACGCGTAGCAATACGGCCCCAACCCCAGCCCTCGCGAAATTGCGAGACCAGTACCCCGCGTACATCACTACGCTCTGGAGATACCATGGGCACAGGGGGAGGGGCACGACCACGGCATGCCCAGAGTGCGGATCAACCACACCAGGGGCTCCCAAATTTGTCATCCTTTTTTTTCTTATTCTCAGGACTCCGTTTTCCAGAAGCCCTGTCCGGTAGTAGATCTGCCGCACTCACGATGCAACAGCCAGGGAAGCAGAAAGGCTACGACGAGTATCCAGGTGGTCTCCATTATGAGCATTATACCTGTTTTACATGCCATTTCCGCAGCCTACCCCTGGAGGGGGACACGTTAAATAATCCCACCCCTTGCTTATCGCACTATTTGTATCGTTCTGCCTTCATTATAGTATTTTTTGAATAAACAATGCATCGCTTTTCGCCTATCATTGCATTCCCTTTTATATATGTTCACTTATGACATGTTGCACCCGTACGCTTTGGTATGGCCAAATACACTAGGGGCTTAAGTTCCCCAAATTATGGTGTGATAAGTCCGAACACTTTCACAAGTGCGGCACCCCGAACTTATAGCATTATATGCATCGGCTCCGAATCATGTCTTGGGTCAATAGTTGGGTTTTCCCGGCTCCCATGTTTTGGTACCTTACGTTCCGTTATATCGGCTAAGGTAGCGCTGGGAGAACCACTGCGATTGTGCCCCAGTTGAGCTGGGTCGAGCACCTCAGTGGAGAAAGCTAAAACTGACCGTCATGATAAGGCGAGAGCTGGTCGCTGTTCGAGAGGTCTTTTCGAGTCCCTAAAGACTTATGCCGCTTAGAGCGAGGAACCGGCTTTGTCCGGCCCAGGCGTGGATAGCGCCCCGAATTCGGCCTTCCGAACATTAGGGGCTTCGCCGAAATTTAAAATTATAGAATTCTATGGCTAAGTGAGAGTGTTCAAGCATTATAAGTCTGGTTGCCTCGTTCGTTGTGTTGAGCGCCTCCCTAGAAGGACCCAAAAATGGGAACAAGAGCGCTCAAGTTTATCCCGAACACCCCAGCACTCGTGGCATGGGGGCTGAAGCCAACGACTTGCCATCTCTCAGATTTGACAAACGGCTGCACAGAAGGTAATATTTTAAATTAACAAGCGTTGCTTAGCGCATATGAACAAAGTTTTCAGCGCACATGATAACAAAATGCGAGTCTACTCAAAAATTACATCTTTGGAGCATTCACCCGCAATAAGGCGGGCACCCTTCAGGACACCCTTATAATACATCTCGGGCGTGCGATACTCCTTGCCCAGTGGTGGCGCGTCCGTCACAAGCTTCTCGGCGTCCATCCTGCCCCAGTGCACTTTAGCACGGGCAAGGGCCCGACGGCACCTTCAATGCAGGCGGAGTGCTTGATGACTTCAACCCATGGACAGGCGTCCACCAGCCGCCGCACCAGACCGAAGTAGCTCCCAGGCATGGCTTCTCTGGGCCACAGCCGAACTATGAGGCCCTTCATGGCCTGTTCGGCCACCTTGTGGAGCTCGACCAGCTGCTTCAGCTGGTCGCTCAGGGGCATCGGATGTCCGGCCTCAGCATACTGATACCAGAACACCTTTTCCATCGAGCTCCCCTCCTCGGCTCTATAGAATGTGGCAGCATCGGACACGCTACAGGGCAGATCTGCGAACGCTCCTGGAGAGCTCCGAATTCGGGTAAGTAACAAGTAATTCACTTTTACATGCTTGCTTTGCATGAAGAATGCCTTACCCGCCGCTATCTTCTTTACTGCCTCGATTTCTTGGAGGGCCTTTTGGGCTTCGGCCTTAGCGGCTTTGGCACTCTCAAGAGCCGACGCGAGCTCGGACTCTCGAGTCCTTGAGTCACGCTCCAAACTCTCGTGTTTTTCCACGAGAGCCTGGAGCTCTTGCTGCACCTCCGCCACCCACACCTCCTGCTTCTCTCGCTCGGTGCGTTCCGCAGCCGCATTGCGTTCCGCCGCGGACACCGCCTCCTTCAGGGTCGCCACCTCGTTCGTAGCCCCTGGAATACCCACGTTATTCCTGTCATTTTTTGCAACCAAATCCTTTTCTATAAGGTACAACTTTAATAAGGTGTTACTTACCTTCCTTGTCCTCGAGCTGCTTCTTGGCACAGCCGAGCTCGCTCTCGGACCGCTCGAGGCTCTGCTTCAAGGCATTGACCTCCGCAGTCAGTGCGGCAGAGGTCAGCAGCGCAGCCTGCATTCCCATATTGACATATTTGTGTTAGACTCCTGCGAATATCTTTTTAGATCCTCAGTTCGGCTTTTCTTTCCGAACACCGAACTGAGCATCAGGGGCTACTGTCTATGCGGTACTATTTTACATATCTTAAAATCCTTACCTCAAAGCCTGTTAGAAGGCTGGTGCAGGCTTCGGTCAGCCCACTCTTGGTGGACTGAACTTTCTGAATCACCGCACTCATAACAGTGCGGTGCTCCTCGTCAATGGAAGCGCCGTTAAGCGCCTCCAGCAAATTATCCGGCGCCTCCGGTTGGACGGAGGTCACCGGCGTCGCTGTCTCGCCCTTCTTACGAAGGGGCCGCCCGCCGGACTCTGGAACCACTAAAGGTTCCGGTGTGGAGTCCGGCCCAAAGTCCGGGAGGTTGCCCTGCGGCACCTCCGGGGCCTCCTCCTCCTGGCTGGCCCCTTTCTGGGACCCTGCCTCAGCGTCGTCTGCTTCACGGGGGGAGGAGGCGGTCGGAAGTGAAGCGCTATTCACGTCCGACGAACCCAGGGACCCGCTCAATGAAGCGGGAAGGTCATCCTTGGGCGGGCTACATGGTTGTGTTCGGCGTTAGAAGACACTGTGCAACGAAAGGAAAATCACAAGCTATTCTGGAATCTGGACACTTACGATCTCGCCAGGGGCTTGGCCCTCGAGGGCCACTCCTCTTCGCCGTCGTCGGCGTTGGTGGAACAGTCCGGAGGAAGGGTCCTTCCCTTCTTGGACCCTTCAGCCTCCCCCGTTGGGGAAGCCTTCCTCTTCTTCTCTCCCCCGGCTGGGGGAGAGGCCTCTTTCTTCTCCTCCTCGTCTTCGTGGGAGGAGTCCGCCTCGGAGTCATCGGACAATGAGTCTGATAACACCTGGCGCCGGGAACTCCTCCGGGTTCCCGTGGCCTTCTTCTTGGCCTTCTTCTCCGGCACCACGTAAGGCGTCGGGACCAGCAACCCCATCAAACGGGCATCTGCTGGGTCTTCTGGAAGGGGAGCCGGACAGTTAACCTGTCCGGACGTCTTCTGCCAGGCCTATTAATGGTAATGGGAGTTTAGATCCCACATAGAGTCAAACTATGGAAAGCAAGTGTCCCGTAAAGGACAAAATAGCTTACCTCGCCGGCTTGACGCTGCGAGCTGAATCCGCGATCTTCGGCAGCGGATGAGGGAGCCTCGGCGCCCTTGAACAACACCCTCCAGGTGTCTTCGTACGTAGTGTCGAAGAGCCTGCTCAAGGTTGGGTGTTGTGCCGGATCAAACTCCCACAAATTGAAAGCCCGCTGTTGGCACGGGAGGATCCGGCGGATGAGCATGACCTGGATTATGTTGACAAGCTTGAGCTTCTTGTTCACCAGGGTTTGGACGCAGGATTGAAGTCCGGTCAGCTCCTTCGAATCGCCCCATGTCAGGCCCTTCTCTTTCCAGGAGGTGAGCCGTGTGGGGATGCCAGATCTAAATTCGGGGGCCGCTGCCCATTCAGGGTCACGCGGCTCGGTGATGTAGAACCACCCTGATTGCCACCCTTTGATGGTTTCCACGAAGGCGCCCTCGAGCCATGTAATGTTGGGCATCTTGCCCACCATGGCGCCTCCGCACTCCGCTTGGCGGCCGCCCACTACCTTCGGCTTGACGTTAAAGGTCTTCAGCCATAAGCCGAAGTGGGGCTGGACGCAGAGGAAGGCCTCGCACATGACGATGAACACCGAGATGTTGAGGATGAAATTCGGGGCCAGATCATGGAAATCCAGGCCGTAGTAGAACATGAGCCCCCGGACAAATGGATGGAGGGGGAAGCCCAGTCCGCGGAGGAAATGGGGAAGGAACACCACCCTCTCATGGGGCCTGGGGGTGGGGATGAGCTGCCCTTCGTCGGGGAGCCGGTGCACAATATCGCTGGACAAATATCCGGCCTTGCGCAGCCTTTTGATGTGCCCCTCCGTGACGGAGGAGGCCATCCACTTGCCTCCCACTCCGGACATGGTTGGAGAAGGTTGAGGTGAGATGTGCGGACTTGGGCGCTGGAGCTCGAGTGCGCGGAGATGGATAAGCAAAGGAGGAAGGTGTAGGTGAAAAGGTGGATCCTTATCCCCTTATATATGAGCGGACGAAACCATGCGTCCTCACCAGCCCGGTAAAACTCGCTTATCTCCCAAGCGCCGCAATCAATGGCGCGGTTGGGTTACCCATGCCCGTATTAAATGAGAATCCTGGAATAAGGGGACACGATCTCTGTCTTGACAGGACGTGCCAAGGAAACCGCTTCGCTAAAAGTGCTGAGGTGGAACAGTTAAAACAATTCGAATAAAGGCTTGGCCGTGGTGTGACGTCATGCCACGAGATACGTCAGCAGATTGAACTTGTGTAAATATTATTCTCTCTACGGTGGTATGTGGAATTTATTTTGCAGAGCCGGACACTATCCTGATGTTCAAAATCTTCTATGAATTATTCGGAGGAGGAACCCGCCTTGCAATGCCGAAGACAATATGCGCGCCGGACTCGTCGTCATTGAAGCCTGGTTTAGGGGCTACTGAGGGAGTCCTGGACTAGGGGGTGTCCGGATAGCCGAACTATCACCGTCGGCCGGACTCCAAGACTATGAAGATACAATATTGAAGACTTCGTCCCGTGTCCGGGTGGGACTTTCCTTGGCGTAGAAGGCAAGCTTGACGATACGGATATGTAGATCTCCTACCATTGTAACCGACTCTGTGTAACCCTAGCCCTCTCCGGTGTCTATATAAACCGGAGGGTTTTAGTCCGTAGGACGAACAACAATCATACCATAGGCTAGCTTCTAGGGTTTAGCCTCCTTGATCTCGTGGTAGATCTACTCTTGTACTACCCATATCATCAATATTAATCAAGCAGGAGTAGGGTTTTACCTCCACTGAGAGGGCCCGAACCTGGGTAAAAACATCGTGTCCCTTGTCTCCTTTTACCATCTGCCTAGACGCACAGTTCGGGACCCCCTACCCGAGATCTGCCAGTTTTGACACCGACATCGGGGCATGAATATTAAGACACGAGTGATTCAAAGCAATAGTCTATCATTTGACATAAAAACAATAATACTTAGGGCATCCCAACAAACAATCATGTCTTTCAAAATATCAATGCTTCCAGAACGTTATGCCTACAAAATCATATAGTCTTGTATGCTCCCTTTTCTTAACACAAGGTACCCCTCATGCCTATCCCGGTGTCAGCCAAGCAATTGTTTCATACTTTAGTATTCTCAAACTTTTTCAACTCTCACGCAATACATAAGCGTGGGCCATGGATATAGCACTATGGGTGGAATAGAATATGATGGTGGAGGCTATGTGGAGAAGACAAAAAGGGAGAAAGTCTCACATCGACGCGACTAATCAATGGGCTATGGAGATGCCCATCAATTGATGTCAATGCGAGGAGTAGGGATTGCCATGCAACGGATGCACTAGAGCTATAAGTGTATGAAAGCTCAAACTGAAAACTAAGTGGGTGTGCATCCAACTTGCTTGCTCATGAAGACCTAGGGCATTTGAGGAAGCCCATCGTTGGAATATACAAGCCAAGTTCTATAATGAAAAATCCCCACTAGTATATGAAAGTGATAACATAGGAGACTCTCTATATGAAGAACATGCTGCTACTTTGAAGCACAAGTGTGGAAAAAGGATAGTAACATTGCCCCTTTTCTTTTCTTTTTTTCTCTTTTTTTGAATGGGCTTCTTCCCCCCCCCCTTTTTTATTTAGGCTTCTTTGGCCTCTTTTTTTTATGGGGCAATGCTCTATAATTATGATCATCACACTTTCATTTACTTACAACTCGATACTAGAACAAAGATATGACTCTATATGAATGCTTCCGGCGGTGTACCAGTATGTGCAATGATCTAGCGTAGCAATGACATCAAAAAACGGACAAGCCATGAAAACATCATGCTAGCTATCTTACGATCATGCAAAGCAATATGACAATGAATGCTTAAGTCATGTATATGATGATGATGGAAGTTGCATGGCAATATATCTCGGAATGGCTATGGAAATGCCTTGATAGGTAGGTATGGTGGCTGTTTTGAGGAAGATATAAGGAGGTTTATGTGTGATAAAGCGTATCATATCACGGGGTTTGGATGCACCGTCAAAGTTTGCACCAACTCTCGAGGTGAGAAAGGGCAATGCACGGTACCGAAGAGGCTAGCAATGATGGAAGGGTGAGAGTGCGTATAATCCATGAACTCAACATTAGTCATAAAGAACTCACATACTTATTGCAAGAATTTATTAGCCCTTGAAACAAAGTACTACTCGCATACTCCTAGGGGGGAGGTTGGTAGGAGTTAACCATCGCGCGCCCCCGACCTTCACGCAAAGATAAACAATCAAAATACAATGCACGCCAATTTGGTTACATAGTTAGTAGACCATATGTGCATGCTTCGGGAATCACAAACCTTAACACCAACATCCTTACTAAACACAACCATCTACTAGTACCTCCCACATATTATCATCACTATATTGCAAAAATATTGCAAGGAATCAAACATATCATCTTTAGTGATCCACAAGTTTATGTAGGATTTTATGACTAACCATGTGAATGACCAATTCCTGTCATCTCTCTAAGTTGATATAAGTGAAGCAAGAGAGTTTAATTCTTTCTACAAAAGATATGTCCATGCTCTAACAAATATAAGTGAAGCAAAAGAGCATTCTATAAATCAACCAAGGACAATCTCATACCAGCATGGTGCATAAAAAGAAAGGGATAATTGATTTTATGCCCCTAGTTGGGTCACACTCGGCAGGTTTACCCCTAGTTTCCAAAAACACTTGTTCCTGCCCAAACCACTTTGCTCCTCTTATACTTTTGCCCTTTGACCGTTTGACCATCACTTTGAAAACTTCATAAAAAATTCATACTAACTCAGAAAAATTCAAATAAGATATCAAAATGTTCAGAATAGCATCACCTATATGTGCATGTCATTTGCATTCATGAAAAAAGTGTTGGCCAATCCCCATCTCAGTTTCAGCTCATATTATCTTAGCATGAAAAGTAAAATCTAAAAAAATTCTAAAAAAATTGGTGGCAAACTTTGACCAATGTTCTGACTGCTTTCCAAGTTTCATAAGGTTATGACATTTATGGAAGTCGTGGCAAAAAACAAAAATAAATGCTCCAAAATTTCATTTTTTTTGCCACGACTTCCACGAATGTCATTCCCTTATGAAACTTGGGAATCACTCAAAACATTGGTCAAAGTTTGCCACCAATTTTTTATAGAATTTTTAGAATTCTTTTAGATTTTGCTGTTCATGCTAAGATCATATGAGCTAAAATTGAGATGGGGACTGGCCAACACTTTTTTCATGAATGCAACATGCACATATAGGTGATGCTGTTCTGAACATTTTGATATCTTATTTGAATTTTTATGAGTTAGTATGAATTTTTTATGAACTTTTCAAAGTGGTGGTCAAATGGTCAAAGGGCAAAAGCATAAGAGGAGCAAAAACTAGGGGTAAGTGTTTTCAGAAACTAGGGGTAAACCTGCCGAGTGGGACACAACTAAGGGCACCAAATTAATTATCCCTAAAAGAAAAGTGAAAAGTAAATGCAAAAGACGCTCCAAGACTTGCACATATCGCATGAATGAAACAAATCCGAAAACATACCGATACTTGTTGAAGAAAGAGGGGATGTGAGGGAGTCCTGGACTAGGGGGTGTCCGGATAGCCGAACTATCATCTTTGGCCGGACTCCAAGACTATGAAGATACAAGATTGAAGACTTCGTCCCATGTCCGGATGGGACTTTCCTTGGAGTAGAAGGCAAGCTTGGCGATACGGATATGTAGATCTCCTACCATTGTAACCGAATCTGTGTAACCCTAGCCCTCTCCGGTGTCTATATAAACCGGAGGGTTTTAGTCCGTAGGACGAACAACAATCATACCATAGGCTAGCTTCTAGGGTTTAGCCTCCTTGATCTCGTGGTAGATCTACTCTTGTACTACCCATATCATCAATATTAATCAAGCAGGAGTAGGGTTTTACCTCCACCGAGAGGTCCCGAACCTGGGTAAAAACATCGTGTCCCTTGTCTCCTGTTACCATCCGCCTAGACGCACAGTTCGGGACCCCCTACCCGAGATTCGCCGGTTTTGACATCGACATCGGGGCATAAATATTAAGACACGAGTGATTCAAAGCAATAGTCTATCGGCCAAACTATCCGGCTAGGCGGTTTTCTTATGACCGCATGTTCGGCCGCCGCGCCGACGATGACCTCTCGGGTCATCAAAAGCGATCTTCACATCAACTCGGAACTCGCTGAGCAGCTAGATTCGATGGAGCTCTCCTTCGTAAACGAGCTCTTGGATCGCATCACCGCCCTGGGAGTCGCTACAGACTACGATCAGATCGGGCCTAAAACCGATCTGAGAGAGATCAACTCTCCCCAGGCTACCCACCACGTTGCTGTGGTGGAGGAACAACACGACGACTCTTCTTCTACATTAAGGACAAGCTATGTCCGAATTCCCTACCCCTCCATGCCGGATTCCCGCGGAGGGACGGACATCAATCAAGCACTGAACCTAAAGTCAGGCAGCGGGCCAGATTCGTTGGACAACATCCAACAACCCAAGCTTCCAAGTTCAGAAACTTTTCGGCCCTTGAGTCTTAGATTGGACGGGGTTCCGAATTTAATTCCACCTGCCCACCCAAACACAAGCGATCTATACCAAATCCGGCAAGAGCCCGCTGAAACAGTACACCATTACTGGGCCAGATTCCTCCTGGTTATGGAGAGGATAAAGGACTGCCGTGAGGAAAGCGCAATCTCAATTTTCTGCAATAATTGCACGGACAAGGGGATCATGAACGCCATAAGTCGTCGCGAAATTACACGCTTCGCCGACTTGGCGTCCATAGTACGGAAGTACTGTGCGATGGAGAGTGTCTAGAAAACCGAAACCAAATTTTGGGACAATCCGGCTCCGAACACAACCCTAGTCCGAAATAAAAGGGTGCATCATATTCAGGCACCGGGGTTAAAAACCAAAAAGCAAAAAACCCCTAAAGGGCACGGAACCGTACTGGAGGGATGGCTCAGCGGACCCTGCAAAATCCATAGTACAGAGGGCGCCACTCCAACACATAGCCTTCGAGCATGTTGGATACTACGGCAGGTGGCCAAAAGTGGCGAAGAGCTTCTAGCCCCAGAGAACCAGCCTAGCAGTACCAGTACGGTATTAACAGTCTTCGAGACTTTCGCATCAAATAATATGCGGAAACGAACACTCCGCAGCCTCGCCGAAGTCTACCAAGTAGCAACAATAAATCCATGGAATGACACGGCTATTACCTTTAACGCCAGTGACGAACCTAAATTCCGAACAGCCCGAGCACCAGCCGCATTGGTCCTCAGTCCAATAGTGGACGGCTTTTGCCTTACTAAGGTACTCATGGATGGCGGCAGCGGATTAAACCTCATCTATGAGGAAACCCTTCGAAAAATGAAAGTAGACTGGAGCCGCATTGAGCGAAGCAACACAACCTTCAGAGGAATAATCCCTAGTCGGGAAGCATGCTGCACAGGAAAAATCACACTGGATGTGGTACTCGGCTCGCCGGACAACTACAGGTCCGAGGAGATCACGTTCCATGTGGCCCCATTCAGCAGCGGATATCATGCTTTATTAGGATGAGAGGCATTCACAATTTTTCAAGCTATACCCCATTACGGGTACATGAAGCTTAAAATGCCCGGGCCCAACGGAATCATCACCCTTGCCGGACGTAGCGCTCCGCGCTGAAAATAAGACAGCCACACTAGCCCTAGAGGCGCTATCTAAAGCCCTAGCGGCCGAGGAACTCACAGCGCTGCGCTCCATGGTGAACAGGGACGACGTGATACTTGACAAAAGATCCAAGTCCACCTCTTTTAAGCCAGCGGACGAACTAGTCAAATTCCAAGTCCATCCAACGGACCCTACAAAGACGGCCTCCATTGGGGCACAATTAAACCCTGATGTAGACGCTGCACTACGAGAATTCCTACGGGAAAATTGGGACATTTTTGCCTGGCACCCTTCAGACATGCCAGGAATCCCACGCCGGCTGGCAGAGCACAGCCTAAATATCTTAAAAGGATTCAAGCCAGTCAAACAAGCTCTTCGGCGATTTTCCGAACCCAAAAGACAGGCAATGGGAGAGGAGCTAGCCAAACTATTAGAAGCCGGATTCATCAGAGATATAAAACACCCGGACTGGCTAGCAAACCTGGTAATGGTACCAAAGAAGGACAAATCCTGGCGCCTGTGTGTCGATTTCAAGGACCTTAACAAGGCTTGCCCAAAGGATCCCTTCCCCCTTCCCCGCATCGATCAAATTATCGACGCTACCGCAAGGCACGATTCATTGTGCTTCCTCGACGCATACTCCGGCTACCATCAAATCAAGATGGCGGAGCCAGACCAAGCCGCAACGGCATTCATTACTCCATACGGACCATTCTGCTTCAACACAATGCCCTTCGGGCTCAAAAACGCCGGCGCAACATATCAGCGCATGATTCAGACATGTCTGGCAAACCAGATCGGCAAAACAGTGGAGGCATACGTAGACGATGTGGTCGTCAAATCCAAACACGTAGAAACTCTAGTAGATGACTTGAGGCTCACATTCGACAATATCCGAGCATATGACATTAAGCTCAATCCGGAAAAATGCGTTTTCGGTGTACCAGCCGGAAAGCTCTTGGGCTTCATTGTATCCGGTAGAGGAATTGAAGCAAACCCAGCCAAGATCCGAGCTCTGTCACAATTGGATATCCCAAAAGACCTCAAGCAAATACAAAAATTGACTGGATGTGTGGCGGCTCTAAGCCGCTTCATCTCACGCTTAGGAGAAAAGGCATTACCCCTTTATCGCCTCCTTCGGCGCACCGAACACTTTGAGTGGACGGATGCCGCCACAGCCGGACTCGAAGAAATAAAGGCCATATTGGCAACAAATCCGGTCCTGGCTGCGCCCAACTTGGGCGAACCAATGTTATTATATATCGCGGCAACACATCAAGTTGTAAGTGCGGTGCTCGTCGTCGAACGAGAAACGGACGGACACAAGTTCCCTCTTCAAAAACCAGTGTACTACGTATCCACTGTCCTAACTCCATGCAAGTCCCGGTATCCACATTATCAAAAGATAGCGTACGCAGTGTTCATGGCATCCCAGAAGCTGCGACACTACTTTCAAGAGTGTTCGATAACAGTAGCCTCCGAAGTACCTCTCAATGACATTATAAACAACCGCGACGCGACTGGCAGGATTGCAAAATGGGCCATCGAGCTCCTACCATTCGACATAACCTATAAACCACGGCGAGCTATCAAGTCGCAAGTTTTGGCCGACTTCATCGCCGAATGGACTGAAGCCGAACTCCCTAAAGAATACGGCGCATACTCTAATTGGATCATGCACTTTGACGGCTCCAAAATGTTGGCCGGCCTAGGGGCTGGCGTCATCCTGACGTCCCCAACCAAAGACACAGTCCAATACGTACTCCAGATAATGTACACGGACTCCAACAATGCAGCCGAATACGAGGC
Source organism: Triticum timopheevii (assembly GCA_963921465.1). NCBI lineage: Eukaryota > Viridiplantae > Streptophyta > Magnoliopsida > Poales > Poaceae > Triticum > Triticum timopheevii. The sequence goes on from OY997270.1 coordinate 594,816,348, forward strand.
CCTTCTACATGGCCTCCGGATGGCGATCTCCATGGGCATTAAACGCCTAGAGGTGCGAGGGGATTCGAACCTCGCGATATCCCAAATAAATGGAGACTTCGATGCCAAGGATCCGAAAATGGCAGCTTACCGTAATGCCGTTCTGAAAATGTCAGCTCGGTTTGAAGGGCTCGAATTTCACCATATAGCCCGGGATAATAATCAAGCGGCGGACGTATTGGCACGCATCGGCGCAAAGCGCGATGCCGTCCCTCCCAACATCTTCCTAGAACGGCTTTTCAAGCCATCCGTACTATGGGAAGGGGAGTCCGGAAACAACAATCCGGACCCAACCGCACCGCCCGACACTGCACATTCTGACACAATCGGTGGTTCTTCCAATGAAACAACATCTTCAGCCCACGAAATAATGGCAGTCATTGCCCCGTGGACCGAGCCACTCCTAGCTTACTTAACTAGGCATGAACTTCCCGAGGACCAAAACGAGGCCCGCTCCATAGTACGGCGATCTAAAGCCTATAAGGTCCATGAGGGAGAGCTCTATAAGAAAAGCACAACCGGAGTCCTTCAAAGGTGTATCTCCGAAGAGGAAGGGCGAAATCTTCTGGGTGAAATTCATGCCGGACTCGGTGGGCACCACGCCGCAGCCCGGGCCCTTGTAAGCAAGACCTTCCGTACAGGATTTTATTGGCCAACGACCCAGGCAGACGCTCAGGATTTAGTCCAACGATGCGTCGGTTGCCAGCTCTTTGCTAATCAAAGCCACATGCCTCCCACCGCCCTGAAAACTATACCCATCACCTGGCCGTTCGCGGTCTGGGGGCTTGACATGGTTGGACCCCTTAAAGGAGGAACCCACGAGCAAAAATACCTATTGGTCATGGTGGATAAATTCACCAAATGGATAGAGGCCAAGCCAGTTAAGACGGCCGAATCCGGACCTGTGATAGACTTCATATCAGGGGTAGTACACCGTTACGGCGTCCCCCACAGCATCATCACTGATAACGGCACGAACTTCACGGCCGACGAAGTTAAACTCTGGTGCAAAAACATGGGCATCAAGCTCGACTATGCTTCAGTCTATCACCCTCAAACTAACGGTCAAGTCGAACGAGCAAATGGTCTAATCATGAGCGGCATCAAACCCAGACTAGTGCGGTCCCTTAAGGAATCCAACACGCACTGGGTAGAGGAGCTCGACTCCGTACTCTAGGGGCTGCGGACCACGCCGAACCGCACTACCGGATTCACACCATTTTTTATGGTATACGGCGCAGAGGCAGTTTTGCCCTGCGACATAATTCATGACTCACCTCGCGTGCGCATGTACGAAGAAAGAGAAGCCGAGATGGATCGGCAGGATAGTTTGGACGCCTTAGCAGAGGAGCGTGACATGGCAAAAGCTCGTTCCGCATTCTATCAACAGCAAGCTCGAAGATATCAAAGCAGAGAAGTATGGGCCAAAACTTACAATGTTGGCGAACTAGTTCTACGCCTGCCGGACAAGAAAAAGGACAAACTCAAGCCCAAATGGGAAGGTCCCTTCATCATCGACCAAGTCCTGACCGGCGGAGCGTACCGTCTGCGAAACGCATCGGATAACTGACTCGAGCCAAATCCATGGAACGTAGCCCGTCTCCGAAGATTCTACACCTAGCACTGGACTCTGAGTTCGTCTCCCTCCCCCGTCTATATTTCATACTTTAACTGTCTTTTATTTTTATACCCCCCTTTTTTTCTCTCACGGGCCTTCGGTGGCTCGCCTGCGCATTGTTCGGACACACTTGACGTGCTACTCGCACTCATTATACCTGGGGGCTTCTTTAACAGAAGCTTATTTATACGGGCTTTATACCCAACACATGTGTCACACTTCCGCATGTACCTTTTATTCACCATTATATGCATCGATATGACTTAAGTTTTGGCCAAGCTGGGTTGCCTAGCTCCTGTGCTTACCCCTACGTTCCCGATTGTTCGGCTAGGAGGTAAAGGGAGCACCTCTGCGATTGTTACTGCCGGGTCAGCCGGATGTGTACCTCAGACTGGGTGAAGCCGAAAGCTAGCGTTCTTAAGGGAATATTCGGTCGGTGAATTGAAAGATGATTTCTTACCCATTTATTTATCTGCCCCCAGATGCTTTCCTGCTTTTTTCGCAGTCCGGACATGCACTTTAGGGCATGCCTCCCAGGGAAAGGAACCCCTAACGGAACTATTCTCCCTGGAAGATGTTTCTTACTAACCATGTAATATAACATAACTAGTTGGGCACTTGTCTGATAAAGCACTAATGACCCCTACGCCTGGTCTCCACGCATGCCCCGGTTTTTTTATAACCGCGAGGGTATTCGGACACACTCCGGACTGTCGGGTCCCGAGGTTGAAGCGAAAAGGTCCGCAATGACAAACGATCTACAATCCGGCTAGAAGGCATTTTACATGTCATTTTAAATTACATAGTCAAATTGACTAATTGTATTCCTCTTCAATACCATCTAATAAGCTGTCTAGTTTACAGTCCCGCTGGGAATACTTTGCGGCCAACTCTACTTGGCCGTACATTAAGCTCACAGGGATCTCCTTCCCATCGGGCCCCACAGGCCCGACCTCGGCCATGTGGTTTGGGTCAGCCTTCGTGTACCGCGTCTTCACCATGGCCCATGCCTCCCTGGCGCCTTGACGGCAGGCCGATATCTTCCACAGACGGAAGCGCCGCCGTGCTACCTGAAGCTTCTTTGCAATCTCTCCAAGACCTTCGGGCAGGGAGACGGACGGCCATAAGGCCTGGGCGACGCCCAGGGGCGGACCCACGTAGACACACCCGGTGTCACAGGATACCGGGTAAGTTCTCCAATTACCTTAAGAGATAGGTGATATATCACGTGGGACACCGATAAAATTTGTACGTGGACACCGGCTGAAGCGACGGTACCCAGCTAGCCTTAAAAAAACCAGCTAGACACGACCCAGGCTATCGATCAATTCTGTTAAACTGTACGCGTTCTGTAAAAGTCCTGTATAGAAAGTCCTAGTCTTTAGGATCTGGGGCACTCTCCATGGTTTACGTGCCTCTGATTCAGGAACAGCGGCAACAACGTTGCCATATACTGAATTGAAGAGATAAGGAAGGACAAGATTCTCTCCAACTAATTTGATCGCTTTTATTTACACCTGCAACCCTAAAAAATTCTGCGACTACTCATGGCTTCTTGCCTCCCCCTGCACAGATTCGTCACAGCGCGTCGCCTCACCCACCCGCCCAATCGCCATCAAAGCGTCCGTGTTGCCATGGCCTATTCGCCTAATCGTTGGAGAATTGATGAAAAAAGTGCCGCAAGTCGCTACCATCGAGTCCAAGTGCGTACCTATATAACTTCCTTCTAAATTTTTTTGTAGGTCTAGAGCTTTTAGTTTCAAGGATGTTACAATTAAGAATTGAATTTCTGCGATTTGGTAGTGTTGGTACGTAAGAATCGAGTCCAAGTGGTACTCATTTATGTGGATCATTCCTTGCCCTTTGGATGCACAACTCAGAACAACACAATGTAAGTAAGTACATCTTCATAATTATAAATTCAACCAATATGTTTTATCTTTTGTTTCGATGCTAGCATGTTCAAACTTAAATAGTGTAGCCTTAGCTGATTAAACTTGTGTTCATAATTTTTATGCTTTATTGTTCAACTTGGGCGAAAGACTTCATATAATCAACTACAAATTCAAGTAGAGCACTATTTTGATAAGGATATTTACTACTGGTTATCTAGAATTGTTGAGTATGTTAGTTTTATATGCATAACATAGCTTAGCGTCCACACAAGTAATTTAGGCGTGGACACCGGGACATTTTCGTCCTGGGTCCGCCCCTGGCGACGCCACTCATCACCTGCTGAACTCGTTCGTGCAGTTGCAGCAGCTCGGGAAGAAGGTCACCCATTGAACCGGGCATTTCCTCTGCAGGACGACCTGTGAGCATACCTACAGACATATTCCTGTTAATCGACTTCCTCGCTGAACTCTTCTTTTCAAAAGTTCGTTCAAGCACTTACTATAAATGCCGCGACGAAGCCGCCGATTCTCCTTCACGGAGTTAGACAGCTGGGCCCGAACATCTTTTAGTTCCTCGCCCAGCTGGGTGTTAGCATCTTGGAGGTTATTTTTCTCCTGCCGCACCCTTGTAAGCACCTTCTCGCCGGGCTTTAGCTGGCGTAGTAGCTGCTGCCTGTCCGGATCTAGTCTGGCACCATCTGCAATATTATTGTCAGACCCATGCACACGCCGCACTTCACAAACTACTTATCTTTCGAAAGTATATATTACCGGAGGGGGTCTCTGTGGCTCCCCCTATGGCGGTTAGTGCGGCCTCAAGTTGGGCCTTGCACTCTTGAAGCTCCTGGGACAGGTGGGTATTCTTCTCCGTAAGATCCTGCATAACAAATGATCCTTAAATCAGTTATTCTAACTATTTTAAGTCTCGGGGGCTACTGGCATATATAACTATCAAAATTCCTCACCCGTATGTCTTTCACATACTGCTCCGTGGCTCTGGCTAGACCAACTTGAGTGGCATGGAGGTGCGCATCTCCCGAATTAAAGGCGTTTAACGCCTCCGGGGAGAAGCATGCGTCACGAAGAACTGTCCGGCGGCGCCTGTGATTCATGGCGCTCTCCACCTCAGATCTGGTGGCGGACAACCTGTCGGCGTCCTCAGTTGAAGGAGCACCCGACGCGCGCCTTGCGTTCGCCTCCTCCTGCGGACCTAGCGTTGGAGCCTGGCTGGCGGAGGCTTGATTGGCAATCTCTCTGGACACAGTCCGGCGAGCACTCTTTCTCCTGAAAAAACCACGAGCGTTAATATGCCTTCCAGGAATCTTTCCTGGAAACATGGTGGCGCTCCATACCGTTGCAGCGACGTCTCGATCCGCGCCGCACTTCTTTTTCGCCTGCTGGGCCGAGCTGCCCCTTGTTGGCCAGCCGCCGTGGGTTCGGCTTCCCGCCTCGAAGGCACCTCCTGCGGAACACCATTGGTATATGGTGGTCAGAGATAAGCATGGATGAGTAATGGTATCAGGACTCCGGTCACAGTTACCTGGGAAACCGGAGATATTCCGGGGTAGTCGGCCGTAATGGCGACCAAAGCATTGTCGATGCTAAGTTGGTGGAACACCCCATCGATCAGCTCCACCTTTATGTCTGGATCCTCTTCGGAGGCCGGATCGAGGGATCGTTCCGGATCCTCGGGTTGTGGAGCCAGGCTGTGTATATCCTCTACGGCACGGCGCAGTTCCTGCGTCGAAATCACAAAGTGAGACACTTTGGGAATATGGATCGGATAGACAAACGTTCGCTTACCCAGCTCCGAGGGTTGTTCATGGAAAATCCATTCAATGGACTAGCATGGAGGAAGTCCCCCTTCTCCCCTTTGTACAGGCCGGACATGATCTTCACCAGATCGGCGACCGATCCCGGCCCCTTGCGGCCATGATGGGTGGCATCATCCTCCCCGTTGAAATCCCACATGGAGTGGCCCCTATACTGGAGCGGTTGCACCCCTCGCATAATGCATGTGGCCATGACCCCAATCATGGTCAATCCAGAATGAGCCAATAACCTTATTCGGCCCATCAGATATTGGACGTCCCTATCATTCTCCCGTTGAGGGCTCCGCGGGCGCCAACTCAGGCGTTTCTTCAGAGGAGCATTGCTGAACTCCGGGAGGCCGATCCGAATTGGGTCCGGTAGCGGGGCGTCTTCCATATAAAACCATTCCGAAGGCCAGTCTTCGGATGCCTTCTTTGGGGTTCCAGATAGATATCCGGTCCCGGCGATGTGCCATAGTTCGGCTCCGCCCACTTGATATATCGACCCCTCATGAGAACGGGGTACGAGGTAGAATAATCTCTTCCACAGCGCAAAATGGGCCTCGACGCCCAAGAACAGCTTGCAAAGGGCCACGAAGCCCGCGATGTGCAGGATGGAGGCAGGCGTAAGGTGGTGAAGCTGGAGCCCATAGAACTCCAGGAGCCCCCGGAGAAACGGATGTATGGGAAATCCAAGTCCTCTTATTAGATAAGGGACGAAGCATACCCGCTCTCCTTTGGAGGGATTGGGGACGCTCTCCGCCTGCTTTTCGTTCTTGTAGGTGGCAAGTCCGGCTCGAACCGGAACCATAAAGGCTAGGGGAAGAAATCCCTCGGCTTGGAGCGTCACCAGCTCACTATGCGGGACCGAGCATCTTCCCCAATCTCCTGGCTGAGGGCTAGGAGTGCAAGAGGAGGAGCCGCGTCGACTGTCCATGATGGAATGGATTTTTGGTCAGAGGCGCTCTGATGAATACTCGCGGAAGGAGGATGGTGTGATTCGGATCTAGATCCTCGCCTCTCTTTATAGGCAGCTCATTCGCGCAGCTAGGGGGTAGAATGTAAAAATACCCTGGCTTTTCGCATTCGTACGACACGTGGAAGATGGCCATTATTGGACGTGGAAGCCAAGGAGCGCAACATTTATAAGAAGCCGGACACCATTCGGCGAGTACATGGAATTTGGAGAAGAACCCGCCTTGCAATGCCGAAGACAATATGCGCGCCGGACTCATCGTCATTGAAGCCTGGTTCGGGGGCTACTGAGGGAGTCCTGGACTAGGGGGTGTCCGGATAGCCGAACTATCATCTTTGGCCGGACTCCAAGACTATGAAGATACAAGATTGAAGACTTCGTCCCATGTCCGGATGGGACTTTCCTTGGCGTAGAAGGCAAGCTTGGAGATACAGATATGTAGATCTCCTACCATTGTAACCGACTCTGTGTAACCCTAGCCCTCTCTGGTGCCTATATAAACCAGAGGGTTTTAGTCCATAGGACGAACAACAATCATACCATAGGCTAGCTTCCAGGGTTTAGCCTCCTTGATCTCATGGTAGATCCACTCTTGTACTACCCATATCATCAATATCAATCAAGCAGGATTAGGGTTTTACCTCCACCGAGAGGGCCTGAACCTGGGTAAAAACATCGTGTCCCTTGTCTCCTGTTACCATCCGCCTAGACGCACAGTTAGGGACCCCCTACCCGAGATCCGCCGGTTTTGACATCGACAGGATGCCTTCCGGGGCATCCCCAAGCTTAGACGCTTGAGTCTCCATGAATATTTACTTGGGGTTCCTTGGGCATCCCCAAGCTTGAGCTCTTGCCTCTCTTCCTTTTCCTCATATCGAGACCTCTTCGATCAAACACTTCATCCACACAAAACTTCAACAGAAAACTCGGTAAGATCCGTTAGTATAATAAAGCAAATCACTACTCTAGGTAATGTTGCAAACCAATTCATATTTTGTTCTTGCATTGTGTCTACTGTAATATAACTTTTCCATGGCTTAATCCACTGATATAAATTGATAGTTTCATCAAAACAAGTAAACTATGCATCAAAAACAGAATCTGTCAAAAACATAACAGTCTGTAGCAATCTGAACATCCACCATACTTCTGTTACCCAAAAATTCTACAAATATTAGGAAAAATAAACAATTTGTACATCAAGACAGTTCAAAAAGAATCAGAACCATTTGACATTCCAGTAAAAAATGTAAAATCGCGCACTACAACCAAAGTTTCTGTCCTGCACTGTACAAACCAACAAACATTGTAAACATCCTAAAGGCAAACCTTGGCACATTATTTTTATAATACAATGGAATTGTACAAGGGGATAATTATTTTTGATGAAAACTTTCTGTAATTAAGATTCACAAAGTTTCCGTGAGCATGAACAAAGTTCAAGGAGCTCTCCCACTTCAACAATGCTTGTCTTTCTCACTTTCACTTTCCTTTTTGAAAAAATTTAGGTTCCCCTCTTTATTTTTTTGTTTTTAAACTATATAAAAGCACTCAACAGAAATAAATGACTCTCTAAAACTTCCAGGTTGTCTCCCTGGCAGCGCTTTCTTTAAAGCCATTAAGCTAGGCATATAGTGCTCAAGTAATGGATCCACCCAGATCCCAAGGTATATCAAAGCCAATTTTAATAAACAAAGATTTGTAATTTAGTAGTGAGCACAAAGTAACATATATCATGCAACAACGAAGTCTAACTCTCTTCCTATGCATCAGCATTGTCATAAAAGAACAATTCATGCACACCAAGTAAAGGCCAATGCATAGTATAAGCAGTTTCTTGCAATTTCATAGTATGGGAAACATAGAGAGGTGGAGATATAGCTCCTCTCTCATAATATGTAACGCCCCGGATTCGATGCGCCAGGTGTCCGCCAGTTATTCGCCGTTGTTGTCTTGTCATTTGCTTGCGTATTGCATTTTATCATGTCATCATGTGCATTTCATTTTGCATACGTGTTCGTCTCATGCATCCGAGCATTTTCCCCGTTGTCCGTTTTGCAATCCGGCACTCCCATGTTCCCCGGCGCCCTCTTTTACCTCTTTTCGTGTGCGGGTGTTAAACTTTCTCGGAATGGCCCGAGGTTTGCCAAGCGGCCTTGGTATAGCACCGGTAGACCGCCTGTCAAGTTTCGTGCCATTTGGAGGTTGTTTGATACTCCAATGGTTAACCGGGTAATCGTTAAAGCCCTCTTTTGTTGCAGCCCCACACCCCTTCCAAAGTGGCCCAAAACCCATCTAACTCCCCTCCATGCTCTCGGTCGTTCGATCACGATCGCGTGGCCGAAAACCTCTCCTCATTTGGAGTCTCCTAGCTCCCTCTACCTATAAATATGCCTTCCCCTTCCAAATTCGGGGTCAAATCCCCCCAAACCCTAGCCCCGCTCCCTCTCCGCCGCCGGACATGTCCGGACGGAGCCGGACACGTCCGCCACCGCCGCCCCGGCCAATCCGCGGCCGCCACATGGCATCACCGCCGCCCCCTCGCCGCCGGCCCGTGGAGCCCATCGCGGGCCCGCGCGGGCCCTCGCGCCGCCGCCGCCCGGCCCGGCCACCGGAGCCGCGCGCCCACCGGCCTCCTCGCCCCGCCGCGGCTCGGCACCGCCACCGGCGCCGTCCTCGCCGGCGTGCCCCGCCGCCTTCGCCTGCCGCCGCCACGCCCGTCGCCCGCTTCCCGCCGTCGCCGACCCCGCCGCCTCGGCTCCTCCGCCTCCGCGCCGCCCCTCGCCGCAGCTCCTCCCGAGCGCCTCCCGGCCGCGCCGCCAGAGCCTCCGCGCCGCCCCGAGTCGTGCCGGCCGCGGCCATCGCGCCCTCGCCGCCGGTCGCCCCGACCCCGCCTCCGCCGCGCCGGATCCGGCCGGGCCAGCTCCCCCCCCCCGGCCTCCTCCGGCTAGATCCGGGCCGAAGCCGCCCGGATCCGGCCGTCCCCGACCTCCCCGCGCCGTCGTCGACCTCGCCGGAGACCTCCTCGGCCACAACTCCGGCGAGCCTCCTCCTGCTTCAAAATCCGTGCAAAACGAGGTTGACCTCGAAATCCACTAAGTCCGAGATTTTTGCATAATCATGCCATGTTCATCGCAATGTATCTCTGCATCCGTAGCTCCGTTTCGTGCGTGTAATATGTAAAATTGTTCGTGTCAACGAGTACTTCATTTCATTCCATTGCATCATTTTCATTTGAGCTCATCTTGATGCCCGAAATGCTGTTGAAAGAGTGCATGTTGTTGTTAAGCCGCTGAAACTGTTATAACTTGCTCATTTGTCATTTTTGCCATGATTGATGTGTGCATCCTATGAGGTTGATGTCTACATGTGTTTTGATATATGCCATGCCATCTTTCCAGGGGTGTATGCCATGTATTTTTGTGATCAATGTGGTGACTAGCACAAGCATGCAAACTAGGCTTCGTGATATTGCTGATTTTAGTCCCTGTTCTGCTGTTATTTTGATGCCATGTAAACTTGATGCTACAGAGAGATCCATGCATATTTTGAGATACTTCACTAAGGGTGTTTTGAACATATGGTTATTGTCTATCCATTCATGCCCTTTTTTGCAATTATGGAGTAGTCTAGCATGTCATTTTGGTGCTCTACTTTTGCTTCAAAATGTTTCCTGGCAGATTGTTTACTTGTTATTCAATTTAGCCAAGGTTGCTATAGTTGATCCTTGCATGCTATGGTCTTGTTATTGCCTTGGTTGGTTACATAAACATGTCTTCTTGATGATGATATGCTTATCTTGTCATTCAATGACTTTTGGTGAGTGAATCGAGCTTGTTAAGTAGTGTACTTGCTGTTGCTGTTTTGCTAGGCTGAATCTGTTATTTGGTGATGCTATGTAAACATGTTGCTACTAATCATTCTATGCATAATCTGGATATGTTCTATAAACATGTTTTGATCTACATGTTATGCCCTATCCATCCATGCCCCTGGTTGCAATTATAGCTTGCTGTAGATTGATCATATCTTGCTCCAAATTTGCTTGATAATGTTGCTATCAGCCTGTTAACATTAAGTTCACTAGTTCCCATGAGTTTTGCTAGTGTCCCATGCACCCTATGACCTTGTTATTGCCATGCTTAGCTTCATAAACATGTCTTCTTTCTGTTGGCTGCCTTGCCATGCCATGTATTGCTCTGTGGTGAGTGGTACAAGCTCACCAACATGCCTACTTATTGTTGTTCCTGCCATGTTTGAATCTGTAATATAACTTGCCATGTTTACATGGGTGCCATCATATTTTCTATGCCTTTTTGGCTCATGGTCAGTAAGGGACTTTTGTTCTATGGGTTTATTAGATTCATTCCATGCCTTTGTTTGCCATGATAACTTCCTGTAACATATTTTTTGATAGCTCTAAACATTGCAACCTGATGTTATTTCTGCTAAAGTCTGAAACTGTTATTATTTGCAATCTTACCATGTCTTTTTGAGCATGTTCTAGTTGTTTCTGGAGATAGCTCAGTGTTCATGTTTTGTTATGCTTTACCTATAATTCATGCCCATGCCTTTTGTTATTATGTTGGGGTGCTGTAGCTTATTGTTTTGATGCTTGCAAGATGCCTAGTTGCTGTTATGGACAGATTGTTGTTATGACTTGTATAGTGTGTGTGTGTGTGTTGCACCGTTGCTCCGTTTTGAGTGTGCTCTATATGAAACTTGCTTGATTTTGCATGTAGTTTCATATTACCATGTTGCATCCTTGTTTTGAGGTGTTTGCTTGATGTTTGGGTGCATTTTGCATCAATGCCATGTTTAACTTGTTTTGCTCATATCTTCTAGCCCGTAGCTCCGAATCTAATGAACTTTATATGCAACTTGACTAGAATTTTGTGTAGATCATCTTGGTGCATCTTAACTTGCTGTTTAACAACTTGAACATAAGGTTTATTCAGTTCTGGACCAATTTCGAAATTTGCATATGAGGACTTACCGGAATTGTTATATGTTGTTTCCGGCCTCATTTAAACTTGCCTTGATGTGTTGTTCTTGTTTGCATCATCTCTTGCCGTGAGTAGCTTCATATAGCCTTGTCATGCATCATGCTGGTTGTGCATCATGCCTTGTTCATGTGTGGTGTGTTTACTATGTTGTGTGCTTCTTCTCGATAGTTCCCGTTTCGTTGCGATCGTGAGGATTCGTTCGTCTACGTGTGGTTCGTCTTCGTGGCTTCATCTTCTTCATGGACTCGTTCTTCTTCCTTGCGGGATTTCAGACAAGATGACCGCTACCCTGGATGTCACTACTATCATTGCTATGCTAGTTGCTTCGTTCTATCGCTTTGCTGCGTTACCTATCATTTGCTCTTCAAGCCTCCCAAATTGCCATGAACCCCTAACCTTTGACACCATTCCTAGCAAACCGTTGTTTGGATATGTTACCGCTTTGCTCAGCCCCTCTTATAGCGTTGCTAGCTGCAGGTGAAGTTGAAGATTACTCCATGGTGGACAGGGTTATGTTGGGATATCACAATATCTCTTATATTATTAATGCATATATATATTTGGTAAAGGGTGGAAGGCTCAGCCTTATGCCTGGTGTTTTGTTCCACTCTTTCCGCCCTAGTTTCCGTCATACCGGTGTTATGTTCCCGGATTTTGCGTTCCTTACGCGGTCGGGTGATTTATGGGACCCCCTGACAGTTCGCTTTGAATAAAACTTGTCCAGCAAGGCCCAACCTTGGTTTTACCATTTGCCTCACCTAGCCCTTTTTCCCTTGGGTTTCCGGAGCCCGAGGGTCATCTTTATTTAACCCCCCCCCCCCCCGGGCCAGTGCTCGTTGTGAGTGTTGGTCCAAACCGTCAGCCGCCGGTGGCACCAGGGGCAACTCTGGGCTCGCCTACCGGAAGTTTGGACAATCCGGTGTGCCCTAAGAACGAGATATGTGCAGCTCCTATCAGGATTTGTCGGCACATCCGGGCGGCTTTGCTGGTCTTGTTTTACCATTGTCGAAATGTCTTGTAAACCGGGATTCCGAGACTGATCGGGTCTTCCTGGGAGAAGGTCTATTCCTTTGTTGATCGCGAGAGCTTGTCATGGGCTAAGTTGGGACACCCCTGCAGGGTATAAACTTTCGAGAGTCGTGCCCGCGGTTATGTGGCAGATGGGAATTTGTTAATGTCTGGTTGTAGATAACTTGACACCAGATCCGAATTAAAACGCATCAACCGCGTGTGTAGCCGTGATGGTCTCTTCTCGGTGGAGTCCGGAAAGTGAACACGGTTTTGGGTTATGATTGACATAAGTAGGTGTTCAGGATCACCTCTTGATCATTGCCAGCTTCACGACCGTTCCGCTTGTTCTCTTCTCGCTCTCATTTGCGTATGTTAGCCACCATATCATGCTTAGTCGCTGCTGCAACCTCACCACTTTACCCCTTCCTTTCCCATTAAGCTTTGCTAGTCTTGATACCCATGGTAATGGGATTGCTGAGTCCTCGTGGCTCACAGATTACTACAACAACAGTTGCAGGTACAGGTTATGCGATGATCATGACGCGAGAGCGATGTTTACTTGTTTTGGAGTTCTTCTTCTGCTTCTTCTTCGATCAGGGGATAGGTTCCAGGTCGGCAGCCTGGGCTAGCAGGGTGGATGTCGTTTGAGCTTCTGTTTGTGTTTCATCCGTAGTCGGATGGTGCTCTTATGTATGATGTTGTATTCATGTGGCATTGTATGCCTTATGTATGTATCCCCATCTATTTATGTAATGTTGATGTAATGATATCCACCTTGCAAAAGCGTTTCAATATGCGGGTCTATCCTTGGTGGGACCTTCGAGTTCCTTTTGGATAGGGTCGCATATTGGGCGTGACAAGTTGGTATCAGAGCCTCGACCGACCCTAGGAGCCCCCTTGATTGATCGTGTAGTTTGGCCGTTGTTGAGTCTAGAAGAAAGCTGTTTTCGGAGTCTAGTTATATCGGAGAGTAGGAATTCTTTTTACTCCTCAGCCCCTTCGTCGCTCTGGTGAGGAATCTTGACGTAGGTGTTTTGAACTACTCCTCTTCCCATTCAAATTTTTCTTTAGGATCTCGCAGTTGGTTTTCCGATCGTTGGTTCTCAGCTCTTTTGATCCGGTGCATTTCTCGTCAAGTTGACTCGAACCTCTTCATCTTTGAGTTCAATCCTCAGTTGTTTTCTTTCCCACCCGCCCTCCCTGTTCTTCTTTTCGGAACCGGAGTCCGTAATCGAGTATCCTTTCTACTCGTGCGAAGTCTTTGCTTTCTTTCCTCAATGATTTCAACCGGTGTTTTCTCTTCAAGATATTCATAGATTCCCCTTCCAGTTGCCTGTGTTTTCCGCCCTCCCACCCTCTTCTTCCCGGAGTTTGAGTCTCTTTCGACCATCAATTTCATTCGTGTGGAGCAGCTTCAGTCTTCCCTCAATTATTTCAACCGGTGAATTCTCGTCTCTGTGGACATTCTTCATCTCTTTTCTTCTCCGGTGGACTCCATTCAAGTTTGTCGGGTTGACCATATTCTTTTCCTTGGATCAAGTGTTCTCCTTGCTCATTTGCCTCTCACCAGATTATCCTTCTGAAGTGTTCAAGACATCTCAGGAGATTTGTCTATGTTTGAATTAATTCGAGGTTGTCACCTCATTCAAATATTTCAATCGTTCCGGTGCATCATCTATCTGTTCAGCATCCCTTTCCAACGGTGTTATCTCTTCAGTGGGCCCTAACCCACAGGTCTTTTTCTAGGATCTTACCTGACTCTTCTAATTTCCCCGGAGTTATTCTCAATTCTTTTCAAGTGTGACGTAAGAATGGATTTCATCAGTCACTTGCCTTCTCCAAGATCGATTTCAAATTCTTTTCATTGTTGGCTCAACCTCGCTGTTTTTCATTATCCCGGAGTATCTCAGTAATTTTGGTGTTGTTTCCCGTCGCCATTTGAAGACCGAAGAAGAGCTTTTCCTCTAAATCTTGTCCGTTCTCCCGAAGATTCGTGGTTCTAGCTTCTTGTTATCCTATAGTTTTATTCCATTTGTCAGTTATTCTTTTCACCCATCCGGAGTATGCCAGGAGTTGTTTTTCCATTTCTTTTCACCGGAGGCCATCATTCCAGTTATCGTTCTCTATTTATCCCGGTGCTTCATTCAAGTATTCTTCAATCAGTTCGCGATCTCTTTGTTCTCTTGCATTTTAATTCCCTCAAGTATCTTCATGCTTCTCTAATTCTTCCTGGTGATTCATTCTCTTTCATCAGTCATTTTAAATTCTTACGGTGGTTCGCTCAAGATAATTTTCCTTGTTTATCATATTAATCCATTCGTTCTTTTCAATTCTACCGGTGGTTCATGAAGACATTCTCAAGTTTGCGATATGTCACTTCTCAATCCTTTTTCAAGAAGAATAAGTAGTATGCAAAATCCATTGCTTGTCATCAATTTAATTTGATGAAGGATAAGCATACAATAAATCTTATTCTTATTTCATCCAAGTGAGTAATCCCTTCCTTCGGAGTTTGTTCTTGATGAATAAATTCTAGTTCCAAGTATTTCATCTTTTCTTTTTTCCGGAGTTCAAATTTTTCCTCGGCCATCTCGTCGGAACCTCCATTCAATTCACCGCAAGGCTCATCTTATTTTTTTTCATCCTTCATTCTGCCTCATCATCCTTTTGTCACTGGAGTTCTTCATGGTGGTTCTTCATGATTTAATTCATTCTTCAAGAGTTCATCAAGATTTTGTTGGTGGAGTACAAGTATCTTTTCTTCTCGCGTCTCGAAGTGCAATTAATTCTCTGTATTCTTTTGAAGTGGAGTTTTGCATTTCTTCGTTCTTCTCAGCTATGTAATCATTTCCGTTTGTGGTCGGTTATCACCTCATAATTTCTGAGATGTTATCCATAAATCCACAACAAGCTTATTCTTTTCGTTGTTGATTTTCTCAACAACTCCGTTCAATCTTTTCTTCTAAGGTTGCTTTCAATTTCATTCGTGGCACAAGTTGTCATATCCTTATCCGTTCTTTTCATTCAACTCTTTCAATTCTTTCTGGAGGTTTTGTGTCATGTCTTCAACAAGTTTCATTCCATCCTCTCAAGCTCGTGTTACATTCTTCCATGTTTCAGCCGGAGTGCTTCCTAAATCCTTTCAGTCTTATCCGTTTCTTTTCTCATTCTAACCACTCCGGTTAGAACGAGTGGGTTCTCGGTCTATCTGATTCCATGAGCTTTCGATTCTCGTCATTCTCATCGTTCCTCTCTTCTTCTCGAGTGCTCTCGATTCTTTGCTTCCTCTCTTGAGTTCTTGTTTCACCTCATCCCTTTTCCCTTCCGTCTCGGTCCTAAGATCTCGGGACGAGATCTCTTGTTAGTGGAGGAGTGTTGTAACGCCCCGGATTCGATGCGCCAGGTGTCCGCCAGTTATTCACCGTTGTTGTCTTGTCATTTGCTTGCGTGTTGCATTTTATCATGTCATCATGTGCATTTCATTTTGCATACGTGTTCGTCTCATGCATCCGAGCATTTTCCCAGTTGTCCGTTTTGCAATCCGGCACTCCCATGTTCCCCGGCGCCCTCTTTTACCTCTTTTCGTGTGCGGGTGTTAAACTTTCTCGGAATGGCCCGAGGTTTGCCAAGCGGCCTTGGTATAGCACCGGTAGACCGCCTGTCAAGTTCCGTGCCATTTGGAGGTCGTTTGATACTCCAACGGTTAACCGGGTAACCGTTAAAGCCCTCTTTTGTTGCAGCCCCACACCCCTTCCAAAGTGGCCCAAAACCCATCTAACTCCCCTCCATGCTCTCGGTCGTTCGATCACAATCGCGTGGGCGAAAACCGCTCCTCATTTGGAGTCTCCTAGCTCCCTCTACCTATAAATATGCCTTCCCCTTCCAAATTCGCGGTCAAATCCCCCCAAACCCTAGCCCCGCTCCCTCTCCGCCGCCGGACATGTCCGGACGGAGCCGGACACGTCCGCCGCCGCCGCCCCGGCCAATCTGCGGCCGCCATGTGGCATCGCCGCCGCCCCCTCGCCGCCGGCCCGCGGAGCCCATCGCGGGCCCGCGCGGGCCCTCGCGCCGCCGCCGCCCGGCCCGGCCGCCGGAGCCGCGCGCCCGCCGACCTCCTCGCCCCGCCGCGGCTCGGCCCCACCGCCGGCGCCGTCCTCGCCGGCGTGCCCCGCCGCCTTCGCCGGCCGCCGCCATGCCCGTCGCCCGCTCCCCGCCGTCGCCGACCCCGCCGCCTCGGCTCCTCCGCCTCCGCGCCGCCCCTCGCCGCAGCTCCTCCCGAGCGCCTCCCGGCCGCGCCGCCCCGAGTCGTGCCGGCCGCGGCCATCATGCCCTCGCCGCCGGTCGCCCCGACCCCGCCTCCGCCGCGCCGGATCCGGCCGGGCCAGCTCCCCCCCCCCCCCCGGCCTCCTCCGGCTAGATCCAGGCCGGAGCCGCCCGGATCCGGCCGTCCCCGACCTCCCCGCGCCATCGTCGACCTCGCCGGAGACCTCCTTGGCCACAACTCCGGCGAGCCTCCTCCTGCTTCAAAATCCGTGCAAAACGAGGTTGACCTCGAAATCCACCGTCCCAGATTTTTGCATAATCATGCCATGTTCATCGCAATGTATCTCTGCATCCGTAGCTCCGTTTCGTGCGTGTAATATGTCAAATTGTTCGTCTCAACGAGCACTTCATTTCATTCCATTGCATCATTTTCATTTGAGCTCATCTTGATGCCCGAAATGCTGTTAGAAGAGTGCATGTTGCTGTTAAGCTGCTGAAACTGTTATAACTTGCTCATTTGTCATTTTTGCCATGATTGATGTGTGCATCCTATGAGGTTGATGTCTACATGTATTTTGATCTATCCCATGCCATCATTCCAGGGGTGTATGCCATGTATTTTTGTGATCAATGTGGTGACTAGCACAAGCATGCAAACTAGGCTTCGTGATATTGCTGATTTTAGTCCCTGTTCTGCTGTTATTTTGATGCCATGTAAACTTGATGCTACAGAGAGATCCATGCATATTTTGAGATACTTCCGTAAGGGTGTTTTGAACATATGGTTATTGTCTATCCATTCATGCCCTTATTTGCAATTATGGAGTAGTCTAGCATGTCATTTTGGTGCTCTACTTTTGCTTCAAAATGTTTCCTGGCAGATTGTTTACTTGTTATTCAATTTAGCCAAGGTTGCTATAGTTGATCCTTGCATGCTATGGTCTTGTTCTTGCCTTGGTTGGTTACATAAACATGTCTTCTTGATGATGATATGCTTATCTTGTCATTCAATGACTTGTGGTGAGTGAATCGAGCTTGTTAAGTAGTGTACTTGCTGTTGCTGTTTTGCTAGGCTGAATCTGTTATTTGGTGACGCTATGTAAACATGTTGCTACTAATCATTCTATGCATAATCTGGAGATGTTCTATAAACATGTTTTGATCTACATGTTATGCCCTATCCATCCATGCCCCTGGTTGCAATTATAGCTTGCTGTAGATTGATCATATTTTGCTCCAAATTTGCTTGATAATGTTGCTATCAGCCTGTTAACATTAAGTTCACTAGTTCCCATGTGTTTTGCTAGTGTTCCATGCACCCTATGACCTTGTTATTGCCATGCTTAGCTTCATAAACATGTCTTCTTTCTGTTGGTTGCCTTGCCATGCCATGTATTGCTCTGTGGTGAGTGGTACAAGCTCACCAACATGCCTACTTATTGTTGTTCCTGCCATGTTTGAATCTGTAATATAACTTGCCATGTTTACATGGGTGCCATCATATTTTCTATGCCTTTTTGGCTCATGGTCAGTAAGGGACTTTTGTTCTATGGGTTTATTAGATTCATGCCATGCCTTTGTTTGCCATGATAACTTCCTGTAACATGTTTTTTGATAGCTCTAAACATTGCAACCTGATGTTATTTCTGCTAAGGTCTGAAACTGTTATTATTTACAATCTTACCATGTCTTTTTGAGCATGTTCTAGTTGTTTCTGGAGATAGCTCAGTGTTCATGTTTTGTTATGCTTTACCTGTAATTCATGCCCATGCCTTTTGTTATTATGTTGGGGTGCTGTAGCTTATTGTTTTGATGCTTGCAAGATGCCTAGTTGTAGTTATGGACAGATTGTTGTTATGACTTGTATAGTGTGTGTGTGTGTTGCACCGTTGCTCCGTTTTGAGTGTGCTCTATATGAAACTTGCTTGATTTTGCATGTAGTTTCATATTACCATGTTGCATCCTTGTTTTGAGGTGTTTGCTTGATGTTTGGGTGCATTTTGCATCAATGCCATGTTTAACTTGTTTTGCTCATATCTTCTAGCCCGTAACTCCGAATCTAATGAACTTTATATGCAACTTGACTAGAATTTCGTGTAGATCATCTTGGTGCATCTTAACTTGCTGTTTAACAACTTGAACATAAGGTTTATTCAGTTCTGGACCAATTTCGAAATTTGCATATGAGGACTTACCGGAATTGTTATATGTTGTTTCCGGCCTCATTTAAACTTGCCTTGATGTGTTGTTCTTGTTTGCATCATCTCTTGCCGTGAGTAGCTTCATGTAGCCTTGTCATGCATCATGCTGGTTGTGCATCATGCCTTGTTCATGTGTCGTGTGTTTACTATGTTGTGTGCTTCTTCTCGATAGTTCCCGTTTCGTTGCGATCGTGAGGATTCGTTCGTCTACGTGTGGTTCGTCTTCGTGGCTTCATCTTCTTCATGGACTCGTTCTTCTTCCTTGCGGGATTTCAGACAAGATGACCGCTACCCTGGATCTCACTACTATCATTGCTATGCTAGTTGCTTCGTTCTATCGCTTTGCTGCGTTACCTATCATTTGCTCTTCAAGCCTCCCAAATTGCCATGAACCCCTAACCTTTGACACCATTCCTAGCAAACCGTTGTTTGGCTATGTTACCGCTTTGCTCAGCCCCTCTTATAGCGTTGCTAGCTGCAGGTGAAGTTGAAGATTACTCCATGGTGGACAGGGTTATGTTGGGATATCACAATATCTCTTATATTATTAATGCATCTATATATTTGGTAAAGGGTGGAAGGCTCAGCCTTATGCCTGGTGTTTTGTTCCACTCTTGCTGCCCTAGTTTCCGTCGTACCGGTGTTATGTTCCCGGATTTTGCGTTCCTTACGCGGTCGGGTGATTTATGGGACCCCCTGACAGTTCGCTTTGAATAAAACTTGTCCAGCAAGGCCCAACCTTGGTTTTACCATTTGCCTCACCTAGCCCTTTTTCCCTTGGGTTTCCGGAGCCCGAGGGTCATCTTTATTTAACCCCCCGCCCCCCCGGGCCAGTGCTCGTTGTGAGTGTTGGTCCAAACCGTCAGCCGCCGGTGGCCACCAGGGGCAACTCTGGGCTCGCCTACCGGAAGTTTGGACAATCCGGTGTGCCCTGAGAACGAGATATGTGCAGCTCCTATCAGGATTTGTCGGCACATCCGGGCGGCTTTGCTGGTCTTGTTTTACCATTGTCAAAATGTCTTGTAAACCGGGATTCCGAGACTGATCGGGTCTTCCTGGGAGAAGGTCTATTCCTTCGTTGATCGCGAGAGCTTGTCATGGGCTAAGTTGGGACAC
This sequence comes from Triticum timopheevii, assembly GCA_963921465.1. Lineage (NCBI taxonomy): Eukaryota > Viridiplantae > Streptophyta > Magnoliopsida > Poales > Poaceae > Triticum > Triticum timopheevii. The sequence continues at coordinate 594,836,284 of OY997270.1, forward strand.
CCCTGCAGGGTATAAACTTTCGAGAGCCGTGCCCGCGGTTATGTGGCAGATGGGAATTTGTTAATGTCCGGTTGTAGATAACTTGACACCAGATCCGAATTAAAACGCATCAACCGCGTGTGTAGCTGTGATGGTCTTCTCGGCGGAGTCCGGGAAGTGAACACGGTTTTGGGTTATGATTGACGTAAGTAGGTGTTCAGGATCACCTCTTGATCATTGCCAGCTTCACGACCGTTCCGCTTGTTCTCTTCTCGCTCTCATTTGCGTATGTTAGCCACCATATCATGCTTAGTCGCTGCTGCAACCTCACCACTTTACCCCTTCCTTTCCCATTAAGCTTTGCTAGTCTTGATACCCATGGTAATGGGATTGCTGAGTCCTCGTGGCTCACAGATTACTACAACAACAGTCGCAGGTACAGGTTATGCGATGATCATGACGCGAGAGCGATGTTTACTTGTTTTGGAGTTCTCCTTCTGCTTCTTCTTCGATCAGGGGATAGGTGTTGGAAATATGCCCTAGAGGCAATAATAAAAGTATTATTATATTTCATTGTTCATTATAATTGTCTTTTGTTCATGCTATAACTGTATTATCCGGAAATCGTAATACACGTGTGAACACATAGACCACAATATGTCCCTGGTGAGCCTCTAGTTGACTAGCTCGTTGTGATCAACAGATAGTCATGGTTTCCTGACTATGGACATTGGATGTCATTGATAACGGGATCACATCATTAGGAGAATGATGTGATGGACAAGACCCAATCCTAAGCATAGCATAAAGATCGTGTAGTTCGTTTGCTAGAGCTTTGCCAATGTCAAGTATCTCTTCCTTCGACCATGAGATCGTGTAACTCCCGGATACCGTAGGAGTGCCTTGGGTGTATCAAACGTCACAACGTAACTGGGTGACTATAAAGGTGCATTACAGGTATCTCCGAAAGTATCTGTTGGGTTGACACGGATCGAGACTGGGATTTGTCACTCCGTATGACGGAGAGGTATCTCTGGGCCCACTCGGTAATGCATCATCATTATGAGATCAAGTTGACCAAGGTGTTGGCCACGGGATCATGCATTACGGTACGAGTAAAGTGACTTGCCGGTAACGATACTGAACAAGGTATTGGGATACCGACGATCGAGTCTCGGGCAAGTAACGTACCGATTGACAAAGGGAATTGTATACAGGGTTTGATCGAATCCTCGACATCGTGGTTCAACCAATGAAATCATCGAGGAGCATGTGGGAGCCAACATGGGTATCCAGACCCCGCTGTTGGTTATTGCCCGAGAGTCGTCTTGGTCATGTCTGCGTGTCTCCCGAACCCGTAGGGTCTACACACTTAAGGTTCGGTGACGCTAGGGTTATTAGGAAGACTAGTATGTGACTACCGAATGTTGTTCGGAGTCCCGGATGAGATCCCGGACGTCACGAGGAGTTCCGGAAGGGTTCGGAGGTGAAGATTTATATATGGGAAGTTGTTGAAAGGACACCGGAAAGTTTCGGGGGCGTACCGGTATTGTACCGGGGCCACCGGAAGGGTTCCGGGGGTCCACCGGGAGGGGCCACCCCTCCCGGGGGGCCACTTGGGCTGCGTGGGGAGTTAGCCAGCCCCTGGTGGGCTGGGCGCACCCCCTCCCTTGGGCCCTTGCGCCTAGGGTTGAGGGGGGAACCCTAGAGGGGGCGCCCCCCTTGCTTGGGGGGCAAGTCCCCCCTCCCCTTGGCCGCCGCCCCCCCCCCCTCTAGATGGATCTAGAGGGGCCGGCCCCCCTTCTCCCTTCCCCCTATAAATAGAGGGGTGAGGGGAGGGCAGCCGCACCACAAGCCAAGGCGCAGCCCTCCCCTCCCCAACACCTCTCCTCGTAGGGTCTACACACTTAAGGTTCGGTGACGCTAGGGTTATTAGGAAGACTAGTATGTGACTACCGAATGTTGTTCGGAGTCCCGGATGAGATCCCGGATGTCACGAGGAGTTCCGGAAGGGTCCGGAGGTGAAGATTTATATATGGGAAGTTGTTGAAAGGACACCGGAAAGTTTCGGGGGCGTACCTGTATTGTACCGGGGCCACCGGAAGGGTTTCGGGGGTCCACCGGGAGGGGCCACCCCTCCCGGGGGGCCACTTGGGCTGCGTGGGGAGTTAGCCAGCCCCTGGTGGGCTGGGCGCACCCCCTCCCTTGGGCCCTTGCGCCTAGGGTTGAGGGGGGAACCCTAGAGGGGGCGCCCCCCCTTGCTTGGGGGGCAAGTCCCCCCTCCCCTTGGCCGCCGCCCCCCCTCTAGATGGATCTAGAGGGGCCGGCCCCCCTTCTCCCTTCCCCCTATAAATAGAGGGGTGAGGGGAGGGCAGCCTCACCACAAGCCAAGGCGCAGCCCTCCCCTCCTCAACACCTCTCCTCGTAGGGTCTACACACTTAAGGTTCGGTGATGCTAGGGTTATTAGGAAGACTAGTATGTGACTACCGAATGTTGTTCGGAGTCCCGGATGAGATCCCGGATGTCATGAGGAGTTCCGGAAGGGTCCGGAGGTGAAGATTTATATATGGGAAGTTGTTGAAAGGACACCGGAAAGTTTCGGGGGCGTACCTGTATTGTACCGGGGCCACCGGAAGGGTTTCGGGGGTCCACCGGGAGGGGCCACCCCTCCCGCAGGGCCACTTGGGCTGCGTGGGGAGTTAGCCAGACCCTGGTGGGCTGGGCGCACCCCCTCCCTTGGGCCCTTGCGCCTAGGGTTGAGGGGGGAACCCTAGAGGGGGCGCCCCCCCCTTGCTTGGGGGGCAAGTCCCCCCTCCCCTTGGCCGCCGCCCCCCCTCTAGATGGATCTAGAGGGGCCGGCCCCCCTTCTCCCTTCCCCCTATAAATAGAGGGTTGAGGGGAGGGCAGCCGCACCACAAGCCAAGGCGCAGCCCTCCCCTCCCCAACACCTCTCCTCCTCCGTTGTGTGCTCGGCGAAGCCCTGTCGGAGTACCGCTTCTCCACCATCACCACGCCGTCGTGCTGCCGGTGGAGCTGTCTTCCTCAACCTCTCCTTCCTCCTTGCTGGATCAAGACGGAGGAGACGTCACCCGTACCGTACGTGTGTTGAACGCGGAGGTGCTGTCCGTTCAGCACTTGGTCATCGGTGATTCGAATCACGTCGAGTACGACTCCATCATCACCTTGCAAGCTTCCGCATGCGATCTACAAGTGGTATGTAGATGCAATCTCTCTCCCATGACTCGTTGCTTAGATGAACTCATAGATGGATCTTGGTGAAACCGTAGGAAAATTTTTAATTTTCTGCAACGTTCCCCAACAGTGGCATCATGAGCTAGGTCTATGCGTAGTTCTCTAATGCACGAGTAGAACACAATTTTGTTGTGGGCGTGGATCTTGTCAACTTACTTGCCTCTACTAGTCTTTTCTTGCTTCAACGGTATTGTGGGATGAAGCGGCCCGGACCAACCTTACACGTACGCTTACGTGAGACCGGTTCCACCGATTGACATGCACTAGTTGCATAAGGTGGCTGGCGGGTGTCTGTCTCTCCCACTTTAGTTGGAGCGGATTCGATGAAAAGGGCCCTTATGAAGGGTAAATAGAAGTTGACAAAATCACGTTGTGGTTATTCGTAGGTAAGAAAACGTTCTTGCTAGAACCCAATCGCAGCCACGTAAAAGATGCAACAACAATTAGAGGACGTCTAACTTGTTTTTGCAGCGATTGATCATGTGATGTGATATGGCCAGAATTTGTGATGAATGATGAATTGTGATGTATGAGATCATGTTCTTGTAATAGGATTCACGACTTGCATGTCGATGAGTATGACAACCGGCAGGAGCCATAGGAGTTGTCTTTATTTTTTGTATGACCTGCGTGTCATTGAAGAACGCCATGTAAACTACTTTACTTTATTGCTAAACGCGTTAGCCATAGAAGTAGAAGTAGTCGTTGGCGTGACAACTTCATGAAGACACGATGATGGAGATCATGATGATGGAGATCATGGTGTCAAGCCGGTGACAAGATGATCATGGATCCCCGAAGATGGAGATCAATGGAGTTTTATGATATTGGCCATATCATGTCACAACTATATAATTGCATGTGATGTTTATTATGTTTATGCATCTTGTTTACTTAGGACGACGGTAGTAAATAAGATGATCCCTTACAAAAATTTCAAGAAGTGTTCTCCCCTAACTGTGCACCGTTGCTACAGTTCGTCGCTTCTAAGCACCACGTGATGATCGGGTGTGATGGATTCTTACGTTCACATACAATGGGTGTAAGACAGTTTTACACAGCGAAAACACTTAGGGTTAACTTGACGAGCCTTGTACAGACATGGCCTCAGAACACGGAGACCGAAAGGTCGAACACGAGTTGTATGGAAGATACGATCAACATGAAGATGTTCACTGACGATGACTAGTCCGTCTCACGTGATGATCGGACACGGGCTAGTCGGCTCGGATCGTGTAACACTTAGATGACCAGAGGGATGTCTAATCTGAGTGGGAGTTCATAATTTGATTAGAACTTTATTATCATGAACTTAGTCTAAAACCTTTGCAAATATGTCTTGTAGATCAAATGGCCAACGCTAATGTCAACATGAACTTCAACGCGTTCCTAGAGAAAACCAAGCTGAAAGATGACGGCAGCAACTATACGGACTGGGTCCGGAACCTGAGGATCATCCTCATAGCTGCCAGGAAGCAATATGTCCTAGATGGACCGCTAGGTGACGCTCCCGTCCCAGAGAACCAAGACATTATGAATGCTTGGCAAGCTCGTGCTGATGATTACTCCCTCGTTCAGTGCGGCATGCTTTACAACTTAGAACCGGGGCTCCAAAAGCGTTTTGAGCATCACAGAGCATATGAGATGTTCGAAGAGCTGAAACTAGTTTTTCAAGCTCATGCCCGGGTCGAGAGATATGATGTCTCCGACAAGTTCTACAGTTGTAAGATGGAGGAAAACAGTTCTGTCAGTGAGCACATCCTAAAGATATCTGGGTTACACAACCGTATGACCCAGCTGAACATTAACCTCCCAGATGAGGCGGTCATTGACAGAATCCTCCAGTCGCTCCCACCTAGCTACAAGAGCTTTGTGATGAACTACAACATGCAGGGGATGGTGAAGACCATTCCTGAAGTGTTCTCGATGCTGAAGTCAGCAGAGGCTGAAATCAAGAAAGAACATCAAGTGTTGATGGTCAATAAGACCACTAAGTTCAAGAAGGGCAAGGGTAAGAAGAACTTCAAGAAGGACGGCAAAGATGTTGCCGCGCCCGGTAAGCCAGTTGCCGGGAAGAAGTCAAAGAATGGACCCAAGCCTGAGACTGAGTGCTTTTATTGTAAGGGGAAGGGTCACTGGAAGCGGAACTGCCCCAAATACTTAGCGGATAAGAAGGCCGGCAACACCAAAGGTATATTTGATATACATGTAATTGATGTGTACCTTACCAGTACTCGTAGTAACTCCTGGGTATTTGATACCGGTGCCGTTGCTCATATTTGTAACTCACAGCAGGAGCTGCGGAATAAACGGAGACTGGCGAAGGACGAGGTGACGATGCGCATCGGGAATGGTTCCAGAGTCGATGTGATCGCCGTCGGCACGCTGCCTCTACATTTACCTACGGGATTAGTTTTGAACCTTAATAATTGTTATTTAGTGCCAAGTTTGAGCATGAACATTGTATCTGGATCTCGTTTAATACGAGATGGCTACTCATTTAAGTCTGAGAATAATGGTTGTTCGATTTATATGAGAGATATGTTTTATGGTCATGCTCCGATGGTCAGTGGTTTATTCTTAATGAATCTCGAGCGTAATATTACACATGTTCATAGTGTGGATGCCAAAAGATGTAAAGTTGATAACGATAGTCCCACATACTTGTGGCACTGCCGCCTTGGTCACATTGGTGTCAAGCGCATGAAGAAGCTCCATGCTGATGGACTTTTAGAGTCTCTTGATTATGAATCGTTTGACACATGCGAACCATGCCTCATGGGCAAAATGACCAAGACTCCGTTCTCCGGAACAATGGAGCGAGCAACCAACTTGTTGGAAATCATACATACCGATGTGTGCGGTCCAATGAGCGTTGAGGCTCACGGAGGATATCGTTATGTTCTCACTCTCACTGATGACTTAAGTAGATATGGATATGTCTACTTAATGAAACACAAGTCTGAGACCTTTGAAAAGTTCAAGGAATTTTAGAATGAGGTAGAGAATCAACGTGACCGAAAGATAAAATTCCTACGATCAGATCGTGGAGGAGAATACTTAAGTCACGAATTTGGTACACACTTAAGGAAATGTGGAATCGTTTCACAACTCACGCCGCCTGGAACACCTCAGCGAAACGGTGTGTCCGAACGTCGTAATTGCACTCTATTGGATATGGTGCGGTCTATGATGTCTCTTACCGATTTACCGCTATCATTTTGGGGATACGCTCTAGAGACAGCTACATTCACTTTAAATAGGGCACCGTCTAAATCTGTTGAGACGACACCGTATGAATTATGGTTTGGGAAGAAACCTAAGCTGTCGTTTCTAAAAGTTTGGGGATGCGATGCTTATGTCAAGAAACTTCAACCTGAAAAGCTCGAACCCAAGTCGGAAAAATGTGTCTTCATAGGATACCCTAAGGAAACAGTCGGGTATACCTTTTACTTAAGATCCGAAGGCAAGATCTTTGTTGCCAAGAACGGATGCTTTCTGGAAAAAGAGTTTCTCTCGAAAGAAGTAAGTGGGAGGAAAGTAGAACTCGATGAAGTACTACCTCTCGAACGGGAAAGTGGTGCAGCTCAGGAAAATGTTCCTGTGATGCCCACACCAACTAAAGAGGAAACCAATGATGATGATCAAGGTACTTCGGATCAAGTTACTACTGAACTTCGTAGGTCCACAAGAACACGTTCCGCACCAGAGTGGTATGGCAACCCTGTCCTGGAAATCATGTTGTTAGACAACGGTGAACCTTCGAACTATGAAGAAGCGATGGCGGGCCCAGATTCCAACAAATGGCTTGAAGCCATGAAATCCGAGATAGAATCCATGTATGAAAACAAAGTATGGACTTTGACAGACTTGCCCGACGATCGGCGAGCGATAGAAAACAAATGGATTTTTAAGAAGAAGACGGATGCGGATGGTAATGTTACCATTTATAAGGCTCGACTTGTCGCTAAGGGTTATCGACAAGTTCAAGGGATTGACTATGACGAGACATTCTCTCCCGTAGCGAAGCTGAAGTCCGTCCGAATCATGTTAGCAATTGCCGCATACTATGATTATGAGATATGGCAGATGGACGTCAAAACGGCATTCCTTAACGGACATCTTAAGGAAGAACTGTATATGATGCAGCCGGAAGGTTTTGTCGATCCTAAGAACACTAACAAAGTATGCAAGCTCCAGCGATCCATTTATGGACTGGTGCAAGCATCTCAGAGTTGGAACATTCGCTTTGATGAGATGATCAAAGCGTTTGGGTTTATGCAGACTTATGGAGAAGCCTGCGTTTACAAGAAAGTGAGTGGGAGCTCTGTAGCATTTCTCCTATTATATGTAGATGACATACTCTTGATGGGAAATGATACAAAACTTCTGGACAGCATTAAGGCCTACTTGAATAAGTGTTTTTCAATGAAGGACCTTGGAGAAGCTGCTTATATATTAGGCATCAAGATCTATAGAGATAGATCGAGACGCCTCATAGGTCTTTCACAAAGCACATACCTTGATAAGATTTTGAAGAGGTTCAAAATGGATCAGTCCAAGAAAGGGTTCTTGCCTATGTTACAAGGTGTGAGATTGAGCTCAGCTCAGTCACCGACCACGGCAAAAGATAAAGAAGAGATGAGTGTCATCCCCTATGCTTCAGCCATAGGATCTACTATGTATGCCATGCTGTGTACCAGACCCGATGTAAACCTTGCCGTAAGTTTGGTAGCAAGATACCAAAGTAATCCCGGCAAGGAACACTGGACAGCGGTCAAGAATATCCTGAAGTACCTGAAAAGGACGAAGGACATGTTTCTCGTTTATGGAGGAGACGAAGAGCTCGTCGTAAAGGGATACGTCGACGCTAGCTTCGACTCAGATCTGGATGACTCTAAGTCTCAAACCGGATACGTGTATATGTTGAATGGTGGAGCAGTAAGCTGGTGCAGCTGCAAGCAGAGCGTCGTGGCGGGATCTACGTGTGAAGCGGAGTACATGGCAGCCTCGGAGGCAGCGCATGAAGCGATCTGGGTGAAGGAGTTCATCACCGACCTAGGAGTCATACCCAATGCGTCGGGGCCGATCAAACTCTTCTGTGACAACACTGGAGCTATTGCCCTTGCCAAGGAGCCCAGGTTTCACAAGAAGACCAACCACATCAAGCGTCATTTCAACTCCATCCGTGAAAATGTTCAAGATGGAGACATAGAGATTTGCAAAGTGCACACGGATCTGAATGTCGCAGATCCGTAGACTAAACCTCTCTCGCGTGCAAAACATGATCAACACCAGTACTCTATGGGTGTTCGATTCATCACAATGTAACTAGATTGGTGACTCTAGTGCAAGTGGGAGACTGTTGGAAATATGCCCTAGAGGCAATAATAAAAGTATTATTATATTTCATTGTTCATGATAATTGTCTTTTGTTCATGCTATAACTGTATTATCCGGAAATCGTAATACACGTGTGAACACATAGACCACAATATGTCCCTAGTGAGCCTCTAGTTGACTAGCTCGTTGTGATCAACAGATAGTCATGGTTTCCTGACTATGGACATTGGATGTCATTGATAATGGGATCACATCATTAGGAGAATGATGTGATGGACAAGACCCAATCCTAAGCATAGCATAAAGATCGTGTAGTTCGTTTGCTAGAGCTTTGCCAATGTCAAGTATCTCTTCCTTCGACCATGAGATCGTGTAACTCCCGGATACCGTAGGAGTGCCTTGGGTGTATCAAACGTCACAACGTAACTGGGTGACTATAAAGGTGCATTACAGGTATCTCCGAAAGTATCTGTTGGGTTGACACGGATCGAGACTGGGATTTGTCACTCCGTATGACGGAGAGGTATCTCTGGGCCCACTCGGTAATGCATCATCATTATGAGCTCAAGTTGACCAAGGTGTTGGCCACGGGATCATGCATTACGGTACGAGTAAAGTGACTTGCCGGTAACGAGACTGAACAAGGTATTGGGATACCGACGATCGAGTCTCGGGCAAGTAACGTACCGATTAACAAAGGGAATTGTATACAGGGTTTGATCGAATCCTCGACATCGTGGTTCAACCGATGAAATCATCGAGGAGCATGTGGGAGCCAACATGGGTATCCAGACCCCGCTGTTGGTTATTTCCCGAGAGTCGTCTCGGTCATGTCTGCGTGTCTCCCGAACCCGTAGGGTCTACACACTTAAGGTTTGGTGACGCTAGGGTTATTAGGAAGACTAGTATGTGACTACCGAATGTTGTTCGGAGTCCCGGATGAGATCCCGGACGTCACGAGGAGTTCCAGAAGGGTCCGGAGGTGAAGATTTATATATGGGAAGTTGTTGAAAGGACACCGGAAAGTTTCGGGGGCGTACCGGTATTGTACCGGGGCCACCGGAAGGGTTCCGGGGGTCCACCGGGAGGGGCCACCCCTCCCGGGGGGCCACTTGGGCTGCGTGGGGAGTTAGCCAGCCCCTGGTGGGCTGGGCGCACCCCCTCCGTTGGGCCCTTGCGCCTAGGGTTGAGGGGGGAACCCTAGAGGGGGCGCCCCCCCTTGCTTGGGGGGCAAGTCCCCCCTCCCCTTGGCCGCCGCCCCCCCTCTAGATGGATCTAGAGGGGCCGGCCCCCCTTCTCCCTTCCCCCTATAAATAGAGGGGTGAGGGGAGGGCAGCCGCACCACAAGCCAAGGCGCAGCCCTCCCCTCCCCAACACCTCTCCTCCTCCGTTGTGTGCTCGGCGAAGCCCTGTCGGAGTACCGCTTCTCCACCATCACCACGCCGTCGTGCTGCCGGTGGAGCTGTCTTCCTCAACCTCTCCTTCCTCCTTGCTGGATCAAGACGGAGGAGACATCACCCGTACCGTACGTGTGTTGAACGCGGAGGTGCTGTCCGTTCAGCACTTGGTCATCGGTGATTCGAATCACGTCGAGTACGACTCCATCATCACCTTGCAAGCTTCCGCACGCGATCTACAAGTGGTATGTAGATGCAATCTCTCTCCCATGACTCGTTGCTTAGATGAACTCATAGATGGATCTTGGTGAAACCGTAGGAAAATTTTTAATTTTCTGCAACGTTCCCCAACAATAGGTTCCAGGTCGGCAGCCTGGGCTAGCAGGGTGGATGTCGTTTGAGCTTCTGTTTGTGTTTCAGCCGTAGTCGGATGGTGCTCTTATGTATGATGTTTTGTATGCCTTATGTATGTATCCCCATCTATTTATGTAATGTTGATGTAATGATATCCACCTTGCAAAAGCGTTTCAATATGCAGGTCTATCCTTGGTGGGACCTTCGAGTTCCTTTTGGATAGGGTCGCATATTGGGCGTGACATAATAATTGCAAGTAGGAGCAGCAAGCACATGCATATCACATTCATCAAAATTATCATGTGCAATGGTAAAAGGCAACCCATCAATATAATCCTTAATAAGCACAAACTTCTCCAATATAGTGTAGTTGGGAGAATTCAAAAAGATAATAGGACTATCATGCGTGGGTGCAATAGCAACAATTTCATGTTTAACATAAGGAACTATAGCAAGTTCATCTCCATAAGCATAATTCATATTGGCATCTTGGCCACAAGCATAGCAAGCATCATCAAAAAGGGATATTTCAAGAGAATCAACGAGATCATAACAATTATCATAGCAATCATCCTTCGGTAAGCATGAAGGGGAATTAAACAATGTAAGAGTTGAAGAGTTACTCTCATTAGAAGGTGGGCACGGGTAGCTAATCCGTTCTTCCTCCTTTTGTTCTTCGCTCTCCTCATCATCTTTTTCATCCAATGAGCTCACAATTTCATCAACTTATTCTTCCATAGCTTCCTGCAAAATATTAGTCTCTTCTTGGACAGCGGAGACTTTCTCAACAAATGCATCAATATTGGAATTGTATTCATAATTTTCATAGCAATATCTAAGTATAGCAAAATTTTCAGGTCTGTAAACTGAATCATAAAAATCTTCAAACTCTTTAAACATAGATTCAATCTCATAAGCACCCATAAAAGCAATGAATTCTTATATTTGTTCCACATCATAGTAATCATAGAGACCATTAGCATAAGAAGCCAAGGTTTTATCATCATTAAATTTGCATGAAAAGGGAAGGTGTGGAGCCTTCATCCTAGAGCAACAAGTATAATCATATCTCAAGCATAGTTGCCTAGCATACCAATATAACATATAAATTTGATCCCATAATAGTTTCCCTTTTTGTGTCAAGCGATAATCCCTAAAGTATTCACGTTGATCCAATGTGTCTCCCATAACATAATTGAATGGGGTTTTCTCAGGATTATCAAAGTAGTACATAATTTCTTGCACATAACGAGCATCGAGGGTTTTAGGATGTTCCCCATCTCCATGAGTAGCAAGTACACCTAATTTTTTTGGTAGTTCGTGTTCCATATCCATAACTAAAGATAGAGAACAACTTAAGACAACAAATAAAAATTATTTAGTGATAAAGCAAAGAAGCACACACGAGAATATTCACCCCATGCTATGACTCCCCGGCAACGGCGCCAGAAAAAGGTCTTGATAACCCACAAGTATAGGGGATAATGGTAGCCTCTTTCGATAAGTAAGAGTGTCGAACTCAACGAGGAGCTAAAGGTAGAACAAATATTCTCTCAAGTCCTATTTGCCACTGATACGACTCTACGCACGCTTAGTGTTCGCTTTACCTAGAACAAGTATGAAACTAGAAGTACTTTGTAGGTGTGATAGGATAGGTTTGCAAGATAATAAAGAACACGTAAATAAAAGCTAGGGGCTGTTTACATAAAGATGCAATAAAGTAAATGTAGCGAGTGTGGAAAAGTGGTGGTAGGAGTTGTGAAATTGTCCCTAAGCAACTGACTACCTTACTAGACTGATAATCATTATTGCAATTATATTTGAGGGAGACGCATAAGCTAACATACTTTCTCTTCTTGGATCATATGCACTTATGATTGGAACTCTAGCAAGCATCCGCAACTACTAAAGATCATTAAGGTAAAACCCAACCATAGCATTAAAGCATCAAGTCCCCTTTATCCCATACGCAAACAACCTACTTACTCGGGTCTGTGCTTCTGTCACTCACGCCACCCACCATAACCAAATCATGAACATATTGCAAACCCTACAGCGGGAATCCCTCACGCTTGTGCGACACGGAGGGCACAATAGGACAACACCAATAATAAAACATGCAACTCAAACCAATCATAGCAATTCATCAATCACCGATAGGACAATGAAAATCTACTCAGACATCATAGGATGGCAACACATCATTGGATAATAATATGAAGCATAAAGCACCATGTTCAAGTAGAGGGTACAACGGGTTGCAGGAGAGTGGACTACTGAATATAGATGGGGAAGGTGATGGAGATGTTGGTGAAGATGGCGGAGGTGTTGGTGAAGATCGCGGTGATGATGATGGCCCCCAGCGGCGTTCCGGCGCCACCGGAAGCAAGGGGGAGAGAGCCCCCCTTCTTCTTATTCTTCCTTGACCTTCTCCCTAGATGGGAGAAGGGTTTCCCCTCTGGTCCTTGGCTCCCATGGCGTGGGTGGGGCGAGAGCCCCTCCGAGATTGGATCTATCTCTCTATTTCTCTCTGTTTCTGTGTTCTCAGATTCTGCCCTGGCACCATTTCTTTTATATCTGGAGATCCGTAACTCCGATTGGATTGAAACCTTCGCCCAGATATTTTTCCAAAAATTAGCTTTCTTGCCGCCAAAGTAGAGCATCAGCCGCCTTACGGGGGCCCACGAAGGTCCAGGGCGTGCCCCCTGCCTCGTGGACCCCTCGGGCACCGTCTCGCGTTGATTTTTCTTCTCAAAAATCACAAATATTCCAAAATAATTCTCCCGTTTTTATCCCGTTTGGACTCCGTTTGATATTGGGTTTCTACGAAACATAAAACATGCAACAAACAGGAACTGGCACTGGGCACTGGATCAATATGTTGGTCCCAAAAATAGTATAAAATGTTGCCAAAAGTATATGAAAGTTGAATAATATTGTCATGGAACAATCAAAAATTATAGATACGGCGGAGACGTATCAGATACTACTAAAGTTTAGTCCAATATTGCTAGTTTAGTGGGAGTTGGACCTCCTTACAAGGGAGGTTCTTTCCCCACCTGTATGAGCATGAGAACAAGAGGGACATCCATGCGCGCTCCTCCTCCGCCGCCCGCCTCGCCACGCCACGCCATGCCATGACACGCCACGCCACGACGTGAGGCAACCGCGGGTTGCGGGAATGAGCCGAGCCGATGTGTAAATTTTTGCCACGCACTATGGGTATACGAAAGGTCACTCGGGAACTGGAAAGTTTTTGTTGTAGTGGATATTGAATACGAACGTTGCACCCTTCGGCTGCTGCCTGTTCGTTTCGTCTCCCTCGTTCCCTTCAGCTCCTGGTGCAGCCTCTCGCCTCCTTCTCTTGCGCCTATAAAAGGGAGGTCGCTCCTCTCAGAGAGACGCACTAGAAGATCATCTCCCTCTCGCTACCAAGTTCCTGAGCACTGCGCTGCCGCTACAATCTTCCCCATCCCGGCTTGCGGCGTTCACCGCAAGTCAGGACAGTAGGCCTCCGAAACCGCACCTCTTTGAGTCATGTACGGGAGAAGGATGATAAGGTTTTTGGGGAGCACTTCGCGCGACTACTGACTTCTTCGTCAGGGACGCCCCGGACTCCAACGACTACTTCCCCGACGACGACTTCTTCCCCGACGTCGACAACCTCCTCGATGACATGGCTGGCGAGGACACCAACCCCAAGTCCAGTGCTTCTGCTGCTGCTGTCTCATATGTGTTCTTCTTTCTGTTAGATGTCTTGCCACGGTTTCTTGTACTAGTATTTGCCCTAGATATGTTAGGTTCCACTTCATATATTCAACTTGCTCAACTGTTTGCTCTAGATATGTTAGGCTACAGTTCATATATGCAGATGCTATTTACCTTCTCTCTGTCAGAACGCATGACTTGTTTTGTCTCTACTATATTAGTCATGCTTTATCTAGTATTTCTGTTAGCAAAATTATTTGGTAAATTGCTCATATTTCCAACATATAATCACTCAGTTACGTTGTAACGTTTGATAGCACATAAGGCATTCCTCCGGTATCCGGGAGTTGCATAATCTCATAGTTGAAGGAATATGTATTTGACATGAAGAAAGCAATAGCAATAAAACTGAACGATCATTATGCTAAGCTAACGGATGGGTCTTGTCCATCACATCATTCTCCTAATGATGTGATCCCGTTATCAAATGACAACTCATGTCAATGGTTAGGAAACCTTAACCATATTTGATCAACGAGCTAGTCTAGTAGAGGCTCACTAGGGACACGGTGTTTGTTTATGTATTCACACATGTATTAAGGTTTCCGATCAATACAATTCTAGCATGAATAATAAACCTTTATCATGAATAAGGAAATATAAAACAACAACTTTATTATTGCCTCTAGGGCATATTTCCTTCAGAAACATGTTGCATGTAATCGTGGGATCACTAGATTGTATTAGATCTGCCCGAAGATAACTATATGAATTGTGGCGGCAACCGATTTATATAAAGGGGGATGCGACCATCTGTCAAGCATCATTTGATTTATGAAGATAGAAGGCCGTAACCTAGATCTATTTAGATCGGATCCACCACGTTATAATTTTGTAACTGATTAATAAAACTCTGCATGAAGTAGGGCTTTTACCCATACAGGGCATGAATCTGAGTAAAATCATTGTGTCACCACTATTGTCATTGAGATCCTTTCAAATGCCACCCTTCACGCTAATGTTTTCCATGACCTCCAGTAGATCATATAATCGAAGGTGTATTAGTCGTCAACAAACTTGTTCACATTAGTACAGATTGGGCAACTGCACACAGTCAAAAGAGTGGATCACACATGGTTTCCATACCAACCATGTGTGATGTAGCCATCATGACACATGGTTATGTCATCCCAATAGCATGTGATGCCACATACATTGCACATGGCTGACCAACCAAAAACAGTGTGCAATGAGCCAATGATACACATATTGCACACGGGCAGAGATTGTAAACGGTGCGCGATCCATTTTTAAGCATAGTAGGCTTCCCCTAAAAAATGCCCACAATAAGAAAAGCATCCAAACCTGAGCATTCAAAGCACAATGCCAATACATTTCACATTTAAAAATCAATCTACACTCAAAGCATCATCACCATAGTCTTCAACCATCTGACAATCTAAGCATCAAGTCTCACATCGCATACAAGCATGGACAGAGCCAAGAATTCAGGGGTCCATGAAAGAGAGAAAATGTTGAGGGGGGTAAACGTATAAATTAGATTATTTCAACTTAACATTTAGAGGTGCTTTTAAAATAAGCAGCATGAGGAGAGCCATGACCCTAGATGGCGCGCCCCGGCTCCGCCCTGCATACAAGTCAAGTGCAAAGTAGCATTCGTTTTCATGCTTGATTATGCTTCAATCCTTGTCCTTCTTATCCATGTTAGGTCCTTTACTTCTAAGCAATGCAAACAAACTAATTTCTCAAAACTTAATCTCTACTCCTAAAAGGGGAGTTGGTAGTCTCGCCTTACTCCCATCAACCCCTCGACAAACCCAATATTACGCCCACGAGCATCATACAAACGAACTTTCATTGAAGCGCATGCAAATTGGGCCGGTCCATTTGACGCGTGCATTAACTCAAGCAAATTGGCACTTTTCCAAAACTATGTCATGCATTTAATCATTCAAATCAAATCTTAACAAAATCTCAACAAAATCCACTCAAATCAAATCAAATCTTACCAAAATGTTAACTATAATCAAAGTTGGCCGGCCAGACGCGTGCAAGCGTTTTTATTTTTTGTTTTCTTGTATGTTTCAGTATTTTGGCTTCTATTTTCTTTTTAATTTTTTATGAGCAACCTATTATTTTGTGCTTGACATATTATCAGAATTGACACTTCCCCAAAACAAAATCCAATTAAATTGGCACTTTCCCAAAACAAGGTCATACATTTACTCAATTAAATATAAACAATATCTGAACAAAACCAAACTTTCCTTGCCTTTCACTACTCATACCCAAAAGGCTAAAACAAATCTAACCTTAACAAAACATTAACTATAATCAAAGTTCGCCGGCCCATTTGACGCGTGCGCGTGTTTTTTTTCTAAGTTTCATTTTTTGGCTTCCTTTTTCTGATTCATTTTTCCGTGACCAACTTATTATTTTGTGCTTGGCATACTACCAGAATTGACACAGACCTATACACTATGGTGAGGTGCTAGCATCGGCTCCATTCCGGTTAAACCTCCCCACCAATTTTTTTCAAACCCACCAATTTATTTAAATATTTTTTAGCGCATTGGTCTACTTAATTAATTTGGTTTTTATTTGCCAAATCTACACAAATCATGTAGACCGATCTTCAGTATATTTAGTAATATCTTCATGTAAAATCAATCACGATGATCTCTAATCAATCTTTACAAACCAAATCTATGAAAAAAAAAATCAATGTTTGATAACACAAGGCAACATTTATGGAAAGGAATCAATTACATGTCTATTATCTCTTTCTATGTTACTAGAGGGCAATATATTATTAAATAACAATCCTTAGTAATCCCCGTTTGTACCCACGACTCCCACCGATCGAAGGGATACCGCACCAATTTTTTTTTTATCGTTTCCCTACCATCAGGTTTACTGTTTTTTTTTCTGATTCAGCCCGCAAAGCACGAGCCTCTCTCTCTCTCTCTCTCGGTCAATTCCCCTCCGTCTAGGGATCCTTCTACAGAATGAGGTTGCGCCTCCGGCGCTCAACTCCTCCTCGCCCCTTGACTAGGGTTTCTATATCAAGTTGCCTCCACCATGAAGGGAAGGTGCGTCGTGGTTTTTTTGTGTGTGTGTAGTGCCAGCGTGTTGGAGGTAATATGCGGATAATCCGGACAACCATATTTCTCCACTGATATGGTTTGGATTTGGAGGATCCTGACCTGTCCAAATGATTGAATTTTGGGAGCCTGTTGGGCACTCATACAAGCCATGACATACGCAGGAGAAATGAGCTTCAACCCTAAAAATGACCTTAGTCATTTATTTGATTCATTTATATGCATTATAACGCGACTATAATTCGGGAGAAGGCGGGAGGACCACACTGAAATATGCTCTACTACTGGATAAATGCAGCAGAGCATATCCTGCATCCAGCCGAAGCCGACGTGGCACAGTGAGGGCGCAACCACCTGCACGCCCACTCCGCGAGCCCTCCCACCGCCAGGTGGGCCCGCTCCCCGCTGCTCTTAGCTAGTCCACTTCGCCCGCCGGCCGGCGCACTCATCAGTTACTCTCGCAACCCGACGACCGCCACCGCCCCCTCCCCCCTCCCCGTCGCGCTCGCTCCCCGGGTGGGAGGATTCCCGACCGGCGGCGACCGCGCCGCCGCCCATGGGCCCCGTCCGGCTCGCCCTCCTCCTCCTCGCCGCCGCCGCCGCCGTCCTGCTCGGCGGCGGCGAGGCGGTGTACATCCCGTACAACACGTCGGCGGGGGTGGTCAACGGGAAGCTGAACGTGCACGTGGTCCCCCACACCCACGACGACGTCGGCTGGCTCAAGACCGTCGACCAGTACTACGTCGGATCCAACAACTCCATCCAGGTTCGAGTCCCGCCGCTCGATTGTCGCCGGACTTCTGCGAGATTTTTTTTCTCCCCCTTTCCTCCAGATTTGTTACCCTTGTTTTGGTGTAGATTTATTTACGTTTCCGGTTGCCGTCAGACTTTGTGTGCATATATAGCGTTGAGGCTCAAGTTGGGTCCTTTTTGGTCGCAGAATGCCTGCGTTCAGAACGTGCTGGATTCGCTCGTGCCGGCGCTGCTCAAGGACGAGAACCGCAAGTTCATCTACGTCGAGCAGGTAAGGAGATTTTCATGCCCGCCAGCAGTCTGACAAGCTTGGAGCTGTGGAATTGGGAGGTTGCAGAGCAATGTACAACAGTTACCTGTAACTGCTCTGCTGCTTTACACCCGTCTCATGTCTGTCAGAGTATTATAGGAACTCTGTCCCCTGCTGTCTGTTTCCGGAATTGGAGCTGGACCAGCAGTTCTGCATCAAAATAGAACGGATGGTGTTACAATGTGGGTTCAGTTTTGGGTTCTACGCTCTGATTTTTCTTCAGTGACCGTTTATGTATGGTTGGTTGCAGGCGTTTTTCCAGAGATGGTGGAGGCAGCAGAGCGACATGATCAAGGATACGGTGAAGGGGCTCGTCAGCTCCGGACGATTGGAGTTCATGTATGCTGGCTCTTTGAACAACTTTCCTTTTTAGGCTGCACTAGCAATCATGTCTATGTTCTATAACTGATTGATGGCATATTACTCCTTGTGATGTTGCAGAAATGGGGGTATGTGCATGCATGACGAGGCGACTGTGCACTACATTGACATGATCGATCAGACTACGCTGGGGCACAGGTTCATCAAGGAGGAGTTTGGTCAGATTCCGAGGATTGGTTGGCAGATCGATCCGTTTGGCCACTCTGCAGTTCAGGCTTACCTCCTTGGCGCAGAAGTAATTCACTGTATCCATTTTATTATGTCATGCTTTCAGATTTTGTGTGACTTTTTTTTTCTTCTTATGGTCCACTGTTACTTTCGTGTACATCTCATTTGCATGATAAGACGAGTTTCACACTCAGGATGCTGACTTCTGTACCATTATGATAGGCTACCTGTCATCACTGGTTACAGTAATACCTGAACGTTGAGATGTGGCACTGTTGGTTCATAGAGCATGCATAATAGGAATGCCAAGGGCTATGCTCTCAAGAGTGAAGTGATTGAATGCACTTCTTGACCATGCAGCATAATTAATGAATTTACACAACTCAGTCACTTCGTCGATTTTACACCTACGCCTGCAGTATTTTGACATACATGTCAGACTTATCAGCATAGGGATGGCAACGTTAGTTGAGAAAGGTGACTCATGTCCTATTATGACTTGGAGATGTATGACTAGGGATTTCTATACTAATTTAATCTCTTAGAGACTTCTAGTTTCGTCGGAGAAGTTGGAGAACATGTGTGGGACAATATATAACCATTAGGTATCACCATAGCTAGCAATCTGAGGGGCCAAGATCTCATCCAAAGTAGGGTTAAGAGTGCAAGAATGGATTAAAGACTAGGTTATTTGTTAGCACTAGATTCTTGTATAGGGCATGGACCCAAGGCAAATTATTTGAAAGGTTGTGAGGGAGTGATAATCCCCTGTACTTGTTCAAGGTTATACTTAAATAATGTGCTGTCCATTCCCCAAATCTTTTCTCTCTTGTCGTGATTGTTTTGTCTCTGCTATTCTTATTCTCTCTACAAGATCCATCTTTTGCTCTTGATACAATACAACCTTGTCCCAACCTCACAGCCTTAGATTGGATATATGGCTACTGTGCATAAGTAGTATACCAGTGTAACACATTTTACCGTCTTTCAGGTAGGATTTGATGCCTTATATTTTTTTCGGATTGATTACCAAGATCGTGACACGAGGAATGTGACAAAAGAACTCGAGGTTGTATGGAGGGGCTCCAAGACCTTCGGCTCATCAGCTGATGTAAGTAGCATTTTCCTTTTCCATAATGTAACTATACAGTGAATCATTCTGATGATCTAGCGTAGACCTGCACTGCGACGCACCCATGGGGTCTTAGCAGTATTTCTCGTTGCGAGTGATCTGCACCTTACTGAGGTGGCATGCTCCTAATGAAAACCATGACCATATATATTTTGTAACAGTTTCTTTATTGTCAATGAGTATGCAGCACTCCTGCCAGTTTTCTTGCCGAACAATCACTTTCAAGTTCGTAAAGTTTGGTAAACACGTTTCATGTGTAATGGTGGGAAATCTGCTCATTTTCTTTTCAGATTTTTGCTGGCATCTTCCCAAAAAATTATGAACCACCACCTGGTGAGTTTTATTTTGAAGTCGATGATACTTCCCCTGTTGTCCAGGTAAATTGATGAGAACTTCAGGTATGCTAATTTAATCAACACCAGGAATAAACCTATTGTTTACTACTTTTGTCTATGTAGGATGATCCCCTTCTTTTTGATTACAATGTTGAACAACGGGTGAATGATTTTGTTGCTGCAGCGCTGGCACAGGTACAGTAGGGTCTCATATATGTTCATACTTTTACGCTGGTGCATAATTTGCCCAGTTATATGCACTGGATGAAAATCAATTGCTCTACTACAAATTTCTTATTTAATTAGAACGGCCATCTGGATTGCATTCACAAGTTCATACCTAACACTGAAAATGCGGCTTCAGATTTCTATGTTACTTTCGACCTTAGCATTTCATGCTGAAAATTTAAAGGATGCAACAGAAACGTCCCGACAGGTAACACTGTCTGTCCTAAACCCATGTCCACCATACCGCTGAGCCGTGTGGTTCGTGGAAAGTATGGAAGTGAGGTCGATCTTACAGCGCGCACATGGTTCTGTCGATAAGCCAAATACAGATCGTTCTACAAATAGATTTCCGTTATTTAAACCGCATCATTTCATACTTAAAAGTTATTCTAGTATTTGGTAGTACAGGTGTTCATTGTAATTTATATTCATTATATCTTTTCTTTTTGTAGGCAAATGTTACAAGGACAAACCATATCATGTTTACAATGGGAACAGACTTCAAATATCAATACGCAGAAAGTTGGTTCAGACAGATGGACAAATTAATTCATTATGTGAACAAGGTAAAGGATGAGCCTGGAACAAGACGAACAATACTAGATTTTCATGACATATTTTTTTGAAAGATAATTATGCTTGTTTGAAACAACATATTTAAGAATATGGTCAAAATGGTACTTTGAAGACCGTAAATGTCCTAAACCATTTGTATTGTGAATCGGTGGGTGTATTTCTTTAGTAACATCGAAGCTATATCACAAACTTATAATCACAGTACTACTTAATCATATCTCGTGAGCTGTCACCATCATGATTGTTTCAGTTATGGATCATGCAATATGCTTGAAATGTTTCAGTCTTCTCATACACTAGTATCAATATGGGAACAATTCATGGGATGCATTTGATTTTTTTTCTTGTGTCATATAATTAGGTAAGGACATAAATGCTTAAGAAAATGGTCCATGCCTTCCTTGATACTAGTTGATTTTATTTGAGCATTTTAAATTGGTAAATAAGTAAATAGTGCAGATATTTTATCTAAAATATCTATTAACACATTATAACTCACCATGCTTGTTCTCTTTGACCATACCTCAGGATGGCCGTGTGAATGCCCTGTACTCTACTCCTTCCATTTACACTGATGCGAAATTTTCTGCAAATGAGCCATGGCCTCTTAAGACAAACGATTTCTTTCCGTATGTTCTATCTTATATTCATGATTGGTACAATTAACTTCGCTTTTGTACTTTTGTTCCTTCTCATTCATATGGCTGTGTTTCTTTGATCAGATATGCAGATAACCCCAATGCATACTGGACAGGTTACTTCACAAGCAGACCCGCCTTAAAACGATATGTCCGCATGATGAGTGGATATTACTTGGTAGTTTTACCTAGTCTTTTAATGTTTCCCTCTAGATGTCCAACACCATATGATATACTTCCTTGGTCACTTGGTGCCGTTGATGCTTAAGGGTTAATATGTTTTCACATTCAGGCAGCTAGGCAGCTGGAGTTCTTCATTGGGAGAAGCAAGTCAGGTTCCACAACAGATAGCTTAGGAGATGCCCTAGCTCTTGCTCAGCATCATGATGCTGTTACAGGAACAGAGAAGCAACACGTTGCAAATGATTATGCGAAGAGATTATCGATTGGCTATAAGAAAGTAACTTCCCGAGAAAATTGCTATATTTCATATTTGATGATTTCTTTTGAGATTTGATGGATTGATTTGGTTCGATTCTTGTCCAGGCGGAGGAACTGGTTTCCACTTCTCTCGGTTGCTTGAGTGAGTCAGACTCAAATTCTCGTTGTTCGTCCCCAACGACAAAGTTTGGGCAGGTCGGGTTTGCAGGTTCTCTAACTAATTTGCCTTTTTAGTTAAAAAATGACTTAGTATTTACTGTTTACTGATCTTTTTTCAGTGTCCTCTCCTGAACATTACTTATTGCCCCCCTTCCGAGATGAACTTATCTCAAGGAAAAAGCTTGGTGAGTTGTGTTCTTAACTCATGCATGGCTCTTCTCAAGATGAAATTTGTATAGGTTTTAATTAATCCATGACACTTTCTTGGAAAGTAAACCCGTGTAACATCTAATATGTTGTTTTCAACTTTTTGTTACAGGTTGTTCTTGTGTACAACTCTCTTGGATGGAAACGAGAGGATGTCCTCCGCGTACCAGTATGCAATTTTTGTTCCCTGAAAAACAAGATATTTTGTTGGTCTTTTCTGATTCATACATCTATCCATTCTGTTTATGAACACTATGTGCTTATAAATAGTGCCACTACCATGAAACTCGCATACTGTAGAATGAAAACTAAATGTGCCTCTTTGTAAAATTAACAGGTCATGAGTGACTCAATTGTTGTCCATGATTCTGAGGGAAGAGAAATTGAATCGCAACTTCTGCCTATAGCTAATGCCTCATTGCACCTACGGGACAGACATGTCAAGGCTTACTTGGGCACATGGCCTGCCGCAAGTCCTAAGTTTTGGGTTGCTTTTCCTGCTTCGGTACCACCACTTGGTTTTAGCACTTATTTTATCTCGAGCGGAAAGAGATCAGGTGAATTCCATATCTTTCGTCTTGATATACAACAAAATATAAAGGATTGCTCGAAAGTTTGACAATTTCTCTGTTGCATTATATACATTTCAGCATCTATCTCTTCGACATCCACTCTAAACTCTCAGGGAAGTGAAAGTAGGAATCCGCAAGTTGGGCAAGGGCATTTGAAACTTCAATATGATGCAGCTGGAGCATTATCACAGTACTCCGATAGCAAGACTCAGGTAATTTGCTAATTTCCCAGCATTATTTTCAATCTGAAACGGTTTTACCTCTTGCCTTGCTTTCATCTTAAATAGTACAAAAGTTGTACACTAAGATTATCCAGGCTTATCTACCCTAGCAGCTCATATGTCCATTCTGGTATTGGATATTGAATTTCGCTTTTAGTTTTGCTTGTTATCTAGAATCACCTGTACTCAAGAATCATTACCATATTTCAAGGTTGAAGCAAATTTCGAGCAGAAGTACAAGTATTACATAGGACAAGATGGAGGCGGAGATGATCCTCAGGTGCACTACGGATTCTACAAATAGTCTATTTCACCTTAAAATTAGCAAGTACTTACACTGGCATTTGTTTGCTTTTTCCTGGACTGTAGGCTTCTGGAGCGTACATATTTCGCCCTAAGGATGTTGTTCCTATCAAAACTGATGGTCAGGTATGAAGAAGGGATCAAAGTATCTCTAAAATACTGAATGGATCAAAGGGATCTTAAAAAAAGGTGCATTATCAATCTGACGAATTTATGTCTCCCGCTTCAAGGTTCCTCCCACGATTCTGCGTGGGCCCATATTGGATGAAGTGCATCAGCAGATTAATCCATGGATATATCAGGTTAATCATATGAATACTGCTTGTCTGAACCACCACTCATAAGGATTTACTTGCTTCTCTTTTGTTCCTGATCTTCATGTTCTCAACGAATTTCTAGCACACATCTTTGTTGCTACAGCAACATGACGCTATTCGTTTGGAAATTTTAATAGTAACGCTATTCGTTCTGAATTATCATATACTCCCTCCGTTTCTTTTTAGTCTGCATATAAGGTTTGGTCAAAGTCAAGCTTTGCATAGTTTGACTAACTTTATATTAAAAAATATCAACATTCACAATATGAAATCAACATTTTCAGATGCACCATGAAATGTATTTTCATATTATATAGTTGAAGTATTGTAGTTGTTCATATTTTTTAATATAAATTTGGTCAAACTTTGTGTAGTTTGACTTTGACCAAAACTTATACGCGGAGTAAAAAGGAACGGAGGGAGTACATTAGACTGGGTAGATTTACTATTGCCCATTCAACATCTTGTGTATAACATGTGGGTTTACCTATGATTAGATCAGGCAAATACTTGGTGAAATGTATATGTAAAAGAAATGTGAGGTTGATAGTACCAAAAATATGGACTTTGTTCTGTCTTTTCATTCCTTGTTTATCGACTAAAAATATTTTTGTATTCTTGATAATTGTATAGCTTTTCTTATCTTTGTGCAGATAACTAGAGTTTACAAGGGAAAAGACTATGTGGAAACGGAGTTCATAGTGAGTGCTATGTCATTGCACCTTGCATTGATTTCTTCTTGGAGGCCTTCACATTTTGCATGACAATACATTCGCCTTGTTTCTTTTCTGCCATTACATATTTCTAACATCTTATGAATAATTGTTTTTGTTTGTAGGTTGGACCAATACCAGTCGACGATGAAAATGGAAAAGAACTTTCAACTGAAATCATTACAAGCATGGCAACAAACAAAACATTTTACACTGATTCCAGTGGGCGTGATTTCATCAAAAGGGTATGATGCACTACCACTAGCACTTGACCCTTTCCCCAGACAAAAAATGTCTATTGTCTTTCGAATAAATGTAGTGAAAGCAAAAAAATAGTTCACAGACAATTGCATTAATGATTCCTGCGCTAGTTTTGCAAGGGGGGGGGGGGGGGGGAGAAACTAGCGATGTTATAGAGGATAACTGCAATATAAATTAAGTGTTGTAACGGTGCACAATTATGCCATTACTTATTTTAGTATAAGATGCCCTTTTTTCTTTCAGGTACGGGATTATCGCTCGGAGTGGAAGAT
Organism: Triticum timopheevii; assembly: GCA_963921465.1. Taxonomy (NCBI): domain Eukaryota; kingdom Viridiplantae; phylum Streptophyta; class Magnoliopsida; order Poales; family Poaceae; genus Triticum; species Triticum timopheevii. The sequence goes on from OY997270.1 coordinate 594,861,430, forward strand.
TCAAGTAAACCAACCTGTTGCTGGAAACTATTATCCTGTGAGCTCTTGTTTGCTCTATTATATTTTAAACAAGGAAGCTTAGTAATATCCTTAAGAAATGGCTTCTTTCATCCTTTTCCCTCATTGAGTCAACATCTGGAAGTAGTTAGGAGTTCACTTTACACTTCCCCTCAGTTTACACATATTTTGTTTTTGGAGGGTTTTTGGTTTACTTTGTAATTGATATGTTTTTGGTCATTGACTCTACCTGTAGATGGCAACAGACATCTAATGACAGCTAAAGTAGCTCTCTTCTTTACTTATTTAACACCCTAAGAATAAGACGTGATACATGTAGTGATTTTATTGTGTAGCTTAGACGAGATGATGTGATCTTGCAGTGCAAAAGGACACACAAATTTTGACATTTAATGACAGATGAGGCAAGTCTCTGCATTTGGTGACATACAAGAGGGTTGACATAGGAAGTTGATCATTTAATGACAGATTTTAGCCGTATTTGGAGAACTTTGGTAGGCGAGGGGCTATTGGTGATTATGGAAGTTATAAGAAGTTGAATTGTGGAGGATCCATAGTTGCAAAGTATTCTGTAGTTTCACTTGTAGATTGTGATGGGGCTGATTTATACACAGATTGATAGATCTGTATTTATTTTCAGGTTAATCTTGGCATTTATGTGGAAGATGGCAGCAAAGAGTTATCTATACTTGTAGACAGGTCTGTTGGAGGTTCGAGCATAAAGGATGGACAAATAGAGCTAATGCTACACAGGTACATGTCACAATCAGATTTGCACAGTATTTTCTTCCTTCTTTCATACTGTAGCAATTTTCTTTTTCTACCTCTGCTTGGTTCAATATTTCTTACTCCTCGTGTAGGAGGCTACTCAATGATGATGGTCGTGGTGTTGCGGAAGCTCTAGAGGAAAAAGTCTGTTTGGATGATCAATGTGAAGGACTAGTTGTAAGTAATGAATATCTTTCTGATCATGTGCTTTGGATGGAATTGAAAACCAGATGTTTGCATATACCACCAAATCCTGTTGTGCAGATCAATTTGTTCTATTATTTGCAAGCACACAATATATTGTGCAGAAACATTATCTAAAGCAACTTATTACATTATCAACAGATTCAAGGAAAATACTATCTCAAAATTGACCCACAAGGTGACGGAGCTAGGTGGCGTCGTACGTTTGGTCAGGAACTGTACTCTCCTCTTCTTCTTGCGTTCGCAGAAAAGGTACAGCATAAATTTTGTTGCACTCGTGATCGAACAAACAGTTATTCTCGTCATATTGAACATACCCCTACTTGTTTTTCCAGGATGGAGGCAACTGGGCGAATTCACATGTTTCATCATTCTCTGCAATGGATCCAACTTACAGCCTTCCTGAAAATGTCGCGTTGCTTACTCTTGAGGTATGTGTATGTCTATGGAGAATGGACCATTGTTATCATCTCTCCTTAACAAGGGAAAAAATCGGTATGCACTGGGCAAGAGAGTGCTGATCTGATAACTCTGAGTACCATACCATTTTTTTTTGCAATGTTGCAAGCTAGTTTCTAATCCTGCTGGTTTGAGAGGTTACAAGTAATACCAGCCAGTTTGCTGCAACAAATGTAATCAACACCACAGAATATTGATGAAAATGGCATCTGGGTCCGTTTGCTGCGCGTGTTAAAAGTACCTATGCGTTCTACAGGAACTCGAAGATGGAAGTGTTCTCCTTCGGTTGGCTCACCTATACGAGGTCTCATACTTCGGTCATTCTCATTTACTTTCTCTCGCTCCAAGCAGATCCAGTTTTGTACCTTTTGTAAAACATTGTGCTGTGCATGTAGGCTGGAGAGCACAAGGATCTCTCGGCTCCGGCGAGTGTCGACCTCAAGAGGGTATTCCCAGATAAAAAGGTAACCTCCATTAAAATCTACACCGTTTTATTTATTTGATTGGATCTTGATGAATATTCTCACACCCTTCCCAATCCTGATGCTCCAGATTGGCAAGATAATCGAAACAAGCCTATCAGCGAACCAAGAGCGCGCTGCCATGGAGAAGAAGAGGCTGAAGTGGAAGGTGGCAGGGCCTCCCCCAAAAGAAAATGTGGTCCGTGGAGGGCCCGTGGACCCCTCCAAGCTCGTCGTCGAGCTGGCGCCCATGGAGATCCGCACGTTCGTCATCAACTTTGACCACCGACTCGCCGCACATCCGATCTAAGCGCCATGGCGATGATCGCCGACGTTGTAACTTTTTTGTAATTTTGACTCAGAATGTTGTATTGTTGAAGCTGAACCCGAATGAGTTGTGAATAGCAATAAGAAATAATGTGGCTACGGAGGCCTGGAGCGTCATCAACATCTTAAATAAGCTTCCGCTAGTGAGATCAGTTGCTTGAGTACTTGAGCGCATACTCCAACGCCAAATTATAGATTTAACATAATATTTTTCAAAGTCAAACTTTGGAAATTTCGACTAAGTTTTATAGAAAAACTATCAACTTACAGTACTAAATCAACACCATTAGTTTCATCATAAATATTTTATGAACGTAAATGTTCATGTTATACCTATAAATATGTTCAAAGTTTACGAAGATTTAAAAAAAATATTTATTCACCATAATTTGGCAAGGAGTGAGTATGTGATTGTGATGGTATCGTGGTGTCTGAGTACCAAGTGTGGAGTTTTGACTCCCTGGCTTGAACATTTTTTTCACCTGGTCCTATCGTGAAAAAAAAACCCTCCACTCCCGCTCGCCCAAGGCCCAAACTCAACATCTAAAAACAAAACAAGGCGGCCCGCTCTCCCCGGCTCCGCTCCCATGGCGAAGGAGGACCCGGGGCCTCAGCCGGCGGAGGGCGACGCCCCGTTGCCGGCGGGGTTCATCTTCACGTGCGACGGCGCGACCAAGCCCGAGTGCTTCAGGTACAGGGTGCTGGGCCTGCCGCGGCGGAGGCTGGGCGCCGTCTCCCGGATCAGGCGCGGCGCCGCGCTCTTCCTCTACGACTTCCACGCCAGGTACCTCTACGGGCCCTACCGCGCCGACTCCGACGGCGGGCGCGACCTCGAGCCCGCCGCCTTCCAGGGCCGCCTACCTGCCCAGGTACCGTCCCGCCCCCCCTCGCCTTCCATGCCTGGAGGCTGGAGTCATGTGTGATTGTGCATGTGTGAATCTCTCCACCATCAAGGAAGGATGCGGTGCTGATTTGCCACTCGATGCGTCACTGAAATATGAGGTTCCTGGTGCCACATTTCAGTGGCAAATCACCAGGTCCCAAATCTGTATAGTGTCGGATTCTCAGTTTTGCACCCTTGTTAGGTCCCAAATCCACTGCTAGGAATGATACATAAGTATTTTATTTTGCAAGTCCCTTATGTCCCAAAGGAGTCCTGACAATTTTAATTTTCTGAAATTTCAGTTCATCTTGGCTCATATTGTGCTCTTCAGTTTCCAGTGGCATCCATCAATCATCTTGATAGATTAGCCGTACATTATTATTACTCATAAACTGAATGTTCAGTGTTCGTATGTGCAGGTCAAATTTATGATTGATGGTGATTTCATGCCTGTCCGAGGGAAAACCGTAAGATACACCATAAAAGAGAATTATCCCGGCAAATTCTTGCCAGAACTTACCTTTACACAAGTAAGCGGGAATCAGTGTTTGTTGATGTTTTGTACTTGAGTAGAGGTGAAACGAATTGTGCTGAATCTTTCTTGTAGACAACTCCTGTACAAAATGGTTCGAACTTAAGGCAGTCTGCCAGATGGACACTCATTCTCGCTTATTTATGGCCTTCTGTATACATTAAAGTATCAAACTAGTCAATTCACATCTTGTTGTGCCTAGTTTGAACTACTGATGGAAGCCTATTTTATGAAAAACAGTAATTAGGAGAGCCATGTGTTAGACCTTTCAACCTGAGCATTGATAGTTGTGGATGACACTAGGAGAGTTGGGACAATTTTCGTTGGTTTATTTCTCACACAATGCCATGCCAACCTGAGGGGTTGGGGGTACATATTTATAGGCTGCTAGCCAGCCAAGCATATGCTAAGATGCTGCTAAGATGCCAGTCTAAAATGCTAGTCTAAGATGCTAACTGACTGTCCTTGATGGTCAAGAACAGAACTCTATCCTAACAGCCAGTCCTTTATGGTCCAGGATTTTATCCTCCTAACTGCCACAAGGACCATGTGCTGCAGCCCCACAAAGACCCTAGTACACAGACTTATCCATCATTCTCCCCCTAAGTCTTGTACGTCGTCTTGTGGGAGAGTTGAATCATCCCGATCCTGGAGCAAAGCTCGTGGAACTTGATCCTCCCAAGGGGCTTGGTGAGCAGGTCTGCGAGCTGGTCCGTGGTGTTGATGTAGCTCGCCTCGATGCTCCCTTCTTCCAAGCAGCTGCGGATGAAGTGATACCTCAGTCGGATGTGCTTGCTCCGTTCGTGAAAAACGGGGTTCTTTGCCAGAGCCAGGGCGGACTTGCTGTCCACCAGGAGCTGCACCGTTCTGGTGTCTTGAACGAGAAGATCACCAAGCAGTCGAGCGAGCCAGAGCGCCTGAGTGTAGGCGGTGGAGGCCGCTATGTACTCAGCCTCACAGCTGGACAGGGCCACCACCTGCTGCTTGACTGATTGCCAACTCACGAGACACTTGCCGAGGAAGAAGAGGATCCCGCTCGTGCTCTTGCTGGTGTCGATGTCGCCGGCATGGTCGCTGTCGCTGTACCCGACGAAGTGTGCCGCCCCCGGACACCTAGGGTAGTGGAGGCCGTGGTCGAGGGTCCCTGCTACGTAGCGGACGATCCTCTTCACTGCCTGCTGGTGTTCCGTCGTCGGTCGCTCCATTAAACGACTGACATAGCCGACGGAGAATGCCAAGTCCGGCCGTGTGTGGGCGAGGTAGCGGAGGCTCCCCACAAGGCGTCGGTACTGCGTAGCATCCACTTCCCCCGTCTTGCTGTCACGGCTCAGTTTCAGCCTCTCCTCCATCGGAGTGAGAGCTGGGTGGCAGTCGGTGAGCCCAGCTAGCTCAACGATGCGCTTGGCGTAGGCGGACTGTCGAAGCGTGATCCCGGAGTGATCCTGGTGCACCTCAATCCCAAGATAGAAGGAGAGGAGCCCCAGATCACTCATCTGGAAGGTGGCCTTCATGTCTTCCTTGAACGCCGCCACCTCTGCATCTTTGGTGCCGGTGATCACCAAGTCGTCAACATAGATGCCCACCAGCAGGCATTTCCTCCACTGCCCCGTCGGTAGACGGCCGCCTCATGCGGGCTTTGCTCGAAGCCCATCTTCTTCAGCGTGGAGTCCAGCTTGGCGTTGCATGCCCTAGGTGCCTGCCGTAGACCATAGAGAGCCTTGCGCAGGCGGAGTACCTTGCCCTCCTGGCCGGGGATCGCAAATCCCGGTGGCTGATGCACGTAGACTTCCTCCTTCAAGTCGCCGTTGAGGAATGCCGACTTGACATCCATGTGGTGGACACGCCAGCCCTCCTGGGCAGCCAGCGCAAGGAGAAGTCGCACGGACTCCATCTGTGCCACGGGAGCGAAAGCGTCGTCGAAGTCGACTCCTTCCTGTTGCAAGAAGCCTCGGGCCACCAAGCGAGCCTTGTGCTTGATGATGGCGCCGGCTCCATCCCTCTTCGGCTTGAACACCCACTTAAGGGTGATTGCGCGGTGACCACGAGGGAGATCAGCGAGCTCCCAGGTGCGGTTTTGCTCGACCGCATCCATCTCCAACTGCATCGCGGCGCGCCATGCCGCGTCTCTCTCGGCCTCTGCAAAGGACCGTGGTTCGCCGTCTTCACACGCGAGCTGTAGCTGCGCCTCCAAATCACGTGACACTAGTCCCGGCACCAGCTGGTCGCCGAGCAGATTATCCATCGTACGGTACCGCAACGGTTCGCCGTCATGCCACGCATCGATGCGCTCCTCGTCGTGAGTGAGCGGGGAAGCGAACTTCATCGGGTTGTGCTCTGCGTGAGCTGGTGCTGATGAAGACGAGCCCGGAGTGGTGACCGCCGGGGCTGGAGTATGCGGCGTCGCCGGTTGCGGTGTCGCCGGCGTAGCAGGCGCCGGAGTCGATGTAGTTTTGGGGGCCGGGGTAGACATGCCTGGCGAAGAGGAGCTGCTTGCTCCCCCAGCTTCCTTGAAGTGGGCGTACTCGACAATGAAGTCGTCATACATTGACGTCGAGCCGTCGTCCACCGCCTTGTCCCATTGCCACCCTCGCCCTTCGTTGAACACGACGTCTCGCGCTGTGCGCACATGTTGTGTCTTTGGGTCGAGGATGCGGTAGGCCTTTGAGCCCTCCGCGTAGCCGATGAAGACTCCCGGAGTGCTCCTGTCGTCGAGCTTGCCGATGTGGCCGAGCTCCTTGGCGAACGCAAGGCAGCCAAAGACCCGCAAATGAGAGACCGCCGGCTTCCGCCCATGCCAGGCCTCGTACGGAGTCCTGTCGTTAAGTGCCTTAGTAGGTGAGCGGTTGAGGATGTAGACGGCCGTTAGCACCGCCTCTCCCGAGAAGATAGCCGACATTCCTCTCTGCTTGAGGAGAGCCCGAGCCATCCCCACAACCGTCTGGTTGCGCCGCTCGATGACGCCGTTTTGCTGCGGGTTGTACGACGCGGAGTAGTGGCGCTGGATGCCCTCATCGGCGCAGTACGACGCGAATTCAGCCGCCGTTGTCAGTGCGCAACACGCGCAATTTGCGGCCGCTCTCCGCCTCCACACCAACCTGCGCGCGCCTGATGGCGTCCGCCGCTTCTCCCTTACTGCCGAGGATCATCACCCACATGTAGCGGGAGAGATCGTCGACGAGCAGCAGGAAGTAGCGTCGACCTCCTGGTGTGGCTGGCGTCACCGGGCCGCATAGGTCTCCGTGCACGAGCTCCAGCTTCTCCTTGGCCCGAAAACTCGCCTGTTGGGGAAAGGGGAGTCATCTCTGCTTCGTCAGCACGCAGATGTCGCAGAACTGCTCCACATGGCCGAGGCATGGCAGGCCTCGCACCATCTCCTTGGCACTTAGACGCTTCAGGGCCTCAAAATGAAGGTGCCCAAAGCGCTCATGCCACTGCCACGCCTCGTCGTCTCGACGGACAGCGAGACAGACCGGTTGTGCCACCTGCACATCAAGGACGTAGAGTCGATTTTCACCTCTGGGTACCTTGGCGAGAAGGCGACGCTGGCGATCCCAGATGCGTAGGACCCCATGCTCAATCAGCACGCGTGAGCCGTTCTCATCCAGCTGTCCCAAGCTGATGATGGAGTTCCTTAGCGCGGGGATGTAGTAGACACCGGTGAGCAGTCGGTGCTCTCCCGCCTTGGTGGTGAAGATGACGGAGCCGATGCCCTTTATCTCCACAGTGGAGGCATCCCCGAACTTGACGGAGCCTCGCGCATCGGAGTTGAGCTCGCGAAGAATTCCCTTCGACCGGTCATGTGGTGGGTGGCGCCGGTGTCGAGGCACCACCCCGTAGTCTTGTCCTTCCCGGAGCCATCGCCGAGAAGAGCGTGTGCTTTTGGCTCATCGAGGTGGATGAAAGCCTTTGCGACTGGAGTCGCTGAAGGTAGCTCAATGCTTGCATGCGCCATGAACAGAGCCGTCTCCTCCTCCTTCGCCTGTGCGACGTGAGCCTGGCCTTGTCGTGGTTGCCGACACTCATTGGCCCAATGGCCAAACCGGCCACAGTTGTGGCAACTGTTGTCTTGTGCCGGCTTGGGCTTGCCAGCGGCGCCGTCCTTGGCGCTTCCGCGGGCGTCACCCTCGGCACGTCCTTGTGCCCTGCCCGGGGGGCCTCTTCGCGCCTTACGCTGCTTGCCACGCTTGCGGCCGCCCGTCGTGGAAGAAGGCTCCCCCTTCTTCCTGTCACCAAGGCTGGCATCCCACGGCTCCCGAGTTAGGAGTAGCTTCCCGCCGGTGGTGATGGGCCCCGAGGAAGGCTGTGGCTCGTCGGTGTCGACGACCTTGAGGCGACCTATCGCCTCCTCGATCGTCATCGTGGAGAGGTCCAGCAAAGACTCGATCGACCGAGCCATCTGCTTGTACTTCTCGGGGATGCACCGAAAAAGCTTCTCGACAGCTCTCTCCTCGGTGTAGGTGGCATCGCCAAACTTCACCAACTTCTGCAGCAGAGTGTTGAGACGGAGAGCAAAGTCATCAACGTCCTCACCTGGCTTGAAACCCAGGCTCTCCCACTCCTTACGGAGTGCCTGCAGGGTGGACTTGCAAGCACGATCGCTGCCGATGCGTGCCGCGGCGATGGCGTCCCAAGCCTCCTTGGCAGTCTGCTTGTTGGAAAGCGATAACTGCATCTCGGGCGGGACTGCGGCGATGAGGGCGTCCAGCGCCCGTCGATCCTCTAGGTGGTCGACGTTGCTGTCCTGGACTGCCTCCCATAGGCGCCGCACCTGGAGCCTGATCTTCATGATCCCAGCCCACTCGACGTAGTTGGTTTTAGTGAAGGTAGGCCACCCAACACTGGGACCAACATCCCTGACCACAGTCCGGACCTCGTAGAGGCCGCGGTCCTGGTCATTGCAGCCGCCGTCGCGGTGCACACCTGCACCTGGAGCATGGGCGTGCTCGGCTGCCCACTGCGCCGTCCACTCTTGCGCCACTTTGGCGCGATCTGCGTCGGCGCCGTCGTCCGCAGCCGCGGAGCTGTTGGAGCTGCCGGAGCCGCCGCGGAGTGCCTTGGCATCCGCCGTAGCCTCACGTGCTGCTTCTGCTGCTGCTGCTGCTTCTACCTCCGCCCTGGCTGCTTCTACCTCCGCTCTGGCTGCTGCCAGCTCCGCTGCAGCCAGCCTCGACACCCTTGCTGCCGCAGCAGCTGCTGCTATAGCTGCTCGCTCACGCTCCTCTGCCACGGCGCGCTCGGCCTCCTGCCGGCGCCGTATGCTCGAGGTAGCCGTGTGCTGAGAGCGACCTGCAGACATGGCTTGCTGCAGGGGGGCTGTTGCGTGAAGAGGAGGCTGTTGACGAACTGCTGCTCGACAGTCCGGAGGGAGGGAGGTAACCAGAGGCAGTCGGAGCAGCTGCTGCTACCGACTTAGGCTTCTCACAGGAAATGCTCAGGGTGCAAGATAACGAGGCTCTGATACCACTTGGTAGACCTTTCAACCTGAGCATTGATAGTTGTAGATGACACTAGGAGAGTTGGGACAATTTTCGTTGGTTTATTTCTCACACAATGCCATGCCAACCTGAGGGGTTGGGGATACATATTTATAGGCTGCTAGCCAGCCAAGCATATGCTAAGATGCTGCTAAGATGCCAGTCTAAGATGCTAGTCTAAGATGCTAACTGACTGTCCTTGATGGTCAAGAACAGAACTCTATCCTAACAGCCAGTCCTTTATGGTCCAGGATTTTATCCTCCTAACTGCCACAAGGACCATGTGCTGCAGCCCGACAAAGACCCTAGTACACAGACTTATCCATCACCATGTGCTTCAGAACTTGCTGCTGTGGTGTTAGCATATGTACAAGCAAGTCGAGATTGAGAGGGATTAGAATGTACTAATATTTAGTTCTTTATTGACTAGTATGATTTAATTTCGAGAACTCAAGTTTATATTTTTAATGCCTTTATTTTGCATCTCAGCCACTTATTTTGTAGAACCCGGATATTTTTAGTATGGCAGCACCCATAGGGTTTCTGATTATATTAAGCTGTTTGGTAATCAAACTGTTTCCTTTTCCTGGGAAAATAGCAACATGGTATAGAGATGAAAAAAGTGGGTGTAATGGGAACACATTCTTCTTTCTATCACTTCTTCTGTCGAGTTTTTAGTTGGAATGACTCGTATAGTCATATCAGTATATCGGCTAGTTGGAATAGACAAGAATAGCACATTTATCCTCCATCATTCTGTTGTCTTTAATTTTATCAGTGCTTAGCTGTGAACTATATCATACATTTACCTGCATTGAATTTCCATTGTTTTTGATATTCTGTTGTAGGTTGAGAAACTGAGAGCATTGTTCCGTCCAATTACTTCACTGCCAGTGCCAGAGGCACCACCCCTGCATTATGTTGGCAACAGTCATTCCGCTCCATCTGCTGCTTTTCTGCCTCCTTCAGCTTCATCTGCAGACCCAACACAGCCAGCTGCTTATGTGCCTCACCCAAGCGCCCATGTTCTCACTCCAGCTGCTCAGTTGGTGCCAAATGAACCTTATGCATGCCCAGATTCTCACCTTCCTGCTCCGACTGCTCAATTCGCCGCGCCTGCTTACTATGTGACCACAACTGCGCATCCGTATCAAGCAGGTTATCAAGCATACGGTGCATCGCCTGCCACCTACCACTGCGCCCAGGCGCCTCCTTTGCAACTTGTCTATGTGCAAGCCTAACACCCTGTGCCAAAACATGTTACAGACCCTGCCTGCCCCTCTGATCCCAACTATGATGCTAATGGGAATAATCCGTATCTATTTGATGCTGTGAAGTCTCAGTACCAGGAAACTACTTCTAGGAGGTATGTATGGTAGCCACCAATTTGGCTTAGTACTTCTCTGTTTCTTAATATCTGCTACATGAAAAGCTATTTTTTGCAATCCAATCTGTATACATATAGGTCAATGCCCGCCTCGTTGACGTCTCAAAACCGTAATTTTCAGCTACTCTAGGTACTTCTAAAAAGGAACTATTTGCAGGGACAATGTAGATCGGAAGTGTCTTTTTTCCTTTGCTACATGCACAAGTAATTGATCGTGCTTTTTCTTTGTATGTTTTTGTGTTTCAGAGCTACCGCACCACATGAAGTGGCCGCGACGAACCCACAACTTGTCATGCACTATGTGTACGCCCCAGGCAGCGAGTGTGCAGCCGGAGAAACTACGCAGTCCAGTGCTGAAGGAGCCGCATCGGCGGTCTACTCCCATGCGGGTGCCCCAGCAACTACTCAGGCTGCACCATCGGTGTACGCCGTCGTAGCTGCACCACATGAAGTGGCCGCGATGAACCTGCAACTTGTCATGCATTACGGGTACGCCCCAGGCAGCTAGGGTGCAACCGAAGAAACTACGCAGTCCAGTGCTGAAGGAGCTGCATCAGTGATCTACTCCCATGCGGGTGCCCCAGTGTCAGGCTGCGGCATCGGTGTATGCCGTGGCAGCTGCACGGGCTAACCTGTGATTGCCCTGTCATCATTCAGTCTTTCTGGCAACATGGTCGACCTAAACCAAATGAGCTTTTGCTCTACCCTGTCGTGTTTCACCATTCTACCCACACAAGGGACTGGGAGTTCAGATCGGCGAAAGATGGCATCGCTCTCCTTTCTGCTGATGTGTTTGGTATGATGTATAGAAGGATTCAGCTGCTGCTGTTTAGTTCGTTAGACTGGTGGTACTAACTGGTAGCTGTTGGTGTCGAGATTAGAGTGGTATAAGGTCATGCAACATATATCCAAATAAAGCGCCGAAGGGGGGGGGGGGGGGGGGGGGGGGGGGGGAAACCTCACTCTGGTTGATTACTTGTATGCCACCATATCCCTATAATTTTCATATTGTAGACGGGAGTGGAATTTTTTCCCCAATTGCCGCCACATGGCGCCTATCGCAAAAACCATCTCCTTGTGAGTTGGTTTTGCAGGGTGCAAACCGTAACCAGGAACTATTACTCTTGTCTGGTTAAGACGGTACCTAAGTTGCCCGAATTTGTAATTTGGGTAAGTCGATTTCTTGGAAGAAGGGAGGCAAGCCAGAGCGATAGCGAGGCGCTGGGCCACAGTCGAGGCTGAGCTTGGAACGAGCTGGAGTCGAAGACGCTGCAACATCTCAGGAGGAGGTGAGTTCGAGGATTGACCGATGCGGGTAGGGCCCTCTTAGTATTGATTTCTGCTCAAAGGCGCGGATGGCGCCGGGAGCAGCAGTGAGACGTGCCATCGCAGCTGGAGGAAAGGTCTTGATCAGGTGAGCCGGAGACAAGCAGTGGAGGAGGAACGATTCAAGGTGGAAGAAAGGACATCCATTGTATCATAATCCAATGGTCAAGAAAATTGATTTATCCAAAATAAAATTTTAGGCCACTTATATCTATATAGTCGGTCCCATAATTTGTGCTAGTCAGTGAAATGGACATCTGATCGTGGTTGATCATTGATGCAGTGGTACACTTAGCCGGTGCCAGTGCCATTTCCTTGCAGTTTTCTGCCAAGAAACTACCTGTAGATTAAAGATTACATAGCAGTTTTCCTTTTCTGAATCTGCCGGTATATAAGATACTTATTCAGATATAATAATATGATAAAAAACTGTTCATTTCGTTGACACAACTTGGGTTCTCACTTTGTAGCTGTTTTCTTGAATATATGGCACAATTCTCCTTCTCAACAATGGCAGCCAGCCCCAAGCGAGTGGAAGGGCCTGGGATCCCATCCCCAGTCGTCTAGGACAGGCCAGACACTACCTGTGTTATCCTGCAATTCTCACAAACACATTAGTCCCTCAACCATGTTTGTCGTCAATACTCCAAAACCAACTAGGGGTGGCACTAGATGCACTTACAATCTCCCCCATTTTGGTGATTGATGACAAACTGGTTGAAGTTTTCAACGGGGATAAAAGTATGTGAAAGTTCAGTGTTGTGAGTATTGTCTTCATACATATGACGAGGCTCCCCCTGAAGATGTGCATATAAATAGTTTGCTTTTGAATGCAAATGCACATGGCAGGTTTTGCTTTGCGGAGGCCATCTTCAAAGTGTGAAGACAATGCATCATGCATATAAGAAGATAATGATATGCATAATGGAAAATGGGCGTCTGCAGAATGACTTCATGCGGAATTTATCATCGCATCACAAAGTGGCAGCAAAAGTAGCAGACGACCATCAAGTTTAAGTGTTACAACTCAAAAGCCAAATGTTTCAGAACGAGAGTTGTAAGAACTTAGCAAAAAAAATAAGCAACCACCCATATGAACCCGCTTGAAGACTATCAACTCATATGCTTCTCCCCCTTTTGTCAATAATGACCAAAAAGGTTTGAAGACATAGAGTATCTACTTGTTCCCAGTTGGAGACGATGTTGGAGCAGCAGGGTCGACGATGGAGTTAGGTGGTGCAGACGGGCCTTGTGCAGCATCAACATGCTGAGCAGTGAGAGCAGGAGAAGTGGCATCATCTTCTTCATCGACGACTTTCGCAACAACAGTTGCAGCCGAGGATGAGTACTCAGAATCTTCAATGGAGGGTGTGCGACGCCAACTTGCATTTTGAGGTAGCCTGGAGTCAAACTTGAAATTTTTAGTGAAGCCATCCGCGCGAAGTTCATCTTCAGCGCAGAGCAAGGTGAGACTCTTCCAGGAACGGCGATAAGCTTCATGAGCAACAAACAAGTTCTTGGTGGCTGAGTTGCGAATGTGATTTACATCCACCAAGATACTCTTCATCTAACGCTTTAGCCAATCATGATGTTTGTCCTACTTTTGATGTAAGGCCACCAGAAGCTCACGGTCATTGATAACACGAGGACGCTTCTGAGGCCTTTGTGCAATGGTGCTTGCAGTGGCTTCGGTGTTTGCACGATGCGGTAGGCGCATGTTTCCAGCCAAGGGATAGGCATGAGTTGCAACATTGGGCACATGGACACCATCAATGGGCTGTGTGAAGCTCTGGAACTCAGCATTCTGAAGATGGAGGGGCTTCTTTGCAGGCTCAGGGTAGATGGCTTCAACAGACACGTCAACATCAGGCAAGAAGACAATGTGATTGCGAGCTGATGGCCGATAGTCAACAGTTGAATGAAGCTTAATCAAGCGCATCACCCATGGAGCATAGAACTTCAGACCAAACAGATCAATCCCGGAAGCAGCAAGTTGTCTGATGAAGAAATCCTGAGTGTTGAATCAGATGCCATTGACGATATAGAACACCAAAGTCTTCATGGAGCTTTCAAGTTTGGCTTCAGATGAATGGACTTTGATGGGCCAGAGAGTATGCCTCAGGATGTGATATATTGTGTGTGGCAGATACTCGAGGTCCTTAACAAAGAATTCCTTTGGATATTCATCGTCTTGGGGCAAAGGCTTCATCATGCTAAGCATTTGGCTCATGTTCGGCTCAGTCTTCTAAAATATGCTCTGTAGTTCATTCTGATAAAACGAACAACGAGGCTCGTATAGCTCACCTGGAGTGGGCAGGGAAGTCAGCTCGATGATATCTTGAGCTTTAGCTTCGTGATGCACATCACCTGTCATCCACTCAAGGATCCAAGTCTTCGAATCCCTGTTGTAGCCTCGAATGTGTAAGGTGGCATAGAACTGCAGGAGGAGCTCTTCATTCCAGTGCTCTTTATCATTGACAAATGGCAGAAGACCAACACCCCTGAAGCAGTCAAGGGCTTCTTCCAAACATGGCAGCCCAGCCATAGCATCACAATCCAGACGCCTGTGAGGAAAGATCCTGTCTTGATTGTACAGAATGCAAGAGTAATAGCTTCATTGTTGGTGGCTCCAAAATCTGTCAGATGAGATTCTTGACTTCTTGTAAGCGTTCTTGGCACTGTCAAAGAATGTATTTTCTTCTCTGAAACTAAGCACACTGAATGAGCCTTGGGTAGTTACAGCGCTAAGAAGCCTTGGCAGATGCGGCTTTGGCTTCTGGACTTGAGGCCTTCGCTCCACATGATAGTCATATTGTGGTCCTGGAGCGGTGGGAGGAATCATAATTGGCCAGCGAACGATGACAAGATGATCGTTATGATCGAAGGCCAGTTTCATGGTGTGCGGCCGTGGTGGAGGAATAGCGCCATCAGTGATGACTGGCGTCACAGTAGCTTCAGGCTCCACATTGTCTTCAGCCATGACAGGGTCATTGGCTTCAGTAGCAGTGTTGGTGGCAGCCTCATTGTTTTCAACCTCCATTTGGTCAATGATCGGAGGGTCAGGAATGATCACATTCTCTTCAAGAATGACTTGATCAACAACAGGGGGTGTGGCTTCTCTTTCTACTTCTCTTCTTTCTTCATCGGGTGATGCAGCCAGAATGTCTTCAGCAGCATTAGCCTTGATCAGTCGCAGAAGGATTCTCTTCAGGGAACACTTGACGTGCCACTGAGCTGGATTGTTGTGAATCTTCTTATGGAATGGTGGACATGGATACGGATGGCTTGAGACCTTTACGAAGCCTGCAAAACGCTGGCGATGCCTTTGGAGATGGAGTGGTCTCCATGTAATTGTCATCATCAAGTACCGGATAGGTAACTTGAGCTAGTGGAGTATGGGGTGTCTCATCTTGAACAGGGGTATCTTCTTGTTGGCGCTCAGCCCAGGAGTCATCTTGAGCAATTGGCGTCAATGGACAACCAATGCTAATCTATTCACTGCTCGTTGGAGCAGGTGATGATACCAACTAGCGCTCGAGCTGAGGAAGGACTTCATCATCAACTACATTGTCTTCATGACCAATGTCTTCAGCTGCGTTGGGGTCAACAACTAGAACTTCATCAGATTCATGTGCCTCTATGGGAGCAGGCTCATGAACAACGAGACGATGCTCACAATTAGCAGAGGCAAGATATACAACAGAGATGGGTTCAACAACAAGAGGCTCAAGGGCAGCAGCACGATCTTTCCTTGAAGACTTAGAGCCCTTAGTCTTCAACTTTTTCTTGGAAGGGGCATCATCAGATGTATCCTTGTGCTTCCTCTTCCCGGCTTCTGCTTCAGCCTGCCTAGTCTTCTTGAGCTCAGAAGCAGCTGAGGGGACCTTTGGCTTCAAGCTAGTCATGCTGGCAGGGAAGACAATGCTGGGTTGTCCCTGCCTTGCAGTGTCAGGATTAGCTTCAACATGCTTCTTGCTCTTCTTAGCAGCCATTCTGGGATCAATGACAGGACGCCCAAGAGCTTTCTTCTTTTCAGCTTCATTGTGCGCTTGCACACATTTCTGGGCGTAGGACTTCATGCATTCTTGAGAGCCTTTGGCTTCTTCACGCTTCTTATGAAATTCAGTTCTGAGGTCATTCAACATCTTCTTGAAGATTTGCACATCTGCCACACTGAGCTTGTGCATTTTCTTCTTGAAATGGGCCTTATCATAGTCAATCTTATTCTTGAGCTCGACGATTTTCTGTGCCAGGCCCAACTCATTAGCAATTGCAGAGTGGAATGTGACGCTGATGCCCACTGGCAGCTGCAAACTGTCAATGCTGATGTTCTAGTTGTCAAACCACTCATCAATGAAATTGTTCAAGATGTCAACATCAAAGAGGGGCAGATCACTGAAGATCTCCGCCTCTTGCTTACTCTTGATCAGAATCTCAAGGGCTTCATCACCAAGATCTTCATCGCTGGACAGATCAATGGTGTCTTCCTCATTGCGCAGAATGGCAGCAGGAGTGAGGGGTTGCCAGTAGCCTTCTTGGGCAATGGCTTCTTAGTCCTTTTGGACACGCGAGATAAATCTTTAGACTGCACACTGGATTCAGGCGGTGCAGTTGTCAGTGACTTCTTGGTTGAAGCTTTTGGGGCAGCAGAGGCAGATGGCTTTGAAGCTTTTGCCTTCTTCTTCTGTTGCTTTAGTGGTGATGGAGCATCATCAGAATCAGCTTCTTCAGCAGATTGCTCCACAACAGCTCTCTGGGCAGCAATATGAGACAGAAGCCCGTCGAAGTTGGTGAAGGGGCCAATCCTGTTCTCATTGGTTTCACGAGTTCCATCTGGTCTTGGAGCGGAGGGGCCAGGGTTGAAGTTGAGGCCAAACTCCTTTTGGTTCTTAGTCGTTGAATCTTTTGCAAACTGGAAGTTGCGCTTGAAAGATTGTCTTCACGACACCATAGGAGAGAAGATGGGTCAGCATTCTTAGGCTGTGGTCCTCTGTCCATATAGGGATAGAACCCTTGTTCAATAGCTTCATCCTTGTTCTTCGATACCAAACCGCGGTACAGACAGTCATCCCATGGGCGTTTGATGGCATTCTTTTCAGCATATTCAGGTGTTACAAACCTGTACTTGAACCATTGCTCTGCCCAATATCTTCGGATCCACTGGATCCGGTTCTTACACTGGGTGTAGCTCTCCTTTGGATCAGACTTGTAGAGTTCATACAGATCTTCAGGCAAATCAAGTGCAGTGTTGCCACGGCGTTGCCTGCCTCCTTTCCGTGTAGACTTCTCTGAAGCCATTACGTTCAGACTGATTGGCTTCAAAATAGTGAAAGGCTTCTGTCTGCTGGTCAGGCAAGAACTAGCTTCAGGAGATTCGATGTGATGCTGTAAGAATTCTACAAATGAATGCAGACTATGAGAACCAAGGGATTCTCCCATGGACATGTACCTTTGACAGCATTAGAGATGCGAGGGAAGGGGAAGAGGTCATATGCATTCTCAGAAGATTTTGAAGATAAATCAGTTTAGATGACATTGACCTCACAGTGCGAAGACATTCACTTATTGAAGGAAGTTGGTTCCAGATTTGTACGAATCCGCGAATAGGTTCAAGTGAGGAATCTAACTAGTTTTGACGCATAAGTGAACATACTTTGCAATATATGAGATTCAGAAAGAGACAGATCCAGATTTGGAAGTGTATAAACCACTTTTGGTCGAATTTGATGGATTTGACAGATCGAAAAGACTGTAAAAAGTAGGTTTTCATTACCACAGACGAACTGCTAGACGAAGTAGATGGGAGGCCGAGCAGTCCAATCTCCCGCGCCCTAACTTGGCAACGGAAGACACCTACGGCGGCAATGGAGAGGAAGAGGTCCACGACCGGCGTGAGGACAGCGTCGAAGAAGTCGCGGCAGCTAAGCGCTTCGTCTCCGGCGTCGACGCGAGCTAGCGGAGGCGCTAGGGTTTGAGCAAGGTAGCGAGGTGGAAGAAGGAATTTTATTTTGACCACGAGGGGTGTGCATTTATAAGGAGGAGGGTAGCGTAGCGCAATTACGTAGGTGCCCCTGGTGGTTCACATCTGAGGAACACGTGGCGTGCATGCAACTTATCAGGAGTTGATCTATGTTCCCACGCACGCCTGGATTGCCGGGTGGTCGTTCCGGCTTCTCCGGTTTTCAGGCAAAAGGATAGAACATTAAAAGCAGTTTGTAAATGTGTGTCCCTGTATCTTCTGCTGACAAGGACGCAGAGAAGATATTCGACAAGTGCCAACAGAATGCACATGACTTGGACAGAAAGAATTTTA
The DNA here is from genome assembly GCA_963921465.1 of Triticum timopheevii. NCBI lineage: Eukaryota > Viridiplantae > Streptophyta > Magnoliopsida > Poales > Poaceae > Triticum > Triticum timopheevii. The sequence continues at coordinate 594,879,582 of OY997270.1, forward strand.
GGGAGTAGCACAGAAGGGATTAGGGTCCGATCACATTCACTTAGGTTAGAAAAATAGCAACATGAAGACATAGCTATAAGTGAATGTTGTAGAGGACAGAACACATATGCAAATATAAATATTACTGAAGACAAATCAACATTGCGAAGATATAGATTTGAAGATAAACCAATGTTGAAGATAATCCAAATGCGAAGATAATGCAGTTATGACGCCAAATGAAAATCTTCGAAAAGTTTTGGTGGTGGCGTTACCCACCGTATACGAATTATTAGACCCAGACACGACGCACAATTATCGTGGCGCTCTGAAGTCAAATTCCATGTTAATGTATTCACACTCAGAGGGTAAGTCTTCGTTGATTGAAGAAATACGTTACTTCGTGTGTTGCACATCTAAGTCATCAACATGCATAAGCGTTAGGATGTGTGTCCATTCACTGGACATTTGAGGATTCTAAGATATTAGCTCACACCGTAGCTTGCAAAACCTCTTCTCATCCAAGGGCTTAGTGAAGATATCAACCAGTTGCTCTTTAGTGTTTACGTGAATGATATCAATGGCTTACTTGTTGACATGATCTCTGAGAAAGTGATGACGAATCTCGATGTGCTTTGTCTTCGAGTGCTGAACTGGATTCTTGGAAAACTTGATGGCGCTTTCATTGTCGCAGAAGAGTGGCACATTCTTCGTGTTGATACCATAGTCCTTGAGAGTTTGCTTCATCCAGAGAAGCTGAGCACAGCATGATCCAGCAGCAATGTATTCAGATTCAGGCAACTGCCATCTCGGATGGCTCCTCCCTCTCCACCTCCCACCTCCCTCTCCCACGTCCTCCAAGCTTCATGGTGATTTCTAAGCTAGATCTCCATGGAAGGGCTCCTGCATTGGGATTTTGCACCGGGCCTTGCCCTAGCCAAACAGGTGAGAAGAATGTTTGGACCACAGTCCATTTTCCCCCCTCTCGGGACCCCAAGGAATTCCTTTTGGTGGTCTCTTTCTCCTCGGCCTCGTTTGCTCTCTTTGTGGATTCGATGGGCATTGCTCTACAATGTTGCATTGGGGGTATTAGCTCTGGTTTTCGTGTGATCAAGATCAATGCCCGTTCATTTCGGTTCTCGGTGGCAAATAATAAAGTGGGGCATTTCATTCATCGGTTGCGGGACAGAATTTGGCCTGACTTTGTTTGTCATTTCCATCTCTATAATGGTCGTTTTGCCCCTGCACCTATTGTTGATTCGTGTTGGCATGCTGATCAAGAGCTTATGGATATCTCTGCTCGTCGTCCAGTGGCCATTAAATCTTCTCTCAATTTCTTACTTTCGAGCTCCCAGTGAGACTCAGGCTCTAATAAGGTTCTTGGCAAATTGGGATGGTTCCCCTTGATCACATGCATTTATCTAATGACAATGTTGCTGAGGCATCGACATCATCGGCTAACATTACTTTGCAACATCACTCTATACCTGCGCGGGTATCTTCCTCCTTGATCACTGATTCTTCGATCTCTTGTTACGGTTTTTCGGATAATTCTATTGGAAGATCTGTTCATCCGATTCCAGACTGCAATAATCCCGCTGCATTAATTGAGCATTTTATGCGGCTGGCAAAATTAGAGGAGCACAAGCCGACACATTTCATTAAATTTGGGGCTTTTAATTGCCCTCTGTCTAGCCCGTACCCGCAGCTTCCTCAGTGTTTCTTTACGTTCAGCTTTCAAATATGCACCCACGCATACCTCTTAGCCCGCTACTCTCTCGGCCCGGCATAAAGCGGATTTGGCCCAAGCTAGTTACACGGCTGCAAAAATTATGGATTTATCAAATAATTGGGTGATTCTTTGCCCGTGCTGTTTACAATGGGGACATCACAAGAATTCTTGCCATGCTCAGTTGATCTGCATTAATTGTTCGTCTCCTGGTCACAAGGCGATTGATTGCCCATTAGTACCTAAATCTTGGACTTGCCCTGAGATGCACGATACATTTGGTAACAAAAACAACCAGACCGGAGGTTTACCTATTTGCATTGACACGCCTAAAGGACGCAGAAAGAGGCCAACCGTTCGATGCTCCGCCTGTGGTTTCTATGGCCACGTGGAACGATCCTGTCTCAAGCAGCGGTATAACAAAACATGGCAACGGAAGCCCAAGAATCCGCAGACTTCCTTTCCTACCCCTCACGGTCCATCTTCCACCTCGGTTTCCCCCACACTGCAGTAGTGCCCAGTCTCGTCACAGCATCAGACGCCACCGCCCACCTTCGCTTCCCTGCCCATGGCAAACTACCCATTGAATCTGGTGCCCTTCCTCCCCCCGGGCTTCGCCGTCGAGCCTGGTCCGACGGACCGCTTGGTGCGCAGCGGTATGGTTGTCGGCCCCATTGCGCCGCTCAACCATGACTTACTCGCCATACCGAAGCTAGCCACTATGTTCCTCTGCATCGTTGCACGGCCATCCACGCCATGGTTGAAGGTCTGTTGCATGAATCCCTGCTCTTCACAACTGAATCTTCTGATCATCCATTCGGCATTGGCATCTTTGGGTTTGCGGATTCCTTCATGCGAGACACTGCGGTTGCCACCCCTCCTGAGCTCGAGGATGAGGATCTCCTCATCACGTTTGTGCCCCATAATGAGACCCTCAATCGCTGCACCACATCTTTTGGCCCTGAAGTTTGGCTGATGTTCTTTGGATTTCCATATGACTACCAGACCGATTACTACATCACCAAAGCTTTAGCTGGTTATGGCTCCCTGGTCGGTTGGTACAATCCGCGTCAAGACAGAAGGTACATCCTGCTCAAAGCTCGCATTCTTCGCCTACGTCTGATTCCCAAGAGTTTTGTGGTCTGGCAATTGGGTGGCGCTCGGGATTGTTGGACAGTGCAAGTTACGATCCTGCGTAGCAATGACTAGAACGGGCTGCTTTCTGAAGTTCTTGCTCCCGGTGAAGAACCACCCCCACCCGATGGCAACCCTCATCCATAGTTTGGACCCCGAGCTCATGGTCGAACAATTGTACCAGCAGAAGGTGCATAATTGGTTGGTTCAGAATGGCGCCCCCCTGCTGGAGATGCAAACCAGGGCAATGGGCCTGGCCAGAACAATGCTGGTTGGGGTGTCTGGCCTGCACCCCCCGGCACCACCTCTGCCGCCGCTTCCTCCTCATTTGGTGAATTACCAGGCCTGGTTAGCTGCTCAAGGACTAACTGTCCAACATGGAATAATGCCTGAATATAATCTGACAGATAATGCTATGGAGGCCTGGAATGACCCTTTCTCTGCATCTTATGAAAGTTCTAAAGACACTACGCTGCTCTTGCCCCCTCTGAATGCACCTGTCTACCAGCAACCTGCTGCTCCATCCTCTATTACTATCTCTGTGGCTTTGCACAACCATGGCATTCAGTTTGGACTGTCAGCTCAAGGGTAGTCTGAACTTATCAACCTCCTGCTGAATGATCCCATTCCTCGCCAGCAGCTTAACACATACATTTTTCACGCTTTTCACCCTATGATTGCTGCCATCAGCCCATGGAGTGCTGGCTATGGTTTAAGGCCTGATAACATGGATATTGATGTCATAGTGTCCTCTGATGCAAATGGGATCAGTTTCTCCCAGTGCCCCACTGCACCTACTTCTGCTTCCTCAGTGATTATTGAAGAAATCCAAGAAGAGACTTTGCAGAATGCGCTGCCGGATCATCAGAACCCGATGGAGCTTGTGCACAACCCCCCGATCTTCCACTTGCAATCCCGGGGACAGTTTCTAGTCCGCTAGCTCATCACCATACCAGAATTGCGTCGGACCCACCTGGGCTCGCTGCTGTCAGTGCCATCACCATGCCGTCTGGCCCTGTGATCACCAGGGTCACCGCACCCGTCCTCCTGCCCCCATCTCCACTACCGAGGTGCGCCGCAGCAACCGCTCCAACAAATACAATGGCTTCAAAACGCAGCAGGTAACTAACACCTGCCATGTTATCTCTCGGGTTAAACCTAGGCTGGTGCCATCAATTGGATCTTCCTCTTCTGCTCGGGCTACCCAGGATGAGACTTTACCGCACACTCCAGTCCAAGTCCTTCAGGAGATTGGCATCAACAGGTGTGCGGCCCCTCCTGCTGAATTGTCTGAAGAAATACTCAATGCTGCCCCCTCGACAACTCCTGCGTCGTCCCAGCGGTCGGCCACTTCTTCAAATGAGCCAGAGGGTGAGTCTGCTGCTCACAGGGCCTAAAACTCCCCTTTTCCATGCTCCCTTTACATAGTTGGAATGTGCTATGTTGGAATATCCATGGTCTAAATTCTGATGACAAGCAACTTGCTCTGAATAATGCGGTCCGTTCTAGTGGCTGTTCAGTGATTTGCGTGCAGGAGACTAAAAAGACATATTTTGATTTATCATTTATTAAGTCTTGCTGTCTTCGTTAGTTCGATAAATTTGCTTTTGTACCCTCTCAAGGGGCCTCGGGGGGTTTAGTTACTCTTTGGAAAAGCTCTGCTTTCTCTGGTAATGTGATATATTCATCTAATTTTGCCCTGGTTATTAATTTCACGAGCACTTTATCTCCTCAATTGTGGTCTCTGACCAACATATATGGGCCATGCTCGGGCGACGCACGTCTGGCTTTTACAAATTGGCTCTACAATATTGACATTCATTCCATGCAAGATTGGCTCCTTCTCGGTGATTTCAACTATATTAGAGCACCTGACAACCGTAACAAGCCCGGGGGCTGCCCTCATGACATGTGTACGTTTAATGATATTATCCGCAAGCAAAGCCTAATTGGACTTCCCATAAAGGGCCGATCCTATACCTGGAGCAACATGCAACAAGATCCCCTTCTTGAACAATTAGATTGGTTCTTTACTTCGCTCCACTAGACTAATGCTTACCCAAACACCATGGTTAAACCCCTCGGTAAGCCTATCTCTAACTGTCGGTGTCAAAACCGGCGGATCTCGGGTAGGGGGTCCCGAACTGTGCGTCTAGGCGGATGGTAACAGGAGACAAGGGACACGATGTTTTACCCAGGTTCGGGCCCTCTTGATGGAGGTAAAACCCTACGTCCTGCTTGATTAATATTAATGATATGGGTAGTACAAGAGTGGATCTACCACGAGATCAAGGAGGCTAAACCCTAAAGCTAGCCTATGGTATGATTGTTGTAATGTATGTTGTGTCCTACGGACTAAAGCCCTCTAGTTTATATAGACACCGGAGAAGGCTAGGGTTACACAGAGTCGGTTACAATGGTAGGAGATCTACATATCCGTATCGCCAAGCTTGCCTTCCACGCCAAGGAGAGTCCCATCCGGACACGGGACGGAGTCTTCAATCTTGTATCTTCGTAGTCTTGGAGTCCGGCGGACGATGATAGTCCGGCTGTCCGGACACCCCCTAGTCCAGGACTCCCTCAGTAGCCCCTGAACCAGGCTTCAATGACGATAAGTCCGGCGCGCATAATGTTCGGCATTGCAAGGCGGGTTCCTCCTTTGAATAATCCAGAGAAGATCATGAACACCAGGATAGTGTCCAGCTCTGCAAAATAAATTCCACATTCCGCCGTAGAGAGAATAAAAATGTACACAAGTCCAATCTGCTGACGTATTATGTGGCATGATATCACACCGCTACCAGGCTTTTACTTGAAACATTTTTTATTATACCACCTCAGCACGTTTAGTGAAGCGGTTTCCTTGGCACGTCTTGTCGAAGCAGAGATCGTGTTCCCCTTATTCCGGGATTCTCATCAATACGGACGTGGGTAACCCAACCGCGCCATTGATGGTGGCGCTTGGGAGATAAGCGAGTTTCACCAGGCTGGTGGGGGACGCATAGTCTTCGCCCGCCTATATATAAGGGATAAGGATTCACCTTTTCACCCACGCCTTCTTCCACCTTTGCTTATCCATCTCCGCGCACTCAAGCTCCAACGCCCAAGCTCGCGCATCTCATCTTAACCTTCCCCAACCATGTCCGGAGGGGGAGGCAAATGGTTGGCTTCCACCGTTAAGGAGGAGCACATCATCAAGCTGCGCAACGCTGGATACCTTTCCGGCGATATCGCGCACCGGCTGCCCGACAAGGGGCAGCTCATCCCTACCCCCGGGCCCCATGAGAGGGTCATTTTCCTTCCCCACTTCCTCCACGGACTGGGCTTTCCACTTCACCCCTTTGTCCGGGGGCTCATGTTCTACTACGGCCTGGATTTCCACGATCTGGCGCCGAACTTCATCCTCAACATCTCGGCGTTTATCGTCGTGTGCGAGGCCCTCCTCTGCATCCAGCCCCACTTCGGCTTGTGGCTCAAGACCTTCAACGTCAAGCCGAAGGTAGTGAAGGGCACGCAGGCGGAGTGCGGAGGCGCCATGTTGGGCAAGATGCCCAACGTCCTCTGGTTCGACGGGGCCTTCGTGGACTCCGTCAAGGGGTGGCAATCGGGGTGGTTCTATATCACCGAGCCGCGCGACCCTACGTGGGCGGCGGCCCCCGAGTTTAGATCTGTTATCCCTACGCAGCTCACCTCCTGGAAAGAGAAGGGCTTGCTGTGGGGTAATCCGAAGGAGCTGATGGGACTCCGAGCCTGTATCCAGAAGCTGGTGAACAAGAAGCTCAGGCTCGTCGACGTGGTCCAAGTCATGCTCGTCCGCCGGATCCTCCCATGCCAAGAACGGGTATTCAACCTGTGGGAGTTCGATCCGGAACAACACCAGGCGCTGAGCGGGCTCTTCGACACGACGTACGAAGGCGCCTGGAGGGTGCTGTTTAAGGGTGCCGAAGCCCCCGCATCCGTGATGGAAGATCGCGGATTTCACTCGCAGCATCCGGCTGACGAGGTAAGTGATTCTACCCCTTTACAGGACACTTGTTGTAATTAGATTGATTCTAAGAGGGTTTCAATCTCCCTTTTCCTTTGACAGGAATGGATGAAGAAGGCCGAGCAGCTCATCTGCCCGGCTCCCATGCCAGAAGACCCAGTGGATGCCCGTCTAGCGGGGCTACTGGTTCCGGCACCACATGTGGTGCCGGAGAAGAAGGCCAAGAAGGTGGCCACGGGCACTCGAAAGAGTTCCCATAATCAAGCGTCCGGCGACGAGGCGGACTCCTCCCCCGAAGACGAGGAGGAGGAAGAAGACTCTCTCCCGGAGGGGGGAGAGAGGAAAAGGAAGGCTTCCCCAGCTGGGGAGGCCGAAGGGTCCAAGAGGGGGAGAACTATTCCCCCGGACAGCCCCGCCAACACCGACGTTGGCGACGAGGAATGGCCTTCAAGGGCCAGGCCTCCGACGAGATCGTAAGTATCCGGATCCCTGACATGCAATTTCTTTTGTGTCACATAGTGTCCTACTAATGCCGCATATTGCCCGCAGTCCGGCCGATGATGATCTCCCCGCTTCATCGAGCAGGTCGTTGGCCCCGTCGGATGTGGATTCACTTCCGACGGCCTCTTCCCCCCGCACTGATGAGGACGCCGAGGTGGGATCCCGGAAAGGGACCCATCAGGAGGAGGCTCCGGAGGCGCCGCAAGGCAGCCTCCCGGACTTTGCACCGGACTCTACATCGGAACCTGCAGTGGTTCCAGAGTCCGGCAGGCGGCCCCTTCGAAAGAAGGGCAAGACCGTGACACCGGCGGCCTCCGTCCAACCGGAGGCGCCGGACAACTTGCTGGAGGCACTCAAAGGAGCTTCCATCGAAGACGAACACCGCACTGTTATGAGTGCGGTGATTCAGAAGGTTCAGCTCGCCAAGAGCGGGCTGACCGAAGCCTGCAGTAGCCTTCTAACAGGCTTTGAGGTAAGAAGTTAAAATTATGTAATGTAATACCGCATAGACAGTAGCCCCTGATGCTCGGTTTGGTGTTCGGAAAGAAAAGCCGGACTGAGGATCTAAAAAGATATTCGCAGGTTGCTAATAAATTATGTCAATATGGGTTTGCAGGCTGTGCTGCTGACCTCTGCCGCACTAACTGCGGAGGTTGGTACATTAAAACGAGATCTCGAGCGGTCCGAGCGAGAGCTCGGCCATGCCAAGAGGCAGCTCGAGGACAAAGAAGGTGAGTAGCACCACTTTGAATTTTTACCTTACAGAAAAGGATTTTGGTCGCAATAAAATTAACAAGGATAATATGGGTATTGCAGGGGCCACAAACGAGGTGGCAGCCCTGAAGGAGGCTGTGTCCGCGGCCGAACGCAGTGCGGCCGCGGAACGGACAGAGCGAGAGAAGCAGGAGGCACAGGTGGCGGCAGTGCGGCAAGAGCTCCAGGCTCTCATGGAGAAGCATGAGAGCTTGGAGCGCGACTCCAAGACTCGAGAGTCCGAGCTCGCCTCGGCTCTCGAAAGTGCCAAGTCCGCCAAGGCCGAGGCCCGAAAGGCCCTTCAGGAGGTTGAAGATGTGAAGAAGATAGCGGCGGGTAAGTCATTTTTCATGCAAAGCAAGCATGTTAATGTAAACTACCTGACACTTACCCGCATTCGGAGCTCTCCAGGAGCGTTTGCAGATCTTCCACATAGTGTGTCCGATGCCGCCGCATTCTATCGTGGCGAGGAGGGGAGCTCAATGGAGAAGGTCTTCTGGTCTCAGTACGCTGAGGCCGGCCATCCGGTGCCCCCAAGCAACTAGCTGAAGCAGCTGGTCGAACTCCACAAGGTAGCTGAGGAGGCCATGAAGGGCCTTATAGTCCGGCTGTGGCCTAGACAGGCCATGCCTGGGAGCTACTTCGGCCTCGTGCGGCGGCTGGTGGATGCGTGCCCCTGGGTGGAGGTCATCAAGCGCTCTGCCTGTATTGAAGGTGCTCGTCGGGCCCTTGCCCTCACAAAGGTGCACTGGGTCAGGCTGGATGCGGAGAGGTTTCTTACTGACCCGCCGCCACCGGGCAAGGAGTATCGTACGCCCGAAATGTATTATAAAACTGTCCTGAAGGGAGCCCGTGATATTGCGGATGAATGCCCTAGAGATGTAATTTTTGAGTAAACTCGCTATGTATTATCCTGTGCGCTGAAAACTTTGTTCATGTGCGCTTTAAGCAACGCTTGTTTAATTTAAAATATTACCTTCTGTGCGGCCGTTTATGAAATCTAGAGATGGCAAGTCGTTGGCTTCAGCCCCCAAGCCGCAAGTGCTGGGGTGTTTGGGATAACTTGAGCACTCTTGTTCCCATTTTTGGGTCCATCTAGGGAGGCGCTCAACACAACGACCAAGGCAACCGGACTTATAATGCTTGAACACTCTCACTTAGCCATAGAATTCTATAATTTTAAATTTTGGCGAAGCCCCTAGTATTCGAAAGACCGAATTTGGGGCGCTATCCACGCCTTCGTCGGACATTATCCGGAACTTCGCTCGAAGCGGCGTGAGTCTTTAAGGACCCGAAAAGACCTCTCGAACAGCGACCAGTCTCTCGCCTTATCATGCCGGTCAGTTTTAGCTTTCTCCACTGAGGCGCTCGCCCAGCTCAACCGGGGCGCAATCGCAATGGTTCTCCCAGTGCCACCTTAGCCGACGGAACGGAACGTAAGGCACCAAAACGTGGGAGCTGGGCAAACCCAACTATTGACCCAAGACATGATTCGGAGCCGATTCATATAATGCTATAAGTTCGGGGTACCGCACTTGTGAAAGTGTTCGGACTTATCACACCATAATGTGGGGAACATAAGCCCCTGGTGTATTAGGCCGTACCAAAATATACGGGTGCAAGATGTCATGTAATGAACATATATATGTAATAACAGGCAAAATGGTGCTGCATCATTTATTAAAGGAAGTCTGCTATGAGCGCAGACTGATACAAATAGTGCGGTAAGCAAGGGTTTTAGACTAGTTAAACGTGTCCCCCTCCAGGGATGGGCTGCGGACTTGGTGTATATAATCAAATTTAATGCTCGTAATTGAGACCACCTGCATGTTCGTCGCCGCAATCTTTCTTCCCTGGCTGTTGCATCATGAGTTTGGCAGGTTCACCGCCGGACAGGGCCTCTGGCTAACGGAGTCCTGTGTATACAAAGAAGGAAAATAATAATAAGAAAGAGTGGCACACTTGCGAGCCCCTGGTGTGGTCGAGCCGCACTCTGGGCCTATTGTGGTCGTTCCCCTTCCCCTACGCCCATGGTATCTCCAAAGCGTAATGATGTATGCGAAGGGTTGTTCTTGCGATCATGCGAGGGCGGGGGTTAGGGCCGCATTGCTACGCGTGCTCGGATCGTGCCAGGTGGTCTTGGTTGGTGTTGCTTCGGGCGCGTTTGGCTGTATCCGGCCGTTTAACGGCCGGACTCGAAAATTGCCTTAAAAGGCTGCTCTGTACTTCTGCCGCGAGAGCCGCTGTATGTTCCTCCGTTCGGAGGGAGCATTCCGTATTTCCGTTGACTGTGATGACTCCACGAGGGCCTGGCATCTTGAGCTTGAGGAATGCATAATGCGGCACCGCGTTGAACTTTGCAAACGTGGTTCGTCCGAGCAGAGCGTGATAGCCGCTGCGAAATGGGACTATGTCGAAGATTAACTCCTCGCTCCGGAAATTATCCGGGGATCCGAAGACCACTTCCAGTGTGACCGAGCCTGTACAATTGGCCTCCACACCTGGTATGACGCCTTTAAAGGTTGTCTTTGTAGGTTTAATCCTTGAGGGGTCTATGCCCATCTTGCGCATTGTATCCTGATAAAGCAGGTTCAGGCTACTGCCGCCGTCCATCAGGACTCTCGTGAGGTGAAATCCATCGACGATTGGGTCTAAAACCAATGCGGCGAATCCGCCATGGCGGATGCTGGTCGGATGGTCTCTTCGATCGAAAGTGATTGGACAAGAGGACCATGGATTGAACTTCGGGGCGACTGGCTCCATCGCGTATACGTCCCTTAGTGCACGCTTCCGCTCCCTCTTGGGTATATGGGTTGCGTAAATCATGTTCACCGTCCGCACTTGTGGGGGGAAGCCCTTCTGTCCTCTATTGTTCGGCGGTCGGGTCTCTTCCTCGTCGTCGCTGTTTATCCCCTTGTCATTGTTTTCGGCAATTAACTTGCCTGCCTGCTTGAAAACCCAGCAATCTCTGTTGGTGTGATTAGCTGGCTTTTCAGGGGTGCCGTGTATCTGGCATAAGCGGTCGAGTATTCGGTCCAAATTGGACGGACCCGGAGTGGTTCTTTTGAATGGCTTCTTCCGTTGACCGGGTTTAGAGCCTCGGAATCCGGCATTGACTGCCGTATCCTCCTTGTCGTCGCCGTTAATGCGGCGTTTATTTTTGCTTCGACGCGACCTGCCATTGTGGTCCTTAGTATCCAGACTGCCAGAATTTTTACTGAGGTTGTTGCTGCGAGCTAGCCAGCTATCCTCTTCCGCGCAAAAGCGGGTCATTAATGATGTGAGGGCTGCCATGGATTTCGGCTTTTCCTGTCCCAGGTGCCGTGCTAGCCACTCGTCGCGGATGTTATGTTTGAAGGCTGCGAGGGCCTCTGCATCCGGACAGTCGAGGATTTGGTTTTTCTTTGTCAAGAACCGTGTCCAGAATTGTCTGGCCGATTCGTCTGGCTGCTGAATTATGTGGCTTAGGTCATCGGCGTCTGGTGGCCGCACATACGTGCCCTGGAAGTTGTCGAGGAATGCGGCTTCCAGGTCTTCCCAACACCCAATTGACTCTGCGGGCAAGCTGTTAAGCCAATGCCGAGCTGGTCCTTTAAGCTTGAGTGGGAGATACTTGATGGCATGGAGATCGTCGCCGCGGGCCATATGGATGTGAAGGAGATAATCTTCGATCCAAACCGCGGGGTCTGTTGTGCCATCGTAGGATTCGATGTTTACGGGTTTAAACGCTTCAGGGATTTGATGATCCATTACTTCGTCAGTGAAGCATAGCGGGTGTGCGGCGCCTCTATATTGAGCAATATCACGACGTAGCTCGAGAGAGCGTTGTCTGCTGTGTTCGGCCCGGCCAGAGTTATTGTATCTGGCGCGACGGTATTCGTCGTGGGTCGTGGGGTGCCCTCGTGATCCGTAGATGGATCTGGATTGCCTTGCTTTGTCCTCCAATACATCTCGCAAGTCCGGCGCGTTCCCCCTTGGCTTCGTACTTTTGGAGCGATGCAGGGGTATGGTCTTTGTGGAGGGCCTGGATGCCTCTCTGTCGCGACCACGGGGTGGTCGGTCTGCCGTATCGTGCGCTAGTGATGAAGGTATGTATGCTTCCTCCTCTAATCGGGGGAGCAACTTGCGTCTTGGGTAGCTTTTGGAGGGGCGTTCGAGTTTATACTCTTCGGCCGCGAGGACCTCGGTCCATCGATCGGCCAGCAGGTCCTGATCAGCTTGAAGCTGCTGCTGCTTTTTCTTTAGGCTATTTGCCATGGCGATAAGCCTGCATTTAAAACGCTCTTGTTCGACGGGATCCTCGGGCACGATGAATTCGTCGTCGTTGAGGCTTGCCTCGTCTTCGGAGGGAGGTATATAGTTGTAGTCCTCGACCTCTTCGTCTGCCGCCCTCTCGTGAGGGCTTGCTTCTGCATCCTCCTGCGCTGAGTCTTTCTGGAGGGGATTATCTTCGGCACTCTCTGGGGTATTATTATCTCCTGTGCCGGAATCTCCATTCTTGCTGTGGCGGGATTTAGAGCGGCGCCGCTGACGCCGGCGCTTGGGCTGTTTCTTTAAGGAATCTGCCTCGGCTGCTTCTTCGCCGTCCCCATCTTTTGGGGTGTCCACCATGTATATGTCGTATGACGAGGTGGTCTTCCAGTGCCCTGTAGGCGCTGGTTCCTGTTCGTCTCCGGCATCGTCGTCCATAGCGTCGATGTCTTCGGAGTCGTAGTCTAGCATGTCGGTTAGGTCGTCGACAGTGGCTACAAAGTGGGTGGTTGGTGGGCTCTGAAGTTCTTCATCGTCCGTATCCCAACCATCCTGGCCATAATCCGGCCAGGACTCTCCGGATAGCGAGAGATGCTTTAGCGAATTTAGGATGTCGCGAAAGGGCGAGTGTTGGAAGATGTCCGCGTCGGTGAATTCCATAACCGGCACCCAATCAGATTCGATTGGCAGGGGCGTGGGAGGTCCGGAGTCTGGCAAGGAGTCCGGCACCTTGGAATCACGAACTTCGCGAGGGACAAGGTTGGTGTTCGGCTCTATCGCCGTGGAAGTTGAAGCCCCCGAGGCGGTGTCCAACCACCGGTCCTCGATCTGGGCGATCGGCTCCGGACTAAGGGCCGGAGCGGATTCTTGTGCGGCCACCAAGGCACTGTTCGGCGGCAGAGCTAGATCATGCCCATCGTAACAGTGCGGCACGCTTGGCTGTGGCTCGAGCCCGTCGAAGATCAAGTCCCCGCGGATGTCGGCCGTGAAGTTTAGGCTTCCAAATCTGACCTGACGGCCAGGGGCGTAGCTTTCGATCTGCTCTCGATGGCCAAGTGAATTAGCCGGCAGTGCGAAGCCGCCGAATACGAAGATCTGTCCAGGGAGAAAAGTCTCACCCTGGACAGCGTTGTTGATTGAAGAAGCCATCGAGCCTATCGGTGACGACACAGAGGAACTCTCAATGAAAGCACCAATGTCAGTGTGAAAACTGGCGGATCTCGGGTAGGGGGTCCCGAACTGTGCGTCTAGGCGGATGGTAACAGGAGACAAGGGACACAATGTTTTACCCAGGTTCAGGCCCTCTTGATGGAGGTAAAACCCTACGTCCTGCTTGATTAATATTGATGATATGGGTAGTACAAGAGTGGATCTACCACGAGATCAAGGAGGCTAAACCCTAAAGTTAGCCTATGGTATGATTGCTGTAATGTATGTTGTTTCCTACGGACTAAAGCCCTCCGGTTTATATAGACACCGGAGAAGGCTAGGGTTACACAGAGTCGGTTACAATGGTAGGAGATCTACATATCCATATCGCCAAGCTTGCCTTCCACGCCAAGGAAAGTCCCATCCGGACACGGGACGGAGTCTTCAATCTTGTATCTTCGTAGTCTTGGAGTTCGGCGGACGATGATAGTCCGGCTGTCCGGACACCCCCTAGTCCAGGACTCCCTCACTAACCATGTGCCTTGTCTGGTTTCCATCCAAACCACTATACCTCGCAGCAAAATTTTTAGGTTCGAACCCTACAGGATTCTACACCCCGGCTTTACAGACATAGTTCAAGAGGTTTGGAACAGACTAGTTAGATCCCTTAATGCTGCGATAGTCCTTTGCCATAAATTCAAAACGCTCCGGCATGCCCTGAAAACTTGGAGTAAAAACCTCTCTCGCCTCTCGGTGGCCATCACGAACTGTAATGAGACCTTGGCACAATTAGATGAGCTCGAAAACAATAGAATTTTGACAATACCTGAGATGAATTTCTGCACCATCCTCAAGAAACATCTATTGCGCCTTATCAACTATCAAAACCAATACTAGAAGAAACGTTGTACCATCCGTTGGATTAAATTCGGAGACGAAAACACAAAGTTCTTCCAAGCTCTTGCCACTGAATGGTTCAGACGTAACAACATTGTGAGCTTCAGAAATGATGAGGGGGAAACTATGGATGATCATGATGGGTAAGAAGCTTTGCACTTTCAAACTTATACTGACCGCCTGGGCACCTCTCGTACGACTGAAATGAAAGTTAACCTCCCAGACATCATTCAACGCCACATAAACGTGGACCACCTGACTGATCCATTTACACACGTTGAAATTGACAAGGTGATTAAGGAAATGCCAGCTGACCGTGCCCCTAGTCCGGACGGATTCAGTGGAGCCTTTCTCAATGTGTTGGCCTCTCATCAAACATGACTTTTACTCATTGTGACCAATTCCATGAAGGCAGGCTGGACCTCACAAGTATAAATGATGGACTGATTACTCTAATCCCAAAAACCAACTCCCCTAAGACTGTGAATGATTATAGGCCAATCACATTGCTAAACTGCTCCCTAAAACTGATAACCAAGCTCCTTGCCAATCGGTTATAGCGCATCATCCTGCAAATTATCCACACAAACCAGTATGGTTTCATCAAGGGGCGCACGATCTAGGACTGTCTTGCCTGGGCCTTCCAGTATATTCATCAATGTCAAACTTCGAAGCGAGAAATTATCCTTCTTAAACTGGATTTCGCCAAGGCTTTCGATACCATCGAGCACGCTCCCATGCTTAACATCATGAAACACATGGTTTTTAATGACAAGTGGCTGTCATGGATTGATAGCATCTTCTCCACTGGTCGATCCTCTGTACTGCTAAACGTGGTTCCTGGCCGTCAGTTTCGTTGTCACAGTGGGGTGCACCAGGGGGATCCGCTCTCTCCCCTTATTTTTGTGCTAGCCACTGACCTTCTCCAGGCTGCCATCAATGCTGCCTTTCGACAAGGCCGAATCCAGCTGCCCTTCCCCTGCACAGGACAAACGGAATATCCGATAATCCAATACACGGATGATACGATCTTGGTAATGCCGGCCTGCACAAAACAAGCAACCATCATCAAAGGGATTCTGACTGATTATGCCTCATCCATTGGCTTGCGGATAAATTTCCATAAATCCACGCTCATCCCAATCAATCTCTCTACGAACGCAGCCGCTGCCTTTGCAAATCTGCTCGGTTGCTCTGTTGGGTCGATGCCATTCACATATCTTGGCTTGCCTCTCGGTACCTCCAAGCCCATGATCCTGGATGCTGCTGGTATGTAGTGCTGAACTACGCCTCACCTCTTGTCGGTGTCAAAACCGGCGGATCTCGGGTAGGGGGTCCCGATCTGTGCGTCAAGGCTGATGGTAATAGGAAGCAAGGGACGCAGATGTTTACCCAGGTTCGGGCCCTCTCGATGAAGGTAAAACCCTACTTCCTTCTTGATTAATATTGAAGATATGGGTAGTACAAGAGTAGATCTACCACAAGATCGTAGAGGCTAAACCCTAGAAGCTAGCCTATGATGGTATGATTGTAATTGTGATCGGTCTTCTAAGGACCTAACCTCTCCGGTTTATATAGACACCGGAGAGGGCTAGGGTTTACATGGAGTCGGTTACAAGGAAGGAAACACAATATCCGGATCGCCAAGCTTGTCTTCCACGCAAAGGAGAGTCCCATCCGGACACGGGCCGAAGTCTTGAGTCTTGTATCTTCACGCTTCAATAGTCCGGACGTTGTACACAGTCCGGCTGTCCGGATACCCCCTAATCCAGGACTCCCTTAGTAGCCCCTGAACCAGGCTTCAATGACGATGAGTCCGGCGCGCAGTATTGTCTCCGGCATTGCAAGGCGGGTTCCTTCTCCGAATACTCCAAAGTAATTATCGAACACTTGAATCGTGTCCGGATTCACAAAAGAATCTTTACGCACCGCTGTAGAGAGAATGATATTTCACAAATGCAATCTGCTGACAACTTTTTCAGACGACGTGACATGTTATTACGATCGGATCATTATTCGAACCGTTTTCCACAACCAGCCACAGCGCATATTGAGAGGCGGTTTCTTTGACACATCTTGACAAAGCAGAGATCGTGTCCCCTTAGCACGGGATTCTCATCAATACGGGTATGGGTAATCCCACCACGCCATCCATCGTGGCGCTTGGGAAGCAAGCGATTCCCAACGGACAAGTGGGGAGGCACACCGCTTTTGTCGTCTCTATAAAGGGATAAGATTTCCTCATTCTTACCCACGCCTCCTTTCTCCCTTACACACTCTTGCCCCCTCGAGCTCCAGCGCCCAAGCCCAAGTCTACTACGCACAGCTAAACATGTCCGGAGCAGGAGGCAAGTCGGTGGCTTCCACCGTCAAGGAGAAGCACGTCACAAATCTTCGGGCGGCCGGATACTTGGCGGCAGACATAGCGCACCGGCTACCGAATGCCGGGAAGGTCATTCCGACCCCAGGACCCCACGAGAGGGTCATATTTGTCGCCCACATCGTCCGTGGACTGGGATTTCCACTCCATCCCTTCGTCCGCAGGCTCATGTTCTACTATGGGCTGGATTTCCATGATCTAGCCCCGAATTTCGTCCTCAACATATCGGCGTTCATTGTCGTATGCGAGGCCTTCCTCCGCATCCGGCCTCACTTTGGCCTATGGCTACAAACCTTCTGCGTGAAGCCGAAGGTTGTAAGCGGCCAGCAAGCGGAGTACGGAGGGGCCATGGTGGGAAAGATGCCTAACGTCACCTGGCTGGACGGTTCCTTTGCGGAGACCGTACAAGGGTGGCAATCAGGGTGGTTCTACATCATCGAGCCGCGCGGCGCCAACTGGGCGGCGGCCCCGAGTTCCGATCCGGAGCCCCCATGCGGCTAACCTCCTGGGAAAAGAAGGGCCTGTCCTGGGGCGAATCTACGGAGCTGACCGGACTCCAAAGCTGCATCAAAAGCATGAAGGACAAGAACATCAAGCTTGTCAACGTGATCCAGGTCATGCTCGTTCGCCGGATCCTGCCCTGCGAAAGGCGGGCATTCAATTTGTGGGAGTTCGTCCCGGCCGAACACCAGACGCTCCCGAAGCTCTACGAGATGACGCACAAAGGCGCATGGAAGGTGTTGTTCAAGGCCTCCGAAGTACCTCTTCCCACATCCGAGGACCGCGGGCTTCACGCCGCGCGGCCTCCTAGTCAGGTGAGTTCTCAGACCACCACCAGAATTGGTTCTTCCCAATATATTCATGGGAGAGCCTTAAGTAGTTATGCATATTTGTTCAGGACTATGTGGAGACAGCGGAGCAGGTTTACTGTCCGGCTCCGCTACCAGAAGGCCCAACTGATACTCTCCTGACAGAGATGCTGGTCCCGGCGCCATACAAGGTGCCGGAGAAGAAGGACGAAAAGAAGTCCCCGGGGACCCGGAAGGGTCTCCGGCGTAAGGTTGTGCCAGAAGCTTCGTCCGAAGACGACGAAAGGATGAGGGTCCTGGGTAGGCGGACCAGGGGGCCGGAAAAGGCCCTCGACGCAAGGCCATCATACCCACGTCGTATGATGAAGACGAGACAGATTCCTCCCGCGGAGGCGGGGGGAAGCAAGAAGAAACTCTACCTCCCCGCACTGGGGAGGAGAAAAAGAGAAAAGCCGCCCCGAAGGGGGAGGCAGGGGCGTCCAAGAAGGGAAAGGTGTCCCTTCCGGACTATTCCGCCATGGCGGCTCACAGCGAGGAGGGGTGGCTGCCCAGGGGAAGCCCCCAGTGCGATCGTAAGTGTCCGCATTTTATCATGACTTCACTCCATAGCTTTTTATAATGTCGAACATGTATGTAGTCCGGCCAGGGCTCACCCCGAGGTATCTTCTTCCGGGTCCCTGAGCGATTCGGAGATGAATTCGCTTCCGACGGCCACTACTCCTCAGCCCGCGGATGACACGAAGGTGTTGTACCGAAGGCTCCCAGAGCGGGGGGAGGTGACTCTGGAGACGCCCCAAGGTGGGATTCCAGATGTCGGACACTCGGGGTTCAAGATCCCCGCGGATCGTGTAGATGAGAGCCACAACAGGCCGGGCTCTAGCCGAACACTGTCCTGGAACCTTCAATGGTTCCGAACTCAGGCGGACAACCCCTCGTTAGGGAGGGCGAGCCGCCTGCATCGAGGACTTCCATTGCACCCGAGGCGCCGGATTGTCTGCTGGAAGCGCTTCGCGGCGCTTCCATGGGTGAAGAGCACCGTACTCTTATGAGTGCGGTGATTCAGAAGGTTTCGTCTGCCAAGAGTGGACTAACCGAAGCTTGCACCCGCCTCCTAACAGGCTTTGAGGTACGTAATAAAAGTCTGAGAAATTACCACCTGATAGGTAGTAGCCCCTGATACTCTGTTTGGTGTTCGGAAAGAAAAACCAAACGGAGGGTCAATAATAATCCACAGGAGTCTAATAATAAATATTCATGTGCATAAGCAGGTTGTGCTGCTTGCTGCTGCTGCCTGCACTGCCGAGGTTGCCGAACTAAAGCGGGACCTAGAGCAGGCGCAGGGAGAGCTCGGCCTCACGAAGAGGCAGCTCGAAGAGAACAAGGGTAAGTGATTCCCCTCTCTTATGTATTTAAGGATAGAAAAAATTGGTTAGTCTAACGCCGAAGCGTCGTGACTGTGTGACAGGGGCCACTTGAAGGAAATATGCCTGAGGGAGTCCTGGACTAGGGGGTGTCCGGACAGCCGGACTATCAATATCCGCCGGACTCCAAGACTACGAAGATACAAGATTGAAGACTCTGTCCCGTGTCCGGATGGGACTTTCCTTGGCGTGGAAGGCAAGCTTGGCAATACGGATATGTAGATCTCCTACCATTGTAACCGACTCTGTGTAACCCTAGCCTCCTCCGGTGTCTATATAAACCGGAGGGCTTTAGTCCGTAGGACAACATACATTACAACAATCATACCATAAGCTAGCTTCTAGGCTTTAGCCTCCTTGATCTCGTGGTAGGTCCACTCTTGTACTACCCATATCATCAATATTAATCAAGCAGGACGTAGGGTTTTACCTCCATCAAGAGGGCCCGAACCTGGGTAAAAACATCGTGTCCCTCGTCTCCTGTTACCATCCGCCTAGACGCACAGTTCGGGACCCCCTACCCGAGATCCGCCGGTTTTGACACCGACATTGGTGCTTTCATTTAGAGTTCCTCTGTGTCGTCACCGATAGGCTTGATGGCATCTTCAACCAGCAACGCTGTCCAGGGTGAGAATTTTCTTCCCGGACAGATCTTCGTATTCGGCGGCTTCGCCCTGCGGGCCAATTCACTTGGCCATCTGGAGCAGATCGAAAGCTACGCCCCTGGCCGTCAGGTCAGATTTGGAAGCTTAAACTTCACGGCCAATGTCCGCGGAGACTTGATCTTCGACGGACTCGAGCCACAGCCGAGCGCGCCGCACTGTGACAATGGGCATGATCTAGCTCTGCCGCCGAACAGCGCCTTGGTGGCCGCACACGGATCTGCTTCGGCCATTAGCCCGGAGCCGATTGCCCAGATCGAGGGCCGGTGGATAGACGCCGCCCTGGGGGCTTCAATATCCACGGCGATGGAGCCGAACACCAATCTTGTCCCCCGCGAAACTCGTGATTCCGAGGTGCCGGTCTCCTTGCCGGACTCCGAACCTCCCGCGCCCCCACCAATCGATCCGGATTGGGCGCCGGTTATGGAATTCACCGCCGCGGACATCTTCCAATACTCGCCTTTTGGCGATATCTTGAATTCACTAAAGCATCTCTCTTTATCAGGAGAGACCTGGCCGGACTATGGCCAGGATGGTTGGGGTACGGACGACGAAGAAATTCAAAGCCCACCCACCACCCACTTTGTAGCCACTCTCGACGATCTAACCAACATGCTAGACTACGACTCCGAAGACATCGACGCCATGGACGACGATGCCGGAGACGAACAGGAACCAGCGCCCACAGGGCACTGGAAGGCCACCTCATCATATGACGTATACATGGTGGATACCCCAAAAGATGGGGACGGCGAAGAAACAGCGGAGGCAGATCCCTTAAAGAAACAACCCAAGCGCCGGCGTCAGCGGCGCCGCTCTAAATCTCGCCACAGCAAGAATGGAGATTCTGGCACAGGAGATAATAATACTCCAGAGAGTGCCGAAGACAATCCCCTCCAGCAAGATTCAGCGCAGGAGGATGCAGAAGCAAGCCCTCAGGAGAGGGCGGCAGACGAAGAGGTTGAGGATCATAACTATATGCCTCCCTCCGAAGACGAAGCAAGCCTCAACGATGACGAATTCGTCGTACCCGAGGATCCCGTCGAACAAGAGCGCTTCAAGCGCAGGCTTATCGCCACAGCAAACAGCCTAAAGAAAAAGCAGCAGCAGCTTCAAGCTGATCAGGACCTGCTGGCTGATCGATGGACCGAAGTCCTCGCGGCCGAAGAGTATAAACTCGAACGTCCCTCCAAAAGTTACCCAAGACGCAAGCTGCTCCCCCGATTAGAGGAGGAAGCATATGTACCTCCATCACCAGCGCATGATATGGCTGACCGACCACCCCATGGTCGTGACAGAGAGGCATCCAGGCCCCCAGCCAAGACCATACCCCAGCATCGCTCAAAAAGTACGAAGCCAAGAGGGAACGCGCCGGACTTGCGAGACATATTGGAGGACAAAGCAAGGCAATCCAGATCCATCTATGGATCATGTGGGCGCCCTACGACCCACGACGAATACCGTCGTGCCGGATACAATAACCCCGGCCGGGCCGAACACAGCAGACAGCGCTCTCTCGAGCTGCGTCGCGATATCGCTCAATACAGGGGCGCCGCACACCCGCTATGCTTCACTGACGAAGTAATGGATCATCAGATCCCCGAAGGGTTTAAACCCGTAAACATCGAATCTTACGATGGCACAACAGACCCCGCGGTCTGGATCGAAGACTATCTTCTCCACATCCATATGGCCCGCGACGACGATCTCCACGCCACCAAGTACCTCCCACTCAAGCTTAAAGGACCAGCTCGGCATTGGCTTAACAGCCTGCCCACAGAGTCAATTGGGTGTTGGGAAGATCTGGAGGCCGCATTCGTTGATAACTTCCAAGGCACATATGTGCGACCACCAGACGCCGATGACCTAAGCCACATCATTCAGCAGCCAGACGAATCAGCCAGACAATTCTGGACACGGTTCTTGACGAAGAAAAATCAAATCGTCGATTGTCCGAACGCAGAGGCCCTTGTAGCCTTCAAACATAACATCCGGGACGAATGGCTAGCCCGGCACCTAGGCAGGAAAAGCCGAAATCCATGGCAGCCCTCACATCGTTAATGACCCGCTTTTGTGCGGGAGAGGACAGCTGGCTAGCCCGCAGCAACAATCTCCGTAAAAATTCTGGCAGTCCGGATACTAAGGACAACAATGGCAGGTCACGGTGAAACAAAAACAAGCGCCGCATTAACGGCGACGATAAGGAGGATACGACAGTCAATGCCGGATTCCGAGGCTCTAAACCCGGTCAGCGGAAGAAGCCATTTAAAAGAACCACTCCGGGTCCGTCCAATCTGGACCGAATACTCGACCGCTTATGCCAGATACATGGCACCTCTGAAAAGCCAGCTAACCACACCAATAGAGATTGCTGGGTGTTCAAGCAGGCCGGCAAGTTAATTGCCGAAAACAATGACAAGGGGCTAAACAGCGACGACGAGGAAGAGACCCGGCCGCCGAACAACCGAGGACAGAAGGGTTTTCCCCCACAAGTACGGATGGTGAATATGATATACGCGACCCACATACCCAAGAGGGAGAGGAAATGCGCACTAAGGGACGTCTATGCGATGGAGCCAGTCGCCCCAAAGTTCAACCCATGGTCCTCTTGTCCGATCACTTTCGATCGAAGAGACCATCCGACCAGCATACGCCATGGCGGATTCGCCGCATTGGTCTTAGACCCAATCGTCGATGGGTTCCAGCTCACGAGAGTCCTCATGGACGGCGGCAGCAGCCTGAACCTGCTTTACCAGGATACAGTGCGCAAAATGGGCATAGACCCATCAAGGATTAAACCTACAAAGACAACCTTTAAAGGTGTCATACCAGGAGTGGAAGCCAACTGTACAGGCTCAGTCACACTGGAAGTGGTCTTCGGATCCCCGGATAATTTCCGGAGCGAAGAGTTAATCTTCGACATAGTCCCGTTTCGCAGCGGCTATCATGCCCTGCTCGGACGAACCGCGTTTGCAAAATTCAACACGGTGCCGCATTATGCATACCTAAAGCTCAAGATGCCAGGCCCTCGTGGAGCCATCACGGTCAATGGGAATACGGAACGCTCCCTCCGAACGGAGGAACATACAGCGGCTCTCGCGGCAAAAGTACAAAGCAGCCTTCTAAGGCAATTCTCTAGTCCGGCCGTTAAACGGCCGGATACAGCAAAGCGCGCCCGGAGCAATGCCAACCAAGACCACCTGGCGCGATCAGAGCACGCGTAGCAATGCGGCCCCAACCCTCGCCCGCGCATGATCGCAAGAATAACACTCCGCGTACATCATTACGCCTTGGAGATACCATGGGCACAGGGGAGGGGGCACGATCGCAACGGACCCAGAGTGCGGTTCGACCACGCCGGGGGCTCGCAAGTGTGCCCCCCTTTTTTTATTTTATTTTTCTTCTTTTATGTACGCATGACTCTGTTAACCATAAGCCCTGTCCGGCGGCGAACCTGCCGAACTCACGATGCAACAGTCAGGGACTAAAGAAGGCCGCGACGAACATCCAGGTGGTCTCAATTACGAGCATTAAATTCTATTATATACACCAAGTCTGCAGCTCATCCCTGGAGGGGGACATGTTTATTTAGTCCAAATCCCTTGCTTACCGCACTATTTGTATCAGTCCGCTCTACTAGCAGACTTTCTTTCATAAATAATGAAGCACCTTTTTATTGCAATGGCATTATCTTATATATATATGTTCATTACATGACATCTTGCACCCGTATATTTTGGTACGGTTGAATATGCCAGGGGCTTCTGTTCCCCAAATTATGGTGTGATAAAGTCCGAACACTTTCACAAGTGCGGCACCCCGAACTTATAGCATTATATGAATCGGCTCCGAATCATGTCTTGGGTCAATAGTTGGGTTTGCCCGGCTCCCACGTTTTGGTGCCTTACGTTCCGTTCTGTCGGCTAAGGTGGCACTGGGAGAACCACTGCGATTGCGCCCCGGTTGAGCTGGGCGAGCGCCTCAGTGGAGAAAGCTAAAACTGACTGGCATGATAAGGCGAGAGACTGGTCGCTGTTCGAGAGGTTTTTTCGGGTCCTTAAAGACTCACGCCGCTTCGAGCGAAGTTCCGGATAATGTCCGATGAAGGCGTGGATAGCGCCCCGGATTCGGTCTTCCGAATACCAGGGGCTTCGCTGAAATTTAAAATTATAGAATTCTATGGCTAAGTGAGAGTGTTCAAGCATTATAAGTCCGGTTGCCTTGTTCGTCGTGTTGAGCGCCTCCCTAGATGGACCCAAAAATGGGAACAAGAGTGCTCAAGTTTATCCCGAACACCCCAGCACTTGTGGCTTGGGGGCTGAAGCCAACGACTTGCCATCTCTCAGATTTTACAAACGGCCGCACAGAAGGTAATATTTTAAATTAAACAAGTGTTGCTCATGGCGCATTTGAACGAAGTTTTCAGCGCACAGGATAAATACACAGCGAGTTCACTCAAAGATTACATTTCGGGAGCACTCATCTGCAATATCGCAGGCTCCCTTCAGGACAATTTTATAATACTTCTCCGGTGTACGATACTCCTTGCCTGGCGGCGGTGGGTCCGTGAGAAGCTTCTCCGCATCCAATTTGCCCCATTGCACCTTTATGCGGGCAAGGGCCCGACGAGCGCCTTCAATACAGGCGGAGCGTTTGACTACATCCAGCCTGGGGCATGCATCCACCAGCCGCCGCACGAGGCCAAAGTAGCTACCAGGCATGGCCTGTCCAGGCCATAGCCGGACTATGAGGCCCTTCATGGCCTCCTCAGCTACCTTGTGGAGTTCGACCAGCTACTTCAGCTGGTCGCTTGGGGGCACCGGATGGCCGGCCTCAGAGTACTGAGACCAGAAGATCTTCTCCGTCGAGCTCCCCTCCTCGCCACGATAGAATGCGGCGGCATCAGACGCACTACGCGCAGATCTGCAAACGCCCCTGGAGAGCTCCGAATTCGGGTAAGTGTCAGGTAGTTCACATTAACATGCCTGCTTTGCATGAAAAATGCCTTACCCGCCGCTATCTTCTTTATGTCCTCAACCTCCTGAAGGGCCTTACGGGCCTCGGCCTTGGCGGACTTGGCACTTTCGAGAGCCGAGGCAAGCTCGGACTCTCGAGTCTTGGAGTCACGCTCCAAACTCTCATGCTTTTTCATGAGAGCCTGGAGTTCTTGCCGAACTTCTGCCACCCGTGCCTCTTGCTTTTCTCGCTCAGCCCGTTCCGCGGCCGCACTGCGTTCGGCCGCGGACATAGCATCCTTCAGGGATGCCACCTCGTTAGTGGCCCCTGCAATACACATATTATCCTTGTTAATTTTATTTGCAACCAAAATCCTTTTCTGTAAGGTACTTATTCAAAGTGGTGTTATTCACCTTCTTTTTCCTCGAGCTGCCTTTTGGCGTGGCCGAGCTCTTGCTCGGACCACTCGAGATCCTTCTTTAGCACCTCGACCTCCGCCGTTAATGTGGCAGAGGTCAGTAGCGCAGCCTGCAAACCCATATTGACATATTTTAGGCAACCCTGCGTATATCTTGTTAGATCCTCAGTCCGGCTTTTCTTTCCGAACACCGAACTAAGCATCAGGGGCTACTGTCTATGCGGTATTACATTACATAATTTTAACTTCTTACCTCAAAGCCTGTTAGAAGGCTACTGCAGGCTTTGGTCAGCCCGCTCTTAGCGAGCTGAACCTTCTCAATCACCGCACTCATGATAGTGCGGTGTTCTTCCTCGATGGAAGCGCCTTTAAGCGCCTCCAACAGGTTATCCGGCGCCTCCGGTTGGACGGAGGCCGCCGGCGTCGCGGTCCTGCCCTTCTTTCGAAGGGGCCGCTTGCCGGACTCTGGAACCACTGCGGGTTCCGATGTAGAGTCCGGCACAAAGTCCGGGAGGCTGCCTGACGGCGCCTCCGGAGCCTCCTCCTGATGGGTCCCTCTCTGGGATCCCACCTTGGCGTCCTCGTCGGCGCGTGGGGTAGAGGCAGTCGGGATGGAATTCACATCCGACGAGGCCAATGACCCGCTCGATGAGTCGGGGAGATCATCATTGGCCGGACTACGGGCAGAATGCGGCGTTAGAAGGATACTACGCGACATAAAAACAAATTACACATCAAGGATCCGGATACTTACGATCTTGCCGGATGCCTGGCCCTTGGAGGCCACTCATCCTCGCCAACGCTGATGTTGGCGAAACTGTCCGGGGGGATAGTTCTCCCCCACTTGGACCCTTCGGCCTCGCCGATTGGGGAAGCCTTCCTCTTCTTCTCTCCCTCCTCTGGGAGGGAATACTCCTACTCCTCGTCTTCAGGGGAGGAGTCCTCGTCGTCGTCAGACGCCTGATTGCGGGAACTCTTTTGAGTCCCCGCGGCCACCTTCTTGGCCTTCTTCTCCGGCACCACGTGCGGTGCCGGAACCAGCAGCCCTGCTAAGCGGGCATCTACTGGGTCTTCTGGCATGGGAGCCGGGCTGATAAGCAGCTTGGCCTTCTCCATCCATTCCTGTCAAAGGAAGAGGCAGAATGAAACCTCACTAGAGTCAATCTAATTATCACAAGTGTCCCGTAATGGGGTTGAATCACTTACCTCGTTAGTTGGATACTGCGAGCTGAATCCGCGGTCTTCGGTCGCGGACGCGGGGGCTTCGGCGCCCTTGAACAGCACCCTCCAGGCGCCTTCGTATGTTGTATCGAAGAGCCCGCTTAGCGCCTGGTGCTGTTCCGGATTGAACTCCCACAAATTGAATGCCCGTTCTTGGCATGGGAGGATCCGCTGGATGAGCATGACTTGGACCACGTCGACGAGCCTGAGCCTATTGCTCACCATCTTCTTGATACATGCTCGGAGTCCCGTCACCTCCATCGGATTGCCCCACTGCAAGCCCTTCTCTTTCCAGGAGGTGAGCTGCATGGGGATGCCAGATCTAAACTCGGGGGCCGCCGCCCATGTAGGTTTGCGCAGCTCGGTGATGTAGAACCACCCCGATTGCCACCCCTTGATGGAGTCCACAAAGGTCCCTTCGAGCCAAGGTACGTTGGGCAATTTGCCCAACATGGCGCCTCCGCATTCCGCTTGCGTGCCCTTCACAACCTTCGGCTTGACGTTGAAGGTCTTGAGCCACGGGCCGAAGTGGGGCCGGATGCAGAGGAAGGCCTCGCACACGACGATAAACGCCGAGATGTTGAGGATGAAGTTTGGCGCCAGATCATGGAAATCCAGGCCGTAGTAAAACATGAGCCCCCGGACGAATGGATGGAGCGGAAAGCCCAGTCCGTGGAGGAAGTGGGGGAGAAAGACGACCCTCTCATGAGGCCCAGGGGTAGGGATGAGCTGCCCCTCGTCGGGCAGCCGATGCGCGATATCGCCGGAAAGGTATCCGGCGCAGCGCAGCTTGGTGATGTCCTCCTCCTTAGCGGTGGAGGCCAACCATTTGCCTCCCGCTCCGGACATATTCGGAGAAGGTCGAGTTGAGATGCGCGAGCTCGGGCGTTGGAGCTTGAGTTCGCGGAGATGGATAAGCAAAGGAGGAAGAAGGCATAGGTGAGAAGGTGAATCCTTATCCCTTATATATAGGCGGACAAAACTATGCGTCCCCCACCAGCCTGGTAAAACTCGCTTATCTCCCAAGCGCCACCATCAATGGCGCGGTTGGGTTACCCACGCACGTATTGATGAGAATCCCGGAATAAGGGGAACACGATCTCTGCTTCGACAAGACGTGCCAAGGAAACCGCTTCGCTAAATGTGCTGAGGTGGTATAGTAAAAAACGATTCAAACAAAGGCTTGGTAGCGGTGTGATGTCACGCCGCATAATACGTCAGCGGATTGAACTAAGTGTACATTTTATTCTCTCTACGGTGGAATGTGGAATTTATTTTGCAGAGCCGGACACTATCCTGGTATTCAGGGGCTACTGAGGGAGTCCTGGATAGGGGGTGTCCGGACAGCCGGACTATCAATATCCGCCGGACTCCAAGACTACGAAGATACAAGATTGAACACTCTGTCCCGTGTCCGGATGGGACTTTCCTTGGCGTGGAAGGCAAGCTTGGCAATACGGATATGTAGATCTCCTACCATTGTAACCGACTCTGTGTAACCCTAGCCTCCTCCGGTGTCTATATAAACCGGAGGGCTTTAGTCCGTAGGACAACATACATTACAACAATCATACCATAGGCTAGCTTCTAGGGTTTAGCCTCCTTGATCTCGTGGTAGGTCCACTCTTGTACTACTCATATCATCAATATTAATCAAGCAGGACGTAGGGTTTTACCTCCATCGAGAGGGCCCGAACCTGGGTAAAAACATCGTGTCCCTCGTCTCCTGTTACCATCCGCCTAGACGCACAGTTCGGGACCCCCTACCCGAGATCCGCCGGTTTTGACACCGACAATGCCCTAGAGGCAATAATAAAGTTATTATTTATTTCCTTATATCATGATAAATGTTTATTATTCATGCTAGAATTTTATTAACCGGAAACATAATACATGTGTGAATATATAGACAAACAGAGTGTCACTAGTATGCCTCTACTTGACTAGCTTGTTAATCAAAGATGGTTATGTTTCCTAACCATGGACAAAGAGTTGTTATTTGATTAACGGGATCACATCATTAGTTGAATGATCTGATTGACATGACCCATTCCGTTAGCTTAGCACCCGATCGTTTAGTATGTTGCTATTGCTTTCTTCATGACTTATACATGTTCCTATGACTATGAGATTATGCAACTCCCGTTTACCGGAGGAACACTTTGTGTGCTACCAAACATCACAACGTAACTGGGTGATTATAAAGGTGCTCTACAGGTGTCTCCAAAGGTACTTGTTGGGTTGGCGTATTTCGAGATTAGGATTTGTCACTCCGAATATCGGAGAGGTATCTCTGGGCCCTCTCGGTAATGCACATCACTTAAGCCTTGCAAGCATTGCAACTAATGAGTTAGTTGCGAGATGATGTATTACGGAACGAGTAAAGAGACTTGCTGGTAACGAGATTGAACTAGGTATTGGATACCGATGATCGAATCTCGGGCAAGTAACATACCGATGACAAAGGGAACAACGTATGTTGTTATGCGGTCTGACCGATAAAGATCTTCGTAGAATATGTAGGAACCAATATGGGCATCCAGGTCCCGCTATTGGTTATTGACCGGAGATGTGTCTCGGTCATGTCTACATTGTTCTCGAACCATAGGGTCCGCACGCTTAAGGTTTCGATGACAGTTATATTATGAGTTTATGTATTTTGATGTACCGAAGGTTCTTCGGAGTCCCGGATGTGATCATGGACATGACGAGGAGTCTCGAAATGGTCGAGACATAAAGATTGATATATTGGACGGATATATTTGGACACCGGAAAGGTTCCGGATGAGATTGGGATTATACCGGAGTTCCGGGAGGTTACCGGAACCCCCCGGTAAGTATATGGGCCTTATTGGGCCTTAGTGGAAGGGAGGGAGAAGGAGAAAGGGAGGGGGCGTGCCCCCCCAAGCCCAATACGAATTGGGAGGGGGGGCCGGCCCCCCCTTTCCTTCTCTCCTGCCCCTTCTTCCTTCCCTCTCCTACTCCTTATAGGAAAGGGGGGCCAAACCTACTTGGAGTAGGTTTGCCCCCCCTAGGGCGCGCCTCCCCCTTGGGCCGGCTCCTCCTCCCTCCCTCCTTTATATATGGGGGTGGGGGCACCCCATAGACACACAAGTTGATCATTGAGATTGTTCCTTAGCCGTGTGCGGTGCCCCCCTCCACGATATTACACCTCGGTCATATTGTAGCGGTGCTTAGGCGAAGCCCTGCGACAGGAGAACATCAAGATCGTCACCACGCCGTCGTGCTGACGGAACTCCTCCCCGTGCCTCTGCTGGATCGGAGTTCGGGGTGCGTCATCGAGCTGTACGTGTGTCAAGAACTCAGAGGTGCCGGAGTAACGGTGCTTGGATCAGTTGGACCGGGAGGACATACGACTACTTCCTCTACGTTGCGTCAATGCTTCCGCTTCGGTCTACGAGGGTACGTAGACAACACTCTCCCCTCTCGTTGCTATATCATCACCATGATCTTGCGTGTGCGTAGGAAATTTTTTGAAATTACTACGTTCCCCAACAGTGGCATCCGAGCTAGGTTTTATGCGTTGATGTTATGTGCACGAGTAGAACACAAGTGAGTTGTGGGCGATACAAGTCATACTGCTTACCAGCATGTCATACTTTGGTTCGGCGGTATTGTTGGATGAAGCGGCCCGGACCGACATTACACGTACGCTTACGCGAGACTGGTTCTACCGACGTGCTTTGCACAAAGGTGGCTAGCGGGTGTCAGTTTCTCCAACTTTAGTTGAACCGAGTGTGGCTACGCCCGGTCCTTGCGAAGGTTAAAACAGCACTAACTTGACAAACTATCGTTGTGGTTTTGATGCGTAGGTAAGAACGGTTCTTGCTCAGCCCGTAGCAGCCACGTAAAATTTGCAACAACAAAGTAGAGGACGTCTAACTTGTTTTTGCAGGGCATGTTGTGATGTGATATGGTCAAGACGTGATAAGATATAAGTTGTTGTATGAGATGATCATGTTTTGTTGAAGTTATCGGCAACTGGCAGAAGCCCTATGGATGTCACTTTGTTGCATAAGATGCAAGTGCCAAATAATTGCTTTACTTTATCGCTATACGATAGCAATAGTTGCAAGAGCAATAGTTGGTGAGACAACCATGTGATGACACATTGATATAGATCAAGATGATGAAGATCATGGTGTCGTGCCGGTGACGATAGAGATCATGACAGTACTTTGGAGATGGAGATCAAAGGCGCAAGATGATCATGGCCATATCATGTCACATATTTTGATTGCATATGATGTTTATCTATTATACATCTTATTCTTGCTTTGATTGACGGTAGCATTTTAAGATGATCTCTCACTAATTATCAAGAAGTGTTCTCCCTGAGTATGCACCGTTGCCAAAGTTCGTCGTGCCCAGACACCACGTGATGATCGGGTGTGATAAGCTCTACGTCCATCTACAACGGGTGCAAGCTAGTTTTGCACACGCGGAATACTCAGGTTAAACTTGACGAGCCTAGCATATGCAGATATGGCCTCGGAGCACGGAGACCAAAAGGTCGAGCGTGAATCATATAGTAGATATGATCAACATAGTGATGTTCACCATTGAAAACTACTCCATCTCACGTGATGATCGGTTATGGTTTAGTTGATTTGGATCACGTGATCACTTAGATGACTAGAGAGATGTCTGTCTAAGTGGGAGTTCTTAAGTAATATGATTAATTGAACTTAAATTTATCATGAACTTAGTCCTGGTAGTATTTTGCAAATTATGTTGTAAGATCAATAGCTTGCGTTGTTGCTTTCATATGTTTATTTTGATATGTTCCTAGAGAAAAATGTATTGAAAGATGTTAGTAGCAATGATGCGGATTTGATCCGTGATCTGAGGTTTATCCTCATTGCTGCACAGAAGAATTATGTCCTTGATGCACCGCTAGGTGACAGACCTATTGTAGGAGCAGATGCAGACGTTATGAATGTTTGGCTAGCTCAATATGATGACTACTTGATAGTTTAAGTGCACCATGCTTAACAGCTTAGAATCGGGACTTCAAAGACATTTTGAACGTCATGGACCATATGAGATGTTCCAGGAATTGAAGTTAATATTTCAAGCAAATACCCGAGTTGAGAGATATGAAGTCTCCAACAAGTTCTATAGCTAAAAGATGGAGGAGAATCGCTCAACTAGTGAGCATGTGCTCAGATTGTCTGGGTACTACAATCGCTTGAATCAAGTGGGAGTTAATCTTCCAGATAAGATAGTGATTGACAGAATTCTCTAGTCACCATCACCAAGTTAGTAGAACTTCGTGATGAACTATAGTATGCAAGGGATGATGAAAATGATTCCTGAGTTTTTCATGATGATGAAATCGATGAAGGTAGAAATCAAGAAAGAACATCAAGTGTTGATGGTTAACAAGACCACTAGTTTCAAGAAAAGGGCAAAGGGATAGAAGGGAACTTCAAGAAGAACGGCAAGCAAGTTGCTACTCAAGTGAAGAAGCCCAAGTCTAGACCTAAGCCTGAGACTAAGTGCTTCTACTGCAAAGGGACTGGTTACTGGAAGCAGAACTACCCCAAGTATTTGGCGGATAAGAAGGATGGCAAAGTAAATAAAGGTATATTTGATATACATGTTATTGATGTGTACTTTACTAGTGTTTATAGCAACCCCTCGGTATTTGGTACTGGTTCAGTTGCTAAGAGTAGTAACTCGAAACGGGAGTTGCAGAATAAACAGAAACTAGTTAAGGGTGAAGTGACGATGTGTGTTGAAAGTAGTTTCAAGATTGATATGATCATCATCGCACACTCCCTATACTTTCGGGATTAGTGTTGAACCTAAATAAATGTTATTTGGTGTTTGCGTTGAGCATGAATATGATTTGATCGTGTTTATTGCAATACGGTTATTCATTTAAGTAAGAGAATAAACTGTTGTTCTGTTTACATGAATAAAACCTTATATGGTTACACACCCAATGAAAATGGTTCATTGGATCTCGATCGTAGTGATACACATATTCATAATATTGAAACCAAAATATGCAAAGTTAATAATGATAGTGCAACTTATTTGTGGCACTGCCGTTTAGGTCATATTGGTGTAAAGCGCATGAAGAAACTCCATGCTGATGGGATTTTGGAATCACTTGATTATGAATCACTTGATGCTTGCGAACCATGCCTCATGGGCAAGATGACTAAGACTCCGTTCTCCGGAACAGTGGAGCAAGCAATTGACTTATTGGAAATAATACATACTGATGTATGCGATCCAATGAGTGTTAAGGCTCGCGGCGGGTATCATTATTTTCTGACCTTCACAGATGATTTGAGCAGATATGGGTATATCTACTTGATGAAACATAAGTCTGAAATAGTTGAAAGGTTCAAAGAATTTCAGAGTGAAGTGGAAAAATCATCGTGACAAGAAAATAAGGTTTCTACGATCTGATCGCGGAGACAAATATTTGAGTTACGAGTTTGGTCTTCAATTAAAACAATGTGGAATAGTTTCACAAATTCATGCCACCTGGAACACCACATCATAATGGTGTGTCCGAACGTCATAACCGTACTTTATTGGATATAGTACAATCTATGATGTTTCTTACCGATTTACCAATATCGTTTTGGGATCATGCATTAGAGACAGCTGCATTCACGTTAAATAGGGCACCATCTAAATCCGTTGAGACGACACTATATGAACTGTGGTTTAGCAAGAAACCGAAGTTGTCGTTTCTTAAAGTTTGGGGCTGCGATGCTTATGTGAAAAAGTTTCATCCTGATAAGCTCAAACCCAAATCGGAGATGTGCGTCTTCATAGAATACCCAAAGGAAATTGTTGGGTACACCTTCTATCACAGATCCGAAGGAAAGACATTCGTTGCTAATAAATGGATCCTTTCTAGAGAAGGAGTTTCTCTCGAAAGAAGTGAGTGGGAGGAAAGTAGAACTTGATGAGGTAATTGTACCTTCTCCCTTATTGGAAAGTAGTTCATCACAGAAATCTGTTCCTGTGACTACTACACCAATTAGTGAGGAAGCTAATGATGATGATCATGTAACTTCAGATCAAGTTACTACCGAATCTTGTAGGTAAACCAGAGTGAGATCCGCACCAGAGTGGTACGGTAATCCTGTTCTGGAAGTCATGTAACTAGACCATGATGAACCTACGAACTATGAGGAAGCGATGATGAGCCCAGATTCCGCGAAATGGCTTGAGGCCATGAAATCTGAGATGAGATCCATGTATGAGAACAAAGTGTGGACTTTGGTGGAGTTGCCCGATGATCGGCAAGCCATAGAAAATAAATGGATCTTCAAGAAGAATACTGACGCTGACGGTAATGTTACTGTCTACAAAGCTCGACTTGCTGCAAAAGGTTTTCGACAAGTTCAAGGGGTTGACTACGATGAGACCTTCTCACTCGTATCGATGCTTAAAAGTCTGTCCGAATCATGTTAGCAATTGCCGCATTTTATGAAATCTGGCAAATGGATAAACAAAACTGCATTCCTTAATGGAGTTATTAAAGAAGAGTTGTATGTGATGCAACCAAGAGGTTTTGTCGATCCTAAAGGTGTTAACAAAATGTGCATCTATGGACTGGTGCAAGCCTCTCGGAGTTGGAATATATGCTTTGATAAGTTGATCAAAGCATATAGTTTATACAAACTTGCAGTGAAGCCTGTATTTACTAGAAAGTGAGTGGGAGCACTACAGCATTGATAAGTATATGTGAATGACATATTGTAGATCGGAAATAATGTAGAATTATTCTGCAAAGCATAAAGGAGTGTTTAAAAGGAGTTTTTCAAAGAAAGACCTCGGTGAAGCTGCTTACATATTGAGCATTAAGATCTATAGAGATAGATCAAGACGCTTGATAAGTTTTTTTCAATGAGTACATACCTTGATAAGATTTTGAAGTAGTTCAAAATGGAACAGTCAAAGAAAGAGTTCTTGCCTGTGTTACAAGGTGTGAAATTGAGTAAGACTCAAAACCCGACCACGGCAGAAGATAGAAAGAGAATGAAAGTCATTCCCTATGCCTTGGCCATAGGTTCTATAAAGTATGCCATGCTGTGTACCAGATCTATTGTATACCCTGCACTGAGTTTGGCAAGGGAGTACAATAGTGATCTAGGAGTAGATCACTGGACAGCGGTCAAAATTATCCTTAGTGGAATAAGGATATGTTTCTCGATGATGGAAGTGACAAAAGGTTCGTCGTAAAGGGTTACCTCGATGCAAGTTTTGACACCGATCTGGATGACTCTAAGTCTCGATCTAGATACATATTGAAAGTGGGAGCAATTAGCTAGAGTAGCTCCGTGCAGAGCATTGTAGACATAAAAAAATTGCAAAATACATAACGGATCTGAATGTGAAAGACCCGTTGACTAAGATTCTCTCACAAGCAAAACATGATCACACCTAAGTACTCTTTGGGTGTTAATCACATAGCGATGTGAACTAGATTACTGAATCTAGTAAACCCTTTTGATGTTGGTCACATGGCGATGTGAACTATGGGTGTTAATCACATGATGATGTGAACTATCGATGTGAATCACATGGTGATGTGATCTAGATTATTGACTCTAGTGCAAGTGGGAGACTGAAGGAAATATGCCCTAGAGGCAATAATAAAGTTATTATTTATTTCCTTATATCATGATAAATGTTTATTATTCATGCTAGAATTGTATTAACCGGAAACATAATACATGTGTGAATATATAGACAAACAGAGTGTCACTAGTATGCCTCTACTTGACTAGCTTGTTAATCAAAGATGGTTATGTTTCCTAACCATGGACAAAGATTTGTTATTTGATTAACGGGATCACATCATTAGTTGAATGATCTGATTGACATGACCCATTCCGTTAGCTTAGCACCCGATCGTTTAGTATGTTGCTATTGCTTTCTTCATGACTTATACATGTTCCTATGACTATGAGATTATGCAACTCCCGTTTACGGGAGGAACACTTTGTGTGCTACCAAACATCACAACGTAACTGGGTGATTATAAAGGTGCTCTACAGGTGTCTCCAAAGGTACTTGTTGGGTTGGCGTATTTCGAGATTAGAATTTGTCACTCCGAATGTCGGAGAGGTATCTCTGGGCCCTCTCGGTAATGCACATCACTTAAGCCTTGCAAGCATTGCAACTAATGAGTTAGTTGCGAGATGATGTATTACGGAACGAGTAAAGAGACTTGCCGGTAACGAGATTGAACTAGGTATTGGATACCGATGATCGAATCTCGGGCAAGTAACATACCGATGACAAAGGGAACAACGTATGTTGTTATGCGGTCTGACCGATAAAGATCTTCGTAGAATATGTAGGAACCAATATGGGCATCCAGGTCCCGCTATTGGTTATTGACCGGAGACGTGTCTCGGTCATGTCTACATTGTTCTCGAACCATAGGGTCCGCACGCTTAAGGTTTCGATGACAGTTATATTATGAGTTTATGTATTTTGATGTACCGAAGGTTGTTCGGAGTCCCGGATGTGATCACGGACATGACGAGGAGTCTCGAAATGGTCGATACATAAAGATTGATATATTGGACGGATATATTTGGACACCGTAAAGGTTCCGGATGAGATTGGGATTATACCGGAGTTCCGGGAGGTTAGCGGAACCCCCCGGTAAGTATATGGGCCTTATTGGGCCTTAGTGGAAGGGAGGGAGAAGGAGCAAGGGAGGGGGCGCCCGCCCCCCCCCCCCAAGCCCAATCTGAATTGGGAGGGGGCCCGGCCCCCCCTTTCCTTCTCTCCTCCCCCTTCTTCCTTCCCTCTCCTACTCCTAATAGGAAAGGGGGGCCAAACCTACTTGGAGTAGGTTTGCCCCCCTAGGGTGCGCCTCCCCCTTGGGCCGGCCTCCTCCTCCCTCCCTCCTTTATATACGGGGGTGGGGGCACCCCATAGACACACAAGTTGATCATTGAGATCGTTCCTTAGCCGTGTGCGGTGCCCCCCTCCACGATATTACACCTCGGTCATATTGTAGCGGTGCTTAGGCGAAGCCCTGCGACAGGAGAACATCAAGATCGTCACCACGCCGTCGTGCTGACGGAACTCCTCCCCGTGCCTCTGCTGGATCGGAGTTCGGGGTGCGTCATCGAGCTATACGTGTGTCAAGAACTCGGAGGTGCCGGAGTAACGGTGCTTGGATCGGTTGGACCGGGAGGACGTACGACTACTTCCTCTACGTTGCGTCAACGCTTCCGCTTCGGTCTACGAGGGTACGTAGACAACACTCTCCCCTCTCATTGCTATATCATCACCATGATCTTGCGTGTGCGTAGGAAATTTTTTGAAATTACTACGTTCCCCAACACCACTGCCGAAGTGGCGTCCCTGAAGAAAGCACTGTCTGAGGCCAAAGACAAGGCGGCCTTGGAATGCCAGGAGCGCAGAAAGCAAAGTGCTAGAGTGGGCGAGGTACAGCAAGAGCTCCGGGACCTTGGCAAGAAGTGCGAGTCCGTGGAGCATGATCTAAGGATAAAAGAGGCCGAGCTTGCAAAGGCCTTGGTGAGTATGAAAGACGCCAAGGCCGAAGCCGAGAAGGCACAGCAGGAAATCCAGGAGGCCAAAAAGATAGCAGCGGGTAAGCAATTCTTTATGCAAAGCAAACATGTGGAGGAGGCGTTTCTTTTACTTACTCGAATTCGGAGCTCTCCAGGGGCATTCGCAGATCTGCCACACAGCATATCAGACGCCGCGGAGTTCTACCGTGCCCAGGAGGGGAGCTCAACGGAGAAGCTGTTATGGTCCCAGTATGCTGGGGCCGAACACCCAGTGCCTCTGAGTGACCAACTGAAGTAGTTGGTCGAACTCCACAGGGCGGCCGAACTGGCTATGAAAGGTTTCATAGTCTGGATGTGGCCTGGTGAGCTCCTGCCCACTAGCTACTTTGGCCTGATCAAGCGGATGGTGGATGCCTGTCCGCGGCTTGAAGTGATCAAGCAATTTGTTTGCATTGAGGGTGCCCGCCGGGCCTTTGCCCGCGTCAAGGTGCATTGGGGCAAGCTGGATGCGGAGAAGCTGGTGAAGGACGGGCCGCCGGAGGGTAAGGCGCATCGCCATCCCGAGATGTACTATGATGGCGTTATGAAGGGTGCTCGTCTCGTGGCCGATGAGTGTACCAAGGACACCATTTTAGAATGAATTCACTTCTATCATGTTTGTAATTTAAAGACGAAGTTACTTGCGCTATGTAGCGCTTTTGTTATTTAAAATATTACCTTCTGTGTGGCTGTTTATAAAATTCTGAAAGTAGGCCAGTCGCCGGCTTCCGCCCCCACGTAACTAGTACTGGGGTGTTCGTGGAAAACCCGGACACTCTTTATCCAAATGTTTGGTCCCTTAAGGAGGTGTCTGGCGCAGCGAACAAGGCAATCGGACTATGCGGCTTTATAACTTTCACTTAGCCATAGAAGTCTACAATTTTAAATTTTGGCGAAGCCCCTAGAATCCGGAAGGCCGAATTGGGGCGCTATACACGCCTAGATCGGACGAAGCTGATTTATCGCCTAAAGCGGAAAATCTTTAAGGATTTTAAGACCTCCCGAACAGCGACCAGCTCTCGCCATATCATGCCGGTCAGTTTTCGGCTTTCTCTACTGAGGTGCTCGTCCGGAAGAACCGGGACACAATCGCAATAGTTCTCCCTGCACTACCTTAGCCGATATAATGGAACGTAAGGCACCAAAACAAGGGAGCCGGGCTAACCCAACTGTAGACCCAAGACATGATTCGGAGCTGATGCATATAATGCTATAAGTTCGGGGTGCCGCACTGTTGAAAGTCTTCGGACTTGTCTTGCCGTATTATGGGGCGCCATAAGAAGCCCCTGGCAAACTGACTGTTCCAAGGTGTACGGATGCAATATCAAATAAACATTTATGAGAAAAAAAATGCTCAAATAAGAATAGTAAGCTGACGCTATATATGATCTCCCATTGATGAATAATACATTTAAGCGTATGTTTACAATTGATGCATTAAGCGGAGATAAATAGGACTATTTGACATGTCCTATCAAAGGGGCAGGCTGTGTACAGATAGATAAAGCAGGTATAATGATCGTAAATAGATTCCACCTGGGTATTTCCTTTTGTGCACAACGCCTATTGCCTCCTTGGTTGTCTCTCCCATGTAGGTCCGTCAATCTGGCTCTTCTGAGGATGCTACACTAAAAGCGATGTCTTGAAATGTAAAAGGGAAAGATTATGAAGGTTTTTGGCGGTTACCCGCACTATTGACTGAGTCGTTGTTGCGCCTCCGCCTATGCCCATGGTATCTTGAGTGCGTAATTGTGTACGCGTGGCACGAATGCTGCTTTGATGGGGCTTGAGCGGAGGCCGGACTGCTAATCACGTTCTTGGCGTTCCTGATGATCCTGTTGCAGGGTGCTCCGGACTCGCTTGACGGTGCTTGAGGTTGTCGTCGCCGGATTGGTGGTTTGCCGGAGGAGGCCGCATTGTACTTCTGCCGCGAGGGCTGCAATATGCTCTTCTGTACGGAGAGAGCGGTCCATGTTTCCATTGACTGTTATGACCCCGCGCGGACCTGGCATCTTGAGCTTGAGGTATGCATAATGTGGAACCACATTGAATCTAGCAAATGCGGTTCGTCCGAGCAGTGCGTGGTAACCACTATGGAAAGGGACAATATCGAAGATTAACTCTTCGCTCCGGAAGTTGTCCGGGGATCCGAAGACCACTTCCAATGCTATAGAGCCCGTACAGCAGGCCTCTACTCCATGAATTACACCTTTAAAGGTGATTTTGGTGGGCTTGATCCTTGAAGGGTCAATGCCCATTTTGCGCATTGTGTTCTGATAAAGCAGGTTCAGGCTGACTCGCGTGAGGTGGAATCCGTTGATGATTGGGTCTAAGACCAATGCGGCTGAGCCGCCGTGACGGATGCTAGTAGGATGATCCCTACGATCAAAGGTGATCGAACAAACTGACCATGGGTTAAATCTGGGGGCGACTGGCTCCATCGCATAGACGTCCCGTAGTGCTCGCTTCCGTTCCCGCTTGGGGATGTGAGTGGCGTAGATCATGTTGACCGTTTTCACCTGGGGGGGATTTCTTTTGTCCCCCCATGTTCGGATGCCGGGGCTCTTCGTCATCGTCGTTGTGCAGCCCCTTGTCCTTGTTTTCAGCATTTATTTTGCCGGCCTGTTTGAACACCCAGCAGTCTCTATTGGTGTGGTTGGCTGGCTTGTCCGAGGTGCCATGAATTTGGCACGAGCGCTCCAGTATGCGGTCCAGACTGGACTGTCCCTGATTATTTCTTTTGAACGGCTTTTTCCGCTGACCGGACTTAGATCCGCTGAATCCGGCATTGACTACCGTGTCTTCAGTGTTGTCACCGTTGTTCCGTCTCTTATGTCTGTTACGCCATGGCTTGCCGTTAGTATCGCGGCCGTCCGGGGTGCCAGAGTGTGGCGTGGTGCCACTGCGAGCCAACCAGCTATCCCCACCCGTGCAAAAGCGGGTTATTAGTGTTGTGAGAGCTGCCATGGACT
The DNA here is from genome assembly GCA_963921465.1 of Triticum timopheevii. Classification (NCBI taxonomy): domain Eukaryota; kingdom Viridiplantae; phylum Streptophyta; class Magnoliopsida; order Poales; family Poaceae; genus Triticum; species Triticum timopheevii. Next base: position 594,919,391 of record OY997270.1, read on the forward strand.
TGGTTTTTTCCAGGCCGAGGTGTCGAGCAAGCCACTCATCACGGATATTATGCTTAAAAGTCGCCAGGGCTTCGGCGTCCGGACAGTCGACTATTTGGTTCTTTTTAGTTAGGAACCGAGTCCAGAATTTCCTGGCTGACTCTCCGGGCTGTTAAGTAATGTGGCTCAGGTTATCAGCGTCCGGTGGTCACACATATGTGCCCTAGAAGTTGTCGAGGAATGCGTTTTCCAGGTTTTCCCAACTACCAATGGAATTTGCTGGCAGGCTGTTTAACCAGTGCCGGGTTGGTCCTTTGAGCTTAAGGGGAAGATACTTGATGGCGTGTAGATCATCTCCGTGGGCCATGTGAATGTGGAGAAGGAAATCTTCGATCCACACTGCGGGGTCTATTGTGCCATCGTATGATTCGATGTTTACGGGTTTGAACCCTTCTAGGAATTCATGATCCATCACTTTGTCAGTGAAGCAGAGGGGGTGTGCGGCGCCTCTGTGCCGGGCTATGTGGCTACGCAGTTCGAATTGGTCTGGGTTGCTGTGTTCGGCCCGGCCGGACTTGTTGATAATGTATCCGGCGTGACGGTCATCGTCGCGCGCTGGGGCACGCCCCCGCGATCCGTAGATCGATCTTGGCTGTCCTGCTTTGTTTTCCAGAATATCTTGCAGGTCTTTCCTGTTGCCCTGGGCCGTAGTGTATCGGCGTGGGGGTGCGAGCTGGTATTCAGGTTGATATCCCGTTTTATCCCGACCACGAGGTGGCCGGTCAGCCGTTTGGCGCTCGAGTCCATATTCCTCGGCTGCCAGGACTTCAGTCCATCTGTCTGTGAGCAGGTCTTGATCAGCTTGGAGTTGTTGCTTCTTCTTCTTCAGGCTCCTCGCAGTGGCTATAAGCCGACGCTTGAAGCGCTCCTGCTCCACGGGATCCTCAGGCACGCCGAACTCGTCGTCGCCGAGGCTAATCTCATCTTCGGAGGGGGGCATGTAGTTGTCCTCCTCCGGGTATCCCTCTGTCGCCTATTCTTCTGGGCTAACCTGCTCATCTTCCTGTTCGGCCTGCTCGAAGGCGGGATGGTCAGGGTTATACTCCTCTTTGGCGCCATCCGGATTGCTTTCGTCTCCAGGGCCGGTATTGCCGTGGCGGGGCTTAGAGCCGCGCCGACGACGCCCATGCTTTGCTTTTCTCCCTGAGGGGTTATCCTCCGTTGCCTCGTCACCATTGGTTTCCTTCGGAGTGTCCACCATATATATCGTATGAGGAGGTGCCCGTCCACCGCCCTGTGAGCGGTGGCTCCTGTAATTCTCCTGCATCGTCGTCCATACCGTTGATGTCTTCGGAGTCGAAGTCAAGCACGTCGGTTAAATCATCGACCGTGGCAATGAAGTGGGTGGTGGGTGGGCAACGAATTCCGTCGTCGCCTGCTTCCCACTCCAGCCGGACATAGTTTGGCCAAGAGCCTCCTGACAAAGAGAGAGACTTTAATGAGTTCAGCATGTCGCCAAATGGCGAGTGCTGAAAGATGTCCGCAGTGGTGAACTCCATTGCCGGAGCCCAACCAGGCTCGGCGGGCTCGTGAACGCGCGGACCAGAACCTACAACCGGATACGAATCCGGGGGTCCAGAGTCACAGGCTTCCTCAGAAGCGAGGTCTGTGTTCGGCTCCACCGCCGACGAGGGTACGGCCTGCCGGGCGGGGTCCATCCCTCCGTCCCTAGGCAACAGCTTGCTCCGGATTTGAGTCTTGGGCTACTGCAGGGGTGATATCCCGAGTGTTGTTCGACAGTAGGTCCAGGCCATGCTCATCATGACTGTCCGGTGCTCCTGGCGCGGGCCTGAATCCGTCGAAGATCAAGTCTCCACGGATATCCGCCGTGTAGTTCAGGTTTCCGAACCTGATTTGATGGCCAGGGGCGTAGCTGTCGATCTGCTCCAGATGGCCAAGCGAATTGGCCCACAGTGCGAAGCCGCCGAACACGAAGATCTGTCCGGGGAGGAAAGTCTCACCCTGGACCATGTCGTTGATGATGATTGAAGGAGCCATCGAGCTCGGCAGTGACGACACAGAGGAACTCTCAATGAAAGCACCAATGTCGGTGTCAAAACCGGCGGATCTCGTAGAGGCTAAACCCTAGAAGCTAGCATATGATGGTATGATTGTAATTGTGATCGGTCTTCTAAGGACCTAACCTCTCCGGTTTATATAGACACCGGAGAGGGCTAGGGTTTACATGGAGTCGGTTACAAGGAAGGAAACACAATATCCGGATCGCCAAGCTTGTCTTCCACGCAAAGGAGAGTCCCATCTGGACACGGGCCGAAGTCTTGAGTCTTGTATCTTCACGCTTCAATAGTCCGGACATTGTACACAGTCCAGCTGTCCGGATACCCCCTAATCCAGGACTCCCTCACCTATACTATTGCGATGATGTCCTATGGAGGCAAACTCTCCTAGCTTAATGCATCCGTTACTTCTCTCCTCATCTATGCCATGTGCACACTTAAGTTCCCCCCAAAGTTGATCGAGAGGCTTGACAAGATCAGGAGAAGATGTCTATGGACCAAGAAAACTGAACAAGGAGACAAATGCAACTCCCTAGCCACTTGGGAAATGGTCTGTAAACCCAAAAAATTGGAGGTCTCGTGGTCATCAACATTAATCTGCAAAACAATGCATTACTCATGAAATTCCTCCACAAGTTTTATAACAAGATGGATATACCGTGGGTGCAGCTCTTATGGGACACATACTATATGGACAAGATACCACATGCATTGGCACCGATCGGCTCATTCTGGTGGCGAGATATTCTGAAGCTCACCACCATCTTCCGTGGTATATCACAGGTGCAGGTGGTGTCGGGTGCTATGTCTTGAGCTTGCCTTGGTTTTCCTTGAAGAGGAAAGGGTGATGCAGCAATAGTAGCGTAAGTATTTCCCTCAGTTTTTGAGAACCAAGGTATCAATCCAGTAGGAGGCTCCTCAAAAGTCCCACGCACCTACACAAACAAACAAAGAACTCGCAACCAACGTAATAAAGGGGTTGTCAATCCCTTCACGGCCACTTGTGAAAGTGAGATCTAATAAAGATAGTATGATAAGATAAATATATTTTTGGTATTTTATAATATAGATGCAAAAATTAAAGATGCAAATAAAAGTAGATTGGAAGCAAATATGATAAGAGATAGACCCGGGGGCCATAGGTTTCACTAGTGGCTTCTCTCAAGATAGCATAAGTATTACGGTGGGTGAACAAATTACTGTCGAGCAATTGATAGAAAAGCGAATAATTATGAGATTATCTAGGCATGATCATGTATATAGGCATCACATCCGTAACAAGTAGACCGACTCCAGCCTGCATCTACTACTATTACTCCACACATCGACCGACTCCTGCCTGCATCTAGAGTATTAAGTTCATAAGAACAGAGTAACGCATTAAGCAAGATGACATGATGTAGAGGGATAAACTCAAGCAATATGATATAAACCCCATCTTGTTATCCTCGATGGCAATAATACAATAGTGCCTTGCAACCCTTTCTGTCACTGGGTAAGGACACCACAAGATTGAACCCAAAGCTAAGCACTTCTCCCATGGCAAGAAAGATAACTATGGACCCGTAGGTCTGTGGTAATCTACTCACAACTCATCGGAGGGGCAAGGGTGTTGATATAGAAGCCCTCCATGGTCAATTCCCCCTCCAGCAGAATGTCGGCAAAGGCTCCAAGATGGGATCTCGCGGATACAGAAGGTTACGGCGGTGGAAATTGTGTTTCGGTGGCTCCCTGGATGTTTTCGGGGTACGTAGGCTTATATAGGACGAAGAAGTACGTCGGTGGACGCCCGAGGGGCCCACGAGACAGGGGGCGCGCCCTCCTATCTCGTGGAGTCCTCGGCTACTTCTTGACTTGCACTCCAAGTCCTCTAGATCACGTTCATTCCAAAAATCATGCTCCCGAAGGTTTCATTCCATTTGGACTCCGTTTGATATTCCTTTTCTTCGAAATACGGAAATAGGCAAAAAACAACAATACGGGCTGGGCCTCCGGTTAGTAGGTTAGTCCCAAAAACGATATAAATATGTAAAATAAAGCCCATAAACATCCAAAAGGGGTAATATGGTAGCATGGAACAATAAAAAATTATAGATACGTTGGAGACGTATCAAGCATCCCCAAGCTCAATTCCTGCTCGTCCTCGAGTAGGTAAATGATAAAAAAGAAATTTTTGATGTGGAATGCTACCTAGCGTAATTCTCAATGTAATTTTCTTTATTGTGGCATGAATGTTCAGATCCAAATGATGCAAAATAAAAGTTCATATTAACATGAAAATGGTGATACTTCAAGCATACTAATCAAAGTAATCATGCCTTCTCAAAATAACATGGCCAAAGAAAGTTATCCCTACAAAATCATATAGTATGGCTGTTGCTCTATCTTCATCACACAAAGTATTTAATCATGCACAACCCCGATGACAAGCCAAACAATTGTTTCATACTTTAATAATCTCAAACTCTTTCAACTTTCACGCAATACATGAGCGTGAGCCATGGACATAGCACTATAAATGGAATAGAATGGTGGTTGTGGAGAAGACAAAAAAGGAGAAGATAGTCTCACATCAACTAGGCGTATCAACGGGCTATGGAGATGCCCATTAATAGATATCAATGTGAGTGAGTAGGGATTGCCATGCAACGGATGCACTAGAGCTATAAATAATATGAGAGCTCAACAAAAGAAACTAAGTGGGTGTGCATCCAACTTGCTTGCTCACAAAGACCTAGGGCACTTTTGAGGAAGCCCATCATTGGAATACACAAGCCAAGTTCTATAATGAAAAATTCCACTAGTATATCAAAGTGACAACATATGAGACTCTCTATCATGAAGATCATGGTGCTATTTTCAAGCACAAGTGTGGAAAAAGAGATAGTAGCATTGTCCTTTCTCTCTTTTTCTCTCATTTTATTTTTTTTCCTTTTTTTCTTTTTTTCTTTTCTTTATTTTTATTTTTTTCTTCTTTCTTTGGCCTTCTTTTTTTTCTTTTCTTTCTAGACTTTCTATTTTTTTCTTTTTCTTTTTTCTTTTTTTAAAGTCCGAAGTCTCATCCCGACTTGTGGGGGAATCATAGTCTTCATCATCCTTTCCTCACTAGGACAATGCTCAAATAATGAAGATCATCACACTTTTATGGATTTACAACTCAAGAATTACAACTCAAAGCTAGAACAAGATATGACTCTATATGAATGCCTCCGGCGGTGTACCGGGATATGCAATGAATCAAGAGCGACATGTATGAAAATTTTGAAGGTGGCCTTGCCACACATACAATGTCAGCTACATGATCATGCAAAGAGCAATATGACAAAAGTAATGCATGTCATATGAACAGAATGGTGGAAAGTTGCATGGCAATATATCTCAGAATGGCTATGGAACTGCCATAATAGGTAGGTATGGTGGCTGTTTTGAGGAAGGTAAATGGTGGGTGTATGGTATCGGCGAAAGTTGCACGGCACAAGAGAGGCTAGCAATGGTGGAAGGGTGAGGTGCGTATAATCCATGGACTCAACATTAGTCAAAAGAACTCATATACTTGTTGCAAAAATCTAGAAGTCATCAAAAACCAAAGCACTACGCGCATGCTCCTAGGGGGATATATTGGTAGGAAAAGACCATCGCTCGTCCCCGACTGCCACTCATAAGGAAGACACTCAATAAATAAAATTGTGCTCCAACTTCATCACAAAGCGGTTCACCATACGTGCATGCTACGGGAATCACAACCCTTAACAAAAGTATTTTTCATAATCACCTCAACTAGCATGACTCTAATATCACTACCACCATATCTCAAAACAATTATCAAGCATCATATTGATCGTAGCATCCAATTCTTTTTCTATGATAGTTTTTATTATACCCAACTTGGATGTTCATCATTCTAGGACCAACTTTGTAACCATAGCAAATACCATGCTGTTCTAAAAGACTCTCAAAAAGATATAAGTGAAGCATGAGAGACTAGCAATTTCTTCAAAATTAAGACACCACCATGCTCTAAAAAATATAAATGAAGTACTAGAGCAAAAACTATCAAGCTCAAAAGACATAAGTGAAGCACATAGAGTATTCTAGAAAATTCTAATCAAGTAGGCTTCTCCAAAAAGGTGTGTACAGCAAGGATGATTGTGGTAAACTAAAAAGCAAAGACTAATATAATACACGACGCTCCAAGCAAAACACATATCATGTGGCGAATAAAAATATAGCTCCAAGTAAAGTTACCAATGAACGAAGACGAAAGAGGGGATGCCTTCCCGGGGAATCCCCAAGCTTAGGCTTTTGGATATTCTTGAATATATTGGGGTGCCTTGGGCATCCCCAAGCTTAGGCTCTGGCCACTCCTTATTCCATAGTCCATAAAAGCTTTACCCAAAACTTGAAAACTTCACAACACAAAACTCAACAGGAAATCTTATAAGCTCCGTTAGTGAAAGAAAACAAAACCACCACATAAGGTACTGTAATGAACTCATTCTTTATTTATTTTGGTGTGAAACCTACTGTATTCCAACTTCTCTATGGTTTATAAACTATTTTACTAGCCATAGATGCATCAAAATAAGCAAACAACACACGAAAAACAGAATCTGTCAAAAACATAACAGACTGTAGCAATCTGTAACTAACGCAAACTTCTGGAACTCTAAAAATCCTACCAAAATAGGAAGTCCTGGAAAATTTGTTTATTGATCAGACGAAAAAATAATCAATGCAAAAGCACGTTTCTGTGATTTAACAAAACTAAATTCGTGTGCGCAAAGTTTCTGTTTTTCAGCAGAATCAAATCAACTATCATCATAGGTTATCCTATAGGTTCTACTTGGGACAAACACTAATTAAAAGATAAAAACACATCTAAACAAAGGGTAGATGCAATAATTTATTACTAAACAGGAGCAAAAACAAAAAACAAAAAGAAAATTGGGTTGCCTCCCAACTAGCGCTATCGTTTAACGCCCCTAGCTAGGCATAAAAGCGAAGATAGATCTAACTAGTGCCATCTTTGGCACTCAGAGAGGGGGATCTACTTTCTATGGCAATCATTCTTCTATTTAAGGTAAGCACATTGCCATTAATGGATGAAGTAAGATTAAGCACGTTACGGAAGTTTGCCTCTAAACTAGACTTCATCTCTTTGATAATTTCATTTTGATAAAAGCACAAGAGAGTAGTTGATTTAACCTTATCATTCATAGGGTGCCCAAATATGGTTTTCATTTTTTTGATAAGTATCTATAGCATCCCCTTCAAGAAAACCTTCTTCAAAAATAGAATCTAAAACTTGTTTAAAAGAAGCGGGCAAGCCAACATAGAAACTTTTTAAGTAAACTTCAATTTGATATTGTGGCACATAGCTAGCCCGAATCCTTAATAACCTATCCCAAGCATCTTTTAAAGACTCATCAAGTAAATAGCGAAAAATTCCAGAGTCATCTTCATCAAAATTATTCAATCTCTCATTGGTGACCCCGGTGGGTCTTTCTATAGCATCATTATTTATGAGCTTAGAGAGGATAGAGGGGTTATCCAAGGCACCAGAACCTAGGAAAGAGCCCTTAGTTCTTTTTGATTCGGCCATGGCAATGGGAAGGCAAACGGAAAAAGGAGAAGAGGATTGGGAAAGAGAGGGCGAATAAAATGGCAAGGGTGAAGTGGGGGAGAGGAAAACGAGAGGCAAATGGCAAATAATGTAAATGTGAGGGAGATAAGTTTGTGATGGGTACTTGGTATGTCTTGACTTGAGCGAAGACCTCACCGGCAACAGCGCCAGAAATCCTTCTTGCTACATCTTGAGCTTGTGTTGGTTTTCCTTGAAGAGGAAAGGGTGATGCAGCAATAGTAGCGTAAGTATTTCCCTCAGTTTTTGAGAACCAAGGTATCAATCCAGTAGGAGGCTCCTCAAAAGTCCCACGTACCTACACAAACAAACAAAGAACTTGCAACCAACGCAATCAAGGGGTTGTCAATCCCATCACGGCCACTTGCGAAAGTGAGATCTAATAAAGATAGTATGATAAGATAAATATATTTTTTGTATTTTATAATATAGATGCAAAAAGTAAAGATGCAAATAAAAGTAGATTGGAAGCAACTATGATAAGAGATAGACCCGGGGGCCATAGGTTTCACTAGTGGCTTCTCTCAAGATAGCATAAGTATTACGGTGGGTGAACAAATTACTGTCGAGCAATTGATAGAAAAGCGAATAATTATGAGATTATCTAGGCATGATCATGTATATAGGCATCACATCCGTAACAAGTAGACCGACTCCTGCCTGCATCTACTACTATTACTCCACACATCGACCGACTCCTGCCTGCATCTAGAGTATTAAGTTCATAAGAACAGAGTAACGCATTAAGCAAGATGACATGATGTAGAGGGATAAACTCAAGCAATATGATATAAACCCCATCTTGTTATCCTCGATGGCAACAATACAATACGTGCCTTGCAACCCTTTCTGTCACTGGGCAAGGACACCGCAAGATTGAACCCAAAGCTAAGCACTTCTCCCATGGCAAGAAAGATCAATCTAGTAGGCCAAACCAAACTGATAATTCGAAGAGACTTGCAAAGATAACTCAATCATACATAAAAGAATTCAGAGAAGATTCAAATATTATTCATAGATAAACTTGATCATAAACCCACAATTCATCGGATCTCGACAAACACACCGCAAAAAGAGTTTACATCGAATAGATTTCCACAAGAGAGGGGGAGAACATTGTATTGAGATCCAAAAAGAGAGAAGAAGCCATCTAGCTAATATCTATGGACCCGTAGGTCTGTGGTAATCTACTCACAACTCATCGGAGGGGCAATGGTGTTGATGTAGAAGCCCTCCGTGGTCGATTCCCCCTCCGGCAAAATGTCGGCGAAGGCGCCAAGATGGTATCTCACAGATACAGAAGGTTACGGTGGTGGAAATTGTGTTTCGGTGGCTCCCTGGATGTTTTCGGGGTACATAGGCTTATATAGGAGGAAGAAATACGTCAATAGACACTCGAGGGGCCCATGAGACAGGGGCGCGCCCTATAGGGTGGGGGGGCTCCTATCTCGTGGAGTCCTCGGCTGCTTCTTGACTTGCACTCCAAGTCCTCTGGATCACGTTCGTTCCAAAAATCACGCTCCCGAAGGTTTCATTCCGCTTGGACTCCGTTTGATATTCCTTTTCTTCAAAATACTGAAATATGCAAAAAAAAACAGCAATACGGGTTGGGCCTCCGGTTAGTAGGTTAGTCCCAAAATGATATAAATATGTAAAATAAAGCCCATAAACATCCAAAAGGGTAATATAATAGCATGGAACAATCAAAAATTATAGATATGTTGGAGACGTATCATCGGCACGACAACGCTGTTTTGGAAGGATCTCTGGGGCAATGATGTATTACAATCCTCACACCCCCATGCCTTCTCCTTTGCCATGCATGAAGACATGTCTGTCAAGGGTTTCTTGGAGAGCACGACACTCGTAGCGACCTTCCACCTTCCACTATCCCCACAGGCTTTGAATGAGGTGCGGAACATCCAAATGGTTTCATCCCACATGAGCCCGACCTCCTCCGTTAATGATGTCTGGTACTATATGTAAGTGGATCTAGTGCCACCCCTAGCTGGTTTTGGAGTATTGACGACAAAGTTGGTTGAGGGACTAAAGGGTTTGTGAGAATTGCAGGATAACGCAGGTAGTGTCCCTCATTGTTTCGGTTTACCTACCGGAGATGACCCCTAAAAATGTATGAAGACATTGACGACAATGGTGGTATGTGAAGATATTCATATTGAACACTATGACATGAGAAGACATTGAGTGAAGACTATGGAGCGTGAAGACTGTGTGGTTTTGTTGTTTCCTTTTCTTCTTTGTTGAGTCATAGGAACCACCGTACTGTTAAGTGGGGTCCAAGTGAACAAAGTTGGAATGACTGAAGTGATGCTCAACCCAAATCCTATGTCTTCGAGCGAAGACAATGAGAGCAAATCTTATCCAGAGATGGATGAGTCAGCTTTGCTTGTAGCCCAAGTAAAGTTGCCGTGTGTGTTTGAAATCTGACTGTTGGAACACGCGTCAGTTCCTTAGTGACCCAGGGTCATTTCGGACATATCAGGTCGGGTTGCCTTGTGGCTATAAATAGCCCACCCCCTACACCATAAATTGGTGGCTGCTCAGAGTTAGTGTACGGCTTTTGTCGTTTGAGAGCAACCCACCTCGAAGCCTTTGAGAGAGAGAAATCCTTGCGAGGACCAAGACCAAACACCCAAAGCCAAAGAGTGTTAGGCATCACTGAAGTCTTTCTATCTGTGTGACCTGAAGACTTATTACACTTGAGGACTGTGAATCCTCCAGCCGGTTAGGCGTCGCGTTCTGAGCATCCAAGAGTCATTGCGGATTGCCGGTGAACGAAGTCTGTGAAGGTTCGGAAGTCTACCTTGAAGACTTACCAGAGTGATTGGGCAAGGACTGTGTGTCCTTAGCTCAAGGGGAATAAGGTGAAGACACGGTCTTCTGAGTTAAATCTCAACCTCCCTAACCAGACGTACAGTTGTTACAGCAACTAGAACTGGTCCAACAAATCCCATGTCTTCAACAAGTGACTGGTTCTATCCTCTCCCTTCCTTTACTTAGAGTTTGTCTTCGTGAAGTCATTGCCTATCTGTCGTACCTGTTTGACTTCATTGCTTGACTACTATCGTTGATTGGCTTCATACTATCTTCCATCCTGATCCTTACTACTTAGCTGCTATTAGTCCTGTACTTTCACATCATTGCATACTTGACTATGGTTTGCTTATTGTAGTTTATCTTCCGCTGCATATCAATTAGGACATTTCTATTGTTTGTCTTCAAAACTTCCATGTTTTGAATACTTTCATAAAAAGCGCCTATTCACCCCCCCTCTAGTCGATAACTAGCACTTTCAATTGGTATCAGAGCAAGGTTCTCCCTTGTTCTGTGTGATTCAGTTTAACCACCTGGAGTTTTAGCTATGTCAACTGCAGGGATAATCAAAGTCTCTGCTGCTTGCCCCGTGTTCGATGGAACTGAATATCCCTACTGGAAGAATAAGATGCGTATGCATCTTGAAGCCATCGATGTCGACCTCTGGTATGTCGTCAAGAATGGCGTTCCCAAAACTGGTGAAGGTGTCACCCCTACTGATGTCAAGAAGTTCATTCAACTGGACTATTGCCAAGAACATTATCTGTGGTTATCTGACCAAAGGACAGTATGGCCGTGTGAGTACTCACGAAACGTCGAAGCTAGTCTGGGACTGGCTATCCAAGGTCAACGAAGGCGTCTCAACCCAGAGGGATCAAAGGACCAGTGTTCTTCGCAACCTCTTCAACCGCTTCAAAAGAAACGACAATGAAAATGTCCAGCTCACGTTCGATCGCCTCACTGACATCACAAATGAGCTTCAAGCTATTGGCGCAACTGAGATTACCAAGCATGAAATCGTCAAGACACTACTGAGATCACTCGACAGCTCCTTTGACACCCTTGCCCTCATGATACAAGAACGTCCTGACTTCAAGACACTCGATCCGTCTGATATACTTGAGAGGCTCAACACACATGAGTTCTAGCTTTCTGAGAAAAGAGATATCTATGGTCCCAACTATGGCCGAACTCGCGCTTTGAAGGCAAAAGTTGTTTCCTCATCTGAAGAAGAATCTGACTGCAGTTCTGATGATCCTGAAGACATTGGAAAGGAACTTGCTATGCTTGTGAAGAAGTTCCAAAAGTTCACTAAGAAGAAAGGCTTCAGAAAGTCTTCATGATCCAGCTCAAGAAATGATGAAGCTTCCACTCATGACCACAAGAAGAGAACATGTCACAAGTGCAAGAAACCGGACACTATATCTCTGAGTGTCCTAAGTGGGACTATGAGAAGAAGAAGAAGAAGAAGAGCAAGGAATATGATTCTGATGACAATAAGAAGAAGAAATCTTCAAAGTCTTCTTCCAAGTCCTCATCAAGGTCTTCATCTCATAAGAAGAGTTCATCTGGCAAGGCTCGTGCTTTTGTTGGCAAGGAAATAGATTCAGAAGAGGAGTCTGCTTCTGAGGAGGCGGAGGTGGAGTCTGGAGAGGAGTCCGACCCCGGCGTTGCAAGTCTGGCTCTAGCCACAGCCTATGTTGCCAAGTCCATCTTCAACACTGAAGACAATGACTTCCACACCAACGCTGAAGCTGACGACGAAGACGATCCTACTCCCACCTACTGCTTCATGGAACGTGGTGCCAAGGTAAAATCACGTGATGCCTACTTTCAAACATCAAGTGAAGATGACTCTGATTGTGAATCCAAACCCAGCTACAAAACACTTGCTAAAATTGCAACTGAAAAACAAAAGGCTATGGGACATACTCAAAAACTGTTAGACAAAAGCGATGACCTGTTGGACGCGGAAATGACACGTTCACAGTCCTTAGTTGAAGATATAAAAAATCTTCATGCTAAGTACCAAGAACTTGAAAGTAGTCATGAAACGCTCTCAACCACTTATGAAAAGCTCTCCTATGATTATCTTCAAAGGAAGAAAGAGCTTGAGAAATTGAGAGCGGCTCATGAAGATCTTCAAAAAGAGAATGAGTCACTTCACGCTCAACAGATCAGTCCCACTCAGGATGGATTTGAACCACCATGTCTAAAATGCATTGAGCGTGATAACGCTACATCTGTTGCTGAATGTTCCACTGTTGCTACTGTTTCATTGTCTTCACCTACTGATGTGGTTACTAACCCCTCTGCGGAGGATACCACTACTATTGCTGATGAAAAGCGGATTCTGAACCGAAACCCTAGGAAAGAGGGTGTTGGGTTCGAGAGGAAAATGAATGTTGATGGCTCCTACTGGAAGCCTGAGCAGTATCCCAAAACCACATGGGTTGCTGCAAAGGAACCTTCAGTGGATCCATCCACCTTATCTGGCTTTACCTGTGCTAACCCTATTATCATTGATGAATCCTTTGATGCAAACTATAAGCTGTTCAAGAATCAGAATGGTGAAGTGTTTGCCAGGTATATTGGTACTAACTGCAGGAATGGGCCACCTATGAAGAAGATCTGGGTACCTAAGCAGTGCATTGAGAATCTTCCTGTGAATGTCGTCATGACACCACCAAGGAAGAAGACAAACCCCAGACCTATGGCTTCATATGGATCAAAGGCTTCATACAGATACAGGACTCACCTGAGTCACCCTAATGCCAATGTTTTGTAGGGAAATCATACTTAGACTTATGAATATGAGCGTGTGTCTTCAAACCGCTATGTTCATAGAACTAAGAATTTTTCCGCTTATTCATATGAGTATCATTCATCTCCTGCAAGGCTATTTGCTAGGGCTCCAAAGCCAAAATTCTCAGATGCTGCACTTAGACTCATTGCTTCTAAGCCACCCCTGAAAATGTGGGTGGTGAAGAAGAATTAACTTTCTTTTGCAGAGAAAGGTCTCCAGCCTGCAATCAAAGGCGTCCGATGCTATTGCTGGGGACCTAAAACACATCAAGGACGCATGATAAAATGTCTTATTATATATTTCACATCTGAATCGTTTACCAGTCATACTATGAGTCCTAACCTTGATCTAAGCTGTGACAATCCTTGTGTGTGTCAAATGCTTATGCTTCACAACACTCTTTCTGAAGCCTATCCTCCTAACTGCACTGTAGGGTATGTCACCAAAAGCTTTAGAATGGATTATGGACAGCGGATGCACAAATCATATGACTGGTGATCAAAGTCTTCTCATGGACTCAACCTTACGTCCATCCGACAAGAGTCACATCACATTTGCTGACACTGGTAAAAGCAAGGTATTGGGTCTAGGTAGAGTTGCAATCTCAAAGGATCAACACATGGATAAAGTGATGCTTGTTGAATCCCTTGGTTTCAACTTAATGTCTGTCTCAATGCTTTGTGACTTGAACATGATTGTGCTATTCGGAAAATATCGCTGCCTTGTACTAATGGAATCTGACAAGTCTCTAGTGTTTGAAGGGTATCGGAAAGATGATCTATACATGGTAGATTTCTCAGCGGGTCCACAGCTTGCCGTATGTCTTCTCGCAAAAGCTTTAGAATGTTGGCTCTGGCATCGGAGACTGGGGCATGCTGGCATGAGGAACTTACACACACTCGTCAAGAAGAAGCATGTCATAGGCATCGAGGGTGTCAAGTTCAAGAAGGATCATTTGTGTGGTGCCTGCGAAGCTGGAAAGATGACTAGGGCAAAGCGCCCCTCGAAGACAATCATGACAACATCTCAATCCTTCAAGCTGTTACACATGGACTTATTTGGACCTACTCACTACTCAACCCTCACAACAACTGCTTGCCTCTCTGGCTTCGTCATTGTTGATGACTACTCAAGATACACATGGGTGCACATAATTCTTAAGTGCAAGATGACTTCAGACGCTTCGCCAATCGAGCAATGAACAATTATGGCGTGAAGATCAAGCATATCAGAAGTGACAATGGCACTGAATTCAAGAACACCGGACTTGATCTTTATCTGGATACAATGGGAATCACTCATGAGTTCTCTGCTCCATACACACCTCAGCAAAACGGCATCGTTGAGCGCAAGAACAAAACCCTCATTGAGATGGCTCGAACAATGCTCGGCGAATACAAGACACCAAGAAAGTTCTGGCATGAAGCTATTGATACAGCATGTCACATCATCAGCCGTGTCTACATCCATAAGCTTCTGAACAAAACATCCTATGAGCTCCTTACTGGCAAGAAGCCAAATGTCAATTACTTCAGAGTATTTGGAGCTAGGTGCTGGATCAAGGATCCCCACCACAAGTCAAAATTTTCACCTAAGGCTCACGAAGGCTTCATGCTTGGCTATGGAAAGGACTTGCACTCCTATAGAGTCTTCAACCTCTATCTCTACAAAATCGTCGAAACTGTGGACGTGCGATTTGATGAAACAAATGGTTCACAAAGAGAACTCCTGCCAAGTACACTAGACGAAGCTCCGCCCAGCAAATCTATCAAGTTGATGGGAACTGGTGAAATCATGCCTTCTGAAGCACAGCCAGACGAGGAACTTGTCATTTCTGCACCTAACCAAACTGAAGACAATGCTCAGACTGAAGACAATCCTCCCAATGATGACAATGATCAGCAAGAGCAAAGTCTTCATCCAGTTCATCCTCGAGTTGCAAATGAAGTACAAATTGAGAAGATAATTGATAGCATCAATGCACCTAGTCCACTCACTCGCTCAAGAGCAACACAGTTAGCAAATTTTTGTGGGCATTTTTCATTCGTGTCAATATCAGAACCCAAGAAAGTTGCTGAAGCCTTTATGGAACCTGAATGGATTCAAGCTATGCAAGAAGAACTTCAACAGTTCAAGCTGAACAATGTTTGGGAACTTGTCAAGCGACCTGACCCTCGCAAGCATAACATTATTGGGACAAAATGGATATATCGAAACAAGCAAGATGAGCATGGTCAAGTCGTCAGAAACAAAGCACGTCTTGTGGCTCAAGGATATACTCAAGTTGAAGGAATTGACTTCGATGAAACATTTGCTCCTGTTGCTAGGCTTGAAGCTATTCGCATACTGCTAGCCTATGCTAATCACCACAACATCTTGCTATATCAAATGGATGTGAAGAGTGCATTTCTCAACGGCAAGATTGAAGAAGAAGTATATGTCGCTCAACCACCTGGCTTTGAAGATCCTAAACATCCTGATATGGTGTACAAGCTAAACAAAGCACTGTATGGCCTCAAACAAGCTCCTCGCGCATGGTATGATACGATCAAAGACTTCCTGAAGAGCAAAGGCTTCAAACCAGGATCCCTCGATCCCACACTCTTCACGAAGACATATGATGGTGAACTGTTTGTGTGCCAAATATATGTGGACGACATTATCTTCGGCTGCACCAACTAGAAGTATAGTGATGAGTTTGGATACATGATGCAAGAGCAATATCAGATGTCCATGATGGGTGAGCTGAAGTTCTTCCTTGGTCTTCAAAGTCGTTAGCAAAGGAATGTCATCTTCATATCTCAAGAAAAATACCTCAAAGATTGTCTGAAGAAGTTTGGAATGGAAGACTGCAAAGGTTACACGAAGCCAATGCCAGCCAAACACCATCTTGGTCCCGACGACAATGGTAAAGAGTTCGATCAAAAGGTATACCGCTCCATGATTGGTTCTTTACTTTATCTATGTGCATCTAGGCCAGATATTATGCTTAGTGTTTGCATGTGTGCTCGATTCCAAGCGGCACCAAAGGAATCGCATCACTTAGCTGTGAAGCGAATTCTTCGATATTTGGCTTACACCCCAACACTCGGATTATGGTATCCAAAGGGCTCAAAATTTGATTTGGTTGGATTCTCGGATGTTGATTATGCTGGTGACAAGGTGGATCGCAAGTCTACATCAGGCACATGTCACTTTCTGGGTCGATCACTTGTCTGTTGGTCTTCAAAGAAGCAGAACTGTGTATCACTCTCAACTGCTGAATCTGAATACATTGCTGCTGGATCTTGTTGCGCTCAGCTTCTATGGATGAAGCAAACTCTCAAGGACTATGGCATCAATCTGAAACAAGTACCTCTCTTCTGTGACAACGAAAGTGCCATCAAGATAGCCAACAATCCAGTCCAGCACTCGAAGACAAAGCACATTGAAATTCGTCATCACTTTCTCAGAGATCATGTCATGAAGAAAGATATTGACATCATTCACGTCAACACTGAAGAACAACTAGCAGATATCTTCACAAAGCCCTTGGATGAGAAAAGGTTTTGCAAGTTACGGTGTGAGCTAAATATCTTGGAATCCTCAAATGTCCTGTGATCAGGCACACATCCTAACACTTATGCATGTTGATGACTTGGATGTGCAACACACGAAGTAATGTATATCTTCAATCAATGAAGACTTACACTCTGAGTGTGAATACATTAACGTGGAATATGACTTCGGAGCGCCACGATAATTGTGCGTCGTGTCTGGGTCTAATACTTCCTATACGGTGGGTAACGCCACCACCAAATTTCTTTGTTTTAAGTGTTTCACTCATGGTGTTATTTTTGCAATGACTTCGCATTTGGTTTGTCTTCAATTACAATTTATCTTCATGATTTTATTCACTATGATGATTTGATTGCTTTCTGATATATACATATACTAGTGTTCTGTCCTCTACAACATTCACTTATAGCTATGTCTTCCTAGTTGAATCTTTTGGACTAAGTGAATGTGATCGGACCCTAATCTCTCTATGCTTTCTATCTCAAACTCTATCTGTCCAAATCATATGCATTCTATTGAAACTGTCGAATGGCTTCTCTGCGTCCTAGTCAGCAGAAGACACAGAGACAAACATTAAATCTGTTTTAAATGACTCATCTTTATTTTCTATATCCGGAGAAGCCGGAACAACCATCCGACATGCCTGGCGGGCGTGGGAACGTGGGACAACTCTGAGTATGTTGCATGCTTGCCACGTGCCCCTCAGATGTGAACCGCCAGGGGCACCTACGTAATTGCGCTGTGCCGCACACTTCCTTATAAATACATGTCCCCTGCGGTAAAGAAAACCTTCTTCCACCTCTCCACCTCGTCAAAACCCTAGCGCCACCGCTAGCTCTCGACGACGCTGGCGACGAAGCGCTTAGCTGCCGCGACTTCTCCGACGCTGTCCTCAAGCCGGCCGCGGACATCGTCCTCTCCGCCGTCGCCGTAGGTGTCCTCCGTCGCCAAGTTAGGGCACGGTGGATTGAACTGCTCGGTCTCCTGTTCATCCCATCTAGCAGTTCTTCGTGTGGTAAATATAACTCTATTTTTATTGTCTTTTTGATCTTCAAAGATTCATCCTATCTACCAAAAGTGGTTTCTGCCTACACATTGTTAGATCTATTCTGTCTGCATCTCATACTGCCTAGTCCATTCACTTAAACTTCATATCTAGTTTGATTCCTCACTTGTACTTATTCACGGATTCGTACAAATCTGGAACCAACTCTCAACATATAAGTGAATGTCTTCGCATCATGAGGTCAATGTCTTCAAACTGATTTATCTTCAAAATTTTTTGGGAATGCATATGACCTCTTCCCCTTCCCTTGCATCTCTAATGCTGTCACAGGTACATGTCCATGGGAGAATCCTTTGGTTCTCATAGTCTGCATTCGTTTACAAAATTCTTACAGCATCACATTAACTCTCCCGAAGCCAGTTCCTGTTTGTCCAGCAAGCGAACGTCTTTGAAGCCTTTGAATGTATTGAAGCCATTCAGTTTGAAGTTCATGGCTATAGAAAAATCAGTAAGGAAGGGTGGCAGACAGCGTCGTGGGGGAACATCAAAAGATCTGCCTGATACCTAGCAGAGCTCTACAAGACAGATCCTGAAGAGAATTATCATCAGAGCAAGACACGAATCCAATGGATTCAATGCTATTGGGCTGAAGAATGGTTCAAGTACAAGTTCGTGACCCAGGAATATGCAGAGAAGAATGCTATCAAAAGTCCTTGGGGTGATATTCTCTATCGAGGTCTTCAACCCAAGAACAGAGCTGAAGCTATTGCACAGGGTTTCTATCCTTGCATGGTCCATGGACCTCAGCCTGAGAATGCCGACCCATCATCATTGCTCTGGTGTCGTGACGATACTCTCTTCAAGCGCAAATTCCAGCATGCAAAGGCATCGGCCGAGGAAAACAAGGAGTCATTGGGATTAGACTTCAATCCTGGTCCCTCTGCCCCCCGTGCTGACAGCTCACGTGATGCAGAACCCAATGTCATCGGCCCCTTCTCCAACCTTGATGGCCTCATCACCTACATATTGGTCCAAGGTGCCAGAGTAGATCATTCTGATAATGATGCTGACACTGATGAAGCCCCAGCTCCTCCTCCAAAGCCGCAGAAGCTAAAGAAGGCGAAGGCTTCAAGTTTAGCTGCTCCTCCAAAAGCTTCACGTGCGAAGCCACTGGCCACTGCACCTCCTGAAGACAGTGTGCAGTCTGAAGATCTATCACGTATCTCCAAAAGGACGGAGAAGAAAAAGAAAATTGTCAAGCATACTAATCAAACCTTGACTCCTGCTGCCATTCTGCGAGAAGAACCCATTGATCTGTCCAGCGATGAAGATCTTGCAGATGATGCCCTTGAGCAACTGATCAAGAGCAAGGAAGAAGCAGAGATCTTCAATAACTTGCCTCTCTTCAATGTGGCAATCATCCATAACTTCATTGATGAGTGGTTTGACACCCCAAATCTCAGCTTTGAAGATCTGCAGCTTCCCATTGGCCTCAGCGTCTCCTTCAATGGCGCCATTGCTTCTGAGCTAGCTCTTGCTCAGCGCATCGTTGAGCTGAAGAACAAGATTGATTATGAGAAAGCTCAGTTCAAGAAGCATGTGGCAAAGCTCAGCGTGCAAGATGTCAGAAACTTCAAGGTCATGCTGCACAAGCTTAAAGAAGCCTTTCTCAAGAAGCGCGAAGAAGCTCAAGGCTCTCGTGAGAGTGCATGAAGAGTTTGGCTGACAAGTGTGTGCTGGCCTACAATGAGGCTGAGAAGCGCAAGTCTCTTGGTCGTCCTGGCATTGACCCCAGAATGGCTGCAAAGAAGAAGAAGCTATCAACCGCTCAATCTGCACCTTCAGGTCAGGAAGCACCTCGCATAATCTTCCCAAGCAGCATGACTGGCTCGAAGCCAAAGGTCCTGTCCACCGCTTCAGAATAGAAGAAGACGAGGGCTGCCGAGGCTGAAGCCAGAAAAAGGAAAAATACTAAAGCCTCTGATGCTACTCCCTCCAAGAAGCGCAAAACCAAGAAGAATCGGGCTGCTCCCACAGAGCCCTTAGTTGTTGAACCTATCTCAGTGGTTCGCCCTGCATCTGAACATCAAGAACAACGGATGATAGTTCATGAGCCTGCTTCCACAGAGGCTCATGAAGCTGAAGACATTCCAGCAGCTGAACCCACCGCTGCTGAAGACATTGGTCACGATGACAATGTTGAAGATGATGAAGTTCTTCCTCAGATCGAACACAACTTGGTATCATCGCCTGTTCTCATGAACAGCAAACTCATCAGCATTGGTCGTCCTCTGACGCCAATTGCTCAGGATGCATCATGGGCTGATCACCCACAGCAACAAGACTCCCCAAGTACTCCCCAACAACAACCACAAGTCACACCACCTGTGCAAGAAGAAGAAGAAGACTTTGAGGCCCAGCCAACTCCATCTCCAAAGGCGTTGCCAGCATTCCGCAGGCTTCGCAAAGGACAAAGGCCTCAAGTCCCTCTTTCGAGCGTTCTAGAAGGAGAAGTGCATCACCAACCTGTTGCACGTCAAGTGTTTCCTGAAGCCACTCCAACTGTGAACGTCTCCGTGTTTGAAGCCCAAGCTGCTGAAGACAATCCGGCTGTATCAGCCGATGAAAGACAAGAAAACGTACGTGTCCCTACTCCCCCCCAATACTGAAGAAGTTGTTCCTGATGTGAACATGCCAGTGCCCAACCCTCCATCTCGTCAAGTGGAGGTTGAAAATCTTGAGGCTGCCACCACCAACACAAATGAAGCCAATGATGTAATCATGGCTGAAGTCAATGTGGAGCCTGCACCAGCCAGTGTGCCCGAAGCCAATGAGGCAACTACTCCTGAAGCACCTGTTGCGCAGCCTAAAGCCTCAGTTGTTGCCACTGCTCCTGTTCCGCCACCAAGGCCCTATACAATTGAGCAAGCATACAATCATGGTCAGCTAACCACTGTCCGATGGCCCATTCTGGTCCCTCCGCCTCGGGTCCAGAAACCAAAGCCAAGACTGCCAAGGTTCCTAGGTACTGCAAACTCTACAGGGTCCTTCAATGCAAATGGCTTCAAAAGCCACAACACCTTCTTTGACAGTGCAAAGAACCCCTACTCCAAACCAAGAATATCATCTGATCGTTTCTGGAGCTATCAGCAGAGAAGCAGTTACTCCTGCGTTCTGTATGATCAAGGGCGCATTTTCCCTCATATGCGCCTCGACACTTAAGCCATTGCTGGACTGCCATGCTTAGAAGAAGCACTTGACTGCTTTCGTGATGCATGTCTGCTCAGCTTTGTGAAAGACAAAGAACATTCGAATGAGGAACTTTTGCTTCAATTCTATGCTACCCTCCACATTCGCGGCTACAACAGGGATATCAAGACATGGGTTCTCGAGTGGATGACAGGAAATGTTCATTATGAAGCCAAAGCTCTTATGTCATTGAGCTTACAGGCCTGCCCACTCTCGGAGAGCTATATGAACCTTATTGTCAACTACACCGCAATGCACTGGAGAGCATCTTCCATAAGCTAGAACCCAACATGAGCCAGATGTTGAGCATGATGAAGACTTTGCCATCTGACGCTGAATACCCAACTGAGTTCTTTGTTGATGACCTTGAGTATCTGCCTCCCACAATATATCACATCATCAGGCAAACTCTATGGCCTATCAAAGGACATTCATCAGCGGCCAAACTTGAAGGAGCCATGAAGACATTGGTCTTCTACATCCTCAATGGCATCAGCTTCAATTCCCAAGAATTCTTCATTAGGCAACTTGCTGCGTCTGGATTTGACCTTTTTGGCCTGAAATTCTATGCTCCATGGGTCATGCGCCTCATCAAGCGACACTCCTCTGTCAACTATCAGCCCTCTGCTCGCAATCATCTGATCTTTCTACCAGAGATTGATATGTCAGTTGAAGCCATATACTCTGAGCCTGCCAAGATGCCTCTTTGTCTTCAAAATGTCGAGCACCAAAGCTTCACTCAACCCATTGAAGGCGTACAAGCAGTAACACGTATCTATCCAATGGCTGGGAACACTCGTCTGCCTCATCATGCGCAAACTGAAGCTACTGAAAGCACCATTGCCCAAGGCCTCAGAAGCGCTCTCGCGTTCTTAATGACCGAGAACCTCTTGTGGCACTTCATCAGAAACAAGATAAGCATCACTTTTGGCTCAAGAGACAGATGCAAAGCCTCTTGGTGGACGTCAATCGCATTCGAAATCTTGCCACCAAGAATGCATTTGTCGCACACGAGACTTGTCGGAGATCATGGAAGAGTTTGACGCTGCTTAGTGCTGAAGCAGATCTTCAAGACGACGGCTTCACTGAAAGATTCAAGTTTGACTCCACTCCTCCATGGACTGATGTCCTACGTCGAACTCCATCCCTTGAAGACTCTGACTATTCTTCCTCCGCCGCAACTGTGAATGCCAGAGTGATCGATGATGAAGATGATGCTACTTCACCGCCCCTACTTCTGCACGCATCGACACTGCACCAAGTACGTCTGCATCGCCAAACAACAACGACAACCCTGCTGCTTCACCTACTCATGAGGACGAGTAGATGCTCTATGTCTTCAAACCTTTTTGGTCCTTACTGACAAAAGGGGGAGAAGCATATGAGTTTGATAGTCTTCAAGCGAGTTCATATGGGCGGTTGCTTTATATTTTGCCTCGTGCTTACAACTCTCGGTTTTGATACATTTGGTTCTTTGAGTTGTAACACTTAAACTCGATGGTCGTCTGCTACTTATTTGCTTTACTGTGATGCGATGATAAATTCCGCATGTGCGATGATAACTTCCGCACTTAGATCATTCTGCAGACATCCATTTATCATTATGCATGTCATTCTATTTTGCTATATCATTTCATGCATTATAAATTATCTTCATAAGTTGAAATGGATCTCCACAAGTACAACCTGCCATGTGCATTTGCATTCCAAACACAAATTACTTATATGCACATCTTCAGGGGGAGCCCTTGCTACTTATGAAGACACTACCCTATCCTTTACAATTTCACATACTTTATCCCCGTTGAAAACCTCAACCAGTTTGTCATCAATCACCAAAAAGGGGGAGATTGTAAGTGCATCTAGTGCCACCCCTAGTTGGTTTTGGAGTATTGACGACAAAGTTGGTTGAGGGACTAATGCGTTTGTGAGAATTGCAGGATAATGCAGGTAGTGTCCCTCATTGATTCGATTTACCTACCGGAGATGACCCCTAAAAATGTATGAAGACATTGACGACAATGGTGGTATGTGAAGATATTCATATTGAAGACTATGACATGAGAAGACATTGAGTGAAGACTATGGAGCGCGAAGACTGTGTGGTTTCATTGTTTCCTTTTCTTCTTTGTTGAGTCATAGGAACCACCGTACTGTTAAGTGGGGTCCAAGTGAACAAAGTCGGAATGACTGAAGTGATGCTCAACCCAAATCCTATGTCTTCGAGCGAAGACAATGAGAGCAAATCTTATCCAGAGCTGGATGAGTCAGCTTTGCTTGTAGCCCAAGTAAAGTTGTCATGTGTGTTTGAAATCTGACCATTGGAACACGTGTCAGTTCCTTAGTGACCCAGGGTCATTTCAGACATATCAGGTCGGGTTGCCTTGTGGCTATAAATAGCCCACCCCCTACACCATAAATTGGTGGCTGCTCAGAGTTAGTGCACGGCTTTTGTCGTTTGAGAGCAACCCACCTCGAAGCCTTTGAGAGAGAGAAATCCTTGCGAGGACCAAGCCCAAACACCCAGAGCCAAAGAGTGTTAGGCATCACTGAAGTCTTTCTGTCTGTGTGACCTGAAGACTTATTACACTTGAGGACTGTGAATCCTCCAGCCGGTTAGGCGTTGCGTTCTGAGCATCCAAGAGTCATTGTGGATTGCCGGTGAACGAAGTCTGTGAAGGTTTGGAAGTCTACCTTGAAGACATACCAGAGTGATTGGGCGAGGACTGTGTGTCCTTAGCTCAAGGGGAATAAGGTGAAGACACGGTCTTCTGAGTTAAATCTCAGCCTCCCTAACCAGACGTACAGTTGTCACAGCAACTGGAACTGGTCCAACAAATCCCATCTCTTCAACAAGTGACTGGTTCTATCCTCTCCCTTCCTTTACTTAGAGTTTGTCTTCATGAAGTCATTGCCTATCTGTCGTACCTGTTTGACTTCATTGCTTGACTACTATCGTTGATTGGCTTCATACTATCTTGCATCCTGATCCTCACTACTTAGCTGCTATTAGTCCTGTACTTTCACATCATTGCATACTTGACTATGGTTTGCTTATTGGAGTTTATCTTCCGCTGCATATCAATTAGGACATTTCTATTGTTTGTCTTCAAAACTTCCATGTTTTGAATACTTTCATAAAAATCGCCTATTCACCCCCCCCCCTCTAGTCGATAACTAGCACTTTCACTATACTTGGGGCAAGATGGATTACAGACCAGCCGATTACTACCAATAATACTTCAGAGACGTAACCGTTCATCCTATCTTCAACTGTATATGGCATTCTCATTGCATCATGAGGATTAAAGTCTTCGGGTGGCTCTTACTTCATGACAGAGTCAACACGTGCAACATGCTAAAACGCTGTCATTATGACATTGGTGATGATCATAGCTATCTCCTGTGCGGGGGTAAAGAGGAAGAAATGGTGGATCACATGATCTTTACTTGCCCCTTCAGTCAAACTTGTTGGAAAAAACTTGGTATCACCTGGCCGGGATTCAACTGTCGCCTGCATCTGTTGTAAACCACCAAAGACACCTGGAGCACCCCCTTCTTCTTCGACACATTCCTCGTGGCAGCTTGGAGCTTGTGAAAGGAAAGGAACAACAACCATTTTAGAAGGGTGGACCCTACCATCGATGCCTGGCTTCGGAGGTTCAAGAAAGACTTTGGCCTGCTACAACACAGAACCAAGAGGGCTCATTCTGCCCTCATCTCCTCTTCCATAGCTGATCTTTGACTAGTAGTTCCTGTTGTACATATTCTGTCTGTTCTTTTTCTCACATCTGACCAAGTACAACTCTCTCTGTGGTGGTTGGAATAGATGTACATATGATGTAATTGTGTAAACACCTACATTATATATGAAAACACAGTAGGAGCCTCTCCTACTGTCCTTTCCCTCAAAAAAATGTATTCAGATTCAGCAGTGGAGAGTGATACACAGTTCTGCTTCTTTGAAGACCAACAGACAAGAGATCGTCCAAGAATGTGACATGTTCCTAAAGTGGACTTGCGATCAACCTTGTCACCAGCATAATCAACATCAGAATATCCAACCAGATCAAATGTTGAGCCCTTTGGATACTGAGGGAGTCCTGGACTAGGGGGTGTCCAGATAGCCAAACTATCACCGTCGGCCGGACTCCAAGACTATGAAGATACAAGATTGAAGACTTCGTCCTGTGTCCGGATGGGACTTTACTTGGCGTGGAAGGCAAGCTTGGCGATACGGATATGTAGATCTCCTACCATTGTAACCAACTCTGTGTAACCCTAGCCCTCTCCGGTGTCTATATAAACCGGAGGGTTTTAGTCCGTAGGACGAACAACAATCATACCATAGGCTAGCTTCTAGGGTTTAGCCTCCTTGATCTCGTGGTAGATCTACTCTTGTACTACCCATATCATCAATATTAATCAAGCAAGAGTAGGGTTTTACCTCCACCGAGAGGGCCCGAACTTGGGTAAAAACATCGTGTCCCTTGTCTCCTGTTACCATCCGCCTAGACGCACAGTTCGGGACCCCCTACCCGAGATCCGCCGGTTTTGACACCGACATTGGTGCTTTCATTGAGAGTTCCACTGTGTCGTCACCTATAGGCCCGATGACTCCTTCGATCATCAACAACAATGCGGTCCAGGGTAAGACTTTTCTCCCCGGACAGATCTTCGTATTCGGCGGCTTTGCACTACGGGCCAATTCACTTGGCCATCTGGAGCAGATCGAAAGCTATGCCCCTGGCCATCAGGTCAGATTTGGAAGTTTGAAGTATACGACCGACATCCGTGGAGACTTGATCTTCGACGGATTCGAGCCACAGCCGAGCGCGCCGCACTATCACGATGGGCATGATTTAGCTCTGCTGCCGGACAGTGCCCTGGAGGCCGCACAAGAGTCCGCTCCGACCATTAGCTCAGAACCGACTGCGCCGATCGAGGATGGGTGGCTGGAAACTGCCTCGGGGGCTGCTACCTCTACGGCGATGGAGCCAAATACCGACCCTGTCCCTTGTGAAGCTCGTGACTCCAGGGTGCCGGACTCCTCTCCGGACCCCTAACCTTCCGCGCCCCTGCCAATCGAGTCCGATTGGGCGCCGATCATGGAGTTCACCGCTGCGGACATCTTTCAGCGCTCACCTTTCGGCGACATCCTGAATTCGCTAAAGTGTCTCTCTTTATCAGGAGAGCCCTGGCCGGATTATGGTCAGAACGGCTGGGATGCGGACGACGAAGAAATTCAAAGCCCACCCACCACCCACTTCGTAGCCATTGTCGATGATTTAACCAACATGCTAGACTTCGACTCCGAAGTTATCGACGGTATGGACGACGATGCTGGAGACGACCAAGAACCAGCACCTACAGGGCACTGGAAAGCCACCTCGTCATATGACATATACATGGTGGACACCCCAAAGGATGGGAATGGCGTTGGACTAGCGGAGGATGACCCCTCCAAAAAGCAGCCTAAGTGCCGGCGTCAGCGGCGCCGTTCCAAATCCCGCCACAGCAAGAATGGAGATTCCGGCACCGGAGATAATAACACCCCGGACAGTGCCGTAGACAACCCCCTCCAGCAAGATTCAGCACAGGAGGACGGAGAAGCCAGCCCTCGTGAGAGAGCGGCAGACGAAGAGGTAGAGGACGATAATTACATGCCTCCCTTCGGAGACGAGGCAAGCCTCGACGACGACGAATTTGTTGTGCCTGAGGATCCCGTCGAACAAGAGCGTTTCAAACGCAGGCTTATGGCCACGGCAAGCAGCCTCAAGAAAAAGCAGCAACAGCTTAGAGCTGACCAAGACTTGCTAGCCGACAGATGGACTGAAGTCCTCGCGGCCGAAGAGTATGAACTCGAACGCCCCTCCAAAAGCTACCCCAAACGCAAGCTGCTACCCTGATTAGAGGAGGAAGCACATAAACCTACATCACCAGTGCACAATACGGTCGACCGGCCACCTCGTGGCCACGACAGAGAGGCCCCTAGACCCTCCACTAAAGCCGCACCCTGGTGTCGCTCGGAAAGTACAAAGTCACGGGGGAACGTGCCGGACTTGCGAGACATATTGGAGGATAAGGCGAGGCAAACAAGAGCGATCTACGGATCACGTGGGCGCCCTACGATACGCGACAACAACCGTCACGCCGGATACAGCAATCCCGGCCGGGCCGAACACAGTAGACAAAGCTCGTTTGAGTTGCGTCGTGATATAGCCCAATACAGAGGCGCCGCACACCCACTATGCTTCACAGATGAAGTAATGGATCATCAAATCCCCGAAGGGTTCAAACCCGTGAACATTGAATCCTACGATGGCACAACTGATCCTGCGGTTTGGATCGAAGACTATCTCCTTCATATCCACATGGCCCGCGGTGATGATCTTCACGCCATCAAATACCTCCCACTCAAGCTTAAAGGACCAGCTCGGCATTGGCTCAACAGCCTGCTAGCGGAATCAATTGGGTGTTGGGAGGACCTGGAAGACGCATTCCTCGATAACTTCCAGGGCACATATATGCGACCACCAGACGCCGATGACCTAAGCCACATAATTCAGCAGCCAGACGAATTGGCCAGACAATTCTGGACACGGTTCTTAACCAAGAAAAATCAAATTGTCGACTGTCCGGATGCAGAGGCCCTTGCAGCCTTCAAACACAACATCCGCGACGAATAGCTTGCCCGGCACCTAGGACAGGAAAAGCCGAAATCAATGGCAGCCCTCACATCACTCATGACTTGCTTCTGTGCGGGAGAAGACAGCTGGCTAGCCCGTAGTAACAACCTAACTAAAAACTCTGGTAGTTCGGATACCAAAGACAGCAATGGCAGGTCGCATCGCAATAAGCACAAGTGCCGCATTAACAGCGATAATACTGAAGATACGGCAGTCAACACCGGATTCAGAGGCTCTAAACCCGGACAGCGGAAAAAGCCATTCAAAAGAACTACTCCGGGCCCGTCCAATTTGGACCGGATACTCGATCGCTCGTGCCAGATACACGGCACCCCCGAAAAGCCAGCCAACCACACCAACAGAGATTGTTGGGTGTTCAAGCAGGCTGGCAAGTTAATTGCCGAAAGCAACAACAAGGGGATGCATAGCGATGACGAGGAGGAGACACGGCCGCCGAACAATAAAGGACAGAAGGGTTTCCCCCCACAAGTGCGGACGGTGAACATGATATACGCTACCCACATACCCAAAAGGGAGTGGAAGCGTGCGCTCAGGGACGTATACGCGATGGAGCCAGTCGCCCCAAAGTTCAATCTGTGGTCCTCCTTCCCGATCACCTTTGATCGAAGGGACCACCCCACTAGCATCCGCCATGGCGGATTCGCCGCATTAGTGTTAGACCCAATCGTGGACGGATTTCACCTCACTAGAGTCCTGATGGACGGCGGCAGCAGCCTGAACCTACTTTATCAGGATACAGTGCGCAAGATGGGCAAAGACCCCTCAAGGATCAAACCAACAAAGATGACCTTTAAAGGCGTCATACTAGGTGTAGAGGCCAATTGTACAGGCTCAGTTACACTTGAAGTGGTCTTCGGATCCCCGGATAACTTCCGAAGCGAGGAGTTAATCTTCGACTTAGTCCCGTTCCGCAGAGGCTATCATGCACTCTCGGACGAACCGCATTTGCAAAGTTCAACGCGGTGCCGCACTACGCATACCTCAAGCTCAAGATGCCAGGCCCTCGAAGAGTCATCACGGTCAAAGGAAACACCGAACGCTCTCTCCGAACGGAGGAGCATACAGCAGCTCTCGCAGCGGAAGTGCAGAGTAGCCTCTTAAGGCAATTCTCGAGTCCGGCTGTTAAGCGACCGGACACCATCAAGCGCGCCCGGAGTAACCTACAACAAGACCACTTGGCACGTTCCGAGCACGCGTACCAATGCGGCCCCAACCCCAGCCCCCACGAAATCGCGAGACCACTGCCACGCATACATCACTACGCTCTAAAGATACCATGGGCATAGGGGGAGGGGCTCGACCACGGCATGCCCAGAGTGCGGATCAACCACACCAGGGGCTCCCAAATTCGTCATTCTTCTTTTTTTTCTTTTTTTTTCTCTCAGGAGTCCGTTTTCCAGAAGCCCTGTCCGGCGGTGGATCTGCCGAACTCACGATGCAACAGCCCAGGGAAGCAGAAAAGCTACGACGAGTATCCAGGTGGTCTCCATTACGAGCATTATACCTGTTTTACATACCATTCCACAGGCTACCCCTGGAGGGGGACATGTTAAAATAGTCCCACCCCTCGCTTATCGCACTATTTGTATCATCCTGCCTTTATTGCAGTATTTTTTGAATAAACAATGCATCGCTTTTTGCCTATCATTGCATTCCTTTCTATATATGTTCACTTATGACATGTTGCACCCATACGCCTTGGTACGGCCAAATACACCAGGGGCTTAAGTTCCCCAAAGTATGGTGTGATAAGTCCGAACACTTTCACAAGTGCGGCACCCCGAACTTATAGCATTATATGCATCGGCTCCGAATCATGTCTTGGGTCAATAGTTGGGTTTGCCCGGCTCCCATGTTTTGGTACCTTACGTTCCGTTATATCGGCTAAGGTAGCGCTGGGAGAACCACTGCGATTGTGCCCCAGTTGAGCTGGGCTGAGCACCTCAGTGGAGAAAGCTAAAACTGACCGTCATGATAAGGCGAGAGCTGGTCGCTGTTCGAGAGGTCTTTTCGAGTCCCTAAAGACTTATGCCGCTTAGAGCGAGGAGCCGGCTTTGTCCGGCCCCAGGCGTGGATAGCACCCCGAATTCGGCCTTCCGAACACTAGGGGCTTCGCTGAAATTTAGAATTATAGAATTCTATGGCTAAGTGAGAGTGTTCAAGCATTATAAGTCCGGTTGCCTCGTTTGTTGTGTTGAGCGCCTCCCTAAAAGGACCCAAAAATGGGAACAAGAGCGCTCAAGTTTATCCCGAACACCCCAGCACTTGTGGCATGGGGGCCGAAGCCAACGACTTGCCACCTCTCAGATTTGATAAACGGCCTCACAGAAGGTAATATTTTAAATTAACAAGCGTTGCTTAGCGCATATAAACAAAGTTTTCAGCGCACAGGATAACATAATGCGAGTCTACTCAAAGATTACATCTTTGGAGCATTCACCCTCAATAAGGTGGGCACCCTTCAGGACACCCTTATAATACATCTCAGGCATGCGATACTCCTTGCCCGGCGGTGGCGCGTCCGTCACAAGCTTCTCGGCGTCCATCCTACCCCAGTGCACTTTAGCACGGGCAAGGGCCCAACGGGCACCTTCAATGCAGGCGGAGTGCTTGATGACTTCAACCCATGGACAGGCGTCCACCAGCCGTCACACCATACCGAAGTAGCTCCCAGGCATGGCTTCTTTGGGCCACAGCCGAACTATGAGGCCCTTCATGGCCTGTTCGGCCACCTTGTGGAGTTCGACCAGCTACTTCAGTTGGTCGCTCAGGGGCACCGGATGTCCGGCCTCAGCATATTGAGACCAGAACACCTTTTCCGTCGAGCTCCCCTCCTCGGCTCTGTAGAACGCGGCAGCATCAGACACGCTATGGGGCAGATCTGTGAACGCTCCTGGAGAGCTCCGAATTCGGGTAAGTAACAAGTAATTCACTTTTACATGATTGCTTTGCATGAAGAATGCCTTACCCGCCGCTATCTTCTTCACTGCCTCAATTTCCTGGAGGGCCTTTTGGGCTTCGGCCTTAGCGGCTTTGGCACTCTCAAGAGCCGATGCGAGCTCGGACTCTCGAGACTTCGAGTCACGCTCCAAACTCTCGTGTTTTTCCACGAGAGCCTGGAGCTCTTGCCGCACCTCCGCCACCCGCGCCTCCTCCTTCTCTTGCTTGGTGCGTTCCGCGGCCGCATTGCGTTCGGCCACGGACATCGCTTCCTTCAGGGTTGCCACCTCGTTCGTAGCCCTTGGAATACCCACGTTATCCCCGTCATTTTTTGCAACCAAATCCTTTTCTATAAGGTACAACTTTAATAAGGTGTTACTTACCTTCCTTGTCCTCGAGTTGCTTCTTGGCACGGCCGAGCTCGCTCTCGGACCGCTCGAGGTTCTGCTTCAAGGCATTGACCTCCGCAGTCAGTGCGGCAGAGGTCAGCAGCGCAGCCTGCATTCCCATATTGACATATTTGTGTTAGACTCCTGCGTATATCTTTTTAGATCCTCAGTTCGGCTTTTCTTTCCGAACACCGAACTGAGCATCAGGGGCTACTGTCTATGCGGTACTACTTCACATATCTTAAAATCCTTACCTCAAAGCCTGTTAGAAGGCTGGTGCAGGCTTCGGTCAGCCCGCTCTTGGCGGACTGAACTTTCTGAATCACCGCACTCATAATAGTGCGGTGTTCCTCTTTGATGGAAGCGCCGTTGAGCGCCTCCAAGCAAATTATCCGGCGCCTCCGGTTGGACAGAGGTCACCGGCGTTGCCGTCCCGCCCTTCTTACGAAGGGGGCACCCGCCGGACTCCGGAACCACCGAAGGTTCCGGCGCGGAGTCCGGCCCGAAGTCCGGGAGGTTGCCCTGCGGCACCTCCGGGGCCTCCTCCTCCTGGCTGGTCCCCTTCTAGGACCCCACCTCGGTGTCGTCTGCGTCACGAGGGGAGGAGGCGGTCGGAAGTGAAGCACTATTCACATCCGACGAACCCAGGGACCCGCTCGACAAAGCGGGGAGATCATGCTTGGGCGGGCTATATGGTTGTGTTCGGCATTAGAGGACACAATGCGGCGAAAGGAAAATCATAAGTTATTCTGGGATCCGGACACTTACGATCTCGTTAGGGGCTTAGCCCTCGAGGGCCACTCCTCCTCGCCGTCGTCGGCGTTGGTGGAACAGTCTGGAGGAAGGGTCCTTCCCTTCTTGGACCCTTCGCCTCCCCCGTTGGGGAAGCCTTCCTCTTCTTCTCTCCCCCCGCTGGGGGAGAGGCCTCTTTCTTCTCCTCCTCGTCCTCGTGGGAGGAGTCCGCCTCGGAGTCATCGGACGATGAGTCCGATAACACCTGGCGCCGGGAACTCCTCCGAGTTCCCATGGCCTTCTTCTTGGCATTCTTCTCCGGCACCACGTAAGGCGCCGGGGCCAGCAGTCCCGATAATCGGGCATCCGCTGGGTCTTCGGGCAAGGGAGCCGGGCAGTTAACCTGCCCGGACGTCTTCTGCCAAGACTGTCAAAGGTAATGGGAGTTTTAGATCCCGCATAGAGTCAAACTATGGAAAGCAAGTGTCCCGTAAAGGATAAAATAGCTTACCTCGCCGGCTTGACGCTGCGAGCTGAATCCGCGATCTTCGGTAGCGGATGAGGGAGCCTCGGCGCCCTTGAACAGCACCCTCCAGGCATCATCGTACGTAGTGTCGAAGAGCCTGCTCAAGGTTGGGTGTTGTGCCGGATCAAACTCCCACAAATTGAAAGCCCCCTGTTGGCACGGGAGGATCCGGCGGATGAGCATGACCTGGATTACGTTGACAAGCTTGAGCTTCTTGTTCACCAAGGTTTGGACACAGGATTGAAGTCCGGTCAGCTCCTCCAAATCACCCCACGTCAGGCCCTTCTCTTTCCAGGAGGTGAGCCGTGTGGGGATCCCAGATCTGAATTCGGGTGCCGCTGCCAATTTGGGGTCACGCGGCTCGGTGATGTAGAACCACCCCGATTGCCACCCTTTGATGGTTTCCACGAAGGCGCCCTCGAGCCATGTAATGTTGGGCATCTTGCCTACCATGGCGCCTCCACACTCCGCTTGGCGTCCGCCCACTACCTTCAGCTTGACATTACAAGTCTTCAGCCATAAACCGAAGTGGGGCTGGACGCAGAGGAAGGCCTCGCACACGATGATGAATGTTGAGATGTTGAGGATCAAATTCGGGTCAGATCATGGAAATCCAGGCCGTAGTAGAACATGAGCCCCCGGACAAAAGGGTGGAGTGGGAAGCCCAGTCCGCGGAGGAAATGGGGAAGGAACACCACCCTCTCATGGGGCTCGGGGGTGGGGATGAGCTGCCCCTCGTCGGGGAGTCGGTGCGCGATATCGCTGGACAAGTATCCGGCCTTGCGCAGCCTCTTGATGTGCCCCTCCATGACGGAGGAGGCCATCCACTTGCCTCCCGCTCCGGACATGGTTGGAGAAGATTGAGGTGAGAAATGTGGACTTGGGCGCTAGAGCTCGAGTGCGCAGAGATGGATAAGCAAAGGAGGAAGAAGGCGTAGGTAAAAGGGTGGATCCTTATCCCCTTATATATGAGCGGGCGAAACTATGCATCCCCACCAGCCTGGTAAAACTCGCTTATCTCCCAAGCACCGCAATCAATGGCGCGGTTGGGTTACCCACGCCCGTATTGATGAGAATCCCAGAATAAGGGGACACGATCTTTGCTTTGACAAGACGTGCCAAGGAAACCGCTTCGCTAAACGCGCTGAGGTGGAACAATAAAAACGACTCGAATAAAGGCTTGGCCGTGGCGTGACGTCATGCCGCGAGATACGTCAGCAGATTGAACTTGTGTAAATATTATTCTCTCCACGGTGGTATGTGGAATTTATTTTGCAGAGCCGGACACTATCCTGGTGTTCAAAATCTTCTATGAATTATTCGGAGGAGGAACCCGCCTTGCAATGTCGAAGACAATATGCGCGCCGGACTCGTCATCATTGAAGCCTGGTTCAGGGGCTACTGAGGGAGTCCTGGACTAGGGGGTGTCCAGATAGCCAAACTATCACCGTCGGCCGGACTCCAAGACTATGAAGATACAAGATTGAAGACTTCGTCCCGTGTCCGGATGGGACTTTCCTTGGCGTGGAAGGCAAGCTTGGTAATACGGATATGTAGATCTCCTACCATTGTAACTGACTCTGTGTAACCCTAGCCCTCTCCGGTGTCTATATAAACCGGAGGGTTTTAGTCCGTAGGACGAACAACAATCATACCATAGGCTAGCTTCTAGGGTTTAGCCTCCTTGATCTCGTGGTAGATCTACTCTTGTACTACCCATATCATCAATATTAATCAAGCAGTAGTAGGGTTTTACCTCCACCGAGAGGGCCCGAACCTGGGTAAAAACATCGTGTCCCTTGTCTCCTGTTACCATCCGCCTAGACGCACAGTTCGGGACCCCCTACCCGAGATCCGCCGGTTTTGACACCGATAGATACCATAATCCTAGTGTTGGGGTGTGAGCCAAATATCTAAGTATTCGCTTCACCGCTAGGTGATGCGACTCCTTTGGTGCCGCTTGGAATCAGGCACACATGCAAACGCTAAGCATAATATCAGGCTAGATGCACATAAATAGAGCAAAGAACCAATCATGGAGCGGTATACCTTTTGATCGAACTCTTTACCATTGTCGTCAGGGCCGAGATGACTTTTGCTTGGCATTGGCATCGTGTACCCTTTCCAGTCTTGCATTTCAAACTTTTTTAGGCAATCCTTGAGGTATTTTTCTTGTGATATGAAAATGTCATTGCATTGTTGACGAATTTGAAGACCAAGGAAGAATTTCAGCTCCCCCATCATGGACATCTGATATTGCTCTTGCATCATGTATCCAAACTCGTCACTATATCTCTTATCAGTGCATCCGAAGATAATGTCATCTACGTATATTTGACACACAAGTAGTTCACCATCATATGTCTTCGTGAAGAGAGTGGGATCTAGTGAACCAGGTTTGAAGCCTTTGCTCTTCAGGAATTCCATTAGTGTGTCATACCAAGCATGAGGTGCTTGTTTGAGGCCATACAGTGCCTTGTTGAGCTTGTACACCATATCAGGATGCTTAGGATCTTTAAAACCAGGCGGTTGAGCGACATACACTTCTTCCTCGATTTTGCCGTTAAGAAAGGCACTCTTCGCATCCATTTGATATAGAAGAATGTTGTGATGATTGGCATAAGCCAGGAGTATGTGAATGGCTGCAAGCCGAGCCACAGGAGCAAAGGTTTCATACCAAGCATGAGGTGCTTGTTTGAGGCCATACAGTGTCTATTCCTTCAACTTGTGTGTAGCCTTGAGCAACGAGGCGAGCTTTGTTTCTGACAACTTGTCCAAGTTCATCTTGCTTGTTGCGATAGATCCATTTCATGCCAATGACATTGTGCTTGTGAGGATCAGGATGTTTGACAAGCTCCCAAACATTATTCAGCTCAAACTGTTGAAGCTCTTCTTGCATAGCTTGCATCCATTCAGGTTCCATGAAGGCTTCTTCGACTTTCTTGGGTTCAGATATAGAGACAAAAGCAAAGTGACCACAAAAATTTGCTAGTTGTGTAGCTCTTGATCGAGTGAGAAGGCCGAGCGCGTTGATGCCATCAATGATCTTCTGAATTTGGACTTCATTGGCAACCCGAGGATGAGCTGGACGAAGATTTTCATCTGACTGACTCTTGTCTTCGTCTTCGGCATTTGCTTCGAACTGAGCATTCAGGTTGATTAGGTGTAGCAATGATGATCTCATCCTCAGCCAGTTCCTCTGTGGGTATGATTTCTCCAGTACCCATTAACTTGATAGCTTCACCTAGTGTAGCTTCATCTAGCACATTTGGCAGGTGCTCTCTTTGCGAGTCGTTAGTCTCATCGAACCGCACATCCACAGTTTCAACCACTTTATAGTGAAAGAGGTTGAAGACTCTGTAGGTGTGTGAGTCCTTTCCGTAACCAAGCATAAAACCTTCATGTGCTTTCGGTGCAAATTTAGACGTGTGATGTGTATCTTTGATCTAGAACCTAGCACCAAAGACTTTGAAGTAACTGACATTTGGCTTCTTACCAGTCAGAAGTTCATAAGATGTATTTTTGAAGAACTTGTGAAGATATACTCTGTTGATGATGTGGCATGCAGTGTCAATAGCTTCAGGCCAGAATTTTCTTGGAGTCTTGTACTCATCGAGCATCGTCCGTGCCATCTCAATGAGTGTTTTGTTCTTGCGCTCCACAATGACATTCTACTGAGGTGTGTAAGGAGTAGAGAACTCATGTGTGATGCCCAAAGTATCAAGATAAATGTCGAGGCTAGCGTTCTTGAACTCAGTGCCATTGTCACTCCGGACGTGCTTGATCTTGATGCCATAATTCATCATGGCCCGGTTTGCGAAGCGTCTGAAGACATCCTGCACTTCAGTATTATAGAGAATTATGTGCACCCAGGTGTATCTAGAGTAATCATCAACAATAATGAAACCATAGAGATGTGCAGTAGTAGTGAGAGTAGAGTAGTGAGTAGGGCCAAATAGATCCATGTGAAGCAGCTCGAAGGGGCGTGAGGTAGTCATGATTGTCTTCGAGGGATGCTTGGCTCTTGTCATCTTTCCAGCTTCACAGGCACCACATAGATGATCCTTCTTGAACTTGACGCCCTCGATGCCAATTATGTGCTTATTATTTGCGAGAGTGTACAGGTTTCTCATGCCCGCATGTCCTAGCCGTCGATGCCATAGCCAGCACTCTGAAGCCTTTGCTAGAAGACATACGACGAGTTGTGGTCCTGCTGAGAAATCTACCATATACAGATCACCTCTTCAATAGCCTCCGAAGACTAGAGATTTGTCAGATTCCATTAGCACAAGACAATGATATTTTCCAAATATCACAATCATGTTCAGATCACAGAGCATCAACATAGACATTAAGTTGTAACCAAGGGATTCAACAAGCATCACTTTATCTATGTGCTGATCCTTTGAGATAGCAACTCTACCAAGACCCAATACCTTAGTTTTACCAGTGTCAGCGAATGTGATGTGGCTCTTAGTAGAAGGACGTAGGGTTAAATCCATTAGAAGACTTCGAACACCAGTCATGTGGTTGGTGCAGCCGCTATCCATGATCCATTCAGTGGCTTTCAGAGTTGTACCCTACAGTGCAGTTAGATGGATAGGCTTCACCAAGAGTATTAGCACTAGTGAAGCCATATAAAGTAGATGGGTCCACTGAAGGATCCTTAGCAGCAACCCAGGTGGTTTTCGGGTACTGCTCAGGTGTCCAATATGAACCATCGACGTTCATTTTCCTCTCGAACCCAACACCCTCTTTCCTAGGGTTTCAGTTCAGAATCTGTTTCTTGAGAACATCGCACAGAGTTTGATGCCCTTTGAGGCTTTTGTACATGCCAGTCTCAAGCAATGTCTTCAACCTAGCATTCTCATCAGCAATAGTAGTGGCATCCTCAACAGAGAGGTTAGTTACCACATCAAGAGGCTGAGAGAGTTTCATGACGACTTTCAAGATCTTCGTACTTAACACGAAAACTTTTGATATCTTCGATTATGGACTGAGATTGATTCATTTCCGCATCCAATAGGTCATCGCTTTTGTCTAGCAGCTTCTGAATATGTTTCATAGCAGTTTATTGCTTAGTTGCAATTTTAGCAAGTGTCTTATAGCTAGGTTTGGATTCACATTTAGAGTCATCTTCACTAGAGTTTTGGAAGTAGGCATCGCGTGAAGTTACCTTGGCATCACGGGCCATGAAGCAGTAGGTAGGAGCAGAGTCCTCGACATCATCATCAGCTTTGGCTTCAACGCTGCGACCATTGTCTTCAGTGTTGAAGATGGACTTGGCGACGAACGCTGATGCCAGAGCCAGGCTTGCCATGCCTGAATCAGACTCCTCCTGAGACTCCACCTATGCCTCCTCAGAGCAGACTCCTCCTTGCCAATAAATGCACGAGCCTTGCTTGATGAGGTCTTCTTGTGAGATGAAGAATTTGACGAAGACTTTGAGGAAGATTTTGAAGATTTCTTCTTCTTCTTATCATCAGAATCATATTCCTTGATCTTCTTCTTCTTCTTTGATTCCTTATCCCACTAAGGACACTCAGAGATGTAGTGGCCAGTCTTCTTGCATTTGTGGCAAGTTCTCTTCTTGTAGTCACGTGATGAAGCCTCGTCGTTCTTGGAGCTAGATCTTGAAGACTTGCTGAATCGATTCTTTTTGGAGAACTTTTGGAACTTTCTCACCAGCATTGCAAGCTCTTTGTCAAGCTCTTCAGGATCACAAGAGCTACAGTCAGATTCTTCTTCAGATGAGGAAACAGCCTTTGCCTTCAGAGCACGGGTTCGGCCATAGTTGGGACCATAGATATCACGCTTCTCAGATAGCTGGAACTCATGTGTGTTGAGCCTCTCGAGTATGTCAGACGGATCGAGATCTTTGAAGTCAGGACATTCTTGAATCATCAGGGCTAAGGTGTCAAACAAGCTGTCAAGTGATCTCAGTAGCTTCTTCACGTTCTCATGCTTGGTGATCTCAGTGGCGCCGAGATCACACAGCTCATTGGTGATGTCAGTCAAGCGATCGAATGTGAGCTGGACATTTTCATTGTCATTTCTCTTGAAGCGGTTGAAAAGATTGCGAAGAACATCAATTCTTGAGTCTCTTTGAGTTGATACGCCTTCATTGACCTTGGACAGCCAGTCCCAGACCAGCTTTGCAGTTTCCAGTGCACTCACACGACCATATTGCCCTTTGGTCAGATGACCATAGATGATGTTCTTGGCGGTTGAGTCCAATTGAGAAAATCTCTTGACATCAGCAGCGGTGACGCCTTCACCGACTTTGGGAACACCGGTCTTGACGACATACCAGAGATCAACATCAATGGCTTCAAGATGCATGCGCATCTTGATCTTCTAGTAGGGGCAGTCGGTGCCATCGAAGACAGGGCACACAGCGGAGACCTTGATTATCCCTGCAGTCGACATAGCTAAAACTCTAGGTGGTTAAACCGGATCACACAGAACAAGGGAGTACCTTGCTTTGATACCAATTGAAAGTGCTAGTTATCAACTAGACGGGGGTGAATAGGCGATTTTTATGAAAGTCTTCAAAACACGATGCTTTGAAGACAAACAAGTAACTAAACCTAAATAGTAAGCAGCGGAATGAAAACTACACTAGGTAAGCATAAGTCTAACATACAACATAATGAAAGCATGAAGACTAATTGCAACTAGGTAGACAGGATCAGAAAGGTAGATAGTATGAAGCTAAATAGATAATAGTCTTCACAGTGTGAATCCAAACAGATTAGACAAGTAAGCAATGACTTCACGAAGACAACTGTAAAGTAAGGAGAGTGAGGATAGAACCAGTGGCTTAATGAAGATAAGGATTTGGTAGACTAGTTCCAGTTGCTGTGACAACCGTACGTCTGGTTAGGGAGGCTGAGATTTAACTCAGAAGACCGTGTCTTCACCTTATTCCCCTTGAGCTAAGGACACCCAGTCCTCGCCCAATCACTCTGGCAAGTCTTCGAGGTAAACTTCCAAACCTTCACAGACTTCATTCACCGGCAATGCACAATGACTCTTGGATGCTCAGAACGCGACGCCTAACCGGCTGGAGGATTCACAGTCCTCAAGTGTAATAAGTCTTCAGATCACGCGGACAGAAAGACTTCAGTGATGCCTAACACTCTTTGGCTGTGGGTCTTTTGGGCTTTCTCCTCGCAAGGATTTCTCTCTCAAATGCTTCGGAGGTGGGTTGCTCTCAAACGACAAAAGCCATGCACTAACTCTGAGCAGCCACCAATTTATGGTGTAGGGGCTGGGCTATTATAGCCAGGAGGCAACCCGGCCTGATTTGTCCAAAATTACCCTGGGTCACTAAGGAACTGA
Organism: Triticum timopheevii; assembly: GCA_963921465.1. NCBI lineage: Eukaryota > Viridiplantae > Streptophyta > Magnoliopsida > Poales > Poaceae > Triticum > Triticum timopheevii. Next base: position 594,959,184 of record OY997270.1, read on the forward strand.
CACGTGTCCAACGGTCAGATTTCAAACACACGCGGTAGCTTGGCTTGGGCTACAAGCAAAGCTGACTCATCCAGCTCTGGATAAGATTTGCTCTCATTGTCTTCGCTCGAAGACATAGGATGTGGTTGAGCATCACTTCTATCACTCTGACTTTGTTCACTTGTACCCCACTTAATAGTACGTGGTTCCTATGACTCAATAAGAAGAAAAGGAAACTACGAAACAACTCTGTCTTCGCACTCCATAGTCTTCAAGTGAATAGCTTCACGCGTCATAATCTTAGTCGTGAATTTCTTCACGAACCACCATTGTCTTCAATGTCTTCACACATTTTTAGGGGTCATCTCTGGTAGGTAAACCGAATCAATGAGGGACACTACCTGTGTTATCCTGCAATTCTCACAAAAACATTAGCCCCTCAACCATGTTTGTCGTCAATACTCCAAAACCAACTAGGGGTGGGACTAGATGCACTTACACAAATACGCGAAGGTCTTTGTCATCCGTTGGCGAACGGCAAAGCATGCCGTTAACCCCTTAATGGACCTAAGCTGACACGTGTGTCGTCCAGGCTCTTTGTCGTCTGCTGGCGGACGACAAAGACCTTTGCAGCTTTGTCGTCTGCCAGCAGATGGCAAAGAAGCCTTTGTCGTAGCCTGTTCATCCCGACGTGTTGCCGTCTGCTAGCTGACGAAAAAGGCCTTTGCCATCCGCCAGGCATGCCTTTGCCGTCAGCCATGGCTGACAGCAAAGTTCCTGATTCCTGTAGTGTTCACCGTTTCTTAAATTCCCAGAGATTTGTAACTCCGATTGGGCTGAAATTTTAACATGGTTTTCTTGGGATATTATCTTTCTTCGAGCAAAAGAAGGGCACGAAACGCCTTACAAGGAACCCACAAGCCTGCCAGGCGCGCCCTGGGTAGGGGTGCGCGCTCCATGGGCTTGTGGCCCCCTCGGGCATCTTCTCGTGTTGATTCTTTTTCCCAAAAATCACATATATCCCAAAATAAATCTCCGTAAATTTTTATTGTGTTTGGACTTTGTTTGGTATGGATATTCTGTGAAACAAAAAACATGCAACAAATAGGAACTGGCAGTGGGCACTGGATCAATATGTTAGTCCAAAAGTAATATAAAAAATGTTGTAAAAGTATATGAAAGTTGTAGAATAATGACATGAAACAATCAAAAATTATAGATACGATGAAGACATATCAATGACCTAAGCACTTTCCACACTTCGGTGACACAGATCGAAACCACTCAGAAATTGCGGGGTGAAATTGATAGGTTACAGAAGGTTGGCAAGTGCACGTCGGTGGGACCGAATGTCATATCGGTGAGGCAGAGTTTCTAAGGTTTAGGTAGTTGCTCTGTCAATTGTATCTCGGTGAGTCCGGGTAGATGTGTATCTGTGGGCCCGAATTTGACTTTAGTGTTTTGGACAGATAAGAATGTGAGGGTGTGGCTGAGGGTTTTGGAGCAAATCTCTAAGCACTTGAGAAAATAGTTCATGATCAAAACCTCATCCCCTTTTAATAGTATTGGCTTTCGTATGGAATCAATGTTATCTTGGATCACTTAACCAAAAATTGTAGAGTCTTGGAGCTTTTTCTGAGTGCTTTGTCCTTTGTATTTGAGGGGTCCACATTCACATCCATTGCCATGCCTAAATTGAATTTTCCTGACATTTTCTTTGATCATTAGTTCAATTGTATATGTTGTTATGAATTATCAAAACCACCCGAGGAGTAGTTGCACTTTCAATGTCTAAGTACTTATGGATTTGGGAACAATTGAGAATTAAAGGAGTAAATAACATAAAACTACTACAATTCGGGCTAGGGTTCCAAAAAACTACCAATTTTTATTTTTTTGCTAATAACTACTTTCGGGTCGGTTGTTTCAAAAAAAATATGACCGAGTATTTAAATTTTAAACCTTTTTTTAAAGTTGTGGCCCACCCGTCAGGTCCACATGTCATAAAAGTCAACACCATTAGTTTGACTATATGTTGACCGTTCCTAGGTTATGACAGGTGGGTCCCAGCAGCAGGTGGCGGCACACGAGCACCGTCATGAGCAGCTCTGTGTGCGCTCTTCCCCTCGCCTTGTCTGTCTGCAGGAGGAAGATAACTTCCTCTCGCCGGTCGTCCATGGTGGTGAGTGTGCGCCTCGAGACGAGGTCCTCCATGGCTGCATCGGGGGCGAGCGATGGGAGGAAGAAATAAAGATAGAGGGAGAAGAAGACGTGGTGAGTAAGAGAGATACCGACGTTGACATTTTATGCCACGTCAGCTCCGACGAGTGGGCCATCCTTGTCATAATCGCGATTGATGAAGTCATGTACCTAGGGTAGGGTCACAGACCTGTCCTAAGTATCCTTCCCAAGGACACCCTCAGAAGAAACTGCATTCCAGTCGACCAAGAGGGACTTCACTCGACGGACTCGAAGGACTCGACCATGAAGACTCACTCGACCACCAGGAGATCAAGAGCCACTCTGCATCCAAACGGTCTGTAATTAAGTAGTCTTTATGGCATTTAAGACACTTTATTTAAGGCGTTATCAGTAACGCCTAGCCTTAATGTACTTTAAACCCTGCATAACTGAGGGCCGGAGGGGTCTGGCAGACACTATATAAGCCACCCCCCTCCTCAGTGTAAAGGGTTCGCACCCCTGTAATCCATACACACATAATCCACTCGACCGCCTCTGGGCTCCGAGACGTAGGGCTGTTACTTCCTCCGAGAAGGGCCTGAACTCGTACATCTCTTGTGTTTACAACTGCTCCATAGCTAGGATCTTGCCTCTCCATACCTACCCCCCGTTCTACTGTCAGACCTAGAACCACGACAGTTGGCGCCCACCGTGGGGTAGGTGTCTTAGCGATTTCTGGAGAAGTTACAATTGTTCCGAGTGTCTTCATCATGGTTTCTGGTGGAGTTTTGGTCGAGGGCCGCGAGATCTGTCTCGGGGCGCTCACCTTCATCGCCGACGACTCCGCTTGGCTCCAGGAGGCCCCACTTGACGTCGATGCACTCCCCGTCCGCGGTGCGACGCATTTTCGCGCATGTGTCCGCGGCGTTCTGCTGCGGCAACCGTCGACTCCATATCGGTCGACTCCCTTATCGTCCACCCTTCCTGTCTCCCGCCAGCGCAAGCGCTCTGGTCGGTCGAGGCTCCAGCGGTGGGTGAGGCACACGATGGCTCGCCAGACGGCCACCACCCAAGTTGCGGCAATCGAGCCCGACGAGTCCCTCTACGGCATGTTCGATCTGTCGACTGGCTCCGTAGAGACTGCATCCGAATGCGATAGCAGTGATCCAGCGGCGGAAGTCTTGATGGTCAATGGACCTCGCAGTCCTCCCGGCTTCCCCCGCGGCGACGGAGTAGACGGTGGAGGTGACCCCGCTCAAGTCCATGAGGAGTACCAACCCGAGCCACTTAATTCCCTGCAAAGAGAAGAACTTCGCCGCAGGAACATGGATGCCCTACATACTCCCATCGCAGGAGAAACCCCTGAAGCTCGCGCCTTGGAGGAGGCACGTTTGGCCAACTTAGCTGAACGCGCTCGCCTGGAGAACCTCCAGTGAGCACTCGACGAGCGCGCGCGGCAACGAGTGCCCGACTCCAGTCGACGTCAACTCTTCCCGCCGACTCAGGTATATCGAACCCCGATTCAGAATTTAGCAGCTGCAACCCGTATAGCAGAGTCAATTCAGCCCTCTCAGTCAGAGGCTGGCAGAGGCTTGATGCAGATTAGAGATTTGCTCCGGGTAGTAGGAGATCAGAATTCAGCCGTGTCACAGTCACGCAACAGGATTCACAGTCGATCCGTCGCTGCGAATACGCTTCAGTCGGCTCACAGCCCCAGATCGCCTCCGCGGCGTGAAGGACGCGAGAATCGACGAGACCAATATGGTGACCGATACGATCGTGATGATAGGCGTCGAGTGCCCACTCCTCCCCCGAGGGATGGGTCTTACGCTCATCGGCATCAAGATGACAGGCGTCATCTCAGTGTGGGACGAAGAGCTCCGGTCGACCCCAGGGAACCAAGCTTTGATGCGCGATCCATCATCGTGCAAGGCTTGGTCGATAGGAACAGAGCTCATCGAGGTGGCCACGACAGAGATGCGCCCACTAGCAGCCGAGTGCATGTTTCTGGTCCGGAATGTTTCAGCAGGGCTATCAGAGCCGCGGTGATTCCCCCCAACTTCAGGTTGGCAACTGGAGTCAGCAAGTTCACAGGTGAGTCTAAGCCTGAAACTTGGCTTGAAGACTACCGAGTGGCGGTGCAGATTGGTGGTGGAAATGATGAAGTGGCTATGAAGCATTTACCACTCATGTTGGAAGGTTCGGCCAGGGCGTGGTTGAATCAGCTAACTCCTAGCAGCATTTACACTTGGGAAGATCTTTCCCGAGTGTTCGTCAGAACATTCGAGGGAACTTGCAAGCGACCAGCTGGATTGACAGAGCTGCAAGTTTGTGTGCAGAAGTCGAATGAGACCTTAAGAGAGTATATTCAGAGATGGATCACTTTGCATCATACTGTGGAGAACGTGTTTGATCATCAGGCAGTCTGCGCCTTCAAGGATGGTGTTAAGAACAGAGAATTAAGTTTGAAGTTTGGTCGGACCGGAGATATGACCCTGAGTCGGATGATGGAAATTGCTACCAAGTACGCCAACGGCGAAGAGGAGGACCGACTCCGGAGCGGCAAGTACAAGCCGAGTCAGTCGGAGAAAGGAAACTCCAGCCGGAAGCAGAAACGGAAAGCCGAACCAGCGGCTCCTGGAGAGGCTCTGGCCGTGACTCAGGGAAAGTTCAAAGGAAAACCCAAAGGATCCTGGAACCCTAAGAAGGTGAAGGATAAAGAAGGAAATGACGTGATGGATCTGCCGTGTCACATCCACACGAATAAAGATGAAGAGGGTAATTTCATTTACCCGAAGCATACCACTCGGCAATGCAGGCTCCTGATCCAGCAGTTCCAAGGTAAACAGCCCAAGGACAAGGAAAAGGAGTCGGACAAAGCCGAAGACAAGGAGGACAGTGAGGGAGGATATCCTCATGTTAACTCCACTCTGATGATCTTTGCGGATGTAGAAAGCAAGAGCCGACTAAAGGTTATTAACCGTGAGGTGAACATGGTCGCCCCGGCGACGCCAAGTTATCGGAGATGGTCACAAACTCCCATTACATTCGACCAGTCCGATCACCCGACTCATATAGCCACCCCTGGGAGGCAAGCTTTGGTGGTCGACCCGGTCATCGAAGGCACTCGACTGACGAAGGTGCTAATGGATGGTGGTAGTGGACTGAATTTGTTGTATGCGGACACGCTGAAAGGAATGGGCATTCCGATGTCCCGACTGAGCACCAGCAACATGAGTTTTCATGGAGTTATACCTGGAAAGAAGGCTGAGTCACTCGGTCAAATAGCTCTAGACGTGGTGTTCGGTGACTCGAAGCATTTCCGCAAAGACAAGCTGACATTTGAAGTTGTAGACTTTCAGAGCGCTTACCACGCTATTTTGGGGAGACCAGCTTACGCACGGTTCATGGCTCGACCATGTTACGTGTACCTCAAGCTGAAGATGCCCGGCCCCAAAGGCGTGATCACTATCACTGGTGATCGGAAAAAAGCAGAAGAGTGTTTCCAGAAAGGCTCGAAAATTGCCGACTCCCAGGTGACAACAGTCGAGTTTGAAGGGTATAAGAAAAATGCAGACCCGAGTGATTTGTTGCGGGCTAAGAAGCCTGCCACCGAATCAGCGTTTCAGTCGTCCGGTGAGACAAAGCCCGTTCACATTCACCCGAGCGATCCCAATGCAGCTCCGACCCATATCTCCACAACACTCGACCCTAAATAGGAAGAAGCACTCATCTAGTTCCTCCGTGAGAACTGGGACATCTTTGCATGGAAGCCAGCTGACATGCCGGGTGTTCCCAGGGGACTAGCTGAGCATCGCCTTAGAGTCGATTCAACAGCAAAACCAGTCAAAGAACATCTTCGACAGTCCGCCGTCCAGAAGAGAAAGGCCATTGGCGAAGAAGTGGCTCGACTGTTAGCAACAGAGTTTATCAGAGAGATATATCACTCCGAGTGGCTCGCCAATGTTGTAATGGTTCCTAAGAAGGACAAGTCACTCCGCATGTGCATTGATTTCAAGCACATCAATCTGGCCTGCCCGAAAGATCATTTTCCTCTCCCTCGCATCGATCAAATTGTCGACTCGACTGCGGGATGTGAGAGATTGTCTTTTCTAGACGCCTATTCTGGGTACCATCAGATCCGTCTGTACGGACCCGATGAGATCAAAATAGCTTTCATCACTCCATTCGGGTGCTTCTGCTATGTCACCATGCCATTCGGCCTCAAGAATGCCGGAGCCACGTTCATGCGAATGATTCAGAAGTGTCTACTCACTCAAATCAGTCGGAATGTGGAAGCGTACATGGATGATATCGTGGTCAAGTCGCGAAAGGGTTCCGACCTGCTGACTGACCTCGCTGAAACATTTGCCAACCTCAGGAGGTATGATATCAAGCTCAATCCATCAAAGTGCACATTCAGAGTTCCTGGTGGCAAGTTACTCGGTTTTCTCGTTTCCGAACGAGGAATCGACGCTAACCCAGAAAAAATCGGCACTATACTCCGAATGAAACGCCCCGTACGGGTGCACGATGTCCAGAAACTTATTGGATGCTTGGCCGCATTAAGTCGATTCATGTCATGACTCGGTGAAAAGGCATTGCCTCTTTACCGACTGATAAAGAAGGCAGACAAGTTCGAGTGGACTCCAGAAGCTGATGCAGCGTTTGCCGAGCTAAAAGCTCTGCTCTCCACCCAGCCGGTGCTTGCTGCTCCAATCAGCAAAGAGCCTCTGTTGCTTTATATTGCAGCCACGGGACAAGTCGTCAGTACTGTACTTACGGTCGAGTGGGAAGAAGAAGGGAAAGCCTTCAAAGTTCAGCGCCCAGTGTACTATCTGTCTGAAGTTTTGACTCCATCAAAGCAAAGATATCCTCATTATCAGAAGCTTGTGTATGGGATCTACATGACAATAAAGAAGGTTGCTCATTACTTCTCTGATCATTCCATTACAGTCGTCAGCGACGCTCCACTTTCAGAGATTCTGCACAACAGAGATGCAACTGGTCGAGTGGCGAAATGGGCAATTGAACTCCTTCCCCTTGATATCAAGTTTGAGGCAAAGAAAGCCATTAAGTCCCAAACAATAGCAGATTTCCTTGCCGAGTGGATTGAACAACAGCTGCCGACTCAAGTTCACTCGGAGCATTGGACCATGTTCTTTGATGGCTCTAAGATGTTACATGGTTCCGGTGCTGGGGTTGTCCTGGTTTCCCCCAGAGGAGATAAGCTCAGATATGTGCTCCAGATTCACTTTGATTCCTCCAACAATGAGGCAGAATACGAGGCCCTTTTGTATGGGTTGCGCGTGGCTATTTCACTCGGCGTCCGACGCCTTATGGTTTACGGCGACTCAGATTTGGTGGTCAACCAAGTGATGAAGGAGTGGGACGTTAGAAGCCCAGCCATGACTGGATACTGCAATGCAGTGAGGAAGCTGGAAAAGAAGTTTGAGGGGTTAGAGCTCCATCATATACCCCGACTGAAGAATCAAGCGGCTGATGATTTGGCGAAGATAGGTTCCAAGAGAGAAGCCATTCCCAGCGATGTGTTCTTGGAGCATATCCATACTCCATCAGTCAAAGAAGATCCTTTCACCGAAGAAGCTCCGCAGCCCAGGAGTGCCACAGATCCGACTGAGGTTGAGGTCCCAGCAGTGGTCGACTTGGTCATGGAGGTTTTAGTGATCACACCCGACTGGACGGTTCCATACATCGCGTACATCCTGAGAAAAGATCTCCCGGAGGACGAGGAAGAGGCTCGACAGATCGTTCATCGATCCAAGGCCTTTACTGTGATCAAAGGACAGTTGTACAGAGAGAGCGCGACTGGAGTTGGTCAGAAGTGCATAACACCAGAAGAAGGTAGAATAATCCTTGATGACATCCACTCGGGGACCTGTGGCCATCATGCGTCCTCTCAGACCATTGTGGCCAAAGCATACCGAGCCAGATTTTATTGGCCAAGGGCGAATGAAATGGCAAAGGAAATAGTAGACAAGTGTGAAGGATGCCAATTTTACTCCAACATGTCACACAAGCCTGCATCAGCTCTAAAGACCATTCCACTCGTCTGGCCCTTCGTAGTATGGGGTTTGGATATGGTTGGTCCCTTGAGAACAGGACGAAGCGGTTTCACACATGTACTGGTACCAGTCGACAAGTTCACCAAGTGGATTGAGGCTAAACCCATCAAGAACCTCAACGCCGGTACAGTTGTCAGCTTCATCAGAGAACTAATTTTCAGATATGGAGTCCCGCACAGCATCATCACTGACAATGGATCAAACTTCGATTCGGAAGAATTCAAGGCGTTCTGCGCATCTCAGGGCACTCGAGTCGACTATGCTTCAGTCGCCCATCCACAGTCGAATGGACAAGCGGAGCGAGCCAATGGCTTGATCCTCAAAGGGTTGAAACCCCGACTGATGTGTGGCCTCAAGCATGCGGCTGGGGCATGGGTCGACGAACTTCCCTCGGTGCTGTGGGGTCTAAGGACCACGCCTAATCGGTCGACCGGAAGAACTCCATTCTTCTTGGTCTATGGAGCTGAAGCGGTGTTACCGAGTGATCTACTCCACAATGCTCCTCGAGTCGAGCTCTACACCGAAGCTGAAGCAGAACAAGCGCGGCAGGATGCAGTCGACCTTCTAGAGGAAGAAAGGGAGATGGCTCTGATCCGATCGACCATCTACCAACAGGACTTGCGTCGCTTCCACGCCAAAAACGTGAAGAATCGAGCCTTCCAGGAAGGAGATTTGGTTCTCCGAGTGGATCAGCAGAAACCACACAAGCTTGCTCCTTCTTGGGAAGGACCCTTCATCGTCACCAAGGTTCTCCACAATGGAGCGTACCGCCTCTACAACGTCGAGCACAACTTTGACGAGCCCCGAGCTTGGAACGCGGATCTGCTCCGCCCATTTTACACTTAAGTTTTCACTCGGATGAGTTGTAATAAAAGTACTTCTGTAGTTCATGTTTTGCAATATAATAGTGTCATAATTTCCCCAATGATTTTTGTCACTTTTATTTGTTCAGTAAAATTTCCCCTCAGTGGGTGGCTTAGCTGCGAATCCGTTTCGCCTAAGTTTGTAAAAAAAAATCCTTACCGAGTGGCGAGCCTGTCTCCCACTCGGGGGCTTAGCTGCGAATCCATTTCGCCTAAGTTTCAATAAAATCCTACCGAGTGGTGAGCCAGACTCCCACTCGGGGGCTTAGCTGCAGTCCAAGTACTCGCCTAAGTTTCAATAAAATCCTACCGAGTGGTGAGCCAGACTCCCACTCGGGGGCTTAGCTGCAGTCCAAGTACTCGCCTAAGTTTCTAAAATCCTACCGAGTGGTGAGCCAGACTCCCACTCGGGGGCTTAGCTGCAGTCCAAGTACTCGCCTAAGTTTCAATAAAATCCTACCGAGTGGTGAGCCAGCCTCCCACTCAGAGGCTTAGCTGCAGTCTAAGTACTCGCCTAAGTTCAAGTACAACGTGCGGTCGCAAGGAGGACGAGGTGCAGGTCGACTGCGACCTTCTCCTCCGAGCTATGCCACAAATACAACATGCGGTCGCAAGGAGGACGAGGTGCAGGTCGACTGCGACCCTCTCCTCCGAGCTACGCCACAAGTACAACGTGCGGTCGCAAGGAAGACGAGGTGCAGGTCGACTGCGACCCTCTCCTCCGAGCTACGCCACAAGTACAATGTGAAAATCCTACCGAGTGGAGAGCAGACCTCCCACTCGGGGGCTTAGCTGCAGCCCAGTGCTCGCCTAAGTTTTGAAAATCCTACCGAGTGGAGAGCAGACCTCCCACTCGGGGGCTTAGCTGCAGCCCAGTGCTCGCTTAAGTTTTGAAAATCCTACCGAGTGGAGAGCAGACCTCCCACTCGGGGGCTTAGCTGCAGCCCAGTGCTCGCCTAAGTTTAGAAAATCCTACCGAGCGGAGAGCAGACCTCCCACTCGGGGGCTTAGCTGCAGCCCAGTGCTCGCCTAAGTTTTGAAAATCCTACCGAGTGGAGAGCAGACCTCCCACTCGGGGGCTTAGCTACAGCCCAATGCTCGCCTAAGTTTTGAAAATCCTACCGAGTGGAGAGCAGACCTCCCACTCGGAGGCTTAGCTGCAGCCCAGTGCCTGCCTAAGTGAATTGGAGAACAAGCCGATTGCAATAAGCATCTCGCTTTAACCTGCAAAAAACATCTCAAAACCAAATACAAGCATATTCAAACGTCGAATCCAAGTTCGGATAGATACCTAACAGAACCAAAAGTGCTCAAGTGCTAGGCCTGTTAAGGTTTGACGGTTACAAAATCACTCGGCATACCGAGGCAAATTTTAAGTGTCGAGCCCAAGAAGTTTTTTACCCCTCCTGTGGAGGGCTGGAAGGTGCAACAAACTCGTCGAGGTCGATTCCATCAGCAATCCGAGTGGCAGCGGCGATGAAGGTCTCCATGAAGGAACGGAAATCGTGCTTCTTGGTGTTAGCCACCCGAAGAGCCGCCAACTTGTCCTCTTGTGCATCCTTGCAATGGACTCGGGCCAGAGATAGAGCAACATCCGCGCCACACCTGGCAGAGGATTTCTTCCACTCCTGCACTCGACTTGGGACTATGTTCAGTCGAGTCATCAAAGACTCGAGGTCATTCTGGAGCGTCTCCCTGGGCCAGAGCGTAGCGTCGATGCGGGAAGTGGCGACCTTCAGCCTTGTGAGATAATCAACGACAGCAGCAACACAAGATTCGAGCCGGAGCACGTTCATTGCGACTTCATCATTCACCGGAGAGTTGATGGGGTCCAGGTTAGGCTCCAGTCGACCAGTCTCCTCTTCAAAGTTTTGGCAAAATTCTGCAAGCACAACCACCGAGTCAAGAAAACAGTCGAATGGAAAGATCGCAGTTGAAATACATGTTTGGTGCAAAAGATTACCTTCGAGCATGAGGAACAGCTTCTTGGTGAGTCCGCCCAGATAAGCCTCCAGATCGTTCTTCTTCCCCACCAACTCACTGGCCTTGTCACTCAGAGCAATCTTGTCACTTTTCAGTTGACTGACCTCTTTGTTGGCGGCATCAAGGGCAGCTTTCAGATTGGTGTTTTCTTCTTCAAGCTTGGTGACCGAAGCCAACTTCTCGTCTGCTAGCTTGGTCTTCTCTAAAGCTGTTTTCTGCATCGCAGCCAACTCAAGGTCTTTCTTCTTCTGGGCCTCCTTCACTTTGCCTGCAAGGTTACATCAAGGTCAGACTTGGAAACAAATGAGGGGCAAAGGCAGTCATCGAAGCCTCACCAAACATACCTTTGGCTTCCTCCTTCGCCTTCGATAAATTCTCCTGGGCCAGCTTCAGATCAAGCTCGAGCTGGATGTGTTTGTTCTCCAACTCAGTGTAACGAGCCGCGAGGTCACAAGATTTCTACGAAGAACCAATCGACAAAATGTCAAAGACAATTCACTTTCGAGTGACTAAGGAAAAATCATACGTTTCTAAGACTACGGTCGAATACAAATATTCGACCATAGTCTCAGGGACTACACCCAGTGGGTGCACTCAGCGTGCCCCCACTAGTTCTATCAAGTCAAGAGTCGACCAGTCGACCAATAAAAAAAATAGGAGATGCTCTTCAGACTGTAGTCCACTGCCAGCAGTCGACCACAGTCTCGGGGACTACACCAAGTGGTGCACTCAGCGTGCCCCCACCAGTTTGGGAAATTCATTTGACCTAGTCGAATGAAGGAAAAACTTAACTTATAAAGCCTATGGTCGAGTGCCAGCAGTCCACCATAGCCTCGGGGACTACACCCAGTGGGTGCACTCAGCGTGCCCCCACTAACCCGGAATTCCAATCGACACACCCAGTGGGTGTAGGACAATTACTACGGATTTCAGAAAGAAAAATTTTCAGATATCATATCCTAACAGAACAGGCGATGACCGACTGACCTGAACGTTACTTTGAAGAGCGGAACTGGCGTCATAGGCTGCCTGGCTGGCTTCTAGGATGGCCTTCACTTGCTCCATCATGACTCCCGCCTGGCGTATCGCTTCTTTCGCAGCACCGGCTTGATCCTCTGGGACGTAGTAGGTCGAGAAGAGTGAAGGCTGTGCAGCACTCGACGATGCGGGGTGAGCACTTGTCAACGGCACCGCGAAAGTTACGGTGGGCCGAGTGGTGTTCTCTCCCTCCACGACCAATGTCTCGGGCGCCGGCACGTTCTGAGTCGCCTTGCCAGCAGACGTTTTCCTACTCCTCCTTTGCTTCAGTGGTTCCTCATCGTCGTCGTCAGGAAGGGTAATAACGACATTAGACGGAGCTACAGAAAAGAATCAAAAATTAGAGACAAAAAGTCAATCGACTGAGGACAGAACGATGAAAGTTGTACCAGGCTTTGAAGTGGCAGCGTCTTCCATCTCATGATCGTCAGCCCTGGCCGAGGTATCAGAAGTAGCAGCGCTGCAGTTCCAGAAGTCAGTCGGATGATTCATAAGTCAACCAAGAATAAGTTCATGGGGAATAGAAAAACTCAAGTAGCATCATTACCCTGAGATAGTGGGGATCACCACCTTCATCTTCAGCAAGACCTTGGCCGGCTTCGACGGTGCCACCTTGGATTGCTTCGGAGCTTTCTCGGTCGGCGCCGGAGAAGTGGTTCGAGGGTGCTTGGTCGACTGAACGACAGTTGCGACCCCTTACCACGCTCGGTTGCAGGGTCATGGGCGAGCTTCGAGCGTCTTTCCAAGCGAGGCGGTACAACTTCCTCCTCCTCCTCCTCTTCTTCCTCCCCGTCAGAGTCGTCATCTTCATCATCATCAGCAGCGTCCGAATCCCAGTCCTCTTGGATTTCGCCCCCACTTCCTTCATCCTCTTCAGTCGGCGTCTGTGCTCCATTGGGCATCGAGTATAGTTCGGTGGTGGCCTGACAGACAGCGAAACAAAGATCAATCGACCAATTTGCAGCAAAAGCAGAATAAGTATAGCCAGGTTACAGATGGAGATAAAGTGGGCATACCGTGTCTGGAGTGTAAGAATGGTCGAGTGGCGGAATCCTCCTGGCTCCTCGAGGGTTGTCTTTATTCCCTGTGATCGCGGCCATCCACCTCTCCAGTGTGGCGTCGTCGACTGCTTCTGGGTGGACCCGAGTTTCATCCTCGATTCCACAGTACAGCCACATACAATGGCCTCGGTACTGAAGTGGTTGGATGCGCCGCCTAAGGAAGACCTCCAGAAGGTACATACCCGTCACTCCTTCTCGAACTAGCTGGACTACACGCTCCATCAACATCTTCACTTGGGCTTTCTCCTCGGGGAGCACCTTCAGAGAAGAGGGCTTGTTCACTCGGTCCATGGAAAATGGAGGTAGACCAGTCGACTGCCCCGACGTCGACTCGTCTTGGCAGTAGAACCAAGTCGACTGCCACCCTTTGACCGACTCAGGAAGAGTCATGGCCGGAAAAGTACTCTTGCTCCTCATCTGAATCCCAAGACCCCCACACTTCTGAATAACCTTAGTCCTATCATCATCCGGACTCGCCTTTTTCACAGTTTGCGGGCGGCAAGTGAATATGTGCTTAAAGAGTCCCCAATGCGGTCGACAGCCCAGGAAGTTCTCGCACATGGACACGAAGGCAGCAAGGTAGGCGATGGAATTTGGATTGAAATGGTGAAGTTGCGCCCCAAAGAAATTCAAGAAACCACGGAAGAAAACACTCGGAGGCAAGGAGAATCCACGGTCGATGTGAGTAGCCAGAAGGACGCACTCACCCTCCTGCGGCTGTGGTTGCCACTTGTTCCCCGGGAGCCTCGCCGCCCCGTGAGGGATCAAGCCCTCGTTGGCCATCTCAGTGAGATCAATCTCAGTGATGGTCGAGCGGATCCAATCCCCTTGTACCCAGCCATGCGGTAGGCGGGACCTGGACGAGGATCCGCCCCGACTGGGCGCTCGCCCTTTCGCCTTCCCCGTCGCCGTCGCCTTCTTCGCGTGCTCCAAAGCCGCCGTCTTCTCCTTCACCATTGTCGCCGACGAAGCGCACGAGGAGTGGATAGGCAGGGGCGAGAACAGGCGCGGCGGGCGGAGAGGGGGAGGACGGGAGGAAGAATGGAGAGATACTGTTCAAAAACCCTCGCCGGGCGCATTTTATAAGGACACTTCCGAGTGGATGACAAGTGGGCCCACGCAATCCAATCACATCCCGAAACAGTCGCGCGTACGCAATACGTGGCGAAAAAGGCGGCGCGGGAATCGAGGCGTCTATGCCCTATCCCATCCGAGCGCCGCGGTCCGCCCCGCTTCGCGCGCGTCCCAAAATTCGGATCCCATGAAATCTGCTAACAGCATATCAATTTGTCAGACGAGAGATTTCCTGCGATCCGTCGCTCGGAAGTTTACTAAGTTCAAAAGTTCACTCGACGGGAGAAGAATGGATCAAGGCGACTGAAAGAAAAGTTGCTGTTATCAACAAACAGGTTATTTGGTTCAAGATGATACATGTTCAGAACACAAAAGCAAGTCGGAAATATCATCAATTCCTTTCTCATTCAAACCTCGATTCATTCGGGGGCTAATGATGAAGTCATGTACCTAGGGTAGGGTCACAGACCTGTCCTAAGTATCCTTCCCAAGGACACCCTCAGAAGAAACTGCATTCCAGTCGACCAAGAGGGACTTCACTCGACGGACTCGAAGGACTCGACCATGAAGACTCACTCGACCACCAGGAGATCAAGAGCCACTCTGCATCCAAACGGTCTGTAATTAAGTAGTCTTTATGGCATTTAAGACACTTTATGTAAGGCATTATCAGTAACGCCTAGCCTTAATGTATTTTAAACCCTGCATAACTGAGGGCCGGAGGGGTCTGCAGACACTATATAAGCCACCCCCCTCCTCAGTGTAAAGGGTTCGCACCCCTGTAATCCATACACACATAATCCACTCGACCGCCTCAGGGCTCCGAGACGTAGGGCTGTTACTTCCTCCGAGAAGGGCCTGAACTCGTACATCTCTTGTGTTTACAACTGCTCCATAGCTAGGATCTTGCCTCTCCATACCTACCCCTCCCCCCCATTCTACTGTCAGACCTAGAACCACGATAGTTACCACGACAGCGATCAATTTTAAGCACTCAGTCATTTGGGGTTTTTCAAACAGCCGA
Organism: Triticum timopheevii; assembly: GCA_963921465.1. Lineage (NCBI taxonomy): Eukaryota > Viridiplantae > Streptophyta > Magnoliopsida > Poales > Poaceae > Triticum > Triticum timopheevii. Next base: position 594,974,473 of record OY997270.1, read on the forward strand.
CCCCAAAGTTGGTAGTTATCAATGAAAAAAATCAATAGTTTTTTGGAACCCTAGCTCAAATTGTAGTAGTTTTATGCCAATTACTCAAATTAATGGGAGTAATACGAGGGGTTTCCATCATATGGATGTACGTTTCCCTTAGGTAAGTGGGGCGTGGCTATACCTCACTTATAGCGAGGCAACCATCCGACTGGCTGAACTCGCACGAGCGTATGGGCCGGCCCAGTGCACGGGAGCCCACTGCCTCTTTTTTTTGCATGTTTCTCATTTTTGGTTTTTTACTTCTGTTTATACTTACAAATATTTTAAATAAATATATTAAAAAATATTTTACATAATTTTGTAACAAATGTTAATCAAGCATTTGAAACATGTTAAATATGCATAGTGAAAATATTTCTCATGTATACTAAAAGTGTATAAAAAATATAGCATGTGTGAAAAAGTTGATCATTTTAAAAAAAAATGTTAATCCAAGCATTTGATTTTTTTTAAAACACGTATTTAAGGAATGTTAATCAAGCATTTAGAAATTGTTATAAAAAATGTTGACCATGTATTAAAAAAATGTTAAGCTTGTAGTTGAAAATGTTAATCAAGCATTTGAAAAATATTAAGTGTGTACAGAAAAAAAATGTTGACCATATATTTTAAAAAATATTAATCAAGCATTTAGAAATGTTAAATGTTTATATAAAAAATGTTGACCATGTATTGAAAAAATCTTAAAATTGTATTACAAAATTGTAAACAAGCGTTTGAAAAAATGTAAAATGTGTACAGAAAAATGTTGACCCTATATTAAAAAATGTTAACCGGGTATTTAAAAATGTTAATCAAGCATTTGAAAAATATTAACTATATATTGAAAAAATATTGACCATTCAGTAAATGTTAATCAATATATCTTAATTTTGCACTAGACGAATATTAAACATGTATATTAGAAAAATGTGTTAGATATATACCAAAAATGTATATAGAAAAACAAGGAGAACCCGAGAGAAAAGAAAAGAAAACCAATGAAAAATGAGAAGAAAAAAAGCGGAGAAAATGAAGAAGAGGAAGAAGCTACTGAAAAAGGAAAAAAGAAACAAAAACAACTAAAGAAAATAAAAAACTAGTGAAATAGAGAAAATAAACGAAGAAACAGCGAAAAAAACCAAAACCAGTCAAAACCCAACGCTTTTTGTTTAACACAAGGTCGTGACCTTCTAATTAAACACGAACCCGTGGTGTATAAGTGGCTAGCAGTGCAACGCTACAGCCAGGAACCTTTTTCTCTAGTGTACTTATTTTAGCGCGAACGGGCCCGCCCAAAACTATAGGCGTTTCAGGTGAATGTTAGTGCGAACAATTTCTGCGCCTCACACGGCAATCCTCGCGCCAAGATCCGTGCGATGCCATACCGAATCATCTGCGGAGCGGAGCGCGAGACGAGGGCGGAAAAGGTGGGGGAGTAGTGTTTGTGGAGCGAGAAAGGGGGACATAGGGAACGTTTGCTCCACCGACAGTTAGCGTGAACAATTTCTGCGCCTCACATGGCAATCCTCGCGCCAAGATCCGTGCGATGCATCCGAGGGCGTAAAGGGTGTTCACGCAAGATCAGTATAGAACTGACGTCAGTTCTATAGTGTTCAGGACATTACTCACTAAACTTGAGCTAGCAGCGCCCAGTTACTTGGGACAAACGACCTGGGCCGTTTTTACTTGACAATATATAGTAGCAGAAAAAAGAACATCCACACTGACAAGATTAAAAATCCGTAGGATTAATATAGGAGACGAGACGAATTCTATGGTCGGAAAATTTGTATGCAGCCGAACAGATAGCACTGCAGCAACATCTAGTGCGCAAAGCTCGACTGTCGGTGTCCCTAAGCAAAATGAACAAGGGCAGACTGTATTTTATTTTCTAGGGAAGCCATACACCACCCAGAACAATCAACATTCGCTTCCCTTTTGTATTATTATGAAAGGAAGTTCCTGGCATGCCTAGATTTTTCATAGCAAGGAAGGATGCATTTCAAAGCTTGAATCACATGCTATCACACATTATGTGAAGATCCACTATTTCGATCAGGACAGTAACCACAAAGAAGGTAATGCAAACTGTGTGTAATGCAAACAATACAAGGTAACTGCGGCTCCCTCCACATTTTCACATCCGGGCTTGGGACCGGCAAAGGCAGTGTTACACCACAACAAACAAAACACAAATCATACACACCAATCATTCAGCAAAGCATACAAGACACGCAAAGCATACAAGACAGACCATCAAGCAAATGCAATATTCACACACACACAGACACGCACACAGAGTCACAGTCACACACAGAGTCAGCCAACACACAGAGTCACAGTCACACACAGAGTCAGCCAACACACGGAGTCACAGTCACACACAGAGTCAGCCAAAACACACAGTCACAGTCACACACACACAAGACACAGTAACATTCAGTCACACACACAAGACATAGAACACACACAGTCAGTCACACACACAAGACATACACAGCCACAGACACACACAGTCAGTCAGTCAGTCACACACACAGAGTCAGATGATTATGCCACCTAGGATGTTTTTGTATGAATTCAAAAATCAGCTTCATATTAAAAACTGCATCACCTGGACCAAATGTGTTTCCCCCGGTAGCAGCCATAACTTGATTGAAGAATAGAGCAACCATCTGCAAAAAGAAGAAAAAAATAGTTAGCACGGACTGTGGATAGAGAAAGAGACGCCAAGAAATGACAAGTTACTCAAGGCAATTACCTGTTCATTAGCGATTGGAGGAAGTCCACCAATGTAAACACGCTGAGCATGCCGAGTAGCCTAAGAAAAGAGTGGTCAGACATATGCATCACAGAACAAGAAAAATCTCAAGCACAAAGGAAAAATCAAGCATACCTGCTGTGTCATGACAGTGGCTGCCAGTGTGGCTGCATAGCAAGTGGATCGATGAAAAGAGATGAAAGAATTAGAAAGTAATAACAAAACATTGAATAATAAAGAAGCATGATAGATCACAGGTGAGTTCATTCTGCCATCACCAAATAAACTACAAATCAGAGTGAATCTGGTCGCGTTGTGATGATAGAATGGACTATCCATGATTTGAGTACTAGCTACACTGAATCATAAAGGGAGCATAGTAGTCACCTGTCCTAGGGTTGATAAATTGAACACGTTCGGGAGCATGTTCGGAACATCCCAGGATCAGCAGCAGGAAGTTCTAGTAGCTGACCTGCAATGCATCAACAGAGAAATGTTATTTACCATTCAGTTCTTTATGCAATCACTGTGTTTCTGAATTAGCAAACATCCCCCATTTGTCTTGCGGAGAGGGGAAAAATGCATTTCAGCAAACCATATAAAAATAAAACAATCAAAAGAATACCTCTCCCGACATGGCTTGCCTATACGTCCACGTAGTGACCTTGTAATGAGATCATTTCTGTTGGTCCATACTTGTTTACAAGGTCAATAATTTTGTCATCTTCCTAGAGAAAAATATCATAAATATAACTATAAAATGTGCAAAAGCTTTTTATCTCGAGCAAAGTCAGGAGTGCAATGACAAACCTCTTGAGCCCAATGACCTTTGATGAGTTAAGTGTTAAAGAACCTTCTGCCATGGATGCAAACATTGCACCTCTGTCCTATCCGGAAATAATTCAGCTGCATAGGTAAATACTGACACAATATGTGAGCATAACTAGCTAAAATGTAGGATATGCATTCATAAGGTATTACCAGCCATGAGATAAATATCGTGTACAAAATTGGAAGGAGTTAAATTCGAGAGGGATTACCATACAAACACAGACCAGGTTGATGGGCGATCCACGGCTTCAGTTCAAACACCGGAAGCACACCATCAGAATAACCATAATAACAAATCAAGTTAGCCACCATGAAAACCTCCGTCCACCCCTAGATTCTACATATACATCATTTTGAGCACAAACATCATAAATATACAGCAATGCATTGAAGAGTGTCCAAAGGGCAATGATACTACCAACTACAGAGGTATGTAGGTCATAAAATAACATGCCCGTGACCTTATATAGAAATATCCATGCATTATCAGGTGCCAATAGGTAGTTATATGGAGCGCTTGCACAATGACACACAGTCAACACACACACACACACACACACACATACAGTCAAATACACAGTCACAGTCATAAAATGGCACACAGTCACAGCACGCACACACACACACACACAATGGAGCGCTTGCGCACAAGAAACAGACAAAGAAACACACACAGTCAGTCACACACACAAACAGTCAATCACACGCACAGTCACAGACACACACATACACACAATGGAGCGCTTGCACAAGAAACAGACAAAGAAACATACACGCTGACACACACACAGTCAGTCACACACACAAACAGTCAGTCACATGCACAGTCACGGTCACACACACAGTCAGTCACACGCACAGTCACGGTCACGCACACAGTCAGTCACACAGATACAATGGAGTGCTTGCACACAAGAAACAAACATAGATAGGATGAAACTAATCGAAGACATGAAAAAAAGTAAGCTGTTTGTTCAAGCTTCCAGTTCAGAACCTTCAACTCTGCATCATTTTAGTTTCTAGCTTCAATTCCAGACCTCTCTCTGCATTACCCAACTACAAGCCAGGAGGCCACTACTGTTATACAAATAAAGACAAGTGTAAGAGAGCCAGAGAGCAAATTAGGAGGTACCTTTTCTTTATCACAAAATTTAAGAGTCTGCATGTACCAAAATTGTATTTTGTGTCACAAGATGAACCTAAAGAACTCACCAGGAAAATACTCAAATTAACAAATCAAGTGAATCATGGAGAACATCATGTAGAATAGTAGTCCGACAAATCCAAAGCAATTCAAGTATATATGTAGATAATCAGAGCTCATGTACATGCAAACCTTTCCCTCCCATAAGGTGATAAATTTGCAAGCTGAAGATCAAAATTTGATTACCTTAGTTGGTAAAACAGAAAGAGATAGGAACCCTGAGCAGTCCTTGGCATGCTAGTTTGTATGACTGTAGAGGTGAGCTAAAATTAGAATGATGAGCTGTTCAGATCAAGATGGCCCTCAGAAGCAGCCGCCTTCTGTTTATTCTTGAAGTCATCATGACCAATTAGTCTTGGAATTGCCAAAATATTTCTGGTGCCATAGACATCTAACTCCTTTCTCAAAGAAATATTCCAATGATTCTTTATAGAGTTATCTGCCCTGGAAAGAGTAACATACTATCAACATGAATACTTGTGAAGTGAACAAGGAAAACATGGTTAAATAAGCGTTTTGGGACTAGACATCAGCATCGCAAAATGTAAAAAACATATTCCAATGATTCTTTATAGAATTATCAGTCCTGGAAAGAGCAACATACTATCAGCATGAATACATAATCTTCTTTAGTGAATAAGGAAAACATGGCTAAATAAGCGTTTTGGGACTACAGACATCAGCATCACAAAATGTAAAAGACATAAATGTACCTGCGCTGTAAGCCCAACCCATCAGTGTCCTTAGTAAAACAAGGAAGAGCAAATGTGACGTGTCTATATCCTACCTGAAATACTTAGAAAAGCATTATTCCAGTGACTGAACATCAGTAATACAAAAAAAGTATAGATATCCACATAAGACATAAGGAAACACAGATATCATAAAAAAATGTATTGTCAAACACCACGGTAAACATGATTATTATGATAAGAAAAATAAGGAACAAAACCCGGGAAAAAGGATGCTGTGATGAGTGAGTGAGATAAATAAGATAGGCATGGGATTCATTGGATGCCAAATCGGCCACGCAAATGAGTGGAAGCCAAGCAAGTGAGTGTTGTAAGAGTCAAACTTTCCTGCTCAACCTATCATCATCTATCAGCAGGAGAGAAGCCTGACCAGTCTACGTCTATGAATCCCTGCCTGCTTGAAACGGCCTACACGGTTTGCATCCCTGAACACATCCCCATATATGGGGAGATGGCACTGGAACACAAGCAAAGCATGAAGAAGAAACCAATTGGACAGACCATATAAGCAGTAACACAATCAGAATCACCCCACCTAAGCAGTCAAGCACACAGTCACACACAGACAATTCACGCAAAAAACAGACAAAGGAACATACATAGATAGGGGCACATCACACACATGCAGTCAGACACAATCAGACACACACAATGGAGCGCTTGCACACAAGAAACACCCAAAGAAACAGATAGGGGTACAAACAGAAGAAGCTAATACATGCAGGACCGAAGTATAAACTCAGAAAGCTATAAAGAACCAGAATGTGAAACCGATCTGAACTAGCACGACAAACTGACATTGGCCCCCCGTCTCCGTCTGTAATCCAATTTCGAAACTAGACCCGAACGTTCTTACAACCGTCACGCCGATGCGAACACAAAACACAGGAACTGGAATGTCTCTCAGATAACAGAAACGGACACAGAAATTTCTCAAAGAGAAATTTTAGTTCACAAACCAGACGGATACCCTGGACGAGACGACCCAAGAACATGCGAGCGCATCAGGGCGACAGCAAGGACGATAAAAATCTAATCAGACGAGATTCTAAACGAATGACGATGAGGAGATCAAAATCAAATCAGACGCGACTCTAAACTGACGACAGCGAGGATGAGCAGAATCAAAGGGAAAAAATACTGCCAACCACAGAGGTATCTAGGTCACAACATGACATGCCAACGACTTTATATAGAAAGATCCATGCAAATATCAGAACAGGCAGTTATGGATACAACGCATCTAAAAACAAAGTTCTCAGAAGTAGCAAAATTTGGCTAAATAAATGTTTACTTGCGTTGAACATAAATTAAATAAAAAAAATTAGCAGATTTACACTATATTAGATCACAACCAGGTTACAAACAAACATAGCATAAAATCTATATGCGATCCAAATCCTAATCACGCCCAGGCTTCCCAAGTGCATGGCTTACATATGAACAAATACAGAAGTCAGCATTCTCGATATTTTAACCAGTGAGTAAAAAATTTGCTCCATAAAATTTAACAGGACAAACAAAAGGGACGTGACAAAAGTGAGCAGCATTGATAAAAAAACATGTGATGAACGTGCTTTCACAGATAAATGAATCCTGGAGTTATGCTCACAACAGAATTATATGCCCAGGTGTGCAACGAAAAATTTCTGCAGTTATGCTATGCAATCTAGAACAAAGTCTAAGGGGGACTAACTAGCAACACCACATATAGTACTCGTATGAAAATGGAAATAGCAACACGCGGAAGAACAGACGGAAACCTTGTCCAACAGTAGCAGCAGCAGGTGTTCAATTAGTCAGGAAGCATGCCTGCAAGAAATGGCACCCACGGCCTAACAGTATATGGGAACAGAAGCAAAGCATTGATAGGAAGTAATAACCAATCGAAAAGAACAGGAGTAGTAACACCCATAAGAAGAACCGTAAAGAATCACCCCTGCATCTGGGATGAGAGCACACACGCCTGCCCAACGTGAAACAAGCTAGCCGGCGCAATCAGTCAGAATTGACAGAGGAAGCAGAGTACCAAAGGGCACATCTCTGACGGACGAACACGAACACGAACAAGCTAGCCGTTTGGGATCTGAAAAACAACCGACGAACAACGCAGGAGGTGACTGAGCCTAGGGACCGAGCTGAACTAGCACGACAAACTGACAATCGCTCTCTATCTCCCCATCTCCGGCCGTAACCCAATTTCAAAACCAAGACCCCGACCGTTCCTGTAACACTCGCGCTGACACGAACACGAAACGCAACATCCAAAGTGTATTTCAGATAACAGAAGAAGCGCACGCAGAAATTTCTCAACCGCAAACCGGACGGAGACCCTCGACGAGACGGACCAAGAACACGCGGGCGCGTCGGGGTGACGGCGGGGGTGAGGAAAAACGGACGACGGCGAGGACGGCCAGAACCAAATCAGAGGAAGCGACTCTAAACTGACGAACGGCGGGGACGAGCAAAATCAACTCGGAAGCGATTCTAAACCAACGAACCGAGCACGAGCGAAATGAAATCAGACGCGATTCTAAACGGACGAACGGCGGCGAGAACGAGCAAAATCAGACCAGGCGGCGCTCTATCCAAACCGGCGACGGCGAGGACGAGCAAAATCAAATCCAGACGCGATTCTAAACGGACGACAGCAAGAACGAGCAAAATCAGACCAGGCGGGGTTCTATCTAAACCGGCGACGGCGAGGACGAGCAAAACCAAATCCAGACGCGGTTCTAAACGGACGAATCGACCGGGGACGAGCAAGATAAAATGCGACTCGAGGAGGACAGAGGCACGGCCCGGATGAAGAGAGGGGGAGGAGGAGCAGCAGCAAACCAGCCGGAGCGCGGCGGGGAGGAGAACGGCACGGCCTGGACGAAGAGTGGAGGAGCAGTAGACCGGCCCGAGCGCGGCGAGGAGGCGAGAGGCGCGGCCCGGGCGAAGAGAGGAGGAGGAGGAGGAGCGGGCCGGCCAGAGCGCGGCGAGGAGGCGAGAGGCGCGGCGCGGCGCGAACGAAGAGTGGAGGAGGAGGAGTGGGCCGGCCGAAGGGCGCGCCTTTATAGCCGGGGCAGAGGCGGTGGCGGCAGCCAGAGCCTCGGACACGGCTTCGGCGAGCAGGCGTGGCGTGGAGGCGGAACTAAAAAGGAAAGTGGAGCGTGGAGGGCGTGGGTCGGGGCCGGATCCGGATCGGGTGGGCAGGCGAGGGCGGCGGCGGTGCTTCCCGTTGGGATTTGGGGGGCGAACAGGGGAATTTCCCGTTTTTAGGGCGGACACGAGAATTTCTACAGTAGCGATTGTGCCGTGCCGTGTCTTTTTCCCCCTTCTGAGAGGAGTCCGTGCCGTGTCTTAGCAATGTACTTACTGTTTATTTTAGTACGCCATTGACATGCTTATAGTACTTACCATGTTAGGGCAATCTCAAATGCTGATCCATAATGCGAACACGGTATTCGTCCTTGGACACGAACATTTATACACGAGTCGGCTATCCAATCAAGCCTGTGTGCATTTCAAACCGTATTTAAACAAACCGGACCAAATACCTGCAAGTCCGACGATTTTAATCTAAATCATGCGAAAATCTTTACATTTCCGACATATTTCATCAAATAAAAGCTACCGGACTTAAACCTAGTCTAAATCTAAAGCGGCACACGCCCTCCAAGTCTTTATTCTTCTCGTTCGTGCCCATGCCGGGCGGCCGTGTCCATGTCCGACAGCCAGCTGAGCCACGCGAAGTGAAGGTGTGGTCGCCGACGAGCAAGAGTAGGACATAGGACACGGATCGGCTCACGGGACTCGAGGTCTCGCTGCCTTCTAGGCCCTACTCCTCCACATCGAAGTCTGCAGCCTGGCCGTCACCGATTGTGAGGTTGATTATGAACATGGATAGACCGGCCTCGTCGTGGAATCATGGCCCTCGGAGCATCATTGACGGCGTGAAGGATGCACAGCGGTTGACATTCTCGTCCGCGATCGCCTACGCTGCCTCCGCATCTAATTGTGTCATGACAATGTTGCAGGCGGTGCGAGTGCGTGTGGCCTCATACAACACCCATTGCTCTGTGACGTGGTTGGAATTCTCTGCGGTCTTGGACGCCCCGGCCTCCTCGCTCGCAAGCTCGCCATAGATTTGGCCTTCCGCTAACTGGTTCTGCTTGAGAAGGGAGAAGTTGGTGTACCCTATTCCTCATGCGCCTGTCGGAACCCCGCCATCAACTATGGTGCCGGGTGCTGCTCTACCATGGTGTCCTTGAAATGCGCATGTGCATGCTCCATGGTCAAGCCGGCATGGAACGGCGCAGGCAGGTGCAACTGCTTGACTAAATCTCATGATGATATGCTTGCTATGTCTTGTTCCCATGATAAAAATGCATCTATTTCCTCGAATTGTTGTGCTAACAATGTAGAGGAAACCCATCACTCTATGGAACAAGATGTGATTTTTAATGGTGCTTCAAGGGATTCTACATTATCATCTATTGCGTTTTGTCTTATGGCCAAGGCTTCAAAGGTATCTCCTACCTTGAACCCCAATATGTCTCTTGATGATGATGTTGATGCTAATGATGATGAGGATAATGATGAAGAAAATGATAATGCTGCCTCCTTAAAAACTAAGGGGGGAATTATTTTTAAAGCTCTTCATAAAAATAAAATTGCTCGTTCCAACTTCATGGAAATAATGTCCATTGCCATTGAAGGCAAGAAATACATTGAGGAGTTGGGATCTCATCTAGAGGAGCATGAGGTCACCATTGAGAAAATGGAAGCTCATAAGCGTGATTACGCAAATGAGATCGCGAAGCTATCTCAAGCTCTTGAACATGAACAAACCACCTCCGAATCTCTTGAGGAGACTTTTGCTCTAGAATTATCTAGAGTGAGGGAATCTCATGATAGAGCTCTTGAGGTGGCCAATGATTTCAAAACTAAAAATGCTAAGCTTGAAGTTGCTCATGCTAGACTCCTTGAGGACTTTGAGCACCTCGAAAATGGCTCTAGGGTCATTAAGAGTGAGCTCATCGAACTCATCGAGTCTCATGCTCAACTTAAAGCTTCCTATTTGAAAGAGCTTGCCAAGTTGCCTTCTCCTCTTGTTGTCAATGATGATGCTTGTGCTACTAACTCTATTTCTTGTGAAGCATCCATTTTGAAGGAGAACGTTGAGCTACGGGCTCAACTTGAGTTGCCATCTAGCAATTATGGGAAATTGGAAGAAAGGCATGAAAAGCTGTGAAGCTCTCATGATGATCTTCTAGTATCCCATAATGTGATAAAGATAGCTCATGAGTCCATGATTGCTAAGGTAACATCAAGTGAGCCTCATGTGGATACTAGCACTACTTTTAGTCAAAATGCTATATTGCCTTGTGCTAGTCATCATGATTCATCCATGCATAACATTGGTACATCTTGTGATGAATTGCTTTCCTTGCCTTGTTGCTCTAACGATGAAGCTTATACTTCCTCTAGTGCTTGTGTTGAGACTAACCATGTAGAGGAAATCAAAGAGCTCAAGGCAAAAGTCACTTCTTTGAAGAAAGACTTGGAAAAGTGTCATGAAGGGAAGGCCACACTCAACAATATCTTGAGTGTGCAAAAATCCCCCAATGACAAAGGTGGACTTGGATTCAACTCCAATAAGAAGAAGAAGTCCAAGAGAATCAAGAAGAAGGGCCAAGAACAAGTCAAGAATTCGGCCAAGATTATTTGCTTCAAGTGCAAAATTGAAGGGCATCATGTTAGATCTTTCCCATTGAAGAAGAAGGCCATTAGTGACAAGCAACAAGGGAAGAGGCCACAAGTTCAATATCATTCTCAACCTCAAGTTGAAGAAAGGCCACTTCCCAAGAAGACTCAAGTTAACGCTTCTCTTGTTGAGAAATTAAGTGAGAAGAAAGTGAAGAGTAGATGTTGCTACTTATGTCGTGAGAAAGGTCACGTCGCTTCTTCATGCACTAGTGGTAACTTATCCGACCCAATTATTATTGATGATATCTATTCTCTTGGGAAGGATAAGGTTGGTAATGTGTTTGCCAAGTTTGTTGGTACTCAACGTGGTGTCAAGAAAAGAACCATTTGGGTAGCCAAGCCTATCGTAACTAACCTCTTAGGACCCAACTTGGTTGGGGACCACCAAGCTCAAACTTGATCAATAGGTGTTGTTGGAGGGCATTGGAGACTTGGCTACATTATGAAGAATTAAGGGGACTTCATCATTCTTATTGTCTCAAGCCAAGTCAATTGGATTATCAAGTTTCTATCTTATATCCAATGTGCCTCCTTGCGGTAACTTGTACTTAAATTGTTTACATTGAAAGTTACTCGCCCCCTTGCATGTTTTGGTTTTGGTCCTTGCATGTGTTTGTATATGTTGTGCTTCCAACTTGCTTATCTTGAGCAATCAAGTATGTGTGTGTTGGTTTGCACATCATGTACGTGTGTGTCGTGCGTTGAGCCTTTATACTTCTTGTTAGTATATCCTAGTTGGCTCGTGTGAGAATGGAACATCCCATTTTGGGGGAGTGATGTGCTTTGTGCACCTCACAATCCTATAAATGTGTGTACATGAGGAATACCATCTAGTATTGATATTACAAGATTATCTAGTCGCTAGGTGGTATATCTCTCATGAGAAATTCAGATTCTAAAAAGTCCATTGATTATCTCCCGTTGGATCCTCTTATTGCCTCTTGTTAAGTTTTCTTTGGTATCACATTATGGAGGAGTAATATGCTATGTGCATATTACAAGCCTAGAAAATGTGTACATTTGAGATATTGTCACTTAGAGTTGATATTGTTAACTATCTTGTTCCTAGGTGACATGTTAGCTCTACAAGTTGCAATTTGCTTGTGTTTGTTGTGAAGATGATGTTGGATATCCTTGTTATCTACCACCGGGAATTATTTCCAAATACTTCTTGTCTTTTGACAATTGGTAGTCACTTATGTGTGGTAGAATTTATTGATCATCTTTACATTGGCCTTTTGTTTTTATTTGCCTTATCTCTTGCCAAGGACTGTGTCAACTCTCGTTGTCTTCCATACCACTTGTGGATCTTGTTAATTTCTTGTTCTTGTCTAGTGTTTTCTAGATATAGTGAAAGTGGTTATCCCACCTTGTGCATTTTGTATTCAAATGCAAGTTCTCTATAATGCACAACTCGTGGGGGAGCTATCCTATTTTCTTTAGAACACTCTTCTTGTGATCCTTATCAAGTGTGTTTTGGTGGAAGGCAACCATTTCTTTTTGGTACTTTGTGCCATCATGAAACTTTGTAGAGGACATGGCTTGTTTGGAACCATCCTCTTTTTAGGGAGTTCGATGTCCTTCTTTTTACGTGTTTCAATGGATATCTCGTTCCTTGATGTATCTTTAATGATATCTTCCAAGTGATGATTTCTTCATTTGGTATCCTTTTTCACTTGCATTTCTTTTCATTTGGTACCAGTTCTTGAAAGTTTTGAGCATGCATATTTACTTCATGTATTTTCTTGGGCATGCTTTCTTTCTTTGACCCAATATATAGGGAAACTCCACCAAGTCTCAAATTGGATGAGATGTGCATGAAATTCATTTTCATATCTATATGCACATATTGATGTGGAGTTTGTCCTATGTATTGTTGGTTCTCGAACTCTTTGGTCCAAATGAGTTTGGGTACCATTTTGTTTGTGTTGTTGGTCTAGGAACAATTGGAGATGCATTGGATGCTCGGCTCACTCACAAGGAAGGTGGTGTCACCATGAGCTTATTGGAGTCAAGCTAGGATGCTCAATGAACTACTATCTACTACCTTCAATTGGTTTCTTCTAAATCCTTCCAATGATATTTTTGTAGGGGAACGTAGTAATTTCAAAAAATTTCCTACGCACACGCAAGATCATGGTGATGCATAGCAACGAGAGGGGAGAGTGTTGTCTACGTACCCTCGTAGACCGAAGCGGAAGCGTTAACGCAGCGTAGAGGAAGTAGTCGTACGTCCTCCCGGTTCAACCGATCCAAGCACCGTTACTCTGGTACCTCCGAGTTCTTGACACACGTACAGCTCGATGACGCAGCCCCGATCTCCGATCCAGCAGAGGCGCATGGGGGGAGTTCCGTCAGCACGACGGCGTGGTGACGATCTTGATGTTCTCCTGTCGCAGGGCTTCGCCTAAGCACCGCTACAATATGACCGAGGTGTAATATCGTGGAGGGGGGCACCGCACACGGCTAAGGAACGATCTCAATGATCAACTTGTGTGTCTAGGGTGCCCCCCTACCCCCGTATATAAAGGAGGGAGGGAGGAGGTGGCCGGCCCTAGGGGGGGCGCGCCATAGGGAGGGGGAAACCTACTCCAAGTAGGTTTCCCCTCCTTTTCCTAATCCAAGTTGGAGGGGGAAGGAAGGAGTAGTAGTAGTAGGAAGGAAGAGGGGGAAGGAGAGAAGGAACGGGGGGGCCGGCCCCCCTCCCAATTCGGATTGGGCTTGGGGGGGCGCGCCCCCCTCCCTTGCTCCTTCTCCCTCCCTTCCAATAGGGCCCAATAAGGCCCATATACTTACCGGGGGGTTCTGGTAACCTCCCGGAGCTCCGGTATATTCCCAAACTCTTCCGGAACCTTTCCGGTGTCCAAATATATCCATCCAATATATCAATCTTTATGTCTCGACCATTTCGAGACTCCTCGTCATGTCCGTGATCACATCCGGGACTCCGAACAAACTTCGGTACATCAAAATACATAAACTCATAATATAACTATCATCGAAACCTTAAGCGTGCGGACCCTATGGTTTGAGAACAATGTAGACATGACCGAGACACGTCTCTGGTCAATAACCAATAGCGGGACCTGGATGCCCATATTGGTTCCTACATATTCTACGAAGATCTTTATCGGTCAAACCGCACAACAACATACGTTGTTCCCTTTGTCATCGGTATGTTACTTGCCCGAGATTTGATCGTCGGTATCCAATACCTAGTTCAATCTCGTTACCGGCAAGTCTCTTTACTCGTTCCGTAATACGTCATCTCATAACTAACTCATTAGTTACATGCTTGCAAGGCTTAGGTGATGAGTATTACCGAGAGGGCCCAGAGATACCTCTCCGACAATCAGAGTGACAAATCCTAATCTCGAATTATGCTAACTCAACATGTACCTTCGGAAACACCTGTAGTACTCCTTTATAATCACCCAGTTACGTTGTGACGTTTGGTAGTACCCAAAGTGTTCCTCCGGTAAACGGGAGTTACACAATTCTCATAGTTACAGGAACATGTACAAGTCATGAAGAAAGCAATAGCAGAATACTAAACGATCAAGTGCTAAGCTAACGGGATGGTTCATGTCAATCACATCATTCTCCTAATGATGTGATCCCATTTAATCAAATGACAACACATGTCTATGGTTAGGAAACATAACCATCTTTGATTAATGAGCTAGTCAAGTAGAGGCATACTAGTGACTATATGTTTGTCTATGTATTCACACATGTATCATGTTTCCAGTTAATACAATTCTAGCATGAATAATAAACATTTATCATGATATGAGGAAATAAATAATAACTTTATTATTGCCTCTAGGGCATATTTCCTTCAGTCTCCCACTTGCACTAGAGTCAATAATCTAGATTACATAGTAATGATTCTAACACCCATGGAGTCTTGGTGCTGATCATGTTTTGCTCGTGAGAGAGGCTTAGTCAACGGGTCTGCAACATTCAGATCCGTATGTATCTTGCAAATCTCTATGTCTCCCACTTGGACTTGGTCCCGAATGGAATTGAAGCGTCTCTTGATGTGCTTGGTCCTCTTGTGAAATCTGGATTCCTTTGCCAAGGCAATTGCACCAGTATTGTCATAGAAGATCTTCATTGGTCCCGATGCACTAGGTATGACACCCAGATCGGAAATGAACTCCTTCATCCAGACTCCTTCATTTGCTGCTTCAGAAGCAGCTATGTACTCCGCTTCACATGTAGATCCCTCTACGACGCTTTGTTTAGAACTGCACCAACTTACAGCTCCACCGCTTAATATAAACACGTATCCGATTTGCGATTTAGAATCGTCCGGATCAGTGTCAAAGCTTGCATCGACGTAACCATTTACGACTAGCTCTTTGTCACCTCCATATACGAGAAACATATCCTTAGTCCTTTTCAGGTATTTCAGGATGTTCTTGACCGCTGTCCAGTGATCCACTCCTGGATTACTTTGGTACCTTCCTGCCAAGCTTATTGCTAAGCATACGTCAGGTCTGGTACACAGCATTGCATACATGATAGAGCCTATGGCTGAAGCATAGGGAACACCTTTCATTTTCTCTCTATCTTTTGCTGTGGTCGGGCATTGAGTTTGACTCAACTTCACACCTTGTAGCACAGGCAAGAATCCTTTCTTTGCCTGATCCATTTTGAACTTTTTCAAAATTTTGTCAAGGTATGTGCTTTGTGAAAGTCCTATTAAGCGTCTTGATCTATCTCTATAGATCTTGATGCCCAATATGTAAGAAGCTTCACCGAGGTCTTTCACTGAAAAACTTTTATTCAAGTATCCCTTTATGCTATCCAGAAATTCTATATCATTTCCAATTAATAATATGTCATCAACATATAAAACTAGAAATGCTACAGAGCTCCCACTCACTTTCTTGTAAATACAGGCTTCTCCAAAAGTCTGTATAAAACCATATGCTTTGATCACACTGTCAAAGCATTTATTCCAACTCCGAGAGGCTTGCACCAGTCCATAAATGGAACGCTGGAGCTTGCACACTTTGTTAGCACCTTTTGGATCAACAAAACCTTCAGGCTGCATCATATACAACTCTTCTTCTAGAAATCCATTCAAGAATGCAGTCTTGACATCCATTTGCCAAATTTCATAATCATGAAATGCAGCAATGGCCAACATGATTCGAATAGACTTAAGCATCGCTACGGGTGAGAAAGTCTCATCGTAGTCAACCCCTTGAACTTGTCGAAAACCTTTCGCAACAAGTCGAGCTTTGTAGACAGTAACATTACCATCAGCGTCAGTCTTCTTCTTAAAGATCCATTTATTCTCAATGGCTTGCCGATCATCGGGCAAGTCAACCAAAGTCCATACTTTGTTTTCATACATGGATCCCATCTCAGATTTCATGGCCTCTAGCCATTTTGCGGAATCTGGGCTCATCATCGCTTCCTCATAGTTCGTAGGTTCATCATGGTCAAGTAACATGACTTCCAGAATAGGATTTCCGTACCACTCTGGTGCGGATCTTACTCTGGTAGACCTACGAGGTTCAGTAGAAACTTGATCTGAAGTTTCATGATCAATATCATTAGCTTCCTCACTAATTGGTGTAGTTGTCACAGGAACCGATTCTTGTGATGAACTACTTTCCAATAAGGGAGTAGATACAGTTATCTCATCAAGTTCTACTTTCCTCCCACTCACTTCTTTCGAGAGAAACTCCTTCTCTAGAAAGGATCCGAATTTAGCAACGAAAATCTTGCCCTCAAATCTGTGATAGAAGGTGTACCCAATAGTCTCCTTTGGGTATCCTATGAAGACACATTTCTCCGATTTGGGTTCGACCTTATCTGGTTGAAGTTTCTGCACATAAGCATCGCAGCCTCAAACTTTAAGAAACGACAACTTTGGTTTCTTGCCAAACCACAGTTCATAAGGCGTCGCCTCAACGGATTTTGATGGTGCCCTATTTAACGTGAATGCGGCCGTCTCTAAAGCATAACCCCAAAACGATAGCGGTAAATCGGTAAGAGACATCATAGATCGTACCATATCAAGTAAAGTACGATTACGACGTTCGGACACACCATTTCGTTGTGGTGTTCCAGGTGGCGTGAGTTGCGAAACTATTCCACAATGTTTCAAATGTAAACCAAACTCGTAACTCAAATATTCTCCTCCACGATCAGATCGTAGAAACTTTATTTTTCTTGTTACGATGATTCTCCACTTCACTCTGAAATTCTTTGAACTTTTCAAATGTTTCAGACTTGTGCTTCATTAAGTAGATA
Organism: Triticum timopheevii; assembly: GCA_963921465.1. Lineage (NCBI taxonomy): Eukaryota > Viridiplantae > Streptophyta > Magnoliopsida > Poales > Poaceae > Triticum > Triticum timopheevii. The sequence continues at coordinate 594,992,078 of OY997270.1, forward strand.
TACCTATATCTGCTCAAATCATCTGTGAAGGTGAGAAAATAACGATATCCGCCACGAGCCTCAACATTCATTGGGCCACATACATCTGTATGTATGATTTCCAACAAATCTGTTGCTCTCTCCATAGATCCGGAGAACGGTGTTTTAGTCATCTTGCCCATGAGGCACGGTTCGCAAGTGCCAAGTGATTCATAATCAAGTGATTCCAGAAGTCCATCAGTATGGAGTTTCTTCATGCGTTTTACACCGATATGTCCTAAACGGCAGTGCCACAACTAAGTTGCACTATCATTATCAACTCTGCATCTTTTGGCTTCAACATTATGAATATGTGTATCACTACTATCGAGATTCAATAAAAATAGACCACTCTTCAAGGGTGCATGACCATAAAAGATATTACTCATATAAATAGAACAACCATTATTCTCTGATTTAAATGAATAACTGTCTCGCATCAAACAAGATCCAGATATAATGTTCATGCTCAACGCAGGCACCAAATAACAATTATTCAGGTCTAAAACTAATCCCGATGGTAGATGTAGAGGTAGCGTGCCGACCGCGATCACATCGACTTTCGAACCATTTCCCACGCGCATCGTCACCTCGTCCTTAGCTAATCTTCGCTTAATCCGTAGTCCCTGTTTCGAGTTGCAAATATTAGCAACAGAACCAGTATAAAATACCCAGGTGCTACTGCGAGCATTAGTAAGGTACACATCAATAACATGTATATCACATATACCTTTGTTCACTTTGCCATCCTTCTTGTCCGCCAAATACTTGGGGCAGTTCCGCTTCCAGTGTCCAGTCTGCTTGCAATAGAAGCACTCAGTTTCAGGCTTAGGTCCAGACTTGGGTTTCTTCTCTTGAGCAGCAACTTGCTTGCTGTTCTTTTTGAAGTTCCCCTTCTTCTTCCCTTTGCCCTTATTCTTGAAACTAGTGGTCTTGTTGACCATCAACACTTGATGCTCTTTCTTGATTTCTACCTCCGCGGCTTTCAGCATCGCGAAGAGCTCGGGAATAGTCTTGTTCATCCCTTGCATATTATAGTTCATCACGAAGCTCTTGTAGCTTGGTGGCAGTGATTGGAGAATTCTGTCAATGACGCTATCATCCGGAAGATTAACTCCCAGTTGAATCAAGTGATTATTATACCCAGACATTTTGAGTATATGCTCACTGACAGAACTGTTCTCCTCCATCTTGCAGCTGTAGAACTTATTGGAGACTTCATATCTCTCAATCCGGGCATTTGCTTGAAATATTAACTTCAACTCCTGGAACATCTCATATGCTCCATGACGTTCAAAACGTCGTTGAAGACCCGGTTCTAAGCCGTAAAGCATGGCACACTGAACTATAGAGTAGTCATCAGCTTTGCTCTGCCAGATGTTCTTAACGTCGTCGGTTGCATCAGCAGCAGTCCTGGCACCCAGCGGTGCTTCCAGGACATAACTCTTCTGTGCAGCAATGAGGATAATCCTCAGGTTACGGACCCAGTCTGTGTAATTGCTACCATCATCTTTCAACTTTGCTTTCTCAAGGAACGCATTAAAATTCAACGGAACAACAGCACGAGCCATCTATCTACAAACAAACATAGACAAGCAAAATACTATCAGGTACTAAGTTCATGATAAATTTAAGTTCAATTAATCATATTACTAAAGAACTCCCACTTAGACAGACATCTCTCTAGTCATCTAAGTGATCACGTGATCCAAATCAACTAAACCATGTCCGATCATCACGTGAGATGGAGTAGTTTCAATGGTGAACATCTCTATGTTGATCATATCTACTATATGATTCACGCTCGACCTTTCGGTCTCCGTGTTCCGAGGCCATATCTGTATATGCTAGGCTCGTCAAGTATAACCTGAGTATTCCGCGTGTGCAACTGTTTTGCACCCGTTGTATTTGAACGTAGAGCCTATCACACCAGATCATCACGTGGTGTCTCAGCACGAAGAACTTTCGCAACGGTGCATACTCAGGGAGAACACTTCTTGATAATTAGTGAGAGATCATCTTAAAATGCTACCGTCAATCAAAGCAAGATAAGATGCATAAAGGATAAACATCACATGCAATCAATATAAGTGATATGATATGGCCATCATCATCTTGTGCTTGTGATCTCCATCTCCGAAGCACCGTCGTGATCACCATCGTCACCGGCGCGACACCTTGATCTCCATCGTAGCATCGTTTTCGTTTACGCCATCTATTGCTTCTACGACTATCACTACCGCTTAGTGATAAAGTAAAGCAATTACAGGGCGTTTGCATTTCATACAATAAAGCGACAACCATATGGCTCCAGCCAGTTGCCGATAACTTCGGTTACAAAACATGATCATCTCATACAATAAAATATAGCATCACGTCTTGACCATATCACATCACAACATGCCCTGCAAAAACAAGTTAGACGTCCTCTACTTTGTTGTTGCAAATTTTACGTGGCTGCTACGGGCTTAGCAAGAACCGTTCTTACCTACGCATCAAAACCACAACGATAGTTTGTCAAATAGACTCCGTTTTAACCTTCACAAGGACCGGGCGTAGCCACACTCGGTTCAACTAAAGTTGGAGAAACTGACACCCGCTAGTCACCTGTGTGCAAAGCACGGCGGTAAAACCAGTCTCGCGTAAGCGTACGCGTAATGTCGGTCCGGGCCGCTTCATCCAACAATACCGCTGAACCAAAGTATGACATGCTGGTAGGCAGTATGACTTATATCGTCCACAACTCATTTGTGTTCTACTCGTGCATATAACATCAACGCATAAAACCTGGCTCTGATGCCACTGTAGGGGAACGTAGTAATTTCAAAAAAATTCCTACGCACACGCAAGATCATGGTGATGCATAGCAACGAGAGGGGAGAGTGTTGTCTACGTACCCTCGTAGACCGAAGCGGAAGCGTTGACGCAGCATAGAGGAAGTAGTCGTACGTCCTCCCGGTTCAACCGATCCAAGCACCGTTACTCCGGTACCTCCGAGTTCTTGACACACGTACAGCTTGATGACGCACCCCCGATCTCCGATCCAGCAGAGGCGCAGGGGGGAGTTCCGTCAGCACGACGGCGTGGTGACGATCTTGATGTTCTCCTGTCGCAGGGCTTCGCCTAAGCACCGCTACAATATGACCGAGGTGTAATATCGTGGAGGGGGGCACCGCACACGTCTAAGGAACGATCTCAATGATCAACTTGTGTGTCTAGGGTGCCCCCTACCCCCGTATATAAAGGAGGGAGGGAGGAGGTGGCCGGCCCTAGGGGGGCGCGCCATAGGGAGGAGGAAACCTACTCCAAGTAGGTTTCCCCTCCTTTTCCTAATCCAAGTTGGAGGGGGAAGGAAGGAGTAGTAGTAGTAGGAAGGAAGAGGGGGAAGGAGAGAAGGAAAGGGGGGGCCGACCCCCCTCCCAATTCGGATTGGGCTTGGGGGGGCGTGCCCCCCTCCCTTGCTCCTTCTTCCTCCCTTCCAATAGGGCCCAATAAGGCCCATATACTTACCGGGGGGTTCCGGTAACCTCCCGGAGCTCCGATATATTCCCAAACTCTTCCGGAACCTTTTCGGTGTCCAAATATATCCGTACAATATATCAATCTTTATGTCTCGACCATTTCGAGACTCCTCGTCATGTCCGTGATCACATCCGGGACTCCGAACAAACTTCGGTACATCAAAATACATAAACTCATAATATAACTGTCATCGAAACCTTAAGCGTGCGGACCCTACGGTTCGAGAACAATGTAGACATGACCGAGACACGTCTCTGGTCAATAACCAATAGCGGGACCTGGATGCCCATATTGGTTCCTACATATTCTACGAAGATCTTTATCGGTCAAACCGCACAACAACATACGTTGTTCCCTTTGTCATCGGTATGTTACTTGCCCGAGATTTGATCGTCGGTATCCAATACCTAGTTCAATCTCGTTACCGGTAAGTCTCTTTACTCGTTCCGTAATATGTCATCTCATAACTAACTCATTAGTTACATGCTTGCAAGGCTTAGGTGATGAGTATTACCGAGAGGGCCCAGAGATACCTCTCCGACAATCGGAGTGACAAATCCTAATCTCGAATTATGCTAACTCAACATGTACCTTCGGAAACACCTGTAGTACTCCTTTATAATCACCCAGTTACGTTGTGACGTTTGGTAGTACCCAAAGTGTTCCTCCGGTAAACGGGAGTTACACAATTCTCATAGTTACAGGAACATGTACAAGTCATGAAGAAAGCAATAGCAGAATACTAAACGATCAAGTGCTAAGCTAACGGGATGGGTCATGTCAATCACATCATTCTCCTAATGATGTGATCCCATTTAATCAAATGACAACACATGTCTATGGTTAGGAAACATAACCATCTTTGATTAATGAGCTAGTCAAGTAGAGGCATACTAGTGACTATATGTTTGTCTATGTATTCACACATGTATCATGTTTCCAGTTAATACAATTCTAGCATGAATAATAAACATTTATCATGATATGAGGAAATAAATAATAACTTTATTATTGCCTCTAGGGCATATTTCCTTCAGTCTCCCACTTGCACTAGAGTCAATAATCTAGATTACATAGTAATGATTCTAACACCCATGGAGTCTTGGTGCTGATCATGTTTTGCTCGTGAGAGAGGCTTAGTCAACGGGTTTGCAACATTCAGATCCGTATGTATCTTGCAAATCTCTATGTCTCCCACTTGGACTTGGTCCCGAATGGAATTGAAGCGTCTCTTGATGTGCTTGGTCCTCTTGTGAAATCTGGATTCCTTTGCCAAGGCAATTGCACCAGTATTGTCACAGAAGATCTTCATTGGTCCCGATGCACTAGGTATGACACCCAGATCGGAAATGAACTCCTTCATCCAGACTCCTTCATTTGCTGCTTCAGAAGCAGCTATGTACTCCGCTTCACATGTAGATCCCGCTACGACGCTTTGTTTAGAACTGCACCAACTTACAGCTCCACCGTTTAATATAAACACGTATCCGGTTTGCGATTTAGAATCGTCCGGATCAGTGTCAAAGCTTGCATCGACGTAACCATTTACGACTAGCTCTTTGTCACCTCCATATACGAGAAACATATCCTTAGTCCTTTTCAGGTATTTCAGGATGTTCTTGACCGCTGTCCAGTGATCCACTCCTGGATTACTTTGGTACCTTCCTGCCAAGCTTATTGCTAAGCATACGTCAGGTCTGGTACACAGCATTGCATACATGATAGAGCCTATGGCTGAAGCATAGGGAACACCTTTCATTTTCTCTCTATCTTTTGCTGTGGTCGGGCATTGAGTTTGACTCAACTTCACACCTTGTAGCACAGGCAAGAATCCTTTCTTTGCCTGATCCATTTTGAACTTTTTCAAAATTTTGTCAAGGTATGTGCTTTGTGAAAGTCCTATTAAGCGTCTTGATCTATCTCTATAGATCTTGATGCCCAATATGTAAGAAGCTTCACCGAGGTCTTTCACTGAAAAACTTTTATTCAAGTATCCCTTTATGCTATCCAGAAATTCTATATCATTTCCAATTAATAATATGTCATCAACATATAAAACTAGAAATGCTACAGAGCTCCCACTCACTTTCTTGTAAATACAGGCTTCTCCAAAAGTCTGTATAAAACCATATGCTTTGATCACACTGTCAAAGCATTTATTCCAACTCCGAGAGGCTTGCACCAGTCCATAAATGGAACGCTGGAGCTTGCACACTTTGTTAGCACCTTTTGGATCAACAAAACCTTTAGGCTGCATCATATACAACTCTTCTTCTAGAAATCCATTCAAGAATGCAGTCTTGACATCCATTTGCCAAATTTCATAATCATGAAATGCAGCAATGGCCAACATGATTCGGACAGACTTAAGCATCGCTACGGGTGAGAAAGTCTCATCGTAGTCAACCCCTTGAACTTGTCGAAAACCTTTCGCAACAAGTCGAGCTTTGTAGACAGTAACATTACCATCAGCGTCAGTCTTCTTCTTAAAGATCCATTTATTCTCAATGGCTTGCCGATCATCGGGCAAGTCAACCAAAGTCCATACTTTGTTTTCATACATGGATCCCATCTCAGATTTCATGGCCTCTAGCCATTTTGCGGAATCTGGGCTCATCATCGCTTCCTCATAGTTCGTAGGTTCATCATGGTCAAGTAACATGACTTCCAAAATAGGATTTCTGTACCACTCTGGTGCGGATCTTACTCTGGTAGACCTACGAGGTTCAGTAGAAACTTGATCTGAAGTTTCATGATCAATATCATTAGCTTCCTCACTAATTGGTGTAGTTGTCACAGGAACCGATTCTTGTGATGAACTACTTTCCAATAAGGAAGTAGATACAGTTATCTCATCAAGTTCTACTTTCCTCCCACTCACTTCTTTCGAGAGAAACTCCTTCTCTAGAAAGGATCCGAATTTAGCAACGAAAATCTTGCCCTCAGATCTGTGATAGAAGGTGTACCCAATAGTCTCCTTTGGGTATCCTATGAAGACACATTTCTCCGATTTGGGTTCGAGCTTATCTAGTTGAAGTTTCTTCACATAAGCATCGCAGCCCCAAACTTTAAGAAACGACAACTTTGGTTTCTTGCCAAACCACAGTTCATAAGGCGTCGTCTCAACGGATTTTGATGGTGCCCTATTTAACGTGAATGCGGCCGTCTCTAAAGCATAACCCCAAAACGATAGCGGTAAATCGGTAAGAGACATCATAGATCGTACCATATCAAGTAAAGTACGATTACGACGTTTGGACACACCATTTCGTTGTGGTGTTCCAGGTGGCGTGAGTTGCGAAACTATTCCACAATGTTTCAAATGTAAACCAAACTCGTAACTCAAATATTCTCCTCCACGATCAGATCGTAGAAACTTTATTTTCTTGTTACGATGATTTTCCACTTCACTCTGAAATTCTTTGAACTTTTCAAATGTTTCAGACTTGTGCTTCATTAAGTAGATATACCTGTATCTGCTCAAATCATCTGTGAAGGTGAGAAAATAACGATATCCGCCACGAGCCTCAACATTCATTGGGCCGCATACATCTGTATGTATGATTTCCAACAAATCTGTTGCTCTCTCCATAGATCCGGAGAACGGTGTTTTAGTCATCTTGCCCATGAGGCACGGTTCGCAAGTGCCAAGTGATTCATAATCAAGTGATTCCAGAAGTCCATCAGTATGGAGTTTCTTCATGCGTTTTACACCGATATGACCTAAACGGCAGTGCCACAAATAAGTTGCACTATCATTATCAACTCTGCATCTTTTGGCTTCAACATTATGAATATGTGTATCACTACTATCGAGATTCAATAAAAATAGACCACTCTTCAAGGGTGCATGACCATAAAAGATATTACTCATATAAATAGAACAACCATTATTCTCTGATTTAAATGAATAACTGTCTCGCATCAAACAAGATCCAGATATAATGTTCATGCTCAACGCAGGCACCAAATAACAATTATTCAGGTCTAAAACTAATCCCGATGGTAGATGTAGAGGTAGCGTGCCGACCGCGATCACGTCGACTTTGGAACCATTTCCCACGCGCATCATCACCTCGTCCTTAGCTAATCTTCGCTTAATCCGTAGTCCCTGTTTCGAGTTGCAAATATTAGCAACAGAACCAGTATCAAATACCCAGGTGCTACTGCGAGCATTAGTAAGGTACACATCAATAACATGTATATCACATATACCTTTGTTCACTTTGCCATCCTTCTTGTCCGCCAAATACTTGGGGCAGTTCCGCTTCCAGTGTCCAGTCTGCTTGCAATAGAAGCACTCAGTTTCAGGCTTAGGTCCAGACTTGGGTTTCTTCTCTTGAGCAGTAACTTGCTTGCTGTTCTTTTTGAAGTTCCCCTTCTTCTTCCCTTTGCCCTTATTCTTGAAACTAGTGGTCTTGTTGACCATCAACACTTGATGCTCTTTCTTGATTTCTACCTCCGCGGCTTTCAGCATCGCGAAGAGCTCGGGAATAGTCTTGTTCATCCCTTGCATATTATAGTTCATCACGAAGCTCTTGTAGCTTGGTGGAAGTGATTGGAGAATTCTGTCAATGACGCTATCATCCGGAAGATTAACTCCCAGTTGAATCAAGTGATTATTATACCCAGACATTTTGAGTATATGCTCACTGACAGAACTGTTCTCCTCCATCTTGCAGCTGTAGAACTTATTGGAGACTTCATATCTCTCAATCCGGGCATTTGCTTGAAATATTAACTTCAACTCCTGGAACATCTCATATGCTCCATGACATTCAAAACGTCGTTGAAGACCCGGTTCTAAGCCGTAAAGCATGGCACACTGAACTATAGAGTAGTCATCAGCTTTGCTCTGCCAGATGTTCTTAACGTCGTCAGTTGCATCAGCAGCAGGCCTGGCACCCAGCGGTGCTTCCAGGACGTAACTCTTCTGTGCAGCAATGAGGATAATCCTCAGGTTACGGACCCAGTCCGTGTAATTGCTACCATCATCTTTCAACTTTGCTTTCTCAAGGAACGCATTAAAATTCAACGGAACAACAGCACGAGCCATCTATCTACAAACAAACATAGACAAGCAAAATACTATCAGGTACTAAGTTCATGATAAATTTAAGTTCAATTAATCATATTACTAAAGAACTCCCACTTAGACAGACATCTCTCTAGTCATCTAAGTGATCACGTGATCCAAATCAACTAAACCATGTCCGATCATCACGTGAGATGGAGTAGTTTCAATGGTGAACATCTCTATGTTGATCATATCTACTATATGATTCACGCTCGACCTTTCGGTCTCCGTGTTCCGAGGCCATATCTGTATATGCTAGGCTCGTCAAGTATAACCTGAGTATTCCGCGTGTGCAACTGTTTTGCACCCGTTGTATTTGAACGTAGAGCCTATCACACCCGATCATCACGTGGTGTCTCAGCACGAAGAACTTTCGCAACGGTGCATACTCAGGGAGAACACTTCTTGATAATTAGTGAGAGATCATCTTAAAATGCTACCGTCAATCAAAGCAAGATAAGATGCATAAAGGATAAACATCACATGCAATCAATATAAGTGATATGATATGGCCATCATCATCTTGTGCTTGTGATCTCCATCTCCGAAGCACCGTCGTGATCACCATCATCACCGGCGCGACACCTTGATCTCCATCATAGCATCGTTGTCGTTTACGCCATCTATTGCTTCTACGACTATCGCTACCGCTTAGTGATAAAGTAAAGCAATTACAGGGCGTTTGCATTTCATACAATAAAGCGACAACCATATGGCTCCAGCCAGTTGCCGATAACTTCGGTTACAAAACATGATCATCTCATACAATAAAATATAGCATCACGTCTTGACCATATCACATCACAACATGCCCTGCAAAACAAGTTAGACGTCCTCTACTTTGTTGTTGCAAATTTTACGTGGCTGCTACGGGCTTAGCAAGAACCGTTCTTACCTACGCATCAAAACCACAACGATAGTTTGTCAAATAGACTCTGTTTTAACCTTCACAAGGACCGGGCGTAGCCACACTCGGTTCAACTAAAGTTGGAGAAACTGACACCCGCTAGTCACCTGTGTGCAAAGCACGGCGGTAAAACCAGTCTCGCGTAAGCGTACGCGTAATGTCGGTCCGGGCCGCTTCATCCAACAATACCGCTGAACCAAAGTATGACACGCTGGTAGGCAGTATGACTTATATCGTCCACAACTCATTTGTGTTCTACTCGTGCATATAACATCAACGCATAAAACCTGGCTCTGATGCCACTGTAGGGGAACGTAGTAATTTCAAAAAATTTCCTACGCACACGCAAGATCATGGTGATGCATAGCAACGAGAGGGGAGAGTGTTGTCTACGTATCCTCGTAGACCGAAGCGGAAGCGTTGACGCAGCATAGAGGAAGTAGTCGTACGTCCTCCTGGTTCAACCGATCCAAGCACCGTTACTCCGGTACCTCCGAGTTCTTGACACACGTACAGCTTGATGACGCACCCCCGATCTCCGATCCAGCAGAGGCGCAGGGGGGAGTTCCGTCAGCACGACGGCGTGGTGACGATCTTGATGTTCTCCTGTCGCAGGGCTTCGCCTAAGCACCGCTACAATATGACCGAGGTGTAATATCGTGGAGGGGGGCACCGCACACGGCTAAGGAACGATCTCAATGATCAACTTGTGTGTCTAGGGTGCCCCCTACCCCCGTATATAAAGGAGGGAGGGAGGAGGTGGCCGGCCCTAGGGGGGGCGCGCCATAGGGAGGAGGAAACCTACTCCAAGTAGGTTTCCCCTCCTTTTCCTAATCCAAGTTGGAGGGGGAAGGAAGGAGTAGTAGTAGTAGGAAGGAAGAGGGGGAAGGAGAGAAGGAAAGGGGGGGCGACCCCCCTCCCAATTCGGATTGGGCTTGGGGGGGCGCCCCCCTCCCTTGCTCCTTCTCCCTCCCTTCCAATAGGGCCCAATAAGGCCCATATACTTACCGGGGGGTTCCGGTAACCTCCCGGAGCTCCGATATATTCCCAAACTCTTCCGGAACCTTTCCGGTGTCCAAATATATCCGTCCAATATATCAATCTTTATGTCTCGACCATTTCGAGACTCCTCGTCATGTCTGTGATCACATCCGGGACTCCGAACAAACTTCGGTACATCAAAATACATAAACTCATAATATAACTGTCATCGAAACCTTAAGCGTGCGGACCCTACGGTTCGAGAACAATGTAGACATGACCGAGACACGTCTCTGGTCAATAACCAATAGCGGGACCTGGATGCCCATATTGGTTCCTACATATTCTACGAAGATCTTTATCGGTCAAACCGCACAACAACATACGTTGTTCCCTTTGTCATCGGTATGTTACTTGCCCGAGATTTGATCGTCGGTATCCAATACCTATTTCAATCTCGTTACCGGCAAGTCTCTTTACTCGTTCCGTAATACGTCATCTCATAACTAACTCATTAGTTACATGCTTGCAAGGCTTAGGTGATGAGTATTACCGAGAGGGCCCAGAGATACCTCTCCGACAATCGGAGTGACAAATCCTAATCTCGAATTATGCTAACTCAACATGTACCTTCGGAAACACCTGTAGTACTCCTTTATAATCACCCAGTTACGTTGTGATGTTTGGTAGTACCCAAAGTGTTCCTCCGGTAAACGGGAGTTACACAATTCTCATAGTTACAGGAACATGTACAAGTCATGAAGAAAGCAATAGCAGAATACTAAACGATCAAGTGCTAAGCTAACGGGATGGGTCATGTCAATCACATCATTCTCCTAATGATGTGATCCCATTTAATCAAATGACAACACATGTCTATGGTTAGGAAACATAACCATCTTTGATTAATGAGCTAGTCAAGTAGAGGCATACTAGTGACTATATGTTTGTCTATGTATTCACACATGTATCATGTTTCCAGTTAATACAATTCTAGCATGAATAATAAAAATTTATCATGATATGAGGAAATAAATAATAACTTTATTATTGCCTCTAGGGCATATTTCCTTCAATTTTGGTAACAAGTATCTATTCATGCATTATTTTCTTGCATTCAACCTTGTGTAGGTTGCATCTTGGCATGCTATTCATTCCATATTGTGATACTTGTTTCCTTTCTCAAAGCATCTCAACAATGATCTCATGTTGCTAGTTGTGATGTCTTTGATGGTTGTGTGGTAGGAATTTACTTATATACAATAAGACCATATCTAGCCATGTGCTATGCTTCCAAGCAAATATCTTATTCGTATATGTATGACTTCCTTTTGGATATCTTGTTCCTTCGTGTTGTAACTATTTCGGGTGTACATCCTTATTTGTAGATATATATCATCATGATTTCATATACCTAGAATCTTATACACTTGAGAGAAGTTGCACATCTAGATGATATCCTTTCTTTCACGTCCACCTTGTCTTTCTTATGTTATTTCTTTGGTGGCTCCATGAAAGCTTTTGCCTTGAGTGCATGTCTTATATCGTTGCATCTTGATGCACTCTTGTGTGGTGAAGATTTTTTCCTCATGCTTATCTTTACGATGCTTTAATTGGTATCACTCGTCTTGATGAGGCTTTCATCTTCTATCTTCACCATGGGTTGTCGCAAGCTTTGTTGTTATCTTTTTAGTAAGCTTGTGTGTCCATTTGCTTCTTGTGTGTGGGGGGGGAAGGTCATGTCTTGCACCTTGTATCTCATTTATCCAAGACTATGTTGATTCTTAATGCTCATCCTTACATTAGTCTTCTCAAGTGCTTTTTCATGGCTCACACATATCTTTTTGGTTGAGCCTTTTCTTAAGTTGCCTCTTTTACATGTTGCTCAACCATGTGTTTGTTGCAAGTGCTAGGTTTTGTTTCCTATATGCTCACTTGCACTTTTTGTAAGTTTCTATTGATTTTGGGGGAACTATGATCCTATTTTGTGCACTTTGTATCCAAATACAAAATTTCTTATTTGTGCACAAATCATGGCGAGCTTCTCTAGTTTCTTTGGAACACTCCTTTGCTTGTATCATAATATCTTATTCATGTGGCTCGTAGGATCTTTGGTCTAGTTGGTTCAATTGATATCCTTTGATTGCTTGCTTCAATTGGCATCTTTTGATTGCTTGTGTCTCTCATTGTTATGTCTTTGTGGCATACCTTCTTTTGCAATCTTTGTGCCTCAATATAGTTTGTGTTCCTCCAAGTATTTACCTTTGGGTATGTGTATTGCATTCCACTCTCTTGTTGAGGAATACACAATTTATGGAGGACCACAATTTATATTGGCCTTCTTAGCTTTTTGCCCATTTTGGCAATCGATGCCAATGGGGGAGAAGTTTCAAAGAGTTTTGTGGAGATCAGTTTAGAGAGTTGTCTCTTCTGGCTTTGGTTTGTTCCTAAGAGCATTTGCATCTCTTACACATGCATTTTTGGTTGTTGCATTGAATGGTGATGCATATTCCTTATATAAACTCTTTTGAAAGTGATTGTCATCAATTACCAAAATGGGGGAGGTTGAAAGAACATGTGGTGCCCCCATGTTTGGTTTTGGTAATTGATGACAATCTCTATGGACTAATGGTTGTCTTGATTTATATTTGAAGGATTTGTCCATAGGCTTTTCTTGAAGTCCATGTGTTGGTTTCAAGGAGTTTATGAGTTGACCAAGGTGCTATTAAGGAATTATCCAAAGATTGGTCATGTGAGTGTTGAGCTTATTGCAAGCATGTCTTGAAGAAGAAGATTGTGTGATCATTCATGTTTAACTTCAAGACATCATCCAAATGAAGAGAGTTGGAAAGATTCAAGGTTTATCAAGATTAAGTCAAGAGTGAATCAAGTTGATCAACTCACAAAGCGTAGAAGATGTACCAAGAGGGATCAAGCGATCCCATGGTATGGTAAGCATTGTCCATTGTGCTTTGTGTACTAACCCATGGTCTATGTGAGAGTTCTATGTGGGGTTAGGTACGTGTTCATGGGCTTGCGTCAAGAGGAAGATATCACTCAACCCATGGAGAGGATGACATCAAGTGGTGATCGTCATCAAGATTGCCATGTGCAATTTCAAGTGGAGCATCACGAAGAGATCAAGTGCTTGAAGCTTGCCATCCATTGTGGTGTCAATGGACTTGTGAAGATGTGTCGAAGAGTGTCTCACCCATAGTGGAGTATGGGAGAGCAATCATCTAGTCTTCATCGACCCAACACAATCAAGAAAGGTGGTCCATCTTGAGGAGGACAAGATCGTCATCATCTAGCTCAAGTGGATCATGCGGAAGGCAAAGGTTTCCCCTTGATAGCTTTTCTATTTTTCCAGTCTCATGGTGGTAGTTTGGAGACCGGGTTATAGGATCGATAGCCGTAGTATCAAGGGGGGCTCTCAAGTGAGTAGCTTGATCGTATCGTTCGTCAAGAGCTCAAACCATTGCATCTTTGCATCATCTTTCTTGATTCTTATTTGTTTTGTCTTTTGAGGTTTTAGAGCTCGTGGTTATCTCCATGACAAGCTCTTGTACTTCAAAAGCGGATTTCATATGCCTCTTCTATTGCGTTTTCGGTGTTGGAGGTTTTACCGATCTTATTCGAGGAAGGGTTCTCACCATTTTCTCTTGAGACTTTAATAATTTCCTTCTTATTGTTATTTCTATCAAGATTGTGTTAGCCCTTGTCGCTAGCTTTCGAACAAACTTGGTTTCATCGAATTCGGAGTCCGTTTGCAGAAGTTGTGGCAGTTTTGGTGTTCTGAAAAGGCTGCAGCGGTACTACCGCGGACAGGAGTGGATGTGATTTTTTACTACCGCTCCAGAGCGGTACTACCGCGGCTACTACAGCGGTAGTACCGCTCCGGACCAAAATCTCGTCACAAGTCCAGTGGTGGTAGGCACGGATGTATTTTTTTAGTACCACGCGCAAGCAGTAGTACCGCTACCCTTTGAGGTAGTACCGCTACCCCTAGCGGTAGTACCATGAGGCCGCGCTGTAGTACCGCTCGGTGCGGGTTGTGAGCATAACGGTTGGATTTTTTCCCCACCTATAAAAGGGGGTCTTCTTCCCCAATGAACCGTATCTCTTGAGCTCGTGTTCTTCCCCCATTGTTGACCTTCTTCGAGCTTGCTAACTCTCAATCCCTCTGATGATTCTTGCTGGTTCTTGACAGAAAAGTGAGAGGAGATCTAGATCCACGTTTCCACCAATCACTTTCTCCTCTAAGTGAGGGGAACCCCCTGGATCTAGATCTTGGAGTTCTTCATGTTCTTCTTTCGTTCTTCCTCTCATTTTCCTCCCTAGCATTAGTTGCTTTGGTGGGATTTGGGAGAGAAGGACTTGGGCACTCCGTGTGCCCTTGCCATTGCATTTGGTGCATCGGTTTGAGTTCTCCACGGTGATACGTGGAAGTGAAGTTTGAGAAGCTTATTACTCTTGGGTGTTTGGGCACCCTAGAGCTTATTCCTCTTGGGTGCCTTGGCGCCCTAGACGGTTGGTGTTGTCCGGAGCTCAATCATTGTGGTGTAAAGCTCCGGGCAAGCGTCGGGGTCTCCAATTAGGTTGTGCAGATCGCCTCGAGCAATTTGACGGGTACCGGTGACCGCCCCCAAGGGGTTGCCAAAGTGTACGGGTTCGGTAACAGCCCCCAAGGGTTGCCATTTGTACGGATTCGGTGATTGCCCTCAAGGGTCCCTTAGTGGAATCACGTCATCTTGCATTGTGCGAGGGCATGAGGAGATTACGGTGGCCCTAGTAGATTCTTGGGGAGCATTGTGCCTCCATGATGTCTACTACACAACCTTCTTCTTGTATACGTTGTTGAGCCTCCAAGTGCAGAGGTTTGTAGGACAGTAGCAAATTTCCCTCAAGTGGATGACCTAAGGTTTATCAATCCGTGGGAGGCATATGTCACGACCGGTTTTCCGGGTATAAATTTCCAGAAAAGACCGTCGTGCTCATCAGCCCCAGGATTACTGTTAGCTAATGAGGCTCCAACTTGATACAGGAATTCCAAGCAAAATACAAAATATGTAGTACAAGACCATTCTGGCCTGTGAGTACAACAAATCTTATATTTACTAATTGGAGGCATCATACGAAGCTCCACGTTAGTCCACATCATTAAAAGTGCGTTAGTCATTCTTAATCATTCGATCTATGTAATTGATCTATCTTGACCCTTCAATTTGCGTTACACCTGTGACAAAAAAATAACCAATCTGGACATAAACGTGACCCAACCTGCACATAGTTAACATCAGAAAAAAATCAATATTTTCCTTAACAAAAACGTTATAAGAGTCGTGATCTAACAAGAAAAATAAACACCGTTATAAGAGACCATATCTCAGAAGAAACAGGACCATCAGCACAGTTGTAAAAAAAACAGCACTATGAGCACGTTTACTAAAAAAAGGGTTCATCACCACGTTCCTCTCCTTTCACGTATGATTCAATCTTTGGTGAAAAAAAAACAAAGGAAGCTCCACCCATAAAAACCCCATCGATAGATAAAAAAAACAGGACCATGAACACGTTTCCTAGAAAAAGGCCATCACCACGTTCCTCTCCTTTTAGCTATAGATTCAATCTTCGGTGAAGAAAAAACAAAGGAAGCCTCCACCCATAAAAACTCCATCGATAGACCATCATCACAGTTGTCAAAATAAAAACAGTACCATGAGCACGTTTCCTAAAAAGGGGTCATCACAACGTTCCTATCCTTTCACGTATGATTCAATCTTTGGTGAAAAAAAAAGGAAGCTTCATCCATAAAAACTGCATCGATAGATAGAAAAAAACAGGACCATGAGCACGTTTCCTAAAAAAAATGCCATCACCACGTTCCTTTCCTTTAAGGTATAGATTCAATCTTTGGTGAAAAAAAAACAAAGGAAGCCTCCAGCCATAAAAACTCCATCGATAGATAAAAAAGGAGAAAAATATCCCACCATCACGTATGGGAAGAAAAATCTTCCACAATTCGGTGATAGCACGTCGCAATGCCTCTACCCAACCTTGATTGCAGATATAATAAAAAGGAAAAAAAAACATCGACGTCGACTCCTGTACGTGGCCGCAGCCGTCTCCTCCCCTTCAATATTCCTGCAGCTACCAATCGAGACTGACAGTGCCTTCTTTGATTGTTGAGTTGTATTCTGTGATGGATGGCCTTCCGCTTTCTATTCTCCTGTGTGCTACCGCCATGGGAAAATCAAGTTTGAATCCAGCATCTATTGCTTGATGGAAACGAACCTTCAGGTTTGGTCTGATTGCTTAATCACGTGAATTACATGCATGAATGGAATAAGTGGATGCAACTGTTTACGGCCGGGTTCTGTAAAATTTGGTTACAACTGTACGCATGAGCGTGTTAACTGATTGTTTTCTTCACGTAAGTGCACTAAGAACGAGAAACCGCACCATTGCAGACGAACAAAATGAATCTGTCTTGATTGCCTCCTCTCACTTTGCCTTTTGCCACCGTTCGTGTTACGTATTACATTTAGTTAACTAATATGGCTATTACCAAGTCCTTTATCAGTTGCTAGATATGTTAAGTTTGAAGAAAGACAATAGCAGTATATATACGTTGATTCATTCCTTCACTTAATTTAGTTATTTGTTGGAAGTGAAGGGAGGTGAAGTTAATTATGTCCAAACCTAACGATGTGGTAAGAGATTCTTGGAACTTGAATTAATTTTATGGCCATATTTAATTTCCGAATATATATTTCGGTAATCTTAGTATTATGAGGCCCCTCATCAGTTATTACTAACATCATTTACTATTTTATTGGACATTAAAATGCATTTCAGAATCGCTTTGAGGTTTATAGTATATTATAATCTGTTACTAATGGGAGGCATCATACAAACCCACAGGTTGACCTATTAGAACACATAAAAATGACCTGAGGATCTGAATTCTAGGATTATTAGGATCAAGCAAGCACCGTGAAGTTCAGTTGGGGTCGAGTCCTAAAAGCTTACAATTTTGTATACTATTGTAAACGTGTTTCCCTAGAATTATTGGTTTAGGACCAAGACTCACCTAAAAAAATAAAGCACAAGTCTAAAAAAATCTCAGACCTGAATTTTAGATGGTGGTCGCCCCAATGTCCCAGCAATTTTACATGTTGGATGTCACGACGTGTCCAGCGCCTCCGATCAAGTACATCAGTGATCATTGTTGTTATTATATTCAGGTGCCTGGCGCCTCTGATAAAAAATATTGATATATTCTAGGGTTTGAAAATGGCAGGGATAATCATATACAAGACACATATATATCTCGATTATACAAGGCACACATATATCTGGATTATGTAATGGTCAAATCACATGCATATATATACGACATTACCATGTCGTAGATTTCATATGCACATAAATGCTAGAAATAAAAGAAAATACATATATTCGAAATAATGAAGGGCATCAACTGGGAGGTATATATGATGTAAACCATAGCAACGGCTACTTTCTACACTTTAGTGTCCATACATTGACATGTCAGGGCTTCTGTTAGCCTTAGCCACAATTGGAGACAAGGAACACTTGGCCTAAATATAGTTATATATCAAAGTTAGATACGAGTGAAACATGCTCCAAACATGCATGCATGTGTGTATGTCCATTAAAAATAGCAATTAAATACTCCCTCCAATCAAATTAATTGACGGAACCTCAAGAAAAAAGGTTAAGTAGATTTGTATACATATTCATGAGAATATGTTGAGTTACGTCAGAGCCTTTGGAATAACAATATTAAAATAATGTAAATAGGGATCTAACTAATCAAGAAAGACAATGGTAAACAAATAAATAAGTATTATTAGAATGTATCACCATGAAACAATATAGTGACTGATTATGATTCTCTAACACTAAATTTTGTAGTCTTTAAACTGCTAGCCCGTGCAGGTGCACGGGTTGACGACTAGTGGTTTCTAGTGGTTGACGGCGGAAGCGGTTTGTGGATCATCAGTGTCTATGGGACTCCAATTCCCACAGGAACAGCTGACCAGGTTAACTCCTATCTCCGCGAGGCTGCTATCTCCGTTGCTTAGGTTCTGGGGCTGTCATCGCGTCGCTCCTCTCCGTGCAAGAAAATCTGGCCAAGACAATAGCCAGGGACAAGCCAGTGAATACTTTGAATGTACTCGCAAACATTATGAACACAGGTATAATATAACAATGATGTGCTGAAAATATTTTATGCTCATGACGTCAGTCACAAAAGATAAATAAAACTCTGATGCGTGCAAGCAAGTTATTTATAAAAATGCAATAACATAGTAGTATTAAAATTTATGAAATAAATAACAAGAAATGCCACAGTCGGGCGTCTTAGCGGCACCACATAAAGGGCTTTTAAAAGAAATGCCACAGTCGGGCGTCTTAGCGACACCACATAAAGGGATTTAAAAGAAATGCCACAGTCGGGCGTCTGAGCGACACCACATAAAGGGCTTTAAAAGAAATGCCACAGTCAGGCGTCTGAGCGACACCACATAAAGGGCTTTAAAAGAAATGCCACAGTCAGGCGTCTGAGCGACACCACATAAAGGGCTTTAAAAGAAATGCCACAGTCGGGCGTCTGAGCGACACCACATAAAGGGCTTTAAAAGAAATGCCACAGTCGGGCGTCTGAGCGACACCACATAAAGGGCTTTAAAATAAACAATCATAGTGAATATCCCGGAGGTAGAACCATCCCAGAGATACTCGATAATAACAATAATATCACGGGTTAGTCAACAATAATGATAATCATAATTATCACAAGTGACAGGTAGTAGTTCCAGTTCTGGTTAACGGTTTCACCTTCGAAGACCGACACTAAGACCGACACTTGACCCATCCCAGACTGTAGTCCTTAACCAGGGACACGGCTATTCGAATAGGTTTAATCTCTGCAGAGGGTGTACTCTTTACCCACGAGTAACGGATTTCTTTAGTCCATCGGGACTAATTCCGTCTACGGTCTTTTTGTCGAAAACACACCTAACTTGCACACACCAGCTTAACTCACACGTGTCTGGAATCACCCACGACACCTGTCAAGCAAACTCTAAGTGGGGAGGCTACAACCTCGCGTAGCATGGGATCAAATTTATACCGCGCGCTCTAAGGGGTGCCCCCCTCTCGGTCCCAACTGGAAACACCCATGGACCCGGACCAGGTGGCCTGCCTACCGGCTACAACCGGTATCTTCCACCATGGCCTCTCTGTACGGTGTGTGCTAGAAAGAGATTGACAACTTACTGAACCGTACTCTACTTGCTGTAGAGACGAGTGGTAGTACGAAACAAGTATGGGGGTTACTGGAACAAGACTCGATCTACGGTCGACTCAGGAGGTTTAAGTATTCCCTGCATGATTAGCATAACGAATATATTTCAACCAACAGAGTCACCGCTCATATCACCTTGCCATGCCATACCAGACATAACCGTCCCGACGGAGATCGGCGACAAACTCATGCCTACCCAAGGCAGAGGTTTTCCCGGGTTCCTGCCGATATGCATGCAAGGCACATGAGGATGATTATCATCACAAGTGTGTTCATTTCCAACAGCATGGAAATCAATAACATGCACCCATGCATATGATCATATCACATGAAATAACAAGTTTCTCCAAAGTGAGGTGATATTATAAACGTGTCATTAAACACACAAAGATATTATGCCGGGGTTCAGAATGCTTGCCTTTAGGTCATGGGAAAACAGGGTGCATTCCAAAACATCTTGAAATCTTCAAAAAATCCTATTAAAGAATATATTTGAATTAACACACAAAATCAAAACAACACAAAAAGTTGTTTTGAAATTTTTTCAAATAAATCTTAAAATAAACTAGGCATTATTTGAGAGAGGTAGGAAAAAGAATCAGTTCATTTGGAGTTGTAATTAAAAAGTTACAGCAGGTCAAAGTTTGGTCAAAAATCTGTTTTTAAAATAAAACAGAAAAGAAAACGTTTTGGGCAGAATACGCTTTCGAACAGGGGAAACGTACTCGGGGTTTTGCGCTTCCACTTACTCCGCGTGGACCGAGCGGGGGTCACTGACAGTGGGTCCTAGGTGGCCCACTAGTCAGGTTGACTAGTCCGCCTTCCTTCTTCTCCCTCTGTCCCGAGCGGAGGCGGGACTCCGGCGACTGTCGCCGGCGAACGGCGGGTCCTTGTGGGGAGCTGAGGGTGGGGATGGATCCGCGGGTCGAGGGTGATCTTTCCGGTGGTTGCACGGTTGTTAGAGGTGGAGGGATTCACCGGCGGCGAGCTCCGCGGCGGAGGAAGGCTTCGATGGCGAAGTGATTTTGTGGCGGCGATGGCTCCCGATCAAAATCAAGTAGGGGAAAAGGCTCACGGGAGGATGAGGAAGCTCTTGGTGAAGAGAACGGAGAGGAGGAGGCTCTGGTGGCGACGGAATCGGCCGGAACTTGGCGGCGGCCGAACCGGCCGGACTCAGGGAAGAAGGCCTTCCCTCTCTCGACTGCTGGCCAAGGCAGCACTAGGGTGATCATATGGGGTTGCTCGAGGTCTCGCTTGAGCTCCGGGGTCCTTATATACGCGGTGGAGGTTGGTTCCGAGGCGGCCGGCGATAAGGACGACGGCGAACCGCCTCCCTGTAGCGTCAGGGCGTCGTGGCGGCGACAAGGGCTTGCGGACAAGGCTGCGGATGAGCTTGAGCTGTTCAAGGGGCCAGGTGGCGAGCCGGGGTGGCTTGGGCGGTGCTGAACGGAGCAGAGGATGTCGGCCGACGCCGGCGTGCCGCCAAAAGTGCTCTGGCGGTGGCGCTGTGCGGCTTTGGACGGTTCCTGCGAGTGGATGAGGTCGGGCGCGGCTCTGCGGGCGAGCGGGGGTAGGTGGCGTGAAGCGGGCGCGACGCGGCGGCTCGGGCGCACGCGCGTGCCAAATGCACGCTCTGGGCACGCCCAGAGCATGCCCACCAGGTGCTCGGCGAAACACCAGTGCATGCTACAGGGCTTGGTTGATGCTGGCACTTAGCAGACCTTGGTTAGGAGCAGCTGGGAGTTTAGTGGACATGCTAGATTATCCAGAGGTGCAAGGTCACAGTGCAAAACAAAAATCATGTCAAAACTGATCATGCCCATAAGGTGTTTGACAAAATGCCAAGAGCACTTAGGCATTTCTTGGAGTGGCCAAATTCTCCAGGCTAGTGTCTCTTTGGATGCACAAGAGGGTGGTGAGGTTAGTTTGAGAAAAGCACAAACTTGCTAGTGCAAGTTTTGCAGAACTTCAAATCTGGACAGGATGTGAATGGCATGATTTCATGAACCAAAAATATGCCAATGATTGCATGCTCCTGGAATTAGGAGTTTAACATGGAGGACTACAAGTAGGAGAAAGAATCAATGGCTAAAGAGCAAGAAAAAATATGGTTGCTGTACAAACCATCATGTTGGACCATAATGAAGATGAGGTTGTTTCACTCAAAATTTTCAAAGAACATCACTGGATTTTTGCATATAATGGAATGATATGATCCTACTGACATCCCATAATTTTGGTGGAAGCTACAAACAAGTATTTAAAAGGGTTGTAGTGCAAAACTGTCCATTGGACCAGAGAAGAAAAACATGTGTAGCACTCAAAATATGCAATGAATGAAATATATTATTGCACAAAAGTGATTTAGAGACATCATATGACATCTCCAAATTTTGGCTGGATTTTTAGATAAATATATCAAATGGTTGTAGTTCAAAAAGATCTCCAAGAACTTAAAACAAGTCATTTTAATGAATAAAGCTCAGGGTGAGATAATTTAATAAATAAGTCTACTGATTGAGGGATGTTTTTAGATGAGAGGGAAAATAAGTCCAATATGTTTTGGAAGGATCCATTTGGGAAAAATTCCTTAATATTAAAAGAAAAGTTTTGAAATCAACAGAGATATTCTTGCAGGCAAAATTTTTGAACTCTTGGCAAAATTTTAATAACTAAAACCTAGTTAAATTTTTGGGGTGTTACAAATACTACCCCCCTTAAGAAAAAAATCTCGTCCTCGAGATTTGCTAAGGGTTGTAAAACAAAAATACTTTTACTTGGTCAAAAGGTCATTTTACACAGGCGGTAAAAAGAGGCTACAGTGAGAGGGCAATAAGTGGTGAGTAACGACAGTGTGGTACTGGCGCTGTGTGGAAAAAATCCATGCTTATGAAAACGAGCAATTTCTACGCTGGACGCCGTGAATTTAGAATAAATTCTAAATTTAACAATACGCTGGTCGTACCCGAGAGCACAGTGCTCTCTCTGGCTGACAGGTGGGACCGGGGCCCATTGTCAGTCTCTCCTTCTTCCTCTGGCTCTCTCTTCTTCCTCTCTCCCGCGCGCTTTCCCGGCTTTCTCCACCGGCTACGTCTAGCGCGTAGGGCATCTAGGCCATACTGTGGTAGTGCGCGGCGTGCTAGCTGCCAGTGCAGCGTGCACTCACCTCGCGGGCCAATGCATTGTCGGCACTGCTCGCGGATTTGCCTCCGAACACCGGCGATCGGGCGACGAGCGGCGCTGGTGGACCTCGCCCACCGTACACCGAGCTCGAGCTATAAAATGACCGCAGCGTTCTCCTCTTCTTTCTCACACCTGGCCTCGCTCCTCCTTCTCTCTTCTTCTCCTCTGTTTCTGCTGGTCGGAGCTCGAGACGAGGCTCTAATGACGGAGGTGGTGCCGGACTGGTACGTGATCCTGTTGTGCGGGGGGCTGGCGGCAGTGCTGGGGCTCTCCGTGCTCCTGTGCGCGATGATCCTTGATGATCGCCGTGATGCTGCCGCTCGGGTGCTGCCTCTCCGTGGTGGCGGTAATCACAAGGAGTAGGTGGGGTGTGCCGGGTGTTTAACTGTTGTACGGGGTGCTTAGTTAAATGCAACATCGTCGCAATTTTTTTTTGCAAGCGGTGTATGTGTCCATGCAATTGTGGTTGTGAGGCTGCTGCCGTGGTGCTGCGTGAAATAAAATAATCCATGCTGTGAGAAATTATACGATGCAGCAACTCAGGGAAAGGAAATCTCACTCCAGGATTTTTTCGCAGTTACACAGGTTATTCACGAAGACAACCACTCACATAAGTAGAAACTACATACTCGACTCGTCGCACAAATTTGAGGTACCATGCATAAGATACGATGCAATAATAAATGCTGAAATAACAAACATAGCAGTGACGTCTAAAAAGAGAAAGGTAACTGGACAGGGTCTTGAGAAAAAGTCTCTGGCAATGGAATACACTCCTCTTCTATTGGAGGAAGCGGATTGACTAGACGATGAATGTGTCTCTCCTGGTCGGGCCTCAGTGATCTGCCGATGGCGATCTGAGGATTTAAATCTGCGAGACTCTGGAGATAACCCATCACGTGCTGGGTTAAATACTCTTCCAACGCATAGGCACGATGGGTGAGGTTTGCGAGTATGGTCACAAAACCTCCAAGGTTGGTTGTTGTGGTCTCGTTGTGCACGACGGGACCAGGCATTGTGGCTCGGTTTGGTGTAGAGGCTGTGCTGTGCTGGTTTGGGGCTAGCATGCCCTTTTATATTAAAAGGGAACAGAGTCTTCCTTCGCACGCTTGCGAATGAGACACCTTGGGTGCTGGCCACTGGTGCATGATCAACAGGCTAGGTTGATAGGTTGGGCACTGACTGCCAAAAGTGTCGGGGTCACTGTGTGGCCATCTTGCACGAGAAGCTTGGCTGGGGTTTTGGTTATGGTCTGGTGGGTTGGTTTGCCTAAGTGTATTGACCTGGCTAAGATAGGATTAGCCAATGGTCAGCCTGGCTCTGATACCAAGTCTGTCACGACCGGTTTTCCGGGTATAAATTTCCAGAAAAGACCGCCGTGCTCATCAGCCCCAAGATTACTGTTAGCTGATGAGGCTCCAACTTGATACAAGAATTCCAAGCAAAATACAAAATATGTAGTACAAGACCATTCTGGCCTGTGAGTACAACAAATGGTTTCTAGTGGTTGACGGTGGAAGCGGTTTGTGGATCATCAGTGTCTATGGGACTCCAATTCCCACAGGAACAGCTGACCAGGTTAACTCCTATCTCCGCGAGGCTGCTATCTCCGTTGCTTAGGTTCCGGGGCTGTCATCGCGTCGCTCCTCTCCGTGCAAGAAAATCTGGCCAAGACAATAGCCAGGGACAAGCCAGTGAGTACTTTGAATGTACTCACAAACATTATGAACACAGGTATAATATAACAATGATGTGCTGAAAATATTTTATGCTCATGACGTCAGTCACAAAAGATAAATAAAACTCTGATGCGTGCAAGCAAGTTATTTATAAAAATGCAATAACATAGTAGTAATAAAATTTATGAAATAAATAACAAGCAATGCCACAGTCGGGCGTCTTAGCGACACCACATAAAGGGCTTTTAAAAGAAATGCCACAGTCGGGCGTCTTAGCGACACCACATAAAGGGCTTTAAAAGAAATGCCACAGTCGGGCGTCTGAGCGACACCACATAAAGGGCTTTAAAAGAAATGCCACAGTCGGGCGTCTGAGCGACACCACACAAAGGGTTTTAAAAGAAATGCCACAATCGGGCGTCTGAGCGACACCACATAAAGGGCTTTAAAAGAAATGCCACAATCGGGCATCTGAGCGACACCACATAAAGGGCTTTAAAAGAAATGCCACAGTCGGGCGTCTGAGCGACACCACATAAAGGGCTTTAAAATAAACAATCGTAGTGAATATCCCGGAGGTAGAACCATCCCAGAGATACTCGATAATAACAATAATATCACGGGTTAGTCAACAATAATGATAATCATAATTATCACAAGTCACAGGTAGTAGTTCCAGTTCTGGTTAACGGTTTCACCTCCGAAGACCGACACTAAGACCGACACTTGACCCATCCCAGACTGTAGTCCTTAACCAGGGACACGGCTATTCGAATAGGTTTAATCTCTGCAGAGGGTGTACTCTTTACCCATGAGTAACGGATTTCTTTAGTCCATCGGGACTAATTCCGTCTATGGTCTTTTTGTCGAAAACACACCTAACTTGCACACACCAGCTTAACTCACACGTGTCTGGAATCACCCACGACACCTGTCAAGCAAACTCTAAGTGGGGAGGCTACAACCTCGCGTAGCATGGGATCAAATTTATACCGCGCGCTCTAAGGGGTGCCCCCCTCTCGGTCCCAACTAGAAACACCCATGCCCCCGGACCAGGTGGTCTGCCTACCGGCTACAACCGGTATCTTCCACCATGGCCTCTCTGTACGGTGTGTGCTAGAAAGAGGTTGACAACTTACTGAACCGTACTCTACTTGCTGTAGAGATGAGTGGTAGTACGAAACAAGTATGGGGGTTACTGGAACAAGACTCGATCTACGGTCGACTCAGGAGGTTTAAGTATTCCCTGCATGATTAGCATAACGAATATATTTCAACCAACAGAGTCACCGCTCATATCACCTTGCCATGCCATACCAGACATAACCGTCCCGACGAAGACCGGCGACAAACTCATGCCTACCCAAGGCAGAGGTTTTCCGGGTTCCTGCCGGTATGCATGCAAGGCACATAAGGATGATTATCATCACAAGTGTGTTCATTTCCAACAGCATGGAAATCAATAACATGCACCCATGCATATGATCATAGCACATGAAATAACAAGTTTCTCCAAAGTGAGGTGATGTTATAAACGTGTCATTGAACACACAAAGATATTATGCCGGGGTTCAGAATGCTTGCCTTTAGGTCATGGGAAAACAGGGTGCATTCCAAAACATCTTGAAATCTTCAAAAAATCCTATTAAAGAATATATTTGAATTAACACACAAAATCAAAACAGCACAAAAAGTTGTTTTGAAAATTTTTCAAATAAATCTTAAAATAAACTAGGCATTATTTGAGAGAGGTAGGAAAAAGAATCAGTTCATTTGGAGTTGTAATTAAAAAGTTACAGCAGGTCAAAGTTTGGTCAAAATCTGTTTTTAAAATAAAACAGAAAAGAAAACGTTTTGGGCAGAATACGCTTTCGAACAGGGGAAACGTACTCAGGGTTTTGCGCTTCCACTTACTCCGCGTGGACCGAGCGGGGGTCACTAACAGTTGGTCCTAGGTGGCCCACTAGTCAGGTTTGACTAGTCCGCCTTCCTTCTTCTCCCTCTGTCCCGAGCGGAGGCGGGACTCCGGCGACTGTCGCCGGCGAACGGCGGGTCCTTGTGGGGAGCTGAGGGTGGGGATGGATCCGCGGGTCGAGGGTGATCTTTCCGGTGGTTGCAGGGTTGTTAGAGGTGGAGGGATTCACCGGCGGCGAGCTCCGCGGCGGAGGAAGGCTTCGGTGGCGAAGTGATTTTGTGGCGGCGATGGCTCCCGATCAAAATCAAGTAGGGGAAAAGGCTCACGGGAGGATGAGGAAGCTCTTGGTGAAGAGAACGGAGAGGGGGAGGCTCTGGTGGCGACAGAATCGGCCGGAACTTGGCGGCGGCCGAACCGGCCGGACTCGGGGAAGAAGGCCTTCCCTCTCTCGACTGCTGGCCAAGGCAGCACTAGGGTGATCATATGGGGTTGCTCGAGGTCTCGCTTGAGCTCCGGGGTCCTTATATACGCGGTGGAGGTCGGTTCCGAGGCGGCCGGCGATAAGGACGACGGCGAACCGCCTCCCTGTAGCGTCAGGGCGTCGTGGCGGCGACGAGGGCTTGCGGACAAGGCTGCGGATGAGCTTGAGCTGTTCAAGGGGCCAGGTGGCGAGCCGGGGTGGCTTGGGCGGCGCTGAACGGAGCAGAGGCTGTCGTCCGACGCCAGCGTGCCGCCATAAGTGCTCTGGCGGTGGCGTTGTGCGGCTTTGGACTGTTCCTGCGAGTGGATGAGGTCGGGCGCGGCTCTGCGGGCGAGCGGGGGTAGGTGGCGTGAAGCGGGCGCGATGCGGCGGCTCGGGCGCACGTGCGTGCCAAATGCACGCTCTGGGCACGCCCAGAGCACGCCCACCAGGTGCTCGGCGAAGCACCAGTGCATGCTACAGGGCTTGGTTGATGCTGGCACTTAGCAGACCTTGGTTAGGAGCAGCTGGGAGTTTAGTGGACATGCTAGATTGTCCTGAGGTGCAAGGTCACAGTGCAAAACAAAAATCATGTCAAAACTGATCATGCCCATAAGGTGTTTGACAAAATGCCAAGAGCACTTAGGCATTTCTTGGAGTGGCCAAATTCTCCAGGCTAGTGCTCTTTGGATGCACAAGAGGGTGGTGAGGTTAGTTTGAGAAAAGCACAAACTTGCTAGTGCAAGTTTTGCAGAACTTCAAATCTGGACAGGATGTGAATGGAATGATTTCATGAACCAAAAATATGCCAATGATTGCATGCTCCTGGAATTAGGAGTTTAACATGGAGGACTACAAGTAGGAGAAAGAATCAATGGCTAAAGAGCAAGAAAAAATATGGTTGCTGTACAAACCATCATGTTGGACCATAATGAAGATGAGGTTGTTTCACTCAAAATTTTCAAAGAACATCACTGGATTTTTGCATATAATGGAATGATATGCTCCTACTGACATCCCATAATTTTGGTGGAAGCTAGAAACAAGTATTTAAAAGGGTTGTAGTGCAAAACTGTCCACTGGACCAGAGAAGAAAAACATGTGTAGCACTCAAAATATGCAATGAATGAAATATATTATTGCACAAAAGTGATTTAGAGACATCATATGACATCTCCAAATTTTGGCTGGATTTTTAGATAAATATATCAAATGGTTGTAGTTCAAAAAGATCTCCAAGAACTTAAAACAAGTCATTTTAATGAATAAAGCTCAGGGTGAGATAATTTAATAAATAAGTCTACTGATTGAGGGATGTTTTCAGATGAGAGGGAAAATAAGTCCAATATGTTTTGGAAGGATCATTCCTTAACATTAAAAGAAAAGTTTTGAAATCAACAGAGATATTCTTGCAGGCAAAATTTTTGAACTCTTGGCAAAAATTTAATAACTAAAACCTGGTTAAATTTTTGGGGTGTTACAGCATAGGATGAAGATGGTCTCTCTCAAGCAACCCTGCAACCAAATAACAAAGAGTCTCTTGTGTCCCCAACACACCCAATACAATGGTAAATTGTATAGGTACACTAGTTCGGCAAAGAGATGGTGATACAAGTGCAATATCGATAGTAGATATGGGTATTTGTAATCTGAAATTATAAAACAGCAAGGTAACTAATGATAAAAGTGAGCGTAAACGGTATTGCAATGGTGGTAAACAAGGCATAGGGTTCATACTTTCACTAGTGCAAGTTCTCTCAACTGTAATAACATAATTGGATCATATAACTATCCCTCAACATGCAACAAAGAGTCACTCCAAAGCCACTAATAGCGGAGAACAAACGAAGAGATTATGGTAGGGTACGAAACCACCTCAAAGTTATCCTTTCTGCTCAATCTATTCAAGAGTCCGTAGTAAAATAACACAAAGGTATTCTTTCCGTTCAATCTATCATAGAGTTCGTACTAGAATAACACCTTAAGACACAAATCAACCAAAACCCTAATGTCACCTAGATACTCCATTGTCACCTCAAGTATCCGTGGGCATGATTATACGATATGCATCACACAATCTCAGATTCATCTATTCAACCATCACAAAGTATTTCAAAGAGTGCCCCAAAGTTTCTACCGGAGAGTCAAGACGAAAACGTGTGCCAATCCCTATGCATAGGTTCATGGGCGGAACCCGCAAGTTGATCACCAAAACATACATCAAGTGGATCATGTGAATATCCCATTGTTACCACAAATAAGCACGACAAGACATACATCAAGTGTTCTCAAATCCTTAAAGACTCAATCCGATAAGATAACTTCAAAGGGAAAACTCAATTCATCACAAGAGAGTAGAGGGGGAGAGACATCATAAGATCCAACTATAATAGCAAAGCTTGCGATACATCAAGATCGTGCCATAGAGAGAACACGAGAGAGAGAGAGAGAGAGATCAAACACATAGCTACTGGTACATACCCTCAGCCCCGAGGGTGAACTACTCCCTCCTCGTTGTGGAGAGCGCCGGGATGATGAAGATGGCCACCGGTGAGGGATCCCCCCTCCGGCAGGGTGCCGGAACGGGCTCCCGAGAGGTTTTTGGTGGCTACAGAGGCTTGCGGCGGCAGAACTCCCGATCTATTGTTCGCTTCGATGTTTTTAGGGTATATGGGAATATATAGGCGAAAGAAGTCACTCGGGGGAGCCTCAAGGGGCCCACGAGACAGGGGGCGCGCCCAGTAGGGGGGCGCCCCCACCCTCGTGGCCACCTCGAAGCTTCCTTGACTTCAACTCCAAGTCTCCTGGATCGCTTCCGTTCCAAAAATAACGCTCCCGACAATTTCATTCCGTTTGGACTCCGTTTGATATTCCTTTTCTTCGAAACACTGAAATAGGCAATAAAACAGCAATATGGGATGGGCCTCCCGTTAATAGGTTAGTTCCAAAAGTAATATAAAAGTGTATAATAAAGCCCGTAAACATTCAAAACAGATAAGATAATAGCATGAATGCTTCATAAATTATAGATACGTTGGAGACATATCAGCATCCCCAAGATTAATTCCTGCTCGTCCTCGAGTAGGTAAATGATAAAAGAAAGAATTTATGAAGTGTGAATGCTAGCAGGTGCACAAGTTTGATCAATGAAAATTTCAATCACCTTTTCTAGCATGATTATATGTCATAACATTAGTTCATCTCATAAAACTTCTCAAGATCAAGTAACAAGCTATTCACATGTCAAAGCATAGACCATAAACTTTCTTGAAACTTAGCAAACTTCATTCTTAGTCATCAAACAATTACAATTCATCTTATTTTCAGGAAGGGTCTATGTCACAGCTTTGATTTAGCAAACTCCACATACTCAACTATCATATAGTCTTCTACAATTGCTAACACTCACGCAGTACTTATGGTTATGGAGTTTTAATCGGACACTGAGAAAGATAGGGGCTTATAATTTTGCCTCCCAACGTATTCACCTTTGGGTGATGTCAACAATAATAGTTCATGCTAACTTACATCCAATTGGATATATATATATATATATATATATATATATATATATATATATATATATATATATATATATCAGGATCTTTCCGACACGAGGTGCTTGCCAAAGGATAAAATGAAAAAGGGAAAGGTGAAGATCACCTTGACTCTTGCATAAAGTAAAATATAGGCCCTTCGCAGAGGGAAGCAGGGATTTGCAGAGGTGCCAGAGCTCGATTTTGAAATAGAGACGAAAATAATTTTGAGAGGTATGCTATCATTGTGAACATAACAACCAAGAATTCCCAATATCTTCCATACTACATACATTATAGGCGGTTCCCAAACAGAATGGTAAAGTTTTTACTCCCCCTCCACCAACAATCACACTCCACGGCCATCCGAAACAACGGGGTACCGTCCATACCAACAACAGTCCTGGGGGAGTTTTGTTTTAATTATTTTTGATTTGATTTTGATCTTTTGATCATGGGACTGGGCATCCCGGTTACCAGCCATTTTTCTCGTGAATGATGAGCGAAGTCCACTCATCTTGAGAATAACCCACCTAGCATGAAAGATACTGACAACCCCTAGTCGCTACATGAGCAATTCGGGCATACAAAACAGATTATTATTTGAAGGTTTAGAGTTTGGCACATGCAAATTTACTTGGAACAGCAGGTAAATACCGCATATAGGTAGGTATGGTGGACACTCAGGCAAAAACTAGGTTTAAGGATATTTAGAAGCACAAGTAGTATCTCTACTTGGTGCAAGGAATTTTGGCTAGCATGAGGGGGAAAGGCAAGCTCAACATGTTTGAATGATCCAAGACAATATACTTTAACTAAGATGTGAGAAAACATAACCCATTACGTTGTCTTCCTTGTCCAACATCAACTCTTTAGCATGTCATACTTAATGAGTGCTCACAATTATAAAAGATGTCCAAGATAGTATATTTATATGTGAAATCTCTCTTCCTTCAATATTCTTTCATGAATTGTTCAAATGACCAATACAATGCTTGCTAACCTTCAATAAATTTACAACCTCTACTTCTTAGATGTGAAGTCATTACTCCCCATGGGATAAGAAAATGAAACATATACAATTTCAGATTTATGACATTCAACTCATTCAACCATTTACTCATAGGATATAAGTGAAGCACACGAGTAAATGACAAACTACTCCAAAAAGATATAAGTGAAGATCAATGAGTAGCTAAATAATTAAGTAGCTATGTGAAGACTCTCTCTCATTTAAGAATTTCAGATCTTGGTATTTTATTCAAGCAGCAAGCAAAGCAAGATAGAATGATATTGCAAGGATAGCACAACTCATGTGAAGAAGCAAAAACTTAGGCTCAACCGATAGTTGTTGAAGAAGAAAGGTGGGATGCCTAACGGGGCATCCCCAAGCTTAGATGCTTGAGACTTCTTGGAATATTATCTTGGGGTGCCTTGGGCATCCCCAAGCTTGAACTTCTGTGTCTCCTTAATCCCTCTCATATCATGGTTTCTCTATTTCTCAAAAACTTCATCCACATAAAACTCAACAAGAACTCGTGAGATAAGTTAGTATAAACCAATGCAAAACCTTATCCTTTTCTACTGTAACAAATCACTAAAATTATTATTCAACATTGCATACTAAATGCCTCTGCATATTTAATACTCCTATCCTCAAATAGAATCATTAAACAAGCAAACATATGCAAACAATGCAACCCTAACAGCAATCTGCCAAAACAGTATAGTCTGTAAAGAATGCAAGATTCATCATACTTCCCTAACTCCAAAAATTATGAGAAAAATACCCCATTGTAGAAGATTTATCAGATCTCAATATGCAAAAAGTTTCAACATTATACCATTCTCTTACTTTTCTAGGGAAGTTTTGCAACAGTGGTAAACTTTCTGTTTTCAAACAGCAACATGTATACTAGCAAAATAAGCATGGTAAAGGCTATCCTTGACATTTTTATTGAAAATATAGATGCAAAACATTAATCTAAACAACAGCAAGCAAATACTAACAAGATAAAATGAGGCTCCAAGCAAAACACATATCATGTGGTGAATAAAAATATAGCTCCAAGTGAAGTTACCGATGAACGAAGACGAAAGAGGGGATGCCATCCGGGGCATCCCTAAGCTTAGGCTCTTGGTTGTTCTTGAATATTACCTTGGGGTGCCTTGGGCATCCCCAATATTAGGCTCTTGCCACTCCTTATTCCATAGTCCATCGAATCTTTACCCAAAACTTGAAAACTTCACAACACAAAACTCAACAGAAAACTCGTAAGCTCCGTTAGTATAAGAAAATAAAACCACCACTTAGGTACTGTAATAAACTCATTCTAAATTCATATTGGTGTAATATATACTGTATTCCAACTTATCTATGGTTCATACCCTCCGATACTACTCATAGATTCATCAAAATAAGCAAACAACACATAGAAAACAGAATCTGTCAAAAACAGAACAGTCTGTAGTAATATGTACCAAACGTATACTTCTGGAATTCCAAAAATCCTACCAAATTAGGAAGTCCTAAGAAATTTGTGTACCAATCCATAGCAAAAATAATCAGATCATAATCACATTTCTGTGAATTATCAAAACTAATTTACTGGGTGCAAAAGTTTCTGATTTTCAGCAGGATCAACACAACTATCACCGTAAGCTATCCTAAAGGTCTTACTTGGCACTTTATTGAAACAAAAGCTATAAAACATGATTACTACAGTATCATAATCATGTGATCACACAAAAACAGTAAGGATAAATATTGGGTTGTCTCCCAACAAGCGCTTTTCTTTAATGCCTTTCTAGCTAGGCATGATGATGACAATGATGCTCACATAAAAGATAAGGGTTGAAACATAACGGGAGCATCATGAAGCATAAGACTAGCACATTTAAGCCTAACCCACTTCCTATGCATAGGGATTTTGTGAGAAAACAATTTAAGGGAACAATAATCAACTAGCATAGGAAGGCAAAACAAACATAACTTCAAAACTTTAAGCACATAGAGAGGAAACTTGATATTATTGCAATTCCTACAAGCATATATTCCTCCCTCATAATAATTTTTCAGTAGCATCATGAATGAATTCAACAATATAACCAGCACATAAAGCATTCTTTTCATGATCTACAAGCATAGAAAATTTACTACTCTCCACATAAGCAAATTTCTTCTCATGATTAGTAGTGGGAGAAACTCAACAAAATAATTATCATGCGAGGCATAATCCAATTGAAAACTAAAATCATGATGACAAGTTTCATGGTTATCATTATTCTTAATAGCATACAAGTCATCACAATAGCAACTTTGTTCTCATAATCAATTGGAACCTCTTCCGAAATAGTGGATTCATCACTAAATAAAGTCATGACCTCTCCAAATCCACTTTCATATTCATCACAATAAAATTGAACATCCTCCAAAATAGTGGGATCACTACTTCCTAAAGTTGACACTCTTCCAAACCCACTTCCATCAATATAACCATCATAAGTAGGTGGCATACTATTATCATAACAAATTTGCATATCAAAACTTGGGAGGCTAAAAATATCATCTTCATCAAACATAGCTTCCCCAAGCTTGTGGCTTTGCATATCATTAGCAGCATGGATATTAAAGTAATTCATACTAACAACATTGCAATCATGGTCATCATACAAAGATCTAGTACCAAACATTAATGCATTCTTCTTCTAGCACTTGAGCACATTTCTCCTTTCCATCATTCTCACGGAAGATATTAAAAAGATGAAGCGTATGAGACAAACTCAATTCCATTTTTTTGTGTAGTTTTCTTTTATATACTAAACTAGTGATAAAACAAGAAACAAAAAGATTCGATTGCAAGATCTAAAGATATACCTTCAAGCACTCACCTCCCCGGCAACGGCGCCAGAAAAGAGCTTGATGTCTACTACACAACCTTCTTCTTGTAGACGTTGTTGGGCCTCCAAGTGGATGAACTAAGGTTTATCAATCCATGGGAGGCGTAGGATGAAGATGGTCCCTCTCAAGCAACCCTGCAACCAAATAACAAAGAGTCTCTTGTGTCCCCAACACACCCAATACAATGAAATTGTATAGGTGCACTAGTTCGGCGAAGAGATGGTGATACAAGTGCAATATGGATAGTAGATATGGGTATCTGTAATCTGAAATTATAAAAACAGCAAGGTAACTAATGATAAAAGTGAGCGTAAACGGTATTGCAATGGTGGGAAACAAGGCATAGGGTTCATACTTTCACTAGTGCAAGTTCTCTCAACAATAATAACACAATTGGATCATATAACTATCCCTCAACATGCAACAAAGAGTCACTCCAAAGCCACTAATAGCAGAGAACAAACAAAGAGATTATGGTAGGGTACGAAACCACCTCAAAGTTATCCTTTCTGCTCAATCTATTCAAGAGTCCGTAGTAAAATAACACAAAGCTATTCTTTTCGTTCAATCTATCATAGAGTTTGTACTAGAATAACACCTTAAGACACAAATCAACCAAAACCCTAATGTCACCTAGATACTCCATTGTCACCTCAAGTATCCGTGGGCATGATTATACGATATGCATCACACAATCTCAGATTCATCTATTCAACCATCACAAAGTACTTCAAAGAGTGCCCCAAAGTTTCTACCGGAGAGTCAAGACGAAAACGTGTGCCAACCCCTATGCATAGGTTCATGGGCGGAACCCGCAAGTTGATCACCAAAACATACATCAAGTGGATCACGTGAATATTCCATTGTCACCACAGATAAGCACGACAAGACATACATCAAGTGTTCTCTAATCCTTAAAGACTCAATCCGATAAGATAACTTCAAAGGGAAAACTCAATTCATCACAAGAGAGTAGAGGGGGAGAAATATCATAAGATCCAACTATAATAGCAAAGCTCGCGATACATCAAGATCATGCCATAGAGAGAACATGAGAGAGAGAGAGAGATCAAACACATAGCTACTGGTACATACCCTCAGCCCCGAGGGTGAACTACTCCCTCCACGTCATGGAGAGCGCCGGGATGATGAAGATGGCCACCGGTGAGGGATCCCCCCTCAGGCAGGGTGCCGGAATGGGCTCCCGAGAGGTTTTTGGTGGCTACAGAGGCTTGCGGCGGCGGAACTCCCGATCTATTGTTCGCTTTGATGTTTTTAGGGTATATGGGAATATATAGGCGAAAGAAGTCGGTCGGGGGAGCCTCGAGGGGCCCACGAGACAGGGGGCGCGCCCAGTAGGGGGGCGCGCCCCCACCCTCGTGGCCACCTTGAAGCTTCCTTGACTTCAACTCCAAGTCTCCTGGATCACTTCCGTTCCAAAAATAACACTCCCGAAGGTTTCATTCCGTTTGGACTCCGTTTGATATTCCTTTTCTTCGAAACACTGAAATAGGCAATAAAACAACAATATGGGCTGGGCCTCCGGTTAATAGGTTAGTCCCAAAAGTAATGTAAAAGTGTATAATAAAGCCCGTAAACATTCAAAACAGATAAGATAATAGCATGAATGCTTCATAAATTATAGATACGTTGGAGACGTATCACTCCACACCGCTCCAAATGGAGATTAGCATCCGCAAGGGTGTGAACTTCGAGATACATCATCGTCTCTGCGTGCCTTGGTTATCTCTTACCCGAGCCCTTTACTTATGCACTTTACTTTGTGATAGCCATATTGTTCTTTGTCATGTATCTTGCTATCACCTAGTTACTTATCTTGCTTAGCATAAGTTGTTGGTGCACATAGGTGAGCCTAGTTGTTGTAGGTTTTGTGCTTGACAAATTAACCGGTAGGTTTATTCCGCATTTGTTCAAGCCTAAACCGTAATTATTTTAAAGCGCCTATTCACCCCCCCCCCCCTCTAGGTGACATCCTCGATCTTTCAACTTGGTATTTGTTTATGTATTCACACATGTATTTAAGTTTCTGATCAATACAATTATAGCATGAATAATAAACTTTTATCATGATTAAGGAAATATAATAATAACCACTTTATTATTGCCTCTAGGGCATATTTCCAACAGTATGGACACCAAATTGTACCTCATGTCAACCATCTTAGGAGATCAAGTTGTCTCAGAGACGGAGTCCAGATGGTGGAGGACACGGGTGTGATGCCCCTGTGTAGCAAGGTCGTCGGGGAGCAGCGTGTACTTAATTGGAAACCACCGTGGAGGGGAAATGAGTTTTTAGGGGTGGAGGGGAAGGAGTAGTAGGTGGTGGCGTCGCCGATGCGCAGCAAGTTACCAAGCAGAGATCGCCGCTGGAGGAGACGAGCTATGAGGCAGAGGATACACCAAGGATGACGAGGTGGTGGTGGCCGATGGGCGGTTGGGCTGCTACGGCAGGGGAGAACGCAGGAAAGGCGTGGGGGACAGACGGTGTCGGCAACATACTTTTGGATGTCCGCGTCAGAGAAGACGGGTAGTGTTGGGGAACGTAGTAATTTCAAAAAAATTCCTACGCACACACAAGATCATGATGATGCATAGCAACGAGAGGGGAGAGTGTTCTCCACGTACCCTCGTAGACCAAAAGCGGAAGCGTTAGAACAACGCGGTTGATGTAGTCGTACGTCTTCACGGCCCGACCAATCAAGCACCGAAACTATGGCACCTCCGAGTTCTAGCACACGTTCAGCTCGATGACGATCCCCGGACTCCGATCCAGCAGGGTGTCAGGGAAGAGTTCCGTCAGCACGACGGCGTGGTGACAATCTTGATGTTCTACCGTCGAGGGCTTCGCCTAAGCACCGCTACAATATATCGAGGACTATGGTGGAGGGGGGCACCGCACACGGCTAAGAGATCTTTGAGATCAATTGTTGTGTCTAGAGGTGCCTCCTGCCCCCGTATATAAAGGAGCCAAGGGGGAGGGGGCGGCCGGCCAAGGAGGGCGCGCCAAGGGGGAGTCCTACTCCCACTGGGAGTAGGACTCCCTTCTTTCCTAGTTGGAGGAGGAGAAGGGGGAAGGAGGAGGGAGAGAGGACGGAAAGGGGGGCGCCTGTTGGAAATATGCCCTAGAGGCAATCATAAAAGTATTATTATATTTCCTTGTTCATGATAATTGTCTTTTATTCATGCTATAACTGTATTATCCGGAAATCGTAATACACGTGTGAATACATAGACCACAATATGTCCCTAGTGAGCCTCTAGTTGACTAGCTCGTTGTGATCAACAGATAGTCATGGTTTCCTGGCTATGGACATTGGATGTCGTTGATAATGGGATCACATCATTAGGAGAATGATGTGATGGACAAGACCCAATCCTAAGCATAGCACAAGATCGTGTAGTTCGTTTGCAAGAGCTTTTCCAATGTCAAGTATCTCTTCCTTAGACCATGAGATCGTGTAACTCCCGGATACCGTAGGAGTGCTTTGGGTGTATCAAACGTCACAACGTAACTGGGTGACTATAAAGGTGCACTACAGGTATCTCCGAAAGTGTCTGTTGGGTTGACACGGATCGAGACTGGGATTTGTCACTCCGTATGACGGAGAGGTATCTCTGGGCCCACTTGGTAATGCATCATCATAATGAGCTCAAAGTGACCAAGTGGTTGGTCACAGGATCATGCATTACGGTACGAGTAAAGTGACTTGCCGGTAACGAGACTGAACAAGGTATTGGGATACCGACGATCGAGTCTCGGGCAAGTAACGTACCGATTGACAAAGGGAATTGTATACGGGATTTGATCGAATCCTCGACATCGTGGTTCAACTGATGAAATCATCATGGAACATGTGGGAGCCAACATGGGTATCCAGATCCCGCTGTTGGTTATTGACCGGAGAGTGGTCTCAGTCATGTCTGCATGTCTCCCGAACCCGTAGGGTCTACACACTTAAGGTTCGATGACGCTAGGGTTATTAGGAAGACTTGTATGTGATTACCTAATGTTGTTCGGAGTCCCGGATGAGATCTCGGACGTCACGAGGAGTTCCAGAATGGTCCGGAGGTGAAGTTTTATATATGGGAAGTTGTCATACGGACACCGGAAAGTTTCGGGGGCTTATCGGTATTGTACCGGGGCCACCGGAGAGGTTCCGGGGGTCCACCGGGAGGGGCCACCCCTCCCGGAGGGCCACATGGGCCGCAAAGGGGAGGGAGCCAGCCCCTGGAGGGCTGGGCGTGCCCCACCTTGGGCCCATGCGCCTAGGGTTGGGGGGGAAACCCTAAGGGGGGCGCCCCCCTTGCTTGGGGGGCAAGTCCCCCCTCCCTGGCCGCCGCCCCCCCTCTAGATCCCATCTAGAGGGGTCGGCCCCCCTTGCCCCTTCCCCTATAAATAGAGGGGTGAGGGGAGGGCTGCTGTACACACAATACCAAGGCGCAACCCCTCCCCTCCCCAACACCTCTCCTCCTCCGTTACGTGCTTGGCGAAGCCCTGTCGGAGTACTACTGCACCAACATCACCACGCCGTCGTGTTGCCGTTGGAGCGATCTTCCTCAACCTCTCCTTCCTCCTTGCTGGATCAAGACGGAGGAGATGTCGTCCGTTCCGTACGTGTGTTGAACGCGGAGGTGCTGTCCGTTCAGCACTTGGACATCGGTGATCCGAATCACGACGAGTACGACTCCATCATCACCCTTCCCGTGAACGCTTCCGCGCCCGATCTACAAGTGGTATGTAGATGTAAACTCACTCCCTTGACTCGTTGCTTGGATGAACTCATAGATGGATCTTGGTGAAACCGTAGGAAAATTTTTAATTTTCTGCAACGTTCCCCAACAGTGGCATCATGAGCTAGGTCTATGCGTAGTTCTCTAATGCACGAGTAGAACACAATTTTGTTGTGGGTGTGGATCTTGTCAACTTGCTTGCTACTACTAGTCTTTTCTTGCTTCAGCGGTATTGTGGGATGAAGCGGCCCGGACCAACCTTACACGTACGCTTACGTGAGACCGGTTCCACTGACTGACATGCACTAGTTGCATAAGGTGGCTGGCGGGTGTCTGTCTCTCCCACTTTAGTTGGAGCGGATTCGATGAAAAGGGTCCTTATGAAGGGTAAATAGAAGTTGACAAAATCACGTTGTGGTTATTCGTAGGTAAGAAAACGTTCTTGCTAGAACCCAATTGCAGCCACGTAAAAGATGCAACAACAATTAGAGGACGTCTAACTTGTTTTTGCAGCGATTGTTCATGTGATGTGATATGGCCAGAAGTTGTGATGAATGCTGATTGATATATTGTGATGTATGAGATCATGTTCTTGTAATAGGATTCACGACTTGCATGTCGATGAGTATGACAACCGGCAGGAGCCATAGGAGTTGTCTTTATTTTTTGTATGACCTGCGTGTCATTGAAGAACGCCATGTAAATTACTTTACTTTATTGCTAAACGCGTTAGCCATAGAAGTAGAAGTAGTCGTTGGCGTGACAACTTCATGAAGACACGATGATGGAGATCATGATGATGGAGATCATGGTGTCATGCCAGTGACAAGATGATCATGGAGCCCCGAAGATGGAGATCAATGGAGCTATATGATATTGGCCATATCATGTCACTACTATATAATTGCATGTGATGTTTATTATGTTTATGCATCTTGTTTACTTAGAACGACGGTAGTAAATAAGATGATCCCTTACAACAATTTCAAGAAGTGTTCTCCCCTAACTGTGCACCGTCGCTACAGTTCGTCGTTTCGAAGCACCACGTGATGATCGGGTGTGATAGATCCTTACGTTCACATACAACGGGTGTAAGACAGTTTTACACATGCAAAACACTTAGGGTTAACTTGACGAGCCTAGCATGTACAGACATGGCCTTGGAACACGGAGACCGAAAGGTCGAACACGAGTCGTATGGAAGATACAATAAACATGAAGATGTTCACCGACGATGACTAGTCCGTCTCACGTGATGATCGGACACGGCCTAGTCGACTCGGATCGTGTAACACTTAGATGACTAGAGGGATGTCAAATCTGAGTGGGAGTTCATTGAATAATTTTATTAGATGAACTTAATTATCATGAACTTAGTCTAAAACCTTTTGCAAATATGTCTTGTAGATCAAATGGCCAACGCTCATGTCAACATGAACTTCAACGCGTTCCTAGAGAAAACCAAGCTGAAAGATGATGGCAGCAACTATACGGACTGGGTCCGGAACCTAAGGATCATCCTCATAGCTGCCAGGAAACAATATGTCCTAGAAGGACCGCTAGGTGACGCTCCCGTCCTAGAGAACCAAGACGTTATGAACGCTTGGCGGTCTCGTGCTGATGATTACTCCCTCGTTCAGTGCGGCATGCTTTACAGCTTAGAACCAGCGCTCCAAAAGCGTTTTGAGCATCACGGAGCATATGAGATGTTCGAAGAGCTGAAACTAGTTTTCCAAGCTCATGCCCGGGTCGAGAGATATGATGTCTCCGACAAGTTCTATAGTTGTAAGATGGAGGAAAACAGTTCTGTCAGTGAGCACATACTCAAAATGTCTGGGTTGCACAACCGCCTGACTCAGCTGAACATTAACCTCCCTGATGAGGCAGTCATTGACAGAATCCTCCAGTCGCTCCCACCAAGCTACAAGAGCTTTGTGATGAACTACAACATGCAGGGGATGGTGAAGGCCATTCCTGAAGTGTTCTCAATGCTTAAGTCAGCAGAGGCTGAAATCAAGAAAGAACATCAAGTGTTGATGGTCAATAAGACCACTAAGTTCAAGAAGGGCAAGGGCAAGAAGAACTTCAAGAAGGACGGCAAGGATGTTGCCGCGCCCGGTAAGCCAGTTACCGGGAAGAAGTCAAAGAATGGACCCAAGCCTGGGACTGAGTGCTTTTATTGCAAGGGGAAGGGTCACTGGAAGCGGAACTACCCCAAATACTTAGCGGATAAGAAGGCCGGCAACACCAAAGGTATATTTGATATA
Source organism: Triticum timopheevii (assembly GCA_963921465.1). Classification (NCBI taxonomy): domain Eukaryota; kingdom Viridiplantae; phylum Streptophyta; class Magnoliopsida; order Poales; family Poaceae; genus Triticum; species Triticum timopheevii. The sequence goes on from OY997270.1 coordinate 595,033,613, forward strand.
CATGTAACTAATGTGTACCTTACCAGTACTCGTAGTAACTCCTGGGTATTTGATACCGGTGCCGTTGCTCATATTTGTAACTCACAGCAGGAGCTGCGGAATAAACGGAGACTGGCGAAGGACGAGGTGACGATGCGCGTCGGGAATGGTTCCCGAGTCGATGTGATCGCCGTCGGCACGCTGCCTCTACATTTACCTACGAGATTAGTTTTGAACCTTAATAATTGTTATTTAGTGCCAAGTTTGAGCATGAACATTGTATCAGGATCTCGTTTAATACGAGATGGATACTCATTTAAATCCAAGAATAATGGTTGTTCTATTTATATGAGAGATATGTTTTATGGTCATGCTCCGATGGTCAATGGTTTATTCTTAATGAATCTCGAGCGTAATATTACACATATTCATAGTGTGAATGCCAAAAGATGTAAAGTTGATAACGATAGTCCCACATACTTGTGGCACTGCCGCCTTGGTCACATTGGTGTCAAGTGCATGAAGAAGCTCCATGCTGATGGACTTTTAGAGTCTCTTGATTATGAATCATTTGACACATGCGAACCGTGCCTCATGGGCAAAATGACCAAGACTCCGTTCTCTAGAACAATGGAGCGAGCAACCAACTTGTTGGAAATCATACATACCGATGTGTGCGGTCCAATGAGCGTTGAGGCTCGCGGAGGATATCGTTATGTTCTCACTCTCACTGATGATTTGAGTAGATATGGGTATGTCTACTTAATGAAACACAAGTCTGAGACCTTTGAAAAGTTCAAGGAATTTCAGAATGAAGTAGAGAATCAACGTGACCGAAAAATAAAGTTCCTACGATCAGATCATGGAGGAGATATCTAAGTCACGAATTTGGCACACACTTAAGGAAATGTGGAATCATTTCACAACTCACGCCGCCTGGAACACCTCAGCGTAACGGTGTGTCCGAACATCGTAATCACACTCTATTGGATATGGTGCGGTCTATGATGTCTCTTACCGATTTACCGCTATCATTTTGGGGATACGCTCTAGAGACAGCTACATTCACTTTAAATAGGGCACCGTCTAAATCCGTTGAGACGACACCGTATGAATTATGGTTTGGGAAGAAACCTAAGCTGTCGTTTCTAAAAGTTTGGGGATGCGATGCTTATGTCAAGAAACTTCAACCTGAAAAGCTCGAATCCAAGTCGGAAAAATGCGTCTTCATAGGATACCCTAAGGAAACCGTTGGGTATACCTTCTACTTAAGATCCGAGGGCAAGATCTTTGTTGCCAAGAATGGATGCTTTCTGGAAAAAGAGTTTCTCTCGAAAGAAGTAAGTGGGAGGAAAGTAGAACTCGATGAAGTACTACCTCTCGAACGGGAAAGTGGTGCAGCTCAGGAAAATGTTCCTGTGATGCCTACGCCAATTGAAGAGGAAAATAATGATGATGATCAAGGTACTTCGGATCAAGTTACTACTGAACTTTGTAAGTCCACAAGGACACGTTCCGCACCAGAGTGGTACGGCAACCCTGTCCTGGAAATCATGTTGTTAGACAACGGTGAACCTTCGAACTATGAAGAAGCGATGGCGGGCCCAGATTCCAACAAATGGCTTAAAGCCATGAAATCCGAGATAGAATCCATGTATGAAAACAAAGTATGGACTTTGACAGACTTGCCCGATGATCGGCGAGCGATAGAAAACAAATGGATTTTTAAGAAGAAGACGGACGCAGATGGTAATGTTACCATTTATAAAGCTCGACTTGTCGCTAAGGGTTATCGACAAGTTCAAGGGATTGACTACGACGAGACATTCTCTCCCGTAGCGAAGCTGAAGTCCGTCCGAATCATGTTAGCAATTGCCGCATACTATGATTATGAGATATGGCAGATGGACGTCAAAACGGCATTCCTTAACGGACATCTTAAGGAAGAGCTGTATATGATACAGCCGGAAGGTTTTGTCGATCCTAAGAACGCTAGAAAAGTATGCAAGCTCCAGCGATCCATTTATGGACTGGTGCAAGCATCTTGGAGTTGGAACATTCGCTTTGATGAGATGATCAAAGCGTTTGGGTTTATGCAGACTTATGGAGAAGCCTGCGTTTACAAGAAAGTGAGTGGGAGCTCTGTAGCATTTCTCATATTATATGTAGATGACATACTCTTGATGGGAAATGATATAGAACTTCTAGACAGCATTAAGGCCTACTTGAATAAGTGTTTTTCAATGAAGGACCTTGGAGAAGCTGCGTATATATTAGGCATCAAGATCTATAGAGATAGATCGAGATGCCTCATAGGTCTTTCACAAAGCACATACCTTGATAAGATTTTGAAGAAGTTCAAAATGGATCAGTCCAAGAAGGGGTTCTTGCCTATGTTACAAGGTGTGAGATTGAGCTTGGCTCAATCCCTGACCACGGCAAAAGATAAAGAAGAGATGAGTGTCATCCCCTATGCTTCAGCCATAGGATCTATTATGTATGCCATGCTGTGTACCAGACCTGATGTAAACCTTGCCGTAAGTTTGGTAGCAAGGTACCAAAGTAATCCCGGCAAGGAACACTGGACAGCGGTCAAGAATATCCTGAAGTACCTGAAAAGGACAAAGGACATGTTTCTCATTTATGGGGCTGACGAAGAGCTCGTCGTAAAGGGTTACGTCGACGCTAGCTTCGACACAGATCTGGATGACTCTAAGTCACAAACCGGATACGTGTATATGTTGAATGGTGGAGCAGTAAGCTGGTGCAGCTGCAAGCAGAGCATCGTGGTGGGATCTACATGTGAAGCGGAGTACATGGCAGCCTCGGAGGCAGCGCATGAAGCAATTTGGGTGAAGGAGTTCATCACCGACCTAGGAGTCATACCCAATGCGTCGGGGCCGAGCAAACTCTTCTGTGATAACACTGGAGCTATTGCCCTTGCCAAGGAGCCCAGGTTTCACAAGAAGACCAGGCACATCAAGCGTCGTTTCAACTCCATCCGTGAAAATGTTCAAGATGGAGACATAGATATTTGCAAAGTACATACGGATCTGAATGTCGCAGATCCGTTGACTAAACCTCTCTCGCGAGCAAAACATGATCAACACCAGAACTCTATGGGTGTTCGATTCATCACAATGTAACTAGGCTATTGACTCTAGTGCAAGTGGGAGACTGTTGGAAATATGCCCTAGAGGCAATAATAAAAGTATTATTATATTTCCTTGTTCATGATAATTGTCTTTTATTCATGCTATAACTGTATTATCCGGAAACCGTAATACACGTGTGAATACATAGACCACAAGATGTCCCTAGTGAGCCTCTAGTTGACTAGCTCGTTGTGATCAACAGATAGTCATGGTTTCCTGGCTATGGACATTGGATGTCGTTGATAATGGGATCACATCATTAGGAGAATGATGTGATGGACAAGACCCAATCCTAAGCATAGCACAAGATCGTGTAGTTCGTTTGCTAGAGCTTTTCCAATGTCAAGTATCTCTTCCTTAGACCATGAGATCGTGTAACTCCCGGATACCGTAGGAGTGCTTTGGGTGTATCAAACGTCACAACGTAACTGGGTGACTATAAAGGTGCACTACAGGTATCTCCGAAAGTGTCTGTTGGGTTGACACGGATCGAGACTGGGATTTGTCACTCTGTATGACGGAGAGGTATCTCTAGGCCCACTCGGTAATGCATCATCATAATGAGCTCAAAGTGACCAAGTGGTTGGTCACAGGATCATGCATTACGGTACGAGTAAAGTGACTTGCCTGTAACGAGACTGAACAAGGTATTGGGATACCGACGATCGAGTCTCGGGCAAGTAACGTACCGATTGACAAAGGGAATTGTATACGGGATTTGATCAAATCCTCGACATCGTGGTTCAACCGATGAAATCATCGTGGAACATGTGGGAGCCAACATGGGTATCCATATCCCGCTGTTGGTTATTGACCGGAGAGTGGTCTCGGTCATGTCTGCATGTCTCCCGAACCCGTAGGGTCTACACACTTAAGGTTCGGTGACGCTAGGGTTATTAGGAAGACTTGTATGTGATTACCGAATGTTGTTCGGAGTCCCGGATGAGATCCCAGACGTCATGAGGAGTTCCGGAATGGTCCGGAGGTGAAGTTTTATATATGGGAAGTTGTCATACGGACACCGGAAAGTTTCAGGGGCTTATCGGTATTGTACCGGGGCCACTGGAGAGGTTCCGGGGGTCCACCGGGAGGGGCCACCCCTCCCGGAGGGCCACATGGGCCGCAAAGGGGAGGGAGCCAGCCCCTGGAGGGCTGGGCGCGCCCCCCACCTTGGGCCCATGCGCCTAGGGTTGGGGGGGAACCCTAAGGGGGGCGCCCCCTTGCTTGGGGGGCAAGTCCCCCCTCCCTGGCCACCGCCCCACCTCTAGATCCCATCTAGAGGGGTCGGCCCCCCTTGCCCCTTCCCCTATAAATAGAGGGGTGAGGGGATGGCTGCTGTACACACAACACCAAGGCGCAGACCCTCCCCTCCCCAACACCTCTCCTCCTCCGTTACGTGCTTGGCAAAGCCCTGTCGGAGTACTACTGCACCAACATCACCACGCCGTCGTGTTGCCGTTGGAGCAATCTTCCTCAACCTCTCCTTCCTCCTTGCTGGATCAAGACGGAGGAGACGTCGTCCGTTCCGTACGTGTGTTGAACGCGGAGGTGCTGTCCGTTCAGCACTTAGACATCGGTGATCCGAATCACGACGAGTACGACTCCATCATCACCCTTCCCGTGAACGCTTCCGCATCCGATCTACAAGTGGTATGTAGATGCAAACTCACTCCCTTGACTCGTTGCTTAGATGAACTCATAGATGGATCTTGGTGAAACCGTAGGAAATTTTTTAATTTTCTGCAACGTTCCCCAACAGCGCCGCCCCCCTCTCCTTGTCCTATTCGGACTAGGGAGGGGAGGGGCGCGGCCCACCTCTTGCCTCCTCTCTTCCTCTCCACTAGGGTCCATGTAGGCCCATTAAGCCCCCGGGGGGTTTCGGTAACCTCCCGGTACTCCGGTAAAATCTCGATTTCACCCGGAACACTTCCGATATCCAAATATTGGCTTCCAATATATCAATCTTTATGTCTCGACCATTTCGAGACTCCTCGCCATGTCTGTAATCACATCCGAGACTCCGAACAAACTTCGGTACATCAAAACTCATAAACTCATAATATAACTGTCATCGAAACCTTAAGCATGCGGACCCTACGGGTTCGAGAACTATGTAGACATGACCTAGAACTATTTCCGGTCAATAACCAATAGCGGAACCTGGATGCTCATATTGGCTCCTACATATTCTACGATGATCTTTATCGGTCAAACCGCATAACAACATACGTTGTTCCCTTTGTCATCGGTATGTTACTTGCCCGAGATTTGATCGTTGGTATCCAATACCTAGTTCAATCTCGTTACTGGCAAGTCTCTTTACTCATTATGTAATGCATCATTCCGTAACTAACTCATTAGCTACATTGCTTGAAGGCTTATAGTGATGTGCATTACCGAGAGGGCCCAGAGATACCTCTCCGACGATCGGAGTGACAAAACCTAATCTCGAAATACGCCAACTCAACATGTACCTTTGGAGACACCTGTAGAGCTCCTTTATAATCACCCAGTTATGTTGTGACGTTTGGTAGCACACAAAGTGTTCCTCCGATAAACGGGAGTTGCATAATCTCATAGTTATAGGAACTTGTATAAGTCATGAAGAAAGCAATAGCAACATACTAAACGATCAAGTGCTAAGCTAACAGAATGGTTCAAGTCAATCACATCATTCTCCTAATGATGTGATCCCGTTAATCAAATGACAACACATGTCTATGGTTAGGAAACATAACCATCTTTGATTAATGAGCTAGTCAAGTAGAGGCATACTAGTGACATTAAGTTTGTCTATGTATTCACACATGCATCATGTTTCCGGCTAATACAATTATAGCATGAATAATAAACATTTATCATGATATGAAGAAATAAATAATAACTTTATTATTGCCTCTATGGCATATTTCCTTCAGGTAGAGGCGAAGAGAAGACGAGGGAGGGAAGAGGTGGAGGTGGTGGGCAGGTGGGGCTGTTGTGGCAAAAAGTAGACAGGATAGGCATTGGGGGTGAACGACAGCCGCCAGCGGAGCTACATCGGCCACCACCTAGATCAGTTCCATGGTGATTGGACGAGGCTGGGCAGAGACTAAGGGGTTGCTTTGCGAATCTGAAGAGGAATGGCATGCGTCTTTTTGCAAAATTGTCGCACCTTATCTCGTATGTGTTGTATGCCTTGGATGCAGATCTAATAGTTAGAAGTGATGGATGACAGATACACCATCATCACCAATTGAGATTTTTATAGGAGTAGAGATATGAAATGGCCAAGAGTGAAATGCAATTCTTTGTGTTGGAACCAAATGAGAAGCCCCAAGCTTTCCTTGCTTGCCTTAGGGCTCTCGTTGTGAAGTTTCAAAGTTTTGAGTCAAAGACCAATGATGGTTTTCTCGTTGCTCATCCGCTTTGCATGACATGCTTCTTGAAAATGGGCCGAACTACGATTTGAGCGTCGCTTTCGAGGATGAATCTGGTCTCTAAAGTTGAAAGAAACAGAGCCTAGTTACTCACTCTGATCTCTAAAGTTGAAACAAACAGAGCCTAGTTGCCGTTTACACTTAAATATTCAAAACATCTTATACTCTATATTTGTGAACAGAGGAAAATAGTACTACTAGTAGTAATACTGCTCCTTTGAAAATATTTGTTTTCTTTGAGTGTACGTCAATGATTTACCATATTTTTATAAAAGAAATAATGTTATTTACAAGAACTTGCGTGCGATGCATACATCAACACAAGTGAGCCACAAAACCTACACCAACACCTAAGCCTAAGCCTACTCTCTCACAAACCGGTCCAGCCTCCTTCCATTCTTTGATCTCGTTCATGACGTGTGTGGTTCGCCAACCGTTTTCTGTTGGCTTGTCCGATTGAACATCCGGGCATTTCTTTGTTTTCAAAGCGACCAAGCCACCGCAATAACAAACGTGCCAAAACCTCTCTTTTCCCCAGCTGTGTAGCTTCTTCTAGCTTGTAGCCATCAATCCAGCACTTGTGGATGAAACAACTCCATCCTTTGAAGCTCTGAATACTGCCACTCGAGTGACACGCGTCAACCTAGTCAAGGTCAAGCACTTTGACTTGGTTCGCCGTCACCTGCGCTAACCAACCCCTCTCCACTCCCTCCTGCTCCCCCGACGAACTCCACCGAAGAAAAAAAAAATCGGCACAGGAGCAAATCCCTAGGCCGCTCTGCCCTGCTCCGCGTCCATGGCGATGGACGCCTCCCCCCCTTCGCCGCGCAAGAGCCCGGGGCCTCAGCCGGCGGCGGACCCCCGTAAGGACGTCTCGCCGCTGCCGGCGGGGTACATCTTCATGTGCAGCGGCGAGACCAGGCCCGAGTGCTTCAGGTACAGGGTGCTGGGCCTGCCGCGGGGGAGGCTGGACGCCGTCTCCCGGATCAGGCGCGGCGCCGCGCTCTTCCTCTACGACTTCCACGCCAAGCACCTCTACGGGCCCTACCGCGCCGACTCCGACGGCGGCCTCGCCCTCGAGCCCGCCGCCTTCCAGGGCCGCTACCCTGCCCAGGTACCGTCCCCCTCCCCATCCCCTCGCGATTCATGCTCATAAGGTCTGGAATTCGGTAGATTAGATATGTGGGCGGAGTATGCTGGGAATCATGGTTGATTGTGCGCGTATGAATCTTTCCACCATAAAGAAAGAATGGAGCTTGATGATTTGCCGCTCGATGTGTCACTGGAATGTGGATCCTGGTGCCACATTTCAGTGGCAAATCACCAGATTCCCTTTGTTAGCGCAGTTTTATGGTTTGCAGAAAGATACATGGTGGCTTTCCTGCTGTGTGATACAAGTAAGAGACAGGATATTAAAGAAAGAGAAGAGTTTTCACTCTTCACCAAGTAATTAAGCTACTATCACAAGTTTATGATACGATGATTGATGAAAAGTTGGGAGGCAACTCAAGGACTGATGCTTGTAGCATACAGGGAGAACCTGAAATACATTGGTTAGAAGTTAGAACAGTAATGTTTCATTCTCCAGCCATACAAGCATTTTGGGCCGCCCACTGTCGGCCCCTCTTAATCAGTCGTAAACTAATTTTGTTAATTTACTACCGGCTTTGGCAATGAACTTTGCCGCACTTCCTTTTACGCATGATTAAAACTCATTTCCAGTGCTATTAATGATATGTATTTTGTAAGTCTGTTATCTCCCAAAGGAGTCCTGACTATTTTAATTTTCTGAAATTTCGATTCACCTTGGCTCATAATATGCTCTTTAGTTTCCAATGACATCCAGCAATCAACTTCATAGATTTTCTATACATTATTTTTGTTATTCATAAACTGAGTTTTCAGTGTTCTTATACGTGCAGGTCAAATTTGTGATTGATGGTGATTTCATGCCTATCCCAGAGAGTAGCATAAGAAGTGCCATAAGAGAGAATTATTCCCGTGGGAAATTTTGGCCTGAACTTACCTTTACGCAAGTAAGTGGTAACCAGTGTTTATTTATGTTTTGTATACTTGAGGAGAGTTGAAATGAACTGTGCTGAATCTTTCTTGTATATTTGTAACTCCTGTACAAAGAGGTTCTAACTTCAGGCACTCTGCCAGATGAACACTCGTTCTCTCTTATGTATGGTCTTTTGTATACATCAAAGTATCAAATTAGTCAAATCGTCTTGCTGTGCCTAGTTTGAACTTTGAGCAGTAGTTTCCACCCTTACTTCAGTACTTGCTGTTGTGGTGTAAGCACATGTAGAAGCAAGTCGAGATTGAGAGGGATTATTATGTAATCTGTATTCACTATGGTTTAACTTTGAGAACTGAACTTATGTTTGCAATGTGTTGTGTTTATCCTCCCATCTTTCTGTTCTGTTTTAATTTTATCCTCCATCTTTCTGTTCTGTCTTAATTTTATCAGTGCTTAGCTGTGAACTATATCATGCATTTACCAGCACTGAATTTTCATTGTTATTGGTAATTCTGTTGTAGGTTGAGAAACTGAGAGCACTGTTCCATCCAATTACTTCACTGCCAGTGCCAGAGGCACCACCCCTGCATTATGTTGACAACAGGCATCCCGCTCAATCTGCTGCTTTTCTGCCTCCTCCAGCTTCATACCCAACACAGCCAACTTCTTATGTGTATCACCCAAGCACTTATGCTCCTACTCCAGCTGCTCATCTGGTGCCAAATCAACCTTACCCACGCCCAGATTCTCACCTTCCAGTGGCTGCTCAATACACCACACCTGCTTACTATGCGACCCCAACCGCGTATCCGTATCAAGCAGGTTATCAAGCATATGGTCCACCTCCTGCCACCTACCACTACGCCCAAGCGCCTCCTTTGCAATATCACTATGCGCAAGCCCAACACCCTGTGCCAGAACATGTTACAGACCCTGCCTATTCCTCTGATCCCTACTATACTGCTAATCGGAATGATCCACATCGATTTGATGCTGTGAAATCTCATTACCAGCAAACTACAGGGAGGTATGTATGGTAGCCACCGATTGGTCCCAGTAGTTTCCTCTTTCCTAATATCTGCTACATGCAAAGCAATCTTTTTGCAAAACAATCTGTATACATCGGTCAATGTCAGCCCGTTGATGTGTTGAAACCGCATTGTTCAGCTAGTCTAGATAGTTCCGAAAAGAAACTACTTTCAGGGACAATTGTAGATATATAGATACATACTTTGCATGTTGGAACTGCCCATTTATTCATGTGTTTTTCCTTGTCGCTACATGCACAAATGATTGATGGATTTGTACTTTTGCCTCGTACGTTCTTGTGTTTCAGAGCTGCCTATGGTGCACCACCACATGAAGCAGCCGCGACGAACCTGCAACTCGTCAGGCACTATGGGTACGCTCCAGGCAGCGAGGGTGCAGCCGGAGGAACCCCACAGCCCAGTGCTGAAGGAGCAGCGCCGCCGACCGACGATGACTCCTGGCCGCCCGCCCCAGCGACCGACGATGACTCCTGGCCGCCCGCCCCAGCGACCACACAGGCTGCGCCATCGGTGCACGGCGTCGCAGCTGCACCAGCTTACCTGTGACCATTCAGTTCATTTTGCCAACATGATTGACCTGAATCAAGGGTGCTGCTTGCTCTGCGCTGGTGTGCTTTGCCATTCTTTCTACCAAGGGGCTGATTTCAGATGGGTGAAAGATGGCATCGCTCTCGTTTCTGCTGATGTGTTGGTGTGATGTATAGGTGGATTCAGCTGTTGCTCTATCGTTTGTTAGACTGGTGGTATTATATTGATCTCTATCCCTAAAAACCGCCAAAATGGTGGAAAACCCCACGCTAGCAGGTTAAAAAAAAACATTGACCGTTTTGCGCAAGTTGTTGAGATGGGCCGTTGTGGTGTCATTGTGTATGTGGGTGATTTTTGAAAAAATTGAATCATTTTTGAAAGTTGAGCCAAAAGATAAACTTCTTCTGAAATTTTAACTGAATCTAACTCTTTTGCTCAAAGTGAGCGAGTCGAAGTTTGCTGTACAAGATTTTCACCCTTTTTTTTATCAAATCGAGATAGCAATCATAATCCAACTCCTAAAGGGATGTTTTTCTTTCTTGAGATTGGAAAAAAATCTGGAGATATGATGATAAATCACCAAGGATTTTTAGAAGTGTTATCTTGCCTGGTTAAGATGTTGATGATGGTTACTCACACGAGAGTCGTGCATATTTAAAATAGGATCTTGTGTGCTGAAATAAGTTGAGTGCTTGTCCAATTATGAGTTTTTGGGGAAGGAGGGCAGCTAAATTTCATGGTCCCTGAACCGCCCTGTGTTACAATTTTTGCAGTAAAAAAAGTGTAGTCACGGAAGGTTTTGGCCCAACGATCAGCTTATAACAACGGCCGTTGGATCCTCTGCGGCGGTCGATCTGAACGGCGGAGGACGCGCTCGCCGCGAGCCCCGCAAGCAACCCCATTGGCAATGGCGCTGTCGGCGCAGGCCGCCGGCGCCCCGCGTCTCCTTCCTCTCTCACGCCGCCCCGCGTGTCCTCCGAGCCCGGCGCCTCCTCGCCTCCCCCTCCTCCGCTCCAGCTCCGGTCGGTTGACGCGGCGGGCGAGCGTGCGGGTCCGCGCGGGCGCCGGCGGCGGAGGCGGGCGGAGGACGGAGTCCCCGCACGAGGTGCTGGGCGTGGCGCCGTCGGCCACTCCCGCCGAGATCAAGCGCGCGTACCGGCGCCTCGCGCTCAAGTACCACCCGGACGTCAACAAGGAGGTGCTCCCTCCTCTTCCCATTCAAGCAGCAGGATTCAGCGACGGACGTAGCTTCAGTACTGCTACCTCAACAGAGATTTTGCTGACCAACCTCCTGGTTCAATGCAGGCGGATGCTCAGGCGAAGTTCCTGAGGATCAAGCACGCCTACAACACGCTGATGAACTCGGAGGGCCGGCCCAAGTAAGCCGAGGCAGAAGAGGAGTTTGATTGGCTCGGTACTGACATCTCTTCTCTTCTCTTCTGCTCTAATGACAAACTAGTATATTTTCTTCTAGCCAATTTCATGGGCATCTCATTGCAGTTTTCTGCCAAGAAACTGCTCGTAGATTTAAGGTTCCATTGCAGATTTCCTTCTTCGAATCTGCCGGTAGATAAGATGCTTATTCAGGTACAAATAAGCGCGATTGATCGAAAAATTGTTCATTTTGCTGACACGGCTCCCGTTCTCCTTTCTGTAGCGGCTATCATTGAAAGCATGGAAGCATTTCAGTTTCAGGACTCGGATGATGAGCTGGATTTCGACTGGAGACCTGAAGGCCTATGGGAACATGTGTTTGCGTATTCTCTAATTATATCCATGCTTATCTACGTTCTCATATAATACACTTTAGTGATGTTTGTGATATATACTTGGATGTTCTCACACTTCTAAGGATGTGTGCATTTGTATTTCAAAAGAAAATCTGAAAAAAATGCACACAATTAGGGGGAGCTTGATTTGTATGGCTATCATCTATTTTTGATGCATTGTATTCATAGTTATGTCGTGCTATACTCAATTGTTTTGTGATCGATCATCAAAAGGCGGATATTGAAAGTGGACCTCCATTACCCTACTTGGAAGTGAAATTCACCTACGGTCACTGGGCTCGTCCCCGAAATTGACATCTGTCACTGGACTTATGAATACATGGATTATGGTCATGAATGTTACATTAGTGAATAGAGACGGTCACCGCGTACGGTTTGACTTCGTATTCCACCTGCGTGGCGTACGGTTTGACCGCTTGACCGACAACATGACAAAAGTGGTGAGGGGCATTAAAGTTCAGTCGGCCTCAGTTTACAATTTTTCATAAATCTTCCTAGCCCCCCCCCCCCCCCCTCTCATTTCCATCAGGGTTGAGGCGAGGAGACAAGGGGTTAGGAGGGGAGGCAGTGGCGGACTTGATCAACAACCAACGGCCGTGGTGATTTGGGCGGTTAGATGTTTTGTCTGGAGGAAGGCTCGAGGAATGCCTGTTTGTGGGGGCAGGTGGATTGAAGGCGACGCTAGTAAGCGATGGCCCCTGTTCGTCGCCCGGAGAACAAACCACTGTCCAAGTATGGTAAGTGCCCAATGATCCACCCTTTTATGCTCGAAATCTTGTGGCGTCATCCATATTCGGTGTCGCATTGCCAAAATCAATCGATTTTGAGCATGTACCATGTCAAAATCGGGGTTCTGTGCTAGGGTTTGGAGTGGGGTTTTCGTAGGGTTTAAATATAGGGATATTGAGCTCCAAATCATGTGATGTTGTCGTTCTTTAGTATCACATTGCTATAATCTATTCATTTTGAGCATTTAGCATGACGAAATCTTGATACTTCGATAGGGTTCAGGCTAGTTGGTTAGGGGAGGGTGTAAATTTGGGTTTTTTTTGTTTATGATGTTGTATTGATGCAGTTAATGTACTCTGGATGTTGTATTGATGCAGTACATTTACCTTTGGATGTTGCAGATATGCACATATGGCAGGGAGAATTTACATGGGCCATGATAGACATAAGAAGTATGGTGGCCAGAGTCTTTGGTATGATCACATATACAAGATGACTGGGTCACCATCAGTTGTGGATGATTTGATAGAGGAGATAGGTTATGAGGAGGAAATGATGAAAGTGTATTACCGTATGCCTGATTTGCAAGTAAACACTAGTGGACTTAGAGAAATAAATGATCCTGATGTAACTAGCAATAGGAGGGCCTTTGTGACCTTTAGGCATCACTTCATGGAATATATTGTTGGACCATGATGAAACCATCAGGGATCTTGATGATGTTGTGAGATTTCCAGTTGTAAAATTACCTCCTATCATTAGCCCTCTCAAGCTTGGAGCAACGGAAGCACGGTTCAAACCAATCAAAGTGGTCAAGCCTATAGTAGAGGAATCCGAGTTCATGTGTGCAGTTGCAGTATCGAAGCAGAAAGGCAAGAGAGTGGCTGATATGGATGTTGCTAACAGTGCTGAGTATGGTGATGAGACTGGGATGTGAATGATAGTAGAGATGCAACATAATCATCAGATGATGACAGTGACATTGACCACAACGCAGAAATTGCAGACACTGACTATGCCATCTCAAAAGGAGATGATGATTTGTATGTCAAGAATTTGTTTGATGAAGAATAAGAGAGAATGAATGAAGAACATATAGAGGATTTAGAGGATGATGAGCTACACAAGCTAGAGTCTAATGAAGATGGAGTTAAGATGAACTTCAAAGCATTCAGGGATGAGGATCTTCTATGTCATAAGTTCCATGTGGGCCAAGTGTTCCAGAGTGTTGAGCTACTTAGGAAGGTTGTCAAAGAATATTCACGCAAGAACATGGTCAATATCAAGATGCCACCTAATGACGACATGAGGCTGACGGTTCGAAAAACTGCCAGTAGCCCCGATAGGGTGCTGCGCAGGACCGGAAGTACCAGCAGAGATCACACACATGGGGTTTACCCAGGTTTTTCAGACCCTCATCGTGGAGGTAACACCCTACTCCTACTTTAGTTTTTTGATTGATGGGGGAAACTCCTCATGTGAGGGGGTTACAATATGTGTGGAGATGTTGCTATCGAGACTGTGACTTGATGTTAATGCCATGAACTATCCCAAGGTCTTGCCTATAAAGGGGGCGAGTCATAGGGTTACATTGTTTGCTAACCGACCTGTAGCCCTGATCGGTACGAGGGCTTCCTTACTTGTGTGCCAAGATGAAGACACTTTCGAAAGGAGGGCTTCCTGCAAGACGAGGGGCCCTGGCCACACCTTGGCCTGTTGGGCCCTAAGGCCGGCCCACTGATGGGCCACCCGCAATTCAGTACACCGCTAGTAGCCCACGAGCTTGTTTGGAGTTTTGGCTTCAGCACCTCTCCAACGGAGATAATCACTCCCCGTCGGTGATAAAAACCGGCAAACCTCGGGGTAGGGGGTCCCGAGCTATGGATCTTAGATCGGTGGTAACTGGAACGAAGGAGACATGTGTTTACCTAGGTTCGGGCCCTCTCGAAGAGGTTACGTCCTACTTTGATTATATTGACGATGATGTATCGAGTACAGGCTTGATCTACCTCGAGATTGTAAGGAAGTTCTAACTCTAGGGCTAGATGAATGTAATTCTGATTGGGTTTCTTCTAAGGGCTAAACCCTCTGGCTTATATACACACCACGTAGGGCATCTAGGGTTACATGGTCGATATCCAGGGACAGGCATGGAGGCGGCAGGAGATGTCTTGGAGTATACGCCAAGTCTTCCGTAGATGCATGTCCACGCGTGTAGCTTCCAGAGTCCACCCGAAAGAGAATGAGGGTTTAAGGGCCATCCCGAGGACTATGGGCCGACTAGGTTAGCACCCCTTAGTCCAGGACACCGTCACTCCCCAAAGAGTGTGTACTTTGGGATACATCTGCGTCCACGGCTCACTAGTGGCTTATCTGTTCCCTTTCCTTTACTTGCTTTGTATGCTTGTTGTCTTGCTTACCTTATTGCTAGCTTGATTACCATATATGTTGTTCTCACCATAGATTGCATATGTAGAGAACTTAGTTTTTGTGCACTAGCCCCTAAAATAGGAAGTTGAGCTAAAATTTGTAGTCTCCTATTCACCCCCCCCCTTCTAGTTGACCTCTCGATCCTTCCAATCAGTATTAGAGCTTTTACTCTTCATTAGGGCTTAACCACCTAAGGAGATTATGGTCGATCATCCAGAGGAGGGTGTGGAACTACCACAAGATGAGGGGGTTCATGCCCCTCCACCCGAGCTTCCCGCCATTGCTAACCCCATTGCTCATGACTAGCCTCTACCTTGACTGCAATGGACTTTTGCTTACTATTGTTGGATCTAAAATTTGTTATGTTGAGAGAAGCACACTCCACCATCAAGGATGAGGTGGATGCACTCTTCAAAGCCTCCACATCTGCATCATCCTCATCTGTTCCAAGTGCGGCTCAAGATGTGATGATGCAAGAAAAACTCTTGCTCATCTCAAGCCTACCACCACACCTTTCTATAATCCATAGAGCCTCATTACTCGCCACAACCTATCCCTCATCCAGATATCAATCATGTTGGGGCTCCACCCCCTTTGAAGGCTAAATCGTTTGCTAAGTGGAAACTTGTTCTGGAGCTTCACATTCGCAATGCCTCGACGCAACTTTGCTGGGTGTTTTTCAATGGCTTCAAGCCCCATGATCATTCAAGCCTTACTCCAAGGAAAGTTGTTGATGGTCAACTCAATGCTGCCGCCCTCAACATGCTTCGACTTGTAGTCACCGATGAATATAGAGATTCCATTGCTCCTTTCAAGACCGCCAAGGAAGTGTGGGATTGCCATGAGTACATGTTCGAAGGTGATACCAACATTCAAAGATCTTGGTTGGCCTTCTCAAGAAAGAAGTCAATTTGTTTGTGAAGAATGATGGAGACCGCAGAAAGAGGTGTACCGGAGATTGAAGTCTCTTGTGTTGGGTCTGAGGAAATTTGGTTGCACATGGGTGGATGACATTTTTATTGAAGCCGTTGTTTTGACAGAACACACTATGGTTATGATGATTCATCAAAGTCCCGACTATGACCAAATGACTCCCAATCAATTTGTGTCTACTTTCACCACCCATGCACTTTTGGAGACCAGGTCAAAAACACCCATGCAATTGTTCAAGGGACTAAGAACTCCAACCTTGCATTGAAGGCTAAGAAGGTGGTTGTGAGTGCTTCAAGAGAGGAAGTTGGAGAATAAAGATGTGTTGAAGATGAAGAAGATACCACATGCTTGACAATTGATTTTGAAGAATACTTGGCCCTCTTGGTCAAGAATTATTCAAGCACCATGGGAAACAAGGGGGGAATCTCAAAGGGAAGTCCTTTGGGAGAAGAAAGTGCTACCATCATGATAGTTCGCGACACTTTGTTGCGGATTGTACTTCTCAGAGAAGAGAAGACAAATCTGAGAAGCTTGTGCTCAAGAAGAAGAAATTTGCCAAGTTCACCAAGAGGAGAGATGATAAGGCGTTTGTTCATGAGGAGTACATGTCAGGTGACAAAGAAGACGAGAAAGATGAGAATGTGGGTGCGACCGCCATTGTCGTGCACTCCACACCCTCCTCCTCCTCCACTGACCTTTTCGACTCCTCCAATGAGAACATGCCAATCACTCATTGATGCTAATGGCTAAAGTGGTAATAGCAAAGTCTGAATCCCTTAACCCGCCTCTTCTCACCCAAAACAATCCTAGTCAGCAGTTGGAGGATGAGTGTGATTATGGTGTGGACGATGCTGAGGATGCCTCATTGACCTGCAGAAAAACTCTTCGTGGAGAGGCTCTTGCTCATTTTCACAATCTCTTGAAGTCACTTGAGACCCATATCAACTTCTACATGAGCGGATCTTAGATGGCAGCAATCACTTGAGACCATATCAACTTCTAAGTGCGAAGGACTTGAGACTTTGTATGCACTCGGAGATCACCCACTTTGTGAAGATCTGCCCATGGTGATGCTTGTAAGTGCAAGCCATGATGTAATAGGTTGGTTGTGCTTGGTGGGCGTTAGAACTGGGATCTTTGGATCCTAGAACCTTTTGGTTCGAATCCTCCATCACGTGGATGTAGGATAGCACCAACTATCCAAACCATGTGAAAAGTCATCGTGTTAACAACTTTTTGCCTACTCTATCCTATTCCCTTACTTTCATTCAAGTTGTTATATTTTCCGATGCTTACTCATTATAATTGCTTGATTGTTGAAGGATCAACTAGCCTCTCTGTGCTTAAAATTGCCAAACTTTAAAAGTAGTAGAAGTTTGTATTAGGTCTATTCACCTACTCTAGACCATCGATCAGATCCCCCACAAAGGTGTGCATGTGTGTGTGTGTGTGTGTGTGTGTGTATGTGTGTGTGTGGTCTACATTGTAATTGATATTCCTTAGAGATAGGGAATATGCTTGATCGTTATGCACAAGTTGTTGAGATGGCCCTTGTGGTGTTTGTGAGTATTTTTGACAAACTGGCTCCTTTCGAAAGTTCGATCAAAAACTAAATCTGACCCTTTTGCTTAATGTGAGATCCTCTCGCATTAAAGTTGGCAATGTGTGAGCCACACACCTTTGAGTTGAAATCCCTTTTTACGTTTTTTGTGAGCAAGGACAAAATTCTCACTGGTTATTGTCAAATCGAGATACCAATCACAATCTGATTGCCCTGGTTTTCCTCCTCGAGGTTGAAAATAGCCAAAAGATATGATAAATCACCAAGAATCATTACAGGTACTATCTTGTCTGGTTAAGATCATGATGATAACTCACATGGGAGTCTTGCATATTATAGGATCTCAAACAATATGATCCTAACCAGACAGACTATCAAGATTATCTTACAAAAGACAGATCTCAAATAAGTGATGACTTGCCAAATAGTAAATTTAGTGGCAGTGTGGAGATGCATGCATTAATGATCGGTAAGTGATTGGCTCGTCAGCATACTAAATTACCAGTTATGATATAGTCCGATTCTTTGACCGTCCTCTCATGCCTCTCGTGGCTAGGTTTGAATCTCTCAGTTTGTGGACATTTAGTTGATGAAATTAAGTCTTTAATGGTCGATGGGAAGTTTGTTCCCTAAAGAATTCATTGGTCTTTAAATAGAGTTGTTGATTGCCTGGCAAAGTATAGTCACTCTGAACGAGTCATGGCTAAGTGACTTGACAGAAAATCCCATGAATTGCAACTCTACCATCTTAGAATAAACCACTTCCTCTATAGAAAAAATTATAAGAGCGTTTAGAGCATGGTTAATAGTATAGCCAACTGTTGGCTATAAGCCATTGCTTTCTATAGTCCATCTTATAGCCAATATGTACAATAGTTGATTAGAAGAGTGTACTACTTTTTTATTATATGGCTCATCTTTCATTCTCAAAAGTGCCAGGAGCACGTGCTAGAGCTGACTCTTCACCTAGAGTCCGCTTACTTTCTCTCTCCTCTTTTCTTTCCTCCAACTAAGTAAGAATATAGTAGTTTATTTCTTATAGCCAGCTGACTCAGCTCACGACTCAGCTCTATTATACTTGCTATTAGATCACTTGAAAAACAGTCACAAAAGGTGTCGGGCTCTTGGCACCGCTAGAGGATGCTACTCATCATCAGCTTGTAGCACAGCCGTTGGATCCTCCGCCCCAGTCGATCTGGACGGCGGGGGACGCCGCTCGCCGCGAGCCATTCGAAGCGGCCTGGCCGCGAGCCCCGCAACCCAATCCGTCCGCCATGGCGCTGTCGGTGCACGCCGCCGCCGTCGCCGCCCCGCGTCTCCTCCCCGCTCCCTCGCTCCACCGCTCTGCTCCGGGCACGGCGCCTCCTCTCCTCCCCCGCCTCCGCGCCGTCGCCTCCCTCCGCTCCGGCCCCAGCTCCTCCCGGTGGACGCGGCGGGCGAGCGTGCGGGTGCGCGCAGGCGCCGGCGGCGGAGGCGGGCGGAGGAGGGAGTCCCCGTACGACGTACTCGGCGTGGCGCCGTCGGCCGCGCCCGCCGACATCAAGCGCGCGTACCGGCGCCTCGCGCTCAAGTACCACCCGGACGTCAACAAGGAGGTGCGGTGCTCCCCTCCTCTTCACATCCAGGCAAAGGATTCAGCGATGGAAGTAGCTTCAGTATAGGAGGCTTTGCTGACAGAGTTCTGCTTCATTGCAGGCGAATGCTCAGGAGAAGTTTCTGAGGATCAAGCACGCGTACAACACGCTGATGAACTCGGAGAGCCGATCCAAGTACGCGAGCAGCAGCAGCAGCAGCCCTGATTCTTCGTGGTCTCCCGGGAGCAGCAAGCCAGCTGATGCAGAAGAGGAAGAGTTCTATGGGTTTGGTACTGAAATCTCCTCTCTTCCTCTTCTGCTCTAACAAATTAGTACTCCCTCCGCCCCAAAATTCTTGTCTTAAATTTGTCTAGATACGGATGTATTAGATACATCCGTATCTAGACAAATTTAAGACAAGAATTTTGGGACGGATGGAGTAGTATATTATTCTGGGGCTAGGAATTTTATGCTGGTCAGTCAACTGAATGCAGTGGTTGATCATTGATGCGGTGGTACACTCTGCTAGTGTTAGTGCCATTTCAGTGCAGTTTTCTGCTAAGGAACTGCTTGTAGATTCAATTCTTATTGCAGTTTTTAATCTGCCGGTAGATAAGATAGTTATGCCGTCATGCTGATATAACAAGTTTGATCGATCGGTAAAAAAATGCGCATTTTGTTGAAACCACTTGGTTTCTGGTTTTGCAGGGGATTTTCTTAAAGACCTGCAAACAGAATTTCAGAACTGGGAGGCTGGCCTGAACTCAGAGCAGAAACCTAAAAGCCTGTGGGAAGAACTGTCAGTGAGTTATCTATCTTGACGGCTTTGTTGCACATTGGAAATTTAACTTTTGGAAAAAGATGGCAAATGTCCACTTGCTAGAAGAACACTTAGAATGTTGCAGCTGGTACGTATAGCCTATGGTGTAGCTCATGTAAATTATATTTATTTCTGCTCATGTAGGCTATTGGCGAGGAGTTTGTTGAGTTCCTGGAGAACGAACTGAACATTGAAGGCTCGAGTAACGAGGACGATGATGGGAATGATCCTTACACGCAGTTTGGAGGGAGTGGCAGAAATGCTCAGGGTGACAAGAAAGGAACAAGCAGCTCCGACGATGGCGTGTCGGACATAGAGTCCGTCCTCGAGCAGCTGAAGAAGGAGCTCGGGCTCAGCTGAACCGTTGCCTGTCGACAGCACACGACGATGGCAACTGCAGCCACCGTGATTGGTACCAACCCGGTGTTCATATGGAGGTCCACTGTTCTCCCGGGTCTATGGTGGTAATGGTAGGTACTAGATGCTGTAATTTAGCTGGTAGAGCTTTCCGGTGGGGGATCGAGTGTTTTGCAGAATTTTTAGCTCCTGGTTCGTAGGGTTGCGGTTCTGTTATGGAAAGAGAAGAGAAGAGAAGAGAATGCGTGCGCTTCCTTCTAGTACAGTTTTACTTGAATTTTTCTGGGGTGAAAGGAGCTGAAACCCCGGTAGTAGCATTAGGTGACATCCGGCATTCCTGAGGCTCGATTTTGACGGAATCATGGATGAAGGGACATAATCACACCGAAAGAAACAGCGGTTCCATTTCATTTATGAAAGAACGTAGTATGCCTGAAGAATAACCGCGTGCCATTCTGATGTGCATTCTGAAACTGAACATGTCTGAATTTTTTTTTTTCTTGAGACATTGAACATGTCCGAAACTGAAAGAGGGAGGGAAGGGATTTTGGTGACCAACGAACCGGCCCAATTACGGGGGACTTGCGGTGGGATCGGCCCACCTAGCCCGGTCCGCCGAGCCAACGCGTGAAGAGAAAGAGATTAACCCTAGCCTAGCCTAGCCCCATCGGAACCGAACCGCTCCTGTTTCTGTCTCCTCCCCTGGCTGGTTTTCTTCTCCTCTCCCGTCCCGCATCTCGCCCCACCCCACCCCGGATTTCTTCCGCCGATTCCGTGGCGGCCGCCCGCCCGGCCGATTCCCCGACAGACCACAGAGAACGAAAATAAACCCGGTGAGTTTTCTCCCCCGCTCTTCTTCTCCCCCATCCCCTCCTCTCCCTTGGTTCGCCTGGTTTAATTCCCCACCGCCTGGTCGGGGATTATTAGCTCCTCCGGAACGTAGTTCCTGGGGATTAATTCCTCGGTGACTGACGATGGCTGGTGCAGGGCCAGAGGCGGCGGATGGCGACCCCGGAGCCGTCTTCGGCGGCGGCGGACGCGGTGGCGAGGGACGAGGCGGCGGAGGAGGACGAGGCGGCGGAGGGGGAGGGCGAGGGGATGGAGGTGGTGGTGCCGATCGGGGCGCAGAAGCACGACCCGGCGTGGAAGCACTGCCTCATGGTGCGCCTGGCGGGCCGGGACCGCCTCAAGTGCGTCTACTGCGGCAAGCACTTCCTCGGCGGCGGCATCCACCGCTTCAAGGAGCACCTCGCGCGCCGCCCCGGCAACGCCTGCTGCTGCCCCGACGTCCCCGCCGACGTCGAGGCCCTCATGCACCGCAGCCTCGACGACGTCGCCGCCAAGAAGCTGCGCAAGCGGGCACTCGCCGCCGCCATGGCCGCCGTCGCCTCCGCCGACCCCTCCCCCGCCGCCTTGCCGCCGGCCTCCTCGCCATCCCCCTCCCCCTCCGCCTCCAACGGCGACCTGGCCAGCCCCATCCACGTCCTCCCGCTCAGCCAGGCCCCCCGCGCCGAGGAGACGCCGCCTCCCATGGGGACGGGGACGGGGTCGGGGTGGACCGGCGGGGGCGCCGCCAAGAGGAGGAAGAAGGAGCTGGCGGTGAGGCGTGCTCCTGCTTCTGCTCCGCAGGCCCAGCAGCACCCTCTCCAGCCTGCTACTCCTGCCCCCCAGACGCAGCCTCCTCACCAGACTATCATGGCGCTCGATGCGACAGCAACAGCGCCGCCGCCGTCGAGGCATGCCGATCCGGCTGATGGCTCGGACAGGGACCAGGTTTGCATGGCGGTTGGCAGGTTCCTGTACGACGCCGGTGTGCCACTGGAGGCGGTGAATTCCGTGCATTTCCAGCCGATGGTCGACGCTATTGCGTCCATGGGAGGGAGGCCCGAGGTGTTCTCGTACCACGACTTCCGCGGCTGCGTTCTGAAGAAGTCGCTGGGCGAAGTGACGGCTCAGTTGGAGTTCTACAAGGGGTCATGGACCCGCACGGGGTGCTCAGTGTTGTCCGATGAGTGGACGACTGACAAGGGCAGGACCTTGATGACCTTTTCGGTGTATTGCCCTGAAGGTACCATGTTTCTGAAATCAGTCGATGCAACGGATATCGTCACATCATCAGATGCATTGTTTGAGCTGCTGAAGAGTGTTGTTGAGGAAGTTGGAGAGAAAAATGTCGTCCAAGTGATCACAAAGAACTCTGAGATTCATGCAGCCGCAGGGAAAAGGCTAGGTGAAACATTTCCTACGCTGTTCTGGTCTCCATGCACTTTTCGGTGCATCGATGGTATGCTCGAAGATTTCAGCAAGGCGGTGGCAGTTAGTGAGATCATAAGCAACGCAAAGACCATCACTGGATTTTTGTACAGCAGTGCTCTTGCATTGAGTTTGATGAAGAAACATCTGCAGGGGAAGGATCTGCTAGTTCCTGCAGAGACCCGTGCTGCTATGAACTTTGTGACACTGAAAAACATGTACAGTCTGAAGGAAGATTTGCAAGCCATGGTCAGTTCAGATGAATGGATACACTGCCTGCTGCCAAAGATACCCGGAGGGATAGAAGTGAGCAATATTGTTAGCAATTTGCAATTTTGGTCTTCATGTGCCTTAGTTGTTCGTGCCACCGAACCACTTGTGCATCTTCTTAAGCTGGTAGGTAGCAACAAGAGGCCTGCTATGGGGTATGTTTATGCTGGATTATACAAAGCCAAAGCAGCAATCAAGAAAGAGCTAGTGAAGAAGAGCGACTATATGCCTTACTGGAACATTATTGACCAGAGATGGGACAAGCACATGCAACGACCACTTCATTCAGCTGGTTTCTTCCTGAATCCACTGTTTTTTGACGGAATTAGAGATAACATATCGAATGAGATTTTCTCAGGAATGCTAGACTGTGTAGAAAGGCTGGTGTCCGATGTCAAAATCCAAGATAAAATTCAGAAGGAGCTTAACATGTATCGGAGCGAGGCAGCTGGGGATTTTCGTAGGCAAATGGCTATCCGAGCCCGGCGTACTTTACCTCCTGGTTAGTACTACTATACAGAATTACAGATTGTATTGAACTCACTTTTACTTGATTGACTAAATTATACTAGCATTGTTGTAAGCATGAGGTTTCTGAACCAACCTTCCACGCTCCATTTGTTAAAGCATCAAGTTTGTTCGATGATACTTTGATCTTAACATGTTGTATTATCTTGCAGCTGAGTGGTGGTATATGTATGGCGGAGCATGCCCGAATTTAACACGTTTGGCAGTACGTATCCTCAGTCAAACCTGCAGCGCTAAAGGGTGTGATCGGACACACATTCCTTTTGAACAACTCCATGACCAAAGAATGAATATTTTTGAACGTCAACGAATGCATCATCTCACCTTTGTTCAATGCAACCTGCGGCTACAAAACAGGTAACCAAATCCCTGTTACATAGAATGTTTTAATCGATGACATGTTATTCTGAAAATAAAATAGAAAAACTAGCAAAGCATGGATGCAACAAGTGATTTTGATTTATATAACTGTTCATAGGCAACAATACAAGGCGAAGGCATTTGATCCAATCTCGGTAGACTACATAGACATAGTTGATGACTGGGTGGTGGATAGATCTGCACTGTTCTCTGGACCGGCGGAGCAGCCAAACTGGATGGAGATTAGTCAACCATTCAACTGGACCCCATCAGCAGGACCGGGCGATGAATTCGAGTCCTTCATTGAAGGTACATATCCTCCTTGCTTCCCCGTTGTCTGTGGGTAATGTTGAGGGTTAAACATGAAAATTTTGTTTGCAGGAGTCGATGATGAGATGATCCAAGGCGCTTCCCGAGGAATCCAGGCCGAGGACGACGATAAAGATGATTCCAATCATGAAGAGAAAACCCCGCCTGTGGGTGAACGAGTTGGCTCTAACTTGGATAAACCTGTAAACTAATGGAAGTAGAAAAGAATTGCTTGTGGTATATTTCCATGTAGCAGTTATCTGGAAGAAAAAAGAAGTTTCCCGAGTAGCAAAAAGGATATAGGTGTTTCTTGTGTGATTTAAAATTTAATGCATCTTTCGATGCTTGTGATATTTCGATGGAAAAAAGGAAGTTTTATGCAAGTAACATACAAGGGATATAGGTGCTTCTTGTTCTGTGGTTTAGACTTCAATGCATCTTTCACTGCTTGAGATAGTTTCGTGTCTTTGTGATTGAGGTATTTAGAGATTGGATGTTTTTTGATGTCTTTGTCCTAATATGCTGCAAGTACGCAGCAGCTTTTTTTTGTTTTGTTTTATTTTTTCTGCACGACATAATCAACATCAGATTTATTTTTTTAAATCTGAAGGGCCTCCCATTATCAACAGAAGAAGGAAGTTCGACTAGTAGCTGAGGACATTATAGCAGAATAAAGAACACTAAGCTGGAGCCAGTTTTCAAATATGTTGTAACAAGTTGCAGCCGCTACATAAATGATTCGGTAAATATTTCCAAATTGTGTAGTTTACAAGTTGCAAACACCAGCGAAAACTATTTGGGTGGTACAGGAGCTACAGAATTACACAGCGGCATGCCATTTATGAATATACTTGTGTCGAAGCAAAATAATCTCCTAGGACGCCCCGAAAGAAGCCAGATGAGGAGCATGGCAGGGGAAAACGCTACCAGCGCCTGCATTTTGTCCCCTGGGAAGTAGTACATCATAGGCAGGACTACTTATCAGAGAATCACCCACCAATTTCTCGGTTCAAGTAGTCAACAAACATCCTCTTCGCGCTGTCAGCATCTGTTGGTGGGGGTCGCCCGCTCAAGCTGTACTGCCCTGCCAGCTTGATGAACGTGCGTCGGAGGCTCCGTAGCTCAGGCAGGCCAACCGATCTTCGAAGATTAATGTAGAAGTCAGTTAAGGATCTCACCTCACAATGATAATATCCAACGAATGGTGGGTTTCCTTCACTTGATTATCTTATGGCAAAATAATAATATAGAAAGGTGAATCCAATTCCAGATTGAGACCATGCAAACAGAAAACTACTCTACCTCAGAATTTTAGTCTGCTTGATTGGTGTTTGAAAAGTCATTTGCAAGTTTGAAAAAGAATGCATGGCATGTTGTGCATACAGAACATAGCCTACAGATGCACAAAGACGGATATATTTTATTTACAACTCCTGCAACAATATAATTTGCTAAGAGAATATTGTTCAAACAGTAAAGGATATAGTTGGCAAGTC
Source organism: Triticum timopheevii (assembly GCA_963921465.1). Lineage (NCBI taxonomy): Eukaryota > Viridiplantae > Streptophyta > Magnoliopsida > Poales > Poaceae > Triticum > Triticum timopheevii. The sequence continues at coordinate 595,059,176 of OY997270.1, forward strand.
GGCCCCAAGAGAAATCTTATTCATGGCAAGCCCAAGACCACCAGACTGTGCCTCCACAATTGCACTGACCACCTCCTGCAAAGTGCAGTTCATATCACAGGTTTGCAGCTCCTCCTAAAAACGTTGCTACATTTCCTGGGACTAGATATCATCAGCCAGGAAAACTGCAGTTACCTGTGTTGCTTTGTCCATCTCATAGAGCGAATTACCCTCAGTAGTCCGTACCTAAGATATTATCAAGTCGGGATTTGTTTAAATCTACAGGAAGTCCACTATGAATGGAACAGTACTGCAGGTTGGAAATACACAGTATTTGCACAATATTAGGAAGACTTTAATTGTTTTTGCATTTGCATCATGGAGTATTCAGATTTTGACAGGATTTGTTTGAGATATGGTTCATCTGAATTCCAAGCAAAAAAAAAAAAAAACCCTAGCCTAGCCCGGCACCGTTCTGCATTTGGAGCAAGCAAAATTTCTTTTAGCCACCGTAGCCTGGGATGGATAGAAAATTAGCTGCATGGGGAGACAAACCAGCTCGCTTTCGTGGGCAAGAATCACATGAACAGCACTCCCGTTACTACTTACTTACATAGTTTAGTGCTTGTCTAGGAAAACATAACTAACCTTCAAAAGATTATTCAGATTAGAGGCAACAGCTAAGCCAACACTAGCACATGAAAGACTGGATAGGCCAGCTTAGCAAGAACCAAATTCACTGATAGTGTAACATGGGAAAAAAGCATAGGAACTAAACACATTTCCTTAATATGTTCTTGTATTTGGCTGCAATATATAGACCACACCAAATTCATGCAGGCATTAACAGAGTACCAAATAATTTTGGAATTGTTTATGTATTGGAAGATCATGCAGTTGTAGTCAGTCAATGATGTATACAAAAAATTCTTTGTTAGAAAAACATTTATACTTACAGACTGAGTAGCTATTGTAGGCTGGAGAACTTTCACATCTCTTGTTTTCGAATCCACTTTCTTAGTCAAATATGATACAGCCTCAGCAATAACAGGGGAAGATTCCACAATTTCCTCTATTGAAAACAGTAGACAAAACAGATCGATCAAATGGGATAATGAGTCGATTAAGGAAGTAAAGAAGTAGAGAGCGAGCACTAGGCAAGTATAGTGACCATTTCTTGGGTGGTACTAAATTCTTGTGTAACCAATATAAAACTGGATAGAAAGGATTGTGAAAAGAAGCCTGGAATTTTCTGTCTGACAATAAACTAATTAACTAAAATAATTACCAATTCAATCAATCACATGAGCATGAGTTTCTATGAGTGTTCGACAATAACAAGCAATAAATATTGAGGGTTCAACCAATAGGGACTATAGAACAATAGAAGGACAGAACATCTACTATGGCGAGTAATGCATAAGGTACTAGACATATGCGATACTAATTACAAAGATTAGATATACCATGAACATATTAGTACTGATTCAGATCACGCATGCTGTGAAAATAAAATAATTAGACAAAGTAAGAACTACTGTATTTGACTACCTCTAGATGGAAACAATTCGAAAAGAGGGGAATCCCAGCGGCTACGACTATCAGGTCTCTCAAATCTCCTTGCCAGATCTTCAAATCTGTGAAAATAGAAGAAATCATGAGAGCAACGGCACCTGCTCGGTAGACGGAAGGAGACAAAGAGTCCATTACTTTCCCCATAAACCCGATAAAACAGCAAATCCTTCCATAACCTATCAAATATTTCAGTGATTTGAAATAAAAATGCCAACTATATATACATGAATTCGAAATCAGATCAAATAAAGTAACTGTGCAGCATATATCTCATTCGTAAGAGGTATTACATTTTGCAAACAGGTCGACAAGAGCCACGAGAGAAATATCTTACATATTGCTATCATATGAGGGTTCTCCTTTCTCCTGACGCTTGACGTTCCAATCCCTACAATGGTCCACTTCTGTATCACAAAAGAACTGAAACATAAAAGATGAAGTATGGTGGAAGTCACTTACTATTAGATCATTTACAATATTAAATGGTGCAAAAGCGCAGTAAACTGGCCAATAGTTTCTACATGCACTCTCTTCAATAGGATACTTTGTGTAGGACATAATCATGGTTTGCAAATCAGGTAAAAAAATACTTTAAGATCACTTTGGTAATGCATCTTATTTATTAAGGTCTGTCCCTCCAATTTCCCATGTTGTACTCCCTCCGATTCATATTACTTGTCGTTCAAATGGATGTGTCTAGACGTATTTCAATGCTAGATAGTAGATACATCCGTTTGAGCGACAAGTAATATGGGTCGGAGGGAGAACTTAATTTCTGAACTGACATTTTAATGTCGGTGGGTCTTCACCAATCACCAGTCATGAATCACATCAATTAGCTCGTATTAGCTCTATTATTATGTGGCATTTATGATGTTCAATAGCTTTACGTCCGCTATCCCGATCATGATTTTCCTACCCTCAGGGGGTATTATCTGGTTGTCTCTTTACTACCTGACTTCTATTGCTATCTAACCAACAACAATACTTAGAGAACACATGATGCCATCTCATCATCATTTCATTGTGCTATGCTCATATTAGAGTAAACCTGTTATGTGTAAAATGAATGTAACAGTCAATAAATAGGACATCAAGTGCCTACCACACAATATCTTATTCCCGAAGCACGCGCAAGACACCACAGCTCATATCGGTACCCCTGCATATTATAGGTAAAAATCATCACGCCTCTAACAGAGTACAGCATAAGTTGCAGAATCTACTACATATTACAGTTTACGTAGTAACTGCTCAAGAAGCAACAACAAAAACTGAGCTATATTGACATTTTTTTACTATGTAAAACGATGGACTTGAGCTTGTAATTCCCAAACTTGAGTGGTTCGGAAAACCATAGCACAGGGAGGGGACCAGATTTTGTCAAGTTTTTGCCCTGATCACACTGTGCCAAGTACAACAAAAACATACATAAAGAAGATAACCATACAGTACTGCTTGTATCTTCTATTACTAATTGAGAATGGAGTAGTGACTGCAAGTTGCAGCAATAGAACTGAGGACACAGTACTGCCATCACCTTAATATTGTTCAGAGAATCCACGATGATTATGCCATCCCGTGACACAGACCTATCAACTTCTGATCTCAAAACTCCTCTTAAGTTTTTCTCCACAACCATATCTAAGAAATAAAAGCACAAAATCAGTTGGCAGAAATAAGCGGATGGTAAAAGAACAATAAAAATGAATTGAATAGTAGCATAGAGAAAACATGAAGACTAAAAACCGACAATACCTTTGTAGCTTTCATTCCGCCCAAGATGGAGCGATGACTCATCAATGACGCGGACAGTGATGTCAGGCACGGAGGAGCGAAGAGCGGCAGCGAGACAAGCTGATGCCTCTGACTTGCCGCTGCACGGCTGCCCGCACATCACCACAAGCGCCATGGAAAATGTAGAAACCTTAGGAGATGGATAAGCAAAAGCATCAGGGCATGGTTCCATCTTCAAATACAAGCTAAAAGTCGAGAAAATTCCCATTTGCAAATGTTTAACACTAAATCACTCTGTGCAGGGAGATTGTTGTCTGTGTCAAAAGGGCCACCATAAATGCCATTTATCGAGGTCGATACAGCATATGAAATACGAGGAAGTTGATGATTTATAAGGAAGTTTATATACTCTGTTTTTAAGGCGTCCCGCCTTGGACGCTTAGGCGATGCTTGGGCCATAAGGCGCCCCCCAGCGCCTTACAAATATGCCCGCCTTAGGTGCTTAGGCGTCGCCTAGGCGATAAGGCGCCCCCCCCCCCCTCCCCCCCCCCCCAGCGCCTTAGGTCGCCTTACCGCCTTAAAAACATAGTTTATATATCACATAGCTGGTCAGCCTTTTGTTTGACAAAATATTCGAAGTTAGTCGTTTGGTTCGGCTACAAATAGGGAATAAAAAGGCACTCCTAATTAAAACTCAGCACGGTGATCTCAAATCAGCATCGCAGATCATATATCTCTAACCATATCTCTCTGTACATGGGGAGCTCTCGAGCGAGGTTCCTCGACGAGGTGGTGGCGAGAACTGCCTCCCACTGTAGTGGAGCCGAAATTGGTTAGGGGGAATCGATCGCGAGAGCGAGAAGGTCGTGCGGCGCCGACGAATCGGAAGGGTGCACACCGTGGGCTGCGGCCGGGCATGGAGGAGCCTCGGCCGGAGCCGAGAGAGACGGCCGTTGCTGTCCTGGGGTATACGGGCAGAAGGGCAGAGGGGAGATGGGGCTCACCTTCCGTCCGCGCTCCGTTGAAGTAGGTCGCCGGCCACCCCTCGCCTGCTGCCGGTCCGGTGGTGCTTGCGCTAAGCGGCGACGCGGCGGGACGGAGCTCTAGGGCTCGGCGGCGGTGGACTGGTAGTGCTGCGAGGGAGGAGATTCCGTTGGGCCGGGCTGGAGGAGGAGACGGGTCGTGTGCAGAGGAAAGTTACGGGCCGGCTTTCGACTTTTGTCATAATAAAAAGGAATAAAAAATCTCCTTTGCAGAAACCTGCATGAGTAGCATTCCCAGTCACATGCTCTTTTTTTTTTAATTACCGAAAGGCGTGGGTAAAAGATTTAACTTTTTTCGAGCTCGGTTGGTCTAGCAAGAAAATGAGGGTGTGTGTAAATATCATCTGGTAAACTGGATTGATGTGTGCCAACCTAGGGATCAGGGTGGCCTGGAAGTTACTAATTTAGATGTAAAGAATATAAGTCTTTTGTGCAAATGGCTTTGGAGGCTAGAGAACGAGGATGGAGATTGGCAGGAGATGATTAGAGCAAAGCATTTGAAAAAGAAAACTTTGGCCCAGTGTGAATCATCTCCTGGCAACTCCCATTTTCTGGAATGGTTTGATGGAGGTTAAAGATATTGTTTATAGATGCTGTCAGAGAGTTGTGGGTGATGGTCGCAAAACTAGATTTTGGGAGGATGCTTGGTTAAGGGACAAACCCCTATGTTTGATTTTTCCACGTCTTTACAACTTGACCTTTGGTAGGCATGTCACTGTTGCGAAGGTGTTTAGCCAGGATTTTGATTGCATCAGATTTAGAAGATGTTTGCATGGGAGACCCTCGATATGTGGAACAAATTAATTGATATGTGTAGTCGGGTGACTTTGTCGGAGGAACCAGACAAAGTTAAATGGCTTCTTACCTCCTCTGGGAGCTTCTCGATTAAATCTCTGTACCATTATCTTGTTGCTCAACAAGTTGTATTCCCTTATGAGTTGTTGTGGCCTGTGGATAATGAAGATGTCGTTGAAAATTAAAGCCTTCTCCTGGTTAGTGATCAAGAATAGGATCCTAACCAAAGATAACTTAACTAAAAAAGGTTGGACAGGTGCTAAGCATTGTGAGTTTTGTGACAGTATAGAGAATGTGGATCACTTATTTTTTTCTTGTTCCCTATCTAGGTTCTTATGGAGTATTGTGGGGTGCTCCTTGGGTAACCAAAGATCTCATGTGTCTTTCCTTGATTTATGCCAGAATTGGTTGCCTAACTATACTGGCAAAGATAGAGTAGTTGTTATGCTTGGTGTTGCTGCTTTGCTATGGTCTATTTGGGAAACGAGAAATAAATCATGCTTTCAAGGTGTGATGCCCAATGATCCTACTCATATTATTATGTCTGTTTGCTCCCTTCTATATTCGTGAAAATTTTTGCAGAAAAAGGACTACAAAACATGCTGCAGCTAGTCACTAGAAGGATTGCCCAGGTGGCTCGAGATGTCTTCAGGAGAGGACATGGGTGGGCGCCGTATGTGAGGAGAATATGATGAAATCAGTTGCTGGAGGTGCTGGTTTCAAAACTTGGATCGCTCCTGGTTATCACCCAAAAAAATGGATATTTCTGATGCTGGTTATATTTAGCTTTTGTTCTGTTGTCATTTGCCTCTTTTTTGCATTAGCTTTTGTTCCGCCGATTTGGCTCGATGTTATCTAGACAAGTATGCTAGTGCTGGTTTGGTTGCTAGTGTTTCGTAGCATCCTGATGTGGTTTAGTGCCAGGGATGTAAAAGTGTATTGCTCTTTTCTTGTAAAAGACTCCATTTTCTTAATGAAAATGGGGGCCATGTGGCCCCTCTCATCAATAAAGAAAAATCTCCTTTTGCAAATAGTAGTGTAGCGGTTTGCAGGGATTCAAATGGCAATTATTTAGGACAGCTCCTATAGGGCGCTGCAATTATTTAGGAGAGCTCCTATAGGGCGCCTTCAGCGCCGCTAAACCCAATTGGCGCCCACTGCAGCGCCTGGTGGGCCGGCCTAGTACCACGCGACTCCAGCAAAAAAACATTAGATAAACTTGATGAAGCAAGGATTCGAACTCGAGGCGAAGAAGTGCCGTACGCACAGGGTAACCACCAGAGCTACCAGGTTGTACTATCCAATATTACCGCTAAACAGTTAAGAAACCAATGAATCCGCGATGTAAAAAAACAATAAAAAGAACTTCACAAATTTATTTCAAAAAATAAAGGTTCACATATTCAAAAAAGTTCAGTAATTTGAGAAAAAAGTTCACGGTTTTGCAAGTTCATGAAATTTTAAAAAGGTCACTAATTTAAGAAAAGTTCATGAATTTGAAAAAACTTCACGGATTTGAAAAGTTCATGAAAATTTGGAAAAGGTCATGAAATACAAAATACTTCAAGAAAATTGAAAAAATTTCATCAAATTTTTAAAAAGTTTAATGAATTTGAAAAAAAGTTCACCAATTTAGATAAAAGTTAATCGGTTTTCAAAAAAAGTTGATCAAATTTGAAAGAAAACTCACTGAATATGGAAAAAATTCACCAAGAAAAAAAGATCACCGAATTTTAGAAAAAGTTGATTAGATCTGGAAAATGTTTATCAATTTCCAAAAACAGCTTGTCAAAAAATGGAAAAAGTTCATCGAATTTGAAAAAAAGTTCATCAATTTTCAAAAAAATTCACCAAATTTGAAAAAAGATCAACACATTTGTAAAAAGTTCATCAAATTTGGAAAAAGTTCATTGGTTTTGAAAAAGTTCATCGGATTTGAAAAAAGTTCATCAATTTCCAAAAAAAGTTCATCAACAAAATGAAAAGTTCACCGATTTTGAAAAAAGTTTATCAAATTTGAAAAATAGTTTATTGATTTTCGAAAAAGATCATAGAAAAATGTAAAATGTTAATCCATTGGAAAAGGAGGAAGAGAAAAAAGAAAAAAAAGAAAAAATAGAAAAAGGAAAAATGGAAAAAGATAATACGAAAGAATAAACAAAAGATGTAACATGTCCGAGCGGGCTGGGTGGCGCGGTGGTTAGTGCAACATCCATTGATGCAGGAGGTCTAGTGTTCGATTCTATCTCGGGTACCTTTTTTGCGTTATAGAAACCATATAACCAAAGGGGAGATGGGTCGGCCCGTTAATACCGATGGAAGGGGAGAGGGTTGTGCGCCCGTTAGCAGGAATGCCTGTAACGGGCGCTGAATAGGAACCAACATTATTTAGGGGAGCTCCTAACCGGCACCTTCAGCGCCGGTTTCGAGTTCTGGCGCTCGAAGTGTCAGGCTACTGGGCCGGCCCAGGTGGGTTCAGTAACCACGTCACGAAAAAATAAAGGTGAAGAAAAACAGTGAAAGCCAGGTTTCGAACTCAGGATCACACGTCTTTTGTCCACTAGCGCAAGTACTACTTAACCATTCTTTTAGTGAAACATTTAACGTAAAAATCTGAAAATTAGTTGAAAAGTTCATTGATTTTGAAAAAACAAGTTCATCGATTTTAAAAACTAGTTCATTATTTTTAAAAAAGTCAAAAAAATTGGAAAAAGTTTCATCGATATTGAGAAAAAGTTCATCGGTTTTGAAAAAAGTTTATCAATTTAGAAAAAAAGTTAATCGGATTGAAAAAAGTCACCGAATTTGAAAAAATTCATCGATTTTGAATTTTTTTCATCAATTTTGAAAAAAAGTTCACCGGATTTGAAAAAAGTCATCAAATTTGGAAAAGTTCATCGATTTTTAAAAAAAGTTCATTGAATTTGAAAAAAAGTTCATCGATTTTGAAAAAAGTTTATTGAATTTGAAAAAAGTTCATCGAATTTGATAAAAAGTTCCCGCATTTAGGGAAAGAAAAAAAGAAAGGGAAATGAGGAACAAGAAAAAAAGCCCAGAAACTGACCAGCGAATGAACTAGAGAAAGTGTAAAAGGAAAGAAAGAAGTCTACAAGCACAAGTGCATTGTTATCATGGTGGCGAGTTCGCTACCTATCAATCGATCGTTCCCAGATTCGATCCCTCGCTTATTTTTTGCTGTAGTTTCAACAGGAAAAAGAAACAGGCCGGCTAACGCGGCGCGGGGGTGTGTTCGGGGAAATGGAAGAAACGGGCGCAACGGGCGCCGTTTAGGAAATGCCATTATTTAGGAAAAAAAATATCATATGACAACCAACATTCGATGAAAACCGATGAAAATCACGTGAAAAAGATGTTTTGAAGTTTCAAAAAATCTAAAGAAAATACAGGATGTTAAGAGAATGATGTTCTACTGCCTTGCAAAATTTCAAGTTCCAATTCATTACGAGATATGAACTATGAAAAAGAGAAATTCAGCATTGAATAGTGTTGAACAGTAATGTCACTAGTCATTGCTGAATTAAGAAAAAGACAAAATCAACATTGAGTAGTGCCGAACAGTAATGTCACTATTCATTGCTGAATTTGTCTTCTTATAGCTCGCGTCCCATAATATTTTTTAACTTGAAATTTCACATGACAATAGAACATCATCCTCTTAACATTCCAAGTTTCTTTTCGGAATATTTTGAAACTTTCAAACATGGTTTCCACGAAATTTTCTTTGAATGTTGGTTTTCGAATGATATCTCCCTTATTTAGGCTCGTCTGCATTTGGTGATCCATGGTGTTCGAGATGTGGTTACTCTCGAAACAATTGCTTGCAGGAAATCACTATCTTTGGCCGAGGATCTTCTTCTCCATGACGTTGTGATCACCACGGATTCAAAGCAAGTTGCAAGGGACATCCACACAGGAAGCCGCGGGTTGCATGCTCCAATTATTGCTAAAATCAAATTACGAGCTTCAAATTTTAATTGTAATGTTCTTTTTGAAGGTCGGGCATTGAATAGTGAAGCCATTCACTTGCTAAGTTTTCTCACTCATTAGGTCAGGGGCGTCACATATGGCTAGGCCAACCCCATGAACATATTTGTATCACAAACATTGTGAACTTTGTGTAATAAAAAAACGTTGGGATTCCTCAGAACAAATAGTGTAGAATTTTAGATATGAAAGTGTTTCTCGCTTGCGAGCTCAAATGCACCCATGATAAGCAGTGAAATCACAAAAGATAGACATGACAACAGCTGTTTTTTTGGCAATAAACATTAGTGATTTGTCTACATTGGTGCAACTTTTTGTCAAGAAAAAATATTATTAATGTTTTGCGGAGAATAAAATAAAATCAATGCGCCAATATATGCTTTAAAAATAGTATTTTCATCATCAATTTTGGTTTTCTTCCAGAGCATTTAGAAAGAAAAAATATTGATGAAATATCATACGTATGTATACACTTCGTTAATGTTTATTACCCATGTTTTTAGCTTTTTATTACTATTTTACTGTTCACGAGGGAGCACTTGAGCTTGCATGTAGAAACTCCATGTCCATATAAATAGCTACTCTCTGCTCTTATTTGATTGTTGAGATTAGCTTAGCCATGTCGGTTATATAGTTAGAACATCTAGGGGGAGCCATGCCGCTTACATAGTTAGGGCATCTCAGGGGGAACCCAAACTAGGAGGTCAGCATCCGGTCATCCAATGTTAGAGCCCTCTACTTGTTTGCCTCTCCCTTCTTTCTCTTTTGTTTGGCTAAGTCGAATTACATTAATTTCACCATGAACAATCCATGATATATCGTTCATTATAAGCTCCAAATCCACAAGGCGTTGTACCGAACAAATTATCACAAACTATCCTCAACAACAAGAAATTCCACCTCATGTGCAAGATTCCAGGCCGGACACATAGTCCCAAAGAAAGATACATGGCTAAAGGCCCTCTCCGTGTGCACCCTAGTGAGTGCCATGAAACAGCAAAAAAAGGGCCGGCTCCCGTAGATATGGTGGAAACGGCCCGGACTATGCATGATCCAGCAAAAAATAAATAAATTACGGGACGAGCGATCTTGTGGGATCTGTTCGGGGTGGGAAAACTGCTTGCGTCCGCTAAATCGACGGTTATTATTCTAGATGGCCCGTTTTACAGGATCTGCTAGAGATGCTCTAATTCTTGCCAATTTCGAGAGTAATTTGATGAAGAATGGGCAGAAGCACTAATCCCTTCATTAGTAGGTATATATTTTACTGTTCATGAGGGAGCACTTGAGCTCGCATGATTTGAATGAAACTAACCCGAACTGACGTTGTTTTCAGCAAAACTACCATGGTGTTGTTTTTTGTGCAGGAATAAAAGTTCTCAGAATTGGACAAAACTTTTTTGAGAATTATTTTGGAAAATACTGGAACCAAGACCCACTGGAGGGGGGGGGGGGGGGGACCAGCTGCCCACAAGGCACCAGGGCGCACCACCCCCTCTAGCACGCCCCTAGTGGGTAGTGGGGCCCACGAGGCTCCGCTGACCCTAATTCCGATGCTATAAAATCCTATTTTTCCAGAAAAAATAGGAGAAGTTTCATCGCATTTTATGATACGGAGCTGCTGCCACCTCCTGTTCTTCATCGGGAGGCCAGATCTGGAGCCCGTTCGATGCTCCGGAGAGGGGGATCTTCGGTCTTCGTCATCATCAACTATCCTTCATCACCAATTTCATGATGCTCACCGCCGGGAGTGAGTAATTCCTTCGTAGGCTTGCTGGATGGTGGTGGATTGGATGAGATTCATCATGTAATCAAGTTAGTTTTCTTAGGGCTTGATCCCTAGTATCCACTATGTTCTGAGATTGATGTTGCTATGACTTTGCTATGCTTAATGCTTGTCATTAGGGTCCGAGTGCCATGATTTCAGATCTGAACTGTTTATATTTTCACCATTATATCTAAGTTCGTGATCCAATCTTGCAAGTTATATGCACCTGCATACCCCAAGGTGACAATAATTGGAATTCTTTCCGGTGATTACCGTAGTTTGAGGAGTTCATGTATTCACTATGTGTTAATGCTTTGTTCCTGTTCTCTATTAAAAGGGGGCCTTAATATTCCTTAGTTTCCTTATGGACCTCGCTGCCACTAGAGGGTAGGACAAAAGATGTCATGCAAGTTCTTTTCCATAGGCACGTACGACTATTTACGGAATACATGCCTACATTATATTTATGAACTGGAGCTAGTTCTGTGTCGCCCTAAGTTATGACTGTTATATGATGAATATTATCCAATGTTATCACTGATCTAATGCCTACGAGCTTTCCACATATTATCTTGCTAAGTTACTATTGTTATTGCTACTATCACAACTGCTACTGTTACCGTTACTATCGTTACCGTCACCACTTCTATCAAAACTATCATACTACTGTGCTACTGATCATTTTGTTGCAGATATTTAATCTCCAGGTGTGGTTGAATTGACAATTCAACTGCTAATACTTACAAATATTCGTTCTAGTGGTCCTAGTTGATCAATTAGAGCTTGACCTAGATCCTAGAATCCTCATAACTAGAAGCCCGATGTGGTTCTAATCTCATCCCTCTAATTCTCTGGCGATGATTAGCTCTGGACGGCGAAGCGCTGACGGATCATGAAGACCGTATGCTTGCAACTCGTAGAGATGCCGTGCTTTCGGTGTTTCGTTTGAGGGACTGTTCGTGGGCGGTTCACAGGATTGTTCATCTATGGTTCGAGGGACTCCAAGTACGATCTACATCGACTCATCTTCTTCCGCTGCAACTCGGAGTCGGTAATGATCGAACTCAAACTGTTGATGCATCTTCATGTTATTCCTGGGTGATCGCAGGGTGCCTTTTTTTGTTTTCTACTATGTTTCCCAATAGTTACCGCTGCCATACACTAGTAGAAAAAGGGTCTAATGTGCAGCTCATTAGTCCCGGTTTGTATTTGAGACGGCACTAATGTAACCATTAGTGCCGGTTCCAATGGCTAGGCGGGCCGCTCTCAGTAGTACCGGTTCGTGGCGAACCTTTAGCACCGGTTCGTGCCATGAACCGGTACTAAAGAGAGTGGTGGCAGGATGTTGTCAGACTAGGCCCCTTCCAGCACCTTTAGTACCGGTCCGTGCCACGAACCGGTAGTAAAGGTCATCCTATATATAAATTCTTCGTCCAACTCGCTCTGTTCTTCCCCCTTTCCCCTCTCCTCTTTGTTCTCCCCCTCTTCCCTCGAGCTCATCACACATTTTGCCCAAATTTTGTCAAGATTTGAAGGCCCCCATCCATTCAAGTGATCACAAAGGTTAGCAACTTTGTCCTTTCATCTCTCATTGCTAGATTAGCTCTTGCAATGCTTTATATAGTGATTAATTTGTGGGTTTTTAGTAATTTGGAGGAATTATATGTGGTAGTTTATTTGATTTATATGCAATTTGAGCTTAAAATAACTCTTAACTTGCATATGTAGGTGTGGTTTACTTAGTGCCTTCCCGTCTCCATCATAACCACCATCGATCGTCCGCACCGACCCGTCGCCGGCACCACCTTGTGGCGAGCCTCTTGTTCTTATCTTTTTTATATAAAAAAAAATCATGTTTGTGTGATTTAGATATATAGTTACTTGTATAATTATTTTTTTTGACTATGTGCTGCAAGGCAACAACCTCACAGTCTTTTATTGAGGCTCCAAATCCAACAAATTACAATGTACATGCAGAAGAGTTTGGGTGGGGGGGGGGGGGGAGATACATACCAAGTCCTAATGAAGGGAGGCTATCCAAGCTAGGAGGTTGTCCCTATATTTACATCTTATCCTATGTGCTAACAAAGAGATATCATGTACAAAATTCCTTCTCCAAGCTCTGAAGCTAGGATTCTCATTCCTAAAGATCTTGCCATTCCTCTGAGTCCAAATATTCCAGGAGGCTGTGAAAACCACTTCAGAGAAGAAAGGGAACCCAAAGTCCTTCCTTGTTGAAAGAGCCATAATGTATGTGGATTGATTTGAATGGGATATCCAAGAGATACCAAGATAATTCCAAACGCGCTGGCTGAAGTTGCAAGTGAAGAAAAGATGCACATGATCCTCGTGGCTAGCCAAGTGACACAAAACACACGTGTCATCCTGGACATTCCAATGCCTACGTTTCATCATATCCCTAGTATTCAGTCTATCCATGAGAAGGAGCCAGCCAAAGACTTTGAGCTTGAGGGTGCATGAGCACTTCCAAATCCATTTAAGAATGGGATCACCTATCAAGTGTTGGAAATTAAGCTCATAAAAAAGCCTTGATTGAAAGTCACCAGACTTAGAAGGCCATATCTAGATGTCCTTCCCTTCGGGGTCCAAGTTTATGGGAGCCAAAATATGTTGCAGCTGCTGCAGCTCATTAAACGCTTCCACAGACAAGGGCAGGTTGAAGAAATCAGACTCAGAAGTCATGTTGAAAAAAATCCCTAACCGTGATCAAGTCATCAATGGCAAATGAGTGAAGACGTGGGAATCTTTCTTTCAATGACACCGTGCTGTTATCAACTTTCCAATGGTCCAACCAGAAAACCACTGTGTCACCTGCATGCACCTGCGGTGTAGCCAACTTACAAAATTTATCATATAGACTGAGCACGTCACGCCACCAAAAAGAACCGCAACTTTGAGTCACTTGAGGGGTCGAAGAACCATAGTATGTGCTCCAGATTAGATTAACCCAGGGTATGTCCCGCTTATTGAAGAACTTGAATAAGTGTTTCATAAGCAAAGCTTCGTTTTGAAAAACCAGGTGGGTAACTCCGAGATCACCGAATCTCTTAGGCCTGCAAACAAGATCCCAAGCGGCCAAAGACTGCCGTGGTGTGTCAGAGTTTCCACGCCAAAGACACCTATCACATGATCCTCTCAATCTGTTTGAGATTGCCTTGTGGCAAAGACAAGGAGCACAAGAAGTAAACCGGCATGGAAGCCAACACAGATTGTAACAGCTGTAGTCTACTACCTTGATTTAACAAACAAGAGGCAACCGATAAACGTCTCTCTATGTGGTCAACCAGGGGCGAAAGATCATAGATAGTTGGACGCGAAGTACCCATTGGAAGCCCAAGGTATGTAAACGGCATGGTACCAACCTTGCATCCAAGTAACCCAGCAATCCTTAAACCCTCCTCATCAGACATGTTCATAGGGATCAATGATGATTTACTTAAGTTGACCTTTAATCCCGTAGACTTTGCAAAATTGTCAAGCATCTCCTTAAAAGCCAAGATCTGAGTATCCACAGCAGGCATAACAATGAGAGTGTCGTCTGCATATTGAATGATCGAGTAGTCATTGGAACTAGATGGGATGGGCATAGATAAAATGTTTCTAGAACACATCTCATTCACCACTGATTGGAGAAGGTCAACCGCAATTACAAACAACAGTGGAGACAGTGGGTCACCTTGTCGAACTCCAGTGTGACACATAAAATGTTGTCCAGGCACTCCATTAAGTAACACGAGGAAGATCCAGAGGATAAAAGTCCATTAACCCATACATTCCAACGATCATCAAAACCATTGCATTGGAGCATTCTGAGAATAGACTCATGCTCGATTGTATCAAAAGCCTTGGTGAAAACAAGTTTGAGAAAAATTATAGGCCGCTTGGATGCTTTACATTGATGTATATATTCAAAACACCAGGCAAGGCAATCTTGGATTGAACGACAGCGAAGAAACCCATATTGGTTCTTATGTATGCATTTCAATATTACCTTTTGCAGACGATTAGCCGAAAGCTTAGTTAAGAACTTTAAGCACATGTTGGTCAGAGAAATTGGCCGGAAATCACCAACCACTTCAGGACTAAGATTCTTTGGGATGAGGGTAATTAAGGAGGAGTTAAGGCATTCCAGATCACATTTACCATCATAAAAATCCTTGACCAATTGCATAAAATCAGGCTTTAAAATTGACCAACATTTCTTCAAAAAGAGCCCAATGAAGCCATCTGGGCCAGGTGCGCGATTGGTGGGCATTTGTGTGATAACCAGCTCAACCTCATCCTCAGTGAAAGGCATGGACAGATCTTCCAGCCCATCAACTTTGGAAATTAGAGTATCCAAGTCAAAGCCCATTTCAATGCCCTTGGCACGGCCCATTCGCTGCTTAAAATCAGCCCAGAACATTCCCGCCAATTGTTGGTGATCAAATATCACCTCACCCGCCTCATTTTTTATCGAGGAAATCGTATTCCTCCTATACCTCTCAGTTGCCATTGTGTGAAAGAATTTGGTATTCTCTTCACCAATTTTAAAAGACCGAATCATGCATCGCTGCTTCCAATAAATGAACTGCGTGTGTAACACATCCTCGAGATGAAGCTTAACGATTCTTCTGAAGTTTAGCTCAGGCCAACTCAAGGGCCGGAGTTCTTCAAGCTCATCAAGAAATAAAACCACTTTGTTGCAATCTGCAATAAGAGCCTTAACCTTGGAAAGATTTAAATGCCACCGTTTGAGAGCATACTGTAAAGCTTTGAACTTGGCAGAGATCGTGGAGGCAATATGAGATTTCCTCAAAGGTTTGTTCCAAACACTAGAAACACAGTCCAAAAACCCAGGGAGATTAACCCAGTAGTTCTCAAAACGGAAAACCCTTGCCTTTGGTATGCATGTTGCAACAGTGACAACCCATGGCACGTGATCCGAGGCAGTGCATGCAAGCGGCATGACCATGGTATTGGGGTGGTCAGTGGTCCAAGCAACCGAAGTAAAAAACCAATCAATTTGTTCTAGCAACGGGTTCGTTTGCATATTAGACCAAGTGTATTGACGCCCCTTGATAGGTAGCTCAATGAGACCGAGGTGACCAATAATTTCATTAAACAAAAACATATCATTGACATTACCACCCGGTAGATTGCGATTGTTGATCGACCTCATAAAGTTAAAATCCCCAAGAAGAATCCATTTGTCATCAGCAACAATGTTAAGGTTATATAGCCATTGTACAAACTCATCCCTGGCCTGCCCCTGACACGGTCCATAGACCGAAACAAGAGTCCAAACTTCAGACGTGTGCTTGGAACAGAATTCCACAATAATACCATATGATTTTGCCTCAATAAGCCATCCATCGAAGAAAGAGGAATTCCAAATAACCACAATACCAACAGAAGCACCCACAGACGGTACATAAGAAAAATTATCAAAGCGGCGAGGACAAAATTTCCTAAGGAAACGCTGATCACTATGAGTGCATTTAGTTTCCTGGAGGCAAATTATAGAGCATCCACTTTCATCGATTTTCTGCTTAACAGCTAGTTGACGCGCCTCAGAATTAAGACCCCGAACGTTCCAACATAGCACTTTCCAGTCTCTAAAACTGTTTAGATTCATCACAAACCAAAATAATGAGCAGCAAAAGTAGATCACGTAGCGATCTACACCCACCAAGGACCATAAACATAGCCAAAGAGTTCAACAAAGCAAAGCATAAATAAAGATACACGGCAATTTGAGAGGTACTCCATAGACCAGGAAACTGAGGGTAATCACTGATCATTAGAACTCTTGCTGCTGCTTGAGGGCATCGGATCAGCTGCAAGCTTCTCCGCGGTGATCTTTGCTGGGTTGATGCGCAGGCGAGCTCCAATACATTGCAGGTCAGCAATGGAGCTGAGGTGGGATTATAGGGCCATCAGAATGCATGGAAGAAGATCTGGTCTTGCGCTTCTTTGTGACATGCGGCACTTGTGCCAAAGGAGAAGCCTTGTTCTGCATCTTATGAAAACCATCCTTCAGGGCACTGATACGAGCACTACGTCTGACTTCAGAAGAAACTAGTGGCGTCTTCGACTTGCGCTCCCTCTTCCTGGATACCCTAGGAAGAGCAGTGAACTGAAAGGATTCAGAAATAGGGTCTGAGATCTCATCAAAGCAGAGAGCTCAGGCTACAAGCCGTTTCACAGGGGAGAAACGACGAACAGGGCTGCAGGCGTCAGGTACAAGCTTTAGAGAGAACTTCAACTCAGGTTCCAGAAAGCTGATCTCCCAGGATTGCTTAGAAAGGACAATTGGACCCATTGCATGCAGAAAGACAGACCTTAGAATTTCAGAAACCCAGGCAAATGGCATCATTCTTTCAAAGCTGCGTTGCCGCTGCATGACTGTAGGCAGAACCAGGCCAAAGACAGTTAAAACCCTTCCAATGTGCAGAGGGGGTTGCATCGGGGCCACTGGAGGTTGATAGAGAACCACATCATCCACAGGATCATCATCATTGACAGATTCATCAGAAACTTGCAGAATAACAGATTCCTGCGACTGGTTGCCATCAACAAGATTTTCTTCAACAATCTCCTGCTGCTCGACCTCCTGGGCATTGTGAGCATTATCTTGCGGCTGATCATGCGCTGGTGGAGGCACATCATTCCAGCCAATCTCAGGAAACTCAGGCAAAACCCAATTGTGATTATCAAACTGCATGTGTCCAGGGAGGGGATGAGGATTGCCATTGAACGGCATGGGATCCTCATCGGCTGGCAGAACTTCAGCAAAATCAGTAGATAGGATGCAAATTGGTGCAGTCCAGGAGATTCTTGCTCCTCCAAAATCAGCATATTCATGGTACACGACATCGCGCGGCACTAAAGATGGTGCCGGGAACGAGACGTACGCCAGGGTACGAACTAACATAGGATCATCCTGATGCCAATGGTGGAAATGACCAAAAGTACTGATTGCATCCACAATATACCGAGTGCGCCTATAATCCAGAGGAATTCCAACTATCATAACCCAACCACGATGAAAACCTTGAGTAGCTTTGTAGTTTATACCCTCGTCATGCGGCACAAAACAAACAAATCTATCATTTCCTAGATCAAACGGCGGATGATCCACAAGGGCTTGCATAGCAACTGGGCTACGGAAGCGGAAAAGACCAACTCCTTGAATCCAAGGTTGGGCATCAAGAACAGCTCGCCCAAGGGTGTTGACAATGTAATCATTGACCATGTTTCTGAAGATGGCGATTTCCTCAGGCAGAGGAGCTGGTTCAACAACGGCGATGGCGAAGTCCTCGTGCTGCCGATCAGGCGCCACAGCAGGGGAGAAGAAGGTGCGCGGAAGGCGCAGCGGTCCACCGTCGATGATGTCGAAGCCCGACAGAACAAAAGCCAGCGGGTCCAGCTCGAAGTTGGCCATTGCAGGTTGTTGGGTTGCGGTGGAAGGCGAGGTTAGATCTGCCGGAGTTGAAGCAGGTGGTGGGGTGAGCGGTGATGGCAAGGTGGGCGGCAGTGGCGTGATGGGCGGTGGCTCTATGGGCAATGGAGGAAGCGATGGGGTGGCAGGCGTGATGGGACTGGGCAAAGACCCAACTGGGCTAGATGGGAAGGAAACCGAGGCGTTGGGCGAGGATATCTCAGCTGACCGGCCCGGGGAAGTAGGATTGACCGGCAGGACCCACTTGTAAGTCAGAGAATGCGCAGAGTTGGAGCATCCTTTGGCTCTGTGGCCCAAGCAAAAGCATCTACGATAGCGTATCTGTTTGTTGCACGAACTAGTATAATGAAGCATAGATAAACAATTCTGGCATTTCCAAACATTGAACACAATATCATCAATGAGTTCGTTAATTCTAGCAGCATCCTCAGAAGAATCCGGTAGTTGGTCATCCATAACAGCCCGAGCAGATTTCCCAACCGTGGAAACGGAATAATCCAAAATAGCCCAAGATGGTTGGGTCGCAGACTGGGCCGTAACAACCCCGCCCGAGGCTGGGGAGCCATGCTGGGCCGGCAAGCCATGTTGGGCTGGAGAGACCGGGCAACCCAATCACGTGCCACCAACAAATCTTGATGTAATTGGTTGGGTGTAGGTCCGGATATGACGGCGGTGTTCCTGGCAGGGATGCTGATCGTTCCGAAAGAGAAGGGTGGCATCGCCACCGTCCACTGGAGGTTGGTCACTGGCGGTGGGGGCATGATCACTTTCTCCCGTGGATTCATGGCGTAGCCGGCATCAGAAATCGCATCAACACAGGGTTGTGTAGCTGGGTATCTATAACCCTTGCAAGCAGAGTACTGTTGGAACATGGAAAAAGAAAGATTCTTCCTCATAGATGAACCCGATCTAAATGATGATTTAGTCGGGGTTTAATGCATGGCTAGCAATCCCAAAGTGGCACGCTTTTTAGAGGGACTAACAAGAATCCACTCGGCGTCACACTCCTTTTTCCAGATCTTAAACTCACGATTCAATTAGGACCACCATTCCCCCAAAGATGAAAATAACATTTGAATTGAGGGCACGCAAACGATCTCAACTAAAGAATGTAGAGGCCAACTTGCTTGCATGAGACAATAAAAGAGAATACCTTGTCTCGGATGTGTTGAACTGATAATTCAATGGCCGAACCCCCAATCGCTGATTCCAAAGCAGCTGCCACAGAATCGTAATTAAGATGGAATATATGTCTGCTGAAAGACACAACCATAATGAAATGGCCCGTGTCATCCGTGGGATGAATAGATCTCCCACAATGATTGAAAACCTTGTCCACAAAGATGGAGCCCGCCGAGAAATCCAAATCCAACGTTGATCCACCAGAAGGACCCATATGAAATGGGTATAGATGTGTAGATCAGAAGCCACCGGAGGAGATTACAAACAACGTACGGGTATGATACTTGTATAATTATCTTACCCGTACGTTGTTTGTTATACATAGTGCCATGGTTTTGATATCCATCCCCGTTGGCCCTCGTCCGTGTTATGATTCGGTTTTGGTATATTCTCTTTTAAAACTATTTTGTTGCATTTCATGTTTATGACAAATTATGCCCATCAAGTTGACATAGATATTTTTATCTAGGAGGTATGTGAACCGGAAATTCCAACCGACCCTATTGTCGAGAGGTTAAATTTAGTTGAAAGAGAAAACGAGCATTTGAAAGAAAAATTGAAAAGAATTGAGGGGGAGGAGATGGAATTGGAGTTGCATGTTGCCGATGTCGTCGATGATCACAAGATCAAGATGGAGAAAATGCGGTTGAAGATTAGAAAGATTAGAAAATATGCCATTGATAGTGAGGCTTGGTATTATTATGCTGTTGGATCAATTGTTACCTTAGTTGCGATCTTGATCGCATTTGTTGTTGCATTTAAATGCTTTAGCTAGAGATTTATTTGTATGTTGCATTGAAGTGTTGTATGAACTTTATGTATGAACTTTATGTATGAACTTGTATTAATTTGGTCTATTCGGTAGCGTGTAATGAAGATGAGTCGGCAATGGATGTATGATGACCGATGCTCCCCCCAGTTCGTTGACGGCGTGCATACTTTTCTAATTGTGGCTCAGGCAAACAAGCGGGCGGATGGTTTTATGCCTTGTCCATGTGCTGGCTATAAGAATGATCACAATTACTCTAGCTCAAGAACCGTTCACGTCCACCTGTTTGAGTCCGGTTTCATGCCCCACTATAATGTTTGGACCAAGCACGAAGAAAGAGGGGTTATGATGGAAGACAATGAAGAAGAAGAGAATGATGATAGCTATCCTGGCCATGGGTTCCCTGAATACGATGATACAACAATGGGGGAAGAAGCTGAGCCGACAATGCGAGAATAAGCTGAGCCGGTAATGCGGGAAGAAGCTGAAGAAGAGGCATTAGATGAGCCCGCTAATGATCTAGGTCGATGTCAGTGTCAAAACCAGCGGATCTCGGGTAGGGGGTCCTGAACTGTGCGTCTAAGGCTAATGGTAACAGGAGGCGGGGGACACGATGTTTACCTAGGTTCGGGCCCTCTCGATGGTTGTAATACCCTACTTCCTGCTTGATTGATCTTGATGATATGAGTATTACAAGAGTTGATCTACCACGAGATCGTAGAGGCTAAACCCTAGAAGCTAGCCTATGATTCTGATTGTTGTTGTCCTACGGACTAAACCCTCCAGTTTATATAGACACTGGAGGAGGCTAGGGTTACACAGAGTCGGTTACAGAGAAGGAGATCTACACATCCGAATTGCCAAGCTTGCCTTCACGCAAAGGAGAGTCCCATCCGGACACGGGACAAAGTCTTCAATCTTGTATCTGCATAGTCCAACAGTCTGGCCAAAGTATATAGTCCGCTGTCTGAGGACCCCTTAATCCAGGACTCCCTCAGTAGCCCCTGAACCAGGCTTCAATGACGATGAGTCCGGCGTGCAGATTGTCTTCGACATTGCAAGGTGGGTTCCTTCTCTGAATACTCCATAGAATATTTTGAACACAAGAATCGTGTCCGACTCTGCAAAACAAATTCCACATACCCCCGTAGAGGGCACAATATTCCACAAATCTAATCTGATGACAACTTTTTATAGTATGACATCATGCTACGGTCCGGTCATTATTCAAACCGTTTTTCGCAACCAGCCATTGCACGTAACGCGAGGTGGTTTCCTTGACACGTCTTGTCGAAGCAGAGATCGTGTCCCCTTAACGCGGGATTCTCATCAATACGGGCATGGGTAATCCAACCACGCCATCAATCGTGGCGCTTGGGGAATAAGCGATTTTAACAGGCAAGTGGGGAGGCGCACAGTTTCTACCACCTTTATAAAGAGATAGGGATCCTCCTTTTTCACCCACGCCTTCTTCTTCCTTCGCTCATCCATTCTTGCATGCTCGAGCTCCAGCGCCCCAGTTCTCACCTTCTCCGTACAACCACTCCAAACATGTCCGGAGAGGGAGGCAAGTGGATGGCCTCTTCCGTCACGGAGGAGGACATTACGAAGCTCCGGGAGGCCAGATACTTGGCCGTAGACATCGCGCATCGGCTCTCGGATGCGGGGCAGATCGTTCCAACTCCGGAACCCCACGAGAGGGTTGTGTTCCTCCCCCACTTTCTCCATGGACTAGGATTCCCCCTCCACCCATTTGTCTGAGGGCTCATGTTTTACTATGGGCTAGATTTTCATGATCTGGCCCCTAATTTCATCCTCAACATCTCGGCGTTTATCGTCGTGTGCGAGGCTTTCCTCCGCATCAAGCCCCACTTCGGCCTGTGGCTGAAGATTTTCAACATGAAGCCGAAGATAGTGGTCGGCCAGCAAGCGGAGTGCGGAGGCGCCATGGTGGGCAAGATGCCCAACGTCAGCTGGCTCGAAGGCTCCTATGTGGAGATCGTGAAAGGGTGGTAGTCGGGGTGGTTCTACATCACAGAGCCACACGACGCCAACTGGGCGGCGGCCCCAAATTCTAATCTGGCATCCCCATGCGGCTCACCTCCTGGAAGAGGAAGGGCTTAGCCTGGGGTGCACCTGCGGAGCTGACCAGACTCCAGAACTGCATCAAAAATATGATAAGAAAGAAGATCAAGCTTGTCAATGTGGTCCAGGTCAGGCTCTTTCACCGGATTCTCCCGTGCCAAAGACGTGCATTCAACATGTGGGAGTTTGATTTGGCCAAACACCAGACGCTGCGAGAGCTCTTCGATACAACGCATAAAGATGTCTGGAAGGTGTTGTTCAAGGCCACCGAAGTACCTCCTCCCACCACCTAGGACCATGGGCTCAGCGCAAGGCGCCCCGCCAATCCGGTAAGCTCTCTATATTTCACGAGATGTGCCCTTCCTCAGTATGTTTGTGGGAGGAATCTAAGCCATCATACTGATTCAACAGGACTATGTGGCGACAGCGGAGAGGATCGACTATCCAGCTCCGTTGCCTGAAGATCCGGCAACCGCTCTCCTGACGGAGATGCTGTTTCCGGCTCCTTATGAGGTGCCGAAGAAGAAGGCCAAGAAGAAGGCCACAGGGGCCAGGAAAAGTCTCCGGCGCAAGGTGGTGTCGGACTCATCGTCCGAAGACACCGAGGCACACTCCTCCAACGACAACGAGGAGGAGGAAGAGGAAAGCCCTCTCCCCCAAACCGAGGGGGAGAAGAAAAGGAAGGCCGCCCCTTCCAGGGAGGCCGAAGGGTCCAAGAAGGGAAGGACCCTCCCTCCGGACCACTCCACCACGGCCGCCTACAGCGACGAGGAGTGGCTACGCAGGGACAAGCCCCTGGCGAAGTCGTAAGTATCTGGACACCATAATACTTCTGGCATGTTTAGCTTTATGGCTTCTTATTATGTTGAAATATGTTTGTGCAGTCCGTCCAAAGCCCACATCGACTTATCCTCCTCGGATCGGTCCTTGAGCTTGTCGGAGATGAACAACTATTCGCTCCCGACGGCCTCCACTCCCCGGCCCGCGGATGACACCGAGGTGTTATCTCAAAGGATACCGAGCCAGGGAGAGATAATTTTGGAGGCACCTCAAGGCGAAACCCCCGATGTCGGGCTCATGGGGGGGAAGATACCCATGGATTCTGATGAGGGGGGTCGCAGCAAGCTTGGCCCCCAGACGGATACTGCACCGGAACCTCCAGTGGTTCTGGATTCAGGCAGGCAGCCCCTCGCCAAGGGGGGCGAGCCGCCTGTGCCGATGACCTCTGTCCATCCAGAGGCATCGGATAACTTGGTGGAAGCGCTTCAGAGCGCTTCCCTTGATGAAGGACACCGTACTCTTATGAGTATGGTGATTGCGGATCAAATATTATTTCCAGGAGTCTAATTATATTATGTCTATGTGAATAAGCAGGCGTCGCTGCTGGCCGCCGCCCCTGCCATGCATAGGTCTTCGGACTGAGGCAGAACCTGGGGCGGGCCGAAGAAGAGCTCGGCCTCGTGAAGAGGCAGCTCGAGGAGAACAAAGGTAAGTGATACCCGATCTGAATGTTATATAAAGGAAAAAATTGTTGATGCTAATAGAAGCATGATGAATTTTACTAGGGGCCACGACCGAAGTGGCGGCCCTTAAGAAGGCGCTGTCCGAGGCCGAAAACAAAGTGGCCAAGGAGCGCACCGAGCGCGAAAAACAAGAGGCTCGGGTTGATGAGGTCCAACAAGAGCTCCAGGATTTCGTCAAGAAATTCGAGTCCTTCGAGCGTGACTCCAAGAGGCAAGAGTCGGAGCTTGTGAAGGCCCGTCAGAGCGTGCAAGACGCCAAGGTCGAAGTGTAACGCCCCGGATTCGATGCGCCAGGTGTCTGCCGGTTATTCGCCGTAGTTGCCATGTCATTTGCTTACGTGTTGCATTTTGCCATGTCATCATCTGCATTTCATCTGCATGTTTTCCAAAACTTGCATCCGTTCGGGTTCCGCCGGTTCTCTTCGTTGCCCGTTCTGAGCCCGACCACACTCGCACGCGCCCGCGGCACCTCCGAAATATTATTTTATTAGTGGCATAAAAATGTTCTCGGAATGGGATGCAACTTGGCATGCGGTCTTATTATAGTGTAGATAGTGCGCCTGTCAAGTTTCGTCGCATTCGGAGCTCGTTTGATAGCCCAACCGTTAAACATATAGCGGTACCGCTGTCGGTACCTTGGTCGGACGTTTCGGTCTCCGAAACTGCCGCCGGGCTGCACCTCTTTTCTCTCCCCTCAGCCCAAGTCTCTCTCTCACAACCCACAAGGTCCAACATACCCCTCCTCGCGTCCCGG